>OY796850.1:16128918-17378918 GCA_963680765.1 Agrochola lychnidis | reverse complement strand
CCATTTACACAAAACTTTAATGAATTTATAGATACACTTAAACCAACCTCATGAAATACTCCATCCATTTGTGAAAACCGTATGAAAATACGTTCGGTTTGAGTTTATCGCTTTTAGACAGTGGCATGAATTATTACTTACTTAGTACCTAATAGATTCCTCTGGATGATAAAATTGATTATAAACTTTGCAATGAAGAAGGTTATACATTATTATATTTATAAGGTGATTTTCCTTTCATATAATTACAAGTGTTATTGGGTTTTTCTATCGGGAATTTCTCAGTAGCAGCCCGGAGTCTGGATTTGTGCCCGGTTGATGGCAATAGGCTCGCCCTCTATTACATGGGACTTAAAACATAACTGGCGAAATGTGGGTGTACCTGCTACAGGGTCACCTCTGCCCAACCCTTCGGGGAAACAAGGCGTGATGTTATGTTATGTTATAATTACAATTAAGCAGGTACCTACATTTATTCTGCTAATTCATAAGGTACTGTAATGTACGTACCGTCTTAATCCACTACCGTGTTTGTCCCCTTGCGTTATAGCTCAGAATCGATTGCCCGCACTCCCGCAGTTCTTACCGCCATCGCCAGTACAGAACACAGGTGACTTTATTGTCAAATAATGCACAAAGTGTGTATCCATGTGGCAAAGTTGCTTTCAGGCTGTTCAGGCACATACTGGCGCCCAACTGGGATCATTACATGTCCCAGTTGGGCGCCAGTATGTGCCTGAACAAGCCGAAAAGTGTATAATTAATTATAGTGTCTTTATAAAACATCGGGCGTAAAGGTCGGAAATTATTCCACAGAAACGTACTACCGGAATTCATAGTATTCTATGTCCTAACCCAGGTCAAAGCCGGGCCAGGTCTATCCGTATGTCTTTCATTTCAATCTGTTCAGCCGTTACGGCATGAAAATTTAACTGACAAATAGACAGATAGACAGGCAATAACAGGAAAATAAATTCAAATAATCTTTTTTAAGGTTCCGTACCTCAAAATGAAAAATTTGAACCCTAAAGCCGCACGCACTTTGGTCGTACGAATTGTGTACGCACACTGGATACGTTTTTCTCCATCAAATAGAACAAATCCCAACAAGTTTGGATTGTTTTCGAACGTCGGAAATATACGTACGTATACGTACGACTAAGTCGCACCCAGTCTGTGCGCTCCCTTTGTACTTGGAAGGTCAGGATCATTCGTGTGTGTTCGTACTTGTACGCACGAGCGAAATTCGTACGAAAACGCGTCCAAAGTGCGCGCGGTCTTATAGAATGAGCTCGTTGTCTGTCAAGACCCATTTTCTCAGAAACGCGTGAAATATCAAGTTGAAATATATATCAAAAATATAGATCTACGGTCACTTGGAGCTGTAAAGAAAACTATAAGTCGACGCAATAAAACAATACGGCCAGTTCTGCCGCATATGTTGGCACTCACAAATAAACCAAAGCCTTTATGGTACTTCCCGTTGACCTAGCAGCATGAAGTTTGGCGGGAAGCAAGGTTTTAAAGTTCAGGTAAAGAGAAAAATCCGAAAATTGACCTTTATTTTTAAATCAAAGTTAAGTTTGTTCTTCAATCTGTCTTGAATTAACATTTAGTCTGTATTTCATTCAAATTGGTCCACTTCACTCAATTAGAAGTTCTTTTTTTAAGTGAAAAGTTAAGTTTGCCCTTCAATCCGGAATTGGAAATTCGGGCCGTCGAGCGAGCACAGCGTTGAGACGAAACCCTCTGGGCCCGAGTCCTACTCAGACTTGTCCGGTTTTATAAAATAAATAAAACAAATTTTACTTTTTATGATTCTTCTCTCTCTCTTTATAATATTATTAGCTTCTGCCCGCGACTTCCAGGCGAACGATTTACAGCCACATTTTTATCAAACTTCCCTGTAAACTACGTTTGTAGTTTTGGTCTGAGCAACCAAAATATACAGACTCAGGACTGCTCACGTGGGAGCAAACGAAACAGCTCGTCCTGAAGTCGACACCCACAGCCTTCAGTAGTAACTTCCCATTGCTTGCGATTTTTTTTTCGTTTTTAGTGAGTTAATGAACTCCTGCATTCCTGCATACACCGGCCTGCTATCTAATGTCGCAACACTGATACACTGACTGATGCATTCTTACAGATTATTCCTGACGAACGGCTATCAGTAAAATAATATAACAGTAGACTGTAAACACACGGGATTTCTCATTAACAGTCACCGAACCATAGACATTTATTTTTATTATACTTAACCTAACTTTTTGATGACAGAAGAGGTCTAAACTTGATTATTTCGGTGTACGAATACACAAAAAATAGGTATCAATAATTGGGAGTGGAACTCACAACCACAGGTTTGTAAACAAGTCGTCGAACCGCTAAACTATTTGCTTGGTGGATTTTTGAGATGAGGCAGCGGTAAGGTCAGTAACCTTAACCGTTGTAGCTACAGGAAAATGGCCTTAGGAGATTATAATCCCACCTCGCAGAGTTCAGATTTCTTTTGACCATTGATAGATAATATTCTATTGTACCTACAGGTGGTAGAGTCCGCGTATCACTGGTCAGTTTCCCTCACTCGTCCAAATACTTAATGAAAGCAATATCTGATAGCTATCTACAAAAAACAAAATTTATTCATTTGTGCAAAACCATAATATGCCAGTCACTTACATAATGAGTCGTTAGAATTAAATATACCTACTTCCTATTAGTTGATAGTATCTGGGAAATACATTGATTAGTAAATCTGATAATCTGATTTACTAATCAATGTATTTCCCAAGTAATTAGGTTATTAATCGATTATTTTATACAGATAGTCTACGTACTTAATTATATCAGAAATATTTTCAGACTTTTTCCTTTACTTGTGCTGTGAGACCTTGCTTCCTACCAAATTTTATGACTAGGTACGCGGACTCTATACCAACCCGTAGAACTCATCTGTGCTGTAGGTCCATTGGTATATTATTTACCTAACAATAGTCAAAAGAAATCTGACCTCTGCGAGGCAGGATGCAAAAAACTTTTTAGGGATTAATTTAAGTGTCACTTAGAGAAGGTGACATCTATCCCTGAGAAGACTCTACTTTTCGCACCTACTGGGAGGTAATAAAGACCAATTCTATTTTCAAATTAGTAGCACGTCACGTCACGTCATGTAAGTCGATCAGTACTTTTTTTACAATACCTATTCTGCCCTGCTAAGCCCAAAGGCGGTATCTCAACCGGAGTAAGTTTGAGAAAATTGACTTTTTGTAAATTGTAATGTATGGAAAAATGGAGATATAAAAAACTTCTTAGTGGTTTTTTTAAATGTTTTAAGTTAGATAGCACTATTTCGCTTATACCATTAGATGGGAAATTGTTAAAGCTATTGAATGGTACAAAAAAAACGAAAAGGGCGTATCTCAGAGATACCGCCTTTGGGCTTAGCAGGGTAGTATTAGTCCTATTACACATGGTAACAGCGAATCAGTTTTCACTCCTCCCCCTTACCCAAGCCAAATATTTTTTGATATTCGGATAGCTCATGAACTAAAGAGGTTCCATAAAGAAATTAATAAAAAATCTAGAAAAAAAAAAACCGTGAAATTTCACAGGTTAAGGGGAAAGCGTCAGGGTAGCCCGCGAAATTCAAATTTTCTTATGTTTTTTTGCATTTTGCAGGTCAGTGTCAGGTTTCATGTTGATTAAAATATGATTCGCGGTCGTAACAAATATGGCTTTACTCAATTATAATCATTACAATCAGCAATAGTGATTAAGAAGAAGATAAAGGTGTCAAATGTCATGATTTCATGAAATCATGACATTTGACACCTTTGCTAACTTATGGAGTTGTATTGCTGATTGTAATGATTATAATTGAGTAAAGCCATATTTGTTACGACCGCGAATCATATTTTAATCAACATAAAACCTGACTTTGACCTGCAAAATGCAAAAAACGTAAGAAAAATTGAATTTCGCGGGCTACCTTGACGCTTCCCCCTCAAAGCTAGTTTTAAACACAACTAACTATTTACACTAGGTACTAAATTAAATGACTAACTAGGTATAGAAATAATAATACAAAAACAAAAGGACAGGGCGTCGAAGTATTCGTACACAATTTAAGTAAGAAAATGAATAAAGAAATATATTGTCTACACCCTCTAACAAAATAAAAACCTATTAGTTTCGATTTCATGTCTACCATCCGTGCCAGAATGAAAAACAATTTATGAAAATGCTAATATTCACTAATTACTTATACAAAAACTTCCAAAATGTTACTAAGTAGTTCCCGTCACGAAAATATTGTTTCAGCGCCTACTTGATACATGGTAAGTACCTACAAGGCTGCCCCATATCAAAACCCAGTAAGTGCTTCAAACTAAATTCTCTAGGAGAATGCAAATTAAACAGGTTAGGTATTTAGTACTTACTAGGTTTTTTTATTCTTAATTTTCTTATTTAGGTGCGTTACATTATAAAACAATCTAGGTATTTAAAAAATCTAGTAAGTTCTGAACACTTGCTACATTTGGAAATGGTCTAGGAAGTGACTTACTATCTTTTTCATTGATTTTTAGATAGTATGTGTACTGTCTGTCTGTGTGTGTCTGTGTGTGTGTGTGTGTGTGTATGTATAGTGTGTGTAGTGTGTGTGTGTGTTGAGGGTATAATCTCCGTTATTGATAAGATTTGAACGCTGGTGTTTTTACAATTTGATAGGACTTATTACTATAAACAGACTTATTACTATAACTGTCTCGTTGGTCTAGCGGTCGCAAGCGCCACTGCTGAGCATGAGGTCCTGGGTAGGATTCTCAGGTCAGGCGAAGTGTTATTAGATTTTTCCATCAGGAATATTTCAGTAGCAGCCCAGATTCTGGATTTGTGCCCGGTTGATGGCAATAGGCTCGCCCCCTATTACATGGGACTTAAACATAACTGGCGAAATGTGGGTGTACCTGCTACAGGTACACCTCTGCCCAACCCTTCGGGGAAACAAGGCGTGATGTTATGTTATGTTATTACTATAAAAATAAATACAATATTAAAGAAAAAAAATTATGGTTTCGAATATAAGTGATAAACTATTTGTCTCTTACTGGATTTTGATATGGAGCAGCCGTACAGTTATTAACATAAATGCTAATAAAGCGAATGCACGCTGTTCTCGCGATAAAAAATTGAGTGTAGAGCGATTTCTATTTTAGTGTTCCATTTTCCATTTATTTGCTTGTGTCAGCTGTACGCGTCTGTACGTTGGAACAAAAGCTAATCGTATTCAGTGTGAATAGCCACTAGCTCCGGCAAACCAGCGTAAAAAGCGCACCAGTCCCTGATACCACCATGTGTCCGATATTGCAATTTCGGCGTTCGCTAGACGGTTTTTATCGCTTTTTAACTGCCGAATAACGAGTAGGTACTCAATACACACATTCAGCTCACGTAGGTTCTAGAATAGATGGATTGCTCTACAATATATTAAAAAAAAACCTGCGCGGTCCAAAGGGGCTCATAGGTAATGCAATAACATTACCTAAAAGTAATAGAAATCGAATTATTGCTAAAAATAAAGTTAATGCTATTTAAAAATCAAATTTTTAGTACCAAAATTACCCCAAATTCATAAAAAATGAGCAAATGTTCTACAGAGGTGATAAGTTATGACTTGTAGACACCCGCTAAACGACGGCCGCCCGCGCCCCATGTAATAAACCCGATAAAATTTCCCAATGAAAAAAAATGAGGTGATTTTTATTTTCGATTTTCCTGAAAATTACATCATAAATAGGCTCTCAGTACTATACCTAACGCAGAGAGCAGTGGTGGCCCAGTGGTAACGGCCGCGACTTACGAGTTGTAGGTCGTAGGTTCGAACCCCGACAGGCGCTTTACTTTGTGTAAATTATTTCATCACCACTGCTCTCAAAACGGTGAAGGAAAACATCGTGAGGAAACCGGCATGTCCTAGAACCGAAAATTTGAAGACATGCGACATCTACCAACCCGCACTGGGCCCGCGTGGTGGATTATGGCCCACTCCCTCTCACAGGAGGAGGCCTGTGTCCCAGCAGTGGGAACATTTATAGGCTGATGATGATGATGATGACTATACCTAACAACGCCCTCACGGATCGGACAGGGTTTTTTTTACAAGTTTGTATAGTATCTATATTACTTACACAGCCAGGGACACTAATGTTTATCAAATTGACACACTACGCCAATTTGGCGTGATAAAGCTATTTCATAGAACTATCAAAGAAGTTTAAGTTGTGATTTGAACATACAGACAATTGGCCCTGGCTTTACATTATTGAGAGCGTTAATATCCAAGTAGAATTGATTGGTGGTTCTTATCACGCTAAGCACCACCAATTACCGTAACTGGTGCACAAATAGTAGATTGTTTACCAAGGGAGCAAACAACTATTTTTAAGGCGAGAGTGTTTCTTTGAATCCAGAGTGGAGCGAAGGATTCTAGAGTAGAATCCCGAGCGTAACGAGGGACTCTAAAGTAGAATCCTGAGCGCAGCGAGGGATTCATAGTACTTCACTCGAGCTTAAAATAGTGTTGCTCTGAGGTGAACACTCTACTTTTTATCACCCTCTATGAGAAAAAAAAACGTATGCGGTCCAACCCCCGTCAGGAACGAAGTTTCTTCTCAAGATAGATAGATAGAAAACAAAAATCGAAATATGATTTAAAACAAAAATCGCTATCATCTTGGACTTACATTTTGACCTCACTATCAGCTTTAGCACCCTCGAAAACTATGAAAACGACTCATGACGAAAAATTTGAAAATTTCCACAGCCGCTATCTTGGATTTACATTTTGACCTCACTATCGGCTTTAGCACCCTCGAAAACTATGAAAATGACACCCATAACGAAAAATTTGAAAATTTTCACAGGCGCCGTCTTGGATTTTGATTTTGACCTCACTATCGGCTTTAGCACCATTGAAAACCATGAGAATGACACCCATGACGAAAATTTTTTAAATTTTCACAGGCGCCATCTTGGATTTTAATTTTGACCTCACTATTGGCTTTAGCACCATTGAAAACCATGAAAATGACACCCATGACGAAAAATTTTAAAATTTTCACAGGCGCCATCTTGGATTTTGATTTTGACCTCACTATCCGCTTTAGCACCATTGAAAACCATGAAAACTATACCCATGATGAAAAATTTTAAAATGTTCACAGCCGCTATCTTGGATTTTCATTTTGACCTCAGTATCGGCTTTAGCACCATTGAAAACCATAAAAACGATTCCCATGACGAAAAAGATGAAAATTTCAGAGCCGCCATCTTGGTTTTTCATTTTGACCAAATTCACACTTTCTCTCTCTCTCTTTCTCTTACCAGCCTGTTACTTGTTCATACAATGTTCGTGTTTGATCTCTTTGGTAATTGGAACTTTTACTAACAATATTCACTTTCCAAATTCAAATCACTTTTAATCCCTAGGGATTAAAAAGCAATTTTAGTCCCTGTTTACGAGGACTAAACTAGCTATTTTCGAATAGATGTGATAAAAATTAATATAGATTAAGGAAGTTACCAGACTAAATAAAAAGTACCTACCTAAGCTTAACACGTTCAGTGCCGGAAGGCCTCCTGGAGGGTTCACCTAGTCGCATATAGGATCTCGGGAGCCCTCGCGGAGGGCTCATTTTAAATGTAGATTTTTCTTAGCGAATACAGCATTTTAAACCGTGAAAATAAAATCTTATGTGTATTTTAACAAGATTTATTAGTACATGCGTTGGTTTTAAAATCCAATCTTTTATTTTGATTTTTCTTTTTCACGGTTACAAATAAAAATTTAAAGATTGGAAACTACGTGTAGCGACAAGACCCCCTGAAATCACTACTTTACTTCGTTTTACAGTGTTTTATGAAACGGTTTTAAACCTAATGCCTTTAGCGCAAACGTAATGCCGGTAACCCTCCCGGAGGTTTATGAGTTCTATGAAAAGTGGGTGGAGTCGAAATTGTTAAAAGGCACCCAGACACTACCAATAATAATGATATTAAAATTACTATCATTCCTTCCAATATTGACGTAAAACTATTAAAATATTTTACTCAAAAATGCACGTAATGTGGTCATTATATATTTAGATCACAGCATCATTTCAACCACCATACTGTCAATAGTAATGACAATAAGTACTTGAATGTAATGTCATTATTACTAATATGTCTGGACCGCTATTAAAAAAGCATCATATCCTGTACGTATTCTACGCAGGGCAAAGGCGTAAAGTTAATACATCCAATCGCCATGTTAATTCTAGTCCCGTTTAGTAGGGGGCGAGTCTATTTCAATAAACCGGGCACAAATCCAGACTCCTGGCTGTTGGAAAAACTGCACTGCCCTGGGGATGGAACTGAGGACCTCCCTTCAGCAGTTAGGTACCTATTGGTGCTGATGTTTTTACAGGCATATTAAATTTTCGTCTCTGATATGGCAACAGACCTGCAAAACACACGACACACGATCAATCACAATCTGAATCATTTTGAAGCATATACTAATCCATTGCTTCATAATTATGTATGTTCGAAAAATTTGTCTATGTAAATAACGCAATGAATGTTGTTGAACTGTCGAAATGAAACCGATCATCATGTGTTATGCAATTAGGGTGCAGCACTGCCTGTGGTAGTTATATGCAGATAACTATCTTTTCACGCTTTTTAGAGCGTACTGCACATCACTGTATACGAGCAGCCTGTGGATTGGCTATAGTGAAAGGGCGTACAGTGCCATCCGTGTCCAGTACAACAACGCGTTCCGAGCGGTGTGTGGGCTGCCCCGTTTTTGTAGCGCATCAGGGATGTTCGCGATGGCTCGCACTGTTTCTACGCTTCTATACGCAAGCGGTGTGCGTCCCTGGTGCGCCGGGTGCGGGCCAGATCCAATGTCGTCCTGGCAATGATCGCCGATAGGCTGGACTGCCCTTATGTCCGGTATGGCTGTGGCAGGCATGTTGCTGTTCCAATGCCGGTTAGGAAGTTATAATTATTGTGTTTTATTTATTTTAGACTGTAATGTGATTTTATAAATTTTAATTTAATTTAATTATGAAATTTATTTAATTTTATTGAAAATGTGACATCATAGTGAAAATTTTAATGTATTGTTTATTGTTGATTTTATAGTATTTTCAATGTGTATAGTTTTTTTTTTTTTGTGTGTATATTACGTGTACTACAAACACCTACTGTAGACCAATAAGTTGTCTTCTTAAAATAAATGAATTTGAATTTAGGTAGGTATCAGTTACCACTTACCTACTAGGTATTAGGTGGGCCGCCTGCTTATTTGCCTCCCAAAAACATGACAAAATGTGCCAACATGTCTTTTTTTTACCTGTAAGGTCCCACTATTGGACATAGGTCTCCCCCACAGCTTTCAACTCTTCCCTGTGGGTTCCCTTCTCCAGCTAATCTCCCATAAGCGCCTCTAAGTCATCAGATCACGCTACCGTTTGACGCCTCGCTCAGCGACGACGCCCGTCTTCTGGCTCCCACTGCGTGACAACTCTGCCCCATCTGTCCCGATTCATCCTACATACATCGCCCACCCAATCCCACTTCAGCCTAACAGACTTGTTGCCTACATAGGCGATTTCTGTTTTAGAGCGTATCGTGGTATTACGTATTCGGTCGCTGAGCTTAATACCTACCCAATACGCTCTGCTCCTTCTCCCTTTGGTAAACCTAGAGTTTGGAAATGAAATGAAATTGTTTATTCTGTAAATAGGATATCGGTATCACTTTTACACGTCATATAAAAAATTTAAGTATTAAAACTTCGGCGTTTTCTATCTGACTACTTTGTGAAGAAAGGCCGAAACAAACTCAGAGGTCGCAGTCTCTTTTAAAGTCCAGACATAATCTTGGTCAGGCCATATGAGGACCATGTAGATTAGTGTCTGAAAAGGTGTTTTGAGGAAAGAACCACACAGATTTGAGTGGATCTGTCCAATCAGTGCAAGCATTTGTCAGTAATCGTGGAGCTCAACTCAGAACTTAAGGAGCTCAACTCAACGAAAAATACCAAAGAAAGGACATTTGGGTAGGCCGCATAAACTACTCAAACTGCCAGACCATCACTTAAAACTAGCAGAGAAATAAAAATAATATCCACATAGTCCGCACATTCACAATAATTAAAATAATATAATACTTTACAAAGAATCATGTCATTTTGAATATAATTTTCAACAATGTCAATGTGTATATAAAACTGGTATATGTTGATTTTACATAACAATTAAAATTTCTAGTTTTATCACAAGGCTTAGCAGAGCGAGCAGTTCAATCCCAAGCTTTTTATCTTCTAAATAATCTGAAATTGTATAGTAAGTAGGTACCCTTTTTTACAAAGTTTGGTTTTAATACTGGACTTTTGAGACTCGGCCAGGAATCAAGTTTGAGCACCATAGGTTAGTATGGGCAGAATGCACATGTCCATGAAATTGCTCTTCATTGATAAAAATAGATCAGTGACTTCATGGGCCAGTAGCTCTTCCAGGCTTTCTCTATACGGTGGTCGATTTCTTTGTATTTTATATTGTTGTTCATAACTTTAGTCTTTCACTGATTCATCATTAGTCCAACCTCAAAGCTCGCTGTGCTCAGATTTTGGAGTATAGATATGTTCATTATTTAGAGGACATCGATATTAGTTTGTTCTTACTGTTTATTTTTTTAATTAGAAAATATGGCCAAGTGCTTCACGCTGTCAAATGCCTTTGTATATAGTCTACGAAGGCCAAATACAAAGGTTCATGTCTCTATTTTAAGTACCTAGGTACATAGGTAAAGATTTAACGGAAAAGCTCTAGGTTTTCCACGTAAGTTACTCCACAATGATATCGTTCCATACATACCATACGTTCACCTTATTTTACATGCTACGTTTATTATCCCGAGTAACAATGGTGACCCTCTCGCTAGTGAAATTTCCCGGCATTATCGCGATATCCCATGTCATTGTTTACTTTAAATCGACTTTCCAACAATAGCTGAGCAATGTTGATCGTGGAAGTGGGTTTTCTGCATGAAATATGAACAGTATTGTTGGATAATGGCCGTTCGCATAATATGTTCGTAATAAAAGCTCTTTGCGAGGTTAAAAAATTCTTTGTCTTGGCTCGTAATATATAATGGTAATAGCGCGTATCCAGCTCTCGTAAAAGTCAACGAGTGTCTCTAGATGCGGTATACGAGTTCGCATAGGTAATTTCAGCTCGTCGAATGCGATTTTCATGACGCTTCCGTGATGCCTTTAAACCGTTTTGGTACTAAAGCAAATGTTAGGCACATATTGACTATGACTATGCTAAAGTAATTATTTTAGGTACTTATTTTTCATAACGTCTCAAGCAATTTCAAATACCTAATATGTCATGCTTATAATATGAGAAAAGAGAATTATTTAAGTGAGAGAATGAGTTAAGTGGTCAGGTAAACCTACTAGGTACTCTATTTATAGTCCATCTGCTGCATTGGATTTCGTTCTGTAGCTCTAGATATCTAAACACGACAAAATAAAAAGATTTGATCTTTTTTTTTGAGTCATCGGCCGCTGGCCGTTTTCCATTCGTTGCTTTGTTACTTGAAGTACCTACTATGAGTTAAGAAATCTGTTGTTTTTTTTTGTTTTATCGTGTTAAGATATCATACCCATCATATCTGTGAAGTTTACACAATTTTTTTTTATCGTGTTTAGATTTCAATACCTGTAGGGTATTGAAATCTAAACACGATAAAAAAAAATCCGCATAGTTTCGCCAGATAATTTAATTTGATCCTGTATAACCAATCAAAATTGCTTGGTTAGCGAGAAACGATGCTTTAAATTTTATACAAATAAACTTTTTTAAAGATTGTGCAAAGTCGTTTCTGTGGGATGGATAGTGCTAAACCTGCATACTAGAGCTTCGGTTCCGTCGGAACCTCCGATTAATTTTACTTCGACTCCGGTTCTGATCATTTTGAATCGGAGTTATAGCGAAGGTCGAAAGTACAATTATTTGCCACTTTTAGAGTCACTGGATTTAATTTAAATTAAGTTTGTCACCTCCCTAGGTCGGTATTATATACGTACTTAGGTATATTATGATTTCCTTTATTCCATTAAAATACTTATAAATTACATTTTTAAATATTAGAATATAAAAAATATAGAAACATTTAAAAATATAAAAAATAGTAGCCCACCGGTATCGGGAACAGGGTCCAAGCTACCGGCGGTCAGGGCTCCAGAGAGAGGAACCTCCTAACAATGCGAGCCGTGTCCAGGAGTACCGCCTTCTGAATCAAGCCCTTGATCCAGCTGCCCAACGAGAGCCTCCTTAGGTGTTGGTCGAGGCTCTTGGCAATTAAGCCATTGGCTGATACGACTATCGGCACAATGATCGCTGAGTCCACATCCCACATGTCGACAATCTCGCGAGCCAAGTCAAGATACTTGATTTGTTTGTCTTTCTCGGCTTTCACGAGGTTCCCGTCATGCGGGACTGTTATGTCAATAATCATTGTGCGCCGCTCTACTCGATCCACCACCACTATATCAGGTTTATTGGCAACAATAGTCCTGTCAGTGATGATGGATCGATCCCAGTACAATGTGATATTTCCATTTTCGAGAACTGGGTCGGGCACATACCTGTAGTACGGCACTTCCGATTCCACAAGGCCGTATTTCAAAGCAAGTTGCTGATGGATAATCCTGGCTACAAGGTTGTGTCTATGCAAGTACTCTTCGTTAGCTAGACGAGAACACCCGGAGATAATGTGTCGGATTGATTCTCCCGGACGGTGGCATGCCCGACAGATGTCAACCGTGCCATCCTTCACAATAAATCTCCGGTAATTGTTCGTCATGATAACTTCATCCATAATTGCACAGATAAAACCTTCGGTCTCTCCGAAGAGGTCACCGAAACGTAGCCAGGTCACGGACGCCAGTAAATCTACATCGAGTCCATGTAGGGCCCGGAAAAAGCGTCCGTGAAGCTCCTTACTCTGCCATACCTCCCTGCGATCGTTAGTGTCGAGCACTACAGGCTTGCGCCAGTTCTCTTTAGCCAAGGAGAGCGGGGTAAGACCCTTGTCCACCGCGACCACATCTCGATGCATCCCCACGTCGGCTTCTAGGAAATATTCCCTAAGACTGCATATCTCGCGATTGTGGAGGGTCTTAGCGTTTAAAAAGCCTCGACCTCCACACTTTCGCGGGATATACAGTCTCATTACCGATGACCGTGGGTGATGCATTCGATATGCAGTCAGCAGCGTACGGACCCTCCTATCCAGGGCGTCGAGTTCGGTCTGAGTCCATTTGAGTATGCCGAAAGAGTACATCAAAACCGGCATGACCCAACCGTTGAAGGCGCGCACCTTGTTTCCGCCTGATAGAAGACTATTAAATACTTTCTTCAGGCGGCCAAAGAAACGCTCCTTCAACGATTGCTTCATGTCAGTAACATTGATGCCCAACGCTTCCGACATACCCAAATACTTATAGGTTTCGGATGCGGAGAGGGCTCTAAGGTTTATGGAATCCGAGAGTTGAGCTCCCACGGATTCCACAATCTCCCCTCGCTTTACATGCATGACCGCACATTTGTCCGCACCAAATTCCATTCTGATGGCACTACTGAAAGTTTCAGTTACTTTCAGTAGCTCCATCAGTTGCAAATTGTTGGGGGCAAAGAGTTTTAGATCATCCATGTATAGGAGGTGAGATATAACCTGACCACCTCTCCTCAACCGATAGCCAAGACCTGAATCCTCTAGCAGTGTGCTTAGAGGATTCAGGGCTAAGCAGAACCAAAGCGGACTCAAACTGTCGCCCTGAAATATGCCTCGCTCTATCCTTATCGGCTCGCTATTCCTCTGGACATTTCGACATCCTGGATAGCGAAGGACCGTCCTCCATTGCCTCATACATGACATCAGGAAGGTGCGCAGAGTTGTATCTACTATATACAACTCCAGCACCTTCATGAGCCATGTATGTGGCACCGAGTCATAGGCCTTCTTATAATCTATCCAGCATGTCGACAGATCCTTTCGGGAACGGCGTACCTGTTGGCTAATGGTCATATCAATGAGGAGTAGCTCCTTAGTACCGCGGGACCCGTTCCTACATCCATTTTGAGAGGCAGACATGATGGAGTTGGTGTCTATATGTTTGTTAATTTTAGCTCTCAAAATGGATGTAAAAACTTTATAGACCGTCGGTAAACACGTGATCGGCCTATAATTTTTGGGTTCCGCGGTGCTACCAGATTTATGGAGCAGGTGGGTAACTCCTGTTGTTAGGAACTGGGGTAGCGACCCAGACTCCAAAGCAGTCTGGTACTGAGCCGCCAAGCGAGCGTGCGATCTCATAAACCATTTAATCCAGAAGTTGTGCAGCCCGTCTGGTCCTGGAGACTTCCAGTTAGGTAGCGGACGAACTGCACGTGTTACATCTTGGGGGCAGATGGTAATAGCCCCCATTTCTGTTATTGGATCGCAGGCTCGCTCGACTTCCCGAGTCCAGTCACCTTCGGTGTGACTGACAGGCACCGACCAGATACTCCGCCAGAAAGAATCCATGGCATCATCATCCGGTAGGCGCGTGTCAGTCACACCTTGGTCCGGTCGCTCCCAAGCCCTATAAACCCACCTTTCATCACTCTGGAAGGTGCGATTTTGAGTATATCGCTCTACCCGCCGCTTATACCTACGAATACGGTTTGCCCATGCATACACTTTCTGCTTCAGAAAGTCGATGCGCTCTGTGACACGGGACATATAGTCCTCGGGGCTGATATCAGTCCCTAAGAACGCCCGCCTCACAAAGCGCATCACTCTAGGGCGAGTATTGCCCTCCCTGAAGCAGATTAGTTTGCCGATGAGCGCTCTGGCCACACTAATACGGCGCTCAATTCTGCACTGCCAGGCTGGTACGGCTGGTTTCGGTCGCGTAGCTCTAGAACTATTAGCAAATTTGACGTGAGCTACACGACATGCCGCTACAGCCGCGCAGTACAAAATTGAGTGAGTATCAGTGAGGTCTTCGCAGTCATCAAAATAGTTTGATAACTGCGAATCCAGAGCCGCCACCAGCGCCCTATTTTTGTTATGCATGGGCAAACGAGGTAAGCGTGGCCTAAGTTCGGGCGACATATATCGATATTCCTGAATCGCACCTTCCAAAGCACTCCTCAATTCCTCATTGCATTGGGTACTTACGATTGTAGCCCTGTCGTCACTCCTCTCGTCAGCTTGGCTTGTGTTGGACCGTGGTGTTACTACAACAGTCTGCGACGGGGGAGCAACGACATGGCTACTCTGCATTTCAACTCGTAGGCGATCAAGTGCAGTGTCGTCCAGCATATGATTACGCTGGATGACCCGCACCTGATCCGATAGTCGTTGTGCCGAAACGTTGACAGCTGGCTCAAGCACCTGAAATAGAGAGAACATCCGAACACGGTACGCGGTCAGATTATTTCCTCCATCTGTAGCCCCATAGTATGAGCGCATGACGTTTTCATTGATGGAGCGTGTCCATCTCATGCGCTGCACACTTCCGCCGGGAGCTGGGACCCTATCAGAGGCTGGTGGGCCTCGAGGTCCTAAACCGTCCGGCGGCCGGCGTCCTCCCCGTCGACGAGCAGGTGTTGGTGTCGTGGGCGGAGAGAAATACTCGTCGCTCGAGCTCGACGCAACTACCGCAGCCAGTGTTGTCACAGCACTCACAATGGAGCTGGATACCGGTGGCGGCGAGGCGGAGCTGAGCGACGAGTCCGGAGGTGGTAGGCGTGCTCGGCGAGTTGCTGATCTCGTCAACATTACATAATTTTTATATCTTGCATATTTTATTTATTTATATGGGAGTCCGTATTTGACACTGTCATTTTTGATTATAGTATTTTCTTTTTTGGTTTTTTCATTGTAGATAGGTTTATTGCTTATGAATTTATTTAGTACTGTTTATTCCAAGGAACAATTATTGAGCTTTTTGTATTAATACGATATATGGAAATTTTTAAATATGCGAATTATGAGATAAGAAATTTTTTTTGTTGTTGACGTTTCAGTGTTGCCATGCCATCATATTATGATTATTATTATCGCTAATATTTGACTGATAAAAAGTAATTAAAAAACTTGATTAAAGAGACTGAATTATATTTTTATTGTTTCATTAAGCCTCTCTTAAAAAATCTTCTTTTTTTTATGTTGGGCATCTCGTAGTTGACCTCTGAGATTATGACTACTTAACCGGACTTTCCTGTGGATGCCTTAAGCTACTACACTTAAAACCTCCAGCCAGGGGTTATTCAACAATGCTAATTAAAACTAGGTGAACGCTCGCTAAGGGCACCCCCTGTGAGGTACGACCCTCGGCTTAGGGCGTCAACCGGAGGGAGGACATCAAGGATGGAACGGGCTGGGCCTTAACACATCTGTTTACTACTTCCGCCTCAGACTCCGGTTCCGGTTCCAACTCCAATCAATCAAATTTAAAACCTCCGACTCCGGTTCCGGTAAAACGACTTCCATAAGATTCCTGCCCTGTAGACCCGGTATGAGCCGTGTAGCATCTCAGGCAGTCAGGTCCCACGTTCATCTTAGTACCTAACCTAGAGACCGTCTCACGAAAGAAGCATCGCGGACGCGACGTTACAGTCATGCGACGGAATGTTGCTAACCTTTCTACTGCTGCTAAGCGCTAACCAAAAAATTAGTTCCACTTATTGCCGCGAGACTCTACCATTCAAATCCGTTGTATATTAGGTAGGTAATCTTTTTTTTTTCTCCGGCTTACCTCTCCCATAAACAATTTTGCCTAATTTGTTTCATTTTGACAGTTCAACAACATTCATTGCTTTTTTTACATTGTTGAGCAGTACCCTAATTACGTAACTTATTTTCGTAAACAATTTTGCCTAATTTATTTCATTTTGACAGTTCAACAACATTCATTGCGTTATTTACGTTGCTGAGCAGATTTTTTTTGCCAACTTGTGAAGCAATGGATTAACAATCTGTTTCAAATCGAAACAAATTGTGATTGTGTTGCATTACGCAATTAGGGTACTGATTTTTTTTTCCAACTTATGAAGCAATGGATTAGCAATCTGTTTCGAATCGAAACAAATTGTGATTGTGTTACGCAATTAGGATACGGGTAACTGCGAGTCGAGATTCGGCGATGAGCACAGACGGACGGATGGACAGCTGGACAGCTGGACAGACGGACAGACGGACGGACACGCACTGTGACTGAGGTGATCCCGTAAGTTTTCCGTTTTCCAATTACGGTACCGAACATTAAAAATGGTGTAGCTTTGAAAGGCGAAATGGTTAATTATTTTAACAGTTTGTTTAAAATGAAGTAATACCCATTGAATTAATCATACTGTGAAATTATTATACACACACGCGTACATAATTGTTCAACTGAGACCCTCCCTTTTTTGAAGTCAGGTAATGAAATGAGCAGTGGTGGCCCAGTGGTAACGGTCGCGACTTACGAGTCTGGGGTTCGAACCCAAGCAGGCACTTTATGTAAATTATTTCATCACCACTGCTCTCAAAACGGTAAAGGAAAACATCGTGAGGAAACCGGCATGTCCTAGAACCAATAATTCGAAAACATGGGACATCCACCAAACCGCACTAGGCCCGCATGGTGGATTACGGCCCACTCCCTCTCACATAAAGAGGAGGCCTATTTCCCAGCAGTGGGAACATTATACCTAGACTGATTAAGCTTATATGCTAATAAAACACGATTGTAAAATATATGTAGGTAAGTAATTATTTATACTGTGAAATAGTTGTACATACATAGATGCATACGTTGCTTGCTTTTTTTGAAGTTGGTTACTTATTAAAATTACCGTGACATAGACGGACGGACAGACGGACATGGCGAAACTATAAAGTTTCCTTTCTTGTCTTACTATTTCACGAACTTAAGTGGTATCTACAAACCTACTAAAACAAAAATACGAAACAAATAGGAGACGAACAATAACTAGCCATTGGTGCCGATTCCCTTGTTCACAAACTAAACTAAATTTAAGTTCAGTGCATCTTTTTCTTTCTATTTCATTAAGAAAAGCACAGAAGATAAATTTTAGTTTAGTCCTGTCAAATTAATCAGCGCTTGACGTAAATTGACGTAATTTTAGTCGGCAAGTTTTTAATCACGTCTAAACTTGTATGGAGTGTGACAGGCGCTGATTAATTTGACAGGATTTGATCACCTTTGTACGTATTTTTCTGTTCCTTTCTTCTTGTCTGTTTATATGTGTGTACATAAACGGTTAAATAAATAAATAAATAAAATTTATCCTCTGTCCTTTTCTTAATGAAATAGAAAGAAAAAGATGCACTGAACTTAAATTTAGTTTAGTTTGTGAACAAGGGAATCGGCACCAATACATATAGGCGGTAAAATAAATAATAATTCTTATGGGAAAACCTTATTGCCATCTTTGTTATTTAGAATACTACCCACCTCGTAACTAAATAATTCAGCAATAAGCATTAAAAATGAGTAGATAATGGGTAGATATGGATGATTACCTGACAAAATCCTGTGGACAAAAAAAAACCTTGCTTTTCCTACTATTATTGATACACACAGTACTTACAACAATTTGCCATTTTTTATTAAACCTAAATGTCCGCGTCACTCATACCGCTGGCACACAGCGCGCAGCGTACCCCTGAAGTTTGTCTTCTGACTGAGCCGGCTCAAACCGGTTTGGCCTCTAGCGGGTGCCGGTGTACCCCCCGCGCGCCGTGACATTGCACGCACACAATGCTGTGCGAGTGCGTGTAGTAGTGATCTCGCGCAAAGTTAGTATGAAGCTTGCAGTCTGTTCCTTTTTTAGTCTTGTGCCATAAGTACAAGAAAGGTATTTTTATCGGCGTTTTTTGCTCAATCTTAATACGTTACGGAAGGAACCCTTCGTGAGCGAGTCCGTCTAGCGCTTGGCCGGTATTTTTTTTCAGATGACGTCACGACTGACAGTTGTCTAATTAACTTGGTAGGTACGTAAATAAAACATAAAATGTTGGCATCCATATTTATTCTTGCTTTCTTATCACAATGTTACAATAAATAAACATACACACTTGTTCTTATAATTTGTATATTATAGTAATTATAGAAAATATTATAGTAATGGACCACACAAGAAACTGTTAATGAACCATAATCTTTTTTGAATGCTGATTGCACTCGACGATCGCATTTTCGCGCGACAATCGCTTTCAGTTTGGACAAGACCCGAGATTATGATTCAATAACTACGTGCAGCGATAAGGTCGGTATTCGAGTTGGACCCATATACCCCTTAGACTGTATTATCGGCAGCAGTGGGCAGCGGGGCAGCGGCGACAGCGGCGCATTCAAATGCATCCATAGTTTAGCAGACTTTCGCACGGACGTAATAAAATCGCGACGGGATTTTATTGCGCACTGGATTTTCAACTCTCGGCGCTAAGCAGAAAGTTGAAAATTCAGTGCACAAAAAAAAAATTGTCGCAATTTTATTACGTCCATGCGCACGTGGGCTTAGGTATATGGAACTGTTGTCGCTCCCCGCGCCGCTGCCATAGAGAACAGTTGCATATAAAACTATGCATTTGAATGCCCCGCTGTTCGCCTCCCCGCTGCCCGCTGCCGCCGATAATACGCTCTTACTGTTCAGGTAATGCGTCTTACCACTGAAGCTCGTTGTACAATAGGCCAAGCCTATGTGATTCAATGTGTATATCGACCGGTATATCTAAGTATAATACAATATTTGTGAAATTCATTCGAAAACGGTCACCTTGACCATACGGTTTTTATACATTAGTAATTGTACACTTAAGTAGTATAATGATAACAGATCCCATATTGATATCGATTCTGCAGAGCACCGATTACCGTAAGCTAAAAATATTGCTATAATAAAACAACTCATTAAAAAACTTGGTAGACAATGAGAACTGACAAATCAATTTGGGGGACATCAGAAGTTCATTTGAAACGAAACCCAATTTGACGTGTCACTTAACTTGATATAAACAATGCAAATCACGAGCGCCCTCTTAATATGACTCTTATGCCATTGTACAATGATATAAATTGGAATGACAGTCGCGCGTTCGTGAATTATTATTGTAACATCTGTAGTTCTTAACTTCCTTGTTTTGCCTGTGACTCAAAGACAACACTATTTTATTAATTTTATTTTTTACGGTGCTCCTCAGAATCTGCACTATTAATAAGTTAGTTCATAAAATTCGGCTAGTAGATAAAATATTCTTATTCGGTGACATATTTTATGAAACTAGAAAACCAAAATATTCCTATGTATTCTCGCGACGATCGCAATTTAAATAGGACGCGTGGTTAGACTCTCAATCGTCGAAATTGGCAGAAAAATCGATATCGAACCGACATGGGAACCCATGTCGCTTAGTCAATGTTACCTTTCAAGCGTCGATATCTTCGTTTGGTCTCACCCCAACACTGCGTTAAAAACTGCTCTGCATGTATTCTGTAAAAATCTGCTTGTGAAAACTTAGGCGAGCTATCATGTAAATAGTGTCAATGCCTCAGGTGGAAAAAAACTCGCTTCAGGCCCGGACTAAAGCGGACACGAGACAAGAGGAGACGAGATGTGTTTTAAACAACCAATAGAATTTCGTCACACATCTCGTCTTCACTCAACTTTAGTGGATACAACTGAGCGAAGATATATTTTATTTATATGGCGCGATCGAAGCGGAGATATGAGCTGTTCCTCGCCGAGATTGAGCTGGGCGCCGGTACAAAGCAGAGATGTTAGCTGTGCCTCGCAAGCTGGCGACGGCGCGCAGCGGAGACGAGAAGAGATGTGAGCAGCGTGCAGTGAGCCGCTGCTCACTGCACGCCGCTGTAATTTTGTTAACATCCAACACTCGCCGCACGCAGCTCTGTTCCGCTCTAGCCAGCACACATCTCCGCTCCAGTCTAGCCAGTACTAATCTCCGCACAGCTTCGGTGGATACACTCAAGCTGAAAAACATCTCGTCTCCGCTTTCGTAGAGTACGGGCCTTAGACTGCTTGTCCATTGGAGCGGAGCGAGGTAGCGGAGCGGAGAAATGTGCCAATACACATCAATAGAATCTAAACTCCGCTTCAGAGCTCCGCTTTTATTGGTTAATATTGGCACATTTCTCCGCTCCAGTGGACAGGCAGCCTTAAGCTCACTTCACCTAAGTGTTCACGTTGAGATTTTTAATACTTTTTTTGTTTACCAACTTGACAGTTACACAATAAATTTCAATCAACGCAGACATGATATGAATAAATAGTTCGCAGTTCATTCATTCAAACAATCTTCAATCAGAAATACAATATTGAAAATCTACTTAGTTTACTAGTATTATTATACACATCAACGCTTATTTTGCAAATCAACGTATGATCTATTTTATTTACCGGTGTGTCGTCAAGAATAACTTAAAACGGAGGGTATAAGTGTCCAATATAAGAAACGACTTCGTCTATTTTCTTCACTGAATCTTTTTACCTACAATTTACTAATTTTTTTTTAAATCAAATTAGATTTGTTACAGCTGTAGTGGCAATCATGTCATTTGGTTTAAATAGGTCCTTATGTTTATTATTTTGTTTATCTTTTATATAGATTCTTTTCTTTTAGATTTTGTGAATGTGAGAACGTTGTAGGCTGTAGACTTGTGGACCATTTTCTATTTTACTAAGTACCTGGTACTTCTTGATAGGCCTACACTGTCCTCCCATACCTAGAAACACTGTTATATGAAAGTATTGTAAAAGCCAATTATTTTTAAAAGAGTAACCGTGGAGTTTCTTGCCGGCTCTTCTTAGGAAGCGACCAATTGGAACCGTGCACCTAGCTTCTGACGTTTCATAAGTGCCCTTGTAGGTTTATGTGAAATAAAATATTTTAATTTTGATTGATTTTGATTTTTTCATCTGAATATTCACCAATGCTTGGGAAATTTTTGAGCGTTGCTATTTTTTTTATTTTAAAAAAGGTCTGCCATTTTTCTGGACGGCAGTATTATTGTCTCATTGAAAAGTTTAGGAGTCAACCACAAAATTAGCATATTTATAAACGCTTGGAACGGCGCGTGAGCATTTTACTATTTAACCGCACTCGCACCTTTGATACTTAAGGAAGTTTTAGCATTTAATCAGCAATCCATCTCAATGATATTTGGAACTTCAGATAAATTCAAAATTTCCACATCTGTAGCTTTTAAAACATCGAAGAAACACCAAAGCAGCGTATACAAGTTTAGTAGGTACTTTAAATTCATTCCAATATTTAGCGAAGAGACAATAAGCGACATCTCTTATCACTATCCAATAAATATTAGTACCATTACAAATAACATAACACAATTTTATTACGTTTCATAAGGAGATCATAATTTTTGCCGCAAATACATAGTATACATTTTTGAACTTGGAATGTGTTAATCATGTGTATGGCAACATCAAAACCTTGTCAAAAGTGTTGCCATAGAAAAAACAAACATACTTTAATAAAAAGTATAACTTTACATGACATTTTTGTCTTCACGAAATCTGAAGGGAAAAGTTTGCATTGTTAACAAAATTAGTAAGATAGAAAAAGATCTAAATACATAACCTATTTTTAAAGTGTTTACAGTGAATTTTACTGGCTATGGAATATATTATGTGGCTTGTAATTTAATATAATTCGTCGGTGCGTCAAAATTTTTGTACTGCATTCAATCTACATATTTGAAATTTTAACATAATATTCGAAAACACGATTGTGCACGATACATTGTTTGCAGATGGCGTTTAAAAAACAGTTTAACAGTACTTACATACATCTATGCGCTTCACATAGACCACAAAAGCAAATCTACTTAAGATTACATAATATATGGAGTTTCCTTCGATCACAATGTAATACTATACACTTATACAGTCAGTCAGTCAGTTGTAAGTCATGATATAGATAGATATTCGTAGATCTTATGCACTGTTCAGACTCGCAAGCCAGTAAAAAGAAAAACTAAAGCTGTGTTGCCACTGAAACTTTTTGACATCCAAATCTCAGAATTTTATTGATTGGTACCTGTCCGGACTTTTTCTGGCCATATCATTTGTCTGAACTTTTCGACAGAATTGTCAATAAAAAAAAATGTTAAAGAATGACTGAAAATAGAAAAGTAAAGTGTGAGGACTTTTTTGTAAATGTCCGGCTTTTGCCAGGACTTTTCAAATTTCGAAATGGTAACTCTCCCTGCAAGTCTCGTCCCTGCAAACACAGCCTTAATTTCGAAATTCATTATAAACTCAATGGTTCCCAACTATTTTGAACTAGCTAAGCAGTCGAATGAGAAGCAATGCTTACCAAAATGTATTAAATTAAATAAAGCGACTACTAGCGGAGTTCTGTTAACCTAATGCAGGGCAAAAAAATACCATATTTGCCCATAAATGACATAGAACAAAGTTTTTGTAATAAAAAACTATTGGTTGACTTCCTAAGCCAGCTAGTTTTACCTTAATTTGTATTTGTGCCCCTGTGACTTAAGTTTAATTTTCTAGCAGTCAAAAACCCTAATAAAAAGTTAGCGTCGTCAGTCTGTCTGATTTATAGGCTGTTCTAAAAGTATCAGATAAAAGTGTAAACAAATCCAGTTCAAGTTAATTTTATAAGCAATCTATCACTAAAGGGAATTAGTAACACATTCATTTGTATTTAGGTTTCAACTTTATAGCACACCAATTTTTTTCAACAATTGATGAATAACATTGTTAAAAATGTAATCGAAAAAACATCGACGAAAATTGAAGATATACAGGGTGACTGGATCTGAACCCGCCATAGCAAATTCGAATATAGAGGAGGTCATTTACTAATTATTATTGAATCATACTTTCCTTAGCTAAAGTTTTATAGTGT
This sequence comes from Agrochola lychnidis, assembly GCA_963680765.1. Classification (NCBI taxonomy): domain Eukaryota; kingdom Metazoa; phylum Arthropoda; class Insecta; order Lepidoptera; family Noctuidae; genus Agrochola; species Agrochola lychnidis. The sequence goes on along the minus strand of OY796850.1, from coordinate 17,354,891 downwards.
GGGAGACATGTCAATTTTTATACTTTATTGAGATTTTTCCAAGTTTTTATTTTGCATTGTTCTATTTGTTTTTTTTATTATTATTTGTTAGTAGTCACAAGCATTGGTGATTAAAATACCTAGGAATTTCTCTCAAACTAGGGTTAAAAAATAAGATAGTAAGCTTTAAAAAGAAAACAAAAAAAAAAATCTTTACGATCAAGGGAAAGTCAGGCCTAATAATTAGCAAATGACCTCCTCTATAAGCGAATTTGCTATGGCGGGTCCAGATCCAGTCACCCTGTATATAAAATTAACCTCAATTGTCAAACGAAAAATATATAAAATTAACCTCAATTGTCAAACGAAAAATATTTTTAAAGTGATTTATAATAAGAATTCGAATTATTATTCCAATAATCAAATCAAAGCACTTAATTTGTAAGTAGCACTATAAATTAGCATTCACAAGTACGGTTTCTGATCCTAGATTTGTTTTAATTTTCATTAGATAATTTTGTAGAAGACTATACAGTCGCACAAGCCAAATACATAATTTCATAATGTTGATAATTCGTTCTGCCTAGCCTTTTCCCAACTATATTGGGGTCGGCTTCCAGTCTAACCGGATGCAGCTGAATACCAGTATTTTACATGGAGCGACTGCCTATCTGACCTCCACAACCCAGTAACTGGGTAATACGATACCCCTTGGTAAGACTGGTTGTCAGACTTTCGGGCTTCTGACGACCCGTAACGACTGTCAAAGATCCACGAATGACAGCCGGGACCAACGGCTTAACGTGCTTTCCGAGGCACGGGAATGTTGATAATTATGATGTTAAAAAAAAAAAAATTACGAAAGCCTGCAAGTCTTAACAGACATCAAGATATAAGATTCAGTATTTAAAAATATAGTTCTCATCCACACTACACAGTCTCAGATATAAGTCTTAAGCAATATTCACGTTAGCACTCCGTCCATTCTGCCCAAACATCAAGGTTCCTATATACAGCCAATCGTTCCAATTCCTTTGTTAAAGTAGGGACTGTTCCACCATTATCTTTTCAAATCCTGTTGGAGGTGGGTAGAGGAAATTTTCGAAGATAACATCCAAGATGGCGCCGTCGTCAACTGCAAAGTAAAATGTCGTGTTTCAGTGGGCAGTTAAAATAATAAAATCAATTCAATGTGCATGTTTCAGGATCGCCTGACTAGTGTTCGATTTGCGATCATTTTTTTTTTTTTTGGGAATTTGATTTGCGACCTTGTGATTATTTATCTATAGGTTACAAATAAATAAAAATTGAAGTGTATTTGTAATATCAAAGTAACAGCTTTTTACTATTTTTTATTATTATTATTTCATTTATTTCAGGTATTAACCCATAGCAATATTAAAAATTGTTTTTTTTTTTAATTTTTGACTGTCTGTTCGTTCCGGCTAATCTCCGAAACGGCTGGAACGATTTTGACGGGACGTTCACTGGCAGATAGCTGATGTTATAAGGAGTAACTTAGGCTTACTTTTATTTTAGAAAAAAAATGGGGGTCCACGCGGGCATCGGCTAATTAATTATAAAGGTTTACCTCTCAGCTTAAGTATAAGTATAGTCGACTGTCGAGTCGAGGTAATTGCTATACCAGTTTTGACAACAATTCCTAGTAAATCGAATCTTTACTAAGATTGTAACTACCTAAGCCCAGGGGCCGTACTACGACGTGTTAAGGCCATTATTGTTCCAGTGTGAAAATGGGACAGTGCTATTTATGCTGTATAGTTCCATCTCTCTCTCACACTCGAACAATGACCCCTGGTCCCGGGGCGATTTTTTCCTGCGCCTTTTTTTTTTGGACCCTAGATTTTCAACGCGCTGCTTAATAGCGCCAAGAATTGAAAATCCAACAGTGTTTTTTCGACATGCTGAGTAGCAATCTGTTGGATTCTCAACGCTCGGCAGAATACCGAGAGTTGAAAATCCAGTGCGCGATAAAGTCCCGCCTCGATATTTTTATGTCCGTGCTAACGTGGGCTAGCTGTCAAATGGACAAATAGGTCTTGCCGTTTTATGACGTGCACAAGATATTCAACCTTAGGCCGTTTGTCCACTGCCATCCGTCACCCGTGCGTTCGGGATCCCAGCCCGTGAATTTTCGAGTAGTTAGGCGCGACCGCTTGAACTCGGCCCCAAATTGTGACGGGCAGATGTTCCGGCAATACAATACACGTTTGATCTTGTCCACACACTGCCGCCGCCGTCGCACCGGCGCCGTTCGCCCGGCTTTTGTTTTATCTATCAACATAACATACTGAACCGCAGAGTTCGATCACGATGGAAAAACGATCGCCGTCACCGGGACGTCACGTTAGGTTCGAATAAACTCGTTTCTCGTTGACATCCCGTTGAGGGTGGCGGTGGACAAACGGCCTTGGGGGTGATAAATTGATAAAGCTATTACGAGGTTGACTATTCAACATTACTACATTTAATTTGAATCAAGTGAAGCAGTTCGAAAAATACATACGCGATTATTGGCCGTATAAATTATATCAGAACTCACCATAAAGCGCAGGATACACCGTCCCCCTAATATTACTAACAGGAATCTCCATAGTCTTTCCATTCAAGAAGAAGTTCAAGTCTACATGGTCATAGGCCACGCCGATGGTGTCACCCTCTACCGGCATTATGGCCGCCGTGTTAGCTTCTTTCTCGCTCTCTGGTTTCTCATTCTCTGTGTGGGTTGGTGAATCAGTTGATACGAGTAGATCGGCCGTGGGTGATTCTCTAGGCGCGTGCGCAAGATGGTATAGTTCGATGTTCGAATGGCGCACTGTACCGTCGCTGTTGAGACACCATGATTCTTTGTCCATACCACCTGTAATGTAATTTGGAATAATGTGAATGATATAATTGACCACATTAATTATTACTTACTAGTGTACTTTTTGTTAACATGTCTGTCAACCAAGCAGTGTGACTTTTATTCTGGACATTAAAACAAATACAGTTTGGTGCCTATAAACATGTTTTGTGATGAGAAAGATTTTTTTTTTCTATCTCATAGCTGATCTCTGAGGTCATGACTATTTAACTGGGCAAGAAAGGATTTTGTAAGTTTAATCTTTCTATACGAGCAGCCTGTGGGTTAATTATACTCAAAAGGCATACAGTGCAGGCATAAAACCCAAGCGTGTGTCGTCGCTGTTGGGCAGAGTCGGCAGCAGCAACGACATTCTGAAGATAGTTTCGAGTAAATTTCAGTGTCCTATGCACTCGCTCTGGGTAAGCATCGTGGTTGGGAAGGTGAAATAAAATGTTGTACTTGTTATTAATATTCTTTACCTACTAATATAGTTTATAAGCTCCTGTTGTTACCATAATGGATCATGTCGTCTGATTTATGAATAAATAATAAGCTAAATATAAGAACCTGATACAACGTCATATGTTTTATGGGTGTAAATTAACTCTATTAGCTAATGAAGACCACCCTATTTTCAGCACCTTATGTAAGTTACAATGACCTGAATATTAATTTTGGCAACAGAAATACAAAGTGTGCATAGTAATATATTGAAGGACACATTACACCAACAGTTGACTGTTGACCAAACTTGGACTCGGAAACTCCGTACTGAATACCAAGTGACTGCACGAATAAGAATATTATGAGATATTTCAAATAACTAAATTTAAAATGTCAAACATTTTAAATGACTTATTTTAACTTTTACGTCTTTGTCTAAATAGTTTTCTGTAGAAAATTTTACAATATATTTTTTGACAAAACGCTGTCAATTACCTAACAAAGTAGAATTTCATGTTACTTTCTGTGTAACCTAAATTTTTTGTTGAATGTAAACAGTCTATAGAATTGTTTGAAAATATGCTTCTCGCTTTCTTTATTATTCTAAACTAAAGGTGTGAAATTAGTAAGTGTCAACATTATGCAACAATATGCAAAGTAAGTTTCTTGATAATATTGCTTTTACTGTTAGTACATGTTTCACCACTTGTGCAAAATATATTTTAATTTTAGAGAGAAGTACACATATTTGCTCGTAATAATTTGTGTGCCACAGTATTTTCGTAAGTCAGTAAAACGATTCATATCCACTTTTTAAATCATCTATCTCCTACCGTTATCCCAATTTATTTGGGGTTGGTGCAATGTGTCCTTTTCTTCCATACTTCTCTATGAGTCATCACTTTGTAAATACTACTTGTATTTTCATTACAATGAAGTAACAGGGCTCTAACATAATTTTTTATTATAACACATTTATAGGCTAGAAACAAATTCAGGGACAAAGATTTCAAAATGTTATTTTACCATGAACTCTGTTAAGATCTGTCTCCCTGGTAGCCACACCGACAGCCCAGACACCTCCCTGCTGCAATTTTACTTCAAAGTATGATTTGTTCTGCATTAGAGGAGCATTTCCCAGTGCACAGCCGGACCCACACACTCGCTGTCCACCTTTTATTATAACCATTTCATGGCCTGCAATAAAACAGTAAATATTAGTTTATAATTTAAAAATCATCATTGTCAATCATTTCATTGTGTTTTTATAAAATTCTCAGGGATAGAAATTCCTTTTTTGATGGTGTTATAGCCTCCACCTGTAGAGAAACTTCTGTCTAGCTCATTCTGGAGTATTCTGGACAGTCAACATCGCTAGTATAAAAGCTGCATCTAATATTTTAACATGGCATAGGTATTCTCATGTAGTTTGTGCCACACTGTCAGGGGTGAAGAGAAATGGAACAAAAAAGTGACCATATCGTATCCTAAGGAGGGGAAGAGAAAGAAAGGGAAACCTTTGATAAGATGGCAGTATGACTTGGTGAGGACAGAGGGAAAGACATGGACGAGACAAGCAAGGAACAGGGAGAATTGGAAGGGGATGGAGGAGGCCATTACCAAAGGGCACACAGAGTCTCAAAACTAAGAAAAAAAAAATGTTTTTGCAAAAATTGTAACTCTAAAATAAGGCTATAAATTTTAAAAAAAATTGTGCCAATTAGGCAATGTTTATGAAAATATCCTATACTTTTTTTTATTTCTCATTGGTTGATGAAAAGAATGTGTTTATTAAGACATCAAATTAAAACGGATTGTCTGTAACTCAACATTCAATTCACTATGATCTGATAAACAGTAATAAACCCTATAAGTATTTATTTTTATTGCTATTTTATCTTAGTTTTTAAAAGGCTTATTGTAGCTAAGGCATAAATTTATTATTGCCTACTTATAAGCTTAGCCTTGAGATAAGTGTGGAAAGAGTTGTAACTTGTCTCAGGGATTTAGAGAACCCTGCAACGTTTAATTTCTGATCAATTATGGAATAAAAAGGCTTAAGTAGGTATATGAATACTCAAGCATATAAGGCATGAGTCTTAATAAAGACACAGAAGGTCTGTCGTTGCTCTTGAAACTATTATAATATGTAATTAAATCTATAGTGTAATGTGTGTATGCAATCAGAGATTGTTCAACAATAAACTCTCTGCTCTATCATTAACAAGGACCAACGAACAGCCCACGCAAAATCGATGCGCGCAACAATGTTCGCTACTGCGAAGTTTCTAGCAAAGATAGCCAAGTCCAGTTACTTTTACAAAAGTTTATTTAGTAAACATTGTTTGTATTCTTCTGTTCAACAGGATGTAATTAAAAATCATACAAACCCATGTGTAATGTATCCAATTGAACTGGATTTTCCTTAATTCGTATCGGTACACTGGGTGTGAGCGTGAAGCCATTCATACAACTTTTCAGACAGCAAAACATGTTTAACTTATTCACTAAAACCTTTTATAATAATTAATACACGATTTTATTAGATTAAAAATTATTTTTGTTGTACTACAATTTACGTCATTTTTCTTTGACATCTATCTGACAGTTGCCTTGTTGCTGTCATGTCTAAAACCCCTTTCCACGAAACAATTATGATACATTTTCGGTTTTTTTAAAGACGGTTTATTCTCACCTCTATGCTCCTCTACGATTCGACCGCGAAACGCGGTACTTTTTCATACATTTTGGTCTGTTAATGCCAGTTTTTCGCTTACCGCAGCGTCAGTGTGTAAGCAGCGTAAATGCCGGAAGCTTAGGGGACCAGAGCCCGCGTCACGTTATTTTTAAAATTAGGTACGCAACGTGTTACCTCAAACTCCATAACAATAATCTCGCGCGCGTACTAACTTCTTTAAATGATGTAGCATAATCAACCTATAACGTTCCCACTGTTAGGACACAGGCCTCCTCTCTCTCTCTGTGAGAGAGTGGACCGCCGTAATCCCCCACACGGGCGCACCGTCGCAGTGTGAGTTGGTGGAATCCACATGTCTTCGAATTTTTGAATTTTTCGATCTCACGATGTTTTCCTTCATCGTTTTAAGATCAGTGGTGATGAAATAAATAACGCAAAGTGCCTGGCTGAGTTCGAACTCACGACCTACATACAACTCGTAAGTCGTGGCCAATACCACTGGGACCACTGGTCTTCGTCATTTTAATATGTACCTAATAATATAAAAATATCATGAGTCAATCGGTCACGCGTTCTGACTCAATCTAGGCCAGAAAACAATCAGAGATGAGTATTTTTTCTCCCAATTAGAAGCAAATATTGATTCGCTCTAATAGTACAAACAAGTAATATTTGTATTGATCCATCCAATATTGATCGATATAATTATGATATTATGCAAGATCAATTTACCTTGAAATTGGGATCGGATTTTAAATAAACGATGCTCGCAATATTTAATGCGGATTTAGATCGAAAGGAAAATCGATTTTAGGTAAATAGGTAGTTACTATGGAAGATCCTGCACTAACCCGTTATGGAAATAATAGATAGTAGGTTTAATTTTTTAATTATCGTCCCTATCGAAAACAGTTCTCTCTTTAACTTTGGTAACCCTCTTACCTAAGAATTTCCTCTTTTAGAAGAATTTGTGAAAGTTTGTCCTCGGGGCACATTAGTGGCGTGTTTTGCACCTGAGCCTGCCACAAGAAAGCTGGAAATTACGGGATGATGTCATACTATGACGGAGTTAACTCAAATCGGTGCCCTCTTCGCCTTATCTGGCACATGTCTGGCACTCAGATATGTCGCTAAAGTTTTTAAGGAGTATCTATGCTACGAACCCTATTGTTGATGTAAAATTGTAAAGCCTGGGTACTAACCTAAAATGGAAAAGATTTAGCAGTTAAAATGAGACTGATTGTATTAGTACCTAATAGCTAAATACATTACTGTTTTGTATCTTAAACACCTATAGAATTTCATAGAGGTGTTTAGTAGGTATTTACCACACCGACATTTCGTACCACGTAGGTAATTGGGGGCGATTCTATTGCCATCAACAAGGCACGGATCTTGACTAGGACGTGCCTTTGAATGCCATTTACGGTAAATCATTTACCGAGCTGAGGTGCCTACCTACCACTTAATCTTCATTATAACCAAAGCAATAAACATGTCCAATAAGGTTTTTGAAATGCTTATCGCTGTGTCGTTCTCCTAAACGCAGCCTTAGACGATGAACCTGCCACCGGCTTGTTCATATTGAGCGCACGGTCAGAGCCATAGCTGAACGTACCTTGGCAGTAGGCCAGGAAGGTGTTAGAATGATTTCATGCATTACGTAACGCAGGGCAGTTTGTCCGCAAAATAGTCATCATCTGTCAAGTGGTAATGAGAAACGCAAATTAAGAGCTTATGGTTTACTGCTTATTATTTGTATATAAAAATGGGATACACTATGTATACCTATCATAGATGTGTATTTTCCATATTCAAATTCTACAGTTTTAATATCATAGATGTTTATTTTCCATATTCAAATTCTGCATCCACAATCAAAACTTGTGACGTTTTGATTGTCGATGCAAATCTTCATTTACTCTTCATAAATATTTTCTAAATATACAACGTGCCGCTCTTAGAGTTAACACACGGGTAGGGCTAGTGGCCAGTAAACATAAAAATATAATAAAAATAAATAATACGTTAATTGAAAAATTAAAATTTTCAAACGCTCGCCGACATAGGGCTCTCCCTTTCCTTCAATTCGCCTTCTCTTTACACGTTATTCGTTTTATTTTCATTGATGCGATGTTACGATCCGTGATCCCGGTAAATTACCTCTGCGCTACAGTTGTTAAGTACAGGTTGCACCAAGATGCTATTTTAGAAAATTGTAAATAAATCAATAAATAATAACATTTAATGAAATTAAAATATCTTCATAAAAAGAAAACGCTAATCCGTATATGTGTGTTAAATTAAAGTCACCATTAAAGCGCCACGCTGTATAGATAGTCCTCCTTATCGATTTCGATAACGGCGACCCTTACAAATCAATCCCTTGCGTCTGCCCTTAGATGGCTCGCTAGACCGAATTTAGTTTAGAACACCATAAAACAATAAAATTGGCCTGCAGTGTTCCATATACCTACGTATAGGAGGGCTAAACTCATCTTAAAATGCTTGCGAAAGGTTGGTAGAGGCTCGCTTTACACAGCCACACTACAGTAGTGCTATTCTGTAAAAATCTCACCGTGATAACTTAGGTGAAGTGAGCTGCCAATAGTGTCAATCCCTAGCAACTGACAGCTCACTCCACGCTCACTTCACCTAAGATAACACGGTGAGATGGTTACAGAATAGCACTACAGGTCGTCTTGGCGCTCTACTATTCACAAAAAATTACAAATCTTTCAAAGAAAAGCGACATGAAGCTAATTATCAAGAAGCGCCAAATACGCAAGAGACCTTCTATCTCTTTGTAGTTAGTACTTAGTAGGTAGTAGAAAAACCCTAAAGGATCTCGTCTGGGGAAGCTCTTACGGTAGGTAGTAAAAACCCTCCATAGGAACTCGTCTAGGGAAGCTCTTACGGTAAGTAGTAGAAAACCTCTAGAGGAGCTCGTCTGGGGAAGCTCTTACGGTAGGTAATAGAAAACCTCTAGAGGAGCTCGTCTAGGGAAGCTCTCACTGTAGGTAGTAGAAAACCTCTAGAGGAGGTCGTCTAGGCAAGCTCTCACTGTAGGTAGTAGAAAACCTCTAGAGGAGCTCGTCTAGGGAAGCTTTCACTGTAAGTAGTAGAAAACCTCTATAGGAGCTCGTCTGGGGAAACTCTTATGGTAGGTAGTAGAAAACCTCTACGAGGAGCTCGTCTGAGGAAGTTCTTATGCCATGCTTAATGCCTATTGAAAGGCGTGGGGTATAGTTTATTCAGATAGGTCTTCGATTGCTTTTAAGCGCTTGTTTAAAAAGTCATCTAAGTTTCAAACTATAGGTTATGGCCAAAACCTAAAAATAAATTTAATAATTAACACAAAAGTTGCTGTACCTACGTAGTTTAAGTTAATGTTACCTACGCTTTCGAGTAACGGTGACATGTTTTGGGTATTTGAACGTTGTGTAATATTTGCCCACTTTTCCATGATTAGGCAAAGTTCGTTAGGACAATTTGTTTAGCCTCATAGATTTTAAATTCCAAAAGATTATCATGTAGATACCGTTACGGAGAATTCTTCAATGCTCCCTTTTCTTAGAACAAACTAGAAGATAAGAAAATTCCTACAAGGCTCGGAAGTTTTTTGTGGATAGGATGGGTAGATAACAAACAAAACCAGGCATCCCTTTTGACATTATACATTATTCCACATATTTATTATTAAATAATCAGCATCTCGAGTTCTCGACAGTCATAATGTCCACTGGTGGAAATATAGTTATAGGTAAGCCTCCTAGCCTAAGGTCCAGAGGTCGCCTCCTATGGCATACGTAATGAAAGTTAGGACTGTGGTGATCCGAGAGAATATTGTTCAACACGTATTGTAGTTAGTGATGCAACAAAAACATTCAATTCAATCCATAATATTTTATTTCACTACACGAGCACTTATGAAACGACAGAAGCTAGGTTCCAATAAAATTGGTCGTTTCCTATGAAGAAGAGCCGGTAAGAAACTCCACGGTTACTCTTTTGAAAATAATTGGCTTTTACAATATTTTCAATTAACAATGTTAATAGGTATGGGTATGGACAGTGTAGGTCTTTCAACAAGTACCAGGAACTTAACAAAAAAAACTGAAAATGGTTAACAAATCTACAGTCCAGTACCTAAGCCTACAGCATTCTCACGTTCACAAAATAGAAAAGAATCTATATAAACGATAAAAACCTATTTAAACGAAATGACATGATTGCTATTACAACTAACAAATGTGAATAATTATCATGTCCACAAAAGCTACTAACAAAGAGTTGAAATTAAATTGTAGGAATAAATAATGCTGAGTACCTATTAGATTCTCTATATTATGGGTATATTAACCTACCAGTTTAGTTTTATATTTTGGAAGCAAGTTTTATGAGCCTACAATCAATAACTTAGTCAGTATTTTTTTTTTTTTTTGTAATTCGCGGCGGTCATCAAACCTAACTGTAGATATTCTATTTCTTAGCATTTTTCAACAAACGATAAAAACTAACGCCTAATTGTATATTTTAATAAGAAAAATAAAAATAAACTTTATTTGCATAAACACAGGTTACAGAAAATAATTTGACCTACCCTAATTGCGTAACTTATTTTCATAAACGCTGTTGACCTGGGGGCCTACCACCAGCTCAAAAGCAGTATTATTTTAATATTACTTCAGTGGGAGAAAGAGATGGAGCTATACGTCCTGTAGAGCTTCATCTCTTTCCCATACTGATGTAATATTAAAATAATACTGCTTTATGAGCTTGTGGTAGGCCCCCTGTTGACTAATTTGTTTCATTTTGACAGTTTAACAACATTCATTGCGTTATTTACGTTGTTGAGCAGATTTTTGTTCCCACTTATGAAGCAATGGATTAGCAATCTGTTTCAAATCGAAACAGATTACGCAATTAGGGTATTGGGTTTCAAATTATTTTCTGTAACCTGTGTTTATGCCAATAAAGTTTTTTGGTGCCCGGAGGTAGGTTAGAGTACCTACTACCTGTATTTCAGGAGCAAGCAAGCTTTATGACGCAAATTATAAAATTATATTAGGTAGGTACACACACACATTATATACACACACACACACATTACACATATACTATAATATATGTGTAATGTGTGTATGTACCTATATTATGATATAATTATTAATTATATTATTAAAATTAAGTTTAGGGAAGTAATAACACAAAACAAATCGAATATCAAAGACAATCGCATAAACTTGTAAAGTGTGATAGTTAACATTATGCGGGAATTCCACAGGGCACATTCTATGGGCTTATTGATATTCCATCAAAAAGAACAAGTTCTGATTATAATTTTAATAGATACAATGAATATTTGTTTAATATTACACCCATCTCCAAATCGGGACCGGTTATGTCAAAATAGATCCTATTACTTTATGAGCGATGAGTTAAAGGTAACTGTCGAAAGCCATGGTATCTACCTGCGGTTACTCGCCTACGCACAGATGAGAATATTTTTATTAGTCAACTTACTTACGCAGGTCTAAGTACAAAATCGCATGTTAGCAAAGGCTTCTCTTCCTTAGATTATAAAATAACAAGATGTTGCTCGCGACATCGTCTGCGGTTAACTACTCTGTATTTCATCATTTTTTTATAGAAATAGGTATCCTGGAGGAAAAGTAGACTGTTTTTTTTCAGGACCCACACCACATCTATGTCAAAAAGAAAACTCAACATAGATAAGGAGGAAACACTTTCTTGACAATATATCAGTCGCACTACGTTTATTAGGCACATAACGATTAAATACAGATTAATTATGATCCACAAAATTGTACTCTATATGTATCAGCCCCGGATCAAGGGGGGGTTTTCCCCGGGCGCCAACTTCAGGGGGCGACAAATTCAAGCATAGCAGACAACTGCACCACCAGCAAATGAGACGCGCAGCACATATCTTAAATTTTTTTTTCACTCCTCTTGCTCAAAATGCCCGTCATTGTAGAGTACCAGAGCGGGGAAAAAATTGCATTTCTTGCTCTAGGGGAAAAAGTAATTTCTTTTTAATTTTTGTCTGTTCCAACAAGCCTTGAAAAACGAAAATTATTCTTATGTAGATTAATCTTGATTATGGACTCGACTTAGTACTGGTTCTCAAAGAAAAGAAGGACATTTTATTTTTGAAAATGGAACTAAATGCGGCTATTTCTTCGGTAGAATGCGTGCATTGCGTTGCGGCTACAGAAGAAATAAAAAAGGCATTGGCGCGAAATCTTTAGAATTTTTCTATAATTACGAATTAAATTGGTGACCGTAATATAATTTACAACAGTGAAAATGTCGTCATCTAGTGAGAACATCTTCACAGAGGACTGAAATTAAGTTGCCGGAAAAAAACATCTCGTTAAATATCCAGAATTGTACAAATTGTACATTTAAATAAAATAAACTTTTTTATATTGTATTGGATTATTTTATTTTCTCGCAATCGTAGAGAAAAGTAGAGTGTAACACACGGCGCTAAAACCCATTATAACTCGGTTTCTATTTACTCCCTCGCTAAAGCTCGGGAGTAAAACTACCTCGTTACAATGGGTTATTTTAGCCCCTCGTATAACAATCTACTATTTTCATTTTTACAACAATTTAGGCGCCTGTTGGATTGACGCATTATCGATTGATAAAATTAATATGTTGCTGCCAAAATTTTCGTTTTGAGAAAAAAAAAATTTCGCGGGCTAACTTAGCGCATCCCCATAAAAGATAGGCGGGGGGCGGCAGACGGCAGATTTTGCCGGGGGCCTCAAGTAAATTCTAGATCCGGGGCTGGTATGTACTACCTTTGTATGTAGTTAAAGTTATTGACTGTGTTTTTTAATATGTTCATAAACAGCACGAGACGCGAAGTTACTTATGAAATTATAAGACTCAAACTACAGACTCGGGACTTGCCCTGTCTCACTTATACTTCAATCAATCAATATCAATCTGCCTAGCCTTTTCCCAACTATGTTGGGGTCAGCTTCCAGTCTAACCGGATGCAGCTGAATACCGCTATTTTACATGGAGCGACTGCCTATTGAACCTCCACAACACAATAACTAGGTAATACGATACCCCTTGGTAAGACTGGTTGTCAGACTTTCGGGCTTTTGACGACCTGTAACGACTGTCAAAGATCCCGAGTCGTTGGTCCCGGATGTCATTCGTAATGACATCCGGGACCAACGACTTAACGTGCTTTCCGAGGCACGGAGGAGTCTCGGTATGTAGAAATGGTCACCCATCCACGGACCAACCCCGGCAAGCGTAGCTTAACCTGATGAATCGCCCCATGCGGCTTTTAGTACTTAGCCACGAGCTCCTCACTTAGCTACGAGCTCCTCGCTTAGCCGCGAGCGCCTTACTTAGCCACGAGCTCCTCATTGAGCCACGAGCTCCTCACTTATACTTAAAATTTTCAAAAAGAGCACGACCATTTAAATGTAATGAGAAGATTCAAACTGCCGCCTCTGGACTCGCTAGGTTTTAGGAATCGCCCCACATACGCTCCGGTTCACAGCACTTTCTTTTACACGTTCAGTGCTGGAAGCCCTCCTGGAGGGTCCGCGTAGTCGCATCTGGGATATTGGGAGCCCTCGCGGAGGCTCCATTTTAAATGTAGGTTTTCCTTAGCGAATACAGCATTATAAGCCGTGAAAATAAAATCTGATGTATATTTCAACAAGGTTTATTTGTAAATGCGTTGATTTTGAAATCAAAGCATTTTATTTTATTTTTTGTTCACGGTTACAAATATACACAAAAATGTTAAAAGGTTTGGAAGCTACGTATAGCGATAAGACCCCCTGAAAACACAATTTTTCTTCGTTTTACAGTGTCACACGGTTTTAAACCTAATGCCGTTAACCGTCCGCAATGGTTAACTTTAGCGCAAACGTAATGCCGGTAACCCGCACGGAGGGTTCACTTCCATGGCGGCATGGCGTATGAGTTCTATGAAAAGTGGGTGAAGTCGAAACTGTTAAGCAGTCGGTACCTACTATCTGAAGAACGTAGACGTTGGTCACGTAGGTACCACACTTAACTACATGTAGGTACCAGTAACGTCTCCGTTCTGACAAATCCCTTGTATTAATAACAGAGGAGACAGGCTCTCATCCAAACGCCACATAGTAACCGGAAATCTCGTAAAACAATGTATTTTCCAGGTCGAAACGTCGCGATTTACAAGTAACAGCATTGTATTGTCTTGATCATCATTTTATGTGTGTCGTACCCACTGTTTACGTTTCCCATAGTATACCGGGATTTAAGTAATGTTTATTGTATGAATTCACATCTAGGGTTGCGAATAAGCCCGAAAGGGAAATCGTGGCCCCCGGCAACATGGCAACTGAAGGAACACGGGTGGGTTTTAGTCAGTAAGAGTCTGACACGCCCTCCCACTCCACCCAGAGCGGAAGAAATTATTTAATAATTTACCACCCAAAAAAAAAAAAAGGGTTGCCAGCCGTACTCTAGATTATTGTACCTACTCTTTTTCGCTTTGGCGTAGGTACTTTATAATCTACAAAAGCAATAGAGTACGCTAAACTACTCTATTTATATTGACTCTTAATTCATAATCAATAATTGAATAAGTGGACAAGTGCCCCAGGGACCTGCAATGCGTGTGGCCCCCTAGTTCCTGCCAGTATCGTCGTAAATAGAGGCTGCCAAAAAAAACCTCCTATTCGAGGGTGGCGGTGGGTGGTGATAGGTTTAGACAGCCCTGTTTTCGGTCAAGATTGCAAAGTGGCGGGAAGATAGAAACTGGGCTTCGTTGAAATTGATAATACCTGAGTACCTCATCAATTTGAATTAAGAATAAGTAGTAAACTCTAGACTTCTAGAGACGTAATTTTTTTTTTTTAACACAAAAGGTGGTGTTCATCATCAGCCTATAGCAGTCCACTGCTGGACATAGGCCTCTCCAATTGCACGCCATTCAGCTCGACTCTCGGCAACTCTCATCCAGCTGCTACCAGCCACCCTTCGAAGATCGTCACTCCACCTAGCCTGAGGGCGTCCTACCTTACGTTTGCCAATTCGCGGTCTCCACTCAAGACGTATACCCCAACGGTCATCGGTTCTACGGCTGATATGGCCGGCCCACTGCCACTTCAGCTTGCTAATTCTGTGAGCTATGTCGATAACTTTGGTTCTCTGCCGGATCACTTCGTTCCGGATTCGATCCCTCAGAGAGACTCCAAGCATAGCCCGCTCCATGGCTCGCTGAGCAACCTTAAATTTATGGACCAGCCGTACCGTGAGTGTCCACGTTTCGGCTCCGTAAGTCATAACAGGCAGGACGCACTGACTGAAGACCTTCGTCTTTAGGCTCTGTGGAATACGTGACGAGAAGACTCGACGAAGTTTCCCAAACGCTGCCCAGCCCAGCTGAATTCTTCTGTTAGCCTCCCTCTCAAAGTTGTTCTTACCAAACTGCAGAGTTTGCCCGAGGTAAAAGTATTCTCGAACAACCTCGAGAGCACCGCCATTGACAGCAATCGGCCCCGGAGTGACGTGTTCGTTGAACATAACCTGGGTTTTGTCCAAGTTCATCCGGAGACCAATGCGCGGCCTAGTTAATTCTTCTGAATTAACTAGGCCGTCCAGCATCTGCTGCAAGTCATGCAGCGATTCGGCCAGTATGACGATGTCATCTGCAAATCTCAAGTGTGAGATGTATTCGCCGTTGATGTTAAAGTGGTGTTATTTCCCGCAAAAAGTACAAAAACATGCTGTTAAAAAAATTACATAAAGTTATACTATTTCTTATAAGTATGTCCCCTGTAATTACCCTTTCTGAAATCAGAAATACCTACTTTATTTCTTCTATATAAAGTTGGCAACCATATTCACATCATCTAACACGCAATCTTTCATATCACCAAAGAGTATGATGGCCTCAAGAAGATGAACAGCGATGTTTTCTTGTCTGTTGTAAGCAAAATACTATCAACTATCCCGCCTGCAAAACAGTTCTGAATGTCCACATTGCTGAACTTACTCTTAACTCTTTCTTTTCTCGCTTTAGTTCAACCTACATGGTCGGGGAAGCTGACCCGCTAATTACGTAACACATTTTCGTGAACGATTAAGACTAATCTGTTTCATTTTGACAGTTCAACAACATTCATTGCGTTATTTACGTTGTTGAACAGTCTTTTTTTCCAACTTATGAAGCAATGGATTAGCAATCTGTTTCAAATCGAAACAAATTGTGATTGATCGTATATTAGGCAATTAGGGTACTCTCCTCGTTCTAATTCCGCGTTTCTTCACTTTATTATATGGGGACTTCCTATTTTGTAAGTCAACCACGTGGTCAAAAAAGACCTTACGGAATGGGCGTAGGCACCTCCGTCATATCTTCCGACTCTTCTGTCAATAAACTTGCAGATGTACCCAACCTGCAGAAGTAGGTAGATACCCAAAAACAAAGGCGGTAAATTGATCATTTGAACCAGTCAAGTTGAATACAGTTGATGCGTATATGAAAACGTTTATTTTTTTAATTATTATTCCCAAATTCGTATTAATAATTGCTCGTATTTCACTCATATTGACATTTGTTATCGGCCAATTAATCAGTGTTCAATCATCAAGTTGTTTCATGCCTCCAACAGGGCATACTTTCTTTTTGACACGCGTGCCGACCACCACGTAAAAGTCAAGTTATACATTATGTTAATTTATAGAGCCTGTATGTATATACCTACTTACAGTACAATATGTGGCCACTGTGCTGTTATTTCGCGACACTGCTGGGCATAGCGAAAAACTATTGTCAGCCGCACTTTTCTTATATTTCATATGGTTATCACATAGGCTACCTCAGTACCTCCGTTCTATAGGTACCTATACATTATTTGATAGATCTTCTATAAACAACGATCACGTCCATGTATCAATCAATCAATATGTCGCATTCCATTACTGGACATAAGCCTCTTCAATTGCACGCATAGACAATACACAGCCTTACAGACAATATCAAATTCAATTACCAATTCTTTCTTGATCTGGAAAAGTAAGTCTCTGTGAACAGCACTCGGTGTGGCAACACGCTGTGTTCGAGTTCGCGACCAATCAATCGTCATCCTGAGGATGCCTCGTTGAGAAGTGAAACACGTGTCGATTTCTTATAGGGTTTTTATGGCTCTTTAGGAATAGTTAAGCGGAACAGGTTACTAAATATATCAACGTCTATTGTATTTTATAATGGATTTCCGCAAGGTCACGCCTGAATCAATTAACTATCTTAAATGGAAGCAATCACCGTGAATCGTGATCCTACCTAGTGTGATCTACTCCACGAAGCACTCGACGACCCCAAGACAGCAGAAGTGGCGCAAGACAGTCAGGGATAAAATGATTCCTTGGGGAAATCACTACCCCTCGTAAAGTAAGGAACACGATGCGAAAGTAGAGCTCTAGACCATTGGATAAAGGAATCAATTATAAACGAATGAGAGTATCTCTCTTGGTCTGTCTAGTGTCTAGCCATCCTGGATGAAATTCGTCAAAGTTTCAATTTAAGAATAATTATAGGTACTACATGGACAAAGGACTCTCCCAAGCTGCACCACAACATCCAGTGCTCCACCGTCTGCATCCATGGTAGTATACAGGGTGAAATTAAATTCATGGGCATCTTCTTAACGGGTCATTGTACTCATCATTATGAACAACTTCGAACTTTCGTCGAGCGCTTCTGGGTAGGTCTTGATCACGATTCACGGTAATTGCTTCCATTCAAGAAAGAATTTGGTCATTGAATTTGATATTGTCTGTAAGGCTTTTGTCTGTGCGTGCAATTGGAGAGGCCTATGTCCAGCAGTGGAGAGTAAGACAATACAACTGGGGATTTGGTAAAGTGGTTTTTAAATAGACCTAACTAACTGATTCCAAATAATCTGCAAATTTTCGTAACCTGGGGCAGACGTTTTCATCTTCAGAAAAACGTGATAATATGTAGAAAGAAACAAAAGAATGAATACTAACTATTGTAAAACAGTTAACTACTTATTTGTAAACTATCAATGATTTCAACATCAAACAAACGATTTTTTTTTTAAAATAAAACGAGTAAATAGGTAGTAAATATGAACACAAGATAGTGCTAATAGAAATATACGTTTTTAAGAAACGTAGCTTTCCAGCATTTAGGATAGAGTTCAGTCCTATGGATTTAGATAATTACATGGTAAGGATTGTACGAAATAATACGTGTGGCTTTATAAGGTGACTGAACCACCTCAAAAAATGTAAAACAGTGTTATACCAATATAAAACAATATCATTATATTATAACAATGATCAGCAACCATTACTCATTATTTACATAATTACGTACTGTTTAATATAGCTATTCCCACTTGAAGTTTTCACAATTTAACGGTCATTCGAAAGTCAAATGATGAACATAACTAGTACGATCAATTCAAAATAGCTTGCTTAGTAGCGACTTTTTTCGCGTGGAAGAGACATATCCTATCCTACCCTATTTCTACTTTTACCCAAATTGTTTTTTGTATTTGTTTTATTTGTTTGCGTCATATCTTATTTTTCTTTATGGCTCTCAGCAATAGTACTCAGTTTCAGTGTTTTATTTTTGTAATCGGCACCCTAATTTCGTGATTGATCGTGATCAGATTGTTCTGAATAGTTTTGAAACAGATTGCTAATCCATTGCTTCATAAGTTCGAAAAAAAATCTGCTCAACAACGTAAATAACGCAATGTATGCTGAAGAACTGTCAAAATGAAACAGATTAGTCTTAATCGTTTAAGAAAATGTGTTGCGGAATTAGATAGCTGGCCAGTAATTCCAGAAATTACCTCTTACAAACAAACAATTTTACCACTTTCTCATATTCATTTAAAAGATTGGATAGTTAAGATACATAGTAGTGATGTTAAATTACATTCCCAAAAAGTATTATTGTGTAACCAGTCAAAAACCTTGTAGGTACCTACTATGAAAACCATAGTGTCCGATCCAGGGGGTTAGTAGCCTGGGTGGTTCTTTGACGTAACTAACGAATATGATGACCCATACCTTATTTTTATTATGCAGGCATGAGGAAGCCTTTATGTGGCTTTGGCAATTCTTTGGGCTGACCTTGATTCACCTCTGGAGACTACCCACGAACATAAGCAAACTTATACACAACTAAGAGAGTCTGTTAAAACTTTCAACAAATTTTACTCTCAAGATTTAATCAAACTTTATGAAATCTGGTAGGTTATACAACGCAGGTACAATAATTACCTTGTAAGTATAATGAATCTACCTAGCGACTTATAGTTCTTTTGCTGAAAGTAAATTTTTAAAAAAAGGACTTGATGATTCTGAGAGATTCCTAAGTTATCATACCAAAGTTTTATTATTGCTGCCAAGCTGAATAAGACCCAATTCGATCAAGACATCAAGTTGCCTTGTATTTTATAGGTTACAGTCTGCAATAGCCTGGTTATAGCTGATAGCAGAACAGAAGTCAGCCATGTGACTCAGCTGACTTTGCGGACACCACCCCGTGGCAAGGGTGCGCGTGCGTCAGATCATCCGCGTACCGACTTCCTCCATATAAAACGATCGCTCGGCGCAAACGCATCAGTTTGTGACGGCCCCCTCAGACACACACTACACACGGTGAGTGGAATTTTCTTTTTTCTGATATTCGACGTTCCCCCTTATTACTCAGTGCTTTTGTCGATTTACTTACGAATTTTTATTTGGAAAACCCAGTGAAAAGTTAAGTGTTTTACGAAGAAAATGTCCTTATAAATTATGTGAATTCGTGACGTATTTTTATAAATTAAAATTTTAAATATCTATATTAAAAATAAATGATAAACGTGAATTAATGGAGGTTGAATAAACTTGCCATAATATTATCATGACTTGTGTCGCAACTAAGTAGTCACAAGCTTCGTACAAATCAACTCAATAAAGCTATAATCGATTAATTTGTCGGAATTTTGTAATGATAGGCCTAAACGGCCTCGGGAAGTGTCGAGTGGAATGAACTTCTTTTTGTCCCGAACAAGGTCGCTTTCTAACATAGGACCGGTCTGCCTTAATAATCCCGAGAACTTGCGCAATCATCCAGGGTTGTGTTTGTAAACAATTCCTCATTCTAATACATGCTAAGAACTCAGAAGCCTCATTTATGTGTCCCTGTGCTTATATAAATAGTTCGAGGTTTATTTCTTTTTGAATACATTATTACGCAAGCAGCCTTTATAATTAGTTTTATTGAACGTGCTTAAGTACGCACTTAAGTTAATGTTACGCTTATTCCTAAGTTAAAGTTAAAAAGAAAATTTTCAACGACTTGAACGTGACCAAGGTACAAATAATTGGTCACAAATAATTGCTTAGTAAAACAGAAAATTGTCTGAAATAGTTATTTTTAGCATAATAAAAGAATTTTGTTGTGCTTTTAAATTCTCGTGTAGAAGAGTGGAGTTTTCCAAAGCTCCGAAGCTTTAGCGGTTTAAATAGACTGAATATAGTAAAGTAAACTGACTAACTTTATAGAATAAAGAATTAATAGTTAGGGCCATTACCAAAGGCCTTTGTCCTGGCTTTGGTTTTTTGGCCAGGATTCATGGCCTAAGCTGGAGCTGTTATTTTGCAAAAAGCTGGCGGTTTTCTTTACCTTTACCTAGTACCGATTGCTAAAAGTCTCCTCTAATTAATTTAATTTAATATACATTAACTGTTGTCAAAATATCTAACATTTGATTTCCCTCGAATTGTCGGACAAAACACAACAAAAACGAACACAATTGAATTCCTCAGGTGATGATGATGCCTGTTTTGTATGGATAACGGCCTTAGAACAAAACACGCATCATCGTGTTACAAGACTTCTCAAGAAAATTTTGTCTTGTCTTGACACGAGAAAGAGTGTGCGACGCCACCTGGGTGATGTGCAATTACAGCATTACAAAATCGAAGATTCCTATGGCCTTCCTCTCTCGTATCGAGCCGAAATAAATGAGAAAAGCTTATATAATGCAAAAAAAATAACCAGTCAGCTAGGAGCATAGCGGAACTGACTGCAAGACAGAAGAGTCCGTGGTAAAGACAAACTTTAATCTTGGAATGGGCCATACCTACCTACTTTAAAATCGCTGACACTAAAGCGACCTGTCCACTGGAGCGGAGAAAAGAGGAGAGGAGCGGAGCTGTGCCAATATTAACCAATAGAATCTAAACTCCGCTCCAGAATCTACATTCTGTTGGTTAATATTGGCACAGCTCACCTCCTCTCCTCTTTTCTCCGCTCCAGTTGACAGGCCGCCTTAATCTAAACTCCGTTCCAGAATTTACATTCTATTGGTTAATATTGGCACAGCTCCGCTCCTCTCCTCGTTTCTCCGCTTCAGTGGACAGGCAGCCTTAATTTAAACTCCGCTCCAGAATTTACATTCTATTGGTTAATATTGGCACAGCTCCGCTCCTCTCCTGTTTTCTCCGCTCCAATGGATAGGCAGCCTTAGGGGTTGTTCAGACTACGCTATACTATTTCGTTATATAGTAAAGCATATTGCGTCATAAGCTATAACTATATAGCACGACGTTCACACCATACGCTATATCGCAAACCGGTCTACTAGAAAACAGTGTGATTTTTCATAATGTGCACATATCGAAATGAGGGAATATATGCTTAATTATAACGACAAAAAAATATTTAAAAATATCTAAATATTTTTAAAAATACTTTATACGGAATTTAAAAAAAAATTATAACAAAACTGTGTAACTTTTAAACTAAATCATCTATCGCGATGAAACAAACTCCATAATGATTGGAAGTAACTAGGCGTCCACATAAAATAAAAATTGAGAAAAAAAACTACCCTCAACTGAAAATAAACATTTTTTTAGCAGAAATCTGTATTCTTTTCATCAATTTTTATAATAATTGTAAAATTTATAAATAAGATGCCAAAGCGAAAAAAAAAACTTATTAAGTTTTTTTAAACTAATTTTTTTATTTTTAAAAACAATTTTTTTTTTCCGTCGATATAATTAAGCATAGATTCCCTCCCTCATTTCGATATGTGCACATTATGAAGAATCACACTGTATAGCAAGTTAAATGACGCTGATCTGTCATAAAGTGCACACAAGGGATTTGGTACTCATCAAGCGATGACGATGATAATATTATGAAATTTGACTCCAGCTTATTATTAATTTAGAAACAGAAAAGAAAACACAGGGATCGAAGAATCGTACGATATTATAGCTCTTGAGAATCGCTCAAGTTTATCGCGTTATGCAACCAATACTTTATAGCATAGCGTTGTGTGAACGTGTCCATATCAAATTTATATATTGTTGTGCTATACAATATTTGCTATATGCTATATTTATATTATATTATAGCGTACTCTGAACTGCCCTTTAGGTAGGTTCGGTCCATCCCTAGTTTAAAGATTGTCCCTACCACGGCTCTGTTCTACATCTGTGGTCCCTACACTTCAAATATTTTTAATTTATGATTGAACCTTGACCGCCATAATATATCTATATTCAAAGATTTATTTTCAGAAAGTTCCGGGTTTTTCTTTATGTATTTTTGTTTCGCTAATCACGTTATATAAACCCGAAGGTCCGTGACCTTTTCTGGCTATACCTACTCAGAATTGTGTTATTTATTTTAATATTGTAGCTTACTGTAGATTTGGACAGTAAAAAAACTAGTTTCTCAGCTAAAACTGGCTTGTTATACACAGTTATGACAACATTTTTGTAACTTTACAAGACAATGATGGTCTTTTTTTTCTTCTTACCATATCTGGCGAGCGACAGATTCATAATAAAAGCTAAATTTCTTCTATCGGAGATATCTTAAGCCTATAGAGACCTAACTCTACTAAAGTCAAACATGGGTGGGTAGAACGAAATATAGTATCGGGGATAAATTCATAGGTGCCAGCTAGGTACTTAATATTTTTTTTTATACTTACTACTTAGTAGGTTCCTTCCTACCTTGGCAAATTTATGCAAAGTTACGCTTTTACACTTTCATAATGTTGTTAATGAACATAGTAAAATATTTTACGACTATGTAAACTGTTATGTATTAACATTCATAAATAACTGGCAGATTATAATATGCAAAATCTTTATTTATTATTAGAACCTAATGTATATTTGAGCCTATGAATATTGATGCCATGGGCTTACCCAGCTTTTGGCCCAAGGGGCCAAACAGAAATTTCTAAAGGTGGGGCACATGTTTTACCCTACATGTAGTGTGTAGGGGAAACACCTACAGGAGATCCTAAGCTATAGGTAGTAAAATAATTAAACTGTGTGTTTGCTTGCTGCGTTCGCGTATTTTGCATTATGCAACAACATTACTGGCCGCGCAGCGCGGTTTTTTCTAAAATTAATGCATTATATATTGGAATTGTAAAGTAAGTCTTAACGTGACTCTAACAACTTTTATCAGCAACAGTAGGTACTTAGGCATACAAAATCCAGGGGGGCAGCTACTCTCCCCTGCCCCCCCCCTCCCTCACTGGATACGCCCATGATTGATGCAATTAATCCCGGCATCAGATGTTTATGTGCACTGCCTCTCATTCTCGCTTCTCGTTTTTTACTTAGCAGAGCTTAGAAATTTTCTTCTAACGACACTGCTTAAAAAGTCACATAACATCACGCCTGTAAGCCCCGAAGGGTTGGTCAGAGGTGTACTGTACCTATAGTACATTTCACCAGTTATGTTTAAGTCCCCTGTCCCAGGTAATAGGAGACGGGTCCCATCAACTGGTGTATCCAGTCCAATCTAGACTGGACTGCTACTGACAAATTCCAGATGGAAAAACCTAATGACACTTTACCCAACACGTGAATCGAACCCAGAACTTCGTCCTCAGCAGTAGCGCAGCTCAATTACTATATAGTTAGTTGGCCACATTTTATTTTCTATCTTCTAGTAAGAGTGTAAGGTCTAGTGATCTCAAGCGCGACTACTGTTCTTGGGGTTCGATGCCCAAGGCGCCCACAAATTCATATTGGAATATATGGAATACAGTGCTAGGCACAGGCCTGTCTTTTCTTACCAATCCCCACGTTCCAATGCCAGGCTCATCCAGGTTCTACCCGCGATCGTAATAATGTCGTCCACCCATCTCGACGCCGCAAAACCTAGGTGAGCCTACTTCTTCTTCTTTTTGTGTGGTTATTGACTAGAGCCGCCCATGGGCCTCTGATTTGACTTCGCATACCGTCGAGAAATATCTCCCGGTATTCTTGAAGCAAGTGATAATTATTCAATACGCACATGAATCCGAAAAGTCAGAGGTGCATGCCTTTTTTTTTTTGGGGTGGGAAATTATCAAATAACTTCTCCCGCTCTGGGTGGAGCGGGAGGGCGTGTCAGACTCTTACTGACTAAAACCCACCCGTGTTCCTTCGGTTGCCCTGTTGCCGGGGGCCACGATGTCCCTATCGGTTTTCTTCGAACCCCCGGCAGGCATTGGCCCTAGCGGACCCCGTCAATTCTGCTGACATCTCTTTGAGGCGCGCGTGGAACACAACGCGCCATCGACCCGAGCTTGGTCCTTATCGGACGGCGAGCTACCCAGAGGTGCATGCCTTGGATTCGAACTCGAGACCTATGAGGCTATGACTTGGCAGTCTGACGGTCACACCAAGAGGCTATCGCTGTTCGGCGTGCCTATTATAAACAGTACATGTATCCCTTCGGGGGATATAGGATACATATTAAGGCTACAGAAAAGACATGTTGTTCCAAGTGAAGTGACGGTTTTTCTCTTTGTTCCAGAAAATGAAACAGTTGGTGTTTTTAGCCCTTTTCGCGGCGGTTGCGCACGCGCAGTTCCAGAACGGTAGGATCCTGGAGCCACCAGTACCCTCGCTATGCGTGCAGAGATCCATCCACGAGAGATACGCTGACAGTAAGTATCTTGAAGCTGTTTAATTAGGCTGTGTATCTTGAGGAACAAGTAGGAGAGGTAGAAAATGGAGTGAAAAATCTGGATTAAATTAACTGTAACTCTATAGCAAGTAAGATCAAACCTCCAGCAGAAACTCTCTTAAGAATATTTAGGTTACGTGTTGTATAAAAGGTAAGATTTTTATAAAAAGTTTTTATTATTCACTTTTAGTTGTGGTCTACCCCACGTGTATTCGAATACCACTACCTGCTATGTAAATAACAGTGACAGGACTTACTATAACATCATTACATCATCCATATAGACTAAGAGCAAAAAATATCTATTATTGAAGCTAACTCAAAAAGTATCCAAGCAAAGTTAATACATTTTATATGGGACTACCTCTGAAGCATGACCGACCAAATAAAAAAATGATCATCAAAATCAATTCATAATTCATCATCATCAGCCTATAAATTTTCCCACTGCTGGGACACAGGCCTCCTCTCTATGAGAGGGAGTAGGCCGTAATCTACCACGCGGGCCCAGTGCGGGTTGGTAGATGTCACATGTCTTCGAATTTTCGGTTCTAGGACATGCCGGTTTCCTCACGATGTTTTCCTTCACCGTTTTGAGAGCAGTGGTGACGAAATAATTTACACAAAGTAAAGCGCCTGTCTGGGTTCGAACCTACGACCTACATACAACTCGTAAGTCGCGGCCCTTACCACTGGGCCACCACTGCTCACTGGGCCACCACTGCTCAATTCATAATTGGCGGAGTAAAAAAGAAACGTAGTCGAATTGAGAACCTCCTCCTTTTTGAAGTCGGTAAAAAAATGCTTACCTTTTTCTAAATAGCCTATTTTAACTACACAAACCTTCTCTAAATACCTCTTTCCCTTACTATAAGGTAGGCTCTTTCCCTACTTAGATAAAACAGGCTTTTTTTCGGCGGATCATAATATGTATATCAGTACCCTAATTGCGTAACTTATTGTCGTAAACAATTTTGCCTAATTTGTTTCATTTTGACAGTTCAACAACATTCATTGCGTTATTTACGTTGTTGAGCAATTTTTTTTCCAACTTATGGAGCAATGGATTAGCAATCTGTTTTCAAATCGAAACAGATTGTGTTGTATTACGCAATTAGGGTACAGGATGATACAAGGTCTTGTTAACCCATTATTATCTCCACATTTGGCAAGAGGAATTCATGAACCATAATATTGTCAAGTTTTGCCCGAAGTTATTTTACTCCGGCAAAGAAGATTACCTACCTATAGGTAATGAGTAATGAGCTAAGTAATTAAGTACAAGAGGATTCCGGAAAACTTCATGTAGGTACCTATGATAATAATTTATTGAAGGTAATTTTTTTAAATTCCTTTGCGATTAAAATTTACTCGTCGTCACCATAAAGGTACCTAATGTCAACTGAGTTCATACAATTACCTCTTTTTAAGTAGGTATATCTGCCTACTTATTTACAAACAGTTTGAGAGTTTTTAAACCCTCTCTGTCCCTTCATGGTCACTGGTAGGCACCTACCGATACAGGGTGGCAGGGTGATAGGGTGGCATCGACGCGAAAACTGTTACCATGCATTCAGTACATGATTTTGAAACCCCCTTGTGTTGAAATTTTTCGTCGGTTATTTAATAAAAAATCTGCTGTTCCATACATTTTGACCGAGTAGGTATTGCACTTTTCTATGAAACAGCAGATTTAAAAAAAAAATAACCGACAAAAAATTCCAACACAAAGGGGTTCAGAATCATATACTGAATCCATGGTAACAGTTTTCGCGTCGATGGGATGCCACCCTGTATAATTGCTTTAACTATACTCAATAAATGTCGTAGGTTGTACCTACCTACGTCTACGTGTTCGAATCTGATTAACACTTTCGACTCCACCCATTTTTCATAGAGCTCATACGCCATGCCGCCATAAATATTGCAAGTTAACTCCAGGAGGGTCACCAGCATTACGTTTGCGCTAAAGTTAACCCACGAAAAGTGTCACCGGCATTAGATTTGAAATCTTGTTAAAATATGCAACTTATTTTATTTTCAGTTTATAATGCCGAATTCGCTAAGAAAAACCTACATTTAAAATAAGCCCTCCATGAGGGCTCCCGGCATCCTATAAGCAACTTGAGTGAACCCTCCCGGCACTGAATGTGTTTTAAAACAGGTGCTAACTAAAAAGATGAATCCAAGACGTTAACATTTTCAACTTGGATTTTTTTTTGGAATTTCGGGCATTTGTTGAACATTGGACTAGCTTGGTCTACCATTGACCTAGATAGAAAGTAAATATCTACCAAATCAAATATCTAAATGATATTAGTCTTAGAAGATGAAGATTTATGGATAGAAGAACACATGCTGCGTCAAATCTTATAAATTGGGATAAAACATAATGATTAATAAGTTCAGAAAATAATTTAGCAAAAACAGCGCTGTAATCTGTCTGTAACTAACGATCGAAGATTATCGTTAGAAAGCCGTAACTACTATCTACTAGGACCTCATCAAAAGGTACAAGTTGTTTTCTTATCTCAGTGAGATAAGGGGAAACCGGTCCGCCATGCCAGCATGCGCCCGCGCAACCAGAAATACATGGAATTCTTATGATATCTGTAAACACTGGACTTCCGCGTGCAAACAAGCAGATGTATATGTCACAAGTTTTCAACTGGTTTTGTTACTATTTTTGAATGCATTTGTGGTTTTTGCTTAAGAATAGATTTGCATATTTCTTTTTCAAATGCTGGCGCGCACTAGCATAGATAATACTGTTTTGAATACAGGTCTAGTTATATAATAGGTAGTACGAGTCTTCACGTTGTTAGAATTTCTGTCATTTCATATCCCTACGTAGGTAGGGAACTAACTATACTCCGTTTGAAATAAGATTAAACATTTAAACAAACCTTTTTTACAGTCCGTTCAACCGATTTTGACTTCTATACCGTATGCATAAGGATGGCATTAAAAGCAAAAAAAGTGGTTACAAACCAACTGTTTACTGCAGCTGCCATTTGTCATGCCATCAACGCAATAGAAGTCAAAATCGGTTGAACGGACTGTAAAAAAGGTTTAGTTAAATGTCTAATCTTATTTCAAACGGAGTGTAGGTAAGTAGTTACCTAGTGAGTTAAAAATCTTATTTCGCTGTTTCATGATTTATATCCTCATTTCTTGAACTTGGTGGCGATGATCCGAAGGGATTCCTGAACCCAATAGGTACCTCGGTTTACAAATACATAACTATTTTCCTATATTATATCTAGGACAGATTAACTTTGCTATTGTCATAATAACTTAATAATGGCTCGTAAACAACAACCGACCGTTACAAAAAACAGTGGCATTGTAAACCATAAAATTTATAAACACTATTCTTTATAAACCCATGATATTCACCGTTTCTCTATAGTTAGTAGGTACTACGAAGTTATACTTAGTCTTTATCCTAGTAGCCTAAATAAGTAGTACTCTGTAGTACTACATTAGAACCCTAAGCCGAGGTTCGTACCCCACAGGAGGTGCCCTCAGCGAGCGTTCACCTAGTTTTAATTAGCATAGTTGAATAACCCGGGTGGGAAATTATCAAATAACTTCTCCCGCTCTGGGCGGAGCGGGAGGGCGTGTCAGACTCTTACTGACTAAAACCCACCCGTGTTCCTTCGGTTGCCCTGTTGCCGGGGGCCACGATTTCCCGATCGGTTTTCTTCGAACCCCCGGCAGGCATTGGCCCTAGCGGACCCCGTCAATTCTACTGACATCTCTTTGAGGCGCGCGTGGAACACAACGCGCCGTCGACCCGAGCTTGGTCCTTATCGGACGGCGAGCTACCCATTGCTCACCGTCCGCAAGCCCGCGCCTACGGTGGCCGGAAATCGGCTCGCGATTCCCGCCCCGGGCGTCTCCTCCTGCGGCGGTTAGGGGCGTGAGGGCGCGAAATTTGCCTCTCCCTCACGCGTTCCGCCTCCTCCTTCGCGAGCATTACCGCTTCGCAGAAGGAGGTGACGGCCTGCCATTTCCTCTCGCTCCGTACCATGGCCTGAACCAGGGCCGGACGCGAGAGATCACCGCCGCCGATCGCCTCTACGAGAACACGGCGTTGCTCCGCCCAAGCCGGGCAGACCTCCACCGTATGCTCCACCGTGTCCTCAGGCCGATCCACACAATGGTGACACCCGGGTGTTTCCTCCCGCCTTATCCTGAACAGGAACCTCCCGAAGCAGCCGTGTCCGGTGAGGACCTGCGTCAGGCGGAAGGTGAGAACGCCGTGGCGTCTCTCCAGCCACTCCTCAAAGACGGGTCTTATCGCCGCGATTGTGGCGTGCCCAGCGCGGGGTTGCGACAATCGCACCCTCCATGACGCCATGAGATCCCGCCGGAGCTCTGTCCGCTGTGCCGCAATTTCTTGCGGCATCGGAGTTAAGCCCCGGTTTTAATTAGCATAGTTGAATAACCCCTGGCTGGAGGTTTTAAGTATAGTAGCTTAAGGCACCCACATGAAAGCCCGGTTAAGTAGTCATGATCTCAGAGGTCAAAAACGAGATGGGCAAAAAAAAAAAACTACATTAGAAGTTACAGGTGGCTCGAGGCAAGTCATGAAAGCTGAAACAAAAACGTTATAGGTAATTTCGGCTTTCATGACTATAGGTACCTAAACCTCGATCCACGTGTTACTTCTAATCCAAACACTATAGAAACCATATCTGCCTCCATTCATATCATCGGAACATCAAAAGCGAAGATTTTCTATCCGCAATTAGTTCCCACGAGATTATCTATGTCTAGTAAAATCACTACGTACCTAATACCCTAATCTGCGTTGATACTCGCGGAAGAGATCAAAATATCCAATCGAAAGAGGTGTAACGGTTATGCCCTTTATGTCTACCGGATATTTGTCTCACTTAGGTCAAATTACCCGGATGGAAGTCTTAGAAATGATGGAGAAGATCACCTAGCTTGGACTCAAGCCGAATTGCCCAGTGAAACTTTGTTTACGTGAGCAATGCTTCCTTTTCTGTGTCTCGTCACTTTTCAAACATTTATCTTAATAAATCGAACGGATCCTGACATTACGTAATCACTTGAACATTTTTGGATAGGGATTTCAGTTAACTAATATCGGTAGACGGTACCTAAGTTATTAGAAACGGCCCGTACCCTCCTAAACATCGTTACGTAATGTAAACACTGTTAACTATTGGTTGTAAATAAGGCAACCTGTTACTTCGAAAGTAAGTTCAGGGGTTAGGTTGTATAACCCATGATATAGGTAGACCATCAATAAATAAAAGCAGATAGGGTACAATCGTAATCAAAGTCCGAATCTAAATTAGCACGTTCAGTGCCGGGAGCTCTCCTGGTGAACCCTACCAGGTCGCATAAATGGGATGCCAGGAGCTCTCGCGGAGAGCTCTTTTTAAATGTAGGTAGGTTTTTCTTAGCAAATACAGTACTACAAATAAAATATGATGTATATTTTAACAAGATTTATTAGTATACGCGTTTTAATGTTTTATAATACGGTTTTAAACCTAATGCCGTTGACCGACCGCGATGGTTAACTTTAGTGCAAACGTAATGCCGGTGACCCTCCCGGAGGGTTCACTTCCATTACGTATGGTGGCATGGCGGTATGGCTCTATAAAAAGTAAGTGAAGTCGGAAGGGTTAATGTTGGTCAGTTTCACGATGTTCCCCCCAGCTATACATACGATGGTCCTTTATACATAGCGTAGGTACTGGCGTGGTCCGTTTTAAAGCAAAATATTAAATTCTGTTGTCTTTTCAGACAAAGGCTACTTCTTCTCTTGGAGAGACCCTGCGCTCCGTGGTGTGGAGGAAGACTGGCTGAGTGCCAGGAACTACTGCCGTCAGCGGTGCATGGACCTCGTGTCTTTGGAAACCAGCGACGAGAACGAATGGGTGAAAGCACGCATCACGCAGGACAAGGTAAGAAAATAACATAGATAACATTTTTAGAAGCTTTGTTCAGAACTTTAGAACTAAAAGATACAGCAGTAGCGTCAGTTACCAAATTTACCTTTTCGACTAAGTACATTAAAATAAAATAAACTTTAAAAAAAAAAAATTACGTCTTGATAAATTCGTTATCATTTTAATCTCCCAATGGCAATCCTAACTTTTAAAGATACGTCCAGTTAGAGAGCTTTTACTAACTCTCTACAAAATCGTTAAAACGTTGCACAATATAATATAATGTCTTTCTGTGATTAGATGAAGTCTTAAACAGTGATGTAAGACGACAATAAAACATAATCAAGTTCCCATTTCCTTTATTCGAAGTTCATTAACGACTCTGATGCAACATGCAACGGATCAAGTTTTGAATGATTAAATAGACACAGCGGCATTTTAAGAGCAAAGGAAAATGGTGTCTAAACTAGAGACGATTCTAGAACAGTCCTTGCTTTTAAACGTCCTTATGTAAAGCAAATGATTTCACGATGGTTGCCAAAGACTGTAGCAAATGTCCACGCGTGTCCCGAGTTCAAAACACGAGGAAAACGATCGTGACCGTGACGCGAAAACATATCACTTTTTCAAAGCTAAATAGAAAGTGTGGTATTCGTATTCAACACGGAATGTTTAAAAGAATTCATATTGTTTCCTCTTTTCGTAATGCTTTGACTCTTCGAGCCCAAATCTCTATCTGTTGCGTGAACGAGCTATTAACTAATGGGCCGCGTCACTTTGACGAAATTTTACGTTAACTTAACCTCTTAGTTAGAAATAAAGAAAAATAATCGTTACAGGAACATAACAATGGCGGCGTCGATTTTTTTAAACGAGTTTCACTATTGCTACGGAATGTGTTTCACACTACGTGTGAAATACAATGTTTTGTTGCATTGTCTGTTCCTCCCGAGAATATAGACACTCGGGAATTAGCACTTGTTTTTTAACACGTAGAAATCTACTCGTTTAAAACTTTTATCGACGGAAGATGAGATCTTGTTGGGCTTGAACTATGACCAACCGGTGAAACTACTAATGGTATAACCTTATCTACCGTAGGTCGTAGGTCCTACTTAGATTCAACCAGGCCCGTAACTTTCTGTTGCCATTGTTCACTGATGACAATTTGTTGAGCACAGATATTAATGCCAAATGATTCGATTGTCCCGTTGCCAAACTGGCCATTGCCCCGTTGACACCGTATTGTTATGGTAATGAAGTAGCGCGTTCATTCATTAAGTTCTTACACTAACGCTAAGTGCGCAACGATCTTCGATAATTGTGATTGTGACAAATTGTCGTATTCATTGTTGTATCTCCACGGTATTGTTGAGAATCATCAAATTGTTTCGCCTTATTCGCTTATCTAATAGACTTCTTTTTAATGGCCGTTTTGCCATTGTTATTTTTTTCTTCGTACCTAACAGATAGAATCGAGTAGCCAGGCAGACGAACAGGTAATTGTTCGTCTTACGTGTTCATACAAATACCCAGAGGTTTTGTGTCAAGGTACTACATCCATAATGTAACGACAAAGTCATCTAACGTCGGTTGTTGTTGAGAATTACTTATCATTCTTAAGCTAATGTGTTTCCTGTAGCAAAAATACATCTGGACATCGGGTCGCGTCTGCGACTTCAAAGGATGCAACCGTCCTGATCTGATCCCCAACGAGATCAACGGCTGGTTCTGGACTGCTGAGCTGCAGAAGTTGGCTCCCACCACGAACCGTCAGCAGAACGATTGGTCCGAGGGTGGCGGCATCGGCAAACCTCAACCCGACAACAGGGTAAGTTATGCACTCATTTCCTCGTGTAGGAAACTGTTACCAAATTAAGGAATCGTTCCGCGGTGTATACAATGGGTGCGTAAGAAAGCATGACATTACGAAATCGGTCATACTCATGACGCAACATAAGGAGCCAATTCCGCGAACAGTTGAGTAACGTTTGTCATACGCACCCGTCGAACCCGTTAATGCATCCGTACAGCGGATATAACGCAATGAAAACGAAAGCGACACGTGAATATTTATGGGCCTGCGAAATATTCGCCGAAGGGCGTACCCGCATGTCGCGGCCACTTTCTACAAACAGCGACCGCAAGCTGTACAACAAAAGCTCATCGTTATTCGACGCGCGTCGCCGTCGTCGTGTTGTTTGCGCGTCACTTTCCCCGCGACTCGCGCGTACCCGCGGCCTGCGCTCGCGCCTACGCTGCGGAACAAACAATACGTAACCCTCTGCGGTCGCACGCGCATCCTCCGCATCCGTTGTTGCTTGGCGTTCAAGGCCTCGCACATTATGCGGTTATTGTACGCAACCGACCGATTGATGTAATGGCTTTAATCTTATTAAACAAAACCTCGCCATTTTCATTCGTAATCTTATTCTTCCCAGACAGTTAGCGGGACCTTCAGGAGTTTGTTTATTTACATGGCTAATGTGCGCTTGTTGTGAGTCAGGGTCAGACTCTCAGTCACCTAAAAAGACCTTATCTTTAAATTGGATAAACGAACCTCTGCCTGCCGAAAATCAATGCGTAGAGCTGTATCAGGTCTGACTAAGCTCTTAAGTAAAAGACACTATTTGACCATGTATTTTCCTATTAACAGGAGCTGCTGCAAGGTGGCGCTGCGGAGCACTGCGTTGCCATCCTGAACAACTTCTACAACGATGGCGTTCACTGGCACGACGTGGCCTGCCACCACCGCAAGCCCTTCGTCTGCGAGGAAAACGATGCCCTCTTGAAATACGTGCGATACACCAACCCTAACCTCAGAGTTTGATCCGATTCCCTAACGCTGTCACAAAAATAAATTAGAAGTTAAAAATATTTTGTAAGCAGTAAGCATGGACCATTCGACTCGAACAAATTATTTATATTTTAACGAAACAATTCTCCAGCTAAATGTTCATGCTTACATTTAAAATCATGAGGTAGTAACCATACAACCAATTATTATCGTAAAAGCTGCAAAAACTGCTAAAATCACGATTTATAACTTTCGATATCCAAAATGAAGGATCCGGTTCTAGCTTTAAATACCTCATTACATAAATATTTATTACAGTATTGTACATTACTTTAGTCATGTAACTGATGCAGTCGACTTTAAAAATAAATATTTAAGATCTGTCAATAAAGACTGTTTTAATTTTTTATGATTTTGTTTCATTACTTTCTCCTAAATGACGTTAACCCAGAATAGTGGATTCCTAAACAAGGACGGCGGTTCGCGAAGTGCGGCATCAACGCGCCTCATGAAAAATAAAGGCAATGGAAATCCTGAATCCTGCACGACTAAATAAGACGAGAACCAACTGTGATCACCAGACTGATGACAGATAGATATTTCTATAGTGTGGGTAATAAGAATAACTCCTTACGCACATTTATTTACTTAGTATTAAGACTTATATTTTGTGCTTACCACATAAAAAACCAAAATGCTAAAGTTGTAATAGTAATAAATTCAAAAATCGTTCGTTCGTTTACCTTTACGTTGCGCGTCCGTGCTAGGGCATAACTATGAACACAACATTGGCTTCATTTCCCTTTGACCCTACCTCCTTCCTAGTTAGGATCAACCATGGGTGGCGATGTTAGCTTTCGTTTCCAAGACAGCGCACGCCAGCTACCGAAATAAAAAATCCATGACGTGAGAGGAATTAAACAAATGAGTTGATAGGAAACTGGAAACTGCAGTCTAGCAGTCAGTGATGGGTACAGTAGGCCGGACATCAGTTGTAACATAACGTATTTTTTTAATAAGAACAAAAAAAGTAGTGGCACTCCGGGAGTGCCGACAGAAGTGAAAACTTGCAACAATTTTATTGTGCAGGAAATACTTTTAATGAGGTGTCGGTAACGGTAACGATAACAGTGTCGCGAGTTAAGATAAGATCATTTATTTGTCCAAAACATAAGTATACACACATGGCATGCAAGATGTTACATAAAATTATAATAGCACAGTCATGTTTTCAGTTCAATTGTTTTCCCATCTCAACAATGCCCAACGCGCCTAAAGAAGTTTTCACTTCAAAAATACTTCCAAAACCTTTAAAGTAAAAATACTTGCATAGAACATTGATCCGTAACTGAATATAAATAAGGAGCAAAATTGCGTCGAGCGCCGAAGGAACGAGTAGCCGAATAAAATACTTTGAAGTCTTACGAGTGGGTCGGCACTTGATCGCCTTGGTGGAAGAAAAACACTTGTATAGAACATCGGTCCGTAACTTATCTAAATAAAGAGCACAATCGCGTTTACAAAAAAAAAATACTTCCAAAACCTTAAAGTAAAAATACTTGCATAGAACATTGATCCGCAACGTGATATAAATAAAGAACACAATCGCATTTACAAAAATGAGGTATCGGAAACGGTGTCGCGAATTAAATTGTTTTTTCCTATCTCAAAAATAAACGCGCCTAAAGAAGTTTTCACTTCAAAAATGAAAAAATTAAACAATTTCTAAACAATAAGGTTGAAAAACCTATGTTGCAAAATAAGACCACAACATTATTTGTGGTCTTATCTTCCCGGCCATTTCTGATGCGCTCACCGGAAATCTCGTATTCTTCTATTGTTGATGGAAGATCAAAGTGCCACTATATACCTACTGTATTTGGACTGGTAGGTGTCTGGTTAAGCCTGGTTAAGCCTTATGTAGTTATGTCTAAATGATGCTAAGTTTAAAGCTCTAGCAACATTGTACAGTGATAAACACTACTAATGAAAACTATGAAAACTACTGTTAACTCTTTATAAATAAATATTTTATTTTATTATTGTGGTATGCATTTCTAAAACATTACATCACCCAATTAGAAAAACACAAATCGAGATAACATAAATGCATTTATTTCAGCACTGCACTTACAAATATAATTTTACTTTATGACATTGAATTGCAATATTTTTAAACATACCTAACAGATTTAGATAAATTAAGTTAGTTATCAAGTCATAACTTGGTAGATATAAAATTTTATTTAAAAATATTATTATAGTTACATTACATTGTCATATGGAAGGCATTGCAACTTTGAACCTGTATCTGAGAGAAGACTTGGGCGATGGTTTCTTGATCATTATGAACCAGAGGCAGATATTGGAGAAATATACAAGAGTCAGGAGCATCGTGACATGCATTAAACGACACAGACGGAGGAAGCTTAGTTTTAAACCAAAACTGGAAATAAT
This sequence comes from Agrochola lychnidis, assembly GCA_963680765.1. NCBI lineage: Eukaryota > Metazoa > Arthropoda > Insecta > Lepidoptera > Noctuidae > Agrochola > Agrochola lychnidis. The sequence continues at coordinate 17,318,693 of OY796850.1, read as the reverse complement.
GCAGAAAGATTACTGTTACAAAATCATTGTATATGAGTTTAAGTAAAGATTAACATAAGAATATGAATAAAAGTAATTTATTTCTGAAACATAGGTACATACAAAGATCTTAAAAATTTGGTAATGTGCTGTTTTGCCACCATAGTTTCATAGCTTATTACTATTAAAAAGTAGTATCTTTGGTTACCACAAGAATTCAATAGGAAATGTGCATTTTAGAATACAAACTACTAAAAAGGTGTGGAATCTATTACCAAAGCACCTGCTATTTTAAACAAACAGCATGTTTATAACTTGAAAACTAAATGCATAATATTTAGTAAGTAAAACTTACATTTACTTACTCTCTATTAGCAAAGTCCTCCATATTAATGTCTATAGAGTCATTGGACCTCTGATTGTCTGGTAGTATGGAGTAATCCTTATCAAATTGCTCCTGAAGGCAGCATATCCTTTCCATAATAAATAGCAGAAGTATCGCCCAGAAATATTCAAATTCAAACACCATGCTGTCATTTTTTACCTTCTACCATTATTATATGATAACCAAACTTGGTTTTTATAGGGGGGTCTGTGTATACGGGACTCGTGACTGTAGATATGGGCAAGGCGAATGCTGCATCCTGGAAAGGGCCAACCATTGAACCACGGATCTGCCAGCCAAGGTCTCCGCCTTGCCGAGCTTTGTCTTCACTATACGCGGCCGCTACATCCGGAAATTTTTGACCGGCTTTCAATTTTTCCAAAGCCTCCAAACATCTTGACTGTTTCTCACATAAAATATGACGTACTTTGACAGCTGACCCGCCCTTTTTCTCTTTTGCTGCAGATTCTAAATTTAAAACAAAAAGAACGTTTAAATGTTTGTCAAAATTTTTAAGCATAATCTTCACGAAAACTCACACAATACAATCATGTAAACAAACCTTTCGCGTCGGCACCAGATTTTCCAGCGCCGGATTTAGCTCCTCCACCGGCTTTACCCTTTTCAGGTTGCTTTTTAGGTGGCATGTTTTTTTCTTGAGTAATGTAGCTGTTATTTATAATTTTTGTCGTACAAAAACGTAAACATCAAAATATTATCAGCTGTCTATGAAAAGTGAGGTTATTTTATTTTTTAACTAAATGTTACCAGACTAAATAAGTTTTTGAATTGCGTTTGTTTTTTTTTTTTTTGTACTTTTTTCAACAATTTCTGATCACGGGTATAACTAAAAAATAATAATTTGTCTGTGAAGTAAAATCAGCAAAACATGAATGTTGGTGTTTTTGAGACTTTTGGTACTAGATAGTGTCAGCAGTAGAGGAAAAACCGTAATTTTCCGAAAAAAACGGCTAATTGCAAGAATTATTTTTTTAACTGTGTCAACCTAAATATTTCATTCAAAATCATTCATCTATTTATCATTCATTGAACTGACTGATCCAAAATTTCTCATTCAAGAAATGGTTTTTGTTTAGCTCAAAGTAATAATTTGTTTTCTTTTCTACATGAATATATAAATGTGTTAGATTTACCTATTTGGATCCTCGTGAGACTATAATCATGTGTTTTTTGTGTAGTTTTTAAATAAATAGTCAATAAAATCGGCTTGATACGAAAAATATGAGATTGCCGTCGTGTACATTACCTTTGTATATTTATTAGTGGTGTTGCGAAATAGATACAATACACCCAATAACCATGGGGATTATGTACGAAAAGCGTCCTCTGAAGAGGCCACGGCTGGGTCCTCCGGATGTGTACCCTCAGGAGCCCCGCCAGAAAGAGGATGAGCTAACATCCACGAACGTAAAACATGGTTTTTCCACAACACCACAATCCAGCGATGAGTTTGGTACCGCAAGGAATTTTAATTATTCAGCATCCAAGGTAAGAAAATACAGTGCCCCAAATACAGTCATGCATATTTCTTCTTGATCCTACATTAGCATGCAATATGTTATCTTTATAAATGGGTCAACAGGCCTTGTATGTTTATCACATTATAATAAAAACAACCTGAGAAGGTACTATTCTCTTTCAGATTGACAATAATTTTACAATTTATTGAAATATAACTTTCTCTGTTCCAAATCCTGTAAGAATAATGACTGAAAAAACCTTTAAACACTTTTTTGAAGAAATGGAAGACATCAACATTGGAATTGTTTGACAACATATTTAAAAATACATATGTCTCTTTACAGATAGGACAGTTTTTTTCTAGCATACTTTCAAAGAAAGAAGAGTTGAATACTCTGCCTGATTGTGGGAGGAAAAGGCAGCAAGTTAATCCTAAGGACAATTTCTGGCCAGCTACTGCCCGCACTAAAGCACAGATAGAAGCTTGGTTCAAGGATTTGGCAGGTAATAAGAACAAATTTATTAAACCATTGTTACAGGTATTTCGGATGATGTCGGAAACAAGTTGTATTTTTAAAATAATTAGATACACAGCAGTCCCCAAACTAGCCAGCGCTGGTATCTTGGGGACTCACTACTCATACTTAATCACTTACCCTTTGTTTTTCAATAAAACCTATTAGAGAGGAGTAAAGTCTAGTAGAAAAAAATCACATTAATGTTACAACACATTATAATAACATATCCTGTGCAATATGCATGGACTTACCTTACTTCCAATGTGTGAAAATTGATCTCTTCAATGTTTATATTAATCTGCAATAAGAAAATTGTGAAATATCTTATTTTTAAAAGCTCGGTAATATTCTTTTAATTGCATTTTAGTCATTGTTGGTAAAACACAATCATTGGATACTACTTTATTATTATTCTCAGGAAGCAAACCGCTATCCCAACTAGCGAAAAAAGCGCCAAACTTTAACAAAAAGGAAGAGATATTTATAACACTGACAGAGTACCAGGTATCTATGCCCAGAGCTGCCTGGTTCATCAAACTTAGCTCTGCTTATACTGTGGCTGTATCTGAGGCTAAGATCAAGAAGAGACAGTTACCTGATCCTACCACTGGTAAGTATGGGTCAATTATAATATATTTTATGCATCAAATTGAAACTAGGAAATAGATAGAGAGATCCATAAACCATTTATTTACTGCACAAAGAAGAAATAGCACAACACACAAACGCTCAATTAAATGATAACAAATTACATGAATATAAAGAAAATACAAGGAACAAATAAACAGAGTATTGATAGAAGTGAAAACTTGAAAAAAAATCAGCTCTGCGGTAATCAACGCGTTGATGTCTTTTACTCCACGCACCGTGGTAATCAACGCGTTGATGTCTTTTACTTCACGTACCGCGGTAATCAACGCGTTGATATCTTTTACTCCACGCACCGCGGTAATCAACGCGTTGATGTCTTTTACTCCACGCACCGCGGTAATCAAACGCGTTGACATTATGTTATATGTATAACACTTTTTTGTTTTGTTTATTTGCTGTTTTTTGTGAAAACAACTATCGCCTTGTCTTATATTTATTATATGCACAAGTAGATCTCAAGACAATGGAAATGTTTTGGTGTCTATGATTGTGATATACAAGTGGTTAAAAAATAACTTAATACATTACAATATAATCTACCTGAACATTGTTCTATAATCCATTATTATAACTCATAATTGAGCATATATTTTGACAATTATAGTCTAGCTATAATATTGTCTGTTTTCTTGTAGAATGGACAACAACACTGATCAAGTTCCTCAAGGATCAGATACCCAAATTGGCTGAACACTACCAGAGTGCAGTTCCTGGCAATGTGTCAGATAAAACACCTCCGTCACAATCAGGCCAGGGAACTCCTAGCCACAATTCATCTGGCAATCCACCTGGGAGCTCCACACCTAACTCTACTGTGCCCAACTCTATGCACTCTCCAGGGAATTCCAGTAGTAAGTATATTAGAGCCCTCTTTTTGGCCACAATTTTTTTTAAATTTTTGTTAAAGAACTAGTTTCATATGCAGTACTATCCCATAGTTTTCATTACATTATACAAAATTTTATAAGATGTCAACATTTGCAACATACATTTTTGAAAGGGTGCGTTCTTGCATTACTTTTTAATTGGTCGAGATTTTTCATTTATTTTCTTTATGGCACCTCTTTAAGTCATGAACTCATGAGCTATCCAAATATTAAAAAAATATTTGGCCTAGGTCTTAAGGAAAGGTGGTGTGAAAATTGATTTATTGTTACAATGTATTAAATACAGTATACAGGGTGTTTGGCAGAACGTTGAACATACGAAAATGGTGGATAGGTGGGGTCATCTGCTACTTACTCAGCCCTTATTTATTTGGCCCTGGCCCACTGGATATTTAAAAATATTTTTTTTTTTTCTTCTTGTTTCACCACTTTCTTAACTTTAAAGTGTAATTTTTATTAAAAATGGGTAAAAAGGCAATATTTTGTATTTTTTTAAAAATCTTTTATGTTGGCAGATTCTTATAAAATTATTGCTTTATTCAGATGTTAGCTAGAAAAAAATTTATGAGTCCTCAAACTTACAGAATGATGTAAAAATACTTAAATCCTAATTTCAACTTGCATTAAAAAATAAAAACAAAAAATGATTGAGGAGTTCCAATTCTAGCAAAACATCCCTAGTGTGTGAGCTTTCTAATGGTATGTAATTTGCTTTTATAAAAAAAAAAACTTTAAGAGTTATTTCATAATTTTATCAAGTAGGAAATTTTTAACGAAACTCTACCTTTACGGAAAGTTAAATGTTTTGCGAAATTTAATACTGCAAGGTTGGTAAAAATTAAATTATCGATTGAAATTATGCTGTACCAGTTAGGTGCGTTAATGAAACAATTAAATAATTTTAAATAATTTATTTAAATAATAAATCACAGATGTTCGAATTGACGCCCTTCATTTACAATACAGGCGAGGCATCTACGTCTGATTTCTACAGTTGTTGTGCGCAGCAGCATCTCCTGTCGCATAACTTCGAAAGGATGTTTTGCTAGAATTGGAACTCCTCAATCATTTTTTGTTTTTTTTAATGCAAGTTGAAATTAAGATTTAAGTATTTTTTACATCATTCTGTAAGTTTGAGGACTCGATAACTTTTTTTCTAGCTAACATCTGAATAAAGCAATAATTTTATAAGAATTTGTCAACATAAAAGATTTAAAAAAAAAAACAAAATATTTCCTGTTTTACCCATTTTTAATAAAAATTACACTTTAAAGTTAAGAAAGTGGTGAAACAAGAAGAAAGATTTTTTTTTTTTAAATATCCAGTGGGCCAGGGCCAAATGAATTAGGGCTGAGTAAGTAGCAGATGACCCCACCTATCCACCATATTCGTATGTTCAACGTTCTGCCAAACACCCTGTATATTTATAGATGTGATTATAAAACTGGTCTGCCTTCTCTATATAAGATGTAAAATACTGGTATTCAACTGCATCCTGTTAGACTGAAAGCCAACCCCAACATAGTTGGGAAAAGGCTAGGCAGATTGATTGAACATCTGGTGAATGTGGATGTAAACTATCGAACTAACTACCGAAGAAACGCATATCTGTACACTGTAAGAACTATTCTTGCTTGCAGCGCTCGGCCGCTATAGTATCGCTTACCTACGAAAAAAAAGGGTCGTGTGCACGGGATTTTGTTTTCAAAATGCTTAGATTTGCGTTACCCCGATGGTACTTACTGTGTACTCTTCTACCAACTCTTTGGAAAATATTGTTTTGAAATTACACATGATATGTTTTCTCCAGCTCTCGGCTCACTAACTCCTGGAGGAAGCGAAAGCACAGACTGGCGGCAAGCGCTAAAGCTCTGGAACTACTGCTGCCGACTCGCTAAGTACCTACTGGACGAAGGTCTGCTTGACAGGCATGACTTCCTGACTTGGATCATTGAATTGCTGGATAAGAGGGCTCCTGATGATGGATTGTTAAGGTAGTTTGGTTCTTTTAAGGGATCTTCGGGGCTCTACATTAAGCTCTTCTAGTTTCTTAAAACAATAAATCAAAGTGATTTCGCTTCATATTGCGTACTTTTGAGACTATAAGAAAATCATGTATAGTCCTTGCAAATTACGAGCGCCTATCGTGTGAAATTTGTTTCATTGACATAAAGTTTAAATTGTAACGATTTGAAATCATGAACTATTTATATCTCAAAATGGTTACAGTTTAGAACTTAGCTCTGATACTTTTATTTGTGTTCATATCTTGTAATGTAAGTGCACAGCGACTTGGGCTTCTAATTTGCTGCGCACTTACATTCCATGGATTTCACATCCCGAATGCTGGATGAGCCTTTTGTTGTCATTATTAAAATACCTCGTTTTTCCCCAGGTTATTCCTCCCTTTAGCATTACAGCATATGTGTGAGTTCATCTGTTGTGAGAGCCTGTCCCGAAGGCTGGCGACCTCCTGTGCTAAGAAGGCAGCCGCCATCTGCTCAGTTCTGTCAGATACTACGCTGAGGACTCTCAACCAGCCTGCTGTGTTTACTAAAGCTGTTGATAGGAATGCAGGTGAGAATGCTATTGTTTTTTAATTTATAGTGTTTAAACCGGCGCACAGTGGGAAAAAAAAGAATTTTCTGCCTACACCACAATTTTTGACGTATCGCTGCTATTTTTTTTTTATACACTCCTGAGATAACACACTGGTGTGTCACTGCCACTTTTCCAAAATCGAAAATTCTTTTTAAAAAAACTTAAACTCAAAAAACTTCTTTTAAAAATCGGGAAATTAATCAATTTTTTTTGTACTGCCTTTTTGTGTCCGCCATTTTAAATTTCTATAAACAGACAATAAATTCATGACCAGGGACCTGAAAAAACCCTGGAAACTGATTTTTGTTAAAATATTTTTTTAGAAATAGTTTTTTGCTTCATTTCCCGATTTTTTGAGGTTATGGTATTGACTTTTAAGGAAAAGTGGCAGTGACGCACCAAAGTGTGTTATTTCAGGAGTGTATAAAAAAAATGGCAGCGATACGTCAAAAATTGTGGTGTAGGCAGATTTTTGAACAAAAAAAGTCATTTTTTTCCCACTGTGCGGCGTTAAAGTGATCATTACTGATGTTAGTTGTTGCATTTTGCCGACAAAATAAAAACCCAATCATAACAATGGACTATTAGGAGGATTAACTTTATAGGCTCAGAAATTATTATTTTTTGTCCCTTACAAAGAACCTCTGTATAATAAATTAGTTTACTCTAACTAGCAGCCTTTAGTGCACACGCAGAGATTTTTCAATATATGTGTGGATGTGAGATTTTGAAATCGCCGGCGACTAAACTCGCTGTGTGTGCACTTCATTATGCAGAAGGCACTGTTTGTGCACACAGATTTTTTAAATAAAAACATTTCATGTAATTATATAAAGAACCTTTTCCAATCCAGAACCAAACGGCGCCCCAATGTCACCAGCACCAGAAACAAATGCAGACGTGAAGCCAAACATATCCCAAATCAAAAGGGAACCTACTCCCGTGGAAAGCCAGGGGACTCCCAACCCCAATCACTCCTTAGGCACGCCAAACCCGACCCATTCCTTGGGGACTCCGAACCCCAATCATTCGCTGGGGACCCCAAATCCCCCACAGCCAATGGACGTCCAAGTGAAAGAGGAAAGGGCCTCTCCTGTCAGAGATACGAAGGCTACGTTGACTACTGTGGTGGTGGCTGCGGCTATGAATCCGGTGCAAGTGGGATTCGGAGAAATACTCAACTGCTCCTACCATAGAGATGTTATTATACAGCTGGCTACGGTTTTGCAGGTAAGACATTGTTTAATAATTATAGCGTTTGTAATAAAACAATGTAATAATCTTGCCTGTAATTTCTACTGAGGTTTTTCCAAAGCGTTACGTGAAGTTATTTGAAGACAAGATTAAAAAGTTTAATTTGCCTGTAATCTATTGTAGGACTTCAATCAGCCCTTAAATTCCTGATTTACCATACTACATTTCCGATTTTGATTGAGCTAAAGTTGTAGATAATTATTTAAAAAAATTAAACCTTACTGTCTGCACCAAATTTTTTAAATACTGAACCTGATTTCAAAGTTAAAAATAACTATCAAGCAACTGCGCTAAGCTCTGTTTTGGGTTTTCGCTTTCTTTGACCTTGCATAATAATTCAGGTAATACAACAGTCACTTCATTTTATGGTAACCCATCTTCGTATCAGAGGTTTTCAAATCAAAATGTTATTCCCAACAGATAATTTCCATCGAGTGTCCGACGGCTATGGTATGGTCAGGTTGCGGTTCGTCTTTACAAGGATCGCCGCTTGATCTGCTACCATTACCGCCATCCGCTTTACCTATGCCTCACATGGACACCGCCATTACAGAGGAGCATAGGAAATTGGTATGTATTAAAAAGTATTTCAAGTTCTTCAGTTTTTTTCTTTAGATGTAATATGACAGAGATCCTAAACTAAACGTAAACTCGTGGCAATCGCGGTCATAAAATGTGCGAAAAGGACGGTGAATGATTAGTATAGGGTCGTCTTTTTCCCGCGTTTTATGACCACGGATGTCATTAAGTTAGTCAAGTCTAAAAAAAAAGAAAAAGAAGGAAGAAGTAGAAAAATAAGTATTAAAGAGAAAGAAAATACGTTTATTTGCGGTAAACATGACGCAAAGAAAGAACGCGTCACATCCACGCAAAACGGCTATCGCTCAGCATAATGCTGCGACCCTATACGAGACAGAGCCCCAGCGCTGGTTTTCAGCGACAGCCGGCGTTGACGTTATGATGTCGACCGGTGCAGCATACCATAAGATATAAATATACAATAATTCTACATGTTTATAAAATATAATATTTAAAATAGCAATATTCTGTTCAGTCGGCATCGACTCGCGCGCCGCCGGCTTATTGTAATCTGTGCACGCAGCTGTCAGAATTATATTTGTATGACGTTTTGATTGACATCTGTAATGTTGCCTTGCTTCTAAATTAATTTATCTTCTTTTATGCTAGGTGTACGAGGCTGAACAAGAAATCTCAGCGAGAAGTAAAAAGGCTGAAAGTAAATGGTGCACGGATAAGTGGCAGACTAGCTCTCAAGGTATAACTATATTTGTGAATATTTTCTTACTACATAATAAACCAGTTATTCGTAAAATATATTTATTTATTCTCGAAAAGTCGAACCGGGTGTCCTAATAGAAAGGAATCTTCGCATGCATTCGGGATCGTCGCGATCAGTTCGGATTCGCGGAACAAACGGTTATACCTTTTCCAGTATGTATGGAATGCCTACTGCATTTTTGTATGAAACAGTCGCTTTTTTTTAACAAAGTTTGTGCCTTTATAAAAGTTATTTATTTTTATGTGTGTTTCATTCCCTGAAAGGAAATCAATGATTTAAAAAATATGTACACACGGCTACACATCAAGCTATAAAATTCCAGTTTATGCTGACCTCGCATCGTATAGGATTCCCGTACAATGCGAGGTCAGCTTATACTAGAAATGTACAGCTTGATGTATAGCCGTGTGTATAGTGCACGCCAAGAAAGAAGGCCCGCGGAAAATTAAGGAACTAATTTTTTTAATGCAATGGCATAGACACTAGCGCCGCGTCAAAGGCCCTTCTTTCGTGGCACGCACAATAAATCATGAAGCTTAAGTCTTTTTTCCAGCGCGAGTACTAGCAGTGCTAGAGGCCCTAGACAGGCACTGCTTTGACCGGGTAGACACTAACAATAATCTGGACACGCTGTATAAAGAAGTATTCGCCAACTGCCCGCCACCTTCAAAGGACAACAGTGATACCAAAGATCCGGTGAGTGATACATATACAATCTAATTTCTAAAGTATTAATTAAAATCATAGTTGAGCAGCAGCAAGCAGCAGGTTGGCTAGCAGGTGTGATCGCCAGACTGCCAAGTCATAGGTCTCGAGTTCGAACCCAAGGTACATACCTCTGACTTTTCGGATTCATGTGCGTATTGTATACTTGCTTCAAAAACGGCGAAAGTCAACATCGTGAAGAAACCAGAGAGTCTGAGAGATATTTCTCGACGGCATGTGGCTTTATTTATTCATTTATATATACTTTATTGTACACCACAAAAATACATAACAAAAAATAAATCAAACTATAAAACGAACTGACCAAATACGCAACACCACGCTACGCTCCAAAACGGGGATCTTAGAAGTAGGCAAAAAGGCTGCCAAGCTAAAATGGGATTGGGCGGGTCATGTCAGCCGCATGCATCGTGGCCGTTGGGCAACAGTCTCCACACGGTGGGTGCCTGAGGTTGGACGGCGGCGCCGAGGTCGGCCCAGGAAGAGGTGGCGAGACGACCTAGACGCGTACCGCAAGGGTTGGATGGAGGTGGCCTTGGAAAAGAATGCATGGAAGGATTTGGGGGAGGCCTTTATTTTTTTTTGGGTGGGAAATTATCAAATAACTTCTCCGGCTCTGGGCGGGGCGGGAGGGCGTGTCAGACTCTTACTGACTAAAACCCACCCGTGTTCCTTCGGTTGCCCTGTTGCCGGGGGCCACGATTTCCCGATCGGTTTTCTTCGAACCCCCGGCAGTTTGGGGGAGGCCTTTGCTCAGCAGTGACGGGACAATGTAGGCTAATTAAAAAATATAAATATATATATACAATGGGCGGCTTTATCGCTTTCCGCGATCTCTCCCAGGCAACCTTGGAATGGACAGTGATTTGCCTGGACATAAAATGGGGCTGTTGGTGCAATAATAAGTATATAATATACTAGAATAGATACACACATATATACATATCATAAATAATATATACATAAATACATACATACTTACTAAATATAATAAGCAACAAAAATAAATGAAGACTATAGATAATTACAGTTACGAGAACAAGATCACAACGACAAGTAATGTTCCTTTACGAGTCTCTTAAATACAGGTAACGATTGCGCGCGTTAAAAACTCTAACACCAGGTTAGTCCGTAACCACACGAAAAGAAGATAGTTGACAAACAGTTGCGCAATATACGCAGCATAAAATTTGCTGGCAACAATGCTGTGCTACTTTTTAGGGTTCCGTTGCCAAATGGCAAAAAACGGAACCCTTATAGATTCGTCATGTCTGTCTGTCCGTCCGTATGTCACAGCCACTTTTTTCCGAAACTATAAGAGCTATGCTATTGAAACTTGGTAAGTAGATGTATTCTGTGAACCGCATTAAGATTTTTACACAAAAATAGAAAAAAAACAAATAATTTTGGAGTTCCCCATACTTAGAACTGAAACTCAAAAAAAATTCATCAGTCCCATACGTGTGGGGTATCTATGAATAGGTCTTCAAAAATGATATTGAGGTTTCTAATATCATTTTTTTCTAAACTGAATAATTTGCGCGAGAGACTCTTCCAAAGTGGTAAAATGTGTGTCCCCCCCCCCTGTAACTTCTAAAATAAGAGAATGATAAAACTAAAAAAAATATATGATGTACATTACCATGTAAACTTCCACCGAAAATTAGTTTGAACGAGATCTAGCAAGTAGTTTTTTTTTTATACGTCATAAATCGTAAACCGCAATTTACCTTTCATTCAATGTTACTTGCTGCTACGGAACCCTTCATGGGCGAGTACGACTCGCACTTGGCCGCTTTTTTTAACCTACGACTGCAACATTCCATGAAGCCACCGGTTTTTTTCTCTCACAGCAAAAATAATAGTGCTGGAATAATGTTGCTCAACTTTGTGTCCCAATTTGTACTGGATCCACACATATGGTTCAGTTTTCATTGAAATGATTTTATGAATTTCTCGATTAGTATGCTATTCTAAATTGAACTTTTAAAACTAGTCTGAAAAGTTGATATTTGCGTATAAGTTGTGTGTAGAAAGTGGGCTCCGTGGTCTCCCAGCCTAATCAACAATGTTCCATGTCCAGGAATGGGCGTGTCCCTACTCAGTAGTTCGCGTGATCTGCGAGTGGGCAGTATGTGGCGCGCGCTGGGGCGAACATCGAGCACAGGCTGCGGCTGCGTTGTTAGACCGGCGCCAGCACCACACCACACACCACCACCACGATCATCACGCCACAGGTACAGTAGAAAAGAAAGAAAAACTAACAAAATAGGTATATTTTCGCCTCGGTTGGAACTTGGAACAGCATTCACCCAACACTCGTCACGTCACTGTTCGCGTAAAAACCCACAATTTTTTTGAGTGAAAGCTTCTTTAGGCGTATTGGGCATTTTTGAGATGGGACTAAACCATTGATTTCACGACACTGTGACGACACCTCGTTTTTGTTAACACGATTGTGCTCTTTATTTATATCATGTTACGGATCAATGTTCTATGCAAGTATTTTTACTTTAAAGGTTTCGGAACAATATAATTTTTATGTAAACGCGATTGTGCTCTTTATTTAGATAGGGTTACGGACCAATGTTCTATACAAGTATTTTTCTTCCACCAAGGCGATCTTGTTCAAATTTTCACTTCTGTCGGCACTCCCGGAGTGCCACCACTTTTTTTTGTCTATCTATGTATTTATTTAACTAGCTTCTGCCCGCGACTTCGTTCGCGTAGAAGTCGTAAGATACACAATATGGGTACTAAAATAACAGCCACGTTTTTATAAAACTCCTAGACCTTTTTGACATTTTGCTCGGCTCCTAAGGGTCGTAGCGTGATGTTAAATAACCTATAACCTTTCTCATGAATCACTCCGTCCATTAGTGAAAACCGTATGAAAATCCGTTCGTTAGTTTATGAGTTTATCGCGTTCAGACAGAAAGACGCGGCGGGGCTGCTTAAAAAAAGAGTGCAATATTTTTATAATATGTAATGTTTTTCGTAAAATTACAGACACTGTAATTGTCCTAGTCGATTACTAGCGCATATACAGGATGGCAGGGACATCGACGCGAAAACTGTTACCATGGATTCAGTACATGATTCAGAATCCCCTTGCAAACAACTGATTATTTTTAAATAAACGACGAAACATTTCAACGCAGGGGGATTCAGAATCCATGGTAAAAGTGTTCGCGTCGACGTCCTGCCAACCTATATATAAACACATCTGATTTGCTTCAGACTCGACTTGAGAAAAATTGGATAAACTGTTCGTTAACTCAGCATTTTGTTTGTTAACAGGATCAGATGACAAAGAATCCGTGAGCTCCGGCACTGGTTTATACAATGGACCACCCATATTCCAGAATCTTCTTTTACGCTTCCTTGATAATGACGCCCCGATTTTAGGTAAGTAAATTATTAGTAGTGTATAAGTTTCCACTTTAACTACAAAACTTCATATTGGATTATATTCGACTATGTATATATAAAATTGAAAAAGTTTTTTATAACACACATAACATAACGTCACGCCCTGTTTCCCCGAAGGGTTGGGCAGAGGTGTACCTGCTACAGGGACACCTCCGCCAGTTATGTTTAAGTCCCATGTAATAGGGGGCGAGCCTATTGCCATCAACCGGGCACAAACCCAGACTCCGAGCTGCTACTGAGAAATTTCTGATAGAAAGACCCAATAACACTGCCCGACCCGGGAATCGAACCCAGGACCTCATGCTCAGCAGTAGCCCTTGCGACCACTAGACTAAAACACAACTAACTAGAACTCTAGACTCTATAACTAGAATTCATTTATGCAACTGTTTTCCTAAACATCAAATGCGGTTCCAAAGCTGCAATGGGGTCCTATTAAGTTCTGTTCACGAGCGGCTAAGTTCAGCAGCATTATGTTGTTGGAAATAATCGTCAATTTACAGATGCAGATACTGACAAATAGTAGTTTCTCGGTATCTGCATTGGTATCTCGTATGTCTTTTGTTTTTTATGTATGGTATTGGTATTTGGTAGCAATAAGTACTGTTTTTTTTTTCTTGCAGATGAGAGCCCCAACTCTCCGCCGGGCAACAGACAGCAGTTCGCCAACCTAGTGCACTTGTTCGGTGAACTGATCCGACGTGACGTGTTCTCGCACGACGCGTACATGTGCACGCTTATTTCTAGAGGTACGTATAGTTGGGGACTAAACATGTATACTTAAGGCTTAGATAGCTCCAACTTTTCGCCGGACAACCATTGGACAGGTTTCCGTATAAAAAATGACACATTTTCGGTATTTGACAAATCAGGTTCAACCTTGGCCCCAACAGCAATTAGCTGTCGGAAGAATAGCGGTCGTCCATGATTTAATTTGATAAAATGTTTTGGGTTCGCATTTGTGAACCACATTTAGATGACTCCTTCGATACACGACATGACAATGACTCATTCGACATCGATAGGTTTTCGATTCGGCACGAAAGCGTGTCAAATGGAATTGCTATACTGGTGTACTTGTTCGGCGAACTGATTCGATGCGACATGCTTTCGCACGATGCTGACATGTGCACGCTTATTTCTAGAGTTAGGTACCGTCGCGGAAAAAAAAAAAAAAAAATGATCGCTCTGTAGCGGTTACACCGCCACATACGAACTACGCATCAAAAAGACATGACGTCACACAAATCCTGCATCGCGCAATTAGTTTGCCGCGCGAACGACATACATAAGACTATCCGACTTCAACCGTTGGGCAGTTGCTCGCCAGACACAACACCCGTCTGGTCGCAGGATCCTCTCTTTTCTATAGAGGATGAGTGAACTTTGCACCCTGTTCCTCATACCCCTAAAGCTCTAAGGTTCAAAATTGCTTACGTGTTTCTATTTCATATGTTCTCTCGCTCAAAAATTATTAGGCGTAGGAGACGTACAATTGATTCAGCGTGTTCTAGAACCAAAAATTCGAAGTCGTGGCTTTCACCAATCTGCTCTGTTGTTCTCAGCAGAGAAAAGCAGTCTCAGGAATGGGAAGTTAGAAGCCGAGTATGAGATAATTATATTTTATTAGTAGAAAATCCATTGTAAGTGAAAGATTCCTTATTGTCACTTATCACAACATGCTCTCCCAAAGAAAACAATTTAATTGGTTCTTAAAATCCAGGTGATTTAATATCTCCAACGGAGCCTACATCGACGGGTGGTAGCAACGGTCACACGGTGGCGCCACCTGCTAACAGCACCGGTACTAACCACAACATGGACGATGATATTTTTGCAGGCATCGATCTCAAGCCTAAGATGGAGGTGAGTACAAAAAAACAAATAATCTTTAGTCCCTTGCGAAGTCGAAGCGAAGATGTGGCAAAACGGAAGCGTGCCAACCCGTTTGTGGTTATAGTGGTGACACTTCAGAAGCGCGCGTCAATCATTGCATTTTAAACCTTATGTCAAATTGTCAATGACATAAGAGTCACAGTACGCGCCCGCCGTCGTTCTATACTGTGTGACATTAGGCGAAAATTTACGAATTCGGATTGCTTTTGAAATTTGTAATTTTTGTCCATTTATCGCAACCTTTTTTATAGGAGAACGTTCGAATGGATTTAGACGACTCAAAGATTGACGATGACCTTGACAAGTTACTTCAACACATCAAGGAAGATCAACAAAATTCCATGGACGCGCCTGATAGTCCGAAAGACCCTGGAGAACCTTCACACAGGTAATATCGATAGTTTTACAGATTCTGGCATACCTCTTGAACGTCCTAAGACCCAACGTTGGTCCATAAGGACCCATACATACTCATAACACTGATTATAATCCTTTCAATTAAAAGTTTGTAGCCCTAATATACCAATATCTGGATGACCGAGCTTTGCTCTGTTTTTTTTTTTGTATTTCTTTAAAAATGAAACCTAACTAGATCGATTTATTGCCCCCAAAACCCTCTGTATACTAAATTTCATGAAAATCGTTTGAGCCGTTTCCGAGATTCAGATTATATATATATATATATACAAGAAATGCTCGTTTAAAGGTTATAAAAATTAAAACTGGCCTTCCGGGTGCCGACAGAAGTGAAAACTTGAAAAAAACGTCGGCACCGCGGTAATCAACGCGTTGATGTCTTTTTAATGGTCAAAAGCTGGTGTCGTCACAGTGTTGCGAAATTAATGGTTCAGTCCCATCTCAAAAATGCCCAACGCGCCTAAAGAAGTTTTCACTAAAAATTGTGTATTATTACAGTGTCAACTCGCCAATGATGGGTCCGAGCGGCATGAGTATCCCGGGCATGCCATCAATGAGCATGGGACCAATGTCTGTACCAGGTACGTAACCTTTTAAACGAAAACAAAAAAGTTAAGTATTTTATTTTGAGCGTTACGGACGAACACGTTCTATCTGGCGTTCGTTCACCGTATACTAAGCGTAGACGCTCCGCAAACTCATTGCTAACCCCCTATACTTGAATACCCTTAATATATTTGAATACTTAGGTCATTTACATGTATTGCCAATTAATCATGTATGTATCTACTTTAGCATTACATAATTATGTAGTTTAAGTTGGTCTTGATTGGCCGTTTTAAATAATTACATTACGTTTGAATTTGAACTTTATCTTTTGTGTTCCCAAAACTTGTCAGTTATCTGAGATTCTGAATTCAAATAAGGATATTATCACGCGCAGCGTCTACGCGGCGTCAACGTGACGTCAACGTTTGGCTTTTGTTTTTATTTCATATCGTTCCCCTTTTTTAGGCATCCGCACAACAAGCTCGGGTCCTTCAAGCGGCTGCGGCGGCGTAGGTTCCGGTACTTTGTCGCGACACTACCACTACACGCTGCACTTCCCGCTGCCGCCCACGGAGCCCGAGCATACCCCGCACGACGCCAATCAAAGACATATACTGCTGTATGGCGTGGGAAGGGCGAGAGATGAGGCTAAGCATGCTGTTAAGAAGATGACCAAAGGTATGATATAAAGTGAGCAAATAGAGATAGAGACAGAGATATATAGAGAGAGACAGAGATATATAGAGAGAGAGAGAGAGACAGATATATAGAGAGAGATAGACAGAGATATAGATATAGAGAGAGCGAGACAGAGACATATAGAGAGAGAGAGAGAGAGAGAGAGATGGCTGGTAGAGATATATGGAGGAAAGAAGGTGGGGCCAGATAAGGGCGACCTAGCGTTATTTACACTGCTAAATTGCTTTAATTGTGTCGCATTCGTTTTTATACACTAATATTATCAAGAGAAAAGATTTGTATTTTTTTTGTAATGAAAAAACTCAAACACTACTGCGCCGATTTTAAAAATTATTTCTCCGGTAGAATGCTTTATTATCACTGTGTAACATAGGCTATAATTTATAAAGATATCACGCGGGCGAAGCCGCTGGCGGAAGCTAGTACACAATATTGAGATTAGCGCCAAACCAAAAAAAAAAGTAGAAATTTATTTGCAAAATCAATATAACAACCTTGCACAATTCAAGTAAGTAAATAAGCAGTAAAGGTAGGTAAATTTTTTGTTCGGTATGTATCGGTACTTGTTTACACTACATTTTAGTTGAGTCAAATATTAATTTACCGTCTTATTTTCCGTATACATACCCTCGTCTGACCCTACCTCATTATAGTAGTCAACAATATTTTTTTGTGTAATAGCTGACGTTCGCGGTGGGATTTTATCGCGCACTGGATTTTCAACTCTCGGTGATAAGCCGAGCGTTGAGAATCCAACTCGCTGGGACGCACTGTCGTCCCAGCGTGTTGAAAAAACACAGTTGGATTTTCAACTCTCGGCGCTAAGCAGAGCGTTGAAAATCAAGTGCACGAAAAAAAATCTCAGCGAGCTAATTGGTTTTCGCTTGTTACAGAAATATGTAAATTATTCTCCAAGAAGTTCTCGATCGACGTAGCTGAAGGTGGAAAGATAAAGAAGCACTCCCGTAACGAATTCAACTTTGAATCTGTTACGCAAAAGTTTCAGGTACACGATGACGATATTTTTTACTTTCACTGTCATATAAATGGGCTAGTTTTTTTTAGTAGTGACTATTCCTTAGTAAAAAATATAAACTATTAAAAATCTCCATAAACACAATGTTCGAGTTAATCGAACACTCAGCGAAAATGCATAATTGCATCGAACGCAAATATGCACATTCGCTCGTTCACCTAAATGTGGGCCAGTTCGCGTTTAGATCTCATTAGAGACACCACGTACTCGAAACCATTACCATACCATTTTACCATATATTTTACCAATAATTAAGTTAGTTATATAGTTTACCATTTTCTACCAGTTCTTGTAATTAAGTGTTATAGTGATTCAATATAGCTATTTCCCCTATAATTCGAGACTTTAACTTAAACCATATATACCATATCCTATCAATACGAGAAAGGTGTGTTAGGTCACCATAGCGCCGAGCACTACTTTCTACACACAAAGTATTAAAAAATCGGCCAAATGCGAATCGGACAATATCACTTTTCTTGTATGGGGCTTCCTTTAAATTTTAACTTTGTTTTATTTTTATTATTTATTGTTATACACAAGAGGCGTAGCGCGGGCGAAGCGACGCGACGGTGCGGTACGGGCATTGTGTGTATGTTCCACGCCACGTCATACCCATACATTTTGGTTTAGCTCCTATAAAATTATGTATGATAAATTCCTCTTCCAGGCAATGTCCATGTACGAACAAGGTGCAGTTTCCTGGGCAGTCGGTAGTGCGGTGTGCGAAGCCCTTGCGGCTTACGCAGCTGGAGCCACCACGTACCTACCGCAGGCCGAGCACGTTGCCTTCGCGCTAGATCTCATGGAGATCGCGCTCAACGTGCACGGACTTATTGAGACTTGTATACAGGTATGAATGATGAAAAAAAAACAGTGGCACTCCGGGAGTGCCACAAAAGTAAAAACTTGAAAAAAATAACATTCAAAACCTTTAAAGTAAAATTACTTACATAGAACATTAATCCGTAACGTAATATAAATAAAGAACACAATCGCGTTTACAAAAATGAGGTGTCGGTAACGGTGTCGGGAGTTCAATTGATTTTTCCTATTTCGGAAATGCCCAACGCGCTATAGAAGTTTTCACTTTAGTAAAAATAGGCCATTTGCAAACCCTGGGCTACTGTCGCATTTCTTTTGCACATCACGTTACGGGTGGGTGCATATTATGTGAAACGTTACACACGCGTTGAAACAAATTTGCCTAGTGTTGTGTTACATTTCATATTGCATTATTAGCCATTTTTACCCACTATTAGTATAAGCATAAGTAAGACGGGTTGGTGTCCGCAACTCTACGTGAAAACGCCTGTTTTTTGTGTACTTTCGAAGAAACGCATATCTGTACACTGTAAGGACTATTCTTGCTTGCAGCGCTCTGCCGCTATAGTATCGCTTACCTACGAAAAAAAGGGTCGTGTGCACGGGATTTTGTTTTCAAATTGGTTAGATATGCGTTACCCCGATGGTATCTATCATACAGACGCATGAAAACCTCTCACTCCGCGTAGAATGACCACCATAGAAACGGGTTTTGTCGACGAAAGAATAGAAAAAATGACAGATTGTGATTCTGTCATTTGCTGGACGCGTGCTGGACGCCGAGCTTCTTAATAAAGATTTTTCATTATGTTCTCTTTTTCACTATCCTACACAGTGTCTTTTAATAATCGTTTGGCGGCTAAATCTGTGCACTTTTTCATTTGTCGGCTACAGCGCACGGATACAATCAAAAGTCAGAACATCTCTGAAACCAAACAGAAAATAATAGAGCAATTGTTGGCAGATTCTGAAGGAGTTATCAGAGGTGGAGAGTGCGCTGATCTCTCGCGGCGCTCCGAGCAGCGGCCTGGCCGCGCCGCGCGCCTACACCTCGGCGCTGGCGCTCTACACCGTCGGCGCGCTGAGGAAGTACCACTCCTCCTTGCTATGTAAGTTATACATATATCAGAAAAGTCATTAATACAGGATGTTAATTTACAAAAACATGCTAGCGCCCTTCGTCAGACCTCGTCAAAATTGTTCTCACGTTTTATAACCTAGTGATAATAAGAGCACAGCGTAGGTAATTTGCTACAAACTTAAGATAAACATTGTGTCAAACTGTTGGAGTTCTATGTTCAAATTTTAATTCTTATATTAAAGCCCGGCAAACGTTTTGCCATATAAATTATTTATGTTTGGGGTGGACCACCCTTATCACTAAGGAGAACCGTTTCGAAGGAGTATGGCAACTAACATTGTGACACGAGAATTTTATATATATAGAAGAAAACACAAGACAGATGTGAGTGAAAACGTCGGGAAGGGATGCTCTAGAAGGACATAAATTGACCTTATTGGTGATATTAAAAATTATAAATATAAATTATTATAAATTTCTATATTAATGTCTGTAATTTTTATGGTGTACATAATAAAGAATATTCTATCTTCTATCTATCTATCTATATTCTTCAGTAAGGTCAGGTGCGTAGTTCTGGCACCTGACGTACGTTTATGGTCAGATGTATGAACGTCAACGAAGCAAAAGGAGTATGAAGGATCGTAGCAGGAAGTTATATATAGTTTCTGCCTACCCCCATAGGAAAAAGCGTGAGCATGTATGTAAATACGCAATCATCAATATCGTTCCTAATATTGTTCTTTCCCCCCAGTATGCGTCGAACAAACATCAGCAGTATTCGAGCAACTGTGCCGCCTCGTCAAATGTGTGGTGAACCCCGGCGACTGCGGCTCTGCAGAGCGCTGCGTGCTAGCACAACTACATGACCTGTACAAGGCGGCCGCGCATCTGTGCCACGCGCCGCACGCCGACACCTTCGCTAATGCGTACCCTAAGATCAAGTAGGTATAATAATAACAAGTAGTTTATATTGTAATCTTTTGATTCAATGGCGTTAGTTGAGATCAATCCGGAATCTAAGTCTTTTAGGACTGAGTCAAGCATATCCACCCGGATTCGATTTCCAGAGAAAAGTGAGCACCGAATCGGCCCTCCGATGCGTAGGCGCTTGCAATCAATCTACTTGATTTGTGTGAAGCTAGAGGATAGAGATATACGGGTGATGATTGAGGATAACCAAGTGAAGATAGATATATACAGGAAAATGGGAATCCTGGAGGATAATTCTTGTAAAGCCCAAATAGCATGATATATTTCTAAGAAATTGTTCTTTTTCAGGCAAGCGCTGTATTCACCACTGCAACCAACACCTTCAAACTATCCATACAACCCTCAGTTTTTGAGCGAGTTCTTCACAAATCCACGTAAAGGTACACATTTTACAAAAATATCATAATTTTTAATGCATATTTTTGGTACTAATTATAACTATTATTATAGGTAAAATTGAAATAGCGTGGGCTCGTCAAGTGGCCGAGTCGCCGGCGAATAGATACAGCTTCGTCTGCTCGGCAATGCTCGCCGTATGTCGGGAAGTGGATAATGATCGGTAAGATTAACATATTATTTTTATTTTAAACCTAAATATTAAATGAAACGCTGTTCCTTCTTTAAAAAAATACTAGGTCTAAAGTTTGCTGGCGAAACTTCACATACATAATAAAAATAAAATAAAAATAAAAATGTTTATTTCTTCACTTAAGCAAATAACTATGTTAGGTTTGGAGTCACCTTTTAAGCATAGATTTGCTTGTATTAGGTGGTTCCGCTCCTCCAGTTTACAATAATTCTACAAATGTGTGAGAAATAAGCCAAAAGATTCATTTAAACTAATTAACATTTTACAACCCATTATTATATTAGTAAGGGCACTGGGTGTAGGATATGTTTGTGAGTTTGTGTGTGGGTTCGTTTGTGTGCGTGTGTGTGTGTGCTTGTGTGAGTGTCGGGATGTAGTGGAGATGTGTGTAAGATAAATGTGGTTTGTGTACCGTGGGGGTGTGTGGTGTCGTGGTATGTCATAGAGTAGATGGCACATTGTTCATTGAGAGCGTTATATATACGGGGGGATTGTTTAATAAATTGCCTTGTAGGAAATGTAGTATTCACTGGACAATCTTCAGCTACTTTATTCTTTCTCCTAGAATGTGTCTTGGAAGTAATGTAGGGAAGAGATTTGTGTTTTTTTAATGTAATCTGCAGGACATAGAGTTTCCTAACAGACAAAAGGTTTGAGGTTAAGTATAAACTTTCCGTGGGGAATCTAATCGGTTTGAAGTACATGACTTTTAGTAAAGCTCTCTGTGCCCTCTCCAGCTCCAAAAACTTTATTTTAGATGCTCCGCCCCAGATTGGCAAACAGTACGTAAGTATAGATTGACCCAGGGAGACATAAATTTGCTGGATAAGATCCTTAGTAGCCACATGTCGAAGAGATTTGAAAGTCCAAATCAATTTCCTCACTCTGTTCATTATTAGTTCTAGGTGCAAGTGCCACGATAGCCTTTGATCAAGCATAACACCAAGGTATTTAGTACTGGATACTTTGTTGATTTTTAAACAAGAGCAGGTGGTGTTAGTAGAGCTGGAGCAGGTATGGATTTTAATCTGAAGATCTTGTGATGGCTGGGCACGGTTAAATATAGAAAAGCAGATGTAATTGGTCTTTGAAATATTCAAAGTTAAAAGGTTCTGATCGAGCCAGGTAGCTACTGTAGACAGACCACGTTCGGCGATGCGACCGACGCTGTCCCATGTTTCTCCCGAGAAAACAATTGCTGTATCGTCAGCATAAGAGAAAATGTGGGCACCTTCGATACTCATGTTACATAGGGTGTTTATATAAATGAGGAACAGCGGCGGCCCGAGCACGCTACCCTGTCCTACTCCGTAAGTGACTATTTCTTCGGAACTAGTGACTGATCCTATTTTAACCACGTACCTGCGTTCACTCAGGTATTCCGTGAAAAGTTTAAGTGGTAATCCTCTTATACCAATGTCTTCTAGCCTATGTAAAAGTGTGGGGACAGAGACTGTGTCGAAGGCTTTTTTGATGTCCAAAAAGATGGCCAGACACTTTTTTCGATCGTCCACTCTTTGAGTGACGATAGATGTCAGCGCTAGGATTGCGTCTTCAGTAGACTTTCCCTGTCTAAAGCCAAACTGTGAGGGTGAAATTATTTTATTTTGTGTTAAATATGTACTTAAGCGTTTATTTATTAATCTTTCGACAATTTTAGACAGGGACGGGAGGACGGATATCGGCCTATAGTTGGACGGATCAGCTTTGTCACCACACTTATGGACAGGTGTTATTACAGCTTGTTTCAGGGCCGTGGGGAAGCTTCCTTGTTCAAAACATAGGTTAATAAGGTGTGAAATGATTGGTGAAATAATAAACTTGGCAGATTTCAAAAAACTTACGGGGATTTTGTCCCAGCCAGTAGCACTGTCGGATTTTAGGCTTGTAATTACGGTTGCTACTTCTTCAGCGTCAGAGTTGAGCAGTACAAATGATGAGACCGGTGGCTTTGGAAAGTTCGTAAGTATGTTGGGGTCTTTGTGAGCCTGCCTCTCAGGATTATTTATTATTTCGTCAGCAAGATGCTTTCCAACGGTTGAGAAGTATTAATTTACTTTATTCACCGCCTCGAGAGGGGTAGCGGCTGAATCCAGTAGTTCTGTGTTTTCGTTGGGTAATATTGTTTATTGTTTGCCATAGCTTTTTAGAGTACATTGAATTGTTCTACAGATAAATCGGTCAACGGCAGCGAGTTGCACGAACTATGAATGAATGAAATGCACCGCGATCCCAGCATAGTTTAACCAGACTCGATAAATCGAATGAACCCCAAGATTTGCATTAGCCCCTGGAGCCTCATGCTTCATGGGGCTACAAAGGCCACTGAATATCAAGGAGTAGACCGGGCGCGCTGTAATGATAAGGAAGACGTGCCCTTAGGATATGGAAGGATTTCCGAGCCGTATCGGATATGCATCTTAGAGTAGGCAATGGAATAGTGAAGAGACGGGTGATATTTATCTATGGATGGGCATCTTTTTACGATGTTGCCACCAGGTTGGTTCAGGTCCAGCTTCACCAGTGCATCTGTTCTTTGCTGTTTCCAATGTCTTCGTCAGGTCTAGATGCTATCCGTTTCAGGTGTCATGTAAATCTCCCTGAAAGATATGGAAAGATCTCACCAGATTAGCTTGCACGAGGTCACACTATGTCGCTTGGACATTCGGTAGGCAATTAGTCCCCTGTACGCACTTTAAAAACTCACTATCATTAACAATAATCCATGACACTACACACGACATACCACTCGAACAGTGGTCCGAAAGCGTGCGCCCCCGTCGACGGTCGACGCAAGTATCCGGCAACGGGTTGCACGAACTATGAAAAATATTAAGTTTTCAGTCATACTTCCTTTTTGTTTTATCGGGTATTGATATCGAAACCAGCCATTTTTAGGGTTCCGTAGTAAACAAGCAACCCTTATAGTTTCGTCATGTCCGTCTGGTTGTCTGTCCGCGGTCTAGCTCCGAGACCCTTAGCACTAGAAAGCTGTAATTTGTCAAAAGTATACATATTAATTACGCCGACAAGTGGTAAAACAAAATTATGAAAAACATATTTTTTTAGGGTACCTCACCTACACATAAAGTGGTGATGTTTTTTTTTTACCCATGTGGGGTATCATTGGAAGCTCTTTCAAAAACATTGTGGGTTTGTGAAAACCATTTTTGGATTCAAGGATCCGTTTGCGAAATATTAAGCTTTAAATTGCAAATTTTTGTTAGAGTCAAGTTTCCCCTCCCCCCCTTGCCAGCTAAATGGTTGGTTTTGGATGTGTGAAAAAAATCACAGCAGTAGTTTATATAACGAAATTAAAAGGAAAACTATCACAGCTAAATAGGCTCTACAAGTTAACGAGTAATAATCGACCAACTTAACTTTGCAGTTGCAAAAACATGTTTTCCCATACATTCCGTATGGGAGAACATATTTTTCAACTACAAAGTTAACTTTGTTTTTGGGATAAATTCATCCCAACTACGGAACCTTTCATTGTGCGTGGTCCGACACGCACTTGGCCGGTTTTTGAAGTTCGCCTACAAATTAAATTTGGCCCTGTAGAAGACACCAATTATAGTTTTATTATCTTTAGGCTACAATAATAGGTCTATAATGCATAAGCAGTGTTGCGAATAACAATAGTGTTTTATGTGCCCCTGTATTTTGTAAAGAAATCTCGAATTATCACCCTATATACCTATAAGATTTGTTTTTGTTTTTCTAAACTACTAGGATTTATGCGAAAAACCTACTCGATTTTTGCAATTGAGATTCCTGTCGTCTTTAAACATTGGAGCTTTTGGTTTTTAGAGTGAACGAGCTCGGTGTAGTCTGCGCAGAGATGACAGCGTGGTGCAGCGGGCTGGCGGCCGAGTGGCTGGGCGCGCTCGTGGCGCTGTGCGGCGCGCAGCACTACCCGGCCGCGCCGCACGCCGCGCCGCCGCCGCTGTACCCCGACCTGCTGCTGCACCGCGACCTGCACGACGCCGCCGCGCACGACGCGCTCGCTGTCTTCACGTGCATACTTGTTGGTCAGTCATCGGCATCATATAACTCGAAAAATGTCAACTATTAAACTTAGGCCTCCTCCAAGCATCGCCATATTGGTCGTTCCTGCGCTACACTGTGACCTGAATGATGTTGGCTAACTGGACATACGCCTGCTCAACAAACGGTCTTGATTTACCCGCATACGGCGGATTCTTGCGCCTTCCTGTGCGCGGTCGCCACTCTAGAACTTTTCAGCCCCACCAACATAAGTTTAGCACTTATTCAGACTGCTAAACTTACTTTAGCAATACCGTGTTATAAAGCTTTTGTAATATCCATGCTGTTCCGTAAAATCAATGTTTATTCAAATCCTCTTGTTCCAGCGCGCCACTGCTTTTCTCTAGAAGACTTTGTGCGCCACGCAGCCCTGCCTTCACTACTAAAGGCCTGCGGCGGCGGCGGCAGTTCAGGAAATGCGCCCAACGCACCTTCTCCTGATACCGGGGCTAGGCTGACATGTCACCTGTTACTGAGGCTTTTTAAAACTGTGGACACGCCGCAGCCGGGTAAGTGAAATGTATTTTTTTGTTACAATATTATAGTATGGGAAACCCGTTTGTTATTGGAAAGAAAATTCTGATTGAAAATGTAGCTAAATTCGTTTTAACTTCGAGGTATACTTAAGATCTTGATCTTGATTGGCTGCGGTGGTAAACGCGTCTGCTAAGAGTGGGGACCGAAATTCTATCCCTGAGTCGGGGGGAAACAAAGAAGTCCTATAAAAATGCCTCATAGGTATAGGAAATAAGAATTATTTTCTTTAAAACGGTCTAAGAAACACAGATGTACCGTCGAAACGAAATAGAAGAAGGAATATTTCGTACTGTTCTGGGCATTGTTTTCCGAACCAAAAATATCTACTACTGATATAAGTTCATTAACCAGTGGTTAAAATTTCACCATGTCATACTTTAAACCTCTGCCTACCTCTTAGAAGAATACTAGAGAGACGTTATGTATGATGTCTACAATAACCCTTCTTCTTTTCCAGGTCTATACTCGGTATCAACATCTCCCGGGCCGGGCGGCGCGGCGGCGGGCGTGCGTCTGTCGTGTGACCGTCACTTGTTAGCGGCCGCGCACAAAAACATCGGTGTTGGGCCTGTACTAGCCACGTTGAAAGCGATACTCAGTATGTGTATTATGTTTTTATTATTGAAGTGAAATATTTATGGGGATACATTTGCAGTTATGCGATTTATGTTCACATAACTCGTCAAAATGTAGGGAACAGCAAATTTTTGCGATTTCAGGTTTGGTCCCAATGTAAAAGTTTTTCATAATGATTAGTACAATGACCCCTTAAGAGGTTGTTAGTGTTTTACCAATAACCCTGTATATTTTGGGTTCCCAAAACCAAAACCCTGCTTGCTGCCTTGTATTTCTGTGCAAATCTCGGTGTTATCATAAACATTTAAATCATCTACGCTTTTGCCAATACTAAACACGAGAGTATATTGAAAAGTGGTCGCAAAACTGTGACCCGGTCACAGTTTTAAGACGGCTTCAAAACGTAACACAACCTCATGACCGAGTGTCTACGAAATAACAAAGCAGGAGCGATTAACTATAGGATACTCTTTCTCTAGTCCGGACGCGATTACTAGTCACCGCCTGAGGTACGTGAGCAGTGAGACGGGAGAGGGCGCCATTGACAAAAGACTGAGTTAGCTTGGCCTTTGTCTACCTCTCCCGTCTCACCGCTCACATACCTCAGGCAGTGACTAGCAGTCGCGCGCGGACTATGACTCATACAATGTTACGGAAGAAAGAGACATATTTATGATAGGCTATATATTTTTATCACTCCCTTTATATTAGATTTTCCTCAATTTCGACTATATGGTTGTTTGTTTACAGTCCTTCCGACATAAACTCAAAGTATTAGAACACCGTGTCAACGTGGTTGCCGACATTACATCTTCAATAGTTACAAAAGAATCTAATACATTTCTTACTAGTGGTGGGTGATTCAACGGCCCGAGACGGCGGCAAGGCGGGCGGCAAGAAATCCTGCGAACTGTCACATATACTTGGAACCAGCGACACAGTGCCTACTGACGCGCAACTGGATCTTATGTCGTAAGTAAACATCTTTCATACAAGTAAATAAGTTTCGATACAAGTATAATCCATGCCATGATATGTGTCCTTTTTAGTAAACAAACTCTTTAAGTTCTGCCAAGCAATAAGGCGAGCTATATCTTTCGATTGTTGTATGTTTGCTTGGCAGGTGTCAAAATTAAATTACTGGAACATCGCAGGGTTTAGGCGGTAAGGTCAGGCCTTTGTATCCCCAAACATAATGTACTTAAGATCATGTTTGTTTACTTTTTAGAATACTTACCTGGCATAGTAGTTTTATTACCATTGCCATCTCGACGTGATCCTTGAAAATTATTTTAATAAAAAAATGAGGATATATATTTGTTAGTCTATGGGAATATTATAAAGTTATATCTTGTTATTTTTGGTGGAATATTTCAAATACCTTTTGAATAAGTTAATTTTAAAACTAAAAACTAATCAAGGATCATGCCAAATAAAAATCATAATATTATTTATTGACGCGCGATGTTTTTTTATCCTTAGGATGGTAGATTCAGAGATGAGTGGGGGCCATAGAACTCCTAGGTTTGTTTTTTTGATATTGAGTTACACGGTTGCACATCCTAAGACCACCGGACTTGGCTTCACTGTGTACTGTTGTACATATACTCGTATCATTCTGACATGATGTTTATCATTGGCGTAGCTAGGGAAAAAACTATAATTAAGTGACATTACCAACACTACATCCTTATTCTGCCCGCCCTGCGTAACATACATAAAATGACAATTAATCGCAATGGGTTTCATTTTGACAGTTCACCCGCATTCATTGCATTATTTACGTTGTTGAGCGGACGCATTTTTCAAACCTACGAAGCAATGGATTAGCGATATCCTTCAAAACTCGGATTGTAATTGAAAGTATCTAAAGGGTGCTGGTCCCTGGGATTGATGCAAAATGTGTTTCTGTTCCATTCTCTCCTGTCAACTGTCACCGTATCGTTCACTCACTTTTATACCATACAGGGTGGCAGGGACATCGACGCAAAAACTGTTACCATGGATTGAGTACATGATCCTGAACCCCCCTGTATGAAATTTTTCGTCGGTTTTTTTTTTTGTTAGCCTGTTTTGTGTCCCACTGCTGGGCAAAGGCCTCCCCTTTTTCCTTCCAAATCTCTCTACTTTGTGCGATTTCAGGCCATGTTGGCCCCGCAAACATAACTAGATCGTCACATCACCTTCGCCGCGGTCTACCTCGACGGCGTTGTCCTCCTTCAGGCGTCCAGTGAGTGACGATCTTTGCCCATCTCTCCGGGTGCATTCTTGCGACGTGGCCGGCCCACTCCCACTTCAGCCTGGCTGTTTTTTTTGCTTCATAGAAAACTGCAATACCTACGCGGTCAAAATGTACGGAACAGCTGTTTTTTAACCGACGAAAAATTTCAACGCCGGTGGGTTCAGAATCATGTACTGAATCCATGGTAACAGTTTCCGCGTCGATGTCCCTGCCACCCTGTTTAATCTATTCACCTTTTGTTTGGTCTCCTTCTCCCGTCCATCGACCAGCGCTACAAGATAATTTTGAATTTAGATTTCGTTATAATCAAGTGTTTTTGTGGTTATTCTAGGCTTCTTAGTCTTGGTCCTGCAAGATAACACAAGAAAGAGCTCTATGTGAAATCCTTAAGCTGTTTAACATACAAACATGTTTTAAAAAAAAACAACAAAAGATTTAGACCTTCGGAATTCATATTTCACCTTTCGTACATATACACTTCACAAAGATATCGTGCCTTGAAATCTCAAGTTGCGTTAGAGCCCACGGCGAATTTTTCGTACGCGGTGGACATGCATAACAGCGCAAAAAACGGACCAATAATTAAACAGGCTGCCACAATATTGCGTTTGAAGCTTGTTTGAAATTCCTCTGAAACGTGTGTTCAACTGCAAAAGCCCTAACGCGACTTCAGGTTTCTTATCCATAGATATTTTCTGTCACTCAATATAACTTAACTACGCCAATGCTCACTCGCTTCGCTTCTCTTCATATTGTTTGCTCCCTCCCATCATGCTCTACGTGCAAGGGACGTCTCGATGTGTAGTTGCTTCACCCCTTTGTCTGTGAATAGAGGACACCCTATGGTTGTAATGTTGCCCTTACTAATTCAACTCTTTACTTACAAATATTAAAAAAGTCTAAAGTTATAAAACAATGTTTGCCATCGACATACATGACTGTATTGTTATTGAGATTAATGTTTTATCTGAAACACTGATGTCCACACGCAAAAAACCTAAGAAAATTTTAACTTCGCGAGCTACCTTTGCGGATCCACCATAAGGATAAGTTAAATATAATTAGCTTTGCTAAAATATGTCTGAGATCGAGTTTTTCAATGTAAATATTAAAGATTATATATCTGCCGTTTATTATGTAGGGTCCTTCATAATAAATAATAAACGCAGATAAAACTCAGACACAGAAGTGTTCAAGCCAATGTTGTTCCGTCGCGAAAGTGCTGGTGGTATTCGTCCTGCACTGTATGCTCTCTTTTCGATGATGACTATGACTAAGCGGTCCCGGTCACTTTTAATTTATATGGATACGGACTCGACTCGCACACGAAGGGTTCCGTACGGTATTTTAAGATCGAGCAAAAAAGGCCGAAGAAAACACGTTTGTTGTATGGGGACCCCCATTTTTTATTGACTTTATTGAATTTTTATTGAAGCGAAAACTCCTTTAGGCGCGTTGGGCATTTTTGAGATGGGACTAAATCATTGATTTCGCGACACTGTAACGCAATTTACCGACACCGTGGAGTAAAAGACATCAAAGCGTTGATTACCGCGGTGCGTAGAGTAAAAGACATCAACGCGTTGATTGCCGCGGTGTCAATTTTTTTTTAATTTTTTGCTTCTGTCGGCATTCCCGGCAGTGCCACTGTTTTTTTATTTGTTGTTATAGCGGCAATAAAAATACACAATCTGTGAAAATTTCAACAGTCTGCCTATTAAGATTCATGAGATACAGCCCGCTGCCAGACGGAGGGACGGACGGACAGCGGAGACTTAGTAATAGGGATCCATTTGGCAACCTTCGGGTAAACCTTAAAAAGGCGTATATGATTGATTTTGATGTAAATAAGCACTCTCAATATTTCTAAGTAAAGAGTCTTGTCCCCATCGGTTGTGTCGTCCACAGGTTCACGTCATGTGTTAACAATCGGCTCTGTGTTTCACCCCTTAATGTCTACACTACAGGTCTTCACAGCGACTCTTTGAACTAATTCCTCATCTGTTATCTTAGTATTTAGTTTGTAGTCAACAATCTAGCTAAAAACCTCCCTATACAGGATAACTTTGAGTTCATTGATTATATTTCAGGGTGAGAAAGTTCTCATGAATCAAATTTGAATTATCGGAAAAAATATGTGCTCTTTCATAGAGATGCTTCGGTTTCGTTATATAAGTTGGTCAAATTCATGAATAATTTCACGCCCTGGCAAATAACCAATAAGTTCAAAGATGGCCTATCAATTAAGATGTGTCCACACCAACCCAATAATGTCAGCCGAAGTTATATCTAAGTATACTTTTCCATTTAGTCATTGGGAGAATGTATGGAAAAAGAAACTGGCCAATAACTGGCAGACGAAACGTTGGTCAGTACACATCCTTAATTTAAATACGTCCTTAAAATAGCCTTTAAATTGGGTGTCAAGCTTCCTCATGTCAATAAACTAAAACGCACAACATAAATAACTAATGGGTTAACTTTGGCATACATGGGTTACATATCTGTTAAGGCCAGCGCATATTAGAGCTGCATTGGATCGCAGCGCATCGCATCGAAAAACAACAAACAAAAAAACAGGAGTGACCTGCCTGTCGTGGGCAATGGTTTAAACAAAATTGTATAGTAGGCCTACTGCGCCACCACCAACTGCTTTACCAAGGTCGAATGCACGTCATAAAACGACAAGGTCTTTTTGCTTTCGAGACCAATGTGATATAGTTTGACCGATATCGCTGTACCGTGCCTTAGGAATGAGCGGCGAGGCGGGGGGGGCAGCGTTGACGAATGAGCAGTGGGACGCCGTGAGCGTTAACGAATGAGCGGCCTGCATAGCCCCTTGTCTCGCCGCGCACATACCTAAGGCGCGGTACAGCGGTTTCGGTCAAAATATAGTTACATAATTCAACCTTAGTGAAATTTCCATCTTCTAGGAGAGTTTTTGTCAAAAGTGGTATATTAATTTCGAGTAGACTGTACGAAGATGATGACGAGATTGGAGGATTTTTGCAATGCGTTGCGTTTCTGTGTGGCCCTTCCATATATGCGCTAGCCTTTTACATACGGGTAACGACAACTTCATCAATGGAGAGCCGGCAATGGTTGCAGGGGTAGCGGTGGCGTGGGTTCCACATTGTTGGACTCTTCGCAGTCGCTTTCTTCATTGGCTCGACGAGTTCTTGCTGATATTTGCTCTGAGGAGTGGGTGCTGCAGAAATGCCTGCAGAACCCTGATGAGTTGTATCAGCCGGATATGCTCCTGGATCCTATGTTGACACCGAGACAGGCTCAAAGGTTAGTGAAATGAATATTAATAGAATTTACAAACTTTTGTGTTTTATTTACCTTCATAGCTCTATTTTCATCGATATCTATTGTTTGATCTGCAATAAAACAGAAATATTTGCATCGATTAAAAAAAAAGTTCGCTACCATTTAATGTGTCTTACGTATGTACCTAATTACTTTTTGTTAGAACATATTTTACATTAACAGGAACATACATAATATTCTCACACAGATTACTCCATATGATCTGCTATCCCGAATCAGCAAGTCACACACACCCGGATCTCGATCAGAAGACAATGATCACACGACTTTTAGAGGTAACTTTATACTTTTATTTCAGTAACTTAAACCTTATGTCAATATGCATAACAGTCTCAAGCTATACAATGGGGTTGTTTGCTGAGAGCTTCGCCACTAGAGAGCGCTGAGTGATTGTCACTTGTTAAAGTGATCTTGAATGTAAAGTGAACAATCAGCAACAAATAAAAACACTTGGTGCGATCTCGCAGCAAAGTTCTATCAAAGAACTTCATTGGCAGCTGAATGACACTTAACGCTATCGACGCGGAACAAATTTGACAGTTTTCTTCACCATTTCTAACAGAATCTAGAACAATGGTCACTGCGGATGTCCTGGCTGGACTTGCAGCTAATGTTCAAGCAGTTTCCTAGCGGGTCGTCAGAGTTGAGCGCGTGGCTTGACACCGTCGCGCGCGCCGTCATCAACGTGTTCCAACAGCCGGCGCCGCCGCCGCCTGATAAAGACAGGTAGACAATAAAGTGCTCACTGAGGCTAACCTTAACCTCACTAGTTCACACAGTGGTTTTACGAAACTAAACTCTGGCTTCAAATTCTGGTATCATAATTTTGAACCGACAGTTATTGACGGGCCATCCAAAGTAAATTACATCATGGAATGTCTATTGACCAGAATACCCGCGAAATTTCGCTTTGTTGCACAACTTTTTAATTAGTCGAGATTTTTTATTCATATTCTTTATGGCACCTCTTTAGTTCATGAGCTATCCAAGGCCAAAAATATATTTGGCCTGGGTCTTAAGGGGGAGGTCTGAAAATTGATTCGCTGTTACAATGTATAGTAAAATCTGGATTGAAGTTTATCTCTTAAGTCATAATTACTCATAATACCTGTAATTTCGATGTAATTCTGTTACGACCTACTAATATTGTAAAATAACTGGTTAAATCTTTAATGTCTTCGCTGGTTTTTCCATTCATATTGTAACCTCTCGGTTTCTGAGTACGATGGTGTGTATATGACCAAATAATTGTGACCTGCCAGAACCGGAACGGACCGTGGCGTGGTTAGCACAAGCAAGTGGTCGGAGTCAGTGTGGCTCGTCGCGCCTCTCGTCGCCAAGCTACCTGCTGCCGTGCAGGGACGAGTGCTGAAACAGGCGGGACAGGTCGGTCCATCACTATTCTATAATATGCATTTATGCCTATACATTTTCTCAAATCGCCATTATTTACCAAATAAGACAAAGTAAATTGAAACACATTTTACGTAAGAAAGAACGTTATCACACTGACTGTGAACGTGTGTCACTGGTGCTGACCTGTCTGAGACATCAGGTCGATGAAAAGGTATATTGTGACAACAGTTGCGCGTTAAGTAAAAACGAATGCTTTTTTGATTTCTCACTACCTGTCATAAAAAAAAATGAACTATGACTGTGTTTCTAACATGGCGATTTGTGAAACGTGCTCACCGCGGGTACGAAGCGAGCTAGCCGCGACTACGCGACGTGTTGTCCGCGTTTTCACAATATTGTACACTCGCTTGTCTCGCTCTCTCTTTTACACTGACATCAATCGCTCTCGTTACGCAAATGCGGCGAATACGTTGCGCACACGTGGCGCGCTCGCTACGCATACGCAGCGAGCGCGTTGAACAATCGCCTCGCTGATAACTCACTCGCAAATCGCCAGTGTGATAAGGCACTAAGGTTTATATTTGTTTCCTATCATTATCAGATACTAGAGAGCGGGTGGGGCGCAGGCTGCAGCGGCAACTGTTCTAGTGGCGGCGGTGGCGGCGGCAGTTCGCACAGGGACTGCAAGAGTCATCAAAGCCCTAGTTATAAAGGGTGAGTCTTGTTAGAAATAGTACGAAAATGTATCATAATATGGAAAGCCAGCTTCACTGAAAACTCTTCGTGTTGTTGTAACTCACTTTACACAAAATATTGTTAGTTTTAGCAACCTTTCGTTTTGTCATCCCAGGTTTTCAAAGGTCGATGTAGTCTTCGGCTTTTTATACTATGGGCTCGGATTTGGTTCTATAGTTCACGCGCGACTGCTAGTCACCGCCTGAGGTACGTGAGCAGTGAGACGGGGGAGGGCGCCATTGACAAAATTGTCAGACTGAGTTAGCTTGGCCTTTGTCTACCTCCCCCGTCTCACCGCTCACATACCTCAGGCGGTGACTAGCAGTCGCGTACGGACTATAGTAATTGATTTTGGAGTTTGCTGCTTTCTTGTTCCGTCCATATAAATATAAACTACATACTTGCTCTACTGCATATTAAATGAAATTAAAATTAAAGCTGTTTTATCCACGTTTATCAGTTCGTCTGGTGGAGGCAGTGGCGGCAAACGCGGCGTCAGCAGTGGCGGCTGCGGCGGCGGCTGCGCGTGCGGCGGCGGCAACTCCGTGCGCCTCGCCAACGAGCCGCTACTGTCGCTGGTGCTGACCTGTCTGAGGCATCAGGACGATCAAAAGGTACATTGTGACAAGAGTTGCGCGTTAAGTAAAAACGAATGCTTTTTTTGTTTTCGCACTAAGTACCTGTTTTTTAAGATATTGTGCAACTGTTTGTTTTCCCGAATAAACTGTACTTTATAAAAATCTTAAAATTATTCATTCACTGACAAACAACGCACATCACAATAGTTCTTTTTATAAGAAAGGTTCAAATTCATCTCCTAAAAGGGATTGAAAGTTTGTATGGAAGTGCGTCATTATTGCACACGACTTATAATAAAAATAAATATCAATCAAACTTGGACTATAATGTAAAAAAAATAAGGTTTGTAATCCCAAACCCAACAGGAAAGCCTCCTAAGCTCGATCCACGCACAACTCCAACACTACCTCACTCACGCGCGGGAACACGACCGCGCCGCTTGCGCAGACAACTGGCAGGATGACGCCGCGCCCGACGCACTACTGCTGCGCTTCTCACTGGCTGGCGGCATGTTTGACGCCATCCGACGCTCCTACCAACTCACCGCTGATTGGGCAGTTTTACTCACGCAGCTCGTCGCGCATCAGCTGATCGACGCGTACAATAACAGGTAACTTTAGTCACATTAGTACTAGTATCACTCATTACTTACTAATGTTCTACCAACTATTATCTCTCATTCAACTCAACTTACCACGGTTCATAACTGGACATAATATAGGCATATTCTTTCAATATAGGTATGTTCTTTCTTTTCTAACTTGGGAGAGGCCTCCCAAGTTAGAAAAGAAAGAACATACGTCTGTAAACATGACGCAAAAAAACCACAAAAAAGAACAAGTTCGGGGAAAATATGCGTCACATCCAAGCAAAACGGCCATCGCTCAGCATAATGCTGCAACCCTATACCAGACAAAGCACCAGCGCTGGCGCCTTTTCAGCGACAGCCGGCGTTGACGTGATGACGTCGAGCGGTGAAACATATAAATAAGAAATTAATAAAAAATATATACAATACTTCATTCTATGTTTATATAAATATAAATTTAAAATGGCAACATTCCGTTCAGTCGACAAAGACTCACGCGCCACTGGCGTAATCTGCGCGCAACTTACAGAAAACTATTGTTGAGTATTGGTAAATTGTGCCACAATACCCGGTTCTCCGCCTTACCCGTCCAAGCTGTCCCAGTCGCCTTTTTGACGTCATCAGTTCATTTAGCTGGAGGGTGTTCTGTTCCACGTCACACTTGCCGATATGCCGTCTCCACTTATGGACACCGTCCTTCAATATATATTGGCCGGCCCACTGCTTCTTCAGCTTGCTAATACTGCAGTTAGTATCATATATCATTTGCTGATAAATCGAAGATCCTTAAATATCGTGTAAAGAGTGATCACGTGCATCTTTCAGAAAAACACGTCATAACAAATCTCGTATGAACAATACATTTGCTATCTTGCGATCCTAATTTGATATTTATTTCACGGGGTAACCCTTGTTCTACGGGGAAAACTACTGGGGTGTTTTACGAGACGACTTTCTCCCGTCCCTTTCTCCCTTGCGGGAAAGATTGTGGGCCCAAGTTGTCATCAGGGCTTTGCATCTTGCGGGTTTGTCCGAAAGGGTTACCATGGCCTCTGGCAACGTACAGGCAACTGAAGGAACACGGGTGGGTTTTAATCAGCAAGAGTCTGACACGCCCTCCCGCTCCACCCAGAGCGGGAGAAGTTATTTGATTATTTCCCACCCATAAAAAAAGAAAAAAAGGCTTTGCATCTGTGTGGAGAGATCTAATTTGCCAGTATTTAATGGAAATTCAGCATCTTTCTAGAATACAAGCCTAAATTCCTACCTCTATTACTCTCTCTCTCTAGCACTTCCTCCAACAGATTCGTCGGCAACACAAATGGCCTGACAGACAGTGTACCTACAATAAATTAATATAGTTTGTGTCGCAGCAACCTGTTTTCAACTCTGATCGACATGCTTGCCACTCTGATCCACTCGACCCTGGCTGATGGCGGTGACGATAACAACCGGAAACATTACCAGAATCTCATGAAGAAATTGAAGAAGGAGATCGGAGAAAGACACGGGCCGTCTGTGCAGTGTGTCAGGCAACTGCTGCCGTTGTCCAAGAATACTATTATTGAAGTAAGTTGTTTATCTATTATTTTTCGTCCGACATTTTGTTTCGTTTTAGGAGCTAGAGGGGCTTGTGGCTAAGTAATAACAGCCGCACGGGTCGATCAATCAGGTTAAGTTACACTTACCGCGGTTGATCCGTGAATGAGTGACCGTGCCTCGAAAAGTCTGACAACCAGTCTCACCAAGAGGTATCGTGTTACCCAGTAACTGGATTGTGGTCGCTAGCCGTTATACTAGGAGCCACTACATCCCGTTCACATTAAACCTTCATACGCGCAATGCCAGATATTCCGGATACTACGCCAATTACGCGCGCAAACTCATCTGAATATGCACATACAGAAGTGTTCGTTTTGCGCGTACCTTTCAACATCTGTAGTATTTTTTTACCTTTATATAATCATTCATTCGTATGCGTTTTCATAGAAGCTTGTGTGTGTCTAGTCATTAAAGGTAAATGCCGAACTAATACTTACATTGAACATGTCCATACTCGTTTGTATTATTTGTGTGCTGTACATATCAATATTCTGCAGGTCATCGCCTGCGAACCCATCGGATGTCTCGTCGACCAAAAAGGGAACAAGATCACTGGATTCGATAGTGATAAGAAACAGGTAAGTCGTCATTACATTACCTCATTTGTAATAAGTAAGCATACTTTTTATGGTTCTGGGAGCTGAGAGTATTTGTTTTGTTAGCGCTAGAGTAGCCCGCGAAATTAAAATTTTCTTACGCTTTTTTGCAATTAGCAGGTCAGTACCAGGATTCGCGACCGTAACAAATATGTATTCACAAAATTATAATAATTAAAATCATCAATACAACTGTCTAAGTTAAAATTCCCCTCAAGTATCCGCCGGAATACCAGATACCAGTGGCGTGCACACAGTTTTAAGACAGGGTAGGCAGAAAATTTTACTCACCAAAAATACTGCACGTTGGTTTTGGTTCGTCGCGTCGTCTTGTCGATTGATGATTAAACGCGTCTCTATACGATTTTTTCCAAAGGTGTGATATTTAAGGGAAGCTTCTAAGTGTTTTTCAGATTGTTCATGTTTTCTCGCGGCGGTAGGAAAATTATGAATATCAGCGTAACCGGTGTCGTTCCAGACGGTTTTATTATTTGAAAATAGTAGACAAACGAAACAAAATAACCGATTAGGTACTGTGTATGCAACCTGTCAGCCAATGATATGAATCATATTGTTTTTTATTGAATTTACGATTGACTTTACCTTTAATTTGTATTAATTGCAAATCCGGTGTACCACGACCTATCTCGATAACTTGTTTTTTTTTCACCGAAATATAGTTTTGAAAACGCATCATGTTTTATTTTCTCAATACACACACCATCTGAACAACTTTCACAGACAATATTATCCATTTTACACTAATAACAACAATCAAATTCTAATTACCTGATAGCGTATTCACAAACACAACGCACGTCAAACAATATGGCAACTATAGTAAAACGGGCAATAAAGGGTAAAAAAGGTTATACGACAAAAAATTATGGTCATCTAAATGTATAAAATTCAATGAAACAACGTTATTTCCTAAAATATTTGCATTGCATAGCAAACTTTCCTTCGGTAATGTTCGGTACGAGTCGTAATTTTTCGTCTTAGCTGTATAGAATAACTACAAAAAGACACTGGCTTTTCTTGCAGTTGTGTGCGTGATTTTTGTCATTGTGTGTCAGCAAAGCCCGCGTAGCTATAGGAACGCTCACACATTAAATACGACTTACCACGAGAGCACACATAAAAACATTCAGAGACGAATAGTTTGTGTCTTTACCGTGGCAGAGGCGAGGCGGCGCTAGTGCAGCGCGAATCGAGATGATGCGAAATTCGAATGATGATACCACCGGCACTCGATAGGTGGAGCTGATTTATGATTTGTTTTGTTTATTGATAAAATAATATTAGATCTATTATCAGAACTAGGGTAGGCAGTGTCTTTCTGTCTTTATGAAACGCACGCCACTGCCAGATACTAATAAAAATGAGTTAATAGGTCAAATTTCTTTGGTCAACCCCTTCCAAAAACGAAGTACTCGATGGGAACAAACTTCTTTGGTCACTCCTTCCAAAAACGATTTAATGTACATATACTTTAAATTCCGTCAAAACGAAAAGAAAATCACGGTCCAAAATAGTAGGTAGCGCTCCGTTACGCCAACGTAGGTTACTCGTAAAATAGCGCAACGAGGCGACAAGTAAACAAACAAGACGACAGGAACATATTTCTAAACCTTTAGCAAGTAGTAAAATTGGAGGGAACGCGGGCCCCCCGTTTGATTTTAGGGAGGCACAGCCCCGGATCCAGGGGGGGCAAGCCAGGGCCCGTGCCCCGGGCGCTAACTTCAGGGAGCGACAAATTCAAGCGCAGCAACTTTGCAATAAATGAGACGCGCAGCACATTTATTAAAGTGAAACTTTTATTACATTGTCTCAAACTTTTTCGTCTGAGCAGCCAAGGCCAATATGGCGGCGTCTATAGTTCGCTTAAAAGTTTCACTTTTACCGTGGTTTCATAAAACCACACAATCCTTTTTTTATTTTTTTCTTTTTACAACAGTTTTGGCGGGCCTGTTGAATTGGCACATTATCGATCGATACAATTTGATTAATACGTTGCTGCTAAAATTATCATTTTGAGAAAATTTTAATTTCGCGGGGGCTAACTTAGCGCATCCCCATAAAAGATTGGTGGGGGGTGACAGACGGCAGTTTTTGCCCCGCCTAAAAAAAAACTAGAACCGGGGCTGGGGAGGCATTTTGCCCCGTCTGCCTCCCACTTCCGCGGTCCCTAGTGTTATTGATCGTTTTTGGTCGCTGTCTTTATCATTTGTGTAACGTCTTTGACGCGTAATTTTAAATCGACTTCAGAAAGGAGGTGGTTCTTAATTATACGGTTTGGTTTATACTTCACCACTAGCGTCGTATAATAAGACGGAGTTGATGTCGTTGTCCACAGGGTCTCCGACTGACAGACAAGCAGCGCGTGTCGAGCTGGGAGCTGGTGGAGGGAGGCCGCAACCCCGCGCCGCTGTCGTGGGCCTGGTTCGCCGCCACCAAGATCGAGAGGAAACCACTCACTTATGAGAATGCTCACAGGTAACAATCAACAATTCTAATGTTACACACGCGAAGGTAGAGAAAGCAAATGTATTTATTGGGACTCGCAAAGGAAGAACACAAACTAAATATTATGACTTCGTTGGACCTAAATTCCAGAGCAATCAAAGATTATTATAATCATCTGCCTAGCCTTTTCCCAAGTATATCCCAGTCCAGTCCAGTCCAGTTAACCAGATGCAGCTAAATACCAGTATTTTAAATGGAGCGACTGCCTACCTATCCTCCACAATCCAATAACTGGTCAGACTTTCGGGCTTCTGACGACCCGTAGCGACTGTCAAAGATTCACGAATGACAGCCGGGACCGACGGCTTAAAGTGCTTTCCGAACCACGGAGGGGTCTCGGTATGTAAAGATGATCACCCATCCACGGACCAACCGCGGCAAGCGTAGCTTAACCTGTACGATCTACCCGTGCGGCTGTTACTATTTAGCCACGAGCTCCTCAACGACATTTCCTCGGCTATTAGGTATGTAATCCCGGTAGTACATTCCCATGGGATATTTTTCGACATCCACGCGGGCGAAGCCGCGAGCAAAAGCTAGTAAAGACTATAACTACGATTATTTGGTTCCAGACTACTAAAATACCATACGCACAGTTTGGTGAAGCCGCTGAGTTACTATTTAGAACCGCTACCACTGCCGCCCGAGGATCTTGAAACTAACGACATTAAACAGGTGAGTCGATAAAACTATGTAAAGAAAAAGTATTTCTTATTGTAGTTTGTATAGTAGCACTAAAGAGTTTATGACAGTGACAGTACGGATGTCAATGTCATCCAGAAAAAGTAAGAGATGTCAAGATAGCATGAAAAAACCTAATTATCTTTTAGTTGTTAAATATTTTATTATTTGAATATTATAATAGGGTGTAATAAAAGACTTTAAATGTCGTTTCTTTGATTTTAGCAACACATTAGGTTTTTATTATTACGCCTATCAAGCCATTAAGAAATATCTTATAACTATTAAAAAATATATATATTTGAAACTATGTCCGTCACGCCTAATAGTACTGTTGAAGGAAATGGGAGCACCTTTTATACAAATATTTTGTTCAGGACCCTGGAAGTTTGGATTCAAGTCCGACCGGTGCCGGAAAAACAAGATCACGAAACGCACCATGCAAGAATATCAAGAAATCCAAACCGACGACACCGGTAACCATACAAAGCTGTTTTTTTTATGTTAACATAATACGGCCATAAATCAATGCAATTCTGTCATGTTCATAGTATAACTAGAGCAGTGATAGCAGCCCCGGATCTAGAATTTTTTTGAGGCAGGGCAAAAACTGCCGTCTGCCGCCCCCCGCCAATATGTTATGGCGATGCACTAAGTTAGCCCGCGCGAAATAAATTTTTCTCAAAATGAAAATTTTCGCAGCAACATATTAATCAAATTGTATCGATCGAAAATGCGCCAATAGAAAAATTTATAAATGCGCGTCTCATTTATTGCAAAGTTGCTGTGTGCTGAGTGGTGCACTTGTCTGCTACGCTTGAATTTGTCGCCCCCTGAAGTGGCGCGCGGGGCACGGGCTCCGGCTTGCCTCACACCCCCCCTAGATCCGGAGCTGAGTGATAGCCTAGTGGTGTGACCGTCAGACTGCCAAGTCATAGATCTCGAGTTCGAACCCCACGCACCTCTTGACTTTTCGGATTCATGTGCCGATTGTATTAATTATCTTTTGCTTAAATAACGGTGAAGGAAAACATCGTTAGGAAACCAGCATGCCTGAGAGATATTTCTCGACGGCATGTGAAGCCTAGTCAGAGGCCCATGGGCAACTTTAAAACTCTGACAAAAGGTTACTCACTGACCACACGAAAAGAAGATAATATATCTGTCTAATTATAATATACACATGGACTCGTATAATCACATAACAAAAACGTTGACCAGTTTTGGCCCCTGTCACATAAAACTCTTTTTGCGACTGTTTTTTTGTGGTAAGCGTCTTGACAAGAAAAATATAATCTGAGACGGCTTTGACCAGGTCTGCGCAAAGCCTAATATGGCAAGATTCTAATACTCGTGCCCCTTTTCACTAAGGCCGCATTCCGACTTACGTTAAAAGTGATAATATCGCGAATCCAACCAAATTTAATAGTCACAAAATATAAGGGTTATTGAGTAATAATTGTGACTTTGGACTTTGGTCGGATTCTCGATATAATCACTTTTGGCGTAACTCGGAATGCGGCCTAAATCTGGGCGACATCTAAATAAATGCCTAAATAAAAGCGCAGTCGGCTTAGCGCTGAAAGTTGAAGATTACCGGCATTAGAATCTTAGATGGTGTTCAATGGCCGACTATACTCCTAATGTGCAGACGAACGGCGTCCCGACGCCGGGCGCCGTGGGCGCGGGCGGCATGCCGCCGCAGCCGGCGCAGCAGCCGCAGTTCATGCAGCAGCAGCAGCAGTGGTTCCCGCCGCCCGGCCAGAACTACTACAACCCGCCTGGTGAGTACACGGAAATATACTGTGTGGGCCACAGCTTAGAGTCCGTTTTCCAGTGCTCTCTTGTAAGGTGATTCCTTGGTACTGCGGTACTGGCTGTGCCAGACCTATCGACCTGAATAAATTGCTTGGAAGCGCATTTCGACATCGGCGACTAGATTCTAAGACTGCTCCTTTATCGCTCTAGGGAAGAATGTTTTTGAGCCACAAAAATCTCTTTCATGTTAACGTTACTCTAGTGTAGGTAAAATGCGAATACGGAACTCTGGCATGGTCTTAAATTGATGAAATCGTCAAGGCGCTGAACAAACGACTTCTGTTTTGGACGATTGAGAACGTAATCTTTACTTGGCTTTATGCGCTCCCCAACTTTGACACACTACCATACTTCATACAAATTGTTGTTAATTTTCACATTTTTAGAGTTCCATACCCAAAGGGTAAAACGGAACTCTATTACTAAGACTCCGCTGTCCGTCCGTCTGTCTGTCTGGTTTGTCCGTCTGTCACCAGGCTGTATCGCATGAACCGTGATAGCTAGACAGTTGACATTTTTACAGATGATGTATTTCTGTTGCCGCTATAACAACAAATATTTTAGTATAAAATAAATATTTAAGGGGGCTCCCATACAACAGACATGATTTTTTGACGTTTTTATAGGTAATGGTACGAAACCACTCGTGCGCGAGTCCGACTCGTACTTAGCCGGTTTTATACTTTATTTGAATAGGAATAAGGTTTATTTTGTATTACACATATATACGTGAAGCACCATACAAGACATTTCTGTGTATCAGCCGGTGTGAGTCCGCGCAGCGTGGCCGCGGCGCCGCCGTCCAACAACCAGTCGAAGCAGGCGCTCAGCAACATGCTGCGACAACGAGTGCCCTTCAACCAGATGCCGCAGATGCAGGTCAATGTATGTATTGTTATACTGTTTCTTATGACTTAAGTTATTCATCTCGGTTTTTTTTGCAGAGTACGTCTAACTTAAGCCGGGTCTCCTGCGCGTGTTTTTTCAAAACATTACACAAAAAAGCTTACACATAAACGTTTATTTTCATACAAATC
Source organism: Agrochola lychnidis (assembly GCA_963680765.1). Classification (NCBI taxonomy): domain Eukaryota; kingdom Metazoa; phylum Arthropoda; class Insecta; order Lepidoptera; family Noctuidae; genus Agrochola; species Agrochola lychnidis. The sequence continues at coordinate 17,275,136 of OY796850.1, read as the reverse complement.
ATCATAATGTCTAAAAAGGCTCGACTGGCTGTTCACAATGGTGTGCTGGTGCCCACGCTTATGTATGGTAGTGAATGTTGGGTGTGGCAAAAACAACATGAAAGTAGAATAAATGCTGTGGAAATGCGTTCCTTGCGAAGCATGTGTGGCCTGACTATGAATGATAGGCTGAGGAATGATGTGATAAGACAGCGGTGTGATTTAAAAGAAGATGTAGTGACAAAAATTGAAAAGGGTATGCTGAGATGGTTTGGGCATGTTGAGAGAATGAATGAAAGGCGACTAACAAAATGTATTTACAAGGCTGATGTAAAGGGAAAGGCCGGGCGGGGACGCCCTAGGAGGACATATACTGACCTTATTGGTGATGTTCTTCAGAAAGGCCAGGTGCGTAGTACTCGCAACCGGCGTGCGTGTATGACCAGATGTATGAACGTAAACGAGGCAAAAGGACTATGTAAGGATCGTAGCAGGTGGCGTTCTGTAGTTTCTGCCTACCCCCATGGGAAGAAGGCGTGAGTTTATGTATGTATGTATGTATGTCATCATAATGCATAGATAAATGTGTATGGCCACGCCTCTTTGTTGCGATGTTTTTGAGTAGAAACGCGCGCAGGAGACCCGGCTTTACGGAAACAAGTTCAAGGTAAATGTTTGAGATGGGATGTTGGTTTGGGACAGGGTTGTAACCATTGATGTAAATCAAGGATTCGCCCTCGCCATACTTACGTCGCGCGAAAACTGTCACTCCCTAAATTGTGCGACGTAGCTCACTTGCGAATCATTTCCTTGTTCGTCACAGTTCGTAACACCTCGGAGCAACTTACTCGTTTTTAATACACATAGCTGTACAAAGATGCCTTCTTGTGCCTTCAGGAATGTACCAACAACTCCAAAAATTCATATAAAACTGAAGGTATTACTTTCCACGCGTATTTTTTTTTTTCAAATTTATTACGATTTCTAAAATAAATATTATGACGGAAGATGACAAGTAACAAAAATTACGTTCCCGTGACAACGAACGATAGGGTAGTGTAACGTTGACAAAAAAAGTTTGAAATGTGAATTAGGAAGTATGGAGGTTACATGCCATTATGATTTAAAATATTTTAACTGCCGGATTTTTTAATGTCTTTCTTTTTTTAGATTAACTTTTCTTTGAAACTATGTTTTCGAATACAAAATTATAGGTACTTAAACAATTATTATAAAACGCGACTTGCTTCGAAAGCACAGCGTGGGCCCTTCGCCTGATCTCTCTCCGCCATCCCGTCAGACTATGAGTGTGAGGAAATGAAGATTCCACCTATTTAAGCACGTCGAAAGAATCCAAAGAAAGTAGCGTGAATAAAGGCGCAGCACAAAATTTTGTCTTTCAACCTTAAAGCGTGAAAAGGTAACAGACGGACAGTTACTTTCGGATTTAAAATATTAAATAGATGTACTGATGATGAATCACTATTTGTATTTAACTATTAAGTTCCCACAAGAAACATGTGTTAAAGAAAAATGGATTCAAATAATCCAAGAAGAACAAAGAGACGATGAATGGTTGCCAACCAAATACAGCCGCATTTGGTCACCGCATTTGATCAGAGGTCCGTGGATCGGAACCACGCTCTGCTACCATTTTAAGATGGTAACAAAATAATGTATCTGTGGAACCAGCAGAGCAATCTTGTATTAACTATGTGAACTAATGTTGAAATAAACTTAGTCTATGCGAAACAGCTATTGTTTTAATAATTTAAATGATGATATGTTCTACTAGACACAACATTATAAAAACAAATATTTTATTTTTACAAATGCACCTCCTTTTAAAATTAAGTATTCTTTTCAAAACGAGTATGCTGACCGTACAGCGACAATTCTCTACGTCATTGTGTGACAGATGACAAATCATGCACAAATGCGGTCATCTTTTGATGCGGTAAGGCGTATCCTTCGATGTAAATCGATGGTTGTAACGGATGTCATATAACGGATGAGGATGCGGATGAGGATATCGAGATAATCGGGTTTGAGGTTGCGGATGAGGATACGGATATTGGAAAATTCCTTATAGAGGATGCGGATGAGGGTGCGGATGCAGACGTTGTACAAAAAATAGCCCTTGTTTTTTAAAGTATTTATGTTTGTATTATAGGTTGTAGGTACTCATTTGGTAAGTTACCGTAGCGTAATTCGCCTGCAAAAAACTTCACTTCTACGAGCAAACAAAAAGTAAACAATATTACGCAACTCGGCACCCAGTAACTCAAATTGTGACATGTGGAACCACAGTCGTGCCACCACTGCCACGTGCGGCCGATCGTCTATCATAGAACAAGGACATTGCGAATTCAGCCAATAGGAACGCGTAACTCACTTATCGGCCCGCCCATTTAGCTCGGCGCAAGTTTTTAAAAACTATTTGTGCGAACAACGTAGGGTCACATCCCCATATAAATTATGAGGATGCGGAGCTTTTAAAACCTAAAGTTGAGGATGCGGATGTTTTGCGGATATCAAAATTTATGCGGATGCTCCGCAGTTGCGGATGCGGATACGGATATCCGTTACATCCCTGGTTTGGGACCTGTATTTTTGCACCAAACACTTGTGCTGTACGTAAGTAGTTATAAGAAATGAATAAAATGTGGTCTATTAAAAGGCAAGGCTATTTTTTATAATTTTTGTTGGCAGACATGGTTAGCATAAATAAAAATTATTTGAATCAAAATCACAGTCTTGTTGCTGCTAGACAGCCGTTCCAACACTTACATTAAAAAAAGTTATAAAAACTAACAACATACAACACTTTAATGTGACGATCAATATGCTTCCAATGATACCTCATTTGTCAAATTATGGTAAGTAGTTTAGAAGTTATGAGGGAACAGATGAACATACATACATACCGGTCAAAATCATAACCCTCCTTTTTGCTTCGCCGTAGTCGGGTAATTAATAAGTTATGTCTCAATTATCAGCAAAGCGGTGGCTACCCGGGTGCGCCACACACTCGCGCGCCATTCCCGCGGCAGACCATGCGACAGATGCAGCCCAACCAGATGGGCGCTATGCAGTCCGCGTAAGTAGCTTACCCTTTATTATTCAGCTTGCAGCCTAAAGTAAAACTTTCTTGATCTAAATAATAACACTTTAATTGGCAAAAACTGCGACCTTAGACTTAGGCCTGTATTACAGAATCTCACTAAAAACTCAAGCATTACTGAAAACTCGTTAAAAGTTTTTTGGTTGATTGAAACTAGTTCTAAGTAATACTTGATTCTTGAGTGAGGTTCTGTGATACGGGCATTAGACAGCAGATTAGAGCAGCTTTGAACTTTATCCGAACTTAGTCTAAATAGATCATTACGTGTATTGTTCTACTTGAATAACTACGCATCTTCTACGATTTAGATTATTTTGAAAGTCTTCCTGTTGCTACAGCACACTCTAAAGTACAGAACATGAGACTTAAAACTTAGAGCTTTGTAAAATTGGAACACATTTATTCCTATCACTCAGACAAATGAACCCAATGGGTGGTATGGGCGGCATGGGACCAATGGGGCAAATGGGCGGAGTACAAATGCCCGGTCAGATGGGTGGCGGTCAAATGGCAGCCAGTCAGATGGGCGCTGGACAGATGGGAGCTGGGCAGATGGCCGGCGGGCAGATGGGAGGCATGGGCGGGCAGATGTTCGGAGGACAGTATGCGGGCATGCAGCAGGGGTATGGAGGCTATGGGCAGCAGATGATGCAGGGCGGTCAGCAACAGATGATGAACCAGGTATGGTTGTCTTTCTAACTCTTTGCTATTAAAAATAGCGACCATAACTATTCTTTTTTACTCTCACATTATACTGTGCAAGTGAAAGGGCATTATAAGCTATATATTTTATGGCACGGGTTATATGTAGCTAATAAATGACATATTTCACACTTTCGTGTCGTGTCTGTGCTATAGCCAAATCACTTTAGCGTGGCAGTAGCGGTCATTGACCCACATAAATTTTCTAGCATCAAATATTTCGAAAACTGAAATAAAGTCCATTAACGTCGTCGTCGTCGTCGTCTATCGTGATCTTCAACTTGTCCCAATAACGAAAAACCATACATAGTTTGTTGTTTGGGTTCCTACAGAGAGGTATTAGAGAAAGGGCAGTGACCTTTGTTGCCACGCAAAAGTGATTTGGATATAGGACAAATCTTTACCATATAAACCACCTCGATAGTATTGCCGTTTGCCTCGTGTCTCACACGTTTACATAAACAAAACAAAAAACACTGAAAGAGAATGTTTACTAAGCTGCTTATTCTTTCTCTTCAGTCACACTCCAAGCTCTATATTAGTCGCCAGGTCTAGTTAACAAATAATTCATGTCGTTCTTCCAGGGAATGGGCCAAAGTGTAAACCAAATGGGCCAACAAGTGAACCCGATGAGCCAAGGCGTCAACTCCATCGGTCAGAACGTAGGTCAAATGAGCCAGGGCGTCGGTCAGCCGTCTCAGATGCCGCAGTCAATGGGACAGATGAGCCAGGGCATGGGACAGATGGGCCAGCCTATGGGACAAATGGGCCAGATGGGGCAGGGTGGTGGTATGTCGGCCATGAACAGTCAAGCCGCTTCTATGGGACCGCAGGGTGGTAACTCCATGGGTGGATTCCCTGGACAACAGTCATTCCAACAGGTATTTAATAGCTACTGGTTTACTTTGAACTCAATAGAAATCTTTCCAGGAGGTGAAAGTACAATGAAATTAAATTAAATAAGGCTGAAGAGAAATGTTTCGTACAAAAATTCAATTCTTCCCCTGAATGAGTTCATTTTTAACCTATATAATGTAATCTGTATTTTGTTTTATCGTGATATGGAGATTCTAATGTATTATGGTTCTTTTTAGAATATGATGGGTAGTCGCGCAAGCCAAGAGGCGTACCTAGCGCAGCAGAGACAAAACGCTGCTCGACCACCGTACATGCAGGTTAGTACAGAAAATAATAATGATTTATGGTTACTGTATGACCCGTTGACTTAACATAGCAAAAGAAAATCGACTTTACTCATTAGGCATTAAGGTTTTATTTTACCCGACAGCAACGCAATAGTGATACTAATAAATTTAAAAAAAAACTCGCTTTTTATCTACTTTAAAATCTATCACCCCAATCTCAAATAGTAACGTCACAAAAACTCCCTCCTTACAGCAAGCACCAAACGTCACAATGGGCGGCATGGGCGGCCCCGCACCGCCTTACCCTCGCGGCATGCAAAACCAGCAGAGCTCGCAATACCAACAACAAATGAACCAACAACGCATGCGACAACAGATGCTGGCCATGCAGCAACAACAACAACAGGGGCCGCTTGTACAACACCTACAGAGGCAACAGTACCAACCGCCATATTAGAAGTAAACAGTAACAATAATAAATAATAACGCCTTCGTAAAACGTTTTAGGTAAAAGCGCCAGGGCAGCCCGGGAAATTCAAATTTTCTTAGTTTTTTTTGCAATTTGCAGGTCAAAATATGATAAGGAAATATGAATTTTGGTGACTACCTTAGCGCATTCCCCTTAATATTGCTGACAAGTCGTCGACATTTTGTTGGCTTAACCCCGACACTATAGTCATATTACAAATAAGTCTTCGCGCTGAGCGAAGACGTTCGTTGAACGTAAATGCGACGCTAACGCCGCGTCAACACCACGATCGTATACAGGGCGCAAGAGACTTCGAAGCGCATTACCATAAATTGAGCACACGATTCTAGACCTCACCAGCGTTGAAATTGCAAATGGAGTTTCTACGAATCATGTGCGGAAATCATGCATGTCGATGTGCCTTACTCCGTGTAAAATACGGCTATAACTTGGCAGGTCTGAACATAGGCTCTGCGAACTTTCGCGCTTGTTCTCTCACTCACACTCGCCTCATGTCAGCATTTGATTCCTAAAAAAAAGTGGTGGCACTCCGGGAGTGCCGACAGAAGTAAAAACTTGAACAAGATCGCCTTGGTGGAAGAAAAATACTTGTATAGAACATTGGTCCGTAACCTTATCTAAATAAAGAGCACAATCGCGTTTACAAAAAATAATACTTCCGAAACCTTTAAAGTAAAAGTACTTGCTTAGAACATTGATCCGTAACGTAATATAAATAAAGAGTATAATCACGTTTACTAAACCTTTAAAGTAAAAATACTTGCATAGAACATTGATCCGCAACTTAATATAAATAAAGAGTATAATCGCGTTTACAAAACCTTTAAAGTAACAATACTTACATAGAACATTGATCTGTAACGTAATATAAATTAAGAACACAATCGCGTTTACAAAAACAAGGTGTCGTCATGGTGTCGTGAAATCAATTGGTTTTGTCCCATCTCAAAAATGCCTAACGCGCTAAACAACTTTTCACTTCAAAAATGTTATTGCACAGCCTTCTGCGCGAAGTTCGGTACTTGCAAGTTATATCGGCCGTATTGTAGATATTGCAGTCACTCGTATGCGACGCAAGCGCAGCTTCCACGCATCGTCAACGTGCCGTCAAACAACACAAGATACGTGTTGACGCGGCATTACCGTCGCTTTTGCATAGCACACGCGTTCGACAAACGCCGAACGCTAGGCGAAGGGTGTGTCAATAACGGACCAAAAACTAAGAGATACTTTTCATGTCGTGTTTTCATTGACCGAAGTGCACAATTTTTATTATTTTTATTTTTGTATGTTTCCTTATCTTCTGTTTTAAATCTCAATCGGAATGGTATTCGCTAATATCTCCTTTCCATAGTACTTCTCGATATTCCTGACTTTATCATTTAGAAAAAGGTCTATTTTGTATGATAATCTCAGTCAATGCAGACACGACTGTAAAATAATATAACACCATTAAAATGTGATATGCCGTCCAAAAACGATAACACATAAACGGCTACTTATTTAAGAATAATTTTAGGCTAACACCCGATTTCTGAAAGGCAGACCAGCATAGCTATTCACAAGCGTTCGATACGCTTCTGTGCCGAATCTCTGCAACTAAAGGCTGTTCGCAAATCTAAATCTAAATCGCTAATTCTCGATTTAACTGTTGTGATTGGCAGTCTAAAATAACAACAGCAAATCAAATAACTTGCCACGAGTTTTAACAACAGATTCAATTGAACAGCACCCTAATTGCGTAACACACTTTCAATCACAATCCAAGAGTTTTGAAGGACAATCCTAATCCATTGCTTCATCATCATCATCATTTCAGCCGAAAGACGTCCACTGCTGGACATAGGCCTCCCCCAAGCACCGCCACCGCTCTGTGCTTCACGCATCCAGCGGATTCCTGCGGCCTTCACCAGATCATTGGTCCACTGTGGCAGGCCTTCTAACAATACGTCTTCCAACCTTTCGGCCCCATCGGCCATCTGTTCTGCGAGCAATGTGCTCACTGCAACTTTCGATCTATGTCGGTTATCTTACTACATACGTTTAAAAAATTCGTTTATGTGTGTTACGCAATCACAGGTTTTCAGAAATAGGGGTGTTAATAATACTAGAACAACATTATAGTTTTCTCAGCGACATCGGAATGTTTGAAATAAGGTTATACCGAAACCAATATTGATGTCACCGTATAATTATGTACTTCGTTAGTTTATATCTATCGGGATTATTTCCGTTAAATTATGAACTGTTGAAAAATTGTGAATTGCAACGAACCATTTACAATTTACCGCATTGTTTTTCGCTAGTTTATAATCTTTCCATGGGAAACCGACAAATTGTGAACTGGTATCAAACTTGCTTGCGACGTAACACACCTTGTGCTAATATTAAATAACCTGCCTGGCTGCGAGCAACTTGGAAGTAGCGCTTGCCGGCCGCTGCCGCGGCATCGCTCGCTCGGCTCGCGCGCGGTTGGGCACAGTTCTAACCTAACCCAATTCACAATTTTTCGACAGTTTATAATCTAACGGAAATAATTCCGACAGATTATAAACTAACGGTTCTCACAATCTTACGGTGACATCGATAAAGATTGATGAAAAGTGAGGTCATCAAAAATATATATTTTTACATTTATTCAGTGTAGAAATGCATTGTTTTGAGAATTCTATGATGTTGTCCTAGCATAAAAAAGTACCTATTTTCATAGACGAACACATATGAGTGTGATGACAAATTCAAAATATTTTATCAACGCTTGATTTTAATGCGTAATTTGATCCACGCATTATAATTATCGAATCGTAGAAAATTTACAATTGTATTTATTTTTTATTAGTAGACAGATCTAATTTTGTGAGTTGTATAGTTTGTTTTGTGCCTGTTGTCGTCGATATTTAATTTTGCAGTTCTAGACTTGGGACTCGTGTGAAAATGAAAGCTGCGCAACATTGTCAATGTCACTGTAATATGTTTTTGTGTTACTAGAGAAGACAAGTTAATGGCAACACTGCATACAGCTGATACAGTGTGTGCAATATGTTGCCGTTGCGCAACTTTTATTTACCAAGAATATGAGGCTTTTATCACGGATCGGCTTTAGAACTATTGTCCCGTGATCATTAAATGTTTGTAAAGCAACAGCACAAGTTGGATGTATCTATTTTATTATATTCTAGTACAATTAGACGAACTCACAACCACTATTTTTAAATTAATTGTAAATAGTTTGTCATTTATGTTTATTATAAGGAGAATTTAGAAGATTACTGTTGTTTTATTTATTGAAAAAATCCGTACTTCGTTGTGTAGATACGTCATGATCATAGCTGAGTTTTATACTACACTTATGTACCTAACGCCTAATACACTGTGGACTGTTCTTTAGGCTGCGTTTCCACCAGAGATGTGCGACGATGCGTAGCAAGGAATGAGTTTGTTAAGAACCAATAGAATCGCTTCATTTACCTAGCCTCGCTCAGCGCAGCTCCGGTGGAAACGGCTTAGCGGTGCGCGTTTTTGTACGTACAAAACAAGTGAGGGATGGGTGCGAGAGATGTATGTTAGGGATAGACGCGAGTGAGAAATCGTATTTGAAAAGAGCCCGCTACACATCCTCGCAGCACTCATCTGCGCACGTTTCACAGTGTCGCTACGCATCCTCGCACCGCTCAGCGACCTAGCACATCTCTGGTGGAAACACACTTCGTTTCACAGCTTCGATACTCATCCTGAGTACATTACCCTAACAGGAAAGTGTCTCCTACGGTGCCCGAGTAATATTTTACGATACGCGATTATAAATTGTCTGCTGGTTGGTTCTAGAGCATTTCCATTTTTCGATCTAATTTTACCAAAAAAAATTCTCAAGCACGTCCTGATTAAGACGTCTTGTTAAAATGTATTGATACCCTTCTTGCTTAAGATCTTCATACAGATGCAAAATTTACTGGATTGTGATCTCAAACCCTTGAATAAATTTTACGTTTTGAGTAGCGTCGCTTCCAGTACGGGGATATCGTAATTTTAATGTTCGGAAAAAAATCAACATTCTATTGAAAAAATCAATCTGTTCTTTACGCCCACAAAATGCTCTTTTGTACTTATAGCTGTCACGAAGACTCGATTTTAATGCGTCAAATAAATCGTTCATCAACATTATTAATTTGACTGTGTGCCTTGCTGATTCATCTATCACATTAAAATCTATATATATTGACAAACCAGCTGCTACAGATCGGCTTGAAAGTTGTGTCGCGTAGCGAATTTTCATTTTTTCAAAGTTCGTAGGGTACAGACGCCAGCACATCAGGCTACTACAATCTGTCAAAATTTAATAGATTTTCAACTTTATTGCTGAAGCATAAGGTTCAAAGTTGATTGGGAAAATTTGACAGTTTCGGGTAGCTTGATGTGCTGGCGTCTGTACATATTGCTGTTCGTCAATGTATGAGCTTGTCTGAAGCTTTTTTCTTATCATGCTCATAGAATTTTTTTATGTGACAAAATTTTGCAACAGCACCATTATTGAAATGAAAATCATACGCCATCAAGTTGGTACGAACCAACTTTATCAAATGTGGTGCGGCAAAAATTTAATAAATTGTATGGCCATTAACAGTAAAATAAGTTTTGTTCACGCAAATCCCTCTTTTTTAGCAGCTTTTAACATATCTGGTCCCATATCTGAAACGCCCACTCTGATTTTTAATCCGGTCTCAAAGAGTTTAATTATAAGTTTATCGATCCATTTAGAATTTAGATACATTATCATCGCTTGAACACTCCGATAATAAGGCGTAGCCTTTTAATCGTAGGCTGGCTCCATTTCACAAAAATACCTCTCATGATTACCACTAAGGCATATTTTGCTGGTACCGGCGATTGAACGCCATCTACTTCATGGAAGCCTATTATTTTATCGTTTTTTATTAACCGACTTCCAAAAAGGAGGAGGTTATATGTTCGTCGCGTATGTTTGTTTTTTTTTTTTTATGTATGTCCACCGATTTCTTCGTCAATTGTGGACCGATTTTGAAAATTATTTTTTTGTTTGAAAGGGTGTGCTCTCGAATTGGTCCCATATAAATTTTATTAACTTTGCTTTGATAGTTTTTGAGTTAGCTACAAAATACGTACTTTTTTCCCACTTGCTATGTAGATGATATGATAAGTTTCTGTCACTGGTAGCAGGTAGTGGTATTCGAATGTGTGTGGTAGGTACCACAACTAAAAAGTGAAAAATAAAAACTTTTTACAAAAAAAAAAACAACCGACCTCCAAAAAAACACTACAAAGTGAAAAATAACTTTAATTTCGGAAGTCGGTGGCAAAAAACGAAAATACAAAACACAAGACACCGACTTCCGAAATTAAAGTTATTTTTCACTTTGTAGTGTTTTTTTGGAGGTCGGTTGTTTTTTTTTTGTAAAAAGTTTTTATCATAAAAGACGTTCGTTTTTAAACTCATAGCGTTCATCATTAAAGTACAATGTTTTTCTCCCTCCGACATAATTGTTAACTTTTAATTTTAGTGCTGTCATGAATTCTTCGTTTATTTGAACAGTCATTGGAATGTATAACTTATTCAACGTACAAACATGGCAGACAAATAGTTTTTTCTAATAAGCGGTAAGCTTGTGGGCTGACGTAGTACAAGTTTAAGCAAAACATTTTGTAAGCGATAGTGTATCTGTTTCCTTTGTTAGCACATTTTAAGTACCTACCTATGTTTGAGCTTTAACAAGTTGGCTTAAATAAAAAACGATCACATAATTTATGAAACATATCTTGTGAAGAATTTGCTGATTCATTTCTTGTAAACGTTTTTTTACAATATAATAACTCCAATTTTAATTTCCTTTTACGTGGGGTACTTGCAGAAAGACCAGCAGTAGTTTGAGTTAGGTTATCCGTGATTTTAATGTCCGTTTGGCATGATGAAGTGGCACTAATTGTTTCCGTTTGACTAGAATTTTATTATTTGAAGTTGTTTGACGTTTGACTAGAATTTCCACTTGTGTATGTTTATCAGTTTTTTTTTTTTGTAATTTTCTAGAACTGTTTTTGATTATGTCTTCTGGGTGAAAATGGGCTTCACAAACAACATGCTTGGGTTAAGATTTATTTATCAAATCCTCGCGGTCAATTAAGCGCAGCCACTGAAGGCGTCTGAAATGGAAAGAACATTTAATACACATTAGGTATCTATCATAAAAAGTTGAATAAAGTGACTAAAAATCGGCATGACTAAACGTAAACAAAGCATTAGCGGCATATCAATTGACAGATCAAAAGTATGTACCTAATACATTTTAGTGGGAAAGTAGGCCTGCCTACTTCGTCTGTCTGATAGATAACTAATACAACAAAAAAGCGGCCAAGTGCGAGTCGTACTCGCCCATGAAGGGTTCCGTAGCAGCAAGTAACATTGAATGAAAGGTAAATTGCGGTTTACGATTTATGACGTATTAAAAAAAAACTACTTGCTAGATCTCGTTCAAACCAATTTTCGGTAGAAGTTTACATGGTAATGTACATCATATATTTTTTTTAGTTTTATCATTCTCTTATTTTAGAAGTTACAGGGGGGGGACACACATTTTACCACTTTGGAAGTGTCTCTCGCGCAAACTATTCAGTTTAGAAAAAAAATATATTAGAAACCTCAATATCACTTTTGAAGACCTATCCATAGATACCCCACACGTATAGGATTGATGAAAAATTTTTTTTTGAGTTTCAGTTCTAAGTATGGGGAACTCCAAAATTATTTGTTTTTTTTTCTATTTTTGTGTGAAAATCTTAATGCGGTTCACAGAATACATCTACTTACCAAGTTTCAACAGCATAGCTCTTATAGTTTCGGAAAAAAGTGGCTGTGACATACGGACGGACAGACAGACAGACAGACATGACGAATCTATAAGGGTTCCGTTTTTTGCCATTTGGCAACGGAACCCTAATAAGTAGGTATCTCATCATCAAGTAAAAATTATATTCTAGAATAAGTGACTTGGTTACCTGTCCTGTTCAGTAGGTAATCTGAACAGAGACAACTCTGGAATCGATGAATTATTTAGACACCCAAACACACAGCAATAATTTCTCCTGCGATTATCACTTATTTTTCATACATTTAGCGGTGCCGAAAAGCCGTGACGCGTGAATCTTGTGCGGCGTTAGCCCCGACTAGCGCACTGAGAAACGGGTCGAGATTTTGTTTTTAAGTGTGCATGCGGCGACGCTAGTGATGGGCGAGTCGAGTTATTTATCTCGAGTAACTCGATTCAAATCGCAAACGAGTCAACTCGAGTTCAGTTTTTACCAACTCGAGTCAACTTGGTTGATCGATCCGAGCCCACGCAACCTGAGTGCTCGCCTGCCGCGCGTCGTGATGATGCCTATTGCATTGCATGATTCATATCTCACTCTACTCGATGTGAGTTGAGTGAAATAGCAATAGCATGCGCGTTGCGTCGTAAGTTGCATTACTCGTTCGGGGGGCTTGGTCAGGATCGGAATTGCGAGTAAAAAACCGCGGTAAACTTATTTAATAATTTTCAACTTCATCGCCGAAGTACAAGGTTCAAAGTTGATTGGGAAAATTTGACAGTTTCGGGTAGCTTGATGTGCTGGTGTCTGTACCTATGCCCGTATGCTTTTAATCGTAGATAAAAGAATGCGCACCAAGATAGTAAATACCAGCTACTAGCAGGATAAATAATCGCTTACCTGAAAGCAATTGAGTCTGCTTCACATCTGAAAAATAACGAGACGCTGAAAATGTTGAATGCTGCGGACGCTGGTCATCTAATTTTCATTTTCATGCGTAGAACATAGCGTTATTTTGTTTTGTTTATCTGTCAGCTGTCGAAAACTCGTTTTTATTTTAGGTTATGTTATGAATATAGCGCAGTAAGTTTTACAAACATTTTGATAAAATGTTTAATTATATTAAAATTTCTAGACATAGTGCCATAAAATCTTTCTTAAATGGACACAGTTGTGGGTGTAATCATAGAAAAATACACAATGTAGGACTAAATGATATACCGAAGATAACAACCACTGATATTCGAAAGTTATTACGACAAAAAGGCCTAGCTGTACAGGACGGGTTCACGGCACTTACCACAAAGTGTTCCATATGCTCTGGAGACCAGAAATGTGCAGATAGTAAAGTATATGTGAACAAAACGACAGGTTAGTAACATAAAAATATTGTAAACATAACCTCGAAATACTAGTCTACTGCGAAATAACTCTTTATATGAAGTCTTATAATATCTTCCAGTACAGCTACAGAGAAACTGTACTGGAAGATATTAACTTAGTTGTTGTTCAGTTGTAAGATTATTAGATGCATTCTTTCTTCCTAATCAGCTGATATCAGATTGTTTGTTTTTATAAAATATAAAGCCTTTGTACTGCTCTGTAAATTGAACTTTGTTTCGGCAAAGAATTAAGAAATGTAAAGTTTGAAAAAACATCTTAACCATATGGCATAGGTACTGATGTAACCAGAAAATATTTAACAGCACATTTTATATTTCAGGATACTTTCTTTGTCCCAAGTGCAATGTGCATGGGGATTGGAATATATTAGAAAGACTAGTGAAAAAAGCTAAAGTTGAAGCAACCATTAAAGATTTCATTGAAAAATGTCAAAAGCAATCAGAAGAATTTCAGAAAGATTGGCAAAAAATAATCAACGACACAACATCATTCACACAATTGAATGAGACACAACTGTTAGATTTATTTAGGTTATTTGAATATCCAGTAAGTATTTTATCTTTTATTCATAAAATATAATTACAAACTAGTGTGCCACTAAACTATATTTTAATCTTTGCTTGTAGATTTTAACAAAAGATTATTCATATACATTGCATTATCTACTCACCTACTTTTATACTATCTAATCTTAAAGAATTGAAACAATAAAATACTAAAGAATAATAATAGATAAGAAAATAAACATCCCTAACCTTATAAAAAAATGTATGCCAAAGTCAATCAAAACAATTAAAAATTTTCCTTATTTACAGTTTCATCCAGAAGCCAACAGAATATTATCAGACGTAAGAGTATCACCTGACCACACAGTATTATTTTTCCCGTTAAAAAACTCACTAGACAAAGTGGTAGGTTACCGCAAAGTACAAGCAGGGAGAGAGGATGAGTCAGAAACCCACGGGCTGCATATTGCAGGCCTGTTCTCTTGTAGAGTACCGAAGGTTAGCCGTAGTGATCAAGCCGTACTTGTACCAACAATACAAGATGTTTTACATTTAGCTGCTCAGAAAATTCCTGGTAAATATATTTGGAAACATTTGCTTTCAAAATTTTAGGGCTTTGTCATATTTCTTTGGAATTTCATTCATTGCATTAAAAATGAGTCAACTTAGCTATTAAAACAGTTGACAATAACTTCACTTATAGTCAATATCATTGTGCTAAAAGTGAAAAGAAAGAGAATAAAATATAATTTTAAAGCCAAATCAATACTGACACTGGAGTGTGTAGATTAATAATTTTTGTAAGTTAAAACTAATTCCTTTTAGTAGTGAGGCGTATTTATCGTAACAGATAGATATAACTGATATTTTAAAATAACAATTGTTCTTAACAATACCTACAACTTATCTGTTACTTAAAATAACAGACCCTGAAAGACTGTTACTGCGGCTATTACTGTTAATTCATTATAATAATCCCCACACAGACTATTACTACGGCTGTAACTTACATACACAATTACACAAAGGAAAGAATATTGCAAAGTTATCAATTTCTCTCTCTTCCACATTAAGGAATAACCCTTGCTAAAAAGAGAAACACCTATTATTTACTTCGAAATATGTTTACTTCTCACTCTTCCTAAAGCGGTTAAAGTATGCTAAGAAGAGAAGAACTTAGTATTTATTATCCCTAAAAATACAGTTGGGGGTCTTGCAAGAACAAACATTTACGAAAAAGTAACTCCTAAATTAGGTTGTGTTACCTGTTACTAAAAAAACTTAAAAAGAAAAGAAATAAAGAAGATATTTAATTGAGATTTAAATACGTATTTATCGTCCGTACAAAAATAACAGGCTGTTATTTAATAACAGATATTTGGATCTGTTATTTTTGTGTAACAATAACAGTGATAGCTAATGATAACAGATATCGTGTTTAACCTGTTACAACCCATCTCTAATTCTTTTAGAGTACTTAATTATTATATTATTTTAGGAACACTAATCTGGTTGAGCAACTGCAGCTTACCGCCCATAGTATTGCCCACTCTCGAAGCGTATCAAAAGCTATGTTTGTGGGGCGACTGGGACAACATGCGCGCCGTCGCCGAGAAACTAGGCGAAGATAGATGTCGATTTGTCAGGTATATGTTCAACAGGGTTGATGGTATTCCCTATTTATGTTATTGAACATATCCAATCGAAACACAAACTATAGGATATGAAAGATGTTTGTAATCAAATTTGTATCTGCAAATACACTCTCAATAAGAGAAATCAGTGGTGGCCCTGTGGGAGTAGTGGTGCCCTGTGGAGGGTAACGGCCGCAACTTACGAGTTGTAGGTCGTAGGTTCGAACCTAAACAGGCGTTTTACTTTGTGTAAATAATTTCATCAGGATGCTCTCAAAACAGTGAACAAAAACATCGTGAGGAAACTAGCATGTCCTAGGACCAAAAAATTCATGACATGTGACATCTACAAACCCGCACTGGGCGTGCATGGTGGATTACGGCCCACTTCCTCTCACAGAGTGGAGGCCTGTGTCCCAGCAGTGGGAACATTATATGCTGATTATATAGTAATCGGCCTTTTTTAGGGTGGGAAATTAAATCAAATAACTTCTCCCGCTCTGAGCGGCGCGGGAGGGCGTGTCAGACTTACTGGCTAAAATCCACCCGTGTTCCTTCAGTTGCCATGATCTCCCTTTCGGATTTCTGCACAGACCCGGCAGGCATCGGCCGTAGAGGACCCTGTCAGATCTGCTGACGTCTCTTTGAGGCGCGCGTGGAACACAACGCGCCTACCACCCGGGCCTGGTCCTTATCGGACGGCGAGCTACCCATAGCTCACCGTCCGCAAGCCCGCGCCTACGGTGGCCGGGAATCGGCATAGTAATCGGCCTGACGCCGTACCGGAATGTGCAGCGTGGTTAGACCTTCCACAAGGTAGACCGACGACCTGGTAAATGTCGCGTGAATCCACTGAATGCGGACAGCGCATGAATCAATATTTATTGCGATACTTAAGGAAGGTCTTTCGGCTAAATAATGGTGATGATTACGGACGATCTGTTATAACATCTCTTAAACCATGAAACAACTAAACATAGTGTATGTCCCTAGACCGACAGACGGCCTAGTGACCGCGTCGGAGGCTGCGGATGCGGACCTATCGCTGAAGACGCTGGTTTCTGAAGCGAAGCCCGCCGCGCACCGCTCCATCACCACCTTCGCAGCCCTACGAGACGACGTCTACTTTGAAGTTACCAATGTTGATAGGGTACGTCAGAAATTCATCGTAAATAATATCAATACTGCGTCTAAACTTGATGTAGAATAATGATAACATACCACCGAGTGATTCCCATAGAACGCTTTATAGCGTTCGCGATTAAGTTTCCAAATATGTGTTTTTGGAAAAAAACAATTAATACGTATATAAATATTTGTTCAGTTTGCGCTACAACTTCAATAGTAGTTATGAAACTGTTGCATAATTAGGGGAGGGATAATAAAACACGAATATAGGCGAGGTTTTTAATAGTATTTATTTATTTATAAAGGTACACCAACAGCTTCTATATATAATATATCATAAATATATAGCTAACAATAGCCTCAGACTTATACAGTCGCCAATTACAGGATAACCAGCAATCACAGAAATAGGTCGCAAAACACTTAATAAAACAAAGGCTCTAGAATTAAGAATTATGGTAAAATACTTAAACATTAGAAAAATAAGATAAGGAAAAATAAAATTACAAGACGAACAATATTGCAATTTTGCCCACTTACTTAAGACTAAGACATAAACAATATAAACTGAAATAAATATGAGATCTTAAAGGAAAGTATAAAATAAATTATAAAAAGGATGAAGAGTTACCAAAATATACTAACATAACACATTATCAGATTGCGTTTTACGGGACTTCAGCATTTTGGCTTTAAAGACTTTTATGGAATCATGGTATAGGTCGACATCTGGTACAAATTTTATCAAAGAATTCATCTCTCTACAGAGTCTGTTAAGCGGTGACTTTACTCCAATATTTGTCTTGGATGCTTGAGTGTGGAATACATTCGTAACGGAATATCTGGGTATATTGTATGGAACTTTTAGTCCAATACACTCAAGTAAATTGTCACAGTCTAATTTATTATTGACCAATTTGTATAGGAACATTAGATCCTGTGTCAGTCGACGGTCGCGTAGAGAATCCATATTATAGCATCGAACACGTTGTTCATATGGACACCGGGGAGATATTTTACCGAAGGTATACGCTAAGTGTTTCGTGAAGGCCCTCTGAATGCTTTCGATTCACTACGCTAGCAAATTCAAGGTGGCTCCGAACTAAGGCATTATATAGTACAATTTTATATAGTAACTTTGCTGATTTCGTGACGATGCTATCAATATGAGTTCTGAAGTTAACTTTGTCATCCATGATGACACCAAGATCACGAACTTCATTTACAGACTCTAATAATGCTCCTTTTATATTATAAGAGACAGCACTGGATTGTTTTTTCCTACTAAATCGTATGTGGCTACATTTTTGTACGTTAAGCTTCATGCGGTTCAAATGGCACCATTGCTCAATCCTATTTAAATCCTCTTGAACTAGAGTAACATCTATATTTGAATTGATAGTCATATAAATTTTAAGATTATCGGCAAACATTAAATATTTACAGTGATGGATTTCATTTATAATGTCGTTAATGAAGAGCGAAAACAGAACTGGTGCAAGATGAACTGAGGAACTCCTGAGTCAGCGTAGTATGGGTAAGATTCATAACCGTTTACGACAAGAATTTGCGATCTACGTGCGAGATAGATAGGACGAAAACCAGTTTAATAGTGAGCCATGTATACCATTGTATTCCAACTTTGACAGTAATAGAGAATGGTCAACTTTATCGAATGCACTGCTAAAGTCCGTGTATACGGCATCTATTTCTAATCTTTTGTCAAGAGCTAGGGTTACGTCTGTTACAAACTCGACAAGATTCGTGTCCACACTGCGACCAGTTTTAAAACCATGTTGATTTGGTGAGATAAGCTTATCAATGTGGCAAGTGATGACCGGACACACAAGAGACTCAAAGATTTTTGCAAAGCACGATAAGATTGAGATGGGGCGGTAGTTTTTAACATTAGCAGGATCACCTTTTTTAAATACCGGGACTATTCTTGCGCTTTTCCATACCTCAGGGAAGACGTATATATAGACGTACATAGTACGTATCACACGGGTGTTTTAATACCTAGTTATGTGCAGTTTCATACACTACTTTATCTAGTCTCATACGTTGAGAATGAACCTTCAAAATAAAAGATCAAAGTTAAAGAACAAGAATTTAAAAAATCCCACGAAATTCAGTACAACTTCACGTATGAATGGCGCCTGCATCTAGCACACAGCGGGCGAAGTTGTCCCCCGCCATTACAAAAAAAATATTGATGAAAACTACTTGGTAATATTAACTTTAAGAGAAAAGTGTTATATTATGATTCTATTTTTAAATTTCGGTAAGTATTGTGTTTATAAAGTATGTCAATATAAACTCGTTTTGAAGTTTATAATTCGAATTTTACGATATGAGAGTAGATAAACATTTTTACGACTTTTCAATAGTACTAGTCATTCTAAAATCAACTTAATTAATATTTTGATAAAGTTGGTATTCGTTTAATTGGAAACAAGGGTTTTAATAGACTAGGTGACACCGCGGCAGACCAAGGCGAATATGGCGGGACGAATTTGAAATCATGAAATAACTACTACCGAAAAGATTGATTCGCATTAGAAACGAACGATTTCATAATTCATGGTTTGCGTCGATATGGGAGATTGATGCCCGTTTTCACTAACACTAGGTGACATCTAAATTAATACCTCAACAAAAGCACACTATTGGATTATCAGCACTCGGTTCAGCGCCGAGAGTACAAAATCGAAAACAGTGCAATAACATTTAGGTAATAATTTAAGTGTCACCTAGTGTTAGTGAAAACAGGCATGAGTCTTTTGACCTAGTGGGACAGTAAAGTCTAAAAAGACTACCTACTAAAATCGCGGCGATAGTCATGCGGTGGCATCAAATTATCGTCGCGATGATATCCATAGATTATACACTTATATATCGTCGTGTGGAGATTGATTCAAAGAGTTTCTATTAAATTTCAAGTTGCAACATACACTATTCCAAATTCGAAAACCGGAACTCCTATCTTAATAATTATTTATTTATTTACTATTCACACTTACATTTTGGTTTTAACAGTTTCAACCTAATACAGCAATGTAGTCACAATGGTGCCGATTCCCTTGTTCACAAACTAAACTAAATTTAAGTTCAGTGCATCTTTTTCTTTCTATTTCATTAAGAAAAGGACAGAAGATTAATTTTAGTTTAGTCCTGTCAAATTAATCAACACCTGTCAGTCTCCATACAAGTTTAGACGTGATTAAAAACTTGCCGATTAAAATTACGTCAATTTACGTCAAGCGCTGATTAATTTGACAGGACTAAACTAAAATTTATCTTCTGTCCTTTTCTTAATGAAATAGAAAGAAAAAGATGCACTGAACTTAAATTTAGTTTAGTTTGTGAACAAGGGAATCGGCACCAATGTCCACTGTGTGGCACAAGTCATACAGAGGACAATATGTTAAGTGTCGCCCTCTGGAATTCCGCCAATGAGCATGTAAAGATATCCACTTGCAGAGAGACGCTGTTGAGTATGTTTATTGCCCGCCCCACTGGTGCAAACTTTAACAGGTTTGTACGGGCCACCGGGACTTTAAACAGCCTCTCTCTCGGCCGTTGTCGCAGCCTACTGTTTGGAACGAGCAATCCCAAAGATTCTAGTATTTAAGGATTATTCAGCATACCACGAAAAACTATAAAAACATATTTAACTAGTGCGAAATTGCGCCTTACCTCTTATTGTTTCTATCAGGTACGTGGTATAAAATGGCGTCGTTTTCCCGCGCTGACTCGCCTGTTAGGCGGTCACCGGCGCGGAGAGCTGACCGTGCTCACTGGACCCACCGGCTGCGGAAAGACCACACTATGTGCGGAAATATCCTTAGATCTGGCACAGCAAGGGGTGAGAATAGATTATCATTATATTTAATTTACCGACCGATGACCTGGTGAAGGCCGCTGGGTGCGGGAAGCACAGAACCGATCGAATTGGCGGTTCTTGGGGGAGGCCTATGTCCAGCAGTGGACGTCTGTCAGCTCAAATGATGATGATGACATGTAATTTTTTTTTTACTGTGTTTTATTTTCATGATCAATCAGACATTACACACACACACATTACATTACACTCATCCTATTGCATACCATTGATCGATGATTGTACCCGGAGGCGCATCAAAGTTCCGACACCCCAAGGCCTATGTCCAGCAATGGACGTCTTTTAAAATGATGATGTTGATTGACAAAAGCTTATCCTAACTTTATCTTCTTTTATCTTTAAAAAAAACACTCTTGTATTTTAATAAAACCAGGTGAACACTTTATGGGGTAGCTTCGAGATCCGTAACTCTCGCTTAGCGCGGACGATGCTGCAGCAGTACGCCGGAGTGCCTCTAGAGCAGAACCTGCAGGACTTCAATAAATATGCCGACGACTTCCAGAAACTGCCCATCTACTACCTGGCCTTTCATGGGCAGCAACCCATCAAAGTTGTTATGGAGGTAAGGCGTGTAAGATAATTACTTACCAGTAAGTATGCTATAGAGTGGCTATGCTAGGAGTTTCTTCGAAGGATAAAATCAGGAATTAAGTTATCCGGAAGTAACGACATAGCTTGCCGAGTAAGCAAACTGAAGTAGCAGTGGGTTGGCAATGTTTGTCGAAGGACCGATGGCCGGTGGAGCAGACGAGTCATGGAGTGCAGACCGCATATCGGCAAGCGCATTGCGGACCCACTATACTACTGGCCATACCCCTGGTGGTATGGTGGGTCTAAAACGCGTAGTGGGACGTCCCCCAGCTAGATGAACCGACGACCTTATGAAGGTGGCTGGGACAGACAGGATGTGGAAGGCGGAGGACAGGGTATTTTGGGAGAGGCCTTTGTCCAACAGTGGCCTGCGATAGTCTGAGTTGATTGATTGATACCAGTAAGTGAAGTTCGATCATAATTCTACGAAGTGCTTCGTCCTACTCGGTCGTTGTATACGCTTCTACGTAATGACGCATATTAAGCAATTTATAAAAGCCACATGAAGCTAGCTCGCGAATTACAACACCTATATAATAACTTGTTCACTTTTTCTGAATTGTGCAGGCAGTAGAGCACGCGCGGTACATGCACGACATCTCGCACGTTGTAGTGGACAACGTGCAGTTCATGCTAGGACTAGGCGAAGACCGCGACGGCGACCGCTACCACCGACAAGACGCCGTCATCGCCGCGTTCCGAACATTCGCGACCGCTCGACACTGCCACGTTACGCTCGTCATGCATCCTAGAAAGGTCAGTACAACCAGCGAGAGTAGTGTAAATCAGAGGATTTTACAATGACATTGAATAATAAACTTTAATTTAATTGACATAAAGTGAAAAGTTCTACGAAAATTAACACAGACATCAAAAGGCTCCTCAGGTATCCGAGCGCGCTCGATTGTGCGTTTTACGACACAGATTATAAAGTCTATTATTCAATGTCATCATGTAGGTACTAAGTGAATATCATTTTAGTGTCAATATAATGATCCGTCTGATCGGTTTGATGATTAAAGCAATAACATCAAAGTAAGTAGGTTATTGCGCAAATCCAAGCCCAAAAATATTCATTATGTCGTGTTTTTTACAGGAACGTGAATCAGAGGACTTGTCAACGAGCTCTATATTTGGCAGCGCAAAAGCTTCGCAGGAAGCGGATAACGTTCTCATAATACAGGTAAAATTCTTGTACCTAAACTTTCAATAAGAATCAACTTACCACAATAGAATGAGCCGTCATTCTTTTGCAAAAAAAACCAAGCCAACCCTCATAAATTCTTTAATTATAAATACCATCGCATGTGCAACCACGTGATATGTTTTAAATGTTTGATTACAGGACAAACGACTAACAGCAGTGCGCGGCAAAAAGTACTTACAAGTTGCCAAAAATCGTTACAGCGGCGAGCTAGGCATTGTACCTCTCGACTTCGACAAAGATGCTCTCAGCTACCAAGCCAAGAAGAAAAGCAAAAGTAAAACAGACGAGCCTGATAAACTATTGAACCAGTGCTTCAAAGAATATACAGTAGATGACGCTAATTATATTGACGACTTCGAAGATAAAAAACCACGCGGAGATTTCTCAAGAAAACCACAAAATACTCGTCATAAAGACCAGCCTAGTAGTTATTTAAGTGATGTTTTGAATTTAAATAGATAGTCTTTAAGGATAACATTCATTCCTCCACAAAATGTAAATAAAATATTTATTTAAGTAAATGAACTGATTACTGAATAAGTCTTTTACTGAATGTTCCTCTAAAAAGTACCTATACCATAACATTGAGGATTTTTGCTAATAAATTAATAATGAATTTCTGTACCATCTATAAAAACAGAAATAATGCAATTACATTGCTTGTTTGATAGGGGGCTTGCAGCTAAGTAACAACAACTGCACGGGTCGATCGATCAGGTTAAGCTATGCTTGTCGCTGTTGGTCTGTGGATGGGTGACCATTTTTAAATACCAAGACCCCTCCATGCCTCGGAAAGCAAGTTAAACCGTTGGTCCCGGCTGTCATTTGTAGATCTTTGACAGTCGTTACGGGTAGTTAGAAGCCCAGTCTGACAACCAGTCTTACCAAGGGGTATCGTGTTACCTAGTAACTAGGTTGTGGAGGTCAGATAGGCAGTCGCTCCGTGTAAAATACTGGTATTCAGCTGCATCCGGTTAGACTGGAAGCCGACCCTAACATAGTTGGGAAAAGGCTAGGCAGATGATGACATTGCTTGTTTGATTGCAGGGTAATTCAACGCATATGTATTAGGCTGCTCAACTTGATTGGTACAGCACGGAACTTTTCCTCTAGTCCTATCGGTCAATGGTGCCGATTCCCTTGTTCACAAACTAAACTAAATTTAAGTTCAGTGCATCTTTTTCTTTCTATTTCATTACGAAAAGGACAGAAGATAAATTTTAGTTTAGTCCTGTCAAATTAATCAGCGCTTGACGTAAATGGACGTAATTTTAGTCGGCAAGTTTTTAATCACGTCTAAACTTGTATGGAGAGTGACAGGCGCGGATTAATTTGACAGGACTAAACTAAAATTTATCTTCTGTCCTTTTCATAATGAAATAGACAGAAAAAGATGCACTGAACTTAAATTTAGTTTAGTTTGTGAACAAGGGAATCGGCACCATTCTCCTTTCCACAGAAGAAGAGGATATACCTAATGCGAATTTTGAAATAATACAAATATGTAAAGTTTATGTATTTATTTTAATAACAAGCTGTGCGCTACTGTCTATCGTATCACCAATAATGATATGATAACAAGTATTAGTATGAGAATTTTATTACAAAGGAAAACAAACATAGATCTTTGTTACAGGACGGCAGCGACGTATAAGCCAATCAGATAGCCGTCTTACAATATAATATTTATAACACTTCAATCATTAACATTACAATAGTCCGAATCATAGTTACTAAATAACTACTTAGGTAAAATTGGAGTTATATATATTTTTTTAATAAATTACATTTGAAAATTTCTCCATTTTTTGCAGTCAGCACACTCGATAGCAACCCTAATACCAAGAAGACCCTTTTAATTATCTTATAGTAGCAGCATAACATAGTTAAATTCATAAGAAACTATCGCATCATCAGCTACCGAAGCACAGATGATACAGATGGGACACTCCGCAGTTAAGGTATTAAAAGGACGCGGCGGGCCCCGTCTTGTTGGGCCAATTTAGTGAGTGCAATGTATTCAGATCTATGAGTTACGTGATAGAGAGGCAACTTGTAGGTGAATATAACTAAGTAATTAGTGTTGTCCGACCTGAATTGCACTTTGTGTTATAGCAAGAATCGTTTTTTATTTAAATGATTTTGCGGAGTGTCCCATCTGTATTAATCTGTGACCGAAGTAATAAGATATGTATAACATTAATTGCTTATTGCAAAAAGACTATCATAAAAAATATTTATATTTATGATGTTTTGTAATGATAATATTGTTCGGGCGTCTCCGACCACTCGGCGATCTTCGGCTGCTGTCGGGGACAGCGGAAGGCGGCGGGCGACGGCGACGGCGAGAGGTGCGGCGTGCGGGACGCGGGCCATCGAACCACTTCTACTGAGAAGCTGAGATAGATCTGTATTCCAATATATAAAAAAAAGTACTCTGTGAACCACTTCGCTACCGATCACGGACGACGGCACGCGCGCGCACTCCATACGTTTACCAACACCGATATATTTTGTACAGACGCCAGCACATCAAGCTACTACAATCTGTCGAATTTATTTACTAGATTTTCAACTTTATCGTTGATGTCTAAGGTTCAAAGTTGATTAGGAAAATTTGACAGTTTCGGGTAGCTTGATGTGTTGGCGTCTGTACCTATTCTGGATTACACCATTTAACATACAGTCCACTGCTTTTAGTAAAGTCCTTAGTTTAGGTCCCTAACAATATCTTAGAGTGTAATATACAGGGTCAAATTAAGGCCGCATTCCGAGTTACGCTAAAAGTGATAATATCGCGAATGCAACCAAATTGAATAGTCACAAAGTATGAGGGTTATTTAGTATTAATTGTGACTTTGGACTTTGGTCGGATTCGCGATATTATCACTTTTGGCGTAAGTCGGAATGCGGCCGAAATCAGCTAGCTAAACTGATGAGACGTGATGGGTATCGATACCTAAACATGATCAAACAAAAAAAATTGATGAACCTTAAAATTCTTTTTCTAAAATAAAAATTTTGGTTTTTTTTTAGGGTCATCATCCGCAGTTAGTGTAGTCACTTGAAATGTCAAGAAGTTTAAGAATAAGTTTTTTCTTGTGTATCAAAAAAAAAAAAATTCTTTAACTTCTTCACAGACGGGTATCCATAAACATGATAAAACAAAAGAAAACAGATTTTTCACAACTCGTGCCTCAAGTAACAACACAACCAGGGAAAAAAAAGCATAATTTTTTTATTTTTTAAAGTGAAACTTTTATTACATCGTCTCAAACTTTTTCGTCTGTGTGTTGCATGTCGCGTGACGGTCGGCCGCAGAGTAGGGATAAAGTGAAAGGCGCTCGTCAGAGCAGCCAAGGCCAATATGGCGGCGCCTATAGAAGTTTCACTTTTACCGTGGTTTCATAAAACCACACAATCCTTTTTTTAACTTTTTTATGTCGATACCTCATGTTTCGCTAGCAAATTTAATTCAACCCTGTATTTATTACCATCGACACGCTAAGAAGAATGATTATAATTATAATGTCATTATTAACATAAACATCCTTAATTGTCGCGTTATTTCACTAAGACCGACTTCTTTAGCTATTAGTTATTGTAGTTCAAAGGGCTAGAGAAAAAAAATACAATTTACCAGATGGGCTAATTATCCTGCTTAGGCGCGAACTATCCGTTCCATCCACAATTCACTTGCAATAAAGTAAGTAGGTATATAAAATTTTGTCGGACTTGGAAACTATGGTTGTGCAATTTGCAAGTAACCCTTGCGCCAGCACCACAAGACCCAAACAAAACATTAGTTTAGAATAGAGCATCTTTTTCAATGGGGTGATTTCACGAAATCCCATTTTTTTTTTCTCTACAATATACGTGATCATACTGATATTATAGTGGCTAAAGTTTCATTGTTCACTACCGTTACTTATTTACAAGTAAGTAGTCCAAACTGTTGTTAGGTACATACATGAAAAATCTTTTTTATCTATAAATACGATAAAACAAAGTCGCTCTTTGTGGGTGTCTGTGTGACTGCTTAGAACTTCATCATCATCATCATCATCATCTGCCTAGCCTTTTCCCAACTATGTTGGGGTCGGCTTCCAGTGTAACCGGATACAGCTGAATACCAGTATTTTATATGGAGCGACTGCCTATTTGACCTCCACAACCCAGTAACTGGGTAATACGATACCCCTTGGTTAGACTGGTTGTCAGACTTTCAGGCTTCTGACGACCCGTAACGACTGTCAAAGATCCACGAATGACAGCCGGGACCAACGGCTTAACGTGCTTTCCGAGGCACGGAGGAGTCTCGGTATGTAAAGATGGTCACCCATCCACTGACCAACCCTGGCAAGCGTAGCTTAACCTGATGGATCGACCAGTGCGGCTGTTATTACTTAGCCACGAGCTCCTCAGTGATGCTGTTTTCACCATAATTTAGAGCATATAAATGGAAGGTTTATGTGTGTATAACTTAGTACATTTTTATAATTAACTTAAGTATAGCACAAAAATCTCGATGTTTTGACATGTCGCCATTGCACCTGTGCAAAGCAGGGGCAGGTGTTATTATAATTTATAAAATATAATCTACAATGATGCAACTTATATATACAAAATAGGTCCATCTAGTTAGTATATCATATCACATTTTATTAAATATTTGTTTAAAATAGAAGCCAAAATTTTATTTAAACAAGGAGTCATCATAAGCGTACCTATTCATAATCTTTTGTATAAATATAAGGATATTTTTTATCTATAAAACATTCCTAAATATGTTACATATATTATATCTTAAAATTATATTTGGTTATAGTATAGGCGTGTACTTGTGTAGTACTTAAAAATCATTTGTAATGAGAAGTTGCTATTTCCAACATGTTTTTTGTACATTTTAAAACAAAGAGTAATTCATTTATAACAGATACAATCAATAATTCTGTATAAGTCTGTTAAATATGATGTTTGTTAATGAGTTTATATTGACATAATCAAATGCAAGTTTTGTACAGAACAGAATACAGGCCTTGTCTATTTGATGAGGTGAGAATGTACAGCTTGGATTAAAGATGCCTCATTAGTACGATTTTTCCTTCTTTTACATTTGGGACAAGGTACATTGGCATTGAGACATTTAGCATGAAACACACTTGAGCACTCATCGCAGCGGTAGGTTGTGCTTGTCTCGAAAGGGTACAGTATTTTAGGATCACGACATACTTCACAAATAAAGCCCTTCTGACTGCATAGCCAACATTCCAGAACATGAGTCTTAGCAAAGTTGACTACTTTCTCTAGCTGCAAAGCTAAGGAACCATTAGGTATAAGAGCTAAGTCTGATATTGTATACAAGTGAAGATGTTCATACAGATACTCTCGTGGCCATACACGTTTTTGTAACTCCTCAATGACTGGTTCTCTACACGTAAATATGTAAGCTCTCAGAAAATTAAGTTGTATCCTTAATTCCTGTAAATGTGCCATATCTGAAACACCACTGTAAATCTTTGGGTTAAGTTTCTTCATGTCTATCCAGGGGTGATGTTGAAATTCCAACAAAAAGAGAGCAGACTTTTTGGAAACTGGGTATCTTTTAAAATCCCAGTTGTGTATGACTCGAGCTGGAATGATAAACACATTGGGATCCATGCAGTTACAACAGTAGTACTGCCCCGTGTAAGCACACACTTTTGCTTTAGAGATGGTGCTACCCAGTAAATCCTGGCACCCCTTACATTGATAATTTTGATGATCGAGCCCCTGTTCCCTTGACAATGTACCCAACTGAAATATCATCTTCTGTAATTCTTGGACTGTAAAAGATGTGGACATAGAAGTGGGAACCACTTCAAAATCTAAACCTTGTAATGTTGGGTCTTCTGGGGTTACTGTTTCTGCTTTCAAATCACAAATGTCAGTATCTTCTGAACTCAGCTTTAGCTCTTTATGAATATCCTTCATGATATCTCTTAAATTAGGAGTGGTAGTGTATGTTTCCCCAAAGTTATTTGAATTGTCAACTAAAGATGACAAACTTTTTAGCTCAGGTGTTTTTATCATGCTGCTACCGTGAGATGAATTGGAATTAATAGAGGCATTCATATCATCATTGTTGTCAGTGGACCATCCCTTACCACATAAGGAGTTCCCTGTGACAATGACATCAGTAGGAGCAACAAAGTCCTCTGAATTAACAGAGGAAGGTGACATAGAAGCTACATCTTTCAGTTCCTGACTGGTAGATGGCTTGTCTATTTCTAATGGACTCAATTTATTTTTAGAGGCAATACTTTCGTTTTTCGTTTCTGCCTTGTGTTTAGGTGATTTCTGCTCTTCCATTACCTCTGGTTCAAAGTTTTGACTGGTGATATCTTTTATGTCTTTTGAGAGAATGAAATCCAAAGCCTCATCTTCATTCAAAGCCAGCATCCGACCCAGTCCAGTGATGTTCGAGGTATGTGTAGGTGTAGATGCTAATTTTGGTTTCACTTCCTCATCAGTAATAGTGCTAGCCACATCAAGAGCAGCACTTATTGGAGCTTGTCTTATCTTAGGCACCCATATGCCAGCTAGCATTAGGACCTGCTCTGGCCAGTAGTTTAACAAGCTTGAATTAATGGGTAAATTAAACTGAATGCATGTTTCTATGCCTTCAACAAGTTTTTGGGCCACCTCTAATATTTCAGAATCACATACAAATGCTGTCCTGTTATAGAAAGGTTTCACAGCAGATATGTTCTTGAGGAGGGTGGACATGTAGGAGGACAACAGACACTCATTCAAGGCAATACGGAGCCAAGCCCGACACTGACCTATTTCCGTATTGATCTGAGGCAGGGACGATATTTGGTCAATGTTTTGTCTATGAGATAGCACAAGAATGAGGGGCCAAAAGTTCGGCTGTGGCTGCTGGTCAGACTCTCCTGTTAGTGCATTTTTGGCCTTTCTTAAGAATGTGTCTTTTAAGCCATGAAGAAATACTGCCTCTAGGGCCATACACAAAGTGTTTGTGGAATCAGTCGAACCTAAAACGCTGTGGAAGTTTTCTTCGAATTGATTGCTGTATTGGATGTCTTTTACACTTTCAGACAGATTGTTTATTAGTGCTTCTTTTAACATGGAATCCCGGCTTCGGACTGTAAATCCTGAGGCGACGTTCTTGAAGAAAGACATGATTGTAATATTACGATGTATCCTCAATGTGAGATGGTCTTGATATTCAAACAAAACTACATTATCTTGTTCCCGTTTTCAATTATTACTGCAATTTACATTGTTTCGTATTATTCGTCAACAAAAATGTATAACTTAAATTGCAAACGTCACTCAATACGTCACTTTAGCTAACAGTGTGAATGTAAACACAAATATTTTGTTATTCCTTTCCTTTTTCAGCGATTCACGTAATTAAAGCAATGTTTTCTTGTAATCTTATCGCACAAAAACCATCACAATCAACTTGCTTGTTGCCTTGATATTTTTGCTACGAAATACGAAATCACGTTCAGAAAAAACTTATTACCTACTTTGCTACCTAGTGCAGTTTAAATATATCCAAATACACAGCAATTGAATCCCAATGCCGTTTAGTCGATTTAATTTTACAATGATGGTTTAATGGTAATGTTTGTTCAGACAGAGGCGATGGCGTTTTATCGCTTTGTTAGGAGCCTAGGTTTGAAGCGTGTCGCGATCCTCCATCGTGAAGTACTTACTAAACGGTCGCCAACCGCGTCCCGACAGAGACCTTGGTGATTTACAACCGTGTAGATGGTGGTTAACGACCAAATTTCAAACAGCTCTGCCTGTCGCCAACCAGGGTAACCTCTCTCGGAGACGCGGTTGACAGCCGTGTAGCAGGCCCTTTCCTTTCGTACATTTTCTATGAATCAAAACGTAGACTACAAGAGGGCCGCACTTTATGTATTTGTATGAAAATGCTTTGCGCTGTGGCCTGTCGCGCCTGTTATGTGCAATTGGCTGATTGATGCTGTTACGTGGTACCAAAGCTGGGTTTTCCATGAGAATTAAAAACTGCCATTTGCTCACTTCAAATGGCGCTGATCTCCAGCGTCTTATAATTTGACAGCTAGCCATATTTTTTTTGTAAACAAGCGATTTCTTTTACGCATAATTAATTATTGAGCCCAGTTACGAAGCTGTTTACTTCAAAATTAAGGAGATCCATGTATTTGCTTAAGATGTTATACGAAGAAAACTGGGCGAAAGCGCTCCGAAAAAAATTGGAATCCGATATATCGTCGACACGATGTGCTATCCTTTTATGGGAGAAAGTGGTTTATAGGTGATGCTTCCAAGAGAACTAAATCTGTTTTCATTACATACAGGCACTTGTGATGTGATATTATTGTAAAATATGTGTGTGTTTATATTATCATATTAGATCAGTGCTATCTCTAAGGTTTTTCAGTCAGGAAGTTCATGCCCGAGTTGGTTTTCAACTCTAATCAGCTTATTTCTATCGTACGTCTCCAGTCTTTAACAAAAAACGAACTTAAAGTCAACAAACACAAAATAACTTATAAAATATAAAACGTTCAATTTAATTTATTGACTTTTCCACTAAAGCTGTTTTTTTACCAGTGGTAGACGCTTCCCCTATCCTTAGGTAGTCTTTTCATTGTGCTACACTCCAAGTCTCATACATATTTATCTAGTTTTAGTATAATTTGTAATCGACACAAAAGTAAACTTAAACAACAATGGCGGTATAAAGACGTATAACTGTGCTGCCATCTGGTCTGAGCTTTCAGTTTTTATCCTCATTCAAGTGTCAAGAAAAAGTATAAACTCTTGAAGAAGTCAACCGACAGTGAATGAAACAAAAATTGACAATAGAAACTCCTTTTCTGCTTTCCTATTTTGTATTGATGATCAAAAGTTTAGTAATACTACTTCCTTGGTCAGAGTATTCCCGAACGTATAAACTTTCATTTACTATCACTATTAGTGCCACAGAGCACCGAGACTCCTCGGCTGGCTATTATAGTGTATCATCTAATGGCCTCGGCGGCCGCTGCTACAAGAAAGGGTACAGCTATCAATAATTTACTTTCAAACCAAGCGCTTTACTGATAAGACTGATAACTCGCACTTAGCGACACCAATGCCATACAGCAACTGAACTATTTCGGCCCCATCCTTTGAGATGTCGCGACGCCCTCGTCAGGGAGTGTGACGTGTGGGATTGCCCGTGGAGGCAATACAGTGACTCGCACTACGGTCCAACCCTTCCTCTTGTTCGTCTAAAACGGCTTGTGGTAGGTAGTTCGACGCGATTTCGGCCCATTAATTTTATTAGTACTATCGTCTCTCGACGCTGCCGCACCACCCGGCGAATTCTGCGTGCTGTGATTACCGCACTACTACTCACCCCGTCTTTAATTAAGTTTTAGATTGTAAACACTCTGCAAAATACTAATTCCATGGCACTCTGTGAGTCAGTACCAGTGCAACTCTAGTTGTGTGATGTCACAGCAGTGACAGAAAGCAGAAACAGGAAACAAATTCTGTCAGTGTCAGTCTGTTTCGCAGCCGGCCCGGCTGTGTAATTTTTAGATGTCATTCGTCTGCATTGACAAAATTGACAGAATCTGTTTTCATAGAGGTAGTTAAATAATAGGATTTCGTATACATTCAAATTGGAGCAGATTATTTTAATCCGTTTTGTTTTTTTTTTTACTTTTTGGTTAGAACGATTCTAAAAACCAGTAAAATAGGCACTTTATTTACAATAACTGATTTCTGGAACCGATTATAGAACTTCAGTAAAAAAAAAATACTAAAAAGGCATGTTTTATCTCTTTCAAATTATATTACTTTCATATTACACTCGTAATATTTATACTCTTGCTGAAAAATACCCAAGATCAGAAAAAAATGGGCAAGGTATGTACTGAGTCTAGAATATTTCATCTTATCACTTGTTTACATAACAACTAGGGAGCTAGGAAAGTTATTAATTGATTTGTTGAATTCTAGAATTACTTCTCTGTCGTAAATGCGGTGCTGACGTGGCAGACTCCTATTACTTGTTCAGTAAACCAAGCCCTGGAGCTCGTAAAACTGAAAAACAAAATATTTTTGGACAACAGAATGTAACAGTGCAAACTTTAGTGAACCCATTTGGCATCAATTTCGAAGTGGTCACTGCAGAGAAAGCAAGATGTGATAACATAGGACCTGTAAGTGAAAGGTGAAGTGTTTGTTTAATACAATATTATAATTTATGTAAGTAAGTTAACATTGCAATCAATTTAGAACCAGGGTGCTGACTCGTGGTTTCCCGGGTACAGCTGGCGAATCTGCGCTTGTAAACACTGCGGTCAACATCTAGGTTGGACATTTGAAAAGACAGACAGTAATGCAGAGAAGCAAACTAGTGAGAACATTAAATCTTTTCATGGACTGATCTTGAAAAACATACTTGGTGAAAATTGTAAGTATTATTATGTTGAGAATTCATTATGTTAGTCCTCTTTTATTGAAATACTTATCATTGTTTTCTTTTTCAGTTACTGACTCTCTTATAATGATGCCGAACATGTATAAAATGTAATTTATATTTAGTAAGGTCACATTTTTATTGAAGAGAGAATGTATGCTGGCCTGTGAGTATTGTAAATGACTGTTATCTTTTTACATTTATGGATTTCCAATGTTAATATTAGAAGTTAAAAACATTGTAAGGCTAAATATTAAAGACATATTTATGAATCATTTATTTTAATTTCTTATTCGCATAAACGTGGCCACTTGCACATCTATAATATATTGCTTGGGCCTAATGGCCCCATCCTCACCAAAATAATCGATCGCGCGACCACGCATTCGGGTTCGCTGAACAAAATAAACGCGACAGTCGCATACTCGCGCGACGATTGCGTTGGTTAGAACGCCGCCATCGAGCCCAAACAGTATACCTACATATTAGAGATGTGCCGTCGAAACGAAAAAGAAGAATCTCTTACTTGTCTAAGTAACAAAAGTACCGAAGTAAAGTTAACAATTAAGTCAAATATAAATGAAAAACTGAAATTAGTTTTCTTACATGTCATAAAAAAAATTGAAAATGTACCTGATGATATTGAAACAATCTTAAAACTAATAATCATAATGACAAAGATCTTATAATCCACGTTCTAACATTCAGACTGCCAGCCTACTGGCGCGGCGGAGCCAGGATCTGGCTATGTGCGGGTAAACTGAGAAATTGCCAGTATGTATGTGAAAGCTTACATATTCGTATACATACACTATAGTAACGCCGGCAGCCTGAGGCCGCGTCCTAACCAAAAGCGATCGTCGCGCGAGCACCAACATGATCATCGCGCGAACAATCAAGTCGCGTTTGTAAAGTCAAATTTCATACAAACAATTGACTGATCGTCGCACTCTTTTATTTTTTCAATACTGACACGCCCACTGCATCACCTGGGTTTTACGAGTTGACAAAAAATCGAAATTTCTTTGAATATTCATTTTTTTTTACATAAGTATAAACCTTTCAGAATAAATTCTCTAAATAATGGTGACAACAGCTTCAAAATCCGTTAGTTTAGAATAACAACACGATCACACAGACACGAAAAGCGATCCCCTTGACTGTCACGAGCTCTCCTGGAGATCGATAACAATTAAAATTCTATTGTGTCTCATTAATTAATGACAGTATGTGAAGATGACATTTACTCGCACGATATCCGTCATAATTCATTCACGCATATCGTGATAATTCTTACAAACAAACCGCATCAGTCGCGTTCTCGCGCGACGATCGCTTTTGGTTAGGACGCGTGGGTT
The DNA here is from genome assembly GCA_963680765.1 of Agrochola lychnidis. Classification (NCBI taxonomy): domain Eukaryota; kingdom Metazoa; phylum Arthropoda; class Insecta; order Lepidoptera; family Noctuidae; genus Agrochola; species Agrochola lychnidis. The sequence continues at coordinate 17,240,653 of OY796850.1, read as the reverse complement.
CCGCCGCGTGTAAAAAAGGGACTTAGCCGACGTTCGCACGGACGTGATAAAATCGCGGCGGGATTTTATCGCGCACTGGATTTTCAACTCTCGGCGTTAGGCCGAGCGTTGAGAATCCAACTCGCTGGGACGCACTTCCGTCCCAGCGCGTAGAAAAAACACACTGCTGGATTTTCAACTCTCTGCGCTAAGCAGAGCGTTGAAAATCAAGTGCAGGAAAAATAATCGCCGCGATTTTATTACGTCCGTGCGAACGTCGGCTAACACATTTTACTGAAATGACATGGTAAATTTACACTCAAGTTATTTTATAGGTACCTGTTTAACAGCAAATATCTAACATAAATAGCATAAAATACTTTAAGAGGTTAACGAAAAGGTATGTAAAGTTTTTTCTAGCTGGTTTTTATCAACTTTGATTCGTTTTTATTTTATTGTACAATAATAATAGGTATTTAATCCACTACGCCTAATTGACGATGTTCTCATACAAGCAGTGGTGTGGTAGGTACATGAATTTGTGAGAACGACTAAAAAGCGAATCTTTCTTGGGAATATACATACATACTAATTTTATAAATTCGAAAGTAACTCTGTTTGTCACTTTTTCATGCCTAAACGGCTGAACAGATTTGGATGAAATTTGCACAAGGATAGACCATGACCTAGGTTAGGTCATAGGATACTTTTTATCCCGGTAGTATGTTCCCGTGGGTTAATTCCCGACCTCCACGCGGGCGAAGCCGCGGGCAAAAGCTTTTTATAGATAAGCTACATACCAAATCATCTTGGAATATTTTACACTATTTTTGCTGGATCTGTGTACAATACAAAAAACAAGTATCCTAGCTTAGTAATAATGACAGACTCAGACTTCAGAAACCATTGCATTGACTGAAAACACACCCAGAAGCTGACAAGTGATTTATTGCTATTAGGGCTTATTATGTAATAGATGTAAAGCCTGTTACTTTATTGCATCATACTTGCAATCGATTAAAATGCAAATCTTGTTAAAAAAAAACTAAGTGTATCAATAGGTTTAGTCAAGCCACTAATTTCAAATTAAGTTACATCTTTTCTATTATATAATTCATATATCATCTATACAAATAAGCCACAAAGTATGCAAATTTCAGGCACGTACATTACGTGCTTATGATTTTGAAATTAAATTGCAAATATTTTCTTTTAATGCAATTATTATGAAAGCAGAATAATATACAACGATCTGCAAACTAATTGTAAAACAAGATCAATCACAATCTATTTAATTTTGACAGTTCAACAACATTAATATTGCGTTTTTTACGTTGTTGAGCAGACAAATTTGATCATATGAAGCAATGGATATCCAAGCAATATCCTTCAAAATGATTCAGATAGTGATCGATCGGGTTACGCAATTAGGGTGCCGAATGACTTGTTAATATCCTAATTACATTTCAGTAAGTAGCAAACAAATTAGCAACATTGGATCTTAAAACTAACATGATTTAAACCTGTTCTGAATTACTTTTTTTGCAGCTCCAGATCACTCAGTGGCTTCCACTCATGTGTCAACTTACTGTCACAATCTTCAAAAGTTTAATTAGCGTACACAGTTTTTAGTTCAATCTGTACTTAATGATAACAAATCACAATTTACTGTATAAATCCCCTAATTTAAGAAGTAGCAAATCTTTGGTGTAATGACTGTGTAGTAGCCGCAGGGGTCGGCGAGAAATTGATACCAGTGGGGGCCTCACTGTTTGCAGCGGTACCATATGTTTTACCTTGAATAGCAGCTATCTCTTTTTGTAGTTTGGCATTCAGGACTTGTTTATTCACAAACTTCCGGCCAACTCCACGGTTGCCGCCACGGCCACGGCCCCTCGAGCGATTAGATCCTCTACTAGCATTCGACCGGTTGGATCTGTTGGATCGATTGGATCTGTTAGAGCCCATGGACTTAACACTACCAGGGCCTCTCCTTGTGTTGCCACCAAACTGATTATTTAACTGTGCTAGACTCTGTTTGTTCAAATAGCCTGCACTACCAACACTGTTACGACGCCTCTTTGCAAAATCATTGGCAACACTGACAGTCAATTGAGAGGGTGAATTACTGAAAGAGTTATTCCTCGAGCGTGTGAATGTTTGAGATTTTATGATATTGTTCCGAAGCAACATATTTTGACGTTGCTCTTTTAAAATCTGATCTGATCTCAAACCTACTGCACTATATCTATTGCCAGTACTCAAACCTCGTCCCCGTTTAGAGATTCCCCTCTTGGCTACGGCCAGAGGTCGGCGGATGTTGTTCATTCCTCTTCGTGTTGTAACACCAAGTCTACTATGAACACTGTTTTGAATATTTGAATTCGAATTACCACGCTGCAGTCTGCCACGCATGCCTCCTGTAAAAAGAAAAACTTGTCTTAGAATAATTGTCCCACTTCCATGAATAATTTATTTAGACACAGATTCGACACATAAAATTTAAAGAAATAATGCATTATTATTTTTCCTAATAGGACATAATCAGTATCTATCTTTGCTTATTGATTTATACAATACAATATAACAATATGTGAATATGACATACAATTTAGATTAGGAGACTGATGAATTAGAAATCGTTTCAAGTATAATTGCAGTTATTATACTCTTAACATATCTAGCAGCTTTTAATTTCAGGATTGACAGGCAAGCACATACCTGACCGGATCTAATACATGACTTTACTTACAATTAAATATAACAATAGTATGTGACTCTTGGAAAGGCAAAAGCATCAATTTTGACTGTTCCTTATGTGAAGTACCATGTCATTTGCATAACAAGCTTTAATAAAATAAATGCCATTTTAAGTACTAATGAGGTTTCAATTCTTATTAAACGGTGATAAAGTCACATAAGTTTGTGTTTGATGTATGTAAACAGAAAATTACCTCTATTCATTCGGCCACCCCTCACTAGATGGGGCATAACCAACTGATCTTCCAATCCTGCTCTTCCTTTTGGTGTCAAGCCCCTCAGTTGAGAGCGAGATCTCGAGGCCGACCTAGCGCGAGAGTTCGAGCGCCGCTGTCTGGAGCGAGAGCGGTTGCGCGACTGGGAGCGAGGCCGTGACTGAGACCTGCCGCCTTGCCCTGCGCCGGGCCCTCGCGAACGTGAACGGCCACGTCGGGCTCCCGACGGCGTGTTTGGTCTCGTCTGTGAGCGAGTGCGAGCAACGCCTCCGCGCCCACGACCTCTGCCACCTCTGCCCCTGCCACCGCCACGGCCGCGGACATTTCCGCCACCTCTTCCACGAGATCTACTTGATCTGTTTTGTTTTATGATATCATCTGAAATGTAATCATGACCTTATATTAATTTTCATCCTTTCATCATAAAAATATTTCTTGTTGACAAATGGAGTTGGCGGTTGCACAAATTTATTTTCATTTACTTAGTTTACAATAAAAAAATTAAAAGATTTATTATTTATAGACAAAATAAGTTGTCTAGAATGGCATACAAATAAATATTAGCATCTACATCATCAGAAATCTTACTAATATCCAAAAATAGACCTGTAATTCAGTATGTTCGAATATTACGTAGTTATTTACTTACCTAACGACATATTAACTGAATCCGCCATGGTTAAATTTTTATATTATAGTTCAATGTCTTCTCTATCCGATTACGCTAAATAAAGAAATTTTACAATAAGGTAGGTTAGCATTTAGCATGAAAAACGATAATGTAGACAAGACTTAAAAAAAAATGCAATGCGAATTGCGAAACCACAGACTAAGTAGTATTTCAGCGTATTATCTATGGTACTGCGAAACGCACAGATAATATTCGTTTCCTAGATTAAATTTCTACTCGATTGTCGATTGACTCGACTCGTTTTCGTTTCTATTGTCTATGATCGTAGGCACCGATATATATTTTCGTAGGGACCCTTACTCTAAGGCGCTACCACTCAAGTCTTATAGACGCGGCGCTAGTGTCTATAACCATTAAAATGTAGTTCCACAATGTTCTGCCAGACTTCAGCAATGGTAGGACTCGGATGCGGACTTTCGTCAGTGCCAAGCAAGATTGTCAGCACAGAAAACTTTTATTAGCTTTTGGTTATCCGATCGCCCGATCGCCCAATGCAAGGAACATACTTACTTGGCCCAATGCGCTCAATGTCCTTGTGGATTCAAACATATTCTTTTTTAAGGGGAAGCGTCAGGGTAGCCCGCGAAATTCAAATTTTCTTACGTTTTTTGCATTATGCAAGTCAGTGTCAGGTTTTATGTTGATTAAAATATGATTCGCGGTCGTAACAAATATGGCTTTACTCAATTATAATCATTACAATCAGCAATACAACTCCCATAAGTTAGCAAAGGTGTCAAAATGTCATGATTTCAACCCCATACCATTCCAATTTATACCTTATCACAACCAGACTACATGCAGGTAGCCCAGGATAGTCGCACACAGCGCGTATGTTCCCTCAAGCTTGGTATTCATAGAACACATTGTCAAAACTGTTTACCGAGGAAACAAAATGTCTGTGATCCGAACCCCGTCAGGAACGAAGTTCCTTCTCGCGTATGATATAAAAAACAAAATTTACGCAGCCACCATCGTGGATGTACATTATGACCTCACTACATGTGAGGTCAAAATGTACGTCCACGATGGCGGCATGTTTTCGAAGGTGCGTAAGTCCATACTTACGCACCTTCGAAAACTATGAAAATGATACGCATGAGGAAAAACTTTAAAATTTTCGCAGCTGCCATCTTGGATTTACATTTTGACCTCACTATCGGCTTTAGCACCCTCAAAAACTATGAAAACGATACCCATAACGAAAAATTTTAACATTTTCACAGCAGCCATCTTGGAATTTCATTTTGACCAAATACACTTTCTCTCTCTCTCTCTTGCCAGCCTGTTACAGATATTCTATTTCACGAAGTCCGTTCGGCTTTGATTGTAGTATTGACGTATCCCGACAAGCGCGCTTGTGTGTGTAAAAGTAGGTAACGTTAGCAAAAAAATCTGATATATATTCAAGTCGAGATTTAATAATCTAAATAAAATGTTGGTTTTAAAAGTATATACATTTTGTAAATAAATTAGATTAGGTTGCAATAAATACAAAAATATTAAGAATATGTAGGCATTTAATTAAGCATTGGTGTTACAGAATGGAAACGAAACAAGTAGGACTATTCAGTATTTTCAATCACTATCAGATAAATTTTCGATTTCCGATTCCGTTTTGCTGTCGTCAGAATCATCTTGTACATTGATTATAAATTCAAAATCGAGATCAAAATATTTCAAGTAGTCTTTTTCAATTTTTTCAACATGAGCACAAGTTTTTTGCCACGTTTCACTGCTAACTTGGCCCAAACTTTCATTGATCAGTCTTTCCGTATTCGTCATGTTTTGCTCGATATTTTTAGATGCGACATAATTTTTAACGATCCCCCAAATATTTTCAATCGCATTTAATTCTGGGTGATAAGGGGGAAGGCGTAAGACATCAAAACCCTTGCTTTTTATAAAATCTTGGTCTTTGTACTTCTTTATTGTATCGTACAATTCCATTAAGAAGAGATTCATCAAATGCTATACCCTTATCCCTGAGCCATTGCTGCATATCGGCTTTCTTTGTAGATTGCGTCGGTAGTCGTTCAGCCCGTGTGTTGTGATAAGATGCATTGTCTAAGACAATGACAGAGCGCGGAAGTAAATTGGGTAGCAACTTTTCATTTAGCCATTTTACATAGTTATCATAGCTCATATTTGAATGATAATCACCAGCTGTTGAGTTGGCCTTATAAACCAAGGAAGCATTTCCAATAAAACCATCCTTGGTTCCCGCGTGCACTAAAATAAAGCGAGTGCCTGTGCTAATTTTTTTTAAAAACGGAGTTCTTTCCTTTTTTTTTGCCCAGGTGTTGTTTCGCACGTGTGTCGAAAGGACGTAGCTCTCATCGGTGTAGACAATGGGCCGACTTTGAGAGCGGTACTCTGTTATTTTTTTTTAATATTTTAAACGCCACATTTGTATATCATGACGCTCCGTCAAGACTTTACGGTTGTTCTCTGTTTTGCGCCACTTGTAACCTAATTTCAACAGTAACTTGCGAACAGTTTCTAAACAACCTTCGAATCCGATTTTTTCATTCAATGCTGTTCTTAACTTAGCTAATGTTGGAATTTCTTTATGGACAATATGGAAATCTTGTACAGTACTGCGAACCACATCGGCTGTAAAATTATCTATATCCACTTTATTATCTCGCTTTCTCCTTTTCTTCATAGGTGAAGTGAATTTTGATGAAGTGGATGGCAATTCCTTCTCTTCTTTTAATATTCTTTGAACTGTTTTTTGGCTCACACCCGTAGCTTCAGCTGTACGGCGTGTAATGTCTCGTAAATGAGACAAATCACAGTTGAGTTCCATTAATGATTTTGTAAATTCATATTCTTCTCGCAGAAAATGATAAACACTAGCTATCATGTTTCGACCCTAAAACAAAATGTAATCAAAATAAGTAATATAAACATTTTATAACACAAAAAAACATTCATTTTATAAATACTTCTATTGCTATATTAAGTATCTTTGTATAACATTTTAATTGAAAACGTATAAATAAATATTACCTCACTATGGACAACTCTTCTTCGTTTTGTTGCCATGCTGACCTTACTCCGTGAAACAATTTGGCGCGAACTAAAAACCACTACTGATCCGGACCGTGTCCCCACAGAGTACTGCGTGTCCCGATCGACACTGAGCGCTCTCGAGGTTACGCATACAAAAACAATGTGCATGTGCACGCTTGACAACATTCATAGCCAAACGGACTTCGTGACATAGAACATCTGTACTTGTTCATACAATATTCGTGTTTGATCTCTTTGGTGATTGCATAGGTGATTGGAACTTTTTACTAACAATATACACATTCCAAATTCAAATATCTTTTAATCCCTAGGGATTAAAAAGCTATTTTAGTCCCTGTTTACGAGGACTAAAATAGCTCTTTTTGAATAGGTGTGATAAAAATATTTTTCTGAGCTTATATACAAAAGTATGGAGTTAAGTTTGTTAGATACAGCATAGACTAGAATGCGGTTGCAGACAACCGCAAACTAAACGGTCCAAAAAACATTCAAATTGTCGTTTTATTTTTCGTACGGAACACTCAGTGAGTACACTCACTTGTATAAGAGAGACTACTAGACAAAAACACTTTAAAATAATTTGAACTTATGTGGTTTATTAACAAAATGAAAATAGGTGGAAATAAATAACATTATATATTTTCACGTCGTATTAATTTGTACATTATGTATTTTTTCTTATATGTAAATTATTCTTCTAAAAAGGCAATAACGCACGTAAAATACCAATTGAGTTATAAACGAGTAGCAATGCCGTTATACTGCCAAGAAATACTGTTTCTCTTGACATATTCTAGTTTTAAATATACTTATAATTTTAGTACAAGTAAATTAGTTTTATTTAAATTACAACAAGTATTTAGCACCAACAGGAGAGCACAGTTTAATTTATAAGTTACTATTTATAATTTAGTTAGCTACTATTATGTGAGTTAATGAAAATTAACAAATCGAGATAAGTTTAAATGAATCACAACAATATGAAACCATTGGAAACGTTTTTCTAAGGAATGGTATTGTCCCCAAACCCATTAAATAATATATAAATGTTAAATGTAATTAAAGATAGAACTGCAGTCGTAAAATATTCGTAGCTTAAGCTTAAACTTTCTAAGGCATGCTGTGGCCTTCAGGGATTGGCGCCCACTAGTTGAACCCACGCAATATTTGCCTTCGAGAAATATCACAATAGTAACTCGTTTGGCAGTACAACGGCAAATTAAAGTGTTTGACAAAATTTATTCATACATAATCATAAAAGTAATTGTAACTTCCTGTGCGAATATTCGATACAGTTTTTGTTTTATGTTTTATAATTGACTAATTATATAATATGTACAGACTAAAATATTATTACGATATTTTAACATATGAGCTGAGTTTGTAAAGTGAATCACAGTTTAAGTAAATGGTGTTTAACCTGAAGGCCGTTACTGTAGGCGTAATAACACTAAGGCCATAATTTGACATAATAGGTAATATTTAAAATCGTTAATACAATAACAGGTTTATGAGTAATTATTTGACAAGTTTTTGATATCGGTAATATCAAACTTAAGTACACGTTTACGGTGCTAAAATTGGAAAGGTAACAATTTGTCAAGAAGCAGTGCAGATTTAATTGAGAAAATATTTACAGTTACTTTGTAACAGTATTAAAATTGCTCGTAGAACCTGAAATTGTTACGATGTGTTCCGTTTTACATCAGGACTCTATTATTAGAGAGAGCGCATCGTGTGTTATTTCATTTTGCTAAGTTTCTGTCACGCGCTGTGATCTACCATGCAGATCGCTTAAAGCATTTTTGCCTTTCATTCGGAAGTCTTTTCAAGTCGATGGTAATTTGTTAAACGAGTTGAGCCCTGTAGTCCTCAGAAGTGCACGTTTGTGGACACTTTGGACACTCTCAACATATGGGGCATGGTTTGGTCAGGGGCACCGCATTCGCACTGGGTGTCGGTTGGATCAATAATTCCCCATTTCGTTAGGTTGTGCTCGCAGCGGCCTACTTGGGTCTGCAGTCAATTGATTGCTTTCCATGTAGGCCTGAACGAAGTCGGGAACTCGGAAGTGAAACATCTGAACACAAAATTAATGAAAAATGAATTCATTAGTGAACTGATCCAACGATGTTGGATTTCAGCACTCCTGCATCTTTCACTTGATTACAAAAAATCGAAAAATGAAATGAAAGGAGTGGATGAACCATTCATTCCTGTACAATTTTGTTAGTGTCTTTGAATGCAAGCAAAATTAACGTTCTAGAGTGAACATTTACTCGAGTCAAGAGTCTATGTCGGCATTAGCAACTACGAAAATGTACATGGTTCAACGAATTACGGTTTCCAAACAAACGTGAAGCACTTTTTAATATCGGAATTTAGAAGCTTAGAATAGTGTTTTCGACAGCGGTTTTATCGATTGTGACAAGCAACTACTACGCAGGTGTAGGAATGGTATTTATCAGCAAGTTCATACCCAGAACCCTTGAAAATTTATAAGGATTTGTAAATAATCTTTATGCATTTGCCTATTTTCAGACATGAAGTACACAAATAGCGAGATATGCGCTATGGCAGTTTCAAACGGGCGCGGATGAAAACAAACGATGCACAGAGTCACGATGGATCGGATGTCAAACGGAACACATCATATTTTAATTTAAAGTAAAATTTTATTAAATGTAATTGTGCGAAAATATATGCACTTTTCAACTAGTACCATACTAAACGATTTAAAAAATATATAAAAAATACGCTACAACGTATTGCTAGGTTCAAGTTTAGATAGGACACCGATCATACAAAACAAATAAAAAATTTCATGTCAATGTTTAGAGTTTTACAATATTATCGTGCTACAGGAATGAGAGTACGTTCGACGTCGACGTAAGAGTCGCACAACACTTGGCACCTTTTGAGTATTTACGCATTAACGCTACCATATCATAATATACTTAAACGTACCGGCTTTCTTCCAGAAATAGACTACTATCTAGAGGAGGCACACACTTCAGGTCGACGAAAAGGATCTCGAAAAATATAGAAATAAATACAACCTTATTCTAAAAATATACAGTCTCGCCGCGCGTCTCCGTGGAACTCGGAACAACGTCGGTCGCGGCACGAGAGTCTAGTCGCAACCTCGCAGTGGCGCTCGCTACAGTCTGATGTCGCTAGACGCCGCCGCCAGCAGCGACGTGCGGCGCCACGCCGCGTCCGGCTCCGGCGCCGCGCCGTCCGCGCCCGCGCCCGCCTGCGCGCCGTACCGGTGCAGGCTCAGGAACTTAAGGTTGGCCACGATCGACGAGTTTATCGGCCGCGTCGGGATGTTGACGGTCGTCGCCGACCGTTCGATCCGTTTCGTCCGGCCCTCCGGTGGCGCCAGTTCGAGCGACTGTCCCCGCCCGTAAAGTCTGGACTGACCGAAGCGGGGCGTCAGCCGTCCTATGAGATTTTCCTCCTTCCGTGTGGATCGCGGCGCCGTCTGCGCCTCCTCTGGCGGTTTCGACTTTCTCTTTAGAAAGAAGGGCGTCAGGCGCTCGGCGAGCGGACGCGACGACGTCGAGCCCGCATCGTGGACGTTCGACGTCGAGCTGGAGGTCTTCAGCGGTCGCGTCGAGGTCGTCTGGCTTTTGATCGGATTGGACTTTCGCTGGGCGCAGACCCGGGAGAAGGGTCCGGCGTCCGGCGAGGATACCAGGGACGCGAGACTCGCGTCGGGCGCGGGCGGCTCGTCCTCGCACACCTTGAGCACGCAGTAGGCGTCGCGCTGCAGCTCGTCCAGCAGGCTGTCGTCGGTGGAGATGGTGTCGGTGCGTGCGCAGTCGTCGTGCGGCGGCAGGCTGACGGCCGACGCACTGCGCGGCGGCGCGTCGTGCTCGGCGGGGCGCGGCGGAGGGCGCGCGCGCGACGCGTGTCCGCGCGGCGGCACGGCGGGCGGGCTCTCGTCGCGCGTGTGGCTCATGAAGTCCGCCATCAGTTCGTACTCCTTGCAGCGGTACGTGACGTCGTTCTCGGGCGGCGAGGTCTCGGGGCGTGGCCGCCGCTCGGGCGGGCGCGGATCCACGTGCACGTACTCGCAGACGGGCGCGCCGGGAGAGACGTGCGCGCGCGCTGGCGACAGACGCGCGGGTTTGGGAGGGCGCGCGGGGCGCTCGGCGGACGCGTCACTGTCCTCGGAGGGCTCGTGCTTGATGCACGACATGGTGAGGTAGCCGCTGCCGGTGGACTTGGTGGATTTGCCGGAGGAGCGCTCGTCGGCGTGGCGCGCCAGTTTGAGCGACTCGGTGCTGGAGCCGATGTCGAGGCAGGCCTGCAGCGGCAGCGTCTTGCCGTCGAGGTCGACGCTGGGCGAGGTGTCGCCGCGCCAGGCGCGCCACAGGAAGGGCCCGCCGTCGCCCGCAGCGCCGGCCAGGTGCAGGTAGTTGTCGTCGCCGATGGGCGCCTGCTTGCTGCCGTACTTGGTCTCTCGCGCGAGCGATCGCCGGTATATGCGGTGTCGATGCTCGAGGTCGAACATAGTCTCTTGCAATTCGCGTAAAGTCGCAGCTTCCGCTTCGCGCTCTTCTACGCTTGTACCCTCTGTAAAAAATAAAAAAATACGGGAAAATGAATTGAATCTATTTTCATGAACTCCTCCATGACTCCGTGAGCCGTGAGCTCTAGCACAGTTACCTTGCGGGCGGTGCAGGCGGTCGTCCAGGCGGTGCGCGTGGCTGACCAGCAGCGCGTGCAGGCGCTGCAGGTCGCGCGCCGGGTCGAGACGCAGCGCTAGGGCTGCGCCGCCGCGCCGCACCTCGCGCGCGCCGGACTCCGTGAGCTCGTAGGCGCCGTCCGGCCCGCCGCAGCCTTCCGCCGATGCTTCCGTGCGACCGCAACTGTGGATACAAAAACAATCGTTCATATTTTGCACGATATTTGCTCCACTTTTATCATATTACGAGCTTTGGTAGTAGATGGCGGCCGCTCAAACATTTGAGACGTGCAGTTAACGCAAGAAAGCATAATGCGACATAGTTCATAAAAAAAAAAAACAGGAAATGAACAAGAAATTTACAGATTTCGAAGCTTTTTTGGAATTTTTCTATTAGGTTTTCACTTTTTGTCGGACTAAGATCATGTATGCCTCACCAGGTCCACTCGCAGTCGGCGTAGTACCCGCGGTGCGGCGGCGTGGCCGGCGAGTGCCGGCACAGCGCGCTCAACAGACGCATCCACTCCGCACGCTCAACGCAGTTCGACGCTTGCACGAATAGCACGCGCTCGCGGTGCACTGGAATACATAATGTTCGAATTATACAACTGGACTGTTATACGCCCTTTCTTATTCTAGCGTATCGATGACAAATAAGAAAGTTCAATATCATGTTTGGCCCAAAATTCAGCCACGCAAACTCCACTCATGTCGCAGTCATAAGATCCTAAAGTGTACACGGCATGCGGCGCACGAAGGTGGGCCATTGTCTCTGGAGAAACCCCTATTTGTGGAGATTGTCTTTACTACGGCTGACTTGGGTTCGGAATCTATTTAGGGATTATGCTTTTGATACAACAAAATATAAACCATCTACAATGGAATTAAGGTTCATTATCGGAAAGGATTTTTTTTTCATTGATTGTTTTTGTGGATAATTGGTTAATGAACTGAACTTTTTAGAAACCCAAAACTTCTTTTGGAATGTATCGGGAGTTCAAAATACCAATGAACAGAAGTTTTTTTTACCTATTACATGCTCCAATAATATGGCTCATTTTGGATAGAACGTCTTTTAGGGGTTTTAATGACATGAAAATATGTAGTAATTTTATTTTTGTATGAATGACAAGAAGGAAAAATGTATGGAAAAGTTAAGTGTACAAAAAAGTACAAACAATTTTTTTTGCCTGCAGTTCGCGAAGAGTTCCGACTTCGCTAAAGTCTGGATACTCCAGTTAAGTGTATGCAGTGAGTTGTGTGTAGCGCTCCTACCTATCTGGAAGATGTTGTTGGCGCCCAGCTGCGCGCCGGCGGGCGGCCCGTCCACGGCGGCCACGGCCAGCACGCCCGACAGCGCCAGGCGCTGCGCGCTCGCCCGCGCGCCCGTGCGCGACCACGACAACTCGCCGCTGGAACAACAACACAATGTTCATTGTAACTAAACAAACTTACAAAGATCCATAACTGAAGTATGGACACAAGACGCAGAAAGGAGTTTAGTTTATCATACACTCTATTTAATACATCCAAACTTCATTCATATCCTATCCTAACTAATCCTTACATATTATACAACAAAGTCGCCCGCCGCGTCTGTCTGTCTGTCTGAACGCGATAAACTCGAAAAATACTGAACGGATTTTCAAACGGTTTTCACCAATAGACGGAGTGATTTATACGGAAGATTTAAGTGTATATAATTCATTAAGGTTTTGTGTAAATTGACTGAATTTTGACGATTGTTGTTGAAAATGTCGGAAAAAATCATGCCAACTCGGAGCTTTATTGGCGTGGGCCGTGCACATAAAATTTATGTTCTACACAGTATTGTTCATCTTAAAAAGTTCAACAAAAACGTCCGCGATGGCATATGTCTATCTTTTGAGGATGACCCACAGTAACCATTATTATCTTTCAGAATTTGATAAACATTTCATTGTTATTTCCGAAACTATTTTGACGGGTATTATATTAATCCTTATCCAATAAAATATTTTATTTAAATTCGGCATTTAATTTAGATTAAAATATGCCTCGACATCACATCATTTAAATGAATAATTTAAAAGATATCACACTTTCAAAATTACGCGTAATTACGTTATTATGGTTGACGACAACGCGGGCATAGCGGTATTAGTCAATGACATTTCCTCGGCTATAGGTATGTAATCCCGGTACTGCCCTGTAGTACGTTTCCGTAGGATATTTTCCGACATCCACGCGGGCGAAGCCGCGGGCAAAAGCTAGTACCTTCTAATGATATATGGAAGAAAACATATGCAACAACCGTAAATAAATTGGATTAAGGACAGGAGAGAATGACGATAATGATAAAAAGGCGACTCACCAGGATCTCGCAGTCTTTAGGGCGCGCTACATCGTACTATACCACGAACTGTCCGAGCACTCCCTCTGTGGCCACCTCCTCGGGCTCACACATTTGAAAGGTTTTTATCACAGTTTCAAAAATACGCGTGACAAAATAATTATGGTTGACCGTGACGCGGGCGCAGAGGTAGGAATCAATGACCTTTTCCTCGGCTATTAGGTATATGGGATTACATAGTACGTTTCCGTGGGATATTTTGCGACATCCACGCGGGCGCAGCCGCGAGCAAAGCTAGTAAATTATAAACGAGCCTCCGCCTATTTTACCGCGGCGTGAAAACGATAATTGTTGGAAAAAGTGGTGAGATAAAAACCTTTCAAATACAAATAAATGTGCTACTAATTCCCTTTAGTGAGTGATTGGGTAATTACTTAACCTGAACAGGGTTTGTTTATACTTTCAACAAATACTTTTGGAACAGAGCATAGACTGTGAAGGTAAGAAGTGTTTACCTGGTGAGTCTAAAATGTCTTCGCTTGGCATGAGCTTGAGCGGCGCGCGTCCAGCGGCGGCGAGGCGATCCTGCGCCTGCTCGCACTCCTTCCGAACGCTTGATCATCGTTCTGAAACGTTATGAGTACTATTAGTATCCTTTACTACACACCTTCAATGAATTATATTTTGGCGGTGCATAAAGAAAGCTTACCACACATCAAACGACCAAATTGTTAAAAAAAAATTGTTTGTCCATACATAGCATACATTAAAACTAGCCATAAAGGTCATTCAAACCTCAGGGTTGCGACATACATGTTCGGGTCGGTATTATTCGGCACAGGCCGGGTAGCAAAATCTAATGTACATTTTTCGGACCGGCTGTGCGGTATCGTGCCGACCCGAACAAGTACCATCGAAGAAACCCATACCTAAGCAAATCGAAAACAAAATCCCGTGCACACGACCCTTTTCCTTTTCCCTTTTTTCGTAGGTAACCGTTACTATATCGGCCGAGCGCTGCAAGCAGAAATAGTCCTTACGGTGTATAGGTATGGGTTTCTTCGATGGTACATATAGCACGCCTCATGAATCACAATCAGCTGACTTGACAACATTAGCTGACGAGCGCAATCTGCCTTCATAGCACTAACAAGTACACAGATTATTAAAACTATACATACATACCCCAATCTAATCCAAGGATGCAAAAACAGTTCAAGATAATGTTAAATCTTTGTTGAAATGTATTATTAAATATATATATTCATTGGTGCTTATTCTCTTAGCACTTAATTCTGACAGAATCGGCGCCATTTTCAATGAGTACAAAATATATATATATTAAATATAATAAAGTGTATAAAAACTCACCCTTCTTTCAACAGCACAGGCGTATCTTGTATGTTGTTGTTTTGTGTGTCCGTACTCGTGGAGATTATTTCGAGAAACTGCTTTATTGCTTGCACCTGTAATGTTACAGTAGTTGAAGTATGTGCGTGACGTTTATAGGACACTAGCTGAACACTAATTTTAAAATTTACTTCATTCAATCTAAATCGATTGAGTGATAAATCGAGCGTATAAGTGACAGCGTCTCTCAGCGTCATAAAACGTGGAAGTAGGGCAGCACATAATTAATATGGGATCTCTAAAATTCTATACTTAGTCTTGTGGTGTTGTCTCTCTCCCACATTTTATGACAGTGCCTGCCACGAGCTTGGGCATTATCTACAGTCTACGATAGGCTAAGTTATCGTTTAGGAAAGTGTTACATACATGTCTTGGCGTGCAGAAGCTGCGGTACAGTTCGGCCATATACTCCTCCTTGCACACCTGTTGCGCTGACCGGCTGCTGACGAGGTTGCCCAGCGACTGGATGGTCTTAGAGATCAGTGTCAACGTCCGGTTTGTTTGTGGATCCTGGAAGATACATTATAGATGAGTACTAGCTACAAAGTACTGCGGTTCACTAGCTTGTCCCGATGCCCTTACGTTGCTGATTAGTTTTCGTTGCAGTATGGATTTTCATAGAAAGAATGGACGGCTCGAGTTGAGGCGATGCCGATCCGGTGTCGAGCTGATATGTCTGCGACGACCTTTAGGGCATCAGCAACATTATTTATCGATACAGTAATAGAGAGACATATGAAAAAGGTTTTCACTCCTCTTGCTCAAAAAGGCCGTCTTTGTAGCGTACCAAAGCAGGGAAAAAATAGCATATCTTGCTCTAGGGGAAAAAGTATTTTTTTGTCTGTAAACACCCACAACCTACAAAAACAAAAAAGTCTTTATTCTTATGTAAAACTAGCTTTTTACTACCGCGTACCGGGATAAAAAGTTTCCTTAAAAAATCAGATTGAACAAATGCACCTCGTATAACAATCTACTATTTTTTTTCCCAAAAAAGGAATACGATTTTCATATCTTACTTCTTCTGCTTGCATTAAAACAATAACATTTGAATTCAGAATGTTAGATAATTATCAAGTTTTGGGAATACAAACTCAACATCATACATGACAAAGTTCAAGTTCCATTGGTTGAAACCGATTTTTTTTTTACGAGCTTCTTATTACAAACGGTTAATCAGAAATCAAAAGTGGCAAAACATGTAAATTATCTAAGACAAGCTGTGCCCGATGTGATTCTCCATCGGCAAAAATTACGACCTTCAATACAAACTTTCATCCCCTATTTAACCCCCTCTAAGAGATAAATTTCAAAACTCCTTCCATAGTGCTCACTTTCGTTATACAGGGTCAAATTAAATTAGCGAGCAAAACTCCGCAGACGTCATGGGTATCGAAATTTAAACAAGAAAGAAAAAAACAGTTTTTTTAGGGCCTACGAGCGCTGTGTCTAATGCCCGTTTTCACCGACGACGACGACGACGACAAAAGTGAACTGTTGGATTTTTAACGCTAGACTCAGCGCTGAGAGTTGAAAATCCAACAGTGCAATTTATTTTTTATCACATCTATTCAAAAATTTCTAGTTTAGTCCTCGTAAACAGGGACTAAAATAGATTTTTAATCCCTAGGGATTAAAAGTGATTTGAATTTGGAACGTGGATATTGTTAGTAAAAAAAAGTTCCAATCACCAAAGAGATCAAACACGAACATTGTATGAACAAGTAACAGGCTGGCAAGAGAGAGAAAGTGTGAATTTGGTCAAAATGAAAATCCAAGATGGCGGCTGCGAAAATTTTCAAATTATTCGTCATGGGTGTCGTTTTCATAGTTTTCGATGGTGCTAAAGCCGATAGTGAGGTCAAAATGAAAATCCAAGATGGCGGCTCTGAAATTTTTCATCATTGGTATCGTTCCTATGGTTTTCAATGATGTTAAAGCCGATAGTGAGGTCAAAATAAAAACCCAAGATGGCGGCTGTGAAATTTTTCAAATTGTTCATTATGGATACCATTTTCATGGTTTTCAATGGTGCTAAAGCCGATAGTGAGGTCAAAATAAAAATCCAAGATGGCGGCTGTGAAAATTTTCAAATTTTTCGTCATGGGTATCGTTTTCATGGTTTTCAATGGTGTTAAAGCCGATAGTGAGGTCAAAATAAAAATCCAAGATGGCGGCTGCGGAAATTTTAAAATTTTTCGTCATGGGTATCGTTTTCATAGATTTCGAGGGTGCTAAAACCGATAGTGAGGTCAAAATACAAATCTAAGATAGCTGCTGCTGAAATTTTCAAATTTTTCGTCATAAGTGTCGTTTTCATAGTTTTCGAGGGTGCTAAAGCTGATAGTGAGGTCAAAATGTAAGTCCAAGATGATAGCGATTTTTGTTTTAAATCATACGTGAGAAGGAACTTCGTTGACTGCACACGTTTTATTTTCTCATAGAGGGTGATAAAAAGTAGAGTGTTCACCTCGGGAGCAACACTATTTTAAGCTCGAGTGAAGTACTTTGAATCCCTCGCTGCACTCAGGATTCTACTTTAGAATCCCTCGCTGCGCTCGGGATTCTACTCTAGAATCCTTCGCTCCGCTCTGGATTCAAAGAAACACTCTCACCTTAAAAATAGTTGTTTGCTCCCTTGGTAAACAATCTACTATTTGAATTCATATAAGTGTCACTTAGTTGTCGGTGAATACGGACATTAGAGTTGCTACTTGAAGTATGAGTTAAGAAAATGTTTTTTTGAAGTGAAAACTTCTTTAGGCGCATTGAACATTTTTGAGATGGGATTAAACCATTGATTTCGTGACACCGTGACGACACCAGCTTTTGACCATTAAAAATATATCAACGGGTTGATTACCGCGGTGCGTGGAGTAAAAGACATCAACACGTTGATTTCCGCGGTGCCGATTTTTATTTCAAGTTTTCACTTCTGTCGGCACCCCCGGAGTACCACTGTTTTTTTCCTCAAAAAATCCTCTGTTCTATTCATTTTGACCACGTAGGTATTGCACTTTTCTATGAAATAGATGATTTTAAAAAAAAATTGACGAAAAATTTCAACGCAGGGTGGGTTCAGAATCATGTACTGGATCCATGGTAACAGTTTTCTCGTCGATGTCCCTACCACCCTGTATTTAGTAACCTATTCCGCTTAAGTATTCCTAAAGAGTCATAAAAAAACCCTATAAGAAATCGTGTTTCAACTCTCAACGAAGCATCCTCAGGATGACGATTGACTTGTCGCGATTGTATTTTATAATGGATTTCCGCAAAGGTCACGCCTGAATCAATTAACTATTGTGTTTAAATATCGATACCATCACGTGTACGCGTCTGTGAAGTTCAAACAAAAAAATTTTTTTTTTTCCTAACTGATATTTCTAGTGACTACCTTTTTTTTTGTAGGGCAACTCGTAGTTGACCTCTGAGATCATGACTACTTAACCGGGCTTTCCTGTGGGTGCCTTAAGCTACTACACTTAAAACCTCCAGCCAGGGGTTATTCAACTATGTTAATTAAAACTAGGTGAACGCTCGCTAAGGGCACCCCCTGTGGGGTACGAATCTCGGCTTAGGGCGTCAACCGGATGAAGGACATCAAAGATGGGAGGGGTGGTCTAGTGACTACTCCAGCTGTGGTTAATGACTCCGAATATAAACGAATGCTAATTTCCATGTCCATCAATTATTAGATTTATCTTGTATAATAATTTGAATTCAGAACTAAATATTTTACCGTTGTTTTGATTTTCGTGTGAACTATACAGAGCTGTAAAACTGTTTTCTTTATCTATCGTGCCTGCGACTTTAGCGGCTTTCTTCCCATTATTTAATGTAATTTACATTAAGTTAAAAGAGTATTAACAACTATACTTCCAAGTCGACTGAGAGCGTCCGGTCTGCACCAAGTGCAAAGGGCAACTGATAGAAATCCGACGACTGACGAAACGAGGTTTGCCGAGGGACATTAAGAACATATTTGTACACATCAAGCTATACGTTTCCAGTTTATGCTGATCTTACATTGTATAGGATTTCCGTACAATGCGAGGTCAGCTTATACTGGAAATGTATATTTGATGTGTAGCCGTGTGTACTGTAACTTCTTTTTCGTTTTATCATGTTTAGATATCGATACCCATATCACGTCTGTGTAGTTTCGCTAGCTAATTTAATTTGACCCTGTATTTGAAACTGTTGTGGAATTGAGGAGCTAGTGGCTAAGTAATAACAGCCGCACGGGTCGATCTATCAGGTTAAGCTACGCTAGCCGGGGTTGGCCCGTGGATGGGTGGTCATTGAGACTCCTCCGTGCCTCGGAAAGCACGATAAACCGTTGGTCCTGGCTGTCATTCGTGGCTCTTTGACAGTCGTTACACTCGTCAGAAGCCCGTCAATCTGATAACCAGTCTTACCAAGGGGGTATCTTATTACCCAGTGACTCGGTTCTGGAGGTCAGATAGGCAGTCGCTTCATGTAAAATACTGATATTCAGCTGCATTCGGTTAGACTGGAAGCCGATCCGCAAGGCAGATTGAAATGGAACTGTTGTGCAATGTATTTCATGGTTCTAGGCTCTGCAGTTTAGGCTGTGCGTTGTCTGTCAGTGCATGAATTTAATAGTAATATTACGTAAATATAATATACAAGAATAGGGTACGTCGATACTCACTATTTGCTCCGTAGTGAGATCAAAGAGCCTGGGCCCGAGTATGGCCGGCGCGAAGAACCTCAGGAAGATGAAGCCCGACACGACAGAGTACCGCACCTCGGCATTGCGTGGGAAATGTCGCGCTGCACACTGTCGTAACGCGTCGAAGAGACGACACATCGCGGTAGGACATGTGGCGTATGATGATGTTATTGCTGCGAATACCTGGTAACAGTACAATAATGTTTTTCAGAATGGCATAGTTTTAGATTGATAGGCAAATGCCGAAAGCAGAAGGTGAAGAACCAAGTGTGGTAAGCACATCACTTGAGAACGGCTGGACAGAAATGGCTTTTTTTGTTTTAAAATTAGTCAGAATCAGGTTCTACAGAAAAGAAAAATGAGAAAAGATAATATTGGAAAATTCAGGAAAAACTGAACATCCTTTATTATATGAATTATTGAAATTTGGACAGGACAACGTCCGTCGGGTCAGCTAGTATTAAATAGACTTACCCGTTCAACATAGTCTTTTAAATTGGCGAGGTTGGCAGTAACGGCAGCTGTGGGCTTGACCCTCGCGGGGTCGATTTCGCATGGTCGTCGCTCGGCCAACACTGCCGCCAACGTTGGCCGCAACACTGACCGCAGGTACGACGCACCGCTCAGTCGCATCGCTTCGTCCATCATCTTTGAGACGAGGGTGTTGCCTCTAAATATTGTTGTTGCGTCACTGCAAGAAATATTTTATTAAATAATTAGAATGTATAACGGATGATTTCCACCAAACGGCTCGCATCGCATCGGATCGGAAAGGATACGAACGGATGCGGCGACAGCCGATCGCGTCCGGCAGGATGTCGACGCATACGATCGCTTCCGTACCGTCGCTTGCGAACGTATCCGTTTCTGGCGCCTAGTCAAATAGTTTCATTCCTACCGTGTTGACGTGTTCTAATTTTTGAAAATGGTTGAAGTTGACGATTGCATTAGAAGAAGAAGAAAATAATCAAAAAACACAGAAGAGAAAATGAAAAAATTTGAATGAAAGGATCCGATCCGATCCGATACGACGACAGGCGAACGGAGCTGATCGCACGTCGCAGCATACTTTCGGTTACGATCGCGTGTCGCGAAAGACGCCCGCGGTCAAACTGCTGTGCGCGGCTTGATAATATAGACTGAATACTGGGTACACGATTTAATATCGTTTAAAGATTGTAAAATCCGTTCCGATTCGATGCGAGCCGTTTGGTGGAAATCATCCTTTAGTGTGCTATTACGCTTTTAAAAATGTATGCCTTACTTTTTTATTTATTTGAATTCAATTAACAGAGACATTCTACATAAATATAGTACAGACGTTTTACAGGGTAAACACAGAACATATTAACACAGACAGGATAAGCATTGGGAAGACCTAATAGCCTAAGGTGACGCCAATGTAAAAAAAATAGGTTTTATCGAACTTATAAAAGAAAATGGCAAATAAATTACAGAATAATAACGATATATTATGACCGGTAGTGGACTTACTGGGGAGTAAATCAGCTGAGATGATAAGAGATAAGAATATGATGACGTAGACTCGTAAAGGCTTACTCACGCACCGGACGCTGTTTACAATCAATTATTATGATTAGGACTGCACAAACTGATAGTAATTTAACATAATTCACGTGTGCCCTCAATCGTAATTATGTATTTGGACCCAATTAATTTGTATCATAGCTAATTCTGGACATAATTATTCATTTTCACAGCCTTATTAACAATTACTACATTTAACGACTCACGATTTCTTGTCGGAGTATTATTATTGTATTTGGCAAATAAAATTTAAAAAGTCTTTATTTTGTTCACGTACTGATATCACGGCACGGGGTCTCAACGAGGTATATTTTGTTAAATCCTATACTAATAAATGACCAATATTTGTATATTTATATTTGTAATCACGTTCTCGAAAACGGCTCTAACAATTTCGATGAAAGTTGCAATAAAGGGGTTTACGGGGGCGAAAAATCGATCTAGCTAGGTCTCATATCTGGGAAAATTCGTTTTCTCCGTATTTTCACCTGAGCAGAGCTCGGTCGCCCAAAGTTTATAACAAGATAATGAATAATGACATGGCAGCATGGAATTAGTATGTACTATACATGGGATTAGTATGAATATTCCTATAATATTAAATTAAAGATTGGTCGCCCAGGTACTGACAGTAAAACGCAGAGTCACATGGACACAAGGCACTAAAATACATATTACTGGCGAAATATGTGAGTCGTCAGCCAGCTCTGTCTAACCTTCCGCAGAATACAAGCATAATATTTCATTATCTCATCATCTATTACGACGCCTCATTGAGGCGGATATCAATTAAAATCCTATTGTGTCTCGTTAATGACAGTTGAAAGGTTATAAAGCAAGGTACTCACGTAAGCGCAGAAATCTCAGCGTCTGCAAGCTCTTTGACGATGGGTACAATGAGATCATGGTGAGTAAATAGCCTTACGAGGGGTTGTGCCGCGTCCGTTTTACTTGACACTATCTCCCCCAGTATGTACACTGCCGATGCTGTTATGGGCTGAAAATATAATTATTTCATTACTATTACTAGCTTATAACTTCTTTTGCCAAACAACTTTTTTTTTGTGGAACAGCACAAAATGTTTTTATTTTCCAATCTGGGGCTTATAACCTTAAAATTAATTCATATTTTTATCATCGTTCATACAATACATCATTTTTTAGGGTTCCGTAGTCAACAAGGAACCCTTATAGTTTCGCCATGTCCGTCTGTCCGCGGTTTAGCTCAGAGACTCTTAGTTCTAGAAAGCTGTAATTTGGCATGGGTATACATATTAATCACGCTTACAAGGCGGCAAAAAAATAAAATAAGGTACCGGTAAGGTAAGGTTTCTCGTCTATCCCATAGTGTTGGAAAGGTCGTTCAAAAATATTGTGAGTATCTGAAAACTAGTTTTGGATTCAGGGATCCGCAAAATATTAACCTTTAAAGTGATAGTTTTTGTTAGAGTCAAGTGTCCCCGTCAGCTAAATGGTTGGTTTTGGAAGTGTGAAAAAATTCACGGCAGTAGTATATTTAGCGAAATTAAAAGGAAAACTGTCACAGCTAAGTAGGCTCTACAAGTTAACGAGTAATAATCGACCAACTTACATTTGCAGTTGCAAAAACATGTTCTCCCATACATTCCGTATGGCAGAACATGTTTTTCAACAACAATGTTAAGTTTGTTCTTGGGATCAATATTCATCCCAACTACAGAACCATTAATTGTGCGTGGTCCGACACGCACTTTGCCGGTTTTTTTTTATTCTAACCATCTATCAACATTTAAATTCGCTCTGCATGTCACTTTTCAAGTTAGATAATATTTATCTTGGAGATTGTTGGCAGATCGTTTGCAAATGTACAGAACATGTTTCATTATCTACCTACCCTTGTCCCATGTTACTTGGTTTTGGTCCAACACGTTATTTTCTTCCATTCCATAAAGACGTCATTCTATCATTCACTCCTTTTTCTTTTATATCATCCCTCACACAAACCATCCATCTTTGCTTTGGTCTTCCGCGCCCTCTCCACCCATCAACATTTATGTTGGTCACTCTTTTAGATAAGTACACGCGTTTAGAACATGACTATTTAATTCTAAAGTTTCAAAGAGTGAACATACCTTTTGATGAACACTTCTTAAAAACAATTGTTCGAGTGTCCTATAGTGCTGTAGCGGGAAGACGTGGTCCACTGTGTACTGGAGCAGTAACCGTAGTGAGCCCAGCGTGGCGCTGCCCGCTGCCGACAGCCGCGTGCCAGGCGGCGTCGCGCCCCGGGACAGGGCTCCACCAGCGCGAGATGTTAGGAAGAACCTGGTGATATCATAATTTTTGTTATAAAAATATTTATATGAACATAAGTTAGTAAATAGTTTCGAACAACAATGTTTGTAAGTTTAATGAAAGAATGTTTAGCCCTTATACGCACCGGGCCCACCTTAAGCGAGGGGGCGGCTAACTGCGCAATTAACCGCTAGTGCGTACGAAGGCTTATGCTTGACTTAGCCAATAGTCATGGCTAGTTGACTCAAATGCAAAACCATAACATTTTGATGCATTATTGCAGTCCTTTTGCAGCCCTGGTGGACGGTTTCATAATATCTAGCACCCGAAATATGTACCGTGATAAGTAGCAGTATTGCGAAAACTATTTTTAGAGATCCCGATTTACGATTCGAATTATAAATTGAAATTAGTTGCTGTGTTCTTTGTATAGTTTTGTCTCTTACCATGCACGTAGAGGTGTAGGTGAAGGCTGTCGCAGTTGTAACCGCACCTCGCCGAGAAAGATCGGCGTCGCACCGTCATGCCACACCGACACTCTGGCTTCGCAAGCCACCCCCGCCTGGAATATTAAACAAAATTCAATAAATATCAGTATCAATCAAGATTCTTTCAAACATAAATTGAAAGTCAGCTTGACTTACCGTTTGTGAGCCATCTTTGTCCTTCGGGTCTGCGTCCATAACGAGGTCAAAACAAAAAATTTCATCAAATTGTGGATTAACAGTCTTCTTTTTAGGTTTCGTGCGTTTTTCAACTCTTCGTCCGTTCGAATACAATAACGTGACGAGAGCAAACGGGTCACACTGTCCATTCTTAGTGGTTAGCTCAGAGCACTCCAGCACTCGGAGGCGTAGGGTGTCGTGTCCTACTCGCGCTGCGCAGTGCCTCTCAGGGTCTGACCAGTAGTCAGCGGCGGTGGGGGTGGGCGAGGCGTCTGACTCAGGCATCGCATGCATGGGCGGCTTCGTCCGCGCCGCCCATTGTGCCCGGTCCTTCAAACTCTCCGAACGCGACAACGACAGAGCAGGCTCCGTCGCGACCGCACTCAGCAGCTTCTTGCTCGTGGAACTCGAGCAAGAACCAAACCTCATACTCTCCTTACAATATTCAGATAATCTTACGAGGTTATTTCCTTTTGATTTAGTCGAGCAGTTGTCTGCTGCAGTAGTAAGGTCAGGGTCGGGAGGCTTCGGTTCCATTCGTAACCTCTTTCTGGAGTCTTCGAGAGTGAGTTCGATATATGCCTTTCCCTGGACCTCTGAGTCTGCGTCGACCGGTCGCAACGCAAACCAGTGGTCTTTATTGTTGTACCGGTGCAGATCTTCTCGTTTGATGGCCACTTTACCGAGCACTTTGTCCTGTTTGAGATGCTTGTCACGATCGAACACGTATATGGAAAGGTATCGAAATCGTCGCGGCACCTCGAATTGGAACTCCTCGCCGAAGAATGGACTGAAACAAAATAATAAAGTTATTGGTTTAAATCATATAGGCAGGTGTGATTTGTGTTGAGATAAGTTATTCGAAGTAGGTACTAATATTTGTTGCATATTACGTCCGACAGCCGTTATCAAGTTTTCGACTGCGCGATAATTTATAGCCAGGTTGCAGCCTAGTTGTGGACGCGTGGGGTGCCCGTCTTACACGAGTGTCGGTATTGCCACCCACAGAAGTGAATAATTTTCTGAACTTATGTTTTATTAAATCTTATCAGATTTTGTTGTGATGGTGATGCTATTTTTCCTATAAGATTTGCTGATTCCGGATCAACAGGTGTAAACTTTATATCAAGAAGAAATATCAATCGAAGATAAATAAATGTCTAAGCAGAAATTGGTTTGCTGCTTTATCACTCTGAGGGATCTATAGTTTAATTTGCCAATTTGCAGAACCGAGTAACACAAAATGTTCAGACGAAACAATAAAACAACATAATGAACTGCGGCGCCTGACGCCTCCAAGAAAACGGTTATAAAACTTTATATGTTGAATTTAATCTAAATGGAAAACATTCAAATGTTGGACATGATTACTCTTAGCCTTCAAACGCAACACAGACAGGTCAATTAAATAGAATTAGTATTCGAGAACCTTTATCCTAATAATGCTATAAATTGACTCATTCCAATGAATAATAAAAGACTCATCAGCCTATAGATTTCAAGTGCTAACCATGAGCTACCAATGAGTAGAGTACCAAACGGTCGTAACAACTGAATAAAATTCAATTTGGAACAGCAGCAGTGTATTTCCTGGTTTACAGAGTGTATGCAATCCCGGAAAAGAGTGTATTAAAAGGAGTAGGCAAAACGTAGTTACTTATTCAATTTTCTAGTATGTAAACAACGCTGGTTTCATGATGTAAGACCGTTGCACAGTGACGTATGCGTGGGATCGCTTTATTCAAAGGAGAAAGTTTGACATTCCCGATGAAATCTCATAACACAGCCTAATAATAAGCCACGTGCCTACACTTGAAAGTGTATTCTTTATGAGAATGGAATGATTATTGTATTTGTAATGCTATTTAATTTATGAAAAATGAAAACAAAAAAAATGAAGGAATTTAGTGAAACTTTTTTCTCTACCTTTAAACAAAGCTATTTGTATGAATTAAGAAATGGATTATAAGGTTTTCGGTATTATCATCCATAGATCGACTTCACCTATTACTGGGCATAGGCCTCGTTCAGCTTGTGCCAATCTGGAGATTGGTTATTAAAATCGTTCGTAAAATCGGGTCGTTAATAAAAAAACCTTAGATAAAAATGATGCTATCACCTTACGATTGTATATGAATAGTTCTGGCAACCGTAATGTATAAATAATAACTAACTATACTTCCATACCGAACATTACGTGTAGCTATTTGTAAAACACGATAATAACTCAATAAAGGGGTTTATTGACTCGTTTGGAGTGTACGTAGGTATGAGGAGCTCGCAGTGTATCGAGTCGGTGGCAGGCTCGCAGGCGCATCCGGCGCCGGCGCAGTATTTATAAACCGGAGGCGGAACCGCACCAGCTGAGCGGGGGCGGCCGAAGCTCACTTGCCATTGCACATACTTCACGCCTCTAATTTTAATACGTTGAATTGATTAAGTGAGACCACTCATTCAATAACCCGGATACGTAACCAACAATAGTACTATTGACTTGGCTATATTTATTACACCTCGTGATATGCCTTAATATAAATATAGGGCAACAGTGCTCTGCTATCTATGCATCCTGGTATAATGATATTTTGCATACTATATTATCGCAATAAAAACTATAATTAATCAATTGATTGAATTTGCACGGAGCGTTTAGTAGGTCGACTCACGATGACGCATTTTTGAATGAACTCCGGAACACCTTTATTCGTATACATGTTGTCGGGTCGAGAGCACAAAATAGCACATGTTAGAAACCAGAGCAATGCACTTAAGACTGCCGCCACTCCGGCCGGGGACTGCTCAGGCGCAGGCGATGATCATTTTACGTGCCACGAAGTTCCGGGACCAATTTATCACTTAAAAGCTTCCGTTTAATGTTGTGGAGCTACTGAGTACTGACGCGATTTTTACGAGTCTCCTGACGAAGTCTCACTTGTCATATTTTTTTGGTTGCCGATCTTAATACCGCTTCGTATATTGTGGTTCTGTAATATTATAGTGATGATAGGTGTTTTTATAAGAATAAACTATAAATAAATTCGTTTAAAAACCGTATGCGTCAGACTGAACATATTGTCGGATTTTTTTAAGTCTGTTGAAAAAGGGAGTTTGCTTGATTTACAAGTTACAGATTTTTATGCAAAGTTACCTCACCATCTGCCTAGCTTTTTCCCAACTACGTTGGGGTCGGCTTCCAGTCTAACCAGATACGAGTATTTTACATGGAGCGACTGCCTATCTGATCTCCACAACCTAGTTACTAGGTAACATGATACCCCTTGGTAAGACTGGTTGTCAGACTTTTGGGCTTCTAACTACCCGTAAAGAATGTCAAAGATGTACAAATGACAGCCGGGACCAACGACTTAACGTGCTTTCCGAGGCACGGTATGGTATGTAAAGATGCTCACCCATCCACGGACCAACCGCGGCAAGCGTAGCTTAACTTGATCTATCGACCCGTGCATCTGTTATTACTTAGCCACAAGCCCTTCAACCCAAAGTTAAGTTACCTGTGGAATTTAAATAATTAGCCACACCTACAAGATTTTTTTGTCAACACCAGAGAATCGTTATTCCAAGGACATATTAGTTGCTTGTGTATGCTCTGTGACTGTTCTCACAAAGCATATACGCAACTAATATGTAGGTACATTATCAGTAAATAGTTAGCGAGGCACAGATAGTTTGGACAGAGGCACATAGTAAGTGCAGTGATAAGGTATCGCGAGACAAAGAACCCATTAAATGAACTCGACGAGTGACGTGACATTTCCTTCGATATCCGCCAGTCCACTGTGAGCTCACCTCTTGGGTCACAAAAATCATTATCGCTTCCGTTCATTAACAAGCAAACCAGACTATCATTACAGATAAACAATGAAACGCATGGACGTTTTCTACTTCATCGGAGGTGTAATCATAACGGAAACCACAGATTTTAACTGCTTTATTACTTTTTGGAATTCCCAGTTCTATTTAAAACGAAATATGAAGCGGTATTCGTTAACAAAGAGGACCGTCAAAAATAATCAACAGGATAAATAAATTCATAGCACGCCCGTTTTACAGAAGCGTCGGTTTTCAATCATTTGGATTATTTTGCGTGATTTCCTAGTTATGAATGTTGTGGTGGAGGCGTGGGCCGTTCCCACAAGTAATCAGGGGAAGCGTAACCGGCAGCGGTAATTAAAATCATTGCTGCGGTGCGGCTGTCTTTTATTCATTCTAAAAACTGAATGGCAAAGGGGGTGAAGCGGAAGGGACGTTCCGCGTCGACGCACGCGCACCGGAAGCGCGTCCGGGACGTGGCGCGCCACAGCGCCGCCCTCCCTTACAGCACAATAGCGCCTCCCCCGAATTGTACGCGCTATCAAAAGCCGCACCGCAAGTATGAATTAATTGTGACTAATGTTTAATTGATGACAAATCATTCAACACGCGAGGCGAGGCAGAGCAGGTGGCTTTGAATAGAATGTTTTTATACAGGTTATAGAATGTTCTGTGATACACATGAAGTTGCATATAGCCGTCTTTGTTTATATATGTTAACGTTGCGCATATTATTACGTGAGGAATAGTATTTTTTCTTTTCAAAGAAATCATAATAGAACTTAATGTGTTGTACTATCTCGGTATATGCTTATTGTTCTTTCTACTCTTGAAACAGTCACTTGTCTAGAATATCTTACAAAAACTTTATCTAGGCTAGGTACTCATTTTATAGAAAGTAGTACTCCAGACCAAACTACAGCCATGGCAGTCAATCTCAGCGGAGACTACCCATCTACGCGGGGGATATTATAGTGCACAAATGTGTGCGCAGACGCAGGTGCACTCACTCTTCCCTCACTCTCATAGTCCGATGGGACGACAATCCGACACGGCCGGAAAGAGATTAGGCACAAGACCAACAGCTTAACCTGCTTTCCGAGGCACGGGGGTATCACACCGCCAACTTCCAAAGTCTGCCCTGTTACTGAGAAATTCCTTATGGAAAAACCCAATAACACATAAACCACCCGACCTGGGAATCGAACACAGACCCCACGCTCAGCAGTCGCGCTTGCGAGCACAAGACCAACGAGACACACACACATTAAAACGGATACGGTATAGGCTGAAACTTAGATTATTTTATTCCTGAGTGACACATGCTCGTGAAAGCGCCGGAAGTAATACATATCATATGCAAGAGATTAGGAGTGTGAGGACTGCACACTTTCGTGACGACACATTAATGTTTCGAAGAAAGTTACACATCGTATATTCGTACGTAGTGCATTAGACTAGTGTTTCTAAACTATTTTATATCGTGTGATGGCCGGAAGTTGTACGACGAAGTTGTCCGTTAATATTTCTCTAATCCAAAACAAAATTGTTGTAACACAACATTTTATAAAGACACACAGAAAACTACACATTCTGTAGAACAATATTTCACAATATGTCTTGTATTCCAGGTAGGTTAGGTACCAATGTGGAAACAAATATTTGTACGCCCGTAGTACAACGTACAACATACACTAATTACTTCAATTAAACGTATGATCTACCACTTAAAATGCTTCATTCATGAAGTAGAAAAACCTTGACCTATTAAATTGTTTGCTCTCCCTAAATGTTGGTAAACGGTTCCCACACGATAACGGGCGGAAGCGACACCGGACACCGGACAATGGATCCGTTATTATTATGTCAATTCTGGAGCGAATATAACGTTCCCATTTTGTAGAATTCGTGAAGGGCTCTACAGGAAACTTTGTAATAGTAACGGCTAAATCAAGGGCATGTGGCATAAATATGTGAAACTAGGAAAAAAGATAAGAATAAATTTATTATGGCCCCAAAAATCTGCTCTGGCTGGTACTTGCTATGCTATAAACTATCTGCCTATCATCAGTCAATAGCTGCTCACTTTATAGTGCCACGTACACGACACTAACCCAATAATATTAACGAATGCATTATAATTATATTAGAATTGCGACCAGAACTAGAATTGGTTTTTACTGCTCGTTAAAGAGCCTCGATTGATCGGTAAGATGAGGTTACCTAGCATACAAACACTGTACGCGAGCTAAGCGACCTAGCCGCTAACATTGGATAACCAGTCACAACTGCTAACCAGTACCCTAATTGCCTAACTTATTTTCGTAAACAATTTTGCCCAATTTGTTTCATTTTGACAGTTCAACAACATTCATTGCGTTATTTACGTTGTTGAGCAGTTTTTTTTTTCCAACTTATGAAGCAATGGATTAGCAATCTGTTTCAAATCGAAACAGATTGTAATTGTGTTGTATTACGCAATTAGGGCACAGATGCTTGATCTCTCTATTCCACTAAAATTCCCTTTAACGGCCAGCGGTTCTCAAACTTTTTTGGCGACGGAACCTTTTTGAAAAACGAAATATTTGACAGAGCCCTAAAATAATCATACATGGTTTTATGTGTATTCTTCATTAATCGTAATACTCGACATTAACTTTGCAATGGGGGTATGAATTAGATTTTTACTTTTCATCAATTATTTGATGTCAGGCTTGATTGAAGAGAGTTGAAGTCGTATGTCAAGTTCGGCATCCACTGTTTTGAGGTATTTTGTTTTTATAGCTGCATAGGTTGAGTTGAGAATCCTGTTTAGCATAGTTTGTAACTCCGGTATAAGCTCAAATAGCTTTGTTAAATATTTACGCCGAGATAACCATCTCACTTCTGTATGGAGCAGTAGTATTTTGTTTGCTGCCATAATGCTGTAAAGATTGTGTTCAATGTTTTAACGAAATTCATTATTTTTGCCGCTTCCTCAAGAACTTATTATAGATTTGGCGGCATTTGCTTAATCGTTGTTTTTTCAGATGTTGCATAACTTGTTCCACTGGGTCCAAGTTTAGTTTTTTTTTTGACGTAGGAGCAGTATCACGAATATAAAGTAAAGCGCCTAGTTGTAGTTCCATTGTATCCTGCATAGACACGTGATTAAGCAAATGCCGTCATATCTAAAATTAGTTCTTGAGGAAGCTGGGCTCCGCAAAGCCACTGCGAAAATACTGGTCTCAATGAAACAGTATTTTCGCGGAGCCTCCACAGAGGCTTTGCGGAGACCAGGGGCTCCGCAGAGTACACTTTGAGTAACACAGTCTAACCCATAATCTACAGTGGCAACTACCAGAAAAGTACCGAAAATAAGTGCGGCAAGTCTCGGAGAAATGGTTAAGGTAGGACAGGACATACACAATCGACGTAAAAACATTACTAAGTTATTATAGCATAATCAACCTATAATGTTCCTACTTCTGGGACACAGGCCTTCTCTCTGCGAGAGGGAGTGGGCTGTAATCTACCACGCGGGCAGGTATAAATTACAATTATCGAGAGTTTTATCAAAATCACGGCAATCATTCTAATTTCTACTTTAAACCAATGAGATAACAGTTATATTGTAATGACTTAATAATGGTTTTACGTCATTAAATTTTTATCGTGAATGTTAACTATCTTGGTGGAACCCACATGAGAAACGGTTTTACTCACTTGAGAGTTCTCTCCATGGTGGATGTGCGAAATATCTCCTCTTGGTCGAGCGACAGCACGCAGTATATGTCGCGATGGCACGCCGCCCCATGGCTGCGACCTGGCAAGTTTTTTGCTTCACCTGAAACAGCAAAAATTATAAATCAAAATCATAATTCATTTATTCTATTTAGGCTGAATGACAGTCACCCAAAACGCTCGCCCTTCACATCTTCCTAATGCTTTAGCTGGGAAGAAGAATTAGAATGTCATAAAAATCTGATAATGAGGTTTATTTGTACTGAAGAAAAAAAAAAGTGGCACTCCGCGAGTGCCGACAGAAGTGAAAACTTGAGCAAGATCTCGCCTTGGTGGAAGAAAAATACTTGTATAGAACATTGGTCCGTAACCTTATCTAAATAAAGAGCACAATCACGTTTACAAAAAAAAACTTCCAAAACCTTTAAAGTAAAAATACTTGCATAGAACATTGATCTGTAACGTAATATAAACAAAGAACACAATCGCGTTTACAAAAATGAGGTGTCGGTAACGGTGTCGCGAGTTCAATTGTTTCTTCCCATCTCAAAAATGCCCAACGCGCCTAAAGAAGTTTTCTCTTAAAAAATTATGCCTGTTTTCATGCATCCAGTATAGCAAGTAAGGTTCAATAATATTATTTAGTCAAATTCATTGAACCTCATGCGATAAAGGAGTTCAAAGATTCTAACACAAATATAATCTTCAGAATTATAAAATTTTCGGCTCATTTGTCTTCACTAGTTCTAACTAACTACCAACAAATTACAATTGCCATCTTCGTCGTGCAAACGTTCTAATCTAGCTTTGTTTAACATGATAAATGTTGACATTAAAGTTTACTAATTACTGTGAGTTTCCCGTAGTTTGCATCTTATTGCTTATTTTATAGAGCTTGCGAAGTAAGACCTTGAGTGGTTGTAATTTCAATGGACGTTTAATGCCGCTTTCTAGTTTTTAGGGTTCCGTATTCAATAAGGAACCCTTATAGTTTCGCCATGTTCATCTGTCTGTCCGAGGCTTAGCTCAGAGACTGTTAGTACTAGAAAGCTGTAATTTGGCATGAGTACACATATTAATCACGCCGACAAAGTGGTAAAATAAAATTATGAAAAAATATATTTTTTTAATTTTTTTTAGTTTTCCTCCCCTACATGTAAATGGGGATGTTTTTTTGAAGTGAAAACTTTTTTAGGCGCGTTGGGCATTTTTGAGATGGGACTAAACAATTGATTTCGCGACACTGTAACGACACCAGCTTTTGACCACTAAAAAGACATCAACGCGTTGATTACCGCGGTGCCGATTTTTTTTTTCAAGTTTTCTCTTCTGTCGGCACTCCCGGAGTGCCACTGTTTTTTTTTTCTCGTCTTTCCCATGGTGTGGGATTTCGTTGGAAAGGTCGTTCAAAAATATTGTGAGTTTGTGAAAACAATTTTTGGATTCAGGGATCCGTTTGCGAAATTTGTTAAGTTCGTTCTTGGGATAAATTCATCCTATCTACGGAACCCTTCATTGTGCGAGGTCCGACACGCACTAGGCCAGTTTTTGTTTTTTTTTAAGAAGTTCTGCAATGAGATGTATGCATATTACATAATGTGCCCGAACCAAGTATTTTTCCCAGCAAACAAAGACGTCGAATTCTGTACGTTTTCATTGCGCTGTTTTCCGAGTTCCTGACTCCATCTCATTAGTTAGTGCTGTCAATTGCAAAACGTTTATAAGATTTTTATTTTTTTATTATATTTTTACAAAATCATAAACAATTTTAAAGGGTAAAGTTTCAAGAAGAGGGTATCGTAGCCACACGTATCGATCAGGTTAAGTTACGCTTGCCGCAGTCAGTTTGTGGGTGGGTGACCATCTTATCTTAACATATCGAGACCACTCCGTGCCTCGGAAATCATTGGTCCCGGCTGTCATTCTTATGGATCTTTGAGACTCGTTACGGGTCGTCAGAAGCCCGAAAGTTTGACCACCAATTTTCCAAGGGATATTGTGTTACCCAGTATCTGGGTTGTGGAGGTTAGATAAGCAGTCGCTTCTTGAAAAAATACTGGTATTCAGCTGCATCCGGTTAAACTGGAAGCCGAGTACCCGACCCCAACATAGTTGGGAAAAGGCTAGGCAGATTGAAGGATTCAAGTCTACTTTAGGGATGGGCAAGTGAAAAAAATACATCGATATTTATCGTATCGATATTTTTAAACAGTATCGATAATTATCGAGTGAAAAATATCAATATATCGATATATCGTCAGTTTTTGCATGATTATTCATACATAAATTCTCAAAGCATTCAAACTTCGTAAAAAAGAATAGAAGAAAATAGTATTTTTTATTAACGCTCGAGCCTAAACAATTATACACAATTTAATCAAACCAGTAGTCATCAGATATGGACATTAGGAGCACCCTCTGTTTGATGTGCTCGCCTGTCAGAGGTTAAACAGGAAACCAAAGTCGCATTAAAAAAAATTGAAATTGATACGAATTCGATATTCTAAAATAAATATCGAATATCGATATATCGCGATTAAAAATATCGACGGTATATATTGATAGTTGTATGGAAAAATATCGATATTTTTATATATCGATATTTTTTGTCCATGCCTAGTCTACTTATTATGCCGTATAATTAGGTAACCGACATGAAGTAAACAACACCGTCGAGGTCTTATAGGCTTTTGCTTCAGTTTCTCTAATATACTAAAATATACAGTTGACGAATAACCTATCGATAAAAAATTAAACAAAGGGAGACTCGTGAAAAGTTATAAGCGTATTTTTCTTGGTCAGGCAGTTTACCGAAATCGTCAAAGATGTTTTTTAATTTCTGCTTGAGCATAAATGTATTAAAGAGTAAAAACTCGTTAGTTATTACTTTTTTGGATTAAAGCCTGAAATAATGATACACTAAAGATGGCGAGCCCATTGGTTGCGCAACGTGTTGCGACTCTTGCGACCTCGTCAGTTATCGCTAAATACGGAGACACAAGGTGAGGCTACCATCGGCCCATAAGTAACTACTGCCCTGACGCTTACCTGCAAACAAAACCTGTTTGCCATTTTTATGTTCTGTTTAACTCTAGATTCTTATGATATCTTATCAACTATATTATGTCCTATTAATGATTTTATTGATTGATCATTTTCTACTGTCTAGAAAGATGAATCGATTTTTTCAATAGTAATTATTAATTTAAAGTACATACATACATTGATGACTGTACTTTATAAAATTCCGTTCGTACATGCGCTGCACGATTGCATACAAGATGACAAGAAAGATATTCTCACTGTTTTCTTTAGTCGCGTAGACAATACAATTTGAGTGCCATGAATGGCCCGTTTGTAAGAAGAACATGACGAAATGTAATTCTAAGTAGCTACTAAGACGAACAGAGATGTAATAGATGGACTAGAAACTGTGTTAGAATAATAATGCCAAGAGGTAGGTACTATTTGGCCAAAACCTCGAGCCCCATTAATGGATGTCGATTTGCGAAATTGCGAAGTGGAAAGTGGCGATAGGCGGGTTGACGCTATTCATTATGCAGTCCTTTCTTGGTAGATATCTACAACTAAATTGTATTTCACGTTTCGCAGCCCGCAATTTCAAAGTTTTGTTCTAAACTGAACTAAGTTATACCGACAGAGCTTCTGAATTGGATAGATTTAGCAGTTCTATAAGACTTGTGTGTTTAGAAATGTTGTATCTTTTAGGCTCTGGCAGACTTGGATTCTGAAATAAAGGGAAGGTCCTCTCGGAGAAGGTTAAGGCGGTGTCGAAGCTATTCTTCTAAACAAAAACCGGCCAAGTGCGTGTCGTACCACGCACAATGAAGGGTTCCGTAGTTGGGATGAATTTATCCCAAAAACAAACTTAACTTTGTAGTTGAAAAATATGTTCTCCCATACGGAATGTATGGGAAAACATGTTTTTGCAACTGCAAAGTTAAGTTGGTCGATTATAACTCGTTAACCTGTAGAGCCTACTTAGCTGTGATAGTTTCCTTTTAATTTCGTTATATAACCTACTGTTGTGATTTTTTTCACATACCCAAAACCAACCATTTAGCCGGCAGGGGGGGGGACACTTGACTCTAACAAAAATTAGCACTTTAATGCTTAATATTTCGCAAACGAATCCCTGAATCCAAAAATGGTTTACACAAACTCACAATATTTTTGAAGGACCTTTCCAATGATACCCCTCACCATGGGGTAAAAATATAAAAAAAATAAACATCACCACTTTACGTATATGAGAGGTACCCAAAAAAAAATGTTTTTCATAATTTTGTTTTACCACTTTGTCGGCGTAATTAATATGTATACCTATGCCAAATTACAGCTTTCTAGTACTAAGGGTCTCGGAGCTAGACCGCGGACAGACAGACAGACGGACATGACGAAACTATAAGGGTTCCTTGTGTACTACGGAACCCTAAAAAACGAATCCAGGGTTGATAGACAAGCCTGCCGGGACTGCGAAGAAGTCCGAAAGGGAGATCGTGGCCCCCGGCAACATGGCAACCGAAGGAACACGGGTGGGTTTTAGTCAATAAGAGTCTGTCACGCCCTCCCGCTCCACCTAGAGCGGGAGAAGTTATTTGATAATTTCACAACCAAAAAAAAAAAAGAAAACTAATGTAATCGACTATAGACCGGCGCAATGACCGAATAGGACAAACGATTGGCTTCAAAGCGAGTCAATTAGTCACTAAGTCCATTAACCTTCCCTGTGGACCCAACAACTGTTGTTATTTTTACCATGTAAAGCAAACCATTACGTCAAAATTGAAGTAATTTCCACGGAGCTCACACAGTTAAAGGGATTGAGATGATTAATGATCAAGAGGCGTAATGGTCGTGACGAATTAAATGGAACTTATCTCTCAGCGCGCCTACGCACCTAAGCCTAAGTATTATAATTTTATTTATTGTCCAAGTTTAATTTACTAATAAATACATAATACGTAAGCCATGCCCATGTGACGTGTCACTAACATTCTGTGGTTCTTCTTACAAAGATGACGTAATGCTTGCCAATGATAATAATAGGGAATAATGTTTTGAAAACAATTTCCTGGTTTGAGGAAATAACCAATAGGTGTAATGGCCGTGACCGATACTGATATTGTACAGCAGTGATAGGCACTGCACTTATTATTTAACACTCGTTATAACGATAAGAATACTGATAATAATTGTTTTTAGGTATACATAGATACGTCACTCAAGTTTCATAGTACTTTCATGTATTTTTTTCTTAAACAAATTGGTCAATTAAAACGTTGCACGTAATTGTTGTAAATTGAGGCACGCTGCGATAGTTAGGACCGTTAAACAAAGGAAAGACCTTCCTGCGACTCTCACAAATTCGTAATTGTAGTGCTAGAGAAACTCACAACAAACTGTACATAATTGCTGATGCAAAAACAACCGTCATCATCATCAACATCACAGTAACACACGCCACTAAACTGGATCGTGGGAGAGAAACGGGATCCTTTGAATAGCGCCATCAGCGACTGA
Organism: Agrochola lychnidis; assembly: GCA_963680765.1. Lineage (NCBI taxonomy): Eukaryota > Metazoa > Arthropoda > Insecta > Lepidoptera > Noctuidae > Agrochola > Agrochola lychnidis. The sequence continues at coordinate 17,203,247 of OY796850.1, read as the reverse complement.
GGAAACGAATACGCACCAGCTACTTAGCCACAGCCACAATGGCGATCATTAAGATGTTTCCACACGCTCGTATGCGTAGTGCAATTGTTTCGAAATCGAGAGTATTTTACCGCAGCTCGTTGTCAGAGCGCATGGGAACCGTTTGAGTAACTAAGTGATCGATTTCGATATCGTTTTAAGCATTACCGGAAAATAACAAGGTCACAGCCGTTAGGTATCCCTCGCTTTTAGTAGATATCTTCGCTTCAATAATGCCTCTAGATCAAACTTAGCATGTCAACGTTTGCTTGAGACGGATGTGGAAAATGTCGCTCATTTATACTGCTTCTTAATGTTAGCCTCTCTCTAATAGTCTTAAATTACATTTATTTTTATTTTGTCTGTACTAAAGACGATGGATTATTGAAATGGACTTTTAACTAGCTATACTAGTCCCAGCAGTGGGAACGTCATAGGCTGATTGTTATACTAGATTTACAGCTACAAGTACAGAAGGTATTATTATTATGAATCAAATTACTGGTTACGGGGTTAGTTTTTAGAACAAAAATTTACAAGAATCGCCCTGAATTTTAGAGTAACATTACTTGTAGAGGAAGAGACGAAGTCTCAGCTCACACGATTTTTTCAAGTTTCCCGGGAACAAACAGCTTATGTACAATTATTTAATTCTGCGTATGCGCTCAGGTCGACAGCCCCGTTGTTCTTAATGTATGAGTTTTTTAGAGATGATGTGTTTTCTCAGAAGATTAATTTTATCTGATGATCGTTTAACTTCTACTGTACATCATAGTGGCAGTATTAGGTTCAATTCCTATAGCCTAGAGTTTGTAAAACTCTAAAACTACTTGAATGCACATTATGTTGATTCGTAGGTTAATTTTTTAATCAACTCAAGTACCTACTTAAGGACGTGGGAGGAAACCTACGTTCGTAAGATTCGTAGTATAATATCCAGCAGCCCAAGACGTTCACCCACGCCACATAGGATACAATCGCTGTTCAGGTGGCTTGCGAAGTAGAACGCACTTTTTTGCAAAAACGTAATTCGATTCAAACCACTAATTTCGCAACAGTGAATTTACTTCACATAGTGAACATGACATTAAGTAATTTGACTTTGAGAAAATACGATTTTCTTTTATCTTGAAAGTTATAAAAGTGAAAGACGATATTATCTACATTGTACTCGACCAGTTTGAGCATGTGTAGGTACTGTAATTACAACGGTAGGTATACTTTCTCATCTCCGTGTGTGTGAAATCGCACACAACCTTTGGTGGTGCGTGCCTGTGTTCGTTCATACTGGTTTTCATATTGTTATTAATGACGGGTAGGTGCATGACCATTAGGTACACGATTAGGTACTACTAGAAAACCAGCGTGGTAGTGCATCCTCCTGAAGTTCTGACCTCTCTTTACAAATGCCCCCTTTTCGTTTTAGGTCATAATATCGACGGTTGAAAGGCTAATTGATCTAAGCGACATTTTGTAAAACTTGCAGGAGGACGGATAATAGTTTTTTTATATTTTTAAATCGTAAATAAATAACTATTTGATAGACTTTTATTTATTTAAATCAATCAATCATAATAAGGTCTTATTATGATTTAAAAAAATAACTAATCCGTCCTCCTGCAAGTTTTACAAAATGTCGCTTAGATCAATTAGCCTTTCAACCGTCGATATCATCATCATATATCAATAGGCATCTTTCACAAGTTTGATAGGTATTCTGGGTATCAATTCAGTTTCAGCACGGGCTGACACTGAATTATTCCGTCACTTATCCGAGTAATCACTCTCTAGGGATTAGGTACTCCGTAGTCCACCGAGCGACATACAAAATGGCTACTCAGATTAGTAATGAATATTTTAAAAAAGAGCAATAAACTCAGATAAGCCTATTAGCCTACTATAATAGTTTAAATTTAAACTAGTGTAGTTTTTCAAAACTTTGTTTCCAGTAAACTATTCGTAGGTATATGGGAAAGGCAAGAAAGCTGCCACTTACAATTTTACAGGTTGGTTTAATATTAAACTTTTGAAAGTTTGATAAGACATCAGAATTTGGCATTGGAAGCAAGTCCTGATAAAAATCTTCTCAATTAAATCCTCAATTTACGTTTCACAAAAATTGAAACCATCTCTATTGAAATCTTTACTTGATTAATGAATAGATAATAGAATATTTAATCATGCTTAAATTACAGGTATCTGCAACGCAATAAAGCGATTACCATTCATTATCGTATTAAATAAGCAATCTTATCAATGGTAATTCGCATTTATGATGCACGAATATGTTTGATTGAATGAAAATATCAAAATATGATATTGGCAAGTGGCGCGGCTCACATGTGGTAGGTACTCCGCAAAGACGGCGATAACGGTGACGATAAACGAGCGCGTTTTTCATTAACGGATCGACGAGTTTCCATGAATGGGTGCGTTGAATGGAAAACGCTTGGTTTGCCCCATTCACAGCGCGCCGCCGCCGCCGCCCGCCCGCCCCTCGCTAGCGTTGTTGAATCCGAGATAACTATGTACGATGTACAAGGCGCGACGCTCGACACCCGCCGCCGCCATCGCGTCGCGGCGCTCATTTGTTTCTTGTAGGTTATAATCCTGCTAATCATTATTCGCCTAAACAACTTATCTACGTTACGAATACGACTTTTTACGACGCTGAAAGTAATCTCCATTCGTTCCACGTATACTACACTATCGCTTGAACCATAGCTGTCTAGTATAAAAATTGAGTAGCTTCCTGTACATGGAAACAGAATTGGGTTAAAGTTTACACACTAAACATTATGTTCGCGAGACGATTCAACCTAGATTTGCGTTTTATGTTCATGGTAATGATTACAAATTTAAGTATGTATCTAAAGATCTCTAATAATTAAATTATCAACACTGCAATCACGATTTGCGAACGCGGCAATTATATTTCTTCAAATTTGTCTCAAAATCGTAATTTCTCGTTATTGGTTCAATCGGTATTATGACGAGGCATTTCTAAAATTACCTATTGCCTCGAATCAATCAATCACACCTATTTGTGAGCTAGCTGCAAAGGGCAGCTAATAATAACAATCACTATCAGTCAAATATGTTTAGGTGTATCAGTGTATGTATCATCAACCAGCCAGTGCTTATCATGTTTGTTACAAACAAATTGTATTATTTAACGCCTTCTATTACACAAGTAGGTATCAACACGATATCGCCACTTGTAAATAAACATAACTCCAAAGAATTGCTACTCGTCTGTCAGGCAGGCGACAGGCAGCAGCAGTGAAATACACACTGCTAATCAGAATCCTCTGTTTACTCAAGAAATAAGACACGATATGTATGTACTTCGGTACGTGCGTGACTCACATTCACATGTTAATGTAGTTGTACAAAAACAACGTTTTAATATTGCACACAGTCGAGACGCCCGCGCTGAGACTTGAGACGAACTTCTAAGAGTGAAAACGATGCTTTATATCGACAGGCCTCAAAAGGCGCAGGTAACCGATTCCTGAGTCATACCACGCATAAAATAAATAATAGGATTCAATTAGCAGTTGCCCTTTCGGGTTCGGAACAAAGGTGTTCGATGGCGTACGTGTAGATAAGGCGCAACGGAAGTCGCCATAAGTAAAGTATAGTATGTATAAGGTTGTCACATTATGGCTTGTTCTGAACTAAAGAGACGAGAGCGCCTGTGAGGACCAAGACGAGACGCCCGCCCACGGCCATAAACAAGGCAATCTACTAAGTACAGAACTAATTAAGACATTCCATAATGACGATATTTTAACAGATTCATAGAAAAATAAGGAATCCTTTTAGTTAGGTCTCAAATGTTTGGTACATTCTAACATAAATTGTAATGTGAAAATATTTCAACCAACATCAAATTTTCTTGCAGTTTCCAAAATAATCTTCATGATTTTTGATAATTAAAGCTGTTTAATTTTTAATCTATCCTAAAAATAAGTGTATTTAGATTTTTGATGCATATTAGAAGAAATATAAAAAAATCGAAATACACTTGAAACTTATTTTTAGGGTAGTTGATAGCAGGTATAACTAAAATAAAATAACTTTTGTAATGATAAAGTTTTAGGATACTTTCATTTTAGCGTTACTGTGTAGAATAATCAGTGGTTCCAAGCACTGAGAAAGTTTGTTATAATAACCAAGTGTTAAAATGTGCTTCACAAAATATAAATACAAATTAAATAAAGGAATGTTTTGTAACTATTGTCTACAAGACCCAGCAAATTAATTTTGGAGCTTAGATAAGTAAAGCAGGACTAACTAACTAAAATATTAATATAACAAAGCAACATAGTCAGAAGCGAAAGCGTCGGCGGGTCGCGCCCCGGAAGGCATACTGCACCCTTATCGTGGCAGACACACTTCGTGTTATCGTAGATTTATGCGCCCGCGCCGCCACCGCGCGCCGGCACAAATCAATCATATCATACATTTCTGTACCTACATATGGAAATGCATTACTTAGCTCACGTCATCCGACTGTGCAGTGTACATAAGGCACCTACGTACACACTGTATCAAAATCACAATTGTTATGCTCATGGTCATTTACTTTACAAATAAAATTAGTTTTAGGTTTTTATGGGACTCATTGATGTTGCCTTTTATAATGTAATTGAAATATCTTTCTGTCTGCTAATGGACTTTAATAAAATGTATTTTCACCGGCTACTGCATACACATATTTGTATATGGACTAGCATAAAGTAACTTTTACATTAAGAAGCTATTAATATTTGGTAAATTAATATATTAAATGAAGCAATAACTTTAGCAAAATTATTGAATTGAAAAAATAGGATAAGAAGTGTAGTTTTTCTCATTTTTTTAAGTTAAACACAATTTATTTAACCGGATAAATGCCTCAACTATATGTAGACACAGTTTTATTATTAAAAATTAAACAAAAACATAATAAAATATATTCCTTCCATTCCAGAACTTAATGTGCTAGACTTGCAAACAGATCCATAATTAGAGTGAGTGCAGAAATGGACATATTATAGCTGATATAATCTAATCTGTTATCTAAACTATCTGATGAATTGAGACTTTTGTAAAAATACCTAATCAAGTTTTTTAAGTATTGGTCAATGATAGATAATGTAATCAAAATGAATAATAAACAGAAGCAAAACAAAAACATGATATACATAATGGATGAGTACATAATGTGAATGAGTATGTGTATTGTAGAAACACTCTCATTGTACAAAGTAGTAAAACAATCTCCTTAATAAAATCTTGACTGCAACACATTATTGAAAAGTGCAAGTTAGTATCTATCGCCAAAGAAAGAAAACAGGTGGGGAGTTCTAGTATCAAAGTTCATCTCATAATGAATTAAATGATGGGAGTACACAGCAATATCTAATCTTATATGATCTAGGCACGATATTCATTGTATTCACGGCAATTCATCAAATTCATTCATAAAGTTTGCGTGAACTGTCAAAACAGTACAGGACGATAACAAAGAACTAGACTCCTGAATAAATGTGAAAGAGATCACATCAGTCGCATGATGTGCACTTGAAAGTATCACCTAATTTACTCCTGTGGTGATATTCATTCACATCTGGCTCAGAAAATTAAAGAGTTCTTTGGTACCACCTGTTCACCACAATGACAACAATATTTTTCTTACAACACGATAGGCGTCAAATAAAGAATATTTAATTATAAAATGATTTTAGAACACTCACTAGACGTAAACAGTAAAGAAAGTTGGTAAAACAATACGTACCGATCTTTATTTTCAATCTTTCTTCAACTCGCACTTTACGCATATCGTCCGCCATGTTAAATCCATAACTGTTTATCTCTTTCATCCGCTGTTATCTCTTTCGGAACGAGCCCGTTCGGCCGGCTTGTCCCGCCACTTCCGGAGTGTCGTAATGGTCTACTTGAGCCTGTTTTCGAATTAGCTGGGTAATTGAAATCCATACACAAAGTTCACTCTAAGAATCCACATTTTCGACGATGTTTTGAATATACATTTATTACACACAGTAAACCGAATGAATTCACGCTTGCATTGCGCATGTGCTCAATACATACATGCACTGAGCACTCTTCTATCAATGAATGAACGCACTTAGTCCAACTTCATAGTCCTTTTCTTGTTTTCAATGTAATTTTGTTACTAAACACTTATCTCACATTTCGGATAATTGATTCTATACAACACAACATGATCATGAAAATGTTTTGAAAACTTCATTTCTCAATGAATAAAAACTATGAATGGGTAATTACGTCACGTCAAGACATTCAACGTTGCGCCTGCGCGGCCACGGGTGAATTCGTTCCAACTTCGAACACCATCGCCTCGTTCGCTGCTCTCGTCCCTAATTTAGAGAGAGAGATAGAAATACGTCTTTATCTCGCTCGTCTGTACGGGATGCATAGATTATAAAGATTTAAGCATAATAATTTATAAAATGGCAACTTAATTATTATTATCAGGCGTACACAATCGACTATGTCCATACAAACGCAATTACTTTAGTAGACTCGACTTGCTTGCGATTCCATTATTATCTCACCTCCACACATAGGTTTTGACAGCCGATTGGCGCTAGCGATTTCAAACCAATGGAAGTAGTAAGTACTACAAGATTTAGTACAGACGCCAGCACATCAAGCTACTACAATCTGTCAAATTTATTTAATAGATTTTCAACTTTATCGCTGATATGTAAGGTTCAAAGTTGATTGGGAAAATTTGACAGTTTCGGGTAGCTTGATGTGCTGGCGTCTGTACTTCCATGATTCATCCAAAATCACTGGGCAGTCAGATTGTAAAAACACAAAATCTGTATTTTAGTCATCATAATGTTTCCTGTTTGTATAACTATGCGTTTGCACCAGAAAACATTCAATTGCACGAAACATGAGTAAGTCATGACTGTGCGTTCGCACTGGCGAAACATTTACAACGAAACATGTTGGAATCTCTATTTTCTGTCAATTTTCCATACAAAGTTTGACAGGCACTAGAGATTTCAACATGTTTTGTTGTGATGTTTCGCCAGTGCGAACGCATAGTGAGTTCACACTGTCTAGATACATACACAATAGACATGTTTTTTAAAGAGATTTGTAACGTTTGCGTTCACACTGTTGTTTGTTTAGGTCAAATTATGTCTCGCAACTTGTCTATTGCTTGATGTTTTGTGTTATCTGAGTATGGTGGTAAACATCTCGTGTTTATATCGAAACAGAGTGATCCAAAGTAGACACGGTGAAGTTTTTTTTAGAAAGTCGCGCATCCAGTACCTAAGTTTCTTCCTAGGTTTTTGCCGTTCCAGGTATGCAATACTGGCAGATACAAACAATAAATCGTCTTCATCGCTTGAATCCATTTTATTAGGAACCTTCTTTTGATATTGGTGCCGATTCTCTTGTACACCGAATTAAACTAACTAAACTATCACTAAAATTCCTTACTTTTGGCTATGAGAATCTTACTAAGCTATTCTGCAAAATAAATTCTTGACACAAATAAATCGAATTTGACGATCGCGACTCCACGTGTTAGGTACTTGTTTGCCGTACCCAGTGAATTATTTTAGAGCCGGAGGCGCGTAGGGTGGCAGCCTCGACGTGTTTTTTTTAAGGACATTTTCACTTTTTGTGTGGAAAATATGAAAAATTATTACCTACATGTTGAGTTCTAGGGGTATAAGGGTTTTATAAAGGGGGTCGAAATTTTCATTACTTTTGCGATAGGACACACTGTTTTCGAGATATAAGCAAAAGAAAAAAAAGATACAGTACTGTTTTTGCGCCTGAAGTCGAGGTGTTGGTGTGAATTTAAAGTTCATGACAACCAATTTTATTCCACACGTTTTTAATCGCGATTAGAAATAGTCAGATTTAGGTAGACAATCAAAACTTTAGGTGGAAAACGTCAAATTCAGAATAGCAAAATTGCTATTTTCACTAAATTAATCTCTCACTATGCGTTCGCACTGGCGAAACATTCACAACGAAACATGTTGGAATCTCTATTTTCTGTCAATTTTCCATACAAAGTTTGACAGGCATTAGAGATTTCAACATGTTTTGTTGTGATGTTTCGCCAGTGCGAACGCATAGTTAGTGCCATCTCAGTGCTCTCAAACTAAAATATAGTCAAGTTGTGTCACTTTAGTCTATTTCATAATGGGAAATTGTCGTTTGACAGGAATAAACGATATCTTGGTAATTTTTTGTCTAGTAAATGCCTCTAGCATTTGTAACAAGAGAATCGGCACTATTACCCAATTAATAAACGATGCATTTTTTTTACTTTGTTTAGTATATTTATTAGTAATTTTGCCTTCGCTACGATTTGGCCACAAATAAATCACTGTCAACATCATTAAGATTCACAGAACATAAAAGTCGGCAAATTGCAATGAAATGTCAACACAAATCTTACAACATGTTGCTAGATACGAAATTGGTTTGTAAAAACGTGTGGCGAAACATGTCAAATCATAAGAAACTTCAAACATGTTTCCCGGCAACAAGTTGCGTGACAATGCGAACGCGAGTCGATACATTGACAGAAAACAGAGATTTCAACATGTTTTTATCTCATCATCTGTATTCGCACTGGCGAAACATCACAACAAAACATGTTGAAATCTCTAGTGCCTGTCAAACTTTGTATGGAAAATTGACAGAAAATAGAGATTCCAACATGTTTCGCTGTAAATGTTTCGCCAGTGCGAACGCACAGTTACGACGCCTCATTGAGGTGAATAACAATTAAAATTCTATTGTATCTCGTTAATGACAGTTGAAAGGGAATGTTTCGCCAGTGCAAACGCACAGTTAGATTGCTCTGTATAATTGGATACAAAAATAAGAATTCGAGTATACAGTAAATTTCCGGTTTCTTAGTGGTAGTTAGCGGCAGATTTTGCTAAAAGCCCTTAGTATACCATTATTTCACAACTTTATCGTGATGTTTCGTCGTTTTATTTCATACTTGTTGTTAGACTTTGGCTCACAAAAGTTGATCCTGGATTAAAGCATATAGTTTCGACAAAATATCAGGTTTTTAATTTTCTTTTGGAGTGCTTTCTCGCATAGTTTTCGTCTTATAACATCTTTGGCAAATACATGGGTCTCCGTATTTTTGTAGTCAACAGCTGCGCAACGGGGCATAATAATTAATCATGCGTAAAAGAAGTAGCTTGTTTAAAAAACAAATATGGATAACTCAGAATAATAACCTATTGTGAGCTTTCAAATTCTTGGACACGTGATAGTAGCGCCATCTGAAGTGAGCAAGTGGCAAATTTTATTATTATTTTGTATTACGCTATATAATTATTTGTGGAACGCATTTTCATAAATGTATAGGTAGGTACAGCTTGGCAAAAAAGAGTCTGAAAAAATGAGGGCGCCATTATCGCACTTAGGTCACTTCGAGTGGGAAATAAAAGATAAATGTGCAACAAAAACCGCTGCTTGTGGGTGACTGAAATCAAAACCTCCTAGCACTTGTCAGTTGTCGGTAAAGGAGTGTAATCACCATAGGTCTGAATATGTACTTCCAAATGTCACCACGTCAGACTCTCTTATTATAGGATCATAGTTTCTACCGTACCCTTCTGGGGCAGTACCATAATTGTTCCAGTGCAGAGATGGAGCTATACAGGACGAATCTCGGACGAATAGCACTATCTCTTTTTCACAGTGGAACAATGATAGCTTAAAAAACGTCATACGGAACAGTTGTAAGAAATCTATGTTTCCGACTGAAAGACTTGTATAGACGCCAGCACATCAAGGTCCTACAATCTGTCAAATTTATTTAATAGATTTTCAACTTTATGGCTCAAAGTTTAAGGTTCAAAGTTGATTGGGAAAATTTGCCAGTTTCGGGTAGCTTGACGAGCTGGCGTCTGTACATAATTATGGTCATGAAAAAAATTTAAACTTAAGTTGCTTTGCTTGTCAAACTGACAAGTGTCAGGGTAATTTACATTACTTGGATATTTTGATAAATTGTAGGCACAAAGTACATTGAATAATTGTAGGTTCCTTTTAAGATTAGACCTGTGGAATAGACTAAAACATTAGTACTGTAGTAGCAATATGTTATAATTACTAACATTCCTTAAAATGAATGATAATTACACTCATGTAGACAGCAATGTATTTTACGTTTCTAAAAATATTATGGGTCCTTGCGACCAGAGTGCTGAATATGAGCAACTGCTGAATGATTTTAATTCTATCTATGATGAAAATTGCAGTTGCAAAGAAATTTGTTCCCAAGCAACATGTAAGTGCCTTCAGATATCTTGTGGTGATAACTATCTTGCCTACCAGAAAGATGGTCAGTTGAAGTACAAACTTCAACCTAAATCTAAATCATATCCAATTTTAGAGTGCAATGATAGTTGTCCTTGTTCAATTGAGTGTGGAAATAAAGTTGTGCAGAAAGGACCTGTGGAAGGTCTAGATATCAGGCGTTGTGACAAAGGATTTGGTCTTTTTGCATCATGTTCCATTCCTTCTGGGACATTTTTATGTGAATATGCAGGAGAAGTAATAACTCCAAACCAGGCTTCTGTAAGACATCATAATAATAAGATGCAGGGAAAAAACAATTATATATTTTATCTAAGTGAGTTGTCTGGCGGCCACCCTATAATTACTATTATTGATCCAAGTGTGTTTGGTAATATTGGGAGATATATAAATCACAGTTGTGATCCTAATTGCCAAATTTTGCCAGTCAGGTGTGGGAGTCCTATCCCTAAGTTGGCAATATTTGCCTGTAGAGACATATTACCTAATGAGGAGGTGACCTTTCATTACGGTTCAAGTGAGAACAGTAATCCTGTAACTGAGACTGATTTGACTAGGTGTTTGTGTAAAGCTAAGAGTTGCAGTGGTTTCATGCCTTTTCAGAAGTATTAACATTATGTGGTTAGCTGTTTAATAAACTTTATCTTATGTTCAGTTGGTATGTCAATAGTCAATGGACACTTCTGTAACTCTAAGTCCATAAAAAAAACAGTGGAAACCGTTTATAACAACTATGAAGGGACCGTCGGATAACGGTTATAAAAAAACTATGTTATGTAAACAAAAATGTTGGGACCTCAAAATTTCATTGTGAGTCGTTATAAACGGTTTTCACTGTAGATACAGTTCTAATGGTTTCTTAGTTTTATAATTGATCTGTTGATACATCTTGTTATTTTAATGATGCATTTATTTAAAACATTGCCTTCCTTTTGGGGCAGTCTGGTAAAAAAGAGCAAAAGAAAAACTGATGTTAACAAATAATGCTTGCTCAAAGATTAAAAAAATGATTGAACTAGTATTATAATAGTCATTAAATCAAAATACACACAATAAAAATAATTTAGATGAAATGGATTATTTGATTTTATGTTCCCTGAGGAAACTCCATCTTTGTTTTTCTTTTTGCTTGCTTGTTTTGTTCCTCTCTTGGCTTTCCTCTATTCTTTCTATTTCTTGAGATTCCACACATCTTCCTTCAAGATACCAAGAAATCATTCCAATTGCAAACAGAATTAACAAGTGATTTATACCTTACTGCTACACAAAAAGTATAATATACACTCCTGGACTCCTAAATCAAGCCACCCTGCATTTTGAAGTTTATAGGGACTTTTGTGGTCTGTGGTCTGAATGGTCTGAATTCAAATTTGTACCAGTGATGACACCAAAATGATCGCCAGTATGTCTGCTTCAAAACTGCATAAATGTTTTTATTTTTTTATTCCTTGACATATTGATGTTACAGGCCTTGATACATGGAAATGCATAGTGGCTCGATTTAGGAGTCTGGAAGTGTAGTATACTCGTAGTTTTTTAAACTCTACATTCTCCTTTACCTCTTCTTGGTTTTCGCAATTTTGTTGTTCATGCTATTGACCATCCTCCTTCAGTTTGACCATCCTCCTTCAGTTTTACCATCCTCCTTCAGTTTGACCATCCTCCTTCAGTTTGACCATCCTCCTTCAGTTTGACCATCCTCCTTCAGTTTAACCATCCTCCTTCAGTTTAACCATCCTCCTGCAGTTTAACCATCCTCCTTCAGTTTGACCATCCTAGTTCAACAGCCAAATCTGCTGGAGATAAGACGCGTAAGGCTAGGCCGCTAGGGGCAAATCTGAGCGAAAAAACCGCGGCCGAATTTTAGGCTCCAGCGCACACCAAAGAAAAATTAGCGACATTATTTTTCGGGGACAGTCAAGCTTGTGATTCCAAGATCGGGCAAGGTGTTATTAATTTTAGAGTTGGAAATTGTGACACCTTCGTACGTACAGCCCTACGCGTCGTTTCGGATTGCTTTCCCATTAGACAATAAGAGTGAGGGAAGGGGGAGGGAGTGCACCTGTGTTTGGACACACGCTTGTGAACTATGATTCTTCCTGCATCTCAACGAGACTACCCAAATAAGCATAGTCTCCGTTGAAATTGGCCGCCGCCGCCCGCGCCGCCGTGACCGTAATTCGATCAGGAGGATATTATTAAAATTAATCGGGTAACAAGCCAGCCGCTTAACTTTCACCTCTGTCTTACCCCCTTTTCTGGCTTGAGATGATGTCAATAACTCTTACCATGGATATCCCGTCTTGGTACAGATTAGCGATCAACGAGACGAGATGTTGATGTATGCCCATCCATTGTAATATGGTCCACTGGCAATCCCATCTGACGCAATCAAATGCCTTCGAGTAATCGACGAAGCACATTGTAGTATCGGTATCGGCGTGTTGAACTCTCGGCTTTTCTCAATTATTTGGCTCACATTCACAATTTTTTTCTTTTTTGCCTCGACCTTGTGGTTCTGATTTTAATTTTGTTTTTCAGATCATCAGATCTTCTCTTTTTCTTTTTGCTTCCCAGATCTTCAAATGGTTTTCGGAAAAATGTGAATGTAGTCCATACTAGGCATTGTTGGGCGATATTGCAAATCAATTAATCACCTATTCGGACTTATTAGAAGACTATATCATTGTAATTACTTAATCACTTGTTTTCAAACTCATTAGAAGTGGTTTTGTTATTTGGTATTTTGGTTGTATGCAAAGTTTTAAACAAATTTTGTGTTGATAAATAACTAGCTCAAACATAGTTATCTAATAATGGGTGTACTATAAACCTCTGCCTACTCCTTCGGGGATATAGGGGTGATGCAATTTTATGTTATGTGTTGTTAAAAGTCTGTGTTCCTCAACTTAAACACTGAAAGGAACTGTTTCATTTATAAAAATTCATAAAAATATTTTGAGTCTGCCTCGTTGGTCTAGTGGTCGCAAGTGCTACTGCTGAGCATGAGGTCCTGGGTTCGTTTCCCGGGTCGGTCGAAGTGTTATTGGGTTTTTCTATCTGAAATTTCTCAGTAGCAGCCCGGAGTCTGGATTTGTGCCCGGTTGATGGCAATAGGCTCGCCCCCTATTACATGGGACTTAAACATAACTGGCGAAATGTGGGTGTGCCTACTACAGGTACACCTCTGCCCTACCCTTCGGGGAAACAAGGCGTGATTTTATATGAAAATATTTTGATGATTAAAAAAAAATCTGCAGCGATAACCGATAATGTGGAGTATGACAAAAAAACATAAATAAATTAGTACTATAACCACCTGTAAGGAAATTACGGTTTTCCTTGCCGTTTAAGAGATAATTACATTTTTCATACTAGCTTCATACAAATTTTTCGAAAAAAAGTTATAATTCCTTCGTTTTTGTGCAGAATTAACTCGGGTGTCATTTTTGTATATGTATTTTGTATATTTTTGTATAACTAATACAAGCTATATTCGGCAAAAAATCCGGCACTTGCAAATTGAAATCCTTAAGTCTATGAAAGCCGATTTTTAGCCTACCGTGCGTCGTCATGATAGATAATGGCAAATATGGTCTTAAAACACTCACGGTCTTCTTTGAACTATGCGCTGGCTTTTCAGTTTGAGATACAGCTCTGCTACTAAGACTTTCTGGTCGCTCTCGCAATCCGCACCAGGATAAGTTTTAGTGGAGCTTATGCACGATCTCCATCTCTTGTCCAACAGCGATGTAGTCTATTTGTCTAGACTATTACGTGCTCTTTCACCTGGCATTAGTAACATACTGTCCGCACTGTGCATGGTGAGTCATGAACATGGCGTCGGGTGGTAGCCGGATCGCATCCTATCGCTTTCTTTACTTGGTCCACTTTCATAGGATTTCTTGGGAAAATAGTGCAGTGGTTTCCCCTTGTCTTCTGCACCGCAGTGATGTTATATGAGTAGTCAGTACATCCTGCTGCCAACGACGAACATCCGGTTGATGAAGAGATATGACCGGACCCCCGTTCTCCCATCTGCTTTTCGATCTGTATCTCCAAAGGGATTGGATACCACAATCTTGGTAACAGGGTTCGCCACGAGTAGGTGGGAGTGGAGTTGGTGAGGAGAGAAATGTATGACAAAGTTTTTGTACGATTTGTTTGATTTGGTTTATTTGGCTTTTCTTGTACTCAAACCTCAGTTGGTCCGATAGAGTTTATTGATCCTTATAAAAAATAGGATCGATTGGCATCAAAAATTTTTTTATGAAAACTGCCTATTTTATTGCTGACTGTATTTTTTTTTTTCAAAATCTGTAAATGCATATCAAAATGTCTCAAAAAGTTAAGGACAGTCTCCAAAGACCGCTTTCTTGAAGCTACAGCAGTTAAGGTAGCTGTCCTTACTGTTCCATCCCAAAAGTTGTAAAACCTAAATGAAAAATGATTAGAGAAACCTAAAGATGATTTTCAAAGATCTATTCAATGATATAGTTCGCACATTACATTGTTCGTCGACTTTATTTTTTTTCTATTTCGCATTAAGGCGTCTGGTTGTCGCCATATTGTAGTTTGATTACTGTCATGTCTTTCTTTGGTGACACTCATGATTTACCTTCGTAAGAATCATCAAAACTGGCCCACGCCTTTGGTCTTTAGAGCGCAACAAAGGAACAAACATACCTACATACATATAGGCTGATAAACACATTACCCTCCTTTGCATCGCGCAGTCGGGTAAAAACTGTGAATAACGATGTAACGTCTCAAAAATTATAGAAGTATTGACTAATTAAAAACATTACACTCCTTTTTTGCGGCAGTCGTGTAAACATAGAAGATTGCACAAAAATTAGTACTGGGCCGGGCTTTGTACGGCTAGGTTATTTGCGTACGTAAACAAACAGGTTTTTTGTTTTTGCTCAGGCGATTTCCTTATAATTCTCATAATTATATTTTTTATTGATTTCGTTTCGGTTTATCTACTTTTCCTCATGCTGGGAATTACGTTCAAAACATTCAAGATAAGTACCTACCGCGAATTATGAAATAAGCATTCGTTTTTATTGAGTTTGCCGTATGTACTGCCTAATTGGTTGCACCCAAGCGCGACAGCTGAGCATGTATCCATCCAGCTTCGGAAAGCTAGGTTCGATACCCAGTACCCTAATTGCGTAATACAACACAATCTATTTCGATTTGAAACAGATTGCTAATCCATTGCTTCATAAGTTGGAAAAAAAATCTGCTCTACAACGTAAATAACGCAATGAATGTTGTTAAACTGTCAAAATGAAACAAATTAGGCATAATTGTTTACGAAAATAAGTTACGCAATTAGGGTACTGGTCGGGAAAAGTATTATTGTAGTACCTGGTGAATGGTAATAGGCTCGACGTCTACTATTACATGGGTGGGACTTAAAAACATGATTACTACCGAAATCTGGGTGAACTAAAAACCTCTGCCTAACCCTTTTAAGAATACAGGCGTGATGTTTTCAATCTCATCCGGGAGGAAACAGGTGCTCCCTGGAAGTACTGCCACCATACTCATTTCTCCGACAGGGCTGCCGTATTCCAGTTTAACACGTCGAGTGCACCCAGTTTTCATAGAGCTCATATGCCATGCCGACTTATATACATATTTTTTTTTACTAGCTTACGCTGTCCCACTCCTGGGCAAAGACCTCCCTCCACTCCTTCCATCTTTCGCGAGTCCGCGCGTCCTCCTTCCAATTTTGACGTAACCTATCCAGCTCGTCCCGCCATCTCCTACGTGGTCTTGCATATAGTGGACCTTCCAGGGGGGTCACCGGCATCACGTTTACGCTAAAGTGAACCCTCCAGGAAGGCTGCCGGCACTGAATGTGTTAAAGTGGATCCTATGGGGTGCCTATAAAATTACTGGTGGGTGCACTGGTCGTGGGCCTCTTTGATTGCCACCACCTAGTCAGGCGCACATTTTAATTTCACAAAAAAGGATGTGATTACGACCTAAACTAATAAAGGGTCAATTATTCCTCTCCGGGAGGACCCAGGGGTACCCAGCTCACCGTTATGTTGAACATAAATTGGCAATCAATGTTATGTCCGAAAAGATAATCAGATCGTAAGCGTGGGGTGCCGGGTCTACCTCATTTTCTGATAGCTTCTTGGTTTGATGAATGGTGTAGAGACAAAGCCAAAAGCTTTCGAAAAATCCACGGGTTGTAAGAACTTAAGAAGTAAGAACATCAAATAATTCCGTGTTAGCGTTTATTTACTGTTCTCGTTCACATCTAATGTGTCCTGACTGACTGTTACTGCTAATCCTCTACATGAGATTGCCTTAATCGCTTCTAAAATGACATCCACAGTTCGCAGGAAGTGATGCTGCTATTCTCAGTCAAGGCCAGGTAGGAATAATAAATGATTCAACTGTATTTTCCATTGCAGTTGTATCATCCCACTGTATGAAGTTGAGTTTCATAAGAAGACCATTAAAGTGTCCGTTTGTTTTAGCCGATTACTTGGGATCAAAAACCTGACATCCGGGATCGAAATTGAAGCAAACAGTTTGAGAATAGTTGTCCGATTGACCCGAAGATCCACGAATACGACGCGGCTCGCGGGAAGCCCGCGACTCGGCGGTCAACACAGATATGTGCACAATAATGTTGTGTAGGTACTTAAGCCGTTCGCGAGTGGCGTCCTATCGAGTTTCGCGGCGGACGACGACGAGTACGCACGCCACACGCGCTCCAGTGACCATAGACCCATTGCTGAGGGTGAACGTGGAACGTGCCAGAGCTTGAGGGACAATTGGTGCAATCATCTCGTTGAGCGTAAACAAACGAGTAAGTATGTTCTGCCTTTATGTAACAACGTATCGGCTGACTAGCTGCCGGTGTTTGAAAATATCATTGTTTTTGTTTGTGAGTTTATGTAGGTAAATGATTGATTCCGCGATTTACAGTTTTATAACTGTCCAAGTGGGGACCGGTCCTCGACATGGACTACGCCTAATCATTTCGGGTTTATGTGCATAGTTAGTTTGGTAGCACGATTTATATTTGTATGATATTTTCTAACAATCCATTAATTAGGTGCCTTCAGCACATTCTTACATTTGACCTGAGGTGGAATGTTTTGGAATTACCTTATCTAATAAATTTCCACTTGATGCGCAACTTATAATTTGATGTTGCTGGGCGTCCAAAGAATCCAAACCATAAATTTTTTGTAGAAACTTCCTATCCTTAATTGATTTCTGCCAACGGGTATTTAGTTATCTATGTTGTATAATACATATATGACTATATTGTAGGTGTTACTTCCACATATTTACAGGTATATGAGGTCTTAGTCGTCTTAGATATGTAGTATCTATGTTTCTAATATATAGCTATTGGTGTTCGTAAGTTCTTAACTCGTTTCTGATGGAGCCAGTGGATGTCAAACATCAATGAATTTTTACCGATTTCTGTTTACTAGTCTCGTTATGTGCACGAAACACTTTAGTTTCACATAGTAATTATCCTAAGGTGTTGCAATCGATTTCTTAACTTGGAATTGGTGCTAGTTTTGTAAGATATCCTTAAAATTGTTATTGTCACGAATATGTAGGTACCTAATACAATCGAATGATTGATAATTCCATGTCTACCTAAATCTTCTACCGATTTCGTTGTTGCGGGTTTTGACTGGTTTGTTCTGCCTTGAGGTTCAATCACTGCGATGCGAATAGCGCACAGGATTCGCGCCGGCAAAAAAGATTTTCTAGTCACAAGTTGCTCTAGATATTTACCAAACATTTTTATTATGGCAAAATTCTCCTTCTACCGTTAACATTGTATCAACTGGTCTAGTGGAAGTTGTGTTTTAGCAGCGGACGTTTATGTGATTAATGTGATTATACAAACATTCGCTGTTGCTGGTTCGTCTGCGTGTATTGTTTTTTAATACAAACGTCCAGGTTAAAAAGTTGCCTATGTAGGTACTTCACCAGACCGGAGGCTACCTAGTTGTCAAATTTCATTACGATCGGTTCAGTGGTTTTTCGTGAAAAGGCAGCAGACAGAGTTGATTTCGCATTTATAATAATTAATAAGTGTAAAATATTAATATTCATGGATGATGCGATGTGCTATGCCTTATAAAAAAAGAGGAGGTTAATGTTCGTCTGTGTGTATTAAAATTTTCGTCAATTGCGGACCGATTTTGAAAATTCTTTCATTTGATAGAGGAAGCTTGTGCAGTGGTCCCATATAAATTTTATTAACTTTGCTTGGGTAGTTTTTGAGTCAGCTTCGATAGAAGATATAAAAGCTTGGGATTGAACTGCTCGCTCTGCTAAGCCTTGTAATAAAACTAGATTTTTTAATTATTATGTAAAATCAACATATACCTACCAGTTTTATATACACATTGACATTGTTGAAAATTATATTCAAAATGACATGATTACTTTGTAAAGTATTATATTATTTTAATTATTGTGAGGACTATGTGGATATTTTTTTTTCTCTGCTAGTTTTAGTGATGGTCTGGCAGTTTGAGTAACTCAAATGCGGCCTACCCAAATGTCCTTTCTTTGGTATTGTTCGTCGAGTTGAGCTCCTTATGTTCTGAGTTGAGCTCCACGATTACTGACAAATGTTTGCACTGACTGGACAGGTCCACTCAAATCTGTGTGGTTCTTTCCTCAAAAGACCTTTTCAGACACTAATCTACATGGTCCTCATATGGCCTGACCAAGATTATATCTGGACTTTAAAAGAGACTGCGACCTCTGAGTTTGTTTCGTCCTTTCTTCTCAGAGTAGTCAGATAGGAAACGCCGAACTCATCTAGCTTATTTTCTATATGATTGATTTCTATATGATATTTTTTTTATATGACGTGTAAAAGTGATTCCGATATCCTATTTACATAAAAAACTATTTTATGTCATGTCATTTTTTTTTAAATCCCCTTCTTCGTCCGTAGGTAGTTTGCGGATAATGATTTTATTTAGGTACCTACTTATTTTAAATGATTATTTTATTTGTGTTTCGTGATAAAATGACAACTGGAGATGCATGCTAGGTCGAGGTCAAGGTCTCTAGATGACGCTTTGTCATGTGATGTAATCATGTATCGCTATGCCTTTTGTATTTATAGGTAGCTAAACTTGTATTGACCTGCGGTTGTAGGCAAATAAACGCCTTTGGGTAATCGGAAACCTTTTTTTTGGATGGGAAATTATCAAATAACTTCTCCCGCTCTGGGCGGAGCGGGAGGGCGTGTCAGACTCTTACTGACTAAAACCCACCCGTGTTCCTTGCCCTGTTGCGCCACGATATCCCTTTCGGTTTTCTTCGCAACCCCGGCAGGGTAATCGGAAGCCTACAGTTCCATCTGTACATTAATCTCTATCTGCGTCTCTACACTCTCGATCTACTGGATTGTTCATTTTCCTTAATCGTAACGATGAGTTTAGTAATTTTGTTCATAGACTAGCAAATGGTGTCTTAGAGTTTATTAGCTTCACCTTCCCGCCTGAAGATCGTCTAGAACCTGTTCCATGTTTCACCTCCTTGCAAGTTATTTATAGCCAGAGATAATAGCGATATTTTTTTGTTGCATTCTTGTATGTGTTGTTAGTTACTATGTGCCGTACCCAAACCAATCTGCAGATTGTTTTCATCATCTTTATTATTGCTTGCTTCATCTCTAGATGGAACATTAATTTTTATAGTTTTCAATCGGATATTATTAATATTGATTTGTTACATTTATAACATTTATGTTCAAAACCGGAGTAGGTACCGTTACGGTTAACGACTGCGTCTAATGTGACTTGACTATTTATTACCTACAGCAAGGAGCCTAACTGGTTAGCTGGCGTTAGGTCTGTGCGCAAGCGCATATCACAATTAAGTATTTCCCAAGAATACCCATATTTGTTAGTAAACCAAAAAAGCATGAGGTCTGTCATATAATACAGGGTGGCAGGGACATCGACGCGAAAACTGTTACCATGGATTCAGTAAAAAAAAATCGTCGGTTATAAAAAAAAAATCTTCTGTTTCATAGAAATGTTCAATACCTACGCGGTCAAAATGTATGGAAAAGCTGATTTAAAAAAAAAATAACCGACGAAGAATTTCAACGCAGGGGGTTCAGAATCATGTACTGAATCCACGGTAACAGTTTTCGCGTCAATGTTCCTGCCACCCTGTATAACTCATCAGGAACCGAATTTCTGTCACTGGTTTTTTTAAACTTTTATTCCTACTACAGCTAGCTCTGGTGAAAGCCTACAATCCTAGGCTTATTGTTGTGTCTTGTCTTGGCCATTCCTTGAGCGACAGACATGCAAAATAAGCTTTTCTAGTGTGTTTTTGTACTCATCAGGATGTCTGTCAATCGGTATCGTTTCAGACTCCTTGAGAGGTTACCCACATAGTTTTTATGATAACAGGAAAACAATACATTTCGATTCTTGGATCCCGTTCACACTTAGTTAAGCTCAGACATCGTAAATATTGACGTGCACGATTTGCTTCTTTTATTGCGGGGTTTGAGAAAACCATATTTTATTTTTATGACGCACTTCTGGGTACATTATCTATTCACTTTTCAAAAAAAATGTTTTCTTTCTCATCGACAACAATGACAACAGCTGACAATACTGGAGTGTTTGCTTCTACCGACTTTTGTAAAGAATTCCATATTTACTGACCTTCACACACGATGACACGACTGACTTTTATCAATAGTAGTTCGTGTTCATATGACACAGTTTTATCTATCGTACACAAACAAAATTGTTTGTCTTTCGAAGAAGTGTTGTTTTAAAAGTTATTTTAACGAAAATTAATATAATGATACCTACTTGTATTACTTATACTTACCAAGAACTGAAAGCAAATAAAAAAGTTTTGTGTCCCGTCTGCTAATTAGGTGTAGCAATACTTTGAAAACAAACTGACGATTACGTTTTATCTTCATTACCTATATTATACCCACTTACACATAACAGCTTATTTACTTAGAAATAAACTGTTGTTGTTTGTTTAAGGGTTCACTGGAAGCCAGTTAATTAGATTAACACAATATCAATTACGTACCTACGTACATTACACCTACTAATACCATTATGCCTACCTAATTAATAATTATCATATCATACATAATAATTAGTTAATTAATGTCAAAATAACAGCTTTTACTAAATGCATATGAAAGTATATAGGTACTTAAGTACTTAATAAAAAAAAAACAATTTTAAAATTTTTGTTTGTCCGGCTAACCTCCGTAATGGCTGGATCGATTTTGACGGGACTTTCACCGTCAGATAGCAGATATTATAAGGAGTAACTTAGGATTAGGATAGCAGATATTATAAGGAGTAACTTAGTAACTTATGAGAATTAGAAAAATAATTAGGGTCCACGCGGGCGAAGCCGCGAGCAGCAGCTAGTGAAAATAAAAGTTTTTGCATACCTAGTCTCTGACTGCAAACATCAATCAACTACCTTTTAACATTAGATCTGATTTTTTTTAGGTTTCAAACATAGAAATATATAACTTTTATGTATGGATGTTAATACTATTGTATATTGATAATATTGTACGTTTGTTCCGCAGGGAAGCATCATGAGCCGCTTGATAGCGGTGTTGGGGTGCCTGTGCGCAGTGGCTGCGCTGGCGCACTCGGCCGCGGTGCCCACGCAGGACACCATGGTCGTCGCCAAGTCTGACGATACTGTGAGTTTTTATGAACTTTTCTACTAAATAGTACTTGTTCTTTAATGGTGTTCGAGCAAAAACCCTTTTTGCTGGGGTGGGCCAGATTTCCGTACCACTATTGTACATCTAAGTACATATTGTCTATATAAGTAATCGG
Organism: Agrochola lychnidis; assembly: GCA_963680765.1. Lineage (NCBI taxonomy): Eukaryota > Metazoa > Arthropoda > Insecta > Lepidoptera > Noctuidae > Agrochola > Agrochola lychnidis. Next base: position 17,180,997 of record OY796850.1, on the reverse strand, counting down.
TTCACTTTTATTCTGGAGTGGCCCTGTAGAATTTTGGAGTAGGACATCTAGCTTTCCTACTTGGTACGCTCATAGGTACTTTGTGCTGACTTTTCAATCAGGGCTGCATATGACCAGGCTGGCACATACCTGCACCCTAATTACGTAATACATAATCAATCACTATCTGAATCATTTTGAAAGAGATTGCTTGCTAATCCATTGCTTCAAAAGTTCGAAAAAAAATCTGCTCAACAACGTAAATAACGCAATGAATGTTGTTGAACTGTCAAAATGAAACAGATTAGTCTTAATCATTTACGAAATAGAAAGCCAGCCTTTTAAGGTCTTTGCTGCAAATTTTCAGACATAAAGAAGGTACTATAGAAGAAACGTATTATATCCATACACCGTAAGGACTATTTCTGCTTGCAGCGCTCGGCCGCTGTAGTAACGCTTACCTACGAAAAAAAAAGGGTCGTGTGCATGGGATCTTGTTTTCAAACTGCTTAGATATGCGTTTTTTCGATGGTACCTACCTACTTTACTCACGTCAAAGAAAGAAGCAAACTGGATAAATTAAAAATAAATTTAATTCTATACGGTGATAAAAGTGTTGCGTACCCTAATACGCTTTCGTGTCATAATTTTCGCCGAATGACAACAATACCATAAATCCCTTCTAATAATACTTATTTTCTATAATGCAGATTCCTACTTCTTCTACACCGTCCGTAGCAGACATAACAACAGAAGAGTCGAGTCCACCAATTAAACTGACGGAAATGAATGTGATATCCGATGTGTCGCTCCGGTATGCGCATACGACGGTGGTAGCTAAAGTGCGCAATCCCGCCAAGAAGGCACAAGAGGCTAACTTCAGGGTACTGTTGCCAGAGACTGCCTTCATCAGCGGATTTGTCATGTAAGAAGGAGAACGAAAATGAAATTTATTTGACCCAGTTTAAGGCACACAGTATAAGAACACAGAAAAAAACAGTGGCACTCCGGGAGTGCCCACAGAAGTGAAAACTTGAACAATTAAAAAAAAACTTCCAAGACCTTTAAAGTAAAAATACTTGCATAGAACATTGATCCGTAACATAATACAAATAAAGAGAACAATCGCGTTTACAAAAAACCGGCCAAGTGCATGTCGGACCACACACAATGTAGGGTTCCGTAGTTGGGATGAATCCCAAGAACAAACTTAAATTTGTAGTTGAAAAAAAAAGTCTTTCATACAGAATGAATGGGAGAACATGTTTTTACAACCGCAAATCTAAGTTGGTCGATTATTACTCGTTAACTTGTAAAGCCTACTCAGCTGTGATAGTTTTCCTTTTAAGTTCGTTATATAAGCTACTGTCGTGAATTTTTTCACATATGTGAAACCAACCATTTAGCTGGCAGGGGGGGGGGGGACACTTGACTCTAACAAAAATTTTCACCTTAAAGCTTAATATTTCGCAAACGGATCTCTGAATTCAATAATGGTTTTAACACACTCACAATGTTTTTGAAAGACCTTTCCAATGATACTACACATCATGGGATTAAAAAATAAAAAAATAACATCATCACTTGACGTGTATGGGAGGTATCCTAAAAAAAAAATGTTTTCCATAATTTTGTTTTACCACTTTATCGGCGTAATTAATATGTATACCTATGCCAAATTACAGCTTTCTAGTACTAAGGGTCTCAGAGCTAGACCGCGGACAGACAGACGGACATGACGAAACTATAAGGGTTCCTTGTTTACTACGGAACCCTAAAAATGAGGTGTTGGTAACGGTGTCGCGAGTTCAACTGTTTTTTCCCATCTCAAAAATGCCCAACGCGCCTAAAGAAGTTTTCACTTCAAAAACAGATAAAGCCAAGCTTTTTTGTTTGTTAATGACCGAAATATGACTGAGTTCTCTGAGCCTGATTAAAATCAGGTACCACTCCGCTATTCATATAAATGCTCCATTTTACAGGACACTTGATGGCAAATCTTACAAGGCTTACGTGAAGGAAAAGGAAGAGGCTAAGCAAATTTATCAGAACGCCGTCGATCAGGGAATTGGTGCAGCTCATATTTCTGCCAAGTAAGTACCTAATACCTTCCTATGTATGCAGTTCTCTCATTTTCCCTTACCTACATGTTAATTGAGATAAACCACGGTGAAATCACGAGTTTTCGGATCAACCACGCAAGTTGGGTCATGTACCTACGTTTATGTATCTTTGTAAAAAACACATAAGATATACAGTATAAATTACTACCTACAGCAAAACTCCTTGAAATTGACTTCGATTTTATGAAAAATCACGTGTTCAGTCACGTGATTTTTCATAAAATCGAAGTCACATTACTTACGTTACTTACTTACGCTTTTATTTTAATTTTACTTTGTTTTTTTTATTATTTTTATTAATGTTCTTATTGAAGGTGTTTAGTTTAATTTGTGATTTCCTGTGCGAGTCTCAATAAATACTTTTTCTTTCTTTCTTTCTTTACGTCATCTTATGTGTTCATCCAATAAGACAGAGCTGTTGAAAAAAAAAACAAAAGTAGCGATAAATGTATGGTTGCCGAAAATGGCACGAGACATTCACGACGACCATACAAGCCATAAAATTGAAAGTGTCGTGCCTACTGTCTGTTATATGTTAAGTAGTACATATGCATACAGCTAAGCCGTCTTGTGCCAATGTTTAAGTATCCATTGTTTAGAAACAACTAGCTTTTGTCAACAGCTGACTCGTGTGGAAAAGTTGTATGTTTTTGAGTAGTTATAGGTTTATTATAGAAGAACAAACTTTCCTTTGTCCAACTGAATTTCTAAACAGACGTGACTTGAAAGTTAACAAAAAAGTCTTCGCTTGCTTCAATATACTACAAGCAGTAGATAGGTAGAGCTTGGAGGAAAATGCTTTGTAGAGCGTTGTCTCTGTCACTCATAGGTGGTCTCTTTCTAAAGCCCCGTATGTATCTGGGACCAAAGTTGACCAATATTGTTTCAGCTTCATGTTTTTGTGTTACGAGAAAGATGCTGCTGGCAAAATGTAAAAGCTTCGTATTCATGATATAGTTTGACTGATACCGCCTTAGGAATGCGCTGCGAGGCGGGGGTGGGACGCCGTGAGCGTTGACAAATGAGCGGCCAGCACTGCCCCTCATCTCGCCTCGCATATACCTAAGGAGCGGTGCTGCGGTATTGGGCAAACCATAAACAAATGTTGCGCAACTATGTTCTCAGAAACATTTAATGTGCAAATGAAGCGAGGCTAAAAAAAAAAGAATTGTGTGGTTTTATGAAACCACGGTAAAAGTAAAACTTTTAAGCGAACTATAGGCGCCGCCATATTGGCCTTGGCTGCTCTGATGAGCGCCTTTCACTTTATCCCTACTCCGCGGCCGACCGCCACGCGACATGCAACACACAGACGAAAAAATTTGAGACGATGTAAAAGTTTAAAAAGACTGTTACATAAGTATAAATGACACAGAGACAAGACAACGCTCTGCAAAGCGTTTTCCACTAAGCTTCACAAAAAAAAAAAATCGATTACTAGTGTCAGTTACGATAGGGTACAGAAAATTTCCTTAACCTTTCAGAGCGCGTGACTCCAACCACTTCACAGTATCAGTGAACGTAGAACCTTCCACCAACGCGGTCTTCAACCTGACGTACGAAGAGTTGTTGGGACGTCGCAACGGCGTGTACAACCACGCCATCAACTTGCATCCGGGCGTGCTGGTGCCCAAGCTGACCGTCACCGTTAATATCAAGGAGACTGAGAAACTTGTGGAGCTGAGAGTGCCTGAGATCAGGACTGGAAACGAAATTGATGCTACTAAGGATGATGCTCGTGAGTATGAAGCAGTTTAAAGATGTAACTACAATATAGGTTCGATCGATGATATCGACCTAAACAGTGTGCATGGCAGCTATTTTACTATCTCCGTTCAACTATAGATTATATTTTGAAACGACCAATATCGTCTAGATATAGGAATTGTCCGACTCCATATATCTTTTCTTTTTTAAACATGTCGTTTCAATTTTCATGACTCCGAAATTCAATTTACCGAATGTAAAGAGTAACGGTGGAGTTTCTTGCCCATTCTTTTCCATACGAAAACTACCTTTTGGAAGGGGCGGCTAGAATAAATTCTATTTTTTGTAAATTTTGATGTTCAAAAGTGCCTTTTTGTGCCTAATTGAAATAAATTATTTGATTCATAAGTAAATTGTAATTTGCAGAGAACTTGAAGGTATCAATCGTGCGAGCCCACGATGACCGCGAGGCGACTATCACTTTCACACCAGACCTGCAGGAACAAGAGAGACTCATTCAAATATACGCGGTAAGTACCTTATTTTATATGAATTTCGAAAATACTTCTCTAATCGCACTAATCATTAATCTAAGTAGGAAATGTCTTTAATTTCTGAATATAACTTAATTTGAAGAAAATAATTGATGTATCATTGAACGTGTTCTTCTATTCTATCCAGAACTTGAAGATGTCAGGAGTACGTAGTGCTTTCAATTTATGTGACCAATATAAACACATGTTTGTCAAATTATTCTACGGCCACTTTTTTAAATTATGGCTTAACATTCTAGTATTGGTCTCCAATTATATTTCTGTGGTGTGCAAAAAAATGTATCTTAACCTGAGTAGGTCCTAGGAACAATTAATGTCGAATGGTTCTTAATAAGTCCAAAATCTTAACGTAAATACCTATCCCTTTTTTGCTAAGATTTGATTATAAGCAGGCTTCCTCTCGAAGTCTTTTTTAAATTTCTGAATCGCATTGGTGTCGATTTCGATTCAATCCTGAACTCAAAGATGTCGGGAGTAAGCCTTCAGATTGTGTTGTATGGAAATGTGAGTGTACTAATAAACGATTTTTAATATGAGATCAACTCTGAAGTATGAAAAACTACACAACAGGGTACAATGCACTTTATAGGAAATAGCATTTTTTTTTCATATTTTGGATTTGTTCGCATAGCAAAAGTTGTTCCCTAAAATTATGTCCCTCTTGCCTAACACCTTGTATACGCCACTGCATAACCCTTCAGCCATGATGTTATATAATTTAAACTTTATGATGTATTTACAGCAAAAAGCCAAAGAGTCTGCCGCCAGCACCCACTCCTACTCGTCGTGGTCATACTCTGAGCCCGAGGAGGTGGCCACAGAGGGAGTGCTCGGCCAGTTCGTGGTGCAGTACGACGTCGCGCGCCCTAAAGACGGCGAGATCCTGGTGAGTCGCCTTTTCATCATCATCGTCATTCTCTCCTGCCCTTAACCCAATTTATTTAGGGTTGTAGCAGTATGTTTTCTTCCATATATTATCAGAAGGTATAGCCATCACCAACTTAGCAGTCAGCCCCTTTCGAACCATATTATCTTTTACTTAATCCGTTTATTCTTCTTGAGATGGCTGGCTCATCGGCGTAATGTTGCTTGCCTGTCGGTCTTCTACAGACTGTACTGCAGGTTACCATCCACACTTGGTTGATATCCCGTCCAATCAAAGATACTCAGTACTCAGCAGCGCTTCTCCTCCACATTTATCATGCGCACAACCAAAGTGTGGAACTCTCTGCCAGCGTCTGTGTTCCCTTCCACATATAACCTGTTTGCCTTTAAAGCAAGAGTGAACAGGCATCTTCTGGACACGCTCGATCCATCATAGACCTCATACATCGCTTTCCATCAGGCGAGATCGAGGTCAAGAGCAGGCCCAATATGCAATAAAAAAATATAAAGTCAACTATTCCGATTCGTTATTAAATTCTTCATAGATTAGTGTCTGTCTGTGTGACCGTGTTGTTCTACTAAACTGCACAACGCATTTTGGTGCAGTTTTCTCCAGCATTTAGAGAATTTATTCCGGAAAGTTTACGTGATAATGACAATGCATTTTTTTTTTACCTTTGGCCTCTCGCAGTTTTGACCACTAAGGTCTTGGCTGCTTAACCGAACTTTCCTGTGGGTGCCTTAAGCTAGTACACTTAGAGCCTCCAGCCAGGAGCAAAAATTATTCTAAATTAAAGTTAAGCGAGCGCTCGCTAAGGGCATCCCCTGTGGGGTACGAACCTCGGCTTAGGGTGTCGCTGAGGGGAGGACAGCAAGAAGGGACAGGCTGGATCAAACTTAGATTTTCATCATGATTATTATGCGGGGTATTTAAAGCTACGTGCTCAGCTGCAACAACTGCTAGCACCTCGTTTTCGAGCAAGGGTCGGGGAATACATTAATATTAAAATGACATATTATAAAGAAATCTCGATGTTTTGTCACGTCGTAAAAACCGTGCTAAGCAGGGGTAGGTCGCTAATTATTATCTATAAAGCTTTACTGAAATTGAATAGGTAAACGACGGCTACTTCGTGCACTTCTTCGCGCCTACGGACCTGCCGCCTCTGAACAAGTTCGTGGTCTTCGTCCTGGACACCTCCGGCTCCATGATGGACCGCAAGATCATCCAGCTGCGTGAAGCCATGCAGACCATCCTCGGAGAACTCAACGAAGGAGACTACTTCAGCATAGTCGAGTTTGCGTCCGTCGTCACGGTAGGTAGCTCTGATATATTGAGACAGCGAGAAATAACTTCAGAACTTTTAAACATAACCACTAAGTCCACATGAGCATCAAAACAGAGACACGAGGTTAAAGGATTTTTTTTTTGCTGTAATTTTCGACTTTATTTCAACGTGCACAATGTTGATACTTTATTGTCAGTGAAAACTACACTTGCTGAGTCATCCACGACCAATGTTCCGAATGTATCTCCAAAACTACGAAGACAACAACCTGCTGATTAACAACTTGCCTATTGAAATCTTCTTCAATGTAGGTGCACGATCTCAAAGAGGCGGAGGGTGAGCCTCCCAAGAACTCGTACTCGTACTCGTTCTTCGACTACCACGACAAGGGGGCGACCCTGGTGCCGCCGTCCAAGGCCACCAAAGAAAACATCGCCAAGGCCAAGGTTATCGTTAGCTGGCTTCAAGCTGCCGGAGGTAAGTCTTTATTGTCATTTTTTTTTTTATTGACAGACGTACCTCTGTCCCGTCGACAAGCGTGATATTATGTTTACACTAGCTGTGCCCTGTGGTTTCACCCGCATAAGTCACGATCTCGTGGGAATATCGAGATAAAAAGTATCCTATGTATAATCCTGGTTATAAACTATCTGTGTGCAAAATTTCATCCAAATCTGTTCAGTAGTTTTTGCGTGAATCCATCCATCCTTACAAACTTTCACATTTATAATATTAAAGAAAGAAAAGAAAGAAAAATATTTTATTTGGGACACGCACAGGAAATACAGACAGAAAATTAAATTAAAATAAGAAAAAAATATGTATAAAAAAAACCCGATTATAAATATATAATATAAATAAAAGTAGGATTATGTCACGATATTTAATGTATTTTATTTGTTCCAACTATTTATGAGATCTGTTTATAATATATTTGACCTTATTATCTTAAGAAAGTGTGATAATATGCAATGAACATTCTGGAGTTTGAATTATATAATAGGTATTGTAGCAAAAAATATTATGTCTTCTTGCCACTTGTCCAACGCCACGCGGGAATCGAACCCGGGGCGTTGTAAGGATAAGAAATGAAAAGTATGATTGCGGTAAATCAACACTGTATATTTAAACGGTAGACAAAAAAGAACACGGTAATAAAGATAAAAAAAATAAAAACAGGAATTAGGGAATTAAGTAGCCAAAGGGTTTGGGATCATTGAAAAATGTAATTTAGGCGTTAGGCGATACGACGCGGATTTCCCGACAAATAGCTATTCGTCAAACACCGAGCCGTCGCAATGGGTAAGCACGCGTAACGAAAGAATTCGTGAAGAAAATAATTCCCAGATTTTTTACATACGGTTAAATGGTGTATACTATGAACTAGAAATTTAAAAAGATTAAGGTTTTAAGATAACGTAACACGTGTCCCTCGGAAGGTATATTAGTTTAAAAATGAGTGTGGTGAGGTTAAAGCCAAGAAATTACGCCCAAATGTTCATACTAGAAGAAGTATTTTTTTTGAATTTTGACATACTATAATCTAAGAGTAAAAAAAAAAAAACCAAAAACTACGTCCGCTGGAGGGTGGCTCTTCGCCGAGGACCGCTTACAGCCGTTCGCCGTCCCAGCGCCCGGCTAAGCACGATCGCGTAATCGTGCCAGGGACGCCTCGCCTGGACCGCTAACTCAGCCTGGACCGCTAACTCAGCCTGGACCGCTAACTGAGCCTGGACCGCTAACTCGGCCTGGACCGCTAACTCGGCCTGGGCCGCTAACTCGGCCTGGGTCGCTGACGCCGAGGACCCTGGTGAGGAGTGCGACCGGCAGTCCGGCTCTGGCCCAGGGGGTGGGGCCGAAAATCGGCCTTTGTATCTGGATCTAAGATAAACCGCGTTTTAGTCCAGAAAGTAAGGCCAAATTATATAAGGGGGTTATACGACAGATAATTGGTATACTCACAAATGAATCAACAAATGGGTATTAGGGGACAATATCCCCGACTGCTCCCGAGAACTGCCACAATCAAGACGCACAGCGAAACAATCAAATAGCTATATTCACAACTCAACGCTCTGCTGACGACTGACGGTTGTCAACCAAGAAAAAATTCAATATTTCTCTTCCATTGCAAAAATTTTGAATTCGTGTCAAAATGAAAAAGGAAAAAATAAGACGGCCTATGTTCGCGTAAAAAAGGTTTATAATGCAGTGTAATGCTGCAGTATGCATTATCATCACATGACCTGCTACGGTTCACTTGATAACGACAACTTACTAATAAGTAAGAGCGATTTGGGATTTCCATAATGACATTCTAGGAGGAAATAATAAAGCGAACAAAATTCTTGATAGGTAATTGAATATTTTAATGACCATAGTGTCCATGTATCTATGCATGACCACAGGTAGCTTTTAAGCAGCTCGGTTTTTTAGATATTTCTTAAAACAATTACAAATTCACTTATAGAGAAATTATAAATAGGAATGTGAAAAAATCGTAAAACTCACAATTTATAACTTCATGACGTCAATAGTTTTGTCATATCAAACAAAACTAATCAGAAGTAGGTAGTTCTGCGCAAGGAATAGCAGACTCTTAAGCGATGCGGGTAGGGCGCACTTCAACGGCTGGCGGTAACGTAACAAATACAAGAAACGAAAAAATTAAGTAATATTTAGCTTTGTTTATTGTTAACAGTTCCGTACCCAAAGGGGCCCAAACGAAACCCTATTACTAAGCCTCCGCTGTCCGTCCATACGTCCGTCCGTCTGTTTATCAGCGGGCTGTATCTCATCCGCTATAACAATTAATCAAATTAAATTTTAAAAAAATTAAGTGGCGTCCCAATACAAGAAACTGGCCCCTAGTAGCATTTGATTTCACTTACACGCTCTTTTTATACTGATATTATAAAGAGGAAAGATTTGTATTTTTGTATGTAACGAATAAACTTAAAAACTACTGGACCGATTTGAACAATTCTTTCAGCTATGGATAGCTACATTATTAGCGAGTAACATAGGCTATATTTTATCCCCGTACTCCCACGGGAACGGGAACTACGCGGGTGAAACCGCGTGACGTCCGCTAGTATTTCATAAAGATAAAGATATATTTCGACGGCCACCACGTAAAGTATCGAAACTGCAAAACCTCTACTTTACAGGAGAGCGATTCTAAGTTAAGATTTAGATTTTTGTCGAACTTGTAATCCGAAAATTTTATATTACCGATGTATCTAAAGTGGAAAATTTGACCGTTTTATACTGTCTACTATAGTTTTTGATAATTAGTATACTTTTTCTAATATTACACATTCAATAGTTTACTTGGTTACTGCTGGTTACTTTTTACCGAATATGCCAAGTTCAATTGAAAAACAATTAAGGGTATAAAAATTAGTACATCATTTTTATATAAAATCATACATCTTTATCTCTACTTGCTATTAGTGCAATAAAACGAAAATGGCTTTTTTGTAATTTCGATAGTATACGTGGGGGCCGTCGATTTATTGCATAACTGTGTACATCAGTCTTCGATCAATAATAGTACTAGATTCCCGATGAGCGCTTCAAAAACGGCCCGAAAAATAAGACCACAAATACTTTTGTGGTCTTATTTCAAATTAGTATGATCCAATCATAGCCAACGTTAAGACGTCAAAATGCTGCAGTGCGCGTTTAAAAACTCTGTAAATAACCACCGTAACACCAAGGTTTTGGAAGAAATATCTTTTTTTCGATAAGTTTAAATCATTAAGTGTTTTCATAAAATAAAAACAAATTAAATTGTATATATAATTCAATTAGCTAATATTATAATTGTTTGGCCAATGTTTGCTACAACGCACCAACTATTGTATCAAACATCGACTGTTCTCGAACAGGGAATGCATGGAGTAGTGTTGTTATTTTATAATGTTATTTTTGTTTGTAGATTTCCTAGTGACCCATTTCGCTGTGCAGAATGGGTATCTATTGTCGCGAAATAAAGAAGAGAAGAAATATACAACCCTTGTAAAAATTCGAGAATATGTTCGATTCATTTTGACAGATTCGACATAACTGAAAACACTCAAAGGCGTAGATTACTAAAAACAGCGGTTCCCAAATTGTAGGTAATAGTAAAATAGTATCTACTGCTTTTTGAATCGGTCAAAAATATTTGCCACCATACAAAACGAACCTATAAAATATATATTCTGCAACTCTACGTCTTTCAATACTTATTGTGTTCTGAGCATTGAAATGTAATACCAAAAACTACGTCTAGTTCCACAATAGAATAAGCACGAAATTATAAACAAAATGTTTTTAACCTTATTACATTATAAACTTAAGTTTCATTTTAGAATAAATATTTTTGTACTGATGACTTTTTATATTCAAGCGAAAATTGCTTATAAACCTTTCTCCGATGAAAGGACTTAAATAAATATATTTTGCAATGGTAATTAAACTTTATGCTTAAGCGTTAAGGTTTATAATAAACTGAAGTTGTTAATATTATTAAACTTTTTTCTAAGAATTGTAGATGTTTACGTGTGTGCAAACGTGGCCACTTGAGTGACGTATTTTTGTTCCTGATCCTTAATCTAGTACTATTATTGATCGAAGACATCAGTTCTTATTTTAAACGTAAACATTTTTAGGCTCAACAGTCTACCCATGTCGGACATAGCGATTCGTTTTTGTTTATAGGAACCGAGCATGGGTCAACTATTCTCGCATCTCTCAGTACGAGAGAACATAACCGTTGCTAACATAGTGTTCCTACGTTGCAGGCACGAACATCGGCAAAGCCTTGGACGTAGCCGTGGAACTGATCAACAAGGGAGTGGACTGGACAGTTGCCCCACCTGTGACTGTGATCGCTAACGGCACTGACGCGTCTGTTGCCACCACTGAAGTTACTACTGTTGTAACTGCTGAAGCTACTGTAAAGACTGAAACTGCTGTTGAGACTGAAGCTACTGACAAGAAAGGTAAACTATCTGTTTGTGTTTGTTTTTTTTTACCGACTTCCTAAAAGAAGGAGGTTATATGTTCGTAGTGTAATTTTTTGAAGTGAAAACTTCTTTAGCATCGTTGTGATTTGAAAGTTGATGAAACGAAAAAGCGACAGTAAAAAGAGACAGACACATAAATTCATAAGATTTAACGTGGGAGACAATGAGATAGGAAGCATTATACTTACAGTGTTTCTTATGTTCGTGGTTCTCTTTGTGCTCTGCTTTGTACCCCCCTCCACTCGTGTTTACCAAGGCATAGTGGGAGTTTGCTTGGGCCTCAGCGTTGAGTGTTCATGAGCGTACAAAAAAAAAAAAAAATTTTTTTGCAGGTTTCACTTCTACCACGTGTGAATTGCACACTTTTTTTATGTATGTCCACCGATTTCTCCGTCAATAATGTGGACCGATTTTGAAAAATCTTTTTTTGTTTGAAAGGGTATGCTCTCCAGGTAGTCCCATATAAATTTTATTAACCTTGCTTGAATAGTTTTTGAGTTAGCTTCAATAATACGTATTTTTTTCTACTTAGTAAGTATATGGATGATATGATAAGTTTCTGTCACTGTGATTTACATAGCAGGTAGTGGTATTCGAATTTATGTGGTGTAGTTACCAAAAACGTTTTTCAAAAAAAAAAAAACAACCGCCTTCCAAAAACAAAACACTACAAAGTGAAAAATTACTTTAATTTCGGAAGTCGGTGTCTTTGGTTTAGAATTTTCGTTTTTTGGCGCCGACTTCCGAAATTGAAGTTATTTTTCACTTTGTAGTGTTTTTTTTTTTTTGGAAGGCTGTTGTTTTTTATTGACGTCAGTAGTTCGTCGGATTGGATCAGGGACTTGGACAGACGTTTACCTCATTTAAATCCTGAAAGTGGAATCCTAAATAATGTTACAATGATAATGAGAAGTGAGATAAAATATTTTAAATGTTTTTTCTGTGTCAATGGAATTTAGATGTAGATTCAGATTCATTTATTTATTGTGAAACATAGGTACATTATAAGTTCTTATTTGGTAATACATTGAGGGCGCTATGTTTTGCCTCTAGGGCGTACAAAAGTAGTAATACATGAAAGATAATTAAAACAAGAAATCATTATAGATATATAATCCACAAAATATAAACAAGTAAATAAATTAGATCATCTATCGTATTAAGAATTTTCAATCACACTAAACAATGTCGATTAGATAATTAGATAAATTAAGTGTGAGAAAATAAAATGTCCACAGTTATTGTAATAAAAATGAAAATTATCAGCACTTCATTATTTGAAGAATGCTAAAGAAATTGAATGATGTCATAAATTAAAATTAAATGTCATTAGGGAAGATCAATAATACTTATGAAATGTCAGAAATTATATAACAGCATGTCATTCAAATATTCGGTGATTGAATAATAGCATTTTTCTATTAAAACTATATTAGTTAGACTATGGTGCCGATTCCCTTGTTCACAAACTAAACTAAATTTAAGTTCAGTGCATCTTTTTCTTTCTATTTCATTAAGAAAAGGACAGAAGATAAATTTTAGTTTAGTCCTGTCAAATTAATCAGCGCTTGACGTAAATTGACGTAATTTTAGTCGGCAAGTTTTTAATCACGTCTAAACTTGTATGGAGATTGACAGGCGCTGATTAATTTGACAGGACTAAACTAAAATTTATCTTCTGTCCTTTTCTTAATGAAATAGAAAGAAAAAGATGCACTGAACTTAAATTTAGTTTAGTTTGTGAACAAGGGAATCGGCACCTATATTACTTAATTAATTGTGGATTAGAAGAAATCTAGACCATTATTTTAATTACACTTGCGTACCGAACTTTCCTATACGTGTCATAAAAGCCCGTACCCAGAAGCTCACATTATATAAAACTTTGAACTTACCAAGTTGTACTTACAGAATCCAAAAACCTGGAGCCGATGATCATCTTCCTGACGGACGGCGACCCGACCGTCGGCGAGACGGACCCCAAGCGCATCATCACTCGCGTGCAGGAGAGGAACTCCGGACCTAACAAGGCCACCATCTACTCACTTGCTTTTGGTAAATTCGAGAGACACTATTTTTAAGCAAAATACAAATATTTTGAATACTAGCTAGTGCCTGCGACTACGCTTCCATGGACCCTAATTGTTTTTCTAAAATAAAAGTTACTTCTTATAACATTAACTATCTGCCAGTACAAGTCCCGTTAAAATCGGTCCAGCCGTTTCAAAATCAAAATATTTTATTTCACATAAACCTACAAGGGCACTTATGAAACGTCAGAAGATAGGTGCACGGTTCCAATTGGTCTCCTCCTATGGAGAAGAGCCGGCAAGACACTCCACGGTTATTCTTTTCAAAATAAATTGTTTCTACAATGTGTCAAATCAAAATCAAAATCATTTATTTGCCTAAATAAGGTACAGAAGGTTGGTAAAATGTACAAATTGTTCTCTTATTCTGCCATTAATTTCGGCGTGCAAATATAAAATAAGTTACATTTTATTTAAATTTATTATTGATCATAATCATGCAGTCATTAAACAGATAATCCCATTAAAATTGTATTAAGTATTGAATTAAATAAATGTCAACATAATGAAAAAAATTAAAAAAATGACAAGTAATAATAAAATGGAATGTTAATCATAAATGTCAATAATAATCGTGTCAATAATAACCATGTCAATAATAGGAGAGATTCGCCACACAATAACAATAATAATAAGTAACAATTTAGAAAAACCATGCAATTTACAAAACTTACAATTTATAATCTAAAAACTCATGTACACTATAAAAGCATTTTTCAATTAAAAACCTCGTCAAATTACTTTTAAATCTAGAAAATGGTAGCGTTTTAATGGAATTTGGTATTTTATTATACAATTTTATGCACATAATATAGCTGTTTTTACCTGTAAATGTGAGATTCGTCCTCGGTTGCAATAACTTATTAGTATACATAGATCGTGGGGCATAGTAGCTTGTCGCTTGCTGAAAAAGTATCTTATGTTTGAAAACAAATATACAGGATTCAAATATATAAATACATGGCAGAGTTAGTATTTTATATTTCCTAAAGAATGGACGACATGACTCTATTTGCTTCAACCCAAATATAGCTCTTAGACACTTTTTTGCATTACGAATGCTTGATCGATCTCCACACAACGACCCCACAGGATAATACCAAACCTTAGAGTGGAGGTTATATAGCCATGGAAAGCCGTTATTGCAGCATTTCTAGATACCTCGCAGCTAATACGCCTCAAAGGGTATATAAAATTATTTATTTTAACACAAATGTCGTTTATATGATTTTTCCACGAGCAAAATTTATCTAAATTTATTCCAAAAAACTTGACAGAGTCAGTTTCTACCAGGGCGACCCCTTTATAAGATATATTTAGGGCCTGCGGTTTTGATCGATAGGTATGAAATTGCATAAATTTTGTTTTATTAATATTAACTTTTAAATTATTAGCCTCTAGCCACTCTATAGTTCTTTGAAGAGCACTGTTTATTTCTTGTTCGTACGAACTTTTATCGTGCCCTTTGATAATAATTGTAGTATCGTCGGCAAACAGTACACATTTATGATTTATAACTTCTGGGAAATCATTTATGTAGAGCAAAAACATTGGCGGCCCTAAAATACTGCCCTGTGGCACGCCATATCTATTATACTTAAACGAAGATTGGCATGATTCTAACGTTTTAGTTTGGTCATTATAATTCGTTACTTCCACTGATTGAACTCTGTCGGACAAATAAGATTCCAGCCAGTTATATGCCGTTCCTCTGATTCCATATCTGGAAACCTTTTCCAATAATCGTTCATGAGAGACATGATCAAACGCTTTACTCATATCCATGAATAAAACTGTAACAGGTATTTTCTTGTCAATACAGTCGGTTATTTCTTTTATTAATTGAAAGGCTGCCAAAGAAGTACTTCTATTTTTACGAAACCCATTTTGTTCATCCTTAATAATCTTATGCTTTTCAATGAAGTTTGCTAATTTGTTGTGAAACGCTTTTTCAAAAATTTTAGAAAATATTGGTATCAAAGTCACGGGTCTGTAATTGTCCATTTGAGTTCTATCCCCTTTTTTAAATATTGGTTTCACTACTGATCTCTTTAATAAATCGGGAAATATTCCTTGTTCCAGAGAGAGGTTAACAACATGTAGAAGTGGCTCTAGAATTATATTAACTGACAGTTTTATGATGTCAGTGCGAATATTATCATAACCACTAGCCTTGGAATCGTTTAGAGATATCACTATTTTTTTAAGGTCACAACCATCCAGTGGGTACAAAAATATTGAATTACTGATTGAATCAATATGATCCATTTGTTTTAATCTTGAATCTTCTTTATTATCAAAGCTGTTATTGGTAACCGTGTTAATGAAAAAATTATTGAAATGGTTTGCAATAGAATCAGGACTTATACAGTCACTGCTGTCTATAGTAATTTTTGAAATACAGGAGCGTTTTAAATCTGTGCCGGTATGCTTTTTTATTAAATTCCACGCTGCCTTACACTTATTGTGGGCTTTATTTATGTATTTGGTATTATTATTTTTCCGAGACGTTAAAATGCATTTTTTCAGTAAATTACAATAGCTTTTGTACTTGTTTTTATGAGGTTCATTATTTTTATATTTTAATTTATAGTGTAATTTACTCTTGTTCCTACAGCTTATTTTTATACCTTTAGAAAGCCAGTTTAATTTATTTAATGCTTTGTTTGTAACTTTTACGCGAATGATAGGAAAACATAAGTTATAAAATAGCAAAAATGTATTAATAAATTTGTGGAATGCTTCGTTTGTTGAGTTTTCTTCAAATACGTCACTAAAAGACAGACATGAGATTGTGTTTAAAAATTTTTCCTTATTGTCATTACTATAGTCTCGTTGAAATTGATACCACCATTTTAAAACTGGCTGTTGTATTTTTGTAACAGCCCAAGAATATGATTGGGCTGAGTGATCCGATAAACCTAAATTATGTATTTTTGCACACCCTTTTTCTATGCTGGTTATGATGTGATCAATGCAAGTTTGTGTCTTTTCTGTTATTCTAGTAGGTGTCAAGATAGCATGTTTTATGTTGTAACTACTCGTATTTAGCAAGTAATTATATTCCCTACTTTCCTTTGACTGTTTTAATATATCGATATTTGTATCCCCACATATAATAATTTTCTTTCTTGTATTACGACACAACATCCTCAATAGAGTCTCGAGTTTATCAAGAAATGTCGTAACATTCGACGAAGGGGTTCTATATACACATATTAATAAGACACCGTATTTGGTTAATTCTAAACCACAACATTCAAAAACACATGTTTCGCTTATTTTTTGTATTTCCTGTATTATTTTAAATTCTATTTCGTTCTTTAAAGAAATAATAACGCCCACTCTTTTTGAAGTTTTCCTTGAATAGTAAGCTGCCGTCGTAAAGCCTTTTAGGCGAAAGTTTTTTTCAGTACCTCCAAGCAAGAATGTTTCAGTGAGACACAGTATATCTACGCTGATCTCGTTATTTAGCAAATCTAATATGGCAAACGAAATTTCGTCTCGTTTGCTTAAGGCTCCGGCTATATTTTGATGAAGAATTGTTAAGCGTGACTCATTTTTTGACACGAAAAAAGTCATCTTGATTTTTAGTACCTATCTATTTTAATATTATCCGTTTGTACACTAACATCGTTTAAACTACAGGTCTGCACAGCAACATCCTTGGTGCATTTTTGTCCATTCTGACTAAGTTTTCGGTATATTTTTGAAAATTACTCTTATAATTTACATGCAAAATTTGCCTGTGAATTAACCTACAAGCATTCAACTCTGTGATATATTTTGTTGACTTATAATCATTATGAAAATGTACAAAAGATGAATTTTCACAATTATAACACACAAACCTTAGTAAATTATTAACTTTTTTTTCATTTAGGGATTTATTTTTGTAATTTTGCCCGACTATCACTTTGGTGAATTTTAGTTGACATAATGTATGGTGTAAATACGTTTGAATGTCTATAGGGTTTGTGTCGTTTGAACCTGCTAATATAATTACAAAATCAGATTTGTTAAAGTCCTTACAAGTATTTGCGCAGGTTTTTAGTACTTCTTCAGTGGTTGCATTCGGTTTTACGAATGATGTCACAGCAAATTTCTCCCCAAGATAGAACTGCAGAATGTTTCGGACACCCCGTCCAGATTGGTCGGCAAAGATCATAACTCTCTGGGTATCACTTGACCGAGATTGGTGTTTTAGTGGTTCTTGCCCTTCGTTAGATGTCTGTATTTTACTTATTTCAGATGTCTGCTTAATTCGTTCGTTGTCGTCGGTGTCGTGGTCAATTCGATTCATGCACGTGCTGGAATTTTGAACGTCATTTATCGAAAGCGGTTTTGTACAGAGTATTCCATCAGTACTGCAGATCGATTCGGCTGTGTTGAACGAGCTGTCTCCCACGTCTATCGCTGTCGCATCACTGTCAGGTTGATGAGTCGTAGGTGAAAAACTCTTAGTGGGGGTAGAAAAACAGCTTGTTTTTAGAATATTTCTTTTCCGTGCTGAAATCGGCGAAAACTTTTTTGTTTCAAGTAGATTCACCTTTTATAGGTTTCGATAATTTTCTGATATTGGCCTATATCTATTTTTAAGCGTGAATTTTCGCTATTTAAATTGTCGATCTCTAGGTGAGCACTTTCCAATTCCATTGTTAGCCTTTTTATTTCATCTTTAACGCTTGAATAGTCGCTGTCATTTAGTGAAGCATTCGGTAAGCTCACCGCTGTGGCGTCTAGTAGCGCAGAGCTAGTGCTTAAATTACTGTTTAAAATATTGTCCACTGACTTTACTCTTGATGGTTTACGGACAGTAATATTTTCATTTTCAAAATTGTCCATAGTAACTATCAAGATTTATAAAGGTATAATTCAAATAACATTTGACCCTTTTTTTCCTTTTTGTTAAAATGGTCGTTCGAACTATTTTTTAAGCCGCTTGTATATAAAGAAAAACATAAAAGTTCACAAATGCAAAAAGTGACTTTTGTGAATTTCGAACGCGCGTCTCTTCGGTAATACCTCTGATGCGCGCGTTGCTTAACCACTGCGCCACGGTGCTGTGTTGAGAAGATATCGAAATAGTGCAGTACTTTACTTTATCCAAGTGATTAGTAATCGACTTGCGGTCGCTCGATGACCATTTAAGGTAATGCGTCGCCAATACTGTTTGTCACGATGAGTCACTCTCGAGTCGCACTGAGTTCACAAGTGTAATAGAACAATTTTTTGTTGTAGTGATTTTTGTTTTGTTATTTATTCACACACCGTTTGATTTAACTGAATTTTGTTTTCGATCACGTTACACTCACACAATATCTTTCGATTAGTTTAAGTTGCAATGATAAATACTCATATTCGTAATTTATAAATATTTATTTAACGGAGCTCTCACTGTTTGTGTGCGGTCAGCGTGACGCGCGCGCGCGTGTTTCGGAGATTAGCCGGAACAAACAGACAGAAAGACAAAAATTAAAAATAAAAATTGTTATAAGTACCGCAGTACGTATATACTTTCATAAACATTTAGTAAAAAGCTGTTATTTTGACATTACAAACTGACTCACTGACTGTTGAGAGTGTCTGACTTCAATGAACTGGGAAAAGTTATTTGAAAAGGTTTTCCATTTCAAAAACCCTTTTGTTTTTAAATGGAAAACCTTTTCAAAAACCATCAGTGCTTAAAAAAATATTGATTATAAATACTGCAGGCGATGAGTTGAAGGCCAACTCTCGTAATTATAAACGTTCAAAGTCTATCTATTTATCTATCTCAGCGAAAATCAATATCAATAAATAGGTAAATAAGAAGTACCTATACTCCGTTTGAATTAAGATTAGACATTTAAACAAACCTTTTTTACAGTCCGTTCAACCGATTTTGACTTCTATACCGTAGGTATAAGGATGGCATTAAAAGCAAAAAAAGTGGTTACAAACCAACTGTTTACTGCAGCTGTCATTTGTCATGCCACCAACACAATAGAAGTCAAAATCGGTTGAACGGACTGTAAAAAAGGTTTAGTTAAATGTCTAATCTTATTTCAAACGGAGTATACCTACTTTTGACACATTGAAACTGAGATTAGAATGTACGGAATTGCCCCTCTTATGCCAAAGAGTCTGTGTGGTCTCTGTCGTCTAATGGTAACACCACCTGTCTCAGACTCAGAAGTCCCAGGTTCGATTCGGTGGTAGAGCTTGTTCTAAGTCTGCTTGGCTAGGTGGCTAGCTACCACCATCTTATCTAAGTCCGTCGCCATAACAACAATGTTAACACCATTGTTGTTTCCGCAGTTAGAAGTAAGATAGCCAGTTCCTCTGTGGTTGAGAATTCCGGGTGAAGCTCGCTTCCACCTTCGGCCTGATCATCACTTACCATCAGGTGAGATGCAGGCCAAGAGCTTCCCCAATCAATCTGCATAGCCTTTTCCCAACTATGTTGGGGTCGGCTTCCAGTCTGACCGGTTGTCGCTGAATACCAGTATTTTACATGGAGCTACTGCCTATCTGACCTCCACAACCCAGTAACTGGGTAATACGATACCCCTTGGTAAGACTAGTTGTCAGACTTTCGGGCTTCTGACGACCCGTAACGTGGGCCAAGAGCTTCCCTATTTTAGTAAAAAAACAGTAATAGTCCCAAGATTATAACTGAAGTTTCCATTTGACGGTGACATAAAACGGTTGTAAACTTGTTACTTGCAGGCGAGGACGCTGACCGCAAGTTCTTGCGCAAGGTGTCCCTGCGTAACGGCGGCTTCATGCGACACATCTACGAGGCGGCGGATGCTGCGCTGCAACTGCGCGACTTCTACCGACAGATCTCGTCACCGCTGCTCGCTGATCTCAAGTTCTCATACCCGGCGGGACAAGTAAGAATAAGAATAATTTATCGGCTGAAAATACAGGTTTTATTGTAAAAGTTGTTGGTTTATCAGTATTAGTTACCGCTGAGCGCTCGATGCATGCAGGTGTTGAAGCATACTAATCGTTGTTAAAAAATTGTGCTTAAATGTAAAATACAATAGACGTGGATATATTTAGTAACCAGTACCTTAATTGCGTAATACAACATAATCACAATCTGTTTCGATTTGAAACAGATTGCTAATCCATTGCTTCATAAGTCGGAAAAAAAAATCTGCTCAACAACGTAAATAGCGCAATGAATGTTATTGAACTGTCAAAATGAAACAACCTAGGCAAAATTGTTTTAAGTTACGCAATTAGGGTACTGTTCCGCTTAGCTATTTCTTAAGAGTCTTGACTTGTCGCGAACTCGAACACGGCGTGTTGCCACACCGAGCGCTGAACGCAGACTGCAGTCAGTCTGCGTAGAGGTTTTTATGACTCTTTACAAATAGCTAAGCGGAACAGGATACTAAATATATCCACGTCTATTGTATTTTATAATGGATTTCCGCAAGGTCACGCCTGAATAAATTAACTTGCTTAAATGTAATAATTGTAATATCGTAGTTGATGTGATGGACAGTAAAAGCCTAGTGAGGATATGTAGTTCTGCCTTTTCAAAATAAGTTATTGATTAGGGACTGTTTAACCATACATTTTTGACGTTTAATCGTATATAAATAAACCCCTGAATGCTCAACATTGTGTCACATCCCAGGTGCGATCAGACTCGCTGACGCAACACTCGTTCCGCACGTACTATGCCGGCTCCGAGCTGGTCGTGGCTGGACAGGTGCTGGAAGACCTGCCTGAACTCGAGCCTACCGTACGCGCCTTCTGTGGAGTAAGGGATGGATATGGCAGGGTGAGTGGAATTCTAGTTTATTTTCTAAAGTAAAATCTTCATCATCATCATAATCAATTGGGGCAGCTTCTTCGCTTATCTATTAGCTATCTCTAGCTAGCTATCTCTATTAGCTTTCATCACTCTATAGTTTGACCGAGACCGCTGTACCGCACCTTAGGTATGTGCGGCCGCTCATTCGTCAACGCTCACAGCGTTCCGCCGCTCATTTTTCAACGCTGTCCCCCGCCTCGCCGCGCATTCCTAAGGCGCGGTACAGCGGTCTCGGTCAAACTATAGTCAGCCTTTCTAGACATATCATCTATCACATAAGATAGTTTTTAGTGTGAACTTTACCAAATATTCACCTACCTATTTACCTGTATTTTGATGAGGTATCCATGTAGTCGTATGTATTGTGAATTAGCTGTAATTAAATTGAAACTAACCTAATTATTATTTTCAATTTGTAATCTATTCCACTCGTTATCAAAAAAGGAATACCATTATCCGGTTACAAGACGAGACAACATTGGTGCCGATTCCCTTGTTCACAAACTAAACTAAATTTAAGTTCAGTGCATCTTTTTCTTTCTATTTCATTAAGAAAAGGACAGAAGATAAATTTTAGTTTAGACCTGTCAAATTAATCAGCGCCTGTCAGTCTCTATACAAGTTGAGGCTGCATTCCGAGTTACGCCAAAAGTGATAGATAATATCGCGAATCCGACCAAAGTCTTAAAGTCTCAATTATTACCTAATAACCCTTATATTTTGTGACAATAAAATTTGGTCGGATTCGCGATATTATCACTTTTAGCGTAAGTCGGAATGCGGCCTTAGACGTGATTAAAAACTTGTCAACTAAAATTACGTAAATTTACGTCAAGCGCTGATTAATTTGACAGCACTAAACTAAAATTTATCTTCTGTCCTTTTCTTAATGAAATAGAAAGAAAAATATGCACTAAACTTAAATTTAGTTTAGTTTGTGAACAAGGGAATCGGCACCACTATCCGGTTACAAGATCATAAACTAACTTCAAACTAAAATTAAATTATAGAGACGCTACGAGATAGTCCCAAAGGTTCCCGTAGAGAAGAAGAAGGCGGGCTACTTGCCCCTAGAGCGGCTGTGGTCGTACCTCACCATCAAACAGCTGCTGGACCAACGCGACGCCTCAGACGGCAGCGATGCTGATAACAAGGAGAACTCGCCAGAGAAGAAGGCTCTTGCACTTGCACTGAAGGTATGGAAACCAAATTATAACTATACAGGGATGTATTGACGCATAGCAAAAACTATTGCCGCCATCGTTTTTAGTGTCTAGCCACGCTAAGTCTGCAGTGAAATAAATGGGCAACCCTAAAAAGTTTTATACAACATCATCATCATCATCATCATCAGCCTATAAATGTTCCCACTGCTGGGACACAGGCCTCCTCTCTGTGAGAGGGAGTGGGCCGTAATCCACCACGCGGGCCGTAAATAAAATTAAATAAACTTAATTAAAGGGGGTCCCCATACAAGTAACGTGTTTTTTTCGGCATTTTGTTTAAGGGGGTTTAGAAAGGCACTCAAAAACGTTTAAACCATTTTTAACTTTCGACGCTGAGCCGAGAGTTGAAAACCCAACAGCGCACTTTTATTTTAGGCATAAGATTGAGTCGCTTATCGAGTGGAAACGGACCTTATAGTACCATATTTCTACTGTTGCTTTCTTGTTTATGGTTTTTCAAATGAATATGTAAACATTTCCAGTACGAGTTCGTAACGCCACTGACGTCGCTGGTGGTGGTGAAACCCAACGCTACGAATGCAGTGAATGCCGAGTCTGTAGACAAAGCAGGTGATTACCTTATTTATAGTTATTTAAATAGGAAAAAGGCATGGTTTATTGGGTATGTGTATGTAGCATAATCAGCCTATAAAATTCCCAATGCTGGGATTCAGGCCTCCTCTCTGTGAGAGGGAGTGCGCCATAATCCACCACGCGGGCCCAGTGCGTGTTGGTGAGGTGATGTGTATGTAATATCAAATAATTTTATTAATAATAACTTTATATTTACAGCTGGTGCCGGCGGATTCCCCAGTAGTGTTCGTAAGTAGATATATACCTATTTAAAGTTACACATTTCTATTATTCTTATTTAAATCTGCAATTGTAACGTCAGTGTCGCATTATTTGAGAAGACCACTCCGCCCTACCGCGCCACCGCCGCCGCACTCATACAGATCATTATTTATATTTGAATTTAGAATATCAGATAATTATCAAGTTTTAGGAAAAACTATTCAATGTAATACATGATAAAATTAATATTTTATTGCAATCGTTTATTTAGGGCCTTTTCAATACAAAACGGTCAATCAAAAATTAAACTTAGACTGCATACCGTTAAAGTAGATAGTTGATTAAATTATTTAATACTAGTGACCCGCTCCTGCTTCGCACGATTTATACGACTTGACAAAACATCGAAATTTCTTAGTTATATGTAACTTTAATATTAACGTATTATACACATAAGCTTCCAGAATAAATTTTCCAAACTATAGTGAAAACATCATCAAAATCTGTTGCGTGGTTTAGAAGAACAACGTGGACATACAGACAAACACGAAACGCGACTTTAATTTATAATATGTACCTATAATTGTGTATTCACGTACAGATATTCCAAGGAAAGTATGCTGCGCTTCGGGAATCATCGTCTATCTTCGGAAATACGAACACAAGATGATGAGATCTAATAAAGAGCTGCTAAAACATGATTACAAAATTATGAATTAAGAACCAACTCTATGCAATTCCAAAAAGTTTTTAAAATCATAAACTTTATACCAACGCGCAATGATATTATATAAACTACTATAAACCGCGGTGGCAGTGCAAAACTTAGAAACTTTGACACTGTGGCGCGACGTTCGTGTTAATTCGGCAATACGAAGATTACCGAAGCGCTCTTATTTTCTGGTTTACGTGTATAGTGTTATTCCGCACGCAGTACATAACAGTGTATGTTTTATGCAGCTCTATCAGTGAGCCTAGCGAGCCATCCTATGGCGAGCCACGCTAGCCAAGCGTTCAGCATCTCAGGCGCCGGGTACGCGGCTCCTTCGTTCGCTGGCTATCCCGGCCGCCCGGGGGCGTCTGGAGGCAGTGCCTACAGTGGCTTAGCTAGTAAGTGCTTCTAGTAACAAGCATGCGCCTCTTTTAGTGCTTATGGCTTTGTATGTCACAGGGTTAAACATAACGTCATTGAGTTTCATAGAGGTTAATTTAATTTGGTACAATCAGCATCGAAAGTCGATTAACACCTCGGGTTTTAAAACTACAAAGGTTACACTAACTCTTGACAGTTACATGAAATTCGAAAAAGCAGTGTTTCGAATAGTTTTGTCAATAGATGCTATGTAAAAGCTGTGATAAAAGTCTATTTTCTTTGCTGACCGTACTATAGAACATACTATCTTTCATCTTGATGTCATCATGTCTACCTGCATTTAGTTAAGGATGTTCCGCATTAAATCATCAGGCTATGTCCAATTTAAAAGCAATTTTCGCGCGAATACGCTTTCGGTCGCGTGCATATGTCATTTTTTAGGAAAGCGCAGCACAGTGGAAAAAAAATGTCTTTTTTTGTTCAAAAATCTGCCTACATTTTTGACGTATCGCTGCCATTTTTTTTATACACTCCTGAGATAACACACTTTGGTGTGTCACTGCCACTTTTCCTTAAAAGTCAATACCATAACCTCAAAATAAAGTAATTTATTTTTTGGGCCGCCATTTTGAATTTTTTAAACGTACAGTAAAACCCCTGAAAAACCCCTGAAAACTGATTTTTGTTAAAATATATAAAGTTTTTGCTTCATTTTCCGATTTTTTGAGGTTATGATATGGAAAAGTAGTAGTGAGTGACACACCAAAGTCTCAGGAGTATATAAAAAAAAATGGCAGCTATACGTCAAAAATTGTGGTGTAGGCAGATATTTGAACAAAAAGAGTAATTTTTTTCCAGTGTGCGCCGTAACAACGATGAAAAGTTCGAATGATCGCTTTTAAATAGGACACGGGGTCATCCCCTTCAAGCTTGTTCTCAGTCTTCTTCTTTCAAACTTCTTCCTAGTTGCTCGATTAAGTGTTTTTTTTTTTTGCATTTTTCTACTATCTTAACCTTATTTTCTTTATTTTCATAAAACATTAATTTCCCACTATTTCTGTAATCTCATGACAGTCTAACTTTTTTAACAAGGGCAAAAGGTGTGGTGTAATTTGGTTACCTTTGCTCACTTGCCACAAGAGGCAAGCAGCTGACAGGTGATACTCGTTCAATGTAAATACGATCGAAACGAGTATTTTTAATGAAATTTCTGTCATGCACCAGGCCCGGATAGCTTGTCGCTGGCTCTAGACTTCATGGAGGAATCGGAAATAGAGGGAGAGGAATATGCTCTCGAAGGTGAGACATCCATAAAATAGAAAAATAGGGTTTTGTGGTGAATTGTGCTCTCAGAATATTCGGCATGCTGTTCAGGCAAGATATTCGGTTCAGTAAATACGGCTATACTTCTGTGTTACGGAATGTTAGTTTTATATCCAATTTGTTCATGCATAAACTATCGTTTTCATCAGCATGATATGAGTCAGCAGTGTGTTACGGGGTTCTCATAAGGTTGTAAAGACAGAACTGATATTTAATGTAATGTGTATGTATAATCTCTTGCGTAGAAGATCTGCAGAACATACGAAAAAAAAAATATTTTTACGTTGGTCTTCTTCTTTGGTTAGTGACTAAACTGGTGTCAGAGCTTTAAAGCCGCCCATGGGCCTCTGACTTGGCTTCACATTTCGTCGAGAAATATCTCTCAGGCATGCCGGTTTCCTCAAGATGTTTAGGTTGGCGATTGTCCTCTCTCTTACCCTTACCCACAGATGAGAGATGCCGTTGTTATCATGCGCTTTTTCGCCTGTTCTTGTTGACGTCAGCATTGAGTTACCGAGGTATTGCTACTACCCATCCTATTTCATGTCACAGTATGATAAATTAAAACTTTATGGTACGGCGGCGGCGCGGCGTGCCTCATGTGATTTAAAGTATTACTTACTAGCTGTTTACCGCGGCCCGCGTGGAGGTCAGAAACTATCTACTACGTTCGTCGAATCGTTGAGTTCCTTAAATTCTGAGTTGAGCTGCACGATAACTAACAAATGCGTGCACTGACTGGGCAGGCCCTCTCAATCTGTGTGGTGCTTTCCTCAAAAGACCACTTCACACTTCAGACACCAATCCACATGGCCTTCACATGATCTGACCAAGATTATGTCTGGACTTTAAAAAAGACTGTGACCTCTGAGTTTGTTTCGGCCTTTCTTCTCAGAGTAGTCAGATAGGAAACGCCTAACTCATCTAGTTTTTAAAATATGATTGACGTGTAAAAGTGTTTGTACAAACCTACTTACACAAATAAAATCATTTATCCTACGGGACAGTACTACCGGGATAAAAAATGTCCTATGTAAAAGTGCGAAATTGCATCGAAATCAACACAAACAGAGAAAGAGTTACTATCACTTCTATACTATACTGTATACAGGGTGGCAGGGACATCGACGCGAAAACTGTTTTCATGGATTCAGTAGGTACATGATTCTGAAGCTCTCTTTTCTTTTTTTTTGGTTGGGATAATTATCAAATAACTTCTCCCGCTCTGGGCGGAGCGGGATGTCAGACTCTTACTGACTAAAACCCACCCGTGTTCCTTCAGTTGCCTGTATGTTGCCAGGGGCCACGGTAACCCTTTTAGACAAACCCGCAACCCCGGCAGGCATCGGCCCTAGCGGACTGAGTTGTGCTGACATCTCATTGAGTCGCGCGTGGAACACAACGCGCCGTCGACCGACCTTTATAGGACGCCGAGCTACCCATTGCTCACCGTCCGCAAGCCCGCGCATTCTGAAATTACGGCGAAAAATTTCAACGCAGGGGGGCCTGCGTTGAAATTTTTCGCCGTATTTTTTTTTTTTAATCAGCTGTTCCGTACATTTTGATCGCGTAGGTATTGCAGTGTTCTATGCAATTCAATTATTTTTTTAATAACCGACGAACAATTTCAACGCAGGGGGGTTCAGAATCATGTACTGAATCCATGGTAACAGTTTTCGCGTCGATGTCCCTGCCACCCTGTATATAAAGTTGTTTTTGCATTGGATAGCCCAATTCTTGAGGAAGGTTATAGGCTATGTAACATCACGCTAGAACCCTTAGGAGCCGAGCAAAAAGAAAAAAGTCAGAAAGAATAAAGTAGGGCAAAAAGTCAGAAAGAATACAGTTTATAATATTAGTATGGATAGGTTCCTTAACTTTATGTAGATTGTAGGTAAGTTTTTAGTTTTGGTTAACTTCACGATGACCATAAGCAACATGCATGCGGGAGGTTACATCTTGCAATATAATAGTATACATATCCTATTTTAAAGGCCTCAAACACAATGCTTGTTACAAAATACCTAAACCTTATTACATTTTTTTGTGATAAAGTTGCCAAAGTGATGAATGATAGGTGATAGGTACCTACTTAATATTCTACCTCAAGCTGTAATTTCACCGTTTAATCAACAACTTTTATCAATGTGTGCTAGGTTTTGGAAGTACAGCATACATCAGACCCTACACCAGTTACTCTGCTAGTTTTAGGCCTGCCTACGCTACTAGTACTCCTGGGCTCTTCTTCCAAAAGAGTGCGTATTCGAATGTAGCAGATGACGAAGATCCGATAGCAATCCGTGTTGGTAAGTTTTTATTAAGTACAATAAACCACACGTCCATGGTAACAGTTAGTCTTTGACAGCACTTGTCTGTAAGATCGGTTTTCGTAGTCCGATTGTTACTACTGTTGACGTGCGGTTAACCGTACAAGATCTCACAGTCATTTCATCGTTGCTATTAACCGTATTTATTGAACCGAAAAATATGATTGTGGAATTTAGACTTGTATGTTTTAGCAGTCTTTTAAAATAATATATTGTCATGTATTTAATATCTTGAGTTGAATATTGCAGTGCACAATTTAACGCATAAACACCACGCCTGTATTTCACAAAGGTGTCAAAGTCCCATGTAAAAAGGCTGCTTGATAGTCTAGTCACAGTATAATAAAGTAGCAGTATTATATGTCGGCAGTGACCCTGAAATAATTACCTACGGCCGCTCGGTAGATAAACCTTCCGCGTCCGTGCGTAACTGCCGCGCACTCGACTCGAGACTGTTGGGTACTGATATACGCCGAGATTTCGAAGCGCATCGTTTCGGCCGTTTGCTACGAACACATAATACTGTTATTTATTTATACTGTGGTCTAGTGGATAAGTGAGCTGCTATGTCTTGAGTTCAGTCGGGTAAAGTGTCATTGGGGTTTTCTCAATAACAACCAGGATTTTGGATTCATGCCCGGTTGGTGGGCAGACTGGCACCTTATTACATGTGGCTTTTGTTATCATTATAAACCCTGATTTACACGATGCGATCTAATTGCCAGTGACATACCATAATTAGTTGAAGCTACAACAAAAGCTGCACCGTCTCCACATTATTTAGACGACGCAAGTCATCTGTCACTTCGATTTTATAATACCTATGCCACATGCAAAAAATATGCATCATGTAAATGGGGCTTTAAAACCTTAGTCACATACTTAAATATACCTAGATGCTGGCACACCGATCCCTCCCCGCGCGCCCTACGTACCGACAACGACACCGCCTGTGTCGACCTCATCTCGCCCCAGCTTAGCCGACCTGCACCTACAAGGCTTCACCTGGGTCGAGCCCCTGCTGGATGCCAGTGCGGACAACATAGTTCTTCCCACCAATGACACGACCGTCACCTTGAAACTTGCCAAAGACTCTGTTGTAAGTATTAATAAACCAGTTTTTTTTATGGGTTGATCGAGTACCCGCATTAGGATGTCAATTAAATTAGCAAATATACCAGGAAATCGTCAGTCCTATAGCCATTTTCTAACATTTTTTTGTTGGGATTAAAGTCTTAAGTCGAATAGGTGAACCCTATGGAAAATACAGTCCCACTCCCAACGTAGGTAATCTGCGTTCGCAATTTATTTGCCAAACATGTAAACAAACACGAGTTTTAGGAAAAACAACTGTAATGCCTACACATAAGATTTAGTTTGCGCTACAACTTCATATTTTTTTATTACTTTTTCAACAGTCAGTCTAAAATCAACTTTATTTACGCCACCATAAAGTAGATTTTTGTTTTAGTGAAAATAACACCAATTGGAAACAAGGATTTGAATAGACCTTAGAAAGTTCGACTTATGTATTGCGGCCGATTGAATACCGGTTCATATTATTCTCCTCATAATACTTATTGCCAAGAAACCGATTACAAAGATATCTTTTACCTTTTCAGGCCCCGAAAGAGGCAAGCGGTGACGCGGAGTGCGCAAGCGCAGTGGAGGGCGGCGCGGGCGTGTGCGTGTACCTGTCGCGGTGCGACGCCGCGCGGGACATCACTGTGGACGTCTACAGAACGACGTACTGCTCCGTCAGTCAAGGGTACGTTATATGCAGCTATCGGTTATCACATTAGTACGAGCCGATGGGTTTCGAAATGTCGAGATGCGCTGGAGAGCCACGGTAATAATAGGTAATAGGTAATACGGGCTGGTATCCGCAACTTCACGTCAAAGCGCGTATTTTGCGTACGGGTGGGAAAATCGATTATTCGATCCACCCCAGCTCCTCAAAGAAGGCCAGCAACGCCTTGATGTCACTGACAATCTCACGTAGGCTACCTGGGTTACCGAAGTAATTGGCCCTGTATGTGGCGACCACGGGGCAGTTTAACAGCACATGAGCTGCTGTCTCGTCGTCCTCCATGCAGGCTCTGCACAGCGGACTGTCTGTGACTCCTATGACAAAGAGGTGTTTATTAAATGACCCATGGCCAGTTACAGCTGCTGTAACTGTACGCAGCTGTCGTTTCGTTAGTCGGAGAACCTGTTTCGTGAGGCGGCCATCAATTATAGGGAGTGCCTCCTTGGCCTGCCTGCATTCACCGTGGTCCAACCAAAGTTTGTGATGTTGATCCCTGGTTCTTTTCCTTACCAGAGTGCGTAGGTACCCGAAGGGGAGTGGCGCAATGGGTTCAGGCCCCACTGGTGCCATGCTCGACCCTCTTCTGGCAAGTTCGTCGGCTGCGTCATTACCCCGCGAACCGCTGTGTCCCTTGATCCATTGAATGGTTATATTATTGAGGCTACCCACCTGGTTAAGGCGCTGGTGGCACTCGTATATCAGCCCAAAGTTAACAGTGTGACTGTTTAGCGCTAGCAGAACTGCCATACTGTCTGAGAGTATACGTATCGAGTGGTCCTTAACTTCCCTGGCCATGATGGCTGAAGCGGCAAGAGATACACCCATGCATTCAGCCTGGAACATTGTGTTATGGACTCCCAATGGTGTGGCTATTTGTATGTTGAAGTCCTCCGAGAAGATTCCAGCACCTGTGCCACTACTTGTTTTGGATCCGTCGGTAAAGATACGTAGCTCTGCGGGGCGCAAACCCTCGCATCGACGATCCTCGTGAAGTTGAATCTTGTATTTTTTATCGAAGATAAATTGTTTGGGTACCCGGTCATTTATGGCTTTCGTAATAGGGAACTCATTATTGAGTCCCTCAAGCAGCGCGGTGTGTTGTGTCTCTCTCTTACCCCAGAGATTAATTGCATTAAGACGTACCGCTGCCATAGTCGCTTCCTGCTGTATGAACAGGTGGAGCGGGGGTAGTCCCAGCATGGCTTCGATGGCTGCAGTCGGAGTAGTCCTCATGCAGCCCGTGGTCGCCACGCAGGCTAGCCTTTGCATGCGTTGTAGTTTGTTAGAAACTGTAACCAGCTGAGTTCGGGGCCACCAGACCACAGCCTCATAAGTGATCATGGGGTGGATCACTGCTGTTTACAGCCATAGAATAATTTTGGGGGATAGGCCCCACTTCTTACCTATCATTCTCCTGCACTGCCAGAAGGTGATGCAGGCCCTGTTTAGCTTGTTGTCTACATGACTACTCCAGTTTAACTTACTGTCTAGAATGACCCCGAGGTATTTGACCTCGTTAGCCAACTGAAGTTCTGTATCGAACAGTTTGGGTAGGCGGTAAGGGCCTAATGCTCGGTTTTGGGTAAACATAACTAGTTCAGTTTTAGTGGGTTTCACTGATAGTTCAAATTCCCTGCACCAATTTTCTACGATACGTAGTGCTTGCTGGGTGAGGTTGCAGATCGTTCCCGTCACCTTGTCCGAGACAAGGATTGCAAGGTCATCTGCATACCCTATTGTGTAATAGCGGTTGGCGTTGAGTTTGGTGATGAGGTCATTAATTACCAGATTCCATAGAAGGGGGGAAAGCACTCCTCCCTGGGGGCAGCCTCTGGCTATCATGGCCAACTGCCGCTCATTCTCTAGGCGAACCACTCGTTTGCTTAACATGTTTGTAATCCAGTCCGTCAGTACCTGTTCTACTCGGTACTACTAGCCACGGTAAACGACATAGCCCGAAGAATCCCCTAAGTTAGTAGTAGTGAGCGCGGCACGTTGCTCGCCGCATGGCCGTTTGAGCCGAAAAGTTCGAAACTTACAGCGTGAGTAGGCTCCCCACAAAATCGACTGACGGTGGCGCCGTGGTGAATGGCTTTAGCCGCGTAAATCCGTTGAGCGTGGGAGTAGGGTTACCATCCGTCCGTATTTGTCTGGATATGTCCGGCTTTTTGGCCCCCCGTCCGGACTATGTCCGGCCTTCTCATTTGTCCGGACTTTTCGATTTAAGGGGATTTTCTTTAAAAAAGATAAATTATGACTGTAAAAATAAGATTAAAAAGTTAAATATCCGAACTTTTTCGCAAATGTCAGGTCAGGCTTTTTGTTAGGACTTTTCAATTTTCTAAATGGTAACCCTACGTGGGAGGCACAGAACCAGTCGAAGCGATGTATTGCTGGATAAGCAAGATGTAGCACATTTAAAATACAATGGAAAACTATCTTTGAAATAATGGTGGTAGAAACCAGTGGCGATTGATAAAATGTTTTATAGAGCTGTTATGTAATCAATGTCATTTATACTTTCAGATATGCGGGAGTCTGCTGTCCACAGAAGAAAGTCGACTTAACACATTAAATATGATATACCTACGATGTTATAAATTAAATAAAGATAGAATGAAACCATGACAATAAAGTGTTGTTTTGAGATTTTGTGATTACAGACATGGCAAGCATAAGTTAAATGTATTGTTTTCATATATTGTATATATCGAACAGAGATGTACCTACTAGGACCAGGTTATTAATTGCCACAAATATTACTAACTGTTAAGAAGCGAAAGAAAGAGTATGTTTTATGAAAGAAAACTCTACTTTCTTGTAGATATTTCAGTGACAAACGTATATCAAGTTTTCAAAGCTTATTTTTTTTAACTAGGAGTAGTTAGGTACTATGTAATTAAATAAAGTTGTTTTAAACTAGTTTTGAGCAAAACCATAATTGCCGAAAACTTAAGGTGCTAGATTATTACAATAATGCCATTATTAGAATTAAACATGACCTACTGTTGTGAGATGTACCTAGTTTTCGTTTTTATACAATTGAATCTTAAATAAAGATAAGATTATTTTTCATTGGAAAGTTTTATTATTTTGCCAATATTCCCACATTCCGAACACTTATTCCACCACTGTTATAGGACCAAGAACCATCTTAGGTTCCTTGTAGAAATGCAGCAGAGGGGAGGTAAAAACCGGGCAAGTGGCAGTCGGACTAAGGCATTAAGGCACATATATGCCAGTGACCTTGAGTGGTTAGCTTGTGTGCATCTTGTGTGCATGTGGGAAAGACATGAAGCTCTACAGGACGAATAGCTCCATCTCTTTCTCCCACTGAAGTAATATTAAAATAATACTGCTTTTGAGCTGGTGGTAGACCCCCTGAGCTCACGCAACGCGTCGTACGTCCAGCCATTAATAGCACTGGCCCATCAAGGAGCGCTGTGCCAAATTAGACGCATTATTAATTTATTACATATAAAACAAAAGGTAACATCACGCCTTGTTTCGCCGAAGGGTTGGGTAGAGGTGTCCCTGTAGCAGATACACCCACATTTCGCCAGTTATGTTTTAAGTCCCATGTAATAGGGGGCGAGCCTATTGCCATCAACGGGCACAAATCCAGACTCCGAGCTGCTACTGAGAAATTTCTGATAGAAAAACCCAATAACACTGCCCGACCCGGGAATCGAACCCAGGATTAGGATCTCATGCTCAGCAGTAGCGCTTGCTACCACTAGACCAACGAGGCAGTCAAACACGTATACTAAAAGATAAATAATTAAATTATCTTTAAAATGGTGAAGATTTCAGAAAAATACGCGGTTGCGTGACTCTCAGTTTTTATCCGCATTATACATGATCTAAAATATTCCTATACCTACTAAGTTATTAAGAAAATGCTCTAATTTAAACGTATTTTTTCCAAATTAACACTACTCGTTTTGACGTGATCTTCAGTATAAAATCATTAAAGTCGGTTATCGTCGCCGTTTCGAAGTTTCTTATAAGGTGATAAACTAAAACCAACTAGGGATAAAAAAGTACAATAAATAAGCAAATGAACACGAAACTATCGTTTTTGTTTTGGTTATCTTTATTGGCCAAATAAGTCCCGAGTTCCTGACCTAAGATAAAGCTTACGTCCCTATTGTACAGACGCCAGCACATCAAGCTGGCCGAAACTGTCAAATTTTCCCAATCAACTTTGAACCTTAGACATCAGCGATAAAGTTGAAAATCTATTAAATAAATTTGACAGATTTTAGTAGCTTGATGTGCTGGTTTCTGTACACAGTCTTATTAGCGGGTCATCATGACTCAGTCATAACTTATTAGTATGTAAAGTTGTGTAAAAAGAAAACAAATATAGCCACAAGCCCACCTGGCTCGAGGACGGGCGGCACTGGTAGTGGAGATAAATATTCAGACAATTAGGAACGTTAATTTGTTATAAGTATTAGTATAACTATTAATGTGAAAATAACAGGTGCTTTAGATAGGTATATGTCAGTCAAAACTGCACTTAAACGTGTTGTATATGCTATGTGCATTTAGGATTGAATGAAGCCTTCCAAGAGTCCAAGCGGCTCGCACGCAGGCTTGCCTTATGTGCTCTTTGAAGGAGAGATGGTGGTCAAAGACTACACCTAGGTACTTGGCTCGCTTCTCCCAAGGGATAGGCTTGCCTAGCATGGTGATAGGTCGTAGAAGACTGGGTTGGGTCTTTTTATTCGGTTTCGAAAAGAGAACCGCTTGGCTTTTGGCGGGATTGACTTCAATCCTCCATTTCCTAAACCAGGCGTCGAGTTTATAGACTGCTGTTTGGAGAATGGCGGCTATCGAGTCGGGGGATGGGGGGCAGTGCAGGCCGGTCATTGGTCAACGCTCACGCCGTCCCGCCGTGCATTCCTAATGCTGGGGCTACATTGTCGCGTCATCGCGAACGTTACTTCGTGCGCTCTCTCTCGCACACCGCTCGACGTCTCACTGAGCAAAAGAGAGCTCACGAAGTAAAGTTCGCGATAACGTGACAATGTAGCTCCAGCATAAGCATAGCGGAACAGCGGTCTCGTTCAAACTATATATTGCCGTCATATGGTGAAAGGCCGTAGCCCGTAACTACTTCAAAGATTTTAAGTAAATGACAGTTTTGTCTGAAGTGAAGTTTCAAGCTCAATCGATAGTCTTAACTTTAACAGTACCTATGTATCTGCGGCTAAGAATTAAAAGCAGTTTGAAGTATCAACGTATAGACAGAAATATAGAGAGCTTATACAGCAATAAGCTCTCTGGATTCAGTACATGATTCTGAACACCCCTGCGTTGAAATTTTTAGTCAGTTATTTTAAAATAATTTGCTGGTTCATCTAAAAGTGCAATACCTACGCGGTTAAAATTTATGTAACATATGTAATAACCAGTGGCGTAGCTAGGTAACCAAGGGCCCTGGGGCGAATAAAAAAATGGGGCCCCACTGCTGTCTAAACTGGTTAGGTTTTATCAAGTAAAAATATTAAATATACAAATACTTTAAAAATGCTAAGCTGCTTTATGATCAGCTCTTTTTCATGCACTGCAGGGCAGGTAATAAAAATATAAGGGGGAAGCGTCAGGGTAGTCCGCGAAATTCAAATTTTCTCACGTTTTTTTTTGCATTTTGCAGGTCAGTGTCAGGTTTTATGTTGATTAAAATATGATTCGCGGTCGTAACAAATATGGCTTTACTCAATTATAATCATTACAATCAGCAATACAACTCCATAAGTTAGCAAAGGTGTCAAATGTCATAATTTCATAAAATCATGATATTTGACACCTTTATCTTTAATCGCTATCCATCAAATTGACAACACTGCCAACCCACAGAAAGAATTTAGGGGAATTCCCTAGGTATAACTGTCGAATTTCTCTCAACTGAGTTGCCATGATTAAAGTCGGGTTGCAACCTGTCATATTTATTTTGAAAATGGGAGTAATTTTCAAAAGTTTAGTTTGATCGAGATTTTCTGGTAAGGATTCGAGGGCCCCCTGAGCTTGAGGGCCCCGGGGCACTGCCCTGCCTAGCCCCTAGGTAGCTACGCCACTGGTAATAACAGCTCCCTAACAACATATATTCACAACTATTCGATAGGCTTCCGAGTCGAAAATGACAAATTTTCGGGTTTTGGATTTGTGAACAGCGTATTTATGTGAGTTTGATTCAGTACGAAAGCGTATCGAATGGTTGTGAATATCTATTCAGACAGTACCATAAAGTAATATAAAGATAGCACATTACAATTCTGTCCGCCACAGCGCCCACCACCGCAGGCCACTTCTGTCTGAACAATATATTAGAAATTTCAAACTTCACATAAGTCGATTTAGCACAAAAATCGACTACAATTTACTATATTTTACATCTCTATTTTTGACATTTGAAACTTCGTTTGACAGATTTTCATCAATCAATATTCGTTGCACTGTGATTCGTTGAACTGGTCGCATAGAGTACATTTTTAAAGGGGTATGACTGATCGTTTTGCAGATTTCTTCAGGAAACATTTTTTTATACAGTAGAAAATATCTGTAAAGGTATGGTAAATTTAGCCGACGCGTTTATGATAAATACGGTGACGGACGGAGCTATGAATTTGTTACGTCAAATTGTAAGTTCCGACTACAGATCCGAAACAAGGGTTCATTGTTTGCTGTCAAAATTAATCACTGTTTCGTACCACAGGGTATTTTCAAGCCTCAACAAACTCCTCAACCACCTGTTCAAGTTATGGTAAGGATGCCGCTGTGGCAACTAGCGCAGGAAGCGGGGCCCTTTGTGCGCCTCGCCGGGCTGAGCGGTGCTGCTGCTGTAGTGCTCGGTGCAATGGGCGCTCACCGCAATTTTCCTGAGCCCGAAACTAAAGAAGACTTGAGGAAAATATTTGACACAGCTAACAGATTCCATTTCTTACACACCCTTGCACTTGTCACAGTTCCTCTTTGCCGGAGACCGTTTATTGTAAGTCAAATAGATCTTAATTTCTCTAGATTTTTACATTTTGCTGATTATGACATTGAACTTTGTAATTAATACAAAGTGGCAATGCTGCCAGCCTTTTGGGGCTTTTCATTTTGACAGTGATGCAGACATATTTTTTATATGTAATATGTGTAACTTATTATTATTTCAAGTCTGATAGCGAATGTATTATCTTGTTTAAAAATAAAAAAAATACCATTAGTAATTATCACAGAAATGACAAGTCACGAATTTGATTAGCACATCATTATGATTTAAAAGGATACACAGATTTTGTTATCACAATTTCTTGATCATTGGTATTCTTTTGCATAGTTTTGACAAAGTAAAAGTACTCTGTGGTTCTGATTGAAATGTAAGATGAGTAGGAATTAAAACTCAATAAATTCTTTTCTTTTTAAATATTGCACAATAAAAAACTATGAAAACCTCAAAAGGTAAAAAACGGAACCCTTATAAGATAATTCTCTTGTCCGTCTGTCCGTGTGTCACCACCGATTTTCTCAGGAACGGGTGGACCTAGCAGGTTGAAATTTATACCAGATACTGAGATTTATAGTCCCTATTAGATGTATAAAAATCAAGGTCCTGAGTCAAAACGATAAAAAGATATGGGCAAATTTAGATTTTCGCGAAAACTTAAGTACCAAAATAATTTACAATATAACTTAATATAATAATTTTCAACTTTTTTTATTTTTCGGAATTTTCCTTTACTTGTGCTGTAAGACCTTGCTTTTAACCAAAATTGACAATTCTAGGTTAAATGGAAGTACAACTGACTGTCCTGTTGCAAAAGCAAAGACTCCAGAGTTAGGCATACTCGCATAAAAGAGGATGCGATCAAACAACGGCCAATGATGGCATCACCCTGCGACAAAGCCCCAAAAACACATCACTTTCAAAGGCACTACAGCATAATACTCACAGAAGAACAGTGTGACTACTCAGACCCGAAAGAGTTGAGAGTATACACCGATGGATCGAAGACCGACTCTGGTACCGGGGTCGGAGTTTTCTCACACGACCTCAACATTAATATATCCAGACCATTGGGCATGTTCAACACCGTCTATCAGGCGGAGTGTGTGGGCATCATACAAGCGGTCCACGCCCTGGAAGCCAGGAGGGTTACGGACACCCACATATGTATACTCTCCGACAGTGCCTCAGTTCTCCAATCCTTACGCAAAAAATATATTACCTCGAAGCTAATACTAGAATGTCACAACGCACTAGAACATACAACGGTATCTAGCCGCAACACGGTGACACTACAATGGATAAAAGGGCACAGCGGATCGCTAGGTAACGACGCAGCTGACGAACTTGCAAGACTAGGATCCGGCACGGCAGTATGTGGACCCGAGCCTATCGTACCCATACCCTTCAATCAAATACGCAGATGGCTACAGGAGTTCACCCACACACAAGCGGGGAACTGGTGGACCTCGACACCGGGCTGCAGGCAGTCTAAGGAAGCTATGCCATCCTTGGATAGCAGGCTAACCAGGCGCTTATTACGCCTGGATAGGAACGGCCTGCGCCTGGTGACGGGGACCATCACTGGACATTGCTCGCTAAATAGACACTTTCACACAATAGGCATAACGGACAGTCCTCTGTGCGCATGTGCTCTTTGAATGCACAGGCGTCACCCAGATTAGAACAGAAACCCTCGGGTCACCCAGAACCTACACAGATGTTCTGAACAGACTAGGAGATATAATTAGCTTCTGGAAGGAGGTGGGCTGGTTGGAATAACCACCAAACGGCCGCCATGGCCCACGCACAATGGTCCACTTTACGGACTAAGTGCGGAAACCAAACCCTATAACATAGACTGTCCTGTTGACCTAGAATCACGAAATTTGGTAAAAAGCAAGGTCTTAAAAATTTTTGGTACTTACCAGTTTTCGCGAAAATCTATATTTGTCCATATCTTTTTACCAATAAAAATGATACCAATTTTATTATGGTAGTATAATGGGTTGGTACGGAACTCTCGGAACCCTCTGTGTCCTCTTGACCAGCTTTTTTCAGATTTTATTAATTCCACACAAAGTGGCTTTATCAGTAAAATTTATTTCCAGGCTGGTGCATTCTTCATTGCTGGGATGAGCCTATTTTGTGGCACATGCTACTACCACGCTTTCACCGGTGACCGCTGCTTCCGCAGGCTCACTCCCATTGGTGGCTCGTGTCTCATCCTCGGTTGGGTTGCAATGGTGCTGTAAATCCTTGTGACTATTTCCTAGATGTTCTTATTTTGATAGATGGTCAAGTGTACATTCTAGTGTAGGGTTATTTTTTTAGACTTGCACGGTTACTTTTATTATTAACTGCTATAAATTAGTTTTAGAAGTACAATTTAGAATTTTATTGTATAATTTCAGTGTGGAGTTTGATACAGGGGTGTATGCACAACATACTTGTGTAGTATATGCTGTATGAAATATGCTGGTATTATTTATAGATAATAATATTATTGGTGCCAACCATTAATAGACACTTATATTCATGTTTAACTATGTCTCAAGTAATTAGATATATAAATGAAATATAAGAGCTCAATGAAAAGTAACATAATCAACTTTTTACTTATTGTGGATTTATTATATTTTGTGGACAGTTTGGTGGCAGTGTAAAGTAATATAAAGGTTAATTATTGTTCAAAATTATGTTGTTTTATTTATATTACGATGTGTTGCAAGAGTTCATAAAATAATATGTTAGAAATTATCTAAAAAATGCCTAGGTTCACACAATTCGATTTTAGTTGGAACAACTTATGTTTTTCAACAAAAAATAATTTGAATTTAAGTCAGATGGTTCAAATCGCTTTCGGATTGAACTAAAATCGAACCGTGTGAACCCGGTATTAGATGATGCAATTTGTTCCGTGTTTGTAAGTTATCATGTGATATTGAAATTTCAATATCTTCAACAGATGGAGAGCGATTGTTTGCTGGACTTAATTCTAGCATCCTTAACACTATTGCCTTTATGAGCTAAAAGCAAAACAAGATAAGTGAAAAAGGTGGAAAATGAAACCCAGTGTTGATCAATATTGTTTACATGGTTTTATTGAAATTGTTACATATTAAATTTTGCACTTTTTCTTTACTCATTTATGATACTTAAAACATACACCGTTTGGTAATAAATGCTATTATAATTCACAGGACTCTCAAACAAATTTTAGTGGTCCTTCAAATAGCTTAAATATTAATGTGCCAATCTAATCAGAAATAATCAACTGCAGGTGGTATTCGAGGAGTAACTCGCGAAGTGAAAGTGAACGGGCACTCTATTATTATTATTATTATGTAGATTCAGCAGACTTGGCAGCATGGATGGTCAGTCCCGTGGCTAGCGGCACGACACCGATTCGTGCAGTCTCGTCTCCATAATAGTGTAGCCAACAAAATCCATCCATGTTACATATTTACCATAAGCTTTATATTGAGAGTCAGCAGATCTCTGATTTACAGAGAAAGTAATATACAAAGTTATCACATTAAATTAACACAAAATATAATATAAACATATTTCTGTAATCTAAAAAGAATCCAAAGAAAAACAAAACTATAGAACGCACAGCACTTTAAGTGTCTGTCACATTTAGGTTAATAAAATCACTTTGATTGCACATAAACAGCAGTCGTCCGGAGCGTGCGCACCGTCAATATAACACATATTATAGGTTTCACTAACCGCATTCACACGTGTATAAGGGATCGATAAGTAATCACAGTAGTGGGGAGAGGACACGTGGGGCGTTCACGACAAGTGGAACGAGTGCTGGCCCTCGGAGGCGGCCAGGCGCAGCTTGGCGCGCATGACGTCAGCGCTGGTGTAGTCGGGCAGCTTCAGGTAGTTGACGCACGTCATCACGGACGGCAGGTACTCGTCCGGATCCAGCGACGACTCCAGCGACTTGCGCACCACCGTCAGCGGGGGGTTCAGCGCCTTAAAACCTGTGGGGAATACCGTCGTCATGAAACTGCTCAGTTTACGAAGGCAGGCAAAGTTATTGACTGGATAGGTTCCTGTAAGCTATTTTAGTCATTTATTTACCTCCTGTGGGTAGCCTCGGGCTTCCAGTCACGAACTGCAAGAACAAACGCTGCTCCTCGCGGTAATAAGAAGCAAGTATGTCGATGAGCATGCGAATGGCGCGCGACTCCGCGTTGTAGCCGTGGTCGGGGCGGATGCACTCCGTCAGCATGCGCGGCTCCCAGCGCTGGTCGCGACCACCTGTAAGAGACGAAAGCTTTATAATATGTTTTTTTTTTGTCATTGCGTACCACGAGCGCGTGTTATGTGAGTTTTAAGTTGTGACATACAAGTTTAAATTGTTACGCATTAATTACTGTGGTGGTACAAGAAGTGTAAATTTGTATGAAATAATCACATTTGTTTTAAATTAAAATTGATGTCATAAATTCACAATATAAATAGTAGCAATAAATATCTTACCGGACGGACTGCCACAGAATACTTGTTCCAATTCTTCTGGATAAAATATCTTAAGGTTGGCTAGTGGAAATACTGACTCAAATCCTTCTCGGAATGCTTCCATTTGTTTGGTAACACCTGTGGGAAAACAGAATTCATAATAAGTATTTGTTCTTTTTTTCAATATTTTGAATGCAATGTAAAATGTCTTGAGATCTACTTTTACGATGTATTTTAGTCTGGCATGTAATCAAATATTTGCTCACCATTCTGTTTGCCAATCAAGGTATTTACGACAGCTCATTTCAACAATTCATAAAGCAGCCAAATTGCCAACCTCATGTCTAACATTTAAGACACTTTATTTATTTCAGTTGTACTACCAGGGCCCTATTTAATATAACTGACAATGCGACATATTTGTCAAAAAAAATGGTATAATTGTCACATTTTCAGGGTATGTTGCTGTTTGATGTTTAATAAAACAGAAAACTATGAAAAAAAAAAACTAACAGAATTGTCGGATGGTTATGAATAGCTATGCTGGGGTAAGGTAGAATGTTACCTTCATAAAGCAGCCAGTGGGTAACGAGATCAATGTAGTTGTGCAGGTTGTGCGCGGTCACGGGCAGGTCGCGCCCGCCGCGCCGCAGCTCCGTGCAGCCGTCGCCCGGCAGAATGAAGTCCAGGCCCAACTCCTCGATGGGACAGCCGTCCAGCTCCAGGGCGCTTATCTGTTATATACATACATTGAATATTATGCTAAGTTATGGAATCAGGCATTATTTTGTGGAAATTCACGACAGTATAATAGTATGTAAAAATATTTAGTTTTTATTCCACAGTAACTAGATCAGGTTTGTTGGATGCACTGTGTGGGAGGCACCCACTCGCAAAAATACACACATACAGAGATTATGCTTTCATGTACACCAAATAGAGCTAGCACCAAGAATAGTATTGTTGTAAGAGTTTGATTATTATGAAATATGAAACTAAACCCGCTTTAGTGTCCAAACGTGTAAACACATCGCTGTCCCCGGCGAATAAAATCGTAAAAACCAAATTTTACAGGAAAAATTAAAACTATCGTAATAGCACGTTACCATTTTATTCGCCGGGTATAGCGACACGATTTATTATGATTTGATATGAAGATTAATATTATGACGGTACCTTGCCAATTCATCTATGAAAATATTATGTATGTAAGGAAAAATCTGCATCTTTTACTGCATAAGTGATAGACATAATTTTAATACTAGAAATAAAGATAAATTAGATCAACCATTTTTCAGATTATCCAAAGTACAAACATCTTTTATGGGGTACTGTGTTAAATGTTACAACAAAATACCTTGTGATATATTACAGTTAACTGAAAGAAAATTTAAAACTCATATTAAAAGTACTCTTTGTAAACAAGCATATTACAAATTAGAGGATTATATTCTAGATAAGAATGCTTGGAAGCATGCTGGTCTAGCTCCATAGGACAATTTAGAGTCTAGGCAAAATCAAACTGGTTGCTAATTTAATTGTGTAATTAAATATTAAAAAAAAAAAAAATTACATTCGGTGATTACTTGAACTCACACACTGACTAATTAGTATCACTTGTAAATTTTTTTAGGAATATCGAATAGGTACCTACTTTTACAATGCTTTTAAATATGTGAACACCATGTATCCATTACATAATTATTTTTTCTGTCATTGCTTCATTTTTAATTATTTTTACCTATTGTGGTATAGTAATTTTATTCCAGGTGCATCGTCTTCACATATAATTAATGTATACAAAATATTTTAAAAGAGTAACGGTGGAGTTTCTTACCCATTTTTCTCCATACGAAAACTACCTTTTGGAAGGGGCGACTAGAATCAATTCTATTTTTTGTTTTTGACGTTCAAAAGTGCCTTTTTGTGCCTAATTGAAATAAATTATTTGACTTTGATTATGATTGTGTATTTGTAAAATTACTGTGAGACAGTTTGCTCTACTATTTCGAAATTTTCTTTCTCAACAGTCATTCTGATATAACTTTAAAGTTGTTGGAAACAAGGATTTGAATAGACTTCAGTTCTTTATTTCGCCGCGTTCATTTTTTTTTACTTTATTCACTGCTATAAGGATCTCAAGGTGCTCGAATGACGCTAACAGGGGAGCGCTGTTTTTAAATATTTGTGCAATATTGTTTTGTGAAATGTATTGAAAAAACAAGATGGCAGCAT
Organism: Agrochola lychnidis; assembly: GCA_963680765.1. NCBI lineage: Eukaryota > Metazoa > Arthropoda > Insecta > Lepidoptera > Noctuidae > Agrochola > Agrochola lychnidis. Next base: position 17,137,248 of record OY796850.1, on the reverse strand, counting down.
TATTTCCAATTTTGGGCAGGCGCCACAAGAACCTAGTAGCACTCCACGTGTGTGTGACGTGTGACGTACCAGCTGCGTCTTCTGCTCGGGCGAGTGCCTGGTGTCGGCGGCCAGCAGGCGCGCGCGCTCGGCCACGCGGCGCAGGCGACACAGCGAGCGCCACAGCTCGGGCGCCACGTGCCGCACGTCGCTCAGCGACAGCCACTTGTCCTCGCTCACTAGCCAGCGGTACATCGACACCGATAGCGGGATGTCCACCTGAAACACGACCATGAATTTGTATACAGCGGCTTTAAGGTTGAATTAGTCGCGGGCTCGAACTCATTGGTGGGCTTGGTCAAAAAGCATGCTATCTCACCTGGCATCGTGTCCGACAGAGATAGTATCAGTGATGAGCAGTTAGACGCTGGTCTACATGCACAAACTCTAGTTCGCACGCACACAAACAACGTTCAGAACGATTTTAGTAAAACGAGAGCGTAAAAAATTGCGAAAAGTCCTTGGGAAGGTGGAGTTTTATGAAAAAAACTACTGCATAAATCAATTACGAATAAAGTTTATTATAATCTTCGACAATTGAGCTTTGCCGGAACGAGCTTAGTTTTGGAGATTTTATACTTCTTTTATTACTTATTTACTCCCAAAGTTGCGTTAAAATTAGCAGGAAAAACGAATCTTCGTTGGCTCATAACTTTTTAATTGCTTTTTTTTTACTATTATTCTGCTTTTGTACAGACAAAATTAATAATAAGACAAAACGATTTCATGTTTTACTTTGGGTGTACAATGTGTAACAATGGAGTAAAACCCCCCGAAATTTGTATAGAAAAAGTATCGGCTAGTTGAGCCTTAATAATAGTGTGTCCTAGAGTAACATAATTCTATGTAGTATGGACACAAAATACTGAGATAAAATAACTACAAGAATAAATTGTGTTACTGTGAAATTCAACCCATTATTCCGAAACAAGATGAAGAAGTACGATTGGAATTAGTAATTCCTCCAATTTGAAAAATGCGACATATTTTTAATTAGGTAATATATAAATTGACGGAAACAGTTCTCAAAGAAAATTGTAAAAAATTCCAAGATTTTTCCAACAGTAATAGTCGTTAGGCAAGTTTTAGACTTACCATTCTGGAATCCATAACAGCTTTAGCCATAAACTTCCCCAGGAAGCGGAACTTGGCTTTGACCCTCGAGACGTGGGAGGCGCGCGCGTTGCGGCCCACGGCTTGCGGGAACAGGCCGCACGGCCATGACACGTATGTGGCGTCGGGTGCCGGCGACGGGATCGAAGTCTCTTTCTCGAGCTCCGACGGCTCTGGAGAGCGTTCCTCGTCGAGGTTCAGGGCATCACGGACCGAGGAGGCAAGACGTGCCGCCGCGTCCGATGAACGGTCGGTCACAACCGGTGGTTGACTCTTCACGATCTCTCCGCCGAAGGAAGTCGGCTTCTGCTTGAAGTTCTCCGAGCCGTGCCACAGGTCCAAGTCGGCACGCTGCAGTTCTTGCGAGACCAGCGCGTAGAACTCGAGCGTGGGCCCGAGGCCGGTGCCGACTTCATTCTCGTACTGTATCTCGAGCAGGGCTTTGGAGTGCGCGAACTCGTGCATGACGTGCTCGGCCTGGCGCAGCACGTTGTGGCGCTGCACGGTGCGCTTGCGGCGGTCCAGGCGCGGCGCCACGCGCTCGTCGGCGCCGCCCGCGCCGCCCGCGCCGCGCTCGCCGCCCGCCTCCAGCAGGCGCTGCAGCGCGCGGTCGCGGTCGAACGACACCACGTAGAACAGCAGGTGGCGGCACTCGAACGGCAGCACGAACGGGCTGCAACGTCACATACTGTTACATGCCACGACCAAGGGCGGATCCGGGGGGGGGGAGGGGTCATGGGGGTCATGACCCCCCCCTGGGCTGCGTCTAGGTCGACCACTGGTAATTATTCTAATCTCATTGATAAATATCAAATAAATACTTTGTATGATGTTGCCACGTAGGATGTGTTTGTCACACATGCGTGAACGACACGCATAATAAGACTAAGTATGTGCTGTTATTATAATTATGATGATGGACCGTGGAATTTTCTGCCGGCTCTTTCCCATGGGAAACGACCAAACGACGGTTTCGTTTGGTCGTTTCCCATGGTAAAGAGCCGGCTTCTGACGTTTCATAACATGTAGGTTTATCTGAAGTTAGCAACTAGACGTAGAAATTAAATACCCCAAAATAGTGTCAAGACAAACCGCCCCGGGCCCCCCAGTCCTGACGGCCCCCTAAATCTTAAGAAGTACTTTTTAATGATTAGGGATATCCCTAACACGGTCAAAATATATTCAGTAAGAAGCAGTTTAGAGTTGGAGGCTGAGGATGAAAATTTTCGAGTTCGCTACGCTCGCTACAATCTACATTCTCAAACTTTCTGCATAAGTCGACAAAGGAGGAGTTCCTTTGTCGACTTATGCATTACTTATTTATGTATGACTTTTCAACAAAAAAAACCTTACCTACACAAGACGGTGTGCAAAAATTTTCGAGCTCGCTTCGCTCGCTCTTAAGAATGCGGCGACGTATGAATTGTCCATACAAACGTAGTACATCAATCATTTGCAATTTGAGCATATTTCCACCATATTATGTTGATATTCGGATTGAGACAGTATTTATCTAGGCTCCTACGTCTTTTGATTTTCAAAAACTTACCTATAAATGAAATGTAAGCGAATTGCATTTCGTACATTTTTACAGCGTAAATGACATGTTTTCATATGGTTTTTTCTGTATTATAAACAACTATATTTGTAATATTGTTTCCGTAGAAGCATAGTTTATGTTATCAAGTTACAAATTATCGAAAAAAAAATGGAAATACATTAAGTTTTCATTCATCATTTTTTGTATTACGGAACACATCCAAATTTATCATAATTTTTCGATGCTAATATTGCCATCGCGTCAAGGAATAATTTGTCAATGTGTGCGTGGTCGTACTGCTCACTGTAGTTGTATATCGCTCCGACAGGCACTCACACTAGCAACGTGCTTGGTTGGAATTCGTTCGGGGTATTTTTTGTCAGTATTATAAGATTAGGTATATTATATAGGTACTTTACTGTGCTTATTTGTTTACTAAATTAAAGCAGCTGCCGACTACTTCTGTTTTGTGCTCGTGATTATATTTAAATCTATTGTTTGATTGTTTTACTCGAGTTAATTATCTTTTTGTATACACGTTTCTGAAAAAAAAAAATTTTTCATTCTATATTTTCTTTCTTTCTATCTTTAGATAACATAAATGTGTTTACAAACATCCGTATCTGGACAAACGAGTACTTATGTTTCATCAGTAATATTAATCGGTAGGTACCTATTTATGCGTCTAAAGACCCTCAGCGAGTCGTAGAAACATCTAAATTATACACACGGCCGAAACGCGGTAGTCCAGGTATAGGTGGCTTGTTGAGAATCCAACGTGCTGGGACGTACTCTCGTCCCAGCGCGTTGAAGAAACACTGTTGGATTTTCAACTCTCGGCGCTAAGCAGAGCGTTGAAAATCAAGTGCACGAAAAATTTCGCCACGATTTTATTACGTCCGTGCGAACGAGGGCTATATTATAGGACCAGGTTTTTATACTAGGTATTTACTTGCAAGTACGCCGACCAAGTGCCGATCCGAAATACTCGCAAGACTATTTTATTTCTTATTTATATTTAGTTACGGATCAATGTTCTATGTAGGGCTTTCAATACCGGGATCCCGGAATTGGCTAATACCGGGATCTCGGACATTATTTGACATTTTTCAATACCGGTATTGAAATGTCCACTACCGGGATACCGGTATTGGTGATTTTATTTTATCAGTAGACACTACAGTGAAACAATTTCTTTTTATTACCTACACATTATATTTCCAACCAATTTTATAATTATCTGGGTAAGTTTTACAAACTGCGTATTTTAATTCGACAGTTAGTTAAATTTCATTACTACTTGTGCTACTAACTGGAGGCAGAAATAGAAGCTAAAACTCAAAGGGAAGTTAGGACCCATGCTTCTTCCAGCAGGCCTAACATGACACACGCGATAATTATCCACCGTCGCGCGACTAATTTTTGTCTATTTCTGTAGTGTTATCGTTTTCTGATAGCTACGCCATACAAAATACTTGACTCGTTCTGTCAAACTTGATGTTTTGTCAACAAACCCTAACATGACACGTTATTTATCTCGATTTTTGATAGTTCAACACGAGATAATCAGTTACTTTGTCGTATTTAGTCATCCTCGATTTTGACGACGAGAAGAGTAGACAAAAAGACAAAATGATATTTTTTTTTTAATTGTGGGTATACACCGGTGTACTGTAGTAGAGGGGCGCACTACCACGTAGATGACTATTACTTTCCAGTCACTTTGCCAATTATGGTGATTAAATAAATAAATTAACGAAATCTAGGGATTATAGCTGTATGGTAATATCAAATATTCGCAACATAATTACTAAAATCACCAGTTTATTTCCTAAGGGTGGTGATTAACAATTTTTATGGTTATAATAGCAGAATCAACTCCACCTGCCAATTTATTTGAACGTCAGTCTTTTTGGTGACTGGTGATTAACAAAATTTGCAACGTCATGGACTTTATGGTGACTGTTACAATAATAAACTTCGATTTGTCAAATTGCGATCGTCGGCCCATTTGTCATTTGTGGTGATTATCTAATGAGTATAGGTGCCACTAATTTTAATTTCCGTCAATTTGTATTTTAATTTCAGCATGCCAAAGAAATAATTTAATTTTAATCAAAAAGTCGGTTACACAAAAAACTAATCATAAATAATTAAAAGAGAGAATAATTAAGAGAGACGTTTATTCAATAAAGTACATAATTCCATGCATAAATTGAATGAATGAAACAGAACTTCAAGCCGATGTTGCTATCACAAAAATAATTTGAAATTTTTAATCACTTGCAACATCGGTATCTCGTCGCGCGATAAAGTAGTGTCAAAGTGCCTTTTTCGAGTTTACTCGCCGTTTGCGGTCATGTAAGGGATTAGAATGACGTCAGAATCGTAGACAAATTCCGATAAAACGAGAAAAAGAGCGTTCTCGCGCTTGTCATGTTAACCCTGCAGCACTGATATAGAGTCTATTGTAAGAGTTGAATTGGGCATTTATGATAGTTCTGAAGGCAGCCGAGAGATGTATATTGACATGGCGTATAATTATTTACTGAGCATTCTACCTACGAGCGTAGAGGTAGAGAAAACGTTTTCCTCGGTTACATATTTGTGCAATCGTTTAAGGGGACGATAACCGACTTTTAATGATTTTATACTGAAGATGACGTCTAAACGAGTAGTGTTAGTAATTGAAAAAAAAATATATATATTAAATAAGAGCATTTTTTAATATTTTAATATAGGCATGTTTTTGATTATGTTTATATTAAATAGTGAAATTAATTTGTAAAGTTATGTCTAACGCGGATAAAAAACTGAGAATGACGCAAAATCTATCAAACGTTTTTTTCTGAAAACTTTACCATTTTGAAAACAATTAAATTATTAATCTTTTAGTATACGTCTTTTATTAAAATACCTTTTGTTTTACGTGTAATAAATTAATAATGCGTCTAATTTGGGACAGCGCTCCTTGATGGACGAGTCCTATTACTGGCTGGACGTATGACGCGTTGCATGAGCTCAGTACAAAACACGCAAGCTAACCATTCAAGGTCACTGTCATATATCTGCGTCTTAAGAAGCTCGCTCTCAGATAAAACTTTAGATGCTCTTTCCTTCCTACGAACTCATTTTCAGGAAGAAAGAGCCGAAACAATGTTGATTTTATAGAGATTATATGCAGATATTACTTTATAGCAAAAGATGCATGTTCCACTCAGTAGTAACTGTAATAAGTCATGAAGAAAAACCCATAACGGGGAAGCATCAGGATAACCCGCGAAATTCAAATTTTCTTACGTATTTTGCATTTTGCAGGTCAGTGACAGGTTTTATGTTGATTAAAATATGATTCGCGGTCATAACGAATATGGATTTACTCAATTATAATCATTACAATCAGCAATACAACTCCATAAGTTAGCAAAGGTGTCAAATGTCATGATTTCATGAAATCATGACATTTGACACCTTTATCTTCTTCTTAATCACTATTGCTGATTGTAATGATTATAATTGAGTAAAGCCATATTCGTTATGACCGCCAATCATATTTTAATCTACATAAAACCTGACACTGACCTGCAAAATGCAAAAAACGTAAGAAAATTTGAATTTTGCGAGCTACCCTGGCGCTTCCCCCTTAAAAGCACGATGAACAATTTTGACTGATTTTTATGTGATTTTATTAAAACATATTGTATGTTGATTTTAAAGAGATTTATTTTATAAAAACATAAAGATAAATAGATCGCTAAATTGTAATTACTTAGATACTGATTATTCAAATTTAAATGTTTTATTTTATCTAGGTACTTTTCTCATACTATCTATCTGATTATTTTGTTATTTTTGTTAGGAGATTCTGTTTGCAATTTAAAGTTGTATAAAAAAGTGACTTTATATTTAAAAAGCAGTTTTTTATTATTTTGTAGTGAAACTTATTAGTTGTTGAATAAAAAAACGATATTAAGTAAAAAAATAGTCTCATACCGGGATCCCGGTGTTAGACATTTTCTATACGGTATTAATACCGGTACTGCAAAAATCCGGTATTCGAAACCCCTAGTAGTTCTATGCAAGCGTTTTTACTTTAAAGGATTTGGAAGTTTTTTTTTTTTGTAAACGCGATTGTGCTCTTTATTTATACTACATTACGGATTAAAGGTTTTGGAAGTTTTTTTTTTTAATGCGATTGTGCTCTTTATTTAGATAAGGTCCGTACCAATGTTCTATATAAGTATTTTTCTTCAAAGTTTTTTTTTCGGCTACTCGCTCCTTCGACGCTCGATGCAATTCTGCTCCTTATTTATATTCTGTTATGGATCAAAGTTCTATGCAAGTATTTTTACTTTAAAGGTTTTGGAAGTTTTCTTGAAGTGAATAATTCTTTAGGCGCGTTGAACATTTTTGAGATGGGACTAAACCTTTGATTTCGCGACACTGTAACGCAATTTACCGAAACGAAAACGAAATTTAACGAAAAGGCATCATGATTACCGCGGTACCGATTTTTTTAATCTGACGTGTAAAAGTGATTCCGATACTTATCCTATTTACAGAATAAACAATTTCATTTCATATCTACTAGATTTTCTCTACAAGGCCTAGATCCAGAGATATTCTAAAACATTGAGATATTGGCATTGTAAAGAAATTTCCAAAAAACGCATTACTAGTCTGTACATATACTAACGATTCCCCAAAGTATTCAACAGAAATAAAGCAAGTAATGAACATACCTAATTACTAATAATAAAATATAAATGCCGTCGACTCGTTATGAATGAATGGTAAGTAGCTATCTATCCAGTGACACACACACACGGATGCGCACCGCGTCTGCCGCCCGCCTGCTGTTGTCAAACAGAGATAGCAATATTCCGAACGAATTTTGCAAACGTCTCGATTTGTAGTTGCGAGCCGCGGTAAAAGTTAGAAGAATATAGAATTTAAGAGCGCTGCGCTCTTAAATTCTATATTCTTCCAACTTTTAAAGTTTTCTGCAAAAGTCGACAAAACAACTCCTATTTCCGTAAGTATGTTTAATAGAAACCTAACCAGGAATTCCGAGACGAGGTGCAAAAAATTTCGAGCTCGCCTTGCTCGCTCCCCTACATTTTGCTTTTCGTAAATAGCCTATTGAGGAAACTAAATGCACCTCCGTGAAAAAAAAATCCTGCCGGTTGCAAGGTCCATGGTGTAGGTAGATTATAATTACGCACGTTATGTACTTGTTTTTTTACTGACACTATAATTTTTTTTTATAAAATTTTACTAGAAATACCTACATAAATTGAGAAGACCGGGGGGCCTCAGTTTATTTTGCCGCCCCGGGCCCCCGACAGGATTAGTCCGCCACTGATTGGAACCTGTTCTGACTGGACCCGACTATGTGACCCCCCCCTGACTCGAAGGCTGGATCCGCCCTTGGCCACGACACACTACTTGGCCATATCACATGGTTTAATCAAAATTTGTCAACGCGACAATGTTTTTAGAACAGTCTGCAAAACATAATGACTTACCATGCGTAAGCTATCTTTTTCAGCCACGGTGGGAGATTTCCGGTCATTATTACGAGCGGATCTTGAAGTTGGCGATTGGCTTTGGCAGCGAGCTACAACAAATTTCAACAATTAGCATTCTTGGGAGGTGTAGCCAGTTATAGGACGTTACGCTTGCTCGGCAAGTGATTTACATACGTAACACCGAACAATTTTAAGTCTAATTGAAAACTAGCATCAGGCACTGGTCCGTTGCGGACCGTATTAACCGCGGAAATAGACCTATATTGCACTATTATGGTTATCGCACATTAAAATCTGTTTACAATTAAATAACATTTTGTTTTTAGGTAAAAAATATTGGAAATGACTATTGTGTCTGTGCTAGATAAACATAATTCCTTAAATTCATTTATTTGCATAACACAAGATGTTACAAATGATTGGATTGGGTATGTGTGTTATAACCAAAAAAGGTGTGCAAATATTGTTTACCATGTGCAACCAAATTAAAAATATTGTCATACAAATGAAATAATGCCAGATTTTTTTTTTATGTTATTCATAATTAAATTAATTATTATAATTAAATAGAAATAAATTTTTATCTTGTAGGCACTCTTTAACATTATAACATTCATAGGTGTCTGTACGTACCTTGGCATTAATGAAGTCCTGGTTGGGCACGAGCGGGCGCAGGTCGGGCAGGCAGGCGGCGCGGTACAGCGTGTGCCAGTGGCGGCTCAGCGCGTGCAGCGCGCGCAGCAGCGACAGCGCGGGCAGCGACGCGTCGCGCAGCTCGCCCGCCGCGCCCAGCGCCGCCGCGCGCACCGCGCCCAGCAGCGGCGGCGGCCGCAGCGGCACCATGCCCTCTGGGAACAGATAACAACAACATTCATTACTACTAACAGAAACATGTGTTATCCTTATCACAATCAACTAAAGGCTTGTGCAGACCAGCGCGATATCGCGGGCGCGACAGGCAGCGCTACCAGTGTTGCGCCCGCGATATCGCGCTGGTCTGCACAAGCCTTAATAAAACCGGAGACTGGAATAGGGTATATTTGCCTAAACTTCGTAAAAGTAAGTATCATAGAGTGGATTATATCTCCCTTTGAAGTCCCAAAACGATAATCATGATGTCATTTCCATACCCATTAAAAAAATTACGAATTAGTTATTGGACTTTCAATACATTGCAACACCGGAGTCCGACTTATTTGCCAGGAGATAATGAATTAATAATTTGATGATAAGTAAATAATTTGTCAGCAAGGGTTACTGGGTTTTTCCATCTGGAATTTCTCAGTAGCAGCCTGGAGTCTGGATTTATGCCCGATTGATGGCAATAGACTCGCCATCTATAACATGGGACTTGAATATAACTGGCGAAACATGGGTGTACCATAGGTACTCCTCTGCCTAACTCTTCGGGGATTACAAGCATATTTGTTTGTACATGTATTTTATTACTGATTCATGTTATGTCAATTTTATTAATTTGTTCTTTTAATTTTACTGTACTACACCTATTAAATCTGGTATGTTGTGCATGTTTATCTTAAATAAATAAAATTGGTAACAAAGAATTTCGAATAATATAGTGGTTACTAAAGATGTGTCAAATTGAAAATGTTTTTTTAGGACACAGCAAAATAAAAAGAAGTAGGCTTGTGATTTCGGTATGAACACCACTAAATCAGCTATTTTTTCGAGCCGAAACGAGGAAAGATTTTGATAATTTTATACACTCACATATACAACAAACATCATAATTTCAGCTAAAAGACGTCCACTGCTGGGCATAGGCCTCCAAGCAACGCCACTTCGACCGATTCTGTACTTCTCGCATCCAGCGGATTCCTGCGGCCTTCACCAGGTCATCGGTCCACCTTGTGGGAGGCCTATACAACAATAACTAAACAGAAAGGTAGCGTACCATTCCACAAGAGATCAGGTTTCCGGCGCGAGGACAGCTTGGTGGGCTGCCCTTTGCCCTTGCGCGACGCGGCGGTGTCGGCGCGCGGCTGCTCGCCCGCCTCCACGGCGCGGTAGTAGATCGTGTGCGTCTGCACCCAGATGCCCGCGTTCGCTGGAAATATAGAAAAACATGGTTTATTTACTAGTTTATAGGAAAAATACACTGTGAATGTGTGTGAAGACGAGTACCGTCAGTACATAATACACACACACTTCCGACCTCGCCATTGTTTTGAGACCTCCTATGCTTACACACACATTCACAGCGTGTTTGTACACTCGTTAACCACAAATAAAGCGCGCGTCGCTTCGTGAGATAAAAATATTGTATAGCAACTTACCGAGCGGTGTCTCCGTGTCAGTGTCAGCGTCAGTCTGCTCGCCGAACTGGCGCACCGCCTGGTACACGGTCATGTTGTACGGCAACACGGTGTCGCCGATCAGGAACTCCAGTTTGTGGTCAGAACTGGAAAGGATTAGTACTGTGTTAAGTATGGGCAAAAATAATGATTATATGCTTATAAGTATAATAACCGTTGAGCACTTGGATTATGACAAAAAATTTTTTGGAAATGGAATAAGTCTAGATCTCAATCAACCTGTATAGGTTAGTATCAAGGAACAAAATTCGCAAAAATACCAAAAGGACAGGGTTATGTTCGTAGATTCGTAAAAATGAGAAGATTCGTAAAAGACCTAAGGTATCCAACATTGCCCTAAAGTAGGCGGGGTATTTACTAGCAGAACGGAAGGCACCCGGCTTTCCGTCCAAAAACGTTGAAGTGGTAACCGCGTACGAGAACGGCGTACATATCGTTGTAGTGATGCTTTGGAAAGGTAAATTATGTCCATCAGCAAATGACTTTTATAAAGTTTAATAGTATTACGTACTCAGTAGGATGGTGCGGCGGCGTGGCGAGCGAGTCGTCCACGTCATCGTCGGAGGCGCCGTCGTCGTCCGAGTGCGGCCCGCCCCCCGACTCCGAGCGCGCGCGCCCGCTCGCGTAGCCGCGCTGAGCTAAATACCTGCGGAACAATCGTCACACTTTACAAGTGATTAAAAACTAGATGACGTCGGCGATATCTATCGTATCCTATTTAGGCTGGAGCCTCCTATTAAGAGCGTGCATTCTAGAAGTTGGAAACGTTACAAGTAGCTGTCAAATCACCCTATCGTCTTTTTTGTTCATATTTACTAAAGACCCTGTATAAATCTAGAATTTAATTCACCACACACTATTCATGAATACTTCCAAAATATATACAAATATTGTAAAGTTATTGCTTAATTGTTTCATCATAACATACCTTTCAATGGCCTGAACTAAAGCTAGCGGATCAATCCGCACTACGCCGCCCTTCCATTGCTTCAGATTTGAGCAACTTGGATGACGTTTGAGATCACACTGTAACAAAAAAAATATAGATTATCGTTGTTTATAACGTAGACCGACAGATTTTTGATGAGTAACATAAACAACAAATTTTTGGGAGTGATTTCGTGAAAAAGGACGGAAGTGTATTACAGGAAGCCGGGGAAGCGCGCGCTATTTGATTTGACCAATGAGCGCGCGCGGTGCTAGAGATGGCCGTCAGAAATGACCTTGACGAGGCGGACCCTTTAATGTTGCTTATTAACAAGGTGAGATGTCAGATGTTACACATCATATGCGACTACTGTAAGGCTCGCTCGTTTTTTTTTTTTTTGGTTTAGAGCTTATTTATCATCATATGAAGCATAAGCAGTAAATATTAAACCGGACTTTCACGGTGCGCGATTTCACGGATAGGTACGTGCGCGATTTAGCAAAAAGCAAGCATGGGCCAAGTCGTTAGTCAATAGTGGCAGGTATCCTCAAGGGTTTACTGACCATAAGCTGATGCGTGTTGAAGAACTTGAGCGCGGAGGTGGCGGGGCGCGCGGGCAGGTCGTGCACGCGCACGGGGAACTGCTCCAGGTGCGACACGCACGCGTTCACCTTGCTCACCAGCGCCGCCAGCGCCGCGCCGCCGCCGCCGCCCGAGCTGCTGCCCGCGCCCAGCACGCCCAGCGCGCCCACTGCGGAACTCCACTCCGCACTGAAAGCACAACATTGTTACTATCTAATAAAACTATAATGACTGCTGTACATTCCTGTCTGACTGCTCTCGCTAGGTCTCGCGAAAAAGTCTCAAGCGAGGGGCTTCAGCCCTAGTGCGGGCATGTACACTCTCGCCTTGTTCAGTTGAAGTTGAAAACCCCGAGACGATGGACGCAGACATTGAATGTCTTCTCTGTCAATTGACGCAACACTGGAGACACGAGAGTGTACACCGTCGCACTCGCAACTGCAGCGAGATCCTTTGACTCGAGCACAAAAACCCGACACGGGACGGAGAGCGAGCGAGGAACGCCGAGACTCACCGAGGCGGGCCGAGCGCTCTCATCTACATTCTCGCACTCGACCTGTCACACACCCGCCAAAAAGCCGCGACTCGCTCTCGCTCAAACGGCATCTAATGCAAGAGCAACCAGTCTCCTCCAGCTGACATAGCATGACAGGCGGTGCTAAAGCATATGGCAGGATACGGATTCGAACAGGGCTTTCTTCAATTGTAAGTCCTTCATTCTCCAAATTCCCGCGAAACATTATATAAAAAAAAACACTTACACGGCAAAAATTTAATATGTTTTTTTTTACTTGTTTAGTTCAGTGTTTTTTATTCTGAGAAGAAAGACCGAAAAACTCAGAGGTCAAATAGAATCATCTGTGAATGTTGATCGAAAAGTTAAGAACATTCTCCTAAGACCGTTTTCCTGATTACAGTCTCCTAAGACTGTTTCCCTGTATCTACAACGGTTGAGGTTCCCTAACTTGTTTCTAATATACATCCGTCTATCTCAGCGCACTGATTGTTGGCTGCCAGGTAGTGGTTAGGTTATAAAGATAAGCACGATCAAAGACTTTATTTAGTTCGTTTATTTGGTTGAGTCTTTGTAACCAATAACACGGACTAAAAAAGGTTACTCACTCGACAGTTAGCGGCATGTCAGCGAAGACGTGCAGGAAGAGTCTCAGCCTGTCCTCAGCGGCGGCCACGTAGTCGTCCCGGCCTTCGCCGTCGCCGTCCCGCGCTTCGCTCCCCTCGCTCTCGGGCTCCACTCCCGTCAGGAACTGTAGCAAAGCGCCGAGTACGCCCGAGTGGTTCACCTGGGGAGTAAGTGTTGCAAGTGAATACATGGTTTATTAAGTCTGTCGATATGGTCGTAATCCCATTGTTTTGTAATGTGGTGTTTTGGTATTGAATAGCGCACCACTGAAAAAATCACCTTATTGATTGCGCGCGGCAGGATTCTTTGACGTCATACGTTGTCATCTGCTACTTGTAGTAACCGATTTGCTACGTAGTTCGTACGTCGACGTGAAAATGTAACTGAACATTACGAACGGCGAGTACTGGCGTAATACTGTACCTCTCGCATACTTACCCTGTACCACAGTCTAGCTAAAGACGCTTCTTCCGCGACTCACCTCGCATCGCCGTACGTGTTCGATGACAGACTGTATAGTTGCAGAGTGAATGTGGCAGCAGTTAGTACGTACCTCGAAGGGCGACACGTCGTGGTGCAGCAGCGTGTCGCGCAGCGTGTGCAGCGCGGCGCGGCGGTGGTGGTGGTGCGGCAGTGCGGCCGCCAGCGCCGCCAGCTGCTCCAGCGCGCCGCCGCAGCCGCCCAGCGCGCCCCACTCGCGCACCACGCGGGATGCCGTCCATTGGATCCACTCGCGCACCTTCTCTCTGTACACATTACAGATGCACGTTAGGTGGCAGAACAGATGACACCATTTAGGCGCTGAACTGACGATGGACAATTTTTCCGCGACGATAGTACGTATGCAAATTTATGCAATAACGCACACGGAGGACGAAACGACCGCGTCGCCGATGCTTATAGGATGACCTCTACCGCGGTCATTCGGGTTCAGAATGTCCGCCGTCTGCTGAGCGCCTCAACGACGTTCATTTGCACGATTAAAAACGAATGACAAGGGCATCCACTGCACTTAGCGGACGACTGTGATGAAAGCGACGAGGATGCGGCTTGCTCTTTGATTTTATAGAAACGGACGACGGCACGCGAGCTATCCCTTGTGGAAGTCCGCCTAACTCAACGGACTTAAACGAATTTAGGCGTAATTGCATAAACCATGGCTTACAGCGTGTAAAAAGATTGACATGCAAAATAAACATGAAATGTTTTTGATCTCTCAAAAAGAACGTCTTTTGTGCGGTGCCTAAAACAGACAATAGGTCCTTACTTAAAATTAAATGAATCACTACTTTTTGGATAGATAAGATCGCACAACAATCAAAGTCATACCGTGTACTGTCGTGTGCTAGGTTTACTAACACGAGCGTTATCTCTATCTTAACGTAGATTTATCACTTATTATGTCTCTCTGGTAGCTTGTTTATAACATAACATCAACTATAATGATGATGGTCAACATAACCTAAATGACCCGACTTTTGACCCATGTCGAGCGTTCTCATAAGTATGTATACAACAATGTAATTGATTGATAGTGTATTTATTATTATGCTCTTCAACAATGAGTACACTTGCAGATGTGCTTACACGAATTCACAAAGATTAAAAACCTTTTAGTAAGTATTAGAAAAAAGCTTCTTATAAAAACATTACAAAGTTTCGAACTGCCAATATGGAGTACTTTTAAAGGTATATTTAAAGAACCGTGCTAATATCCTTAAAAAGTTGTTCGTCTCCTTTGCGAGGTAAAGATGCGGGTGGAAATTCAAGTTAATTTAATATTCTTATTCTTACATGTTCAAACAATTTAACGCCCGGATACAGAAGGCAGCCATTCACACGGAGTTTTAATGAACGATATTTTGATTTATTTGATTTTGATTTTTGCGTGTGAACGTGGGCTGAGACCTAAATTGCCTCTCTTCTTTGGAATGTAAAAATCTACATTTTTACATTCCAAAAGAGATAGGGGCGTTCAGTGTTAGAAATGTCGTAGTGTCATGTTGACACTCAGACATGGTCACAGTCAGACATCACACAAAATTGAGTAGTTTGGGAGGAAAAAGGGGAGGCCTTTTCCCAGCAGTCGGATACAATATAGGCTGACAATACAAAAAAAAAAATATCAGTGGCACTCCGGGAGCACTCCCGGAACAGACAGGTGAAAACTTGAACAATTTAAAAAAATACTTCCAAAACCTTTAAAGTAAAAATACTTGCATGGAACATTGATCCGTAACGTAATGTAAATAAAGAGCACAATCGCGTTTACAAAAATGAGGTGTCGGTAACGGTTTCGCGAGTTCAATTGTGTTTTTTCCCATCTCAAAAATGCCCAACGCGCCTAAAGAAGTTTTCACTTCAAAAAAGTGTGAACTAACTTGTTCTGCACGGTGAGATTGGCCGAGGTGTGCGGCGAGGCGAGCAGGCTGCTTTCCTTGTGCGCGTGCGGCGACCGGCCCCAGCGCGACGGGTTCAGCGACGACAGGAACGACGACGTCTTGGACGCGCCGCCCACGCGCGTGGCCGACCGGGCTCCTACTGACACGCCGGAACCTGCGAAAGTCATGGATACATAAATAATCAACTCCGTTTATAAGGTTTATGCTTAATTACGGTCAATATTAACTGGTCACTTGACCAATATTAGTGTATTAATAGTTATTTGGTCGTGATCTCTTAAGAACGCGGCGACGCATGAATTGTCCATACAAACGTAATACCTAAATCATTTGCAATTTGGGCATATTTCTACCATATTATGTTATTCCGATTTAGACAGTGTTTATCTAGGCTCCTACATCTTTTTTTTTACAAAAAAACTTTTCTAAAATGAAGTTTAAACGAATTTAATTTCGCACATTTTTACAGCATAAATGACATGTCTTCATATTGTATTTTCTGTATTATAAATAACAATATTATTAACAATATATTATCTGTATTATTAAAACAATATTTACAATATTGGTTCTGCAGAAGCATACCTTATATTATCAAGTTACAAATTATCGAAAAACAAATGGAAAAATATTAACTTTTCATTCATTCTTTTTGAACAAGCTTCAGTAGACAAAAGTAAGAGTGTGGTGCACATACCGTGTGGCTGCGCATGTGGCTGCGCGTGCGCGGCGTGCGCGGGGTGCGCGAGGTGCGCGTGCGGCGGCGGCGCGTGCGCGGGCGCGGGCTCGTCGCGGCGCCGCGCGTGGCGCGTGCCGGCTCCTCCGGAGCGCTTGACTGCGCGCTTGCGCTTTAACATCTCTGCCAGTTGTAGGGGACTGCCGGACCTGATACAAAGGCGAACAATGGTAATGATTGAGTATTGTGACTGATAGACCTTCCTGAACAGAATAGAAAAAACCTTTGGTGAGAGAAAAAGGGAGGCCATCTTGGCTTGCCTTTATCAAAGGCAATAAAATTACAATATAAGGCGCATCCACTTTTAGAAAAACTTCGAAGTAAGCATCGTTTTTATCACACATCTCTGTGACAAAATCTTTCTAAAAGTCTCAATCTGTCTAGCCTTTTCCCAACTTTGTTGGGGTCGGCTTCCAATCTAACTGGATGCAGCTGAATACCAGTATTTTACATGGAGCAACTCCTCCACAACCGTTATTGGGTAACATGATACCTCTTGGTAAGACTGTCATACTTTTTGGCTTCAGACAACCCGTAACGACTGTCAAAGATCTACGAATGACAGCTGGGACCAGTACCCTAATTGCGTAATGCAACACAATCAGAATCTGTTTCGATTTGAAACAGATTGCTAATCCATTGCTTCATAAGTTGGAAAAAAAAATCTGCTCAACAACGTAAATAACGCAATGAATGTTGTTGAACCGTCAAAATGAAACAAATTAGGCAAAATTGTTTACGAAAATAAGTTACGCAATTAGGGTACAGACTTAACGTGCTTTCCGACGTACTTTCTAAAAGACTGTGTGCCATTATTAACGGATATGGTATTTGCCGATTATCTGACAATCAGTTCTTTCGTGTGATGAAGTAGTAGATGATATTATCTTTCTTATATATAAAATTCTCGTGTCACAATGTTAGTTACGTTACTCCTCCGAAACGGCTTTACTGATTTTTACCAAATTTTATATGCATATTCAGTAGGTCTGAGAGTCGGCTACTATCTATTTTTCATACCCCTAAGTGATAAGGGTTGTCCACCCCAAACAAATAATTGGCAAAACAACGTTTGCCGGGGTCAGCTAGTTATTTTCTGTAAATAAAATTACTCTCAAGTCTCACCTGTGTACTGAAGTAGCAGACATCTGCGCGTGTGTCGACGCTGATGCTTGTCCAGGCTCAGAGCCGCTTCCATCACTGCCAGTAGTAGCTAAAAACGTATAAAATACCAAATACTTACAATCCAGTTACAATTTTAATCACATCTATTCAAAAAACTTTTTACAAAAAAAAAACAACCTACCTCCAAAAAAAACACTACAAAGTGAAAAATAACTTTAATTTCGGAAGTCGGTGTCTTGGGTTTTGTATTTTCGTTTTTTGCCACCGACTTCCGAAATTAAAGTTATTTTTCACTTTGTAGTGTTTTTTTTGGAGGTCGGTTGTTTTTTTTTTGTAAAAAGTTTTTATTTTTTACTTTTTAGTTGTGGTACCTACCCCACACACATTCGAATACCACTACCTGCTACCAGTGACAGAAACTTATTATGTCATCTACATACTAAGTGGGAAAAAAATACGTATTTTGTAGCTAATTCAAAAACTATCCAAGCAAAGTTAATAAAATTTATATGGGACCAATTCAAGAACACACCCTTTCAAACAAAAAAAGAATTTTCAAAATCGATCCACAATTGACGGAGAAATCAGTGGACATACATAAAAAAAAAAAAAAAAAAACAAACATACGCGACGAACATATAACCTCCTCCTTTTTGGAAGTCGGTTAAAAAGAGCTAGTTTATTCTTCGTTAACATCCCTGTTAAAAATGAAACGGATTAAAAATGATTTGAATTTTGAATGTGGACATTGTTAGTAAAAGTTCCAATCACCAAAGAGATCAAACACGAACATTGTTTGAACAAGTAACAGGCTGGCAAGAAACAGAAAGGAAGTGTGAATAAGGTCAAAATGAAAATCCAAGATGACGGCTTAACAAATTTTTAAATTTTTCGTCATTGGTGTCGTTTTCATTGTTTTTGAGGGTGCTAAAACCGATAGTGAGGTCAAAAGATGGCGGCTGTGGAATATTTAAATTTTTCGTCAAGGGTGTCGTTTTCATAGTTTTCGAGGCTGTTTAAGTCTATAGTGAGTTCAAAATGTAAATCCACGGTGGCGGCAGCGATTATTTTTTCTACATGACAAGGAACTTCGTTCCTGACGGGGGTCGGATCACATACGTTTTTTTTTCTCATAGAGGGTGATAAAAAGTAGAGTGTTCACCTCGGGAGCAACACTATTTTAAGCTCGAGTGACGTACTTTGAATCCCTCGCTGCGCTCAGGATTCTACTTTAGAACTCCACTCTAGAATCCTTCGCTCCGCTCTAGATTCAAAGAAACACTTTCGCCTTAAAAATAGTTGTTTGCTCCCTTGGCAAACAATCTACTATTTAGCGCTAGACAATTTTGTGAAATTTTATTTAAAAAATCAAGATGTTGTTCGCGACGTTAGTTCCGAAATTGGTCACGCGCTACAAGTGACCTGTTTCCATCAGTCATTGCACTGTTTTAAAAATAAATATCAAAAACTCATCACTACAGCAAACTTCTTTTCCATTATAATTATTACCTTGATAAAATAACTACTTACGCATAGTACTAGCAACGAATGATCCCGAAGCGGAGAACGCAAGGGACAGGTTGTTCTGATGTTCCAGCGACGTAGCCGATGTGGAGGCTGGCGGAGACGACCCGCCCGAAGACCGGACGCTTCCACCGCCTGGCGACTGTGAAAGAATGCGAAGAGATTTCGTCAATGCAATTAATTACCAATGATGGATGGATGGATAACCTTGTCTTACAGTGCTTGTCTACCGCAACCGTCACCGAGAAACGAAGTTATTCGAACCGAATAAGTGCTGATTCTCAGCCTAGTTTGAATAAATGACTTTTGTCTTTGAATTCGAAAATGACGTCCTGGTGACGGCGAGCGTTTGTCCAACGCGACCGAACTCGACAGTTCAGTATATTACGATAGAAAAAACCCGGTGCACGTGCGACGGTAGTGTGTAGACACGATTAAACTGATCTCGGGCCTTGAGAATGCTCATTGCTCTTGTCCTAGTTCTATTTTCGTCTTCTTAGTTGTTAAGATCATTTTGAAGTCTATTCGTTCCTATTTATCTTTGACTTTCCAAAGTAATGCTCGATTTCATTCGTTGACTTACCTTGAGCGGATGATGCCTGGGCGGCTGCACGGGCGGCACCCTCTCAGCAAGCTGCGCCACCTGATGCAGTACTCCCTCACGTCTGAACTGCACGCCCATCTCATCTGGCAGTCGCTGCATCAAGATCTCGGCAAGTTGCAGAGATCCTACTACGATGCGTAAGTCACTTGACGCCATCATGCCGGCGATGTGGGAGGATATCACCTGTATCAAGAAATTATGTAATGTTATTTTTGATGATTATTAAAGAAACAAACTACATAATTGTGAAATTCCGTGTATTAGTTGTGAATGGTTTAAAAATAACAGTTGGTCATATAAGTTTAGTTAGTTTATGGAGTAAGCTGATCATTTGCGTTACGTTTTATTCAGGCATTTGAGTCAGCCACACAGCAAACTAAGGACCTATTTTACAACTTTCGAATAAATGCATCTTCCACATACATTCAATACATAATCAGAATTATGTATGAAATCATGTCACTACCTCCTGATAAGGAAAGTGATGTTAGTTACCTGCATCTTGAGCACTTGTCTCAGCAGCGGCGCGTCAGCATAGTAGACAGCGCGCAGTATCGCCTTGAGCGCCTGCGAGCGCACGGCGGGCCCGGCCGAGCTCCAGTACACCTCGTGCAGCACGGCCAGCAGCGCGCGCGCCAGCCCGGGGTGCGAGCGGACCATGGCGATGCGAGGGTCTGGACAAACAGACTACTTGTTACTATGTATAGTACACGCTACTACAGGTTTTGGACTCTGGAAAAATGATTTAAGACTTCTGATTTTTTTTATTGATGTGGACAACTTGACTAATTTAATAAATATTAGGAATGTAGTGTGGACATTTTTTATGTAATAATAATTTATTATTTTTTGTAAACGCCATTATTTTAACAGGGTGACAATATAAAGTATTCCAATTAATTGTAATCCATCTAACTTTTATCTAAGGGGTTGTTCATTAATTACGTGAGGCGTTTTGGGGTGGAGGGGGTCGAGCCCAATCTCACCCAATCTCACGGGGGGAGAGGGGGTCTCGGATTTTTTTTTCCGCATGACTGTGTAGAATTGCGAGAAAACCTAAATTAAGTATAAGTAAAACATGTTTCTTCACTAAAATATGGCTATTTAAATCTTACACAAAAACGAGAGGTGTCGTGGGACACCCGGTTGGAATGAAGTTCCTTTCACTGATCAAGTATTAGGTTATTCCCATTTTGAAAAATCTCAGATGAGATTAGGGGAAGGGGAAGGGGGTCGAGCCAAATCTAACGACATCTCACCAAGGGGGGAAGATCGAAAAATCGCCAAAATCACCTCACCTTGTTTTATAGAACAAGCTACTTCGCGCGTAAAATATCTCGGGGTGAACAGTTTGGACCCGCCTATTTATCAATTTATTGTGATAGGTCTTACAATAAAGTGATTTGATAAAAAGTTTTTTTTACACCAGAAAGTAAATTTGAAGGAGAATCCTCCATGTTGTATGCGTTTATATTGACATCGTGTGCTGTACTGACCGGGAGCGGGCGCGTGCGAGGACGCGGGCTGGTCGGAGGGCGCGGGCGCGGGCGCGACGCGCTGCACGGGCCGCGCGGTGCCCGTGTGGTCGTTGAGTTGCTGCATGGCCGTTAGGTCCACTGTGTAGGACCGGCCTAACGTCGTAAGGCACACCTCTTCCTCTCCGGCTGATGCGCCGGCTTCGAGGGCGCGGCTCTCCGCCCAGGAGTATGAACGCCATACGCCTACGTAAATAAGATACTTTTACAGTTATACCAAACAATGATGGGTGCGTTTAGCATCAAATATAGAAAATCAAGATCACTGAAAAGTTTTGATTTAAAACTCTTGTCAACCAATAAATGTTATTTTTAGTTTTCATGAAAATTTATTTTATAATATCAATGTATTATTCTAACATTTATAGAACATACAATACAAAAGTTAACATACGAAATAATTAGTTTAAGATAAGCGCATATATAGTGTGCTTCTTCAGTCTTGGGTTTTTTTTTTTTGTAGGCTATTCAAACACCTACGAGTAATTCGACTCATATTCTATAACAGTTTCAATAACTTTTAACTTACCTCTATCATCCCGCCACTGCCAATGCGCAGTACGTTCTGTGGTGGCAGACCAGGGTCTGTCGAGATGCGAGTCGACCGCGAAGATGCCATCAGTCGGCAGGCGCGGCATCAGCTCGCCGATCAGGCAGGTTATCTCGTATAACTCTTGAGGGAGACGCGGGATTAACTCCACTTGCTGTAAAAGATGGTTTGCGTTAGAAGTAATGTATGGTCGCGGAATAAAAAATGCTTATTAGGTTTCTATTAAGATTCCATCTTACTCTGTGTGCAACAAAGCGCTGAAATGATAATACTAAAGTTATTTAGCAATTAGCCATTACGTCATTTTATTTACAAACAGTGTTTTGACACTTGACACGGACGACCGATCAAAGCATTTGCACAAAGCAATCGTGCGAGGGGTTACAGAACTAAAGTACCAAACTGATTTAATGTAGTTTAGGACATACTCGTATTTTATTAACCGGGCTATGCGCGATGGACACCGGGGTTTAACGGTGTGGGTATTTTGCTTGACGGTGATAAATGACATAATGAGGATAAAAACTGCCACTTGCTCACTTCAGATGACGCTGATCTCCAGCGTCTTATAATTTGACAGCTGGCCATATTTTTTTTGTAAACAAGCGACTTCTTCTTCTTTTACGCATAATTAATTATTGAGCGAAGTTGCGCAGCTGTTTACTGCAAAAATACGGGGACCCATGTATTTGTCAAAGATGTTATAAGAAGAAAAATTTGGGAGAAAGCTCTCCGAAAAAAATGGAATCCGATATTTCGTCGAGACAATGTGCTATCCTTTTTTATGGGAGAAAATGGTTTATAGCTGACGCTCCCAAGAGAACTAAGTCTGTTTTCATTACATACACAGGCATACAGGCACTTGTGACGTGATATTGTGTTAATTATAGTAAAGTACGTGTGTGTTTATATTATATTAGATCAGTGCTAGAAGTGCTATCTCTGAGGTTTTTCAGTCAGGAAGATCATGCCCGAGTTGGTTTTCAACTCTGATCAAGTTATTTCAATCGTACGCCTCCAGTCCTTAACAAAAACCAACATAAAATAACCTATAAAATATAAAACATTCCTAATTTATTGACTTTACCACTAAAGCTGCTTTTTTACCAGTGGTAGACGCTTCCCCTGGCCTTAGGTCGTCTTTTAATAGTGCTACACTCAAAGTCTCATACATATGTATCTAGTTTTCGTATAATTTGTGATTTACACAAAAGTAAACAAACACAACAATGGCGGTTTAAAGACGTACAACTGTGCTGTCATCTGTTCTGAGCTTTCAGTTTTTAACCTCATTAGTGTTGGCCTGTGTTGGTATGAGCGGTACCTCCTGGTGCAGGGTGGAGCCAGTGAGCAGACACAGCAGCGTG
The DNA here is from genome assembly GCA_963680765.1 of Agrochola lychnidis. NCBI lineage: Eukaryota > Metazoa > Arthropoda > Insecta > Lepidoptera > Noctuidae > Agrochola > Agrochola lychnidis. Next base: position 17,114,195 of record OY796850.1, on the reverse strand, counting down.
TCGGCGATGGAGCGCTGGTGCAGCGCCAGCGCCAGCTGCGGGCAGGCGGCGCACATGACCCACAGCAGGCGCAGCACCGTGATGAACGTGGCGCCCGAGATCAGCGGCGGCTGGACTACCAGCTGGGGAGGTACACATTCATTATGAGCATGCATTATAAGATTTGGCAACGTAGCAAATAGCTGTCAAATATTTTATTGTTTTGATTAATTTGGCAATATTATTGTATGGAAATATTACACTGCCCTAAAATATTAATTGTGAATTGTAGTAATGAAATGAAATTGTTTATTCTGTAAATAGGATATCGGAATCACTTTTACACATAATATAAAAATAAAAATGAAAATAAGCTAGATGAGTTCGGCGTTTCCTATCTAACTACTCTGAGAAGAAAGGCCGAAACAAACTCAGAGATTGCAGTCTCTTTTAAAATTCAGACATAATCTTGGTCAGACAAAAATAACACAGAATTCGCTGTTGTAACAGTTTTAAGTGCTAAAAGGGCACTAAGGAAAGCATTTTCCAAATGCTCTTGTGGGCAATATGGCACTCGTGGGATATAGTTGAAAATCAGCGTCAGGTGGTATATCTTTGGGCACGGCACAATTGCGGCGATAAGACCCCTCTTTGAGGAGTGGCTAGAGAGGCGTCACGGCGTCCTCACCTTCCCCCTGACGCAGGTCCTCACCGGACACGGCTGTTTCAGGAGGTTCCTGTTCAGGATAAGGCGGGAGGAAACGCCCGGGTGTCACCATTGTGTGGATCGCTCGGAGGACACGGTGGAGCATACGGTGGAGGTTTGCCCGGCATGGGCGGAGCATCGCCGTGTCCTCGTGGAGGCGATCGGCGGCGGTGATCTCTCGCGTCCGGCCCTTATTCGGGCCATGGTACAGAGCGAGAGGAAATGGGAGGCCATCACCTCCTTCTGCGAAACAGTAATGCTCGCGAAGGAGAAGGCGGAACGCGTGAGGAGGCAAAATTCGCGCCCTCACGCCCCTAACCGCCGCAGGAGGAGACACCCTGGGCGTCGGGAATCTCGAGCAGATTTCCGGCCACCGTAGGCGCGGGCTTGCGGACGGTGAGCAATGAGTAGCTCGCCGTCCGATAAGGACCAAGCCCGGGTCGACAGCGCGTTGTGTTCCACGCGCGCCTCAAAGAGATGTCAGCAGAATTGACGGGGTCCGCCAGGGCCGATGCCTGCCGGAGTTGCGAAGAATACTGAAAGGGAGATCGTGGCCCCCGGCAACATGGCAATTGAAGAAACACAGGAGTGAGTTTTAGTCAGTAAGAGTCTGACACGCCCTCTCGCTCCGCCCAGAGGGGCAAAAAAAAAAAAGTGGTGTAATCACACATCTTGTGATGTAATCTGACATTATGCTGAACTGAGGCCTTTTTGGCATTATAATCATTGTTTTATAGTTTTAAGGTGTTTTTTTTTTTGCTATATTCCCAATAAACGCATTTTTCTTTTTTCTTAGTAAAACATATAACAAATATACAAGACAAGATAAACGCTCACCAATTGTTGCAGGTTAGTAAGTAGTTCCGGTGTTGCGATCTCCTGAAGGCGCGCCGGGTCGTGTTGGAAGCTGTCCACGAGGCGTGAGAACGCCAAACACACGCACTCCACGGATTTCTTGTCTTGTTGAGTAAGTCTGAAACAAAGTATAAAACCTGTGAAACATGTCGGAAAGATGAATGGACACGAAGATTCTATCACATCTCTTTGTCTATGTAAACCTGATCGGAAATCTGTGAATTGTAAAACTTAATTTGACACTTTTCGTTGATTCCTTTCTTGCCCTTTGTGTGTGTTGAGTGTTGAGCTTTGATGCTACTACGCAAATGGCGCAATTATTTGGATAAGTTTAAAACATCTGGTGTATGTAATATTTAGTTATCAAACATCACTTGCATTGCTTCACATGACAGTGATAAGTAAAATACGACTGTGTGTGAACGGTGTGTGCTGCGTGATAAGCTCATAAGTGAGCGTTAGTGGGCGAAACTAACTGGGTTAACCCTAAATAAAAACGCGAATAAAAACTCAATACAAACGTTATAATAAAAGGTATGTGTTAGTTACCTGTTAGCCAGTAGTTGTAGCGAGTCCCTCACTAGATGGAACTCGTCCGGGGTGAGGTTCTGGCAGCAGTTGGCTGTGATGGACAGCGCGGCGCGCTGCGCGTTGATAGAGAAGAAGTCCAGGTACGTCAGGCACGCTGATACGCCACGCTGTAATGATAAATGTGTGACGTCAGAGAAGCATGACAGTTCTAGCATTTTATACGTCAGCAAATAAGTTTTAATTTGAGGTTGAAGAATAAGGTGTAATATTTTTGCAATGGAATGTTCAGACAGGTGATATGACTGGAGGGCCACTGGCCAAAGGTTGTTGTTAAGCATTTATTCCATCTGCGGTGGTAAACTCTAGCTGTAAAATGCAGGATTGTATTGTCGTCATCAGCAACTTGTAACTCGTTGGCTAATACCTCCGCTCCGAGACTGGAAGTCGATAGCTTGACGAGTCAGTGCTTGCATCATATGATGCTTGGGTATAGTTAACCATATTTAGATTAGAAGATATATTTCTTTCTCTAACATTAAGTAGCGACCCGACCCTGTTCCGGCCGGTTCACGACTTGACAATGTTTTGCCAAGTCGAAAAACCGCGAGAAGTAGATGGAGATTTTTTTATTATATGTAAGTTAAATATTAATGTATTAAACAGAAAACATTCCGGAATTAACTCTTTACATTATGTTGGAACCGCATCAAAATCCGTTACGTAGTTTAGAAGAACAACGCAGTTACGCAGACAGACACAAAAAGCGACTTTAATTTATAATTTGTATGATGCTTGATCAGATGTAAATGCTTACCGCCTGCAGTATAGCTTTGGAGTGTCGTCGCGAGAGCATGTCGAGCGCGGTGAGGCTCTGCTCGGCCACGTCCATGCACGTGATGGCCTGCAGCTTGTCCAGGAAGGCGGGCACGGCCAGCGCCACGGCGCCACTGCTGCGAGGTAGCGCCTCCAGCATGTATGTGAGCGCACGACATGCGTGGTTCATCTGAGGGAGAAGAAAAAGGTTATCTTCTACTTAATAATAATCTTAAATTCACTCACTGACAGACAACGCACATCTTAACCGCTGCTAGAAGCTTGAAACTTTGCACAAGAGTTCCTTATCCCATCATCTGTTACGACGCCTCATTAAAGGTGGATAACAATTAAAATTCTATTGTGTCTCGTTAATTACAGTTGAAAGGTTATACAGGTTGGCAGGGACATCGACGCGAAAACTGTTACCATGGATTCAGTACATGATTCTGAAACCCGCAGCATCGAAATTTTTCGTCAGTTATTTTAAAAAAATCTGCTATTCCATAGAAAAGTGCAATACCTACGCGGTCAAAATGTATGGAACAGCTGTTTTTTTAAAAATAACTAACGAAAAATTACAACGCATGGGATTCAGAATCATGCGAAAGTGAGCAAAAAAAAAAGGTTTAGTGGAAAACTCACCCACTTAAGGGCGTAAAAATAGGGTATGAAAGTTTATATGGAAATGCGTAATTTTTGCCGATGGGAAATCACGTCGGGCGCACGACTTGTATTCTCATAAATTATTACTAAATAAAGTTTAGGTAGGTACGTTTTGTTTGTATTAGGAAAATTTTACAAAAACGTCAAGTGTAGCACAGTATCAGAGGTACAGTACTGAGCGCCTAAAGGCAGAGCTGGTCTCGGTCAATTATGTCTGTGGCAGACCCCTTTCTAAAACTCGATGTTTCACATTTACGTTCGGGTTCTATAGTCAGATAGGAAACATAGGCTCCATCTACACTTACAGAATATAATGAGTACAAGTGTTACATGTAATCTATTTACTGAATAAAGAATATTCATCAAGGTAAGTAAAGTTGTACAATAATCTTTTTACGCGTGGCCAAAACCAGAAATAACGCCGCCATCTTGTTTCTCAAAACAAATTTTACAATATATTTTACAAATGTTTACCATGCTTGTGTACTGACCATATCAAAGTTATGCTCGGCCGCGAGCAGGTTGACGAGCGCGGGCACGACCTGGCGCACGGGGAAGCCGGCCAGCGTGTCCTCGTTGCCCATCACCAGCAGCTGGCACATCTCGATGACGGCCTGTAGCTGTTGCCCTTCGTCGCCGGTCGCTTGGAGACCGGCCAGCAGTTGGGCGGCTTTTGATGCGGCTGTAAATGTAATTAATTAAATATTATTGAGTGTTTGAGAAAAAAGTCTCATCAACAAGATTATTATGCAGATTTTTTTCTATACTGTGCCTCGGAATTGACGCACACTACCCAAACACCCCAATTAGAATCTTAAGTTGTAATCATAATACATAGAATTTTTGACACACTGAATTTTTACTATTATGTATGCAACATTGTTTATAATTAGTTATACTGATCGTGGGAGAAAATTGTGGTCACATTACAAATCTATGTACGCACACAGTATCACACGTATAAGGGTCTAGCGTAGTAGGTACTTCGTTCATTTTGACTGTACAGCGGAAGTGTGACTGTAATTTATGTAGTTTTAATTATTTATTGGATAAAAAATTACCTGTATCAAAAATGACAGTAATCGATTCTGAAGAATAGTTTGTAACGTGATTTCTTTTGTGAAATTGATGTATGTGCTTGTAACCACTGCCTTTAATACAAGTTATTTTATAACATAGTAAGGGTACTGGTTGCAAAACCTACCTGTTCTGTTAACTAGCATAAGTCAAGTACCTACAGATGATACTATTTAATGTTAACATTGTTATTTGATAAAATATATTATTGTGCATTAATTCAGTTACACATTTTATAACTAATTACATATTTTGTACTTTACCATCCCTTTTTGCAGTTTTTAAACAAGTGTTGAAATATTTGAAGCTGTATTTGGGCAAATTACTAAATGCATTTAGCAATAAACGAATTTAAAACATCGTTTTATTTCTATCAATCGTTTGAAGATGACAGAGACAGAATATTTTTTTAAATACGTTTAGCGTCAAATGCATTTAGTGATTTGTGGGCCTAGGATATCAATGTTTTAAAACTGCGAATACATCTGTTTCGACTCACCCGAGTTGGCAGTGACAGTCCTATGCAGCAGGTGCTGCATGCGCGGCCCGAGCGCGCCGAGCAGATGCGGAGGCAAGCCTCTTGCCTCCAGCAGCGCCTGCAGGCGGCCGACCTCGCCCTCCTCGGAGGACGACTCCTCGGCGCCGGCGCCCGTCGAGCCGCTGCCGCCCACGCCGCTACCGCCGCCGCCCGCGCATTCTTCTGACGATGACGACGCTGTCAATGGAAATTATTGGTTGAGTCATTTTTCTAGTTTGTTCTATTCGTCCTATCATCTGCAGATGCTCAGTAACCGCATTAAAGATACGCTTTGTTCCATGAAAAAATCTAGTGATAGAACGACTGCTACAAAGTTACAAATCTCATACATTGTGAGTTGTAATAGGGAAGTCTCAACTGTCAGACAACAAAAAAACATGTGATGTAAAATTATAGAAACAAAGATTTTTTTCTTGCACTAAAATAATTTTGACTTCAACAAGAGATTTATCATTGAAGTTTGAAGCATTTATTTTAACCCAATAAGAAAGACTACAGAAATACACGAAAAGGAGACGTTTCATTTTGTATGGGACTCCGGCCATAACATGTACACTTTAGAAAATCTGGGAAACGAACCCCTATATACAATAAAAACCGAAAATGTTTGACGTTTGTCAGGAGAAATACGACCTCCCTAGAGTAAGTCTGTTCCTTGAATACGACCATCGACAGCTAGCCATTTTCGTCCAGAAGTACCTACAAATCTACAATCCACAAAAGCAGTTTTTTTTTTTTTTAATGACGTATCGCACTTTCTAATTAACTAAAAAAGTTGTATCAGATAGCTATCTTATTATAGTTAAACAACCTCTATGTGATATTATTATGTTAAAATGTAACATGATTTCTGAACGCAAGACGCAAGTAAGACGACGCCATGATGAATAGAATATGGCAATAATTTGTTAAACTTATTTTTTTGTGCCGATGTAAGTGTCAAGGGAATAAACAGGAAAGAATATTTTTCCTCAATTCGTGGAATTTTTTCCTTTTTTTTTTCATTAACGTACACTTTTTGGCCGAAAATGAAACATCTTTGTTACTTAAACCTATGAAGGTTTTCATCAGGTGTACACTTACCTTTGCCCTTGGGCTTAGCATCGCTGGCTGCGTTGTCAGGCATTGAAGCGGACGCTGAGGCCGGCGGTGTGGACGATGTGGATGCCACGGCACCCTACCAAACAACATTTACCTTTAATATCCTGCTCTTTATTGTGTATTTTACCTTACTTATCTTTTTTGGTAAACAAACACGATACGAAAATTACGACTTTTCACATCTATCATAGATGTTAAGTACGTATGAACGCCTAGACGTTAAGAAATCAGTTTTTTACCCGACTATGGTGAAGCTAAAAGGAGGGTTATGATTTTAACCGATATGTATGAATGTATGATCATCTGTTTCCTCATAACTTCTAAACTGCTTATCATAATATGACACATGAGGTATCATTGGAAGCGTCTTGATCGTCCGCTAGTTATAAGCTATGAAGCTATGAGCTATGAAGTCTCATTAAATATGAATATGCCACACCCTCTAGAGGACATTAAGTCATGAGCTTAAAATAAATAAAAAATGATGCCATGTTGGATATCAAATCAAAGGGCTTAATTAGCACATTTCAAGAATGTATAAATTTTAACGCCAGAATAATAACAAAAATAAGAGTTATAAACGTTTGAAAGAAACACGTACAGTATAATTTACATAAAAATCTGCTTGGTATTAACTTTTTCGATACATTAATTTCCTTAATATCGAAATCTCCGATCGCCATATTTGTTTACTAAATTAATATAAGGGAAACACTATAGATAAAAAGTATGAATATAACAGATGGAATATTTATCTGACATGTTCTCTATGTAATTGTCTATGATGTATGTAATATTTACCGTTGTTAGTGGCTGGGGGTGAGACCGGCTGGACGCACCTCCAGTACTGGCACACGAACCCAGGCTGCTTTTACCTGTAATAACAACACAATTTAATATGAATGTACAGTTGAATAATGTATCATAGTAATGCCTAGTTTCATGGTAACTTAGACTTCCAGGGCTGGTTATAAATGCTATCTTAGTACACACGGCTACACATCAAGCTTTAAATTTCCAGTTTATACTGATCTCCGGTTGTATAGAATTTCCGTACAATGACAGGTCAGCTTATACTGAAAATGTGTAGCTTGATGTGTAGCCGTGTGTACAATCAGCCGCGGAACATCCTTGGCAATAACCGGTCCTTTTATAAAAAGCATATATTTTTCTCTTTCACTATTACACTGGAACCAAATATGAAAAGGATGTTTTGTATGACGTTATTGCGCGTACCGGCTTAAGCAAACTTTGTCGTATCATACGATGCAAATGGCGACATCAAAAATGACGGTTTAAAGACGTAATAACAAATGTTAAAGACAGCAACGTCAATCAATTGACAAGTAACGAGTTTATATGACAAAGTTAACAAGTGATTGGCGTTTTCATGAGGATATAGATTGGAGCATCTTGCCAGGCGCCGCGTCAAGATGATTGCAATGAATGCATTGTTGACCTGATAAAGTCTCTTAGAAATAAACACTGCAGGTTAAAAAACTCTTTCGCAACTCGAAGAACTGAACGCCAGATGTCACCGCGTTATTGAGCGCGCAAGAGACAACTGCAGCTCTGACTGACAAATTATTCTTATGCAAAATAAATGAAACCATAATCCCTTACCTTTTCTTCTTTAATCAAGCCCGATTTTAATATTTTTCAAGAATAATTTAAGAAGAACGATTTGGGCTACGTCTGCAAATTCTATAATTTTTTCTATTACATTTATGATTGCCACACGTCTGATTACGGCGGGACAACCGGACAATTTTAATAAATTTTGAAAGTTTCTAGATAATAATTAATTTATGGATAAAACAAAATATAAAAACATGGCAGTGGTAGATATTAATTTTATGGTAAAAACAGTGGCACTCCGGGAGTGCTGACAGAAGTGAAAACATGAAAAAAAATGGGCACCGCGGTAATCAACGCGTTGATGTCTTTTACTCCACGCACCGCGGTAATCAACGCGTTGATGTCTTTTTAATGGTCAAAAGATGGTGTCGTTAGTGTCGCGAAATCAATAGTTTAGTCCCATCTCAAAAATGCCCAACGCGCCTAAAGAAGTTTTGACTTCAAAAACATTTGCTCTAGTGACATTATCAAGGGAGGAATCTGAGGAATACGTTTGTATGGACCAAACCCCGTCCGCATTTCCTCCTAATAGGAGACTCCACTGCAGGTGATATTTACCTCGTTTGTCTCGACGCGTGGACGCTGGCTGCGGCTGCGGCATGTCGCGAGCTCTCGCCCGCCGCCCGCCTGCCGCGCTGCTGCCTGCGCTCTCGTTGCCCGATACCTGGCGACACAACATTACTGTCAACACTGGCCCTACATTCATCGTCAGCCTTCATCAGGCCACTGCTGGACATTGACGAAGTTTGTTTCGGCATAATATTTTCTCAGAACGCGTCCCAACCAAAAGCAAGCGTCACTTATATGAATACTAGAGCTGCGCCCCGCGGTTTCACCCGCATAAGTCTTGATCCCGTGGAAATAGCGGGATAAAAAGTATCCTAAGTGTTAATCCAGGTTATAAACTATCTGTGTGCCAAATTTTATCAAAATCCGTTCAGTAGTTTTTGCGTGAAAGAGTAACAAACATCCATCCATCCTCACAAACTTTCGCAGTTTAGTACCACAACTTTAGTAAGATGACATGCTCGTGCGATCAATCAAGTCGCGATTGTACGTCATAACTGATGCAAATGGTCGCGTCGATCGCATGCTCGCGCGATTGACGCTTTCGGTTACAACACGGAGTCAGATCAATCAATCAACTCAGCCTATCACAGTCCACTGCTGGACATAGGCCTCTCCCAGGCTGCGCCACAACACCCTGTCCTCCGCCTTTCACATCCAGTCTGTCCCAGCCGCCTTCTTAAGGTCGTCGGTCCATCTAGCTGGGGGGCGTCCCACACTACGCTATTCAATTAAGAAATGCATAGACACCAGTAAGTGACATTATAAATAATTAAATTAAATTATTCAACTACCAGCCGGCCTGCGAAGATCGTGACTCCACGAAGCCTATCATCATGATTTGCCCATTCAAATTTATTTTAGGGCGGCACAGAATCTCTACTTCCATACATCGCCATCGGCCGCCATATCATTTTTCATACAGTTCATCCTTCTTTTCGCTGTTCTGCCTAGCCTTTTCCCAACTATGTTGGGGTCGGCTTCTAGTCGAACCGGATGCAGCTGAATACCCGTATTTTACATGTAGCGACTGCCTATCTGACCTCCACAACCCAGTAAATGGGTAATATGATACTCCTTGATAAGACTGGTTGGTCTTACACCCGATACTGATGTTTTATTCAACCTGACCACTGCTGGAGCAACATTAAGTACAGCTATTTAAAAAGGTACGAATGTGCAGTTAGCTTGCAAATAGAATATTATTTGTCTTCATAAATAACAAACTGCAATGCCAGTGTATTGAAGTACTTTCTTATCTACGAAGCGTAACCTTAGCATTTATATTTTGAACTTATCACTATATCGTACAGTATTTGATGTTTGTAAGTTAGTTTACAAATAATTCGGACAAATCCATCAACAACGACAGAAAATGGGTCAAGTATTGTTGCAGGAAAACAATACGGCTATTATCAAATTCAACTTGAGGAAACATGTTAAATATACTAGCAAAAAAAAATACATTAACTATGACAGTTATAATGTGTGTGTGTGTGTTATAATATCAACCAAATACACAATTAATATACTAAACGCAATTAAATTTATTTACATTATTACTATCGTGTGCGTGGGCTTAAAGAACAGCAAGGTTACACTTTTAAGGAGCAGTATAAAACATTATCGATATGGATAATATGTTTATAGATACCTGTCTTTTAGACGCAGTGTCTTGTCGCTGACGCTGCGAAGTGCTGGCTCCCCTCGTCAAGCAAGCACCCAGGGTCGCCCCCGTCGCAGCTGCGATACTCTGCACACAACACAACTCTCACTTACACACTCACAACACATCGCACATATTTACCGCCAAGCAATGCTCATAATTATAAATTATTCATAATGTAATCTATCATGAATAGGTATATTTTATTTTCGCGAAGATATCAGCTCTGACGTCTACGTCAAGACCGAGCGATCGCACGACTAACACTGATAATGGCATTCGATACAATGTATTCATTAATATTGAGATTGGTTGAACGACATTTCTATGTTTCCGGTTAAAAACAATCGTGGTATTTTTGGGAATTAATTATGTACAATAATTAAGTACGACATAATTAGGAACATTAACAGTGCTTTAAGTAAATTTTAGAATCGCCTCATAAGCTAAATTATAAAGTAAGAATAAAGAAGTTTACCCTTCGCGCGTTAGTTTGACGCAAATAAGGAAGATCTCGCGGAACTATTAATAATTTGCTCGCCGAGCTGTGTGCTTTGGACGAACTTGCCTCTGTAAACAAAAACGTGAATGCATTACAAGAAAAGATTATTATGAGTGCATAGTAATCGTGATTAGTAATGATCGATAACGATAATCACCTTGGATATCTTTGTCTGGTAGAGGGGGTGTACTGGGGGTACTTGGGAAACTGCCGAGGCTCTCGGAGGTACTACTGATGCGGCCCGCTACTGTTTGACTGTGTACCGCGTCGCCGGGTGGGTTGGCTGCAATATCAATATGCATTATCTGCAGTGAATGACTGCGCTTGATACACGTGATAACACCACCTGATAAGCTACGGCTCGAGACCTACATTATGCTCCAATACGTTTAAATAGACGTAGTACGTAATTAATTCATCGCTCTCATTTCAAAATATAAGCAAACCTCAAACTCGCTAATGGAATTATACGTAAACAAAATATCCAAGGCCGCAATTAATCAAAAGGGAAGTGGTAAAAATTACCTGAATGATCACTAATGACCGTAGCGGTCGGGGGTCCTAGGTGGCTGTGCCGGTTCCGCAACAGGTATGTGCACGAAGTGAGAGTGGACGACGGAAATTCGACTTTGTCGAGTTCGTGTTTGGATGACCTTCCGGTACTGCTAGTATCTGTCTCGTCTTTACTGTGAGAATCTATTTTAAATTTCTTTCGGCACTCGTCTACGTTGAGCAGACAACTGCTCTTTCTGCTCGATAGAGAGCGATGTGCTGATCGCTTTCTCTTCTTGCCTTTTCGTCGACTAGCCGTCGGACTGTACACAGAATAATCAGAGTCCAGTAACTCTGTGACAGTGGAAGAGCTGTACGGCGAATAAGCAAAGTCTCTCTCGTCAAGCGGCAGTAATCCTCCCTCCGGCTGCGTAGCTTGAGCGGAAGTAGCTGTGAAGTTCTGATTCAGGGGCAACTGTGTTAATGTATGTGGTTTAAAATTATTCGATATTTGCTCACAAGCACTCTCGCTGGATTTAAGAGCAGTCCGTGAGCGTGTGCAGTATGCGACGCACTCCTCTGCACTGTTGTTCGATATAGTCTTGCGTTTTTTCCTGTCATGCGAGGAAGTCCGTCCGCGTTTCGGGTGAACGCTGGATTTGTGGGCGTCACCGCCCTTAAATTCGGTGGTATCACAGCGTGTCTCGTATACGTCTGTGCCGTAGGACCAGCGCTCAGTGATGGAGTAGTCGGACCTGGGCAGTGTGTTGACGAGGCGTGAGCTCCGGCGCAGCTCGACGTGCGCGTATGGCTCGACGTCGGACACGCGGCTGCTGGAGTGTCGGCTGGTGGAGCGCGGAAGGGGCGACGTCACGTTGCGTCTACTCCGACGGCTGTGGCTCGCTCGACGCACCTGACGCAACCACCGACCGCCCACCACCCTGCTAGGAGAAGACCTGTCACACAACACACACTTCGAAATTATACTAATTTAACCATCAACATTTCTTACACTGACAATTACAAGGAGTTATAATAAGGGTACTCACACGTAGATTTTATTATTACTGCAATTTTAGACAGGGTCATAATCCCTAAACCGCTGTAGCTAGTAGCCCCAGAATAAAGTACGAACACCTGCCTTCATTTTTTTTGTTGATCTATCTGCATATGGGTAATTCCATGTAACGGGTGTTACAGTTCGTACATCTTTACTTGCCAAAAAACACTAAATTAATAAGAAAACATGGCATGTCATGATGTTTCAGAACACCCTACCTAATGTGCAATTTTCGTAAAATGTATTGGAATTAAAATGTCTATTAGAAGTACAAAAATATAGAGCCATTTATCGTGTAACGGGCGTTACACGATTTGGCCTCTGTATACCAGATCGCCCGTGAAAAATGTGAAACTCTGCGAATTTTGTTAGTATATATTTAAAAAAACGTATGTTAACTGAAATTAAATAACCACTTTATACTTTGGATCATCATCTGCCTAGCCTTTTCCCAACTATGTTGGGGTCGGCTTCCAGTCTAACCGGATGCAGCTGAATACCAGTATTTTACATGGAGCGACTGCCTATCTGACCTCCACAACCTAGTGACTAGGTAACACGATACCCCTTGGTAAAACTGGTTGTCAGACTTTTTGGGCTTCTAACTACCCGTAACGACTGCCAAAGATCTACAAATGACAGCCGGGACCAACGGCTTAACGTGCTTTCCGAGGCACGGAGGGGACTTGGTATGTAAAGATGGTCACCCATCCACGGACCAACCGCGGTAAGCGTAGCTTAACCTGATCGATCGACCCGTGCAGCTGTTATTACTTAGCCACAAGCCCCTCCCACCACCAACCACTTTATACTTTGGATAAGTGTAGTAAAAAAATATCTACAGATTTTTTTTTACTAGGAATTTGTAATTGTAACGGGTGTTACAGCTTGGTGTAACGGGTGTTACGCGTACGAATCCTCAACAATATTTGCAGTAATAAGTCTATATTAAAGCATATATTTGACTGTCATTTATAGTGAGAACACTTAAAACACAGTATTTAATAAATTTTCATGAATTTATTGTTTAAAACATCAACTGTTGACAAAAAACTGTAGTAACTGCGGTCCCCTTTTAGTTTTAGTTCGGGATTAGGCAATGTGCAGATGATGTTTGTAAATAGAACATCTGAAACATCATTTTCATTGCTATTGAATGTATTAGCGGTGGCTTTCTTACTCTACTACTCAGTTACTGAACTTTGGCATATCGCAGCATACCTGAATTCTTTTTGCTTTCTGCCTTCAGCGACTATTCTTACTAGAACGAACACTCCCGGATTTATATCCCGGACCGATACACTGTTGCATGAGTCAGACTCGTCTTCAGAATCTGTATACACCTCATCATAGCGCAGTTTTTGTTTAATATTGAGAACTGCCCCTAGTATACCAAACGAGAACCTGGCTGGCAGCAGATTCAGAGGAATTCTGCAAATAAGTCTTTCATCACTATTTATTTCTCTTTCTCCCTATTCCTTTGTAAATTTTCTCAGCCCGTGCTTTAGTGTCTTCTCTTATCTTGACAACAACTGGATTTGATTTAGATGTTCGCGCTATTGCAATAGAAACATGACGGACGCCCGCAAGTTACTGGCTACTTATTTCGCAACCTCATTTGCCTACGGTAGGTAGCCAGAGCTAAGTACCATGGATACCTAGCCAGAGACGTCGCCATGGCGTCCCAGTGTGTTAGCGCTCTTAGGGATCGTCAATAAATCATAAGGCATCAGCAGTAAGTAGGTACATCAAGAACATTTTAGCGTATTTTCGGGACAAAAAGTAGATAGCTGGTATTAAAACTAGGTAAAAGTGTTAACAAAAACAGTCCCGTCATTTTTGGATGACTCCTCTGTGTTGAAAAGTATAAAACAATTCACCGAACCCGTTGTCATTATTTTATTGGTCCCAATAATATCATATCAAAAAGAGGTAACACCCGTTACCCGTAACGGGTGTTACATGATATTCCCCCCCAATATTTTATAAATAAATCAGCTAAACATAAAAACAAACGCAAATAAAAGTTGCTTGCAATCATAACCTTACTTTCTCAAATGCATTATACAATGCATGCAACAGGCTAGATGTTAAACAAACTTTTCCACTATTTACGTAACGGGCGTTACCAGGCAAGGGGACTGCTTTAAAAGCTGGTGAAAGTAATGAAAATACTGTACTTATCAAATTATAATTCAAGTATCAACAGAAGAAAATATTTGTTCTCGAATGGCGGGTCGTGAGCTAACAATTCGACAGTTCTTCTTTTTTTTATAGCGTTTTCAAAATCGGAAAAAAATAACTACCTTTGATCAAGCCTAATGACCTGAGTTTAGTTGGAGAAAATTCGATAAATTCGAAAACTAGGCAGAAGTTTTAAAGTTTTTAATAAAATATAGGATCAGTAGATTCCCTTAAACTAAAAGTTGACAAAAAATTGTGAATTAAAAAAAAACACCTGCAGTAGCGTTTACCATGGAATTACCCATATAAACCTTATGCGAGAAGAATAAAGGATTAAGAAGTAGCAACAACCACTGGTATTTTTAATGTTTTAATTTATGTCTGTTGTTCTTGTTTGTTTTTGTATCTGTTTGTTTTCTGTGTTTGTGTGGTATGTTTTGTTGTTGTCAATAATTCACTATATTTCATTCTGCAGTTCACTGCAGCATAGGCAATAGGTTCCAAAATACCCAAATGCCAATTGTGAGCCTAACTCAGTTCTTTATCAGCCTAGAACTGGCAACAAGAGAAATGCCACAAAGTTCTTTGAAGCACCGCGCGATTCCAATCCCGAAGAGTACAGTGCGCGCCACGAAAGGTCCGCGGAAAATTGTGGAACAATATTTTTTTAATGCAATGTGGTGCAATGGCATAGACACTCGCGCTGCGTCAAAGGACCTTCTTTCGGGGCGCGCACTATACAGTCATTTCATTAAATTATGCAATAAAGTGTAACACCACAAAATTAAAGACTATTTTGAAGGCAAGGATGTTTGGGCAATAGCTCCCTCTGCACATACCACACAACCTTACAATCATTTGACATTATATGTATACTACTCTAATTTCAACTCTTCATTAGTGGCTTTCGTGGACCTGATATCCACTCAGATTTTTGTTACAATTGTAAGACAATCATATCATTTGGTTTATTTTTTATTTTTTTATCATTATTTTATTTATCTTGATTATGCTAGTGGGTGTGGACGAATGGAGGTTTCGTATTACTACTCTGAAGGGTCTCATGTCTTTTGTGTTAAAAGTATGGCCTATGAGTCCATTTTCTCGAACAAGGGATATCAGCTTCTTGTAGACCACAATATCTGCGCTACTTACTCGAAGTTGACTTCTGTTCACACACTTATATGTGAATTGGTCTTTTTCAGCAACAGATTCTAGCAGTTCAGTTAGTTTATTTAGGTCTTCTATTCCGTATAGTATGATAGGTGGAGGTTTGCTGGGTTTCTTCACTCCTTGATCTGGTTCATTTTCAGTTAGGTCGATTGGTAATTCGCTGAACCTATTGGATGTTTTGACAGCATCCGGGGATGGACTGGATGAAATCTTGCGTTTTTTAGGGTTGCCATTTATTGGCACCCTTTGCCATGTCGGAGGGCACGGTACATTAGGTTCACCATGTGGACTCCCTAACTTGGTGTTGTCAAGCTCAATTCTAGGCGGAGCTGATTGAGGTGAGGTACTTCCTAATGACGAGGACCTTGGTCGTGACATAAATAAACTTGGGTGAAAAGCTTGTTGCACAAGTTTTTTATTATTATTGTTGTTGCCAGTAGTATTCACCAACACAGGAGCCTGGTCACCTACTCCTGTGCGGTTTTCAGTAACGTGATCCATAATTTCTGGGGTAACTTAGATTTTTATGTGGTAGCACTGTTTTGAAGATGGCAACCCTTTTAACAGTGACATGGATGACATATTAATAATTTGACAAGTGGGCGAAAAATATTAATCTTATTGTGGGTAGATTTTTTTCACAGATTGAATTTTCTGTTGTTTAAATAAGTTTTTTTATCGTTTTTAGGATTAGAAACCACTAGATAACGATAACACAGTTTCCGAGACACTTCAACTACACTTTTATAATGTTTTGGGACACAACTTCACAGTATTTATCACAAATCACGAAATTAATTGATGAGCGTATGTGCTTCTGACAATAGTTTGACAGTCACTCCAAATAGAGGCAACGGGGAACACAGTTGTTGGGGAAATAATCAACGCCAATTTCGGCCCTGAGAAAAAACCTACCTCAACATTCTTTGTTAACCTAGCTGCAGGGCCAAATAACAAAGCGGTAAAAGACCTCAGGTATATCTATCACCAGTCGATTGTCATTGAGGATCCAAAAAAGAAGAAATCGATAGTTCAATGCCAACGATGCCAACAGTATGGACATTCCAAGAATTATTGCATGAGTCCATTCCGTTGTGTAAAATGTGGGTTATCTCATAAGACCTCGGAGTGCCAAAAGCGTGATCGTCTTACCCCTGCAATGTGTGCTCTTTGCAATGGACCTCATCCAGCAAATTATAAAGGATGTGAAGTTTATAAAGAAATACTGGCCCGAAGAACCAAAATGCCTTCACACAAAGGAGACGTGACCCGGAAAGTTCTTAACAGTGAAGATGGAATTTCTACCAATATTCATGGCAACACTACTCAAAGCGTTAAAACTACCTTTGCTGAAGTTCTGCAGCAGAACAAAAAACAAACCTTTGAGATAAAGACTGGGCCTAGCCCAACCCTAGAACAGCTACTTCTTAAACAAACCGAAAAGTTTGAGTGCATCTTCCAACAAATGAGTACTCTTATAAGTCTCATCACCAAGCTCGTCGATCGCCTTACAAAATGAATGCACTAAGAATAGCTACCTGGAACCTTAACGGACTAGCCCCCAACAAACAAGAGGTTGAGCTTCTAATCTCTGAACATAAGATTGATATTCTTCTCGTAGCCGAAGCTCATGGTACCTGCAACACAAATATTAAATTCAAAGAACATCAATGCTATTTAACAAACCACCCAGATGGCACTGGGCATGGCGGAACAGCGATCATCGTCAACAAGAAAGTGAAACATCATTTAATGCCAGAATACAGAACTGAACACCTTCAGGCAACAACAATTGCCGTGGAGGATAGCACGGGCTACATTAACGTGTCAGCGTTATATTGCCCGTCTAAACATAAAATTGATGAAAATATGTTCACGCTATACTTCCACCAGCTGGGAAATCGTTTCATTGCAGGTGGTGACTGGAACGCTAAACATATTAGCTGGGGCTCTAGACTCACTACAACGCGAGGAAGACAACTTAAAACAAGCATAGACAAAAGCCACCTTTTGGTATCCTCCACCTGTGAACCCACGTACTGGCCAACAGACTTTAACAAAATCCCGGACCCCCTTGACTTTTTTGTGCTGAAAGGACTACCGAGGCACTACCTCAAGCCTGAATCCTGCTACGACAGCTCCTCGGACCACACCCCAGTTATATTAACAATAAGCACTATGTTGATAGAATCGGAAACCGTAAAAATGCTTACGTCCAAACACACCGACTGGGAATCCCTCAGAGATTACATTGACAACAACATACGAATGAATATACCACTGAAAACTCCGGATGATATAGAAGAGGCAACAAAATACATAACAACACTTATCCAGGAAGCTTGTTGGATTAACACCGCGGAGAAAGAAATAAAAGATCGGCATAGTAACTATCCACTAGATATTAAAAATGCTCTACTCGAGAAACGCCGTTTGCGAAGAATTTGGCATCAAAGTAGACTACCAGTGGATAAAACTGTTCTTAATAAAGCCTCCGGAAACCTAAAAGAAATCCTACACGATTGGAACAATAAGACATTGGAAGACCAACTGGAGTCTTTAACAGCCACTACTTCAACGAACTACTCATTGTGGAAATTCACAAAAAATTATAACAGGCCTCATAATGCTAGGCCTCCTCTTAAAACCGCATCAGGATGGGCGCGAACATCCCAGGAAAAGGTAGACGCTTTTGCGCAGCACCTCGAAAAAGTCTTTTCACCAAACCCAGCCATAGACTTGGAAAATGAGGAGCTAGTTGATAGCGTTCTACAACAAGACTTCCAAATGTCACCACCCCCGCGCCCTATTTCAGTACGCGAAGTCTGGCGGCTTATCACAAAACTTCAAGATAAGAAAGCTCCCGGGTACGATCTCCTCACCAAAGAAATACTGAAACAGTTACCCAGAAAAGCCATTGTGTTTCTGACATCACTTTTTAATGCCATTTTAAGAATCCAGTACTTTCCGCTGGCATGGAAGGTGTCCCAAATCATAATGATACACAAGATGGGTAAACCTCCTAATGACGTATCTTCCTATAGACCCATAAGCCTTCTGCCAATCCTCTCCAAGGTCTTTGAGAAGCTACTGATGTACAGAATATTACCAATTCTAAATAATGAGAAAATTATTCCGGACCACCAATTTGGCTTCAGACAGGAGCATTCTACTACTGAACAAGTCCATAGAGTCTATGATAAAATAAAGCCTAGAAGAAAAGCTATACTGCTCCTCAGTGTTTCTGGACATCCAACAGGCCTTCGATAAGGTTTGGCATAAGGGTCTGTTATACAAGCTGAAAATCAACCTTCCCCATCAGTACTACTCCCTAATGAAATCCTATTTGTCGGAAAGAATGTTTCAAGTAAAAGAAGTAGATGTGACGTCTGGATTCTATAATATATCTGCTGGAGTACCGCAAGGGTCGGTACTGGGACCGGTATTGTACACAGTATACACAGCGGATCTCCCACAGGCTGATGAGGTTACTACAGCAACATTTGCTGATGACACCGCAGTACTTGCCAGCCACACAGATCCTGCTGTGGCCTCACACATGCTACAGGGGGGTCTCGACAAAATAACCACATGGCTACAAAGGTGGCGCATAAAGACGAGCGCAAGCAAATCGGTCCACGTCACATTTACGCTGCGAAAAGGTGACTGTCCACCTGTACACCTCGAGAATGTCACACTATCTCACCACGACAGCGTAAGATACCTAGGGTTACATCTCGACCGACGTCTAACGTGGAAGAAACATCTTAAGACTAAGAGACACGAACTTAATATCCGTTACAAAAACTTACACTGGATCATGGGACGAAACAGTAAACTGAGTACCGACAACAAACTCTTAATATATAAAATGATCTTGAAGCCGGTGTGGCTTTATGGAATTCAACTCTGGGGCAGCGCCTGTAACTCAAGCATTAGCATCATACAGAGAATGCAGAATGCTATTTTGAGGTCAATCAGTGGGGTTCCTTGGCTTGTCATGAACGCTGAAATACACAAGGAGTTATCAATGAATACCGTCATGGACGAGATCAAAAACATTACAAAAAGATACCAGGAAAGACTGGAAAGCCACCCTAACAATCTGGCTGCCGCACTGAAAACAAGAAGTTACAGGAAAAGACTTAAAAGGAAAGACATTGTGTAGTCCACCCACACCTGTGTGGACCTAAGCACAAATACGGAGTAGATGGCTCGCTGGAGTCACGCTCTTCCCGCCAATAATTACCTCCACCTCATCCGATAAAAGTAAAAACTGATCGCGGATTGAAACAGAGAAAAAAAAAAAAAAAAAATTTATCTTTTACACAGATTCTTTTCTATTTTGTATATATGTGAACATTGTAGGCCTTGTAGACTCATAAAAGTTTTGATTTGTTGGCCATTTTCTATTCCTGGTACTTATTGACAGACCTACACTGTCCTAAATTTGAAAACATTGTAAAAGCTAATTCTGTTAGTTTCTTGCTGGCTCTTCCCTATAGCAAGCAACCAATTGGAACCGTGCACCTAGCTTCTGACGTTTCATTTGTGCCCAAATTATGTTTCTGTGAAATCAAATATTTTGAATTTGAATAGAAACTACCATTCCCAAAAAAGGAGACAAAACATTGAGGTGGTCTTTTGAACTCATTTGACAGAGACCAGAGCCAGAGGACCTGATCACTTAGCCCCTTAGACAAGCTGAATTTGCTCCATGGATGCAATTATTGATTTTATTGGATTTGGAGGATTGAAAAGTTGAATTTTTTATTTTATTATTCAAATATTCAGTAACTAACATTACTGATGGGTTTATGCCCAGGCATTATGTGCATATTGGACATAATAGAACATATGCTCAAATTGCCCTAACATATAGCTCAACCACCCAACTCTAATATGAAACAGATTGGTGATTGCATTATTTTGCTATTGTCATCCATCCAGGGCAGTCTTTGACCTATTGGAGGCCCTAGGCAAATAAGAATCACGGGGCGGGCCCCTGTGTAGATAAAAGTAGATACGCAAAATGATTTCCGTAATTATTTGCAGTTTATGTACTGTTTGAACTTTTATGCCCATAACATAAAATAGTAAAAAATCAAGATGGAGATCTGCATTTTTCAACATTACACCACCTCAATTCAACACAACTTGATATGTGTGCATTTGATAAAGTCTTGACTGGCAGACTTCTTAGGACTGAGATCGAGATGTATATTAAAAGTAGAATTGTGGTACTTATTACTATGCTATAGACATGAATTATGACCTGGACCATGTTACTATTTTGATCATCTGTTAGTGAGAGCACTTATTTTAATCTCAAATCACAATACAATTCCATTGGTATCATGTTCCCATGTTTGCAAATACAATAAAATATTTTATTTAAAAAACAGTCCTTTTTATAGATGGCAAGTTAAGGTATCTTCATGAACTCTAGCAAATGGCAGTCAGTTTTGGGAATACCTGTGATTGGTAACACTGCTTCTGGCAACATTATTTTTCTATAACTACTCTACTGATAGAAGTAAATCTGATAAAATTGAGTGGAAATAAGGAAAGGGAGGCCTTTGAGATTATATTAGACACCTGCATCCGTCAAGAGGATGATTCTACTCATCATATTAAACTTTAATCATGAAAATCAAATATGATTTGTGACAAAAAAAATCTATACAATAGTAGACGGACTATATCAATATTTTTTTTTTTGCCTTGATAACATCTTATAAATCGATGAACGCCGGCTGCACGCACGAAAAAGTGTCACGTTCCACCTGAGCCGAGCGTGAAAGCGAGAGCGCGGAACAAGCGATAGAGGCACGATCGGCCTAAGCATTCAGCTTGTGACGTTATCACGTAAAATTATCGTCCGACGTCCGTAAACCGACTTTACAGACAACCAATATTTTTTACGAATCTTATACATGTATGTGTTTCATAGCTTAAGTTCTTTAGTATGACAGATAGAATCAACCCCTTGACAGATGCAGGTCACTAAATGGCCACCCTATATACTCTACTAATAGACAGTATCTTCTTTAAATAGGCAATTTACTACACACAGGCAATACAAGCCAACATGGTTCTGATTTTCTTTAAATTTTTGTCACACTGAGTTGATTGCATTCATGATTAGAGTTATTAAAAATACCAATAAAATTTTAATATTATGATGTCAATACATTAACTAAAAACATTATTGATTGAACCTCATGTTATGCTTTTTCTGAGAATTATTGTTTTTGTTTACTGACAGATACCCGATTCATAATAATCATAATAAAATTCTGTCAACTTTACACTATGATAATAATATTGACATCATTATTAGGAGGATATTTGTTTTTATTCTCTTCAGTCAATATTCTGTTTTTTTTTTTCAAGTGCACATACATAGCTTTATGTTTATTGTATTTTTCTAATTAATTAAAGTACAAAATGTTGTCATCATTTGTCTATTTATAAAGACTACACAAAAAAAATGTGTTTTCACTTGTTAAAGCAAATGAGAGCATGAAATATTTAATAGGATAAATCTTTGTCAATTTGAACAGTTATAATAATCAACATTGGTAATGCTTCATTGTAGTCTTGATAAGCTGATATTTCTGTAGTACATACTATACTTTGTTTTGCACAATAGCGACTCTAGAATTTTCTATTAGCACTATAAAAATACCATATGTAAATCTCGTAGTAGTAACATCTTTTAATGAGATATTTGATATTTAATGTACTTTTCTATGTAACTATAGAAAAGTACATTAAATATCAAATATCCCATTAAAAGATGTCAAAGTCTCAATAGTGGAATTAAACAAAATTTTGACATACTCCATCCTAGATAAGACTATAGATAAGGTGATTAAGTACTCATTTATTGAACACAGGAAACCACAATATAAAATTAGGGCAGTGTAGTTGCTTGTGTGTATATCATGTCATTGATAAGATAAATTTTGAGTATTGGTATCACAGAATTAGACAATACAAGGTTGTGGCCCAAAAACAATCAGCTGATGAAGCCTAACAGTGAGTGTGTATGATTATTGTTTATTTTGTCAATTATTTCCTGTTCTGAGGTATTCTCACAGTTGGGAACCTATGTATTTAATGTGCAGTAAGTGATAAAACAACTCTCTGATTGAAGAAATAGCTACAATGATTGGGAGTATATAATGTCATAGTTGTTACCCGCTGGACTCTCTCGTGAGTGCAGAGTGCGACGACGGTGTGATGTGTTGCTCGGCCATAGACGACGCTGAGGGACACACGCGGCTGCTTGTGTGGGGCCTGCGCAGGCCGCCCGCGCGCGCTACCTGCCCGGCACCATGCCAGGGCGAGCGCTACGACGCTGTCTCCGCATCCACTGCGCTACACTGACTCACTACCACATCACCAGTCCACACTCGAGTCTCACCGTCCGCTTTGCACTTGCTGTCCGTATTCAACACGTATCACCAAACGACTAATGACACACCGTGAAGCTATCTGGAACAAAAGATGAAATACACAGTCAGCGATCGAACAATGCTGCGTTACATAAACATTTTAACAATTAGCACTACCTGTCACCGAAGCAGGCAAATTGAACAAACTAATAGTCGGGCACTAATACACTGATAAATAAACACGATGATTACTAAGAATTTCCAGACTATCAAGCAACACGTTTTATAGAAAATATTGTAATGGATGACACATCAAGGACAGAGCTACGATTTTCGAGTTATTTTTCAATCCATTCCACACAGCTGGCTGGCTGTCATGTACAGTATTGCCATTAAACAAAAGAGAACTACTACCATTTATTTTTATTTGGTAGGATATTTATGGTAACTTTTCAGTTGTGCGTAGAAAAATATCTTTCTAATAGGGAGGAGCCGCAGTGGTAGGCCCCGAAATTCAAATTTTCTTACGTTATTTTTGCAATTTGCAGGTTATATATATCTTGATCAAAATATGATTCGCGAATAAAACAATAGAAAAGATTTACAGCATAATGATCATTAGGATCATTAATAGATCTCTCTTAAGTTAGATTTGTTCTCTGAAAAAGTCATTCAATGGAATCCACCCTAAAGCGTCAGCATAATTGTAGAACACTTCAATTATGAATGAAATAATAATCCGATATATTACAGAGACCTGCATTTTATTACAATTACATACAGCTCCAGACTTGGACTACTTGAGGCATCCCAAGCGTGTTCATTTGTTTGTAGTATTATGCGTGAGCACGAACTTGCGTAGTTTCATAATAATCGACCGAATGATACATACAGTACAAGCAAATGCATTTTAAAAAGCGTTTTTTAGCAATTTAACGTTCGCGTCTGTATTCGAGGCTGTGCTAGCAGTATTCACAACATAGGCTTCAGTTTTTACTTCGATTGATAAGCTCAAGCTGCCGAATGTTGCGCTCTTTGTATATAATTTGCGTAATTTAACATGTTTCGTGAAATAAAAATTGTTTTTACTTCACGAAATATGTTAAAGTACAGACGCCAGCACATCAAGCTACCCGAAACTGTCAAATTTTCCCAATCAACTTTGAACCTTAGACATCAGCGATAAAGTTGAAAATCTATTAAATAAATTTGACAGATTGTAGTAGCTTGATGTGCTGGCGTCTGTACAATATTGATCCATTGAATTTAAAAGGAAACATAAAAAAATACCAAAGTAGAAACTTTGAAGTCGGCAACATTTTAGTAGTTATTGGAGTTATGTAGAGTGCGAGTGAGTAGGAGAGATAACAACAACAAAGCGAACGAAGGAGACAGATATTCATATTTATTTATACTGAAGTTTGTTTAAATGCCCGTAGAATTGAGTCCAGAAAACTTCCGCTTACTGTGTGAGTATAAATAAGCATTTGTAATACAATAATCATGAATTATTCATTTTAGTGGTAGTTTTATATTTGTTTACATATTGAAATGGCTAACGTAACGTGTTCATAAAAAAAAAAAACTTAGCGTGAGCGTATAGTAAATCTGTGTTTTGGCGACAGATTTTAAAATAGGAAGGACCACCACCTTGGTGGTGTATCGTTTGCCCTCCTATGGGCTGAAAGAGGAAATTAAATCACCAGACTTTGTAGTATTCACAAACTATCGATTCGCGAGAATCGCTAGGCAAAGTCACCCTGTATCTACGTGCTACACTTTGTAGGTATGTATTCGGTAGTTCGTGGCCTGTCACTTTTCAACTGAATAAAAATAATAAGTAGTTGCTTTGATATTTGGGAGGAATGGTGCGCCTTATCCATAGGTATAGGAGCCAAAATGATCTTGAAAAACTGATAACGATACCCATCACGTTTGCAGTGTCTCTGGGTAATTTATATTGACCCTGTGTATAGTAAATAAGTACCTACCTGGTACTGACAGATTTTTCTGGTGGTAACAAGTAGGTACCTATTGCAAGCAAAGGTTACCTAATAATCACTAGGTACTTCCATAATATGCATGATTTATTGCACTCAATCGAGGAGTTTTATTGGTAGGTATTATGTTGTTGAGATCGTAGAAAATTCTAACAAGCAAGGCCAGAGGCACACTGTGTAATTTTGCTTCAATTGCGGTCACCTATATTTTATCCCTTCATCCTATATATCCTGCGAAGAACTAAAACTTCTGGGAAGAAATCATGACTTTATTATGTTTAGTTTAGAAGGTATTTATACTTATGCTGACGTCAGCAAAAAACTGTTTTTATTTGTACATTTCAAAATAATAATATGATTTACATAGATCATTGTTTCATTACAGTAGCAATACAATTTCTAACTCCATACAAAGTTTAGGTATTGTATCTACGATGTACAAAGAGAAATCGTTTTTTTTTTCTTTTTTCACTAAATTGCGGTTTTCTCCGTATTCCTATCGATTCCGTATCTGATTTTAATTCTGAGCATGCATAATATAGTTATTAATAACACAAAATAAAAAGCAAATAAGTTAGCAGTGGGACTTCGGAAATATCAAATTTCTAAAGTTTCCATAGAATTTCTATGGAAATAGGGTTGTCAAATCGCATATACCTATTTAATTATTTTATTTTATTCAAATAGAAAGATGTATTATTAAATCAAATTGTTAATGTTTAAGTCGTTAATTAACCGACTTCAAAAAAAGGAGGAGGTTACTCAATTCGTCCGTTTTTTTTTTATGTGTGTTCGCGGATAACTTCGTCGTTTATGAACCGATTTTGATGATTCTTGTTTTTTTGGAAAGGAGATACCTATCCCAAGGGTGGTATCATGATAAGAAAGCCAGGATCTGATAATGGCATCCTAGAGAAATCGAGGGAACTCTTCAAATATTATAAGCATACCTTTAGCAATTTGGGTATTTTTTATAGTAACTCGTGCAGTTGCTCTTGAAAAGCATCATTTGGTGAAGTAGAACTGATTATGAAGACCACAGATGGCCACCGGAACTTCTCAACAGCCAATACTAAGTATTCCACGGGTTGCGATTCGATTACTTTAATATGGTTGTCAAGTAATTTATGTTCGTTACTCCGAAATCAAAGGTAGTCGAAAGCCAAATATTGTTTTTCTTTATAAAATGTGACTGCTTTCTGTGACAATCCTTGTACTTCTTTTCACATTTGCTTAAGAATTTTGTCAGTGTATTTTGAACCTTTTTTAAGCTATTGCTGATAATATCAGGAATGCCTTTCGGGTAAATGGCGTTCATGACAATTTCGGTTCGCTGAGTAACATCCAAATCTATTGGTCGAATTTTCGGATCTTGCGACCGAGCATTTGATTCCAATATTTTTAAGACCTCAAGACGAGTCAACTTCAATGGATATACCATAGAAGTTGACTCGTCTTGAGGTCTCGTCGTATACGTAGCACGCATTGCTGCGCTACTGTTTTCATTCTCGGTAGAATGATAGTCTGCCACTCGCTGACCAACACGAGGGTTGGCGCCCTCATGCCCCCCTAGCATTAAATCCCCCGGTCGAGGCCCGGAAGAACGTCCCCCCGCAGAATGGGTCAGGTCCTGCGGAGGCAATGCAGCGCCATGGGTCTTTAACGGCTCCATGATGCCTCACCCCCGCTTCTCCAGACATCATGTAAAGATATTGGGTTTTAGCAATGCGCTTGACGAGAGCGGACCCCTTCCCAATATCACATGATGTCCTTCATCGAAGAAATTACACAAAACATGATTAAAACATCGATGATAATGTGTAACGTATCATTAAAAAGAATGTAGAATACCCTTTAATAGCTTTTTCCTATTCTACTTTTCAAATCTTACGTGACAAGAGTCTAACTTAAAATACTTAATTTTACACCAAAGAAAACCATTATATTTCATTTTACATCAAGAAAGATAGTAAATTGCCAGTCAAACTTATCCAAGAATAGTTATAAAGTACATGGGTGACAGCCCTAACCTCAAAACAAAAAATTAAATAACTCAGAAGTCCCGCATTATCCATATCTGATTTTTTTAAATAATATAGCTTATTATAATATAAAACTATTCATGTTAAAAAGAAATGCGGATACAATGAGACTAAATAAATAAAAATATTTATAATTTT
This sequence comes from Agrochola lychnidis, assembly GCA_963680765.1. Taxonomy (NCBI): domain Eukaryota; kingdom Metazoa; phylum Arthropoda; class Insecta; order Lepidoptera; family Noctuidae; genus Agrochola; species Agrochola lychnidis. The sequence continues at coordinate 17,087,064 of OY796850.1, read as the reverse complement.
TTGAAAAAACTAGATTTTTCCTTCTATTTACGATTATTAAAAATAAATAAAACCACTGATCTAGTAAATATAACAGTCCTTTTTAAGACGTCATCTATAACAATTGCTAAATCATATATTTGAGACGAAACAATGCATTTCTATGGTTTCCATGGAGTTTTCTCAAGGTTTCAAATAACTTCTAAACTAAACATAATAAAGTCATAGTTTCTTCCCAGAAGTTTTAGTTCTTGGCTGGATATATAGGATGAAGGGATAAAATATAGGTGACCGCAATTGAAGTAAAATTACACAGTGTGAGAGGCAACGATTGATTTAGAGTTGATAAGTGGTCATTATCAAATGCAGATGGAACTTGACGAAGTTCAAACCTTTTAATTTCAGGCGAGAATTATTGCTAGGTTTACTTATACAGAGTGGATTTTTGAGACGGGGCAATAAGGGTAAGTACCTCCGTTATAGCTACAAGAAAATGCTCTTAGGAGACTGTCCTTAACTTTTTCAGTTATTGCTAACTGCATTCACAGGTTTTGGAAAAATGGTAGTCATTATAGATGAACGTCATTTTTCACTTTTTATTTTTATGATGCCAATTGATGCAGTTTCGTAGAAGATATACGCTTAGAGACCAACTAAAGTACCTATTGGATGTAATAAAGTACCTAGAAAAGGCAAAAATAAAAAAACCTTTATTATCATTTTCATAACATAAAATGTCAATTGTTGATTTCCTAGAAACAGCCGTGCTCATCACAAACCGTGCAACGCAAGTGGCAACACCAGTTTGTAGATGTGCATAATTAAAGCATTCAAGGACGTCATTGTCTGGCGCATGACCTTATAGTCTCCGACCTAAATCTACATAGTCATTATGTTAGACTTTGTAGACAATTAATGGTACAACACGAACACTTTTGAATAGTTTTATGATCACTTTCACCATTTTAAGTTTGCTTTATAGGTGAGTGGCTAAGGATGCAAGTATATGAGCTATCGCGGTTCCGTAGGCGGGGCAAAGGGCCAGTGGTGAACGACCGCGCTGTCGCGGTGTCCGCCGTCCGGTCGGACGGGCGCGGCCGTTCCTCGCTAATATGGAATAAGCATGAAAATGATTATGTATGTGGAAACCCGATGCAACTACGGCGACGCGTCATACATGGTAAACAGGTACGGTCTTTGTTATAACGGTAGATGATTAGTGGTGGCTGAACTTTGGTGATCAGCTGCGCTCAGAACTGCAATGCAAGCACCCCGTGGCAGTAAAGTTTGCTGACTGTATCCAAAACCAGTTCGCATGACGTCAGCTAGTCGATGAGCTTTTCAATCCAAACGAGTCCTAACTCCACCCAAACTTGAGGACTTGTTTAGACTCAGTGGTGGCTTTAAGGCCCTTAAGGTTCTCAATCTGGCTAACCTGGCTGTTGCCACTCTTTTGATTCATAAACAACTTCAAATAATAGAGGGAAAAGAGTTATAAAAATACTTATATTGATCTGTAGTTTTTTTTTACCTATAGTTTTAAAATGCAAAAGAAACCAGAAAACGGATAGGCTGGGTCTATAAATGCATTCCTGCAAATACACTGAAGTTGGTCGGTTAGTCAACACTTGAAAAGGAAATAATGAAGGTAGCTAACCCTGCGACATTAATTTATATAAGACAATGTTCTAGGTAGTCCCTGCATGTCGTTGTCAACTAAACCAGTCAGTAATTAAACAAACAAAACAACCGTTGCGTGCCCAATAAACACGTTTAAGAGCGTTTACGTCTAGCGCGGGAAGTCAAGTTTAGGTAAATTCTTCGCAAAATTCACTCACACAGAAGCGCGCGTACATGTGTGCGTAGAGTTGGCGCGTTCGCTATCTTTATAGTCAGACTAACAAACGTTGATCCGTTCGATTTAGAGCAATAATTGTTCTAGTAAATATTTAATTGGAATTTAAATCCAACTTCAATTTATTGTTACACCTATGATTAATATTATTAAAAAAACGAATTAAATAAATAATTTTACAATATTTTATTGGAACAGTTTACATATTTATACGCTTCTTCTCGTGTTTATTTCATATTAGGCATAACAATTTGATGAATCATATTTATTTATTTTAAACATCTTATCTTATTATCACTCCGAGTAACAACAAGCGCAACATGTCATACTCATAGTTACATTATGGGTACTGTTAATATTACGAGCATGTCGGTGTCGCGAACCCATAAGATTTTCCTATACCAATAATCGCTCATCGCGCCTAAAGAAGCTTTCACCTGAAAAAAAACGTGTGCGTTTGTGAGAACCCGCTCAGGAATAAAGTTCCTTCTCACGTATCATTTAAAACAAAAACAAAATTTTCGCAGCCGCCATCTTGGATTTACATTTTGACCTCACTATCGACTTTAGTACCCTCAAAAACTAATGCCTCATTTACATTCTGCCCCTGCCGCTACTGTTCGCGCTGCCAGCCATAATTCTCTAAATACTGCCGTAGCAGGATCGAAAGAACTGCCCTACCACTCATATCGCTTTCGACTTTCAACAATGGTAGACGTCGAAATAATTACAGCATCGCTGTGTACAAAACACAATACATAATTATGTTCTTTATTTTAAAAAAAAACAAATTTAAAAAAAGAAAATCTATCTTCGTAGAAGATGGTGGATCCTCTCCATAACATCGAATACAAACCATATCGGATGAAATATATCGTATGCATCTGCTCCAGTAGGTACCCTAATTGCGTAACTTATTTTTATAAACGATTATAGCAAATTTATTTCATTTTGACAGTTCAACAACATTCATTGCATTATTTACGTTATTGAGCAGATTTTTTTTCCAACTTATGAAGCAATGGATTAGCAATCTGTTTCAAATCGAAACAATTGTGATTGATCGTGCACTACGCAATTTTTTTTTTCTTAGTCGTTATTGTCCCACTGCTGCGCAAAGGCCTCCCTACCCTCTTTCCACCTCTCTCTGTCTAGAGCTTCCAAGAACCAATCTTTCTTAAAGGAGTCCAGCTCATCCCGCCATCTCTGTCTGGGCCTGCCGCGATGTCGTTTGCCATTAAGCGGGACCCACTGGGTCGTAAGTTTGGCCCATTGATCGTTTGACATGCGGCAGATGTGTCCAGCCCAATTCCATGTAAGCGAGGCAGCTTTCCGAGTGACATCAGATATTTTAGTGATGGAACGGATTGTTGTATTCTTAACCCAGTCCACAAGTTTAATACCAAGAGTACTCCGTTCCATAGCTCTCTGGCAAACCTCGAGCGTGGACCTCTTTTCTATTACGCAATTATTGGGGTACAGATCGGCTAGATGAATTTATATTTTCAAAAGAGGCCTAAACGTGACCATCAGTGAGTTCTTTGACTTCAATTCGTCAATAGGAAGGAGTATCTTCTAAAACTTCACTAATTCTCTTCCAGCACGCGTAGCATGACCACCATAGATAATAGAACAATAGACAAAATGACAGATAAACAATCACAATCTGTCATTTTGTCTATTCTTCCGTCGACAAAAACCGTTTCTATTGTGGTCATGCTACGTGTCCAGACATCGTGAACTTAGTTTTAATTTGTGGTTTTTGTCATTTAAATCCTACATACTTTTTTTGGATTCCAATAGTTCCAAAAATGTTATAGTGTTTTTATTATTCCACTCGAAGGGCATTTTCACAGATCGTATAAATAGGCGGCACGCACGTCCGATTCGTCCAGGCGCTCGGTAAGAAGTGAGCTGCGGAGCTGAACGTAAACACCCTGCCACTCGTGCTGCTCGTTCTTTGACTTCCGCATAAAAAAACCGCTCATTTGGGGAGCGTAGGGCAACGCGAGTAGCAGTGGCAGCAGTATGAGAAGTATCGTGTTTACATACTCATCCTGCCCACTTTGCTGCTCATTGCTGTGGAAGTGAGCTGAATGTAAACGGGGTATATGAAAACGACACCCATGATGAATTCTTCCGCTCTGGGCGGAGCGGGAGGGCGTGTCAGACTCTTACTGAGTAAAACCCACCCGTGTTCCTTCGGTTGCCCTGTTGCCGGGGGCCACGATTTCCCTATCGGTTTTCTTCGAACCCCCGGCAGGCATTGGCCCAAACGGACCCCGTCAATTCTGCTGACATCTCTATGAGGCGCGCGTGGAACACAACGCGCCGTCGACCCGGGCTTGGTCCTTATCGGACGGCGAGCTACCCATGGCTGGAATTGGCTCGCAATTCCCGCCGCGGGTGTCTCCTCCGGCGGCGGTTAGGGGCGTGAAGGCGCGAAATTTGCCTCTCCCTCACGTGTTCCGCCTCCTCCTTTGCGAGCATTACCGCTTCGCAGAAGGAGGTGACGACCTGCCATTTCCTCTCGCTCCGTACCATGGCCTGAACCAGGGCCGGACGCGAAAGATCACCGCCACCGATCACCTCAACGAAGACACGGTGTTGCTCCGCCCAAGCCGGGTAGACCTCCACCGTATGCTCTGCCGTGTCCTCAGGCCGATCCACACAATGGTGACACCCGGGTGTTTCCTCCCGCCTTATCCTAAACAGGAACCTCCCGAAGCAGCCGTGTTTTATATAGAATTTTTCACTTTTTGTATGGAGACCATGAAAAATTATTACCTATATGTTGAGTTTTATGGGTTTTATGGGCATTATAAAGGGGGTCGAAATTTTCATTACTTTTGCGATAGATCACACCATTTTCGAAATATAAGCAAAAGAAAAGAAAAAAAGATACAGTACTATTTTTGCAGCTGAAGTCGAGGTGTGGGTATGAATTTTAGTTCATGACAACTAATTTAATTCCACACTTTTTTAATGGCGATTAAAAGTAGTCAGATTTAGTTAGACAAACAAAATTTTTCGTGAAAAACGTCAAATTCAGAATAGCAAAATTGCCATTTTCACTAAAGTATTAACTCAGTGTCATCTTGCACTAAGATGGCACTGAAATAATACTTTGGTGTATGCTTGTTTGTTTGTTTGAAAAATATTACGTCAGCAAATGCTGTATTGATTTTTCGGAATTTTCAGTATTTTATTCGGTCCTTTCTTTATTTGTATTTGCATATAAGTTGTCGGAAAATTAGCATTTATAGCAGTAAATTTCAAATTTTAAGTATGCTCATATTTTAACTTTTTTCGGAGCTTTTATTACTACCCAAACTAAATGGTGATTTTTTGTCTAGTCATTTGTGACAACAGAAGGCATTTGTGATAAGAGAATCGGCACCGATATCGACTTTAGCACCCTAAATTAGTTTTCACTTCAATAAAATATTTTACTTACTAAAGTACTAAGATGTGGCGATCATGCTATATTCGTGCATTATCGTTGTACTCACGACAAAGGTCAACAGCGGTCAGGCAGAGCGCCGAGCGACACGTCCACTCTCTGAAAGGCCTCACGGCGGACTAATTTGAAACGGTTTGCGCGTAGAGTTTTACAGTAATTTTAGAGTAGTTTTAAAAAAATTCTAGAAAAATAACCAAACTCATATAGTTAAAAATTTTGATTGCAAATTGTTAAGAAGATGTTTTTCTATTACAGTAACACTTTATTATATTAAATTAAGGAAGATATATTGGTAAAAAAAAACATTTTATTCACCAAAATTTCATTATAATTTCGCATTGTTTGGATTTTTATTTCTTATGTAGGGCACCTAAACTGAAAATTTCTTTTAACTAACTTTTTTCCTAAGAATCTTTGCAGTTAGATAAAAAATATTGTTTGTTAGGGTGATCAGTGATTTAAGATATTTTAAGCGTCAAAGTTGATGCTCGAAGTAAAATTAACAAAACCTCTGTTCAGTTATCTTGATATAATTCACAAATACTCTAATAATCTAAAAATTTTCCTAACTAAGTGTTTAGACAACAATATTTCCTAAAATGATTAGTAATTAATATGTTTTTAAAATAATGTTTGATGGATATTAACTGAATCGAAAAGTACTGTTTTTGAGCTAAACAGCGCACGGATGGCGTAAACGCTCTTAAATGTAAGCAAAAACCACTTGTCCACGCCGGAAAATGAGCAAAATTATGTTTTGTGATTGTCAACATCAACAACAACACTTGTTCGAATTAAACCTGTTTATGTAGGTTACCTATAAAATAATTCAATCGTTCGCTGCCGGGCGAAAACCAGCACTCACCAGCACGCGTAGCATGACCACCGTAGAAACGAGTTTTGTCGACGGAAGAATAGACAAAATGACAGATTGTGATTGTTTATCTGTCATTTTGTCTATTCTTCCGACGACAAAACTCATTTCTACGGTGGTCATGCTACGCGTGCTGGTGCAGTTGCTAGGTAGCTACACAACAATTAATTCGTTTACCTTCTTTTGAACTTGTAAGCTTTTTCATCACACAGGTACACGAACTCCGGGATGCACCTAACTCAAGATGTTGGTCACGTGAAGCCTTGTTATTGAACTGCGCGTGAGTTGACCAAATAAAAAAACAGCGCAAATCGCCATCGCCGTCGTCGCCACTCGGCGCAGTAACTAATTTGTTATTCCAACATGACCTTCCTTGACTCCGAACGTTTATCCTCTCCTCGGCTAACAAAAACGTTACTGGCTCATTGTCTTAAAAACGTAACATTGGCTCCGTATACCTACTGTAAATGTCACGGCTGGATTGTTACATTTTTATTGTCTGGGCTTTAAAACTGACACCAGCAGCCTAATTGCGTAACATATTTTATTTTTGATTGCGATTCTGAATCGAAAGCAAGTCCAATCTTAATCGCATGCCATAATTGGAATTGCAATGTACATTTTTTACCATACGACTGAAATTGTATAGGGATGTTCAAACCAATTGTCTATAATTGTTAAATTTATATGTTTAGTTACAGCATCTATGAATGGTTAATATTCAAATTATTGTGCTATAATGTAATTTTGTTTTAATTACAACTGGTGATCTACTAGTGCTTATAAATAAAAATGTACAATGATTGCCGAAAAATGAAAAACCAATTTTTAAAATACTTTCTACCAAAAACTACCATAATTGAACTACGTAATAAAACGTTTTTCTTTTCACGTTTTTGCTATCTGTGACCTATGACGAAATCGTAGAAAAGCAGTGTTGTCAACTTAGAGGGATTTCCACTAAACCTGGGAGTTTTTATCCCAAAAACAAACAACTTTGTAGTTGAAAAACATCTCCCCTATATTGATATATGTCACGGTCAATTCTCCAACTGCAAATGTAAGTTTGTAATGGTTTTTCTTTTTGTATGTGATAAAACTAAAAATTTACAATTTTCTGTCATTTTCCTTTACTTGTGCAATGAGACGGGCTTTGTGCCAAATTTTATGAGTCTAGGTCAACGGGAAGTACCCTGTAGTTTTTGATTTATTTGCGAGTACCAAAATATGTCGCTTAAATAGCCGTAATTTTTTATTGTGTTGACTTAGAAGCTTGATTTTTTAGAGCTCTAAGGGACCACAGACGTATTTGATAATTAATTTCAACTTGATACCTCCGTACGTTCCTGAGAAAAAGGGTCTTAACAGACTGATAACGAAGTGATCCTGTAAGGGTTCCGTTTTTCCTTTTGAGGTACGGAACCCTAAAAATACTATGATTACATAAGTTATGTTTTATTTTCATACTCAAATCTTCAAATGGACTCCCAAAACAGCGACCGAATGTCGGTAACAGAAAACCGATTTCAGGAGAGGCTCCGGCTCGCAGTTTCGATCGTCTCTAGTAATATTATTCGGTTGTAAGTGCATCGATCAAAACTATTCAAATATAAACAAAAACTTGTTTAGGCAAAACCACACTTCCGTGGTTTTGTGAAATCGGTTTGTCTAGTTCGGATTATCGATACGATTCCGTTTCTGATTGAAATCGGATTTTTGATTCGTTTCGATGTATCTAGACGCAAGTCTATAGTGGACTTAGGGGAAAAAATTGCAACACTGAGAGTAAAAGTTGAATGATCTGCCCTCATTGCGTTATGTGTTGACGATTTAATGCAAACTACTGCCTGTCTAAAGTATACCTTTGCTGCTCTAACTTTATCAGAGTGTAGGGAAAAGAAAAGGAAAGGCATATGACATCACATGTTAAACATTTGACAATAATTTGGGCTGGAATGAATATTCTTTGAAGTCTGTGGAGAATACGATATCAATCATGGCGACGCATCTGTTTACATTTTATTTTTGTTGATTTCGGTAAAGTTTTTGTTTTAAATTAATAGTTGTTTTATATTTTTCAACATACAAAATTATATTTACTATTCACGTACAGAAACATGGGCCTGTAATAAGCAGTTTTGGAACATTATTCTTGTGGCTTGTGGAAGTCGGAAGAACTTTGGAAAATTCACTCGTTCGAGACACCGCCTTCGTTTTGTACTAGCTTCACCAAGATCACAGACTACAATTAAGTACATGGACTAAGACTTAGGCTGTTTTGCTCAATAGCGAAAAGTATCTAAGTCAATATTATCACTACAAGTAAGTAAACCAATATAAATAGGAATAACGTGTGTGAGAGTACCTTCGTATCTCATTAGATTATTGTAGCTGTAGGTACATTATTGGTGAGTCTACGTATACGGACAATCATTCTTTTGTTGCGTAGACACAGGCATCTTACGCGAGGTTAACTATTTATTGTGGTTAAAATAATAGTTACGTACTATGTCTCACATTCTAACTAAAATTGTTAATTGATATTTTTGTACATAAGTAGATGCTGAAATAAACTATAATATCCACTACCTAACCAAATAACAGATAACTACAAAACATATTCATAATATTTTCACAGACGTGCTGAAAATACAAGAATGGAACACTACCAAATATCAATATTGTTGACTTCCTAACAAAGAAGTTGGTGGCAAGGTGGCAAACATGGATTGGATTAAGAATCTTATGTATTAATCATTGAAGGTAAGCTTTTTGACACATCATTAAGAATTAAGCATAGCAACTCAATTATGAATATATTTCCTTGGCTGAACTTTTGACAGACACATCATAATATATATTTTATGTTTATCCAATTACCATTATAATTTAGTATTATAAAATATCTGGAGACTGAAAAATCAGCCCTAAATAAAGAAGAAATTATACAACCAGCATGACGATGATGATGACAGATGGCTTTCATCTAGCCATGGGCCTAGTTGATATGAGGCACTTTGCCACATGAGTACTTTATTTGAGCAGAAAGTAATATGACTTTGTTTTAAAATGTAGAGTTCCTGGGGAATTTCACCTATGAAGACATGAAGGCAGCATGAATGATACTGCCCCTGCTGTGCTGCACTGCTGCTCTGCTACTTCAGATTTCAAGCTTCTTAAGTACAAAAGTAGAAACTGAAGATCCTTCATGAAATATTTTTTTTAGAAAACTTGATTATAGTCTTGTACGACAGTGATATAAACTATTGTGTTAATTGATAACAGTGTAAACTTTAATAAAGTGTTTTAATTATGAACTATAGAGGGACAAATAAAAATAACTTTAAATGAAATAATTAAGAATGGCATACTATTTGTTTTATACAAACACAGACAATTTTATAATTATAATGATACTATTTAAAGGTGTTTACCTAAATTAACTGTCATTCATTAGATTTCAAGGAAATAGAGAGAAATAAATTATGGTAAACAAATAAAACTGTTTTATTAAATTGTTACAACCTTAACTGACAATGGTGCCGATTCCCTTGTTCACAAACTAAATTTAAGTTCAGTGCATCTTTTTCTTTCTATTTCATTAAGAAAAGGACAGAAGATAATTTTTAGTTTAGTCCTGTCAAATTAATCTCTTTTTCTTAATGAAATAGAAAGAAAAAGATGCACTGAACTTAAATTTAGTTTGGTTTGTGGACAAGAGAATCGGCACCATTACCATCTATTCACATTAATATGAAATATTTGGACATAGAGCAAAAAGGAATTGGAACAAACATACTGTAAGGATTAGTGGAATTTGGAATCTAATGTCTTCCTGTGGAAATCATCATGGATTATGTATGTACTGCTTGTTGTAAGTGTATGAGAGACAGTTAAAAAAATCTTGAATAATGTAGTTGAGCCTGACACCTGAAAAAAAAAGAATAGTAAATCTTCAATATATTCCACCATCCATTACATCCATCCACAGTCACTTTATAGAATAGCAATATTCTGCTATAAACAACAATTGGGTCAATTATAAGCAACAATTGACTTAAATGTTCTTACCTACTAATAATATTAATAGGCTAAGTACTAACAGCCGCACGGGGCAATCCATCAGGTTAAGCTATGCTTGCCGGGGTTGGTCCGTGGATGGGTGACCATTTCTATATACCGAGACTCCTTCATGCCTCGGAAAGCATGTTAAACCGTTGGTCCCGGATGTCATTTGTGGATCTTTGACAGTCGTTATGGGTCATCAGAAGCCCGAAAGTGACAATTAGTCTTACCAAGGGGTATCGTATTACCTAGTTATTGGGTTGTGGAGGTTAGATAGGCAGTCACTCCATGTAAAATACTTGTATTCAGCTGCATCCGGTTAGACTGGAAGCCGACCCCAACATAGTTGGGAAAAGGCTGGGTAGATCGATTTTTTGACGTGACAACGTCTTATAAATTGGTTTGCCGGGTGACACTTCAAGAAACTGCGTTACGCTCCGCTCACGTTATGCGCTCACAATGAGAGCGAGTGAGAGGCACGCGTCCCTTCCACTCGGGCATGGTTAGCCCGCCTAAGAGCGAGAGAGACAGACATAAAAAGTGAAAGGCACGCGTCCCTTCCACTCGAGCACAGTTAGCCCGCCTAAGAGCGAGAGAGACAGAGCGAGAGAGAGAGAGTGAGAGTGAGAGAGATAAAATTTTGTTAATATGAAATTCAGTGCGAGATTCTTTGTATAAATTAATGTTTTAAATATAATTCTTTGTATAAATAAATGTTTTAAATTGTTACTATTATTTCATCCTTCTTCCTACTATACGAATGAATATTCACATTAAAATTATTTTACCACTCAAAGTCGTTGTCACGTAAAACTTTCGCCCGTATACCGACTTTACAGGCAACCAATTTTTTTAATAATATTAACAATAAGTGAAAAACATTTAAGATAGGTACTTAGATATATTTTCAGTTGCCTACCTACTTTTTTTACTTTGTTGTTATAATTGCTAAGTAAATATTCATATAAGTAGTAGGTTAGGCAACTGAAAATATATGTATGGTATTTAAATGTATGGTAAGTTTACGTTTGATGGTGCATTTCGTATTCACCAATAAACAATATGGGGTTTATTTATAAACGTTGCATAAAGTTATGTAATGATTAGCAACTGTTTAATCATACATTTTTGAGGTTTTAACGTCACTTAACTATAAGCAATGTTTATAAATACATCCCTATGTGTGTAACATTGTTGCTGTACTTAACACACATTCAATGTTCAACACTTAGAAAGAAAATAATAAGTAAGTACATACCTTAAACAGACAATGATGTGGCAATAGTGGTATGTTCATCAATGTCCTTACATAATCCATTAATATAAAATGTTTCAAACTGCTTTTTTTTGTTCTTCCTCAATTATAAGCTTTTGCTTTTCCAATGTATTACAAGCTCGACTGGGTTGCTAAGCTTGTGGCTCAAGTTTGTTACGGTATGAGGTACGAATTTGTCTTTCGTTAAAATGCCACCAAAATACCTCGTTTCTGGAATATCATAATATTTGTTTTTAGTTTAGGTTGTAGACACTAAACTCACAAGAAAACTTTCACAATTATTATTAAAATCGACCTCGTTGCTTTGATATTTAACATACCAATAAAATTGATTTATCATTGAGGTTTTACATAAAAACACATTCACAATTTATCAGGAAGACTATTACTTAATTTTTTTCTTAATAATTATGGAGATTTCATGAGTTAATCCCAAAAAGATTGCTAAGTAAAATCTATTGCGACCACTACAGTGCCTTCTGTTTCATTTGACGGACAAAACAAATTACTTTGTACTTTGAAACAAACTTACATATGTCAAAATGGTTACGCAATTCGATTAATAGCCTTTTTAGACGCATTTCGTTCACTCAATGGAGTATCAAACAGACCGCAGTTTGTTTAAAAAATATTGGAGTTTTGCAATTCCAAAGTCGTAAAATAAAAGCAATTCGATTCAAATTGAAATAAATTCTACTTGAATGGTAATCAAAATACGTTGCGCAATTAGGTAGCAGGTTAGTAAAAGAAGAAGATTGTCTGGATGCGCTGGTAAATATTATGTATTTTATTTTGTTACTAGACACAGTACCTACGGTTAATATGAAATAATCACTTCACTAGTACTAATTCTGAGTAGGTACTCGATACCTTTTTTTTTTTTTTTTCTGGGTGGGAAATTATCAAATAACTTCTCCCGCTCTGGGTGGAGCGGGAGGGCGTGTCAGACTCCTACTGACTAAAACCCACCCGTGTTCCTTCGGTTGCCCTGTTGCCGGGGGCCACGATTTCCCTATCGGTTTTCTTCGAACCCCCGGCAGGCACTGGCCCTAGCGGACCCCGCCAATTCTGCTGACATCTCTTTGAGGCGCGCGTGGAACACAACGCGCCGTCGACCCGGGCTTGGTCCTTATCGGACGGCGAGCTACCCATTGCTCACCGTCCGCAAGCCCGCGCCTACGGTGGCCGGAAATCGGCTCGCGATTCCCGCCCCGGGCGTCTCCTCCTGTTGCGGCGGTTTGGGGCGTGAGGGCGCGAAGTTTGCCTCTCCCTCACGCGTTCCGCCTCCTCCTTCGCGAAGGTACTCGATACCTCGGCTTGGATTTAGTTTTGCGAATTTTTATTCTGAATCAGTTTTTGATTGATTGAATCTACATGGTCCTCATATGGCCTGACCAAGATTATGTCTGGACTTTAAAAGAGACTGCGACCTCTGAGTTTCTTTCGGCCTTTCTTCTCAGAGTAGTCAGATAGGAAAAGCCGAACTCATCTAGCTTATTTTTCATATTTTTTTATATGACGTGTAAAAGTGATTCCGATATCCTATTTACAGAATAAACAATTTCATTTCATTTCATTTCATTGAGGGATCGTTATGCGAATATGTGCTTTGGTGGAGGTTCGGTAAGGCCTATTTTGGTGTGATTTCGGATGCGTATCGAGGGGCTTTGCTACAAGGCCGCGGGTCGACAACCGCGGTGCTGCAGCCACGTGCGAAACCAGCTCACCTCGACAACAACGCTGCGGAGCCTTCGGACAGCGTACTGCGAAACTGTGCAATACAACACCCATGATTTATTTTGGTAAGTATAGACAACAGTTCATTTCATTTTCAATTTGTAAGATTCACTTTTTTAATCAGGTCAAAATGCAGTCTTGTTCTTATTTTTTTTTGGCAAACCCAAAAAGGTATTCTAGGATTTATTAGATAAAGATAAAGTTAACTTTTACTATGACAAGGTGACAAGGTTTTATACTTACTGTTAGAAATGAAGAACCAAAAATGAAAAACCCTAAATAATTTTTTCAAGCAAAATAAAAATAGTAAACTTGTCGAATGTGTTATTTTGAAATGTCTTCATTTTGTGATTAAATGAAAAAAAGGGATATGTGTTAGAAGAAAATTCTATGATCAGCTGTTTTAAATGAAATGGGGCAGCCCGATTGCCGGTATACTCAGATAAAACATCTGTAGCATTTTTTTTAAAGGCAAGTCCATCTTTGCTCTCCAAAACTCAAACAGACGAGGGTTTTGCAAAAACTTAACAATGGAAGTTTCTAACAACAGTTAAGTACGCAGTTACGCATAAAGATTTTTAGTGTTGGCAGGGACATGTAGGGGAGCCTGGTACAGGGGACCATAAATAAATAACATGAAACGCAATTATTAATTAGACAACAGAATAAGGAGTAAAGGATTCTAATTCATACAGAGCGTATTAGACGAGAAAAATCCTTATTGAAATTGCGAAAATTGATAGTTGATGAAAAATATTTAATAGTCAGCGGGAGTGCAACTACATCAATGTGCAGTGGAATTGGGGTGCACAGTGCACCCTTGGGGAGTCAACGACCGGCCCAGTGCGGCGCCCGCGCCCCCGCGACCAAACATACGCGACTTCTCCGGCGCCCTAGCGGTTCAACGACCTTACGAACCCCCTGTAAAACCTTTAGCGAGCCAGACAGATCAACTCCCGTTCATAAACAATCGATAGGCGGCACTGACAGACAGGTATGTAGCTGCCTACCTATTTAATATGATATGTACAGACTAGACATGTCGGATAGCTATAGCTACACTGGTTATAGTATAGCCAGTGTAGCAGTCACAGGGGAGTCACGCGATCTTTGTTTTCATGGAGACGGAACAGTTTATGGGGAACGGACGTTGTTTGTGTAGATGAAAGTAAGCATTGTGCGTATGAGGCCTTGCAGTTTACAATGCACTTACACATAATGTAAAATGTTAGAAGTACCAGCTGAGATTCAGTAGGTCGGTTGCATGTAAAAAATTGTGACTATTTCTGTACAGCCAGTAGCCGCCACGGACGTGTATACGAGAAATAAAACGGCGCCGTTCGCCATGTCGTCGAGCGGTCCCGACAAGTTTGTGTGAATGTGTCGCAAGTACTGTGACCGTCCATGTCCGCAAACATCAGTCTTACCAAGATTGAGCCATGTTTTAAAGCGACGATGTAATGCACATGAAGCGTGAAGGTATTAGTGAAGGAACACGGGGCAGATCCGAGGCGAGGTACGAATCTCGGTAAGCGTCGACTGCCATACCACGCGCGACTGAAATAAACTGCGCTCAATGAAATCGATTTGTGCATAATAAAATTCTGTTACAAGCGGATCATTCGGATATTTGCAACGGACATAAATTAATATTTCATTGTACACTTTCTTATTTGAAATAAACCGTGCACAGTTAGGGAAAAGCTGAATCACAGACTAAGTATAACGTAGACTGCACATTTGACCCAATTAACTCGCACTTATGAAATGCAAACGTTGCACTAAGAACACAATGCGGATCTAAACAAAGAAAATAATATTGTTTTCATAATGTAGAACTTTTACACAGAGTGATCTTTTGTTGGCAGCAAAACATCTCGAAGGGCATAGCGGTCTTTGTTTGCAATGTCATATCGTCAATAAAATATTGATCAGCTTAGGAATAGGAGCTAGAAATCTAAAACAAAATAAGTTATTGCAATAAATGTTGTGCTCTCCACTAGCACAGAAAATAAAGCGAATGACGACTGTAGTGTTTATATCTGAAAAACTATAAATATCGCTTTCGGTTCGATACGAGCGGAGAAAGCTATGGTGTTGCAACCGTGTCGACCGACGTGTAGCCAAAAGGTTTCGTGACGACAATCTGTGACTCTTGCATAATTTTCCGCGTTCACCACGATCACGATCAACATCTGCGCGGCTTAACATCGAATATCAACGATTTCTCCAGTTGGGAAAAGTAAAGATTGACTGCTCTCACTGAACTTATTTTTAAATTTTTCGTAAAAGCATGCATCGTCGCGTGTCGGTTTTAGCCTCAGGTTATAGCTACAGAAGCAACACTTCCAGGAAGTTTAATATTTAATTACCTACTTAAAATACAATATCTGGATGATTTTTTTGGTAGTTTTCTAAAAATGAAAACTAGCTAGATCGATTTATCGCCCCCGAAACCCCCTGCATACTAAATTTCATGAAAATCGTTGTAGCCGTTTCCGAGATTCAGATTATATATAATGTACATATATAATAATCTTTGTTAATACTCCTTTTTGAAATAAAAACTCAGTTGGGTTTCTGCAATAAAAACAGTTTTATTTATTTCTTTCTGTTTACAAGATAAACTGAAGATTACACAAATCAATTAGAAATAGCCTTACCTGCAATAAAAACAGAAAACAACATTAAAAGTTTTTACTTCAGGTGGTTTACAACTTATTGTTTATTTCTAGCACAAATTATAATCTTCAATGCTGAATATTCAGACAGACCACAGAGCAAAATTACCACAGAGTATGTTTCTATAATGGAGTCTATAACGCTGTCGGGAACGCGGCAGATTCAAAAAGGAAGTGACGTCTCGAGTAAATGAGAATCGTCGTTTTCTTTATATCTCCCCCCCTAGGAGGAGAACAATCACATAACATCTGTGTGATTGTTCGTCGTGTGGTCAGCTATCGGAGTTAATTTTGTTATATGAAAAAGATTTGATTCTGATTTCTTGTGTCCGGTATCAACCTCATAGATTGAATTGGAGATCTTCTGTAGGATTTTATATGGTCCGATTCTTATTTCATCCAGCTTTTTCCTGTTGAGGCGGTTCCCATTTTCCACATACACTAAGTCTCCGGCATCCAATGTAATTTCTTTCCTGTGTTTGTTGTAACGTTCTGCATTTTGAGTATGGGACTTCTTGGTGTTTTCATACGCTAATTTCCGATCTTTTTCTAGGTCTTCATTTGTACAATTTGTCTTCAATTCGTGGGGCAAAATATTGACACTTTCACCTTCCATTAAGTATTTCGGAGCGAATCCAGTAACCGTGTGCTCCGTTTCGTTGTATCTTCTAACACATTCCTGAGCTATTGCCGTCCATGCTTTGTTATTTTTGTTCTCGTTTATTTTGCATCTTATTTTATTCACCAGGGTTTGGTTCAATCTTTCATTAAGCCCATTTGAGAATGGGGCGTCTACGGCCGTAAAAATCATCTTAATTTGCTTCATCTTCAAAAAATTTTTTAACTCTTTTGAATTAATGCCAGGGTATTGGTCCGTTAGTATTGTTCCTATATCGTTACTTTCTGTCACTTTCGTTGTTAGTTTTATAAAGTCATTAGCAGTTTGGTTTTTCGATGTTAAAATATAAGCATATCTGGTAAAATGATCAACTAAAAGGTGTAAGTATTTTTTTGTTGATCTTGATCCCCCAAATCCACCAATGGTATCAATGGACATAATATCAAATGGGTTTTCAGCTGGGCCTAAATGTGATAAGAACCCAAATTTAGATTTTTTTCTTGATTTGTTTTTTATACATACAGAACAATTATCGCAAACTTTCTTGATATTCATTATCATATTTGTTGCTGAGTAAAATGGAGTTATCTTGCTGATCATTTGCGATCTTCCCAAGTGACAGTAAGTATCGTGTACTTCTTTTATTAATATTTTACTGAGGTTTTCAGACAATAGAATTTTGTCTTTTGTTTTTGACTTTTTATAATAAATGCCATTTTTTGATATAATGTTTCTTTTCTTTTGCTGTAAGTCCATGTTCTCATTCTGGTCCTTTTTTATGTCTTCGAGACTTATTAGATTTACAACTTCCAGGATGTCGTCTGTGTTATCATTCGGTTCTAAAACTGGATTTCTGCTTAGGCAGTCTGCTTCTTGATTCGATTTTCCAGGATTGTATTTTATTGTGA
Source organism: Agrochola lychnidis (assembly GCA_963680765.1). NCBI lineage: Eukaryota > Metazoa > Arthropoda > Insecta > Lepidoptera > Noctuidae > Agrochola > Agrochola lychnidis. The sequence continues at coordinate 17,069,607 of OY796850.1, read as the reverse complement.
AATCATATTGAGATAGGTAATATGTTAAGTCTCCTAGCTCTTCATCCGTCCTAGACTTTATGTTCAAGTTTTCCAGAGGTTTGTGATCCGTGTATACTGTGAATTGTTTCCCAAATAGCCAGTGTTGCCAATATTTCACTGCTTCTTTAATGGCTAAACATTCAAGGTATATTGCTTTTTTTTTCTTTTGTGCTTCATTCAATTTTCTGGAAAAATATGCTACAGGTCTATAACTTTTATTTTCATCTTCTTGCTTCAACACAGCTCCAACTCCTTTGATACTAGCATCAGTATAAATTTTAATTGGAGAATTTGGGTTAAAAATTTTGAGGACTGGTTCCGAACAAAGCAATGTTTTAATTTTCTCAAATGAATCTTGACATTCCTCTGACCAAACAAATTTCACATTTTTCCTCAGAAGATTATGTAATGGGTCTGAGATTTGTGCCATGCGTGGGATGAATTTATGGTGATAGTTGATTTTTCCAAGGAATTGTCTTACATTTGTTCTTGTTTCTGGAACTGGAAAGTTTCTCACTGCAATTAAGTAATCTTTCTGTGGTTTTACTGAGTTCTTTTCAATAATATGTCCTAAGTATTTTGCATGATTCTTCGCAAATGAGCATTTTGAGAATTTTAGTCTGAATCCCTCTTTGTGAATTGCTTCCAATAGTCTTGAAAGATGCTGTATATGTTGTGTAAAATTTTGTGAAAATATTAATATATCATCGATGAAAGACACTGCAAAATCAGAAAGTTTGTATTTTCTTATTATATTATTTAATATTCTTTGGAAAATTGCAGGTGCTGTTTTTAATCCAAAAGGGAGGCATGTCCACTGAAAGTGTCCTTCTTGTGTTACAAATGCGGTTTTAGGTCTGTCTTGAATCCTTAGAGGAATTGACCAGAACGCAGAATTTATATCTAAAGTTGTAAAATATTCGCAGTTCACACTTTTTATTATCAAATCCTCAATCAGTGGGAAAGGCTGTGCTTGAGGAGTTATAATTTTATTTAGATCTCTGAAATCTATACACATTCTTGTTTTTTTATTTTCATCTTTCTTAAAAGCCAGAGTAACTGGAGCAGCAAAAGGGCTGTATGACTCCTCAATAAGGCCTTTTTCCAATAATTTTGCAACTTGGCTTTCTATCTCTTTCCTATCTTCGAATGTGCACCTGTAAGGCCGTTTATAACAGTATTTTTCTTCCATTAGATCAATATGAGCCTCATAGTCTTTAACAGTACCAATGTCGTATTTATCTTTGGCAAATACGGATTTATATTTGTCTAACAATTTGTCGATTTCAGACTGTTCATACATATCTAAATGATTCACAATCATCTCAAATTCATCAGTATTCAGATGGCTGTTGAAGTTTACTTCATATTTTCTCACATTGTTTGTTTTTTCTTTTATGTCACCCAACAAAACAGGAATATTGACATTTGTGTGATTCTCAGTCACTTTATTTAAATCTGTTTCATTTTCGTGTTTTTGAAAGTCTTTGTTCTGAGTAATCCTTAGATCTTCAGTCTGGGTCAATTTAAAATTTTCAATACAGTCTAAACCAACCAAAAAATCATAACTGAAATTCTCACTGTCTACAATAAACACTTTGATCATTTTCTCAATATTGTAAATTTTCACTTTTAAGGTTATCATTCCTTTTGTTTTTCCTGCACCATTAATAGTTTTCAAGCTTACATTTTGTAAATTTTCCATGTTTTCTTCTTTAATTTTTAACAATTTTGCATTTATCAATGACACATTTGAACCCGAGTCATAAATACCAGAGATTTCTAATATGTCATTTATTAATAACTTGATTTTTATTAATGGTGGTACTTTAAGTTTTTTGGATCCTCTGTATTCAATTCCACCTCCAATTCCGAATTGTTAACAGATTTAAATGATCCAATTTTTTTGTTTTTGTCTTCTTTCTCTCTAAACCAGCATATTGATTCAGGATGAAAACGCTTCCCTTTGTTTGCCTTTTCACATATTTCACATGGAGCTTTGTCTTCATTTTTGTTTTGTTTATTATCCAAGAAAGGTTTTCCTTTTTTTTCATTTATATTTTTCTTGACAAGATGCTCTAGTCTACTTATTTCGTTGTAAAGATCTTGAGTTTCTTGAACAGTTTCTCGGTCAATCTTGTCGGATACATAATTTGGTAAACCAATGGCAATGAGATCAATCAATGTTTCAGTATCTATGGATTTTCTGATTTGAAGTAGTAACTTTTCTTTTTTTAGGGCATATTCAAGCAAGGAACCTGATTGATATTTGAAGTGAAAGGCATATCGAATAGGTGACCAACCTTTGTTCCCAAAAGTTCCAATGAAGATTTTTTTCCAGTCATTCCATTCTGATTCTATAGAGTATTTCAAAATCATGCTAGTGTACCAGTCAGCACTACACTTTTCAAGGAAAAACTTCAAGATCTCTATTTTTTTCCTATCTTCTGCCACTACACAGCGAACACATTCTTTTTCAAATTGATTAATCCATTGGCTGGCATTGGTGGTTTTTTCATCAAATTTTTCAATCATGAAATCTTTAGCAATTTTATTTAAGTTCTTAACTTCAGAAGTTTGTTCTTTGGATTCTAGAACTTTTTCAAGCAGCTTCTTTATTGTGTCTTCTGAGGTGACTGTGGTAGATGTTTCAGTTGTTTCTTCTGGGATCTCTTCTAAATAAAAATTTTCAAATAATAAGTTACCTTCTTCATCTAAATAAGCCTTTTTCATATTTTCTGTTAAGGTTATCCAAACTTTCCTGAATTGGTTTCTTTTTCCCAATGTGTTTTTCACTCTGCCGTACACTTGTGATGTTATCAATTCTTTGTGTAAACTTGTTGGTTGGTATTCATCAGGTATTGCAAAAGAACGACCATCTTGTGTGCCGATTGAGGTTAGGCACAATATTGTTGTTTTTCCATCTGACGCTCCTCGCATTTTAAAATCAAACCTTAGTTTTTCCATTTTTCTCGAGGTATTCACAATAATGTTGTTTTATAATAATCTTTGTTAATACTCCTTTTTGAAATAAAAACTCAGTTGGGTTTCTGCAATAAAAACAGTTTTATTTATTTCTTTCTGTTTACAAGATAAACTGAAGATTACACAAATCAATTAGAAATAGCCTTACCTGCAATAAAAACAGAAAACAACATTAAAAGTTTTTACTTCAGGTGGTTTACAACTTATTGTTTATTTCTAGCACAAATTATAATCTTCAATGCTGAATATTCAGACAGACCACAGAGCAAAATTACCACAGAGTATGTTTCTATAATGGAGTCTATAACGCTGTCGGGAACGCGGCAGATTCAAAAAGGAAGTGACGTCTCGAGTAAATGAGAATCGTCGTTTTCTTTATACATATATACAAGAATGGCTCGTTTAAAGGTATTAGATAATTACTTCAGTATTAATGCCAATTCCAAAAAATAATAATTGAGAACGTACGAACAAAAGTGTGTCAGGTGTCAGCGAAAAGAATGAGTTCAAGTCTACGGCCGTTTACGCAACACGAGCAAGTGGGCCGATATTGTATGTATCTGATTCTGTGGGCTTTATACACAGAGCAGAGAGGTACTTGCCACACTATGCAATATAATCTAGCATGGAGATATTATTGTAGTTTCCGTAATATTGCCATTGAAAATAGGATGTTTTTCTTCCTACTAGTTCCAATCGTTACAAAATGGTTGTGAAGAAGTAATGGATTCCTTTTTGTATTTTTTTTAATACCCATTGACCAAATGGTTGAAAGACATTTTGGAAAATGGTGCTGTGGTGAATTTTGTTCTTTAATGAAATCTGACCGTTGAAGCTGAAGCTCCTAGCAACAGGTGAATAATTTGTTATCAGTTTATCACTGAGCACTCCTAAAGGTAAGATTCCTTCTACAGATAAGTACGTCATTATGAAAACAGAGGGTGTTTTGTTACATTCAGACATAGACAGCGGACGTATTCCTGCATGTCGGATGTCATGTCAGTAGCAGACAGGTGTTGTGAGCCTATTTTAGTAGCGTGTGATGTTACGTAAGGACTTGCGTACCGCCACGTGCTGCACACACACAACAAACCAATGAACCGTGTGTAAATAACAGATATCGTGTTTATTTTATTTCCATAATATTAAGAAATTAATTTATTTAAATTGCGTAACTGAGACTGTGTCACTGTGTTATGTTTTGAATTTTAAGACGGATCAAAACTGCAAGATATTTTCTTTGAGCTGATTTGATAATTAAAATTTCGAATGGATGGAAACTGGATAAGTAGCATTCCGGTTTCCATGCAAAATGAATACAAATATAAGCTAAGCTATGATGGATGACGGATCATTTTCTCGAGCCAAAAATTCCAGAAGAACAAGCATGTTTTCGCCAAATCATTGATAAAGCGGGGAATTTAACAGCCCTGTGTTGTTATGTTTAATTCATTACACCAAAGCCTTTGATTGCGTGGAGTGGGACAAGCTGTGGGAGGTTTTAAAAGACATAGGTGCGCCTCAACATCTTAATGACCTAGTACGATGCCTCTACATCAACAACCGCTCTTTCGTCAAAATAGACATCGACTGTTCAAACTTCAAATGTGTTCTCCATCAAGAAAGGCGTAAGGCAGGGATACATCCTCTCACCTCTGCTCTTCAATGTGTATGGAGAGTATATAATTCAGAAAACTCTTCGAAGGCTGGAAAAAGGGGTTTGCTGTTGGTGGAAAGTGCATTTCCGTGAGGTACGCTGACGATACCGTTCTCGCGTTCGTTCGTGCGGGAGATACTACATAGATTGGAAGTGGAAAGTGGCAAATTACTTAGGGCTTGCAATAAATAGGAAGAAAACCAAGCTATCGGGTGCCTATAACATCCAAGGCATCGATACTGTGGACAGTTCAGTTTATCTGGACTCTAATATTAGTAAGTAATGAAGGCAGCTGCGTCCCAGAAATAAAACGACGGATAGCCATGGTTAAAGATGCTGCAACACGCCTCCAGAACATCGGGAAAAATCATGGTATAAGTTTTAAAACCAAAGCCCGATTAGCACTAGTTTTCCCGATTTTGCTCTGTGGAGTTGAGACGTGGACAATCCGAGCGCGAGAAAGACAGGATAGACGCATTCGAAATGTGTTGCTGGAAGCGGATGCTTCGAATTCCATGTACAGCCAAAGACACAACATAAATGTGTCTGTCCTCTCCCAATTCGATACCAAGAGCCGATTGTCTACAGTTTTCCTACAGCGTATTTTGACCTATTTCGTCCACATGATACGAAGGGGATAGCAGCCTTGAAAAGCTGGTCATTGTTGGCAATACCGAAGGAAAGAGAGTACGAGGCCGGTCGCCAACACGATGGTCCGACCAAGAAGCTACGTCTTGCTTTCAGCAGGTGGTGATGGCAACTTTGGACCACAGTCGACGAAGGCAGATTGTCCGCTTAAAGGGGTCCAGTGACCACGATTCAGAGTAATGAGGGACCGAATGAAGAATGAGGGATGATGACCTAATGCATATTTTGTAGTTTTCCAAAATCGAGCCCATATAGGTAGTCGTTTCGATCGTCTTAGCTGTTTGGACAACGATTAATAGGTAGTTATTAATCGTTGTTAAAGAAAGAGTGACGAATTCAAAAGTCGGTGCTGTAAACTATGGTTTGATGCCTCAGCCTTAGTTCTTTCGAAATAATTATGAATAAGGTAGTGGAGAAATGTCCAACGGCACGATTAACAAAGCAAACGCACGTACAGAAATAGTTTCAAATGTTGCAACAATTGTTCAAGATATGACATGGAGCTTGCGGTTGGACTGAACACTAATGTTGTTTGTTCAAGCCACTAAAGCGTTTCTGTACCGCGATCATTAATAGCCCATTATTTAGATATAACCGCTAAATCAAACAAGTGTTGAGTTATAACTATAAGATTATAATAATAACCTTATCACCTTGTCCTCATTTACACGTATCGATTGTTGAGTAGTTTTTTTTTATTTTCACCAACCACCAACAACCATAACTTTCTGCAGTACGGACAGCAAGTAGAAGTTTTGCAAACTTTTTGGTTGGTTTGACTGCCTAATCTTGGGATTAGGCAGTCAAACCAACCAAATTGGGGTTTGCCAAACTTTTTATTTTAATCATTATTTTTGTCTCTGTACAGTGAAATTGGAGAGTTCGCTTTATCACTATACACCCAACAACTAAAATTAAGCTTCAAATGATAACGCGCATTCCATTTTGTAACAAAGGAAAAAGGCCTACGCAGTTGCAGGGTTGACCTAAAAATGACAAAAGAACGGCCCTAATTATTATTTATATTTTCAGAGACGTTTGTTTATGTCCTAATGAAATCTAATCTTTTCAAGGTAAGTGTAATCGTCAAAATAAATAACGTTTGCCGGCTACCGTGATATGCGGAATGTGCGTGAACGATAAGGACTCCAATTTTACCTATATTCTATATCAATGTCAGTGGGTTAGACGTCCACAATAACAGGTATACATATTCAAATGAAAGAATTGTGTAATGCATGTAAATGGCACTGCTGCATTGTAACAGTAGGTAATGAGAGGTGTCGGGTTGAGCCGCGTCCGGGCCGCCCCGCCGCCGCCGGATCGATACGGACGCGGCTGCCACCGCCACTGCCCTGCCACCTTGTACCCCTGCCAATTCACTAGACCCCGCTCAGCTCCAGACAGACGATCAAAACTGTTTACTAAAGGGGAAAAAGGGGAATAATTCAAGAATTACGTTTGATGGACAAACAGGAATATTGGTAGACATTGGCATATTTCATTCAAAACTACCCGACAACGCAACAATAATATTGGACTTATAACTTGTTTTCAATATTGACCATTATTATCTCGAGGGGCCTGTCGTTAAACAGAGACTGAGATGAAGAATACTTACTTATCATCATAATACTGACATAACATACTTAAATATAATGAAACCGTGGTTTACGTTGACATAGTCAGTTACGTGGCGTGGGTATTTATATCTCTGTAAATTCGGTCCACACTCAGCAGAGGTAAACAAAATGGCTGCACCACTGCCGATAAGTTATCGCTTCGTTTAATGTGTCGAGATACGTCGGCGAGCGTAACGCAGAATGGGAAGTGGGCGAACACTGACGAAATGAGTCTCCTGCCAATGATTCGATGACAACGGTGGAGTCGAGTGGAGTACTCGTTTCAAAAATCGTTTATGTATCGAGATTTGGTCTCCTAGAGAATGTATGGGGAAGTGCAACTACGCAATCACCATATTCAACGCTGGCTATAAAAATTCAATAACGACAACGACAATTTTACACAAATCCGTGAGTGAGCCCATCAAAACCAGTACCCTAATTGCGTAACTTAGTTTAGTAACCGATTATGACTAATTTGTTTCATTTTGACAGTTCAACAACATTCATTGCGTTATTTACGTTATTGATCAGATTTTCTTTTCCAATTTATGAAGCGATGGATTAGCAATCTGTTTCAAATCGAAAAAAATTGTGATTGTGTTGTATTACGCAATTAGGGTACTGGTGATACTTGGTTTTGGTTGGTTAACAGACAAAAGTCACAGCACAGCCGCTGGCCGGTCCCGAAAGCCAGGCCAGCAAATTGCGAACATTTTCAACGGTTACCTTTAGTAGAAGGATTTTTGGCAATACAAAGAACATCTTGCTCTCGACAAGGCAACGCTGACGTACGTGATGCTAGGATAGGAATAGGGGAAAAGAAAACGCATAGGCAAATATCTTCTTCATGTACCTACTCCTGTACTTCACTTTAAATTGCTTTTTCTGGCCAATTACTGTAAAGTGTCCTATAATAGTAGTCTCTACAATTCTTTTTCGCGATCCAGTATCCACTATTTACCGATGCCTTACACTTTTCTGGATGTATTCTGCAAATGCGGCTCGCCCGCTTCCATTTTAGCCTGGCAGACTTGTTGCCTACATCGATCGGCGATACCGGTCGCGAAGTGTATCTTTACAAATCCGGTCTGCTTTATTTTTAATATCATACGGTGCATGGCCCTATGCAAGTAGAACTTCAGATTTCTGAGACTTGGTAAACACCAAATATGAAGACCATAGATAGATCGGGATAAGCAGCTAGACATATCAATGCGTTTACTTTTAGTGACACAAAAAGGCCACTTTTTGGAAAGTAAATCCAGGAACGTCTGTCATATCATATGTATGCTTCGGGAGACAGTATGCCTTTACACAACAGGGGCATAGCTACCGCCGTATCAGGCGTATCATTAATACGGGGCGCCCAAGCTGCAGGGCCCCCATGTGTGTACGCAAAACCTCAAATTCTCATTGATAAGAATGAAAACCTAGCGGCATCAACAGCCGCGGTCTAATTTCAAAGCTCTTGTATCTATTTAGTAAAACCACACACAATCTAACCTATCAGAGTCAAGCAAGATGCTCCAATTTTCGAGTACGCTTCGCCCGGTCTTGCATTTTCTTAGTTAGGCCACCTATCGACTCAGGATGCAATTTTATTTATTTTGTAAAAAAAGAACTATTTCCCCTTTTGAGTTTCGCCGCAGTCGAGTAAAAAGAGCCCCAAAATTATTTTGATACCTAGCTACGCCACTGAACGACAATAGCGGAACCCTCAACGATCCCGAAACTTCACGATGCGGTGAAAAATTTACCGGCAAGCCATGTAGCTAAAATTGGCACTCATCATTAGTCGACTACTTATTAAAATGATACAGCTAGATGGCAGTCATGTGTGAAATAAGAGTAAGTACATAATGTAATTATCACTACTATATATTGTAAATGTTTATGAGCAAAACTACAATGAATCTTATAAACATGGAAAAAAATGGCATATTATAGGAGTTTTTCATATTTGAATTGCAAGCCAATGGATTTATGACCTGCTTCCTAAGCTGGAATGCTTGCTTGGTAGCTGCAGTAAACTGATAGTGGAAGGATGAGGCTGAGTGAGACCCAGTTGTTGTTTATATTGCTATTTGGAAAAGGTAAACACTGTTATGGTAAGTATGTCGAATATAGGCAATTTTCTACAACTTGAATCATAAATATATTTTTCCTGGAGACTGTTTAGTATGAAAGTATTTTTTTTTTAACCTTATTAGAAGTAAAATTTGTTTGTTTTTAAGAGGTAATCTCTGAAAGTACATTTACATTTTACAAAAATTCTTTCACTGATCTTCTTCTTTTCGTGTGGTTAGTGACTAATCTGGTGTTAGAGTTTCAAAGCCGCCCATGGGCCTCTGACTTGGCTTCACATGCCGTCGAGAAATACAACAAAAAATTGTAAAAATATGTTTGTGTAACTTTCACTGATTGAAACCTACACAAATTGCTGAGTGCCATAGGATAATATGTTTTACGACCTGGTGTAGTTGACTTCCACGCGAAGGAAGTCGCGGGCCGTTACTAGTTAAATATTTGTATAGTTTCGCCAACAAATTTAATTCAAATAAAATTTATTTGGCGAAACTACACAGACCCGATAATTATTATGAGACGGAGCTAAAAAAAAAAAAATTAACCCGTAATTTAAAGTAACTCTGCTCATAGGTACTTGAGAGGGTTAAGAAAACATGTTTTTTGCTTTTATCAATAGGATCAAAAGTAATTTTATTTCTAATAGCTTAGAACTTATCATTATTTTTATCAAGAAAAGTTGTGGACTATGTTCTATGTTATAGGGTTTGGTTTCCGCACTTAGTCCGTAAAGTGGAGCATTGTCCGTGGGCCATGGCGGCCGTTTGGTGTTATTCCAGCCCACCCCAGAAGATAATTAAATCTCCTGGTCTGTTCAAAACATCTGTGTAGGATCTGGGTGACCCGAGGGTTTCTGTTCTAATCTGGGTGACGCCTGTACATTCAAAGAGCACGTGCGCTACGGTTTCCTCAGCCTCCATGCACGCTCTGCACAGAGGACTGTCCGTTATGCCTATTGTGTGGAAGTGTTTGTTTAGCGGGCAGTTTCCCGTGATGATCCCCGTCACCAGGCGCAGGCCGTTCCTGTCCAGGCGTAATAAGCGCCTGGTTAGCCTGCTATCCATAACTTCCTTGGACTGCCTGCAGCCCGGTGTCGAGGTCCACCAGTTCCCCGCTTGTGTGTGGGTGAACTCCTGTAGCCACCTGCGTATTTGGTTGAAGAGGATGGGTACGATAGGCTCGGGTCCACATGCTGCCGTGCCGGATCTTCGTCTAGCAAGTTCGTCAGCTGCGTCGTTACCTAGCGATCCGCTGTGCCCTTTTATCCATTGTAGTGTCACCGTGTTGAGGCTAGATACCGTTTAGTGCGTTGTGACATTCTAGTATTAGCTTCGAGGTAATATATTTTTTCCGTAAGGATTGGAGAACTGAGGCACTGTCGGAGAGTATCCGTATGTGGGTGTCCGTAATCCTCCTGGCTTCTAGGGCGTGGACCGCTTGTAGGTATGATGCCCACACACTCCGCCTGGTAGACGGTGTTGAACATGCCCAATGGTCTGAATATATTTATGTTGAGGTCATGTGAAAAGACTGCGACCCCGGTACTTACCGGAGTCTGTCTTCGATCCATCGGTGTATACTCTCATCTCATTCGGGCCTGAGTAGTCACACTGTCCTTCTGTGAGTATTATGCTGTAGTGCCTTTGAAAGTGATGTGTTTTCGGGGCTTTGTCGCAGGGTGATGAAATCATTGGCCGTCGTTTGATCGCATCCGCCTTTATGCGTGTATGCCTAACTCAGGAGTCTTTGCTTAGGGTTCCTGATAAATGTAGCCTAAAGGCAGCCAGGGCCGCCTTCTCCCGCACGATAAGGTGCAGAGGTGGCAGACCAAGCATTGCCTGTAGGTCAGCAGTGGGTGCAGTTCTCATACTGCTAGTGATCGCAACACAAGCAAACCATTGCAGTTTTTCGAGATCTCTTTAGACTGTGCTCAAGTCTGTCCTGGGCCACCAGACCAGTGAGCCGTATGTGATAATTGGTCGGATGACTGTGGTGTATAACCAGTAGGTGACCTTGGGGCTAATCCCCCAGTTCCTGCCAAGCAGTCGTTTGCACTGCCACAGGGATATGCTGGCTTTTGTAGTGATGTAGTTGGTATGTTTTGCCCAGTTCAGCTGTTTATCCAAAAATATGCCCAGGTATTTGGTTTCAGTTGATTGGCATAAGCATATTTCGAAGAATCGTGGTAGTTGTAGTGTCGTCAGTTTTCTCTTTTTTGTAAAGAGAATCAGTTCGGTTTTTGTAGGGTTCACTGAGAGTTGGTGCTAGTTGCACCATTCCTCTGCTACTTTTAGGGCTTGTCGCATAAGGTTGCATAGTGTTTTCATGGGTGCCGCTTATTATTATTGTTAAGTCATCGTCGTAGCCTACGGTGAAGTAACCTTTGTCGTTGAGTGTTTTTATGAGGCTGTCTACTACCAGCACGCGTAGCATGACCACCGTAGAAACGAGTTTAGTCGACGGAAGAATAGACAAAATGACAGATTGTGATTGTTTATCTGTCATTTTGTCTATTCTTCCGTAGACAAAACTCGTTTCTACGGTGGTCATGCTACGCGTGCAGGTTCCATAGAATCGGCGAGAGGACGCCCCTTTGCGGACAACCCTTCGCAACGATGGCCCTCGTAGTGTCATTTACTGTGACTTGTACAGCTCTCAATTTGAGCATGTTGGTAATCCAGCCACTCAGGGTCGAGTCTATGCTGTGTCTGTCGAGGGCCGTGTTTATACTGTTGTACTGTGAACATGGTCTTATCAAAGGCGACCTCGATGTTAATGAAGGCGGCCAGTTGTGAGCATTTGTGGTCCACTGCGCATTCAATTTTAGAAACCACGCTATGCAGCGCGGATTCTGTTGATTTGCCTGTGGAGTACGCATGCTGTTGCTTGTGCAGTGGTTTTACCCGCAGATGTCCATCTCGGATGTGTCTATCACAGAGTCTCTCGAGAGTTTTCAGTAAAAAGGATGTGAGGCTTATAGGTCTATAAGCCTTGGGTTGTGTGTAATCAGTTTTGCCAGGCTTGGGTATGAAAATGACTTTCACCTCGCGCCATGCGAGAGGTGTGTGTCTAAGTGCTATGCAGGCTCGATAGATCTCCACCAGCCATGGTGTCAGAGAATCTACCCCCCACTGCAGCAGGGCTGGAAAGATGCCATCCAGCCCTGCTGACTTGTATGGCTGGAAGCTGTTGATAGTCCACTTTATCCGCTCTTCTGTTACTATGTTATGGGCTCTTGACCAGTCTTGATCCGTTGGGGTTCATTCTGGTTCAGCCTCCCATGTCCTATCCTCCAGGATTTTACAGTCTGGGAAGTGAGTCTCGAGAAGGACCTTACTGGTTTCATAGTCAGTAAAGTTGTGGACTATTGTTGCACATTATTTTAGCAACATAAAAAAAAACTTTGGTTTATCAATATCAGGCTAATTACAAGATTGTTTGTCTGTAATTAAATAAAGTCAGTTTCATAAGTATTTTATGAAAATGTAAACAAATGGATCAGAATAAGTACCTGTGGATGTCAATTTCTGATGTCACTTACAAATTGATTGCTTTGATTTGAATTATTTGAATAATTAAACCCAAAATTCTAATTTTAAGCCACCATAAAGATGGTTTTCATTTCACAGTTGAGGTCAATTTGATTACTTCCAATTTTGGTTTTTTTATAACTTCATGAGCAGTGGTGGCCCAGTGGTAATAGTCCCGACTTAAGAGTTGTAGGACGTAGGTTCGAACCCGGTTGTAGGCGCATTACCTTGTGTAAATAATGTCATCACCACTGCTCTCAAAATGGTTTAGGAAAACATTGTGATGAAACGGCATGTCTCAGAACCAAAAATTCGAAGACATGTGGCATATACCAATACGCACTAGGCCCGCATGGTAGATTATATCCCACACCCTCATGAAGAGAGGAGGCCTGAGTCCCAGCAGTGGGAACATTATAGACTGAGTATAATCATTTTTGGAAAAAGTTGTAGAGATATAAAGTGTTAGTATAGTCCTTCCAAAAACAGATGAATATGTTACTTATTCCTTTATATGAGTGATTGTGTAAGAATTTAAACTGACCAGAGTTTGTTTATACCTTCATCAGATATTTCATATTTTTGGAACAGTTAAAAAATCCAAATATAATTTAATTATATTGTCACTGTCAATTGGCTTAATGGCAGAAATTTCAATAATTTCCAATAAATTCTGGAATGTCCAGTTTAATCTAATTGAATGGATTTTCTCAAAACAGCTGAACTGTCCACTTATGTAAGTTTTCATGGGGACACTTAGGCCCGTATCACAAAACGTCACTCAATACTCAAGCATTACTTAAAACTAGATTCAAGCCATTTGATTGGTTGAAACTAGTTTTAAGTAATGCTTGAGTATTGAGTACCGTTTTGTAATACTGGCCTTACACTTCAGTCATTATGAGAATGGGTGTATTAATAGTGTCCATGAGTGGCCATATTGTTTACATGCCTGTACATGCATGCCTGCTTCAAACACAGCCTGAGCAGTCAGCCCGTCAACCAATCCGCAGACTAGGTAATCTTGTTACCATAGCATGATCTATTCTTGGGTAGCTCATGCCAACACAATGGAGAACAATAATATAAGAATAGGCCTGGCCTTGACCAGAACTATACTAACTTCGCTTCTATGAGTCAGCATATACCGTATAACTATATGGCTATACCTAATGTGTCACAAGATATGTTAGAATAACCTGACAATAATTAATATCACAATTTTAGTGAGAGTTCAAACCAAGTTCAACAAGAGCTTGATTGAAATATAAAAAGTTACCTCTGTTTCTCATTTGATTTCATGAAAATTATTCAGGAGCAATGAAAGCTTTTCACCATAACTATCTTATAGTATTTGTACTTAAAATCAAAAATACTTAATGCTCCAAAGAAAATTAAATATTATATATATACATCTACACTGATGGATTCAGTAATTTGATTAATTCAATAAAAACAAAACAAAGGATTACCTTTGACAAACAATTATTTGGCATATTTTAGTCTTCCCATTGTCTTTGCAACCAAATTATGTTGAAATCTTCATTATTGTGCTGGTTAAAAAGCAAAATCTTTTGTCTAAAACAATTTCCATTTTGTTCAAGTACAATAATCTCCATGTTGCAAGAAGATAGATGCAGTGTGTAGGTACTTAAAATAAAATTGAGTATGGTCTCACATTAATTCTCTACAGAATAACGAGGAAGTCATTTGAAGCCAGGAGATTTATCATGACCTTCCATTAATAGTATTCTCCACGACAACGTAGGTAACTCGTACAATTTTATGTAAATTAAATCAATACCTAAGTTTTAAATCACCCTTACGATAATCAAATTACTTACGTTTTCATGAAGTCCCGTTGCAGCAGTGAAATGGACACAAAAACTTAGCCTGATGGCCTAAATCAACACATTGTAATGTACTTCAAGTAAGACGCAGAATAAAATCACTAACGCAGTCCATTTATCGCGAGTGATGTTTGACGAAACTTCAAATCGATATATTTTCTACACTACGTGAATTTACAAGAATGTTAATAATTTCACATTTAGTTCACAAAATGTCACTGACTTAGGATGAAATGACACTATTTAATTTTGATTCATAATGATTTTCACCAATTTTCAAGCGCTTGGAGAACAAAAACAGCTGGTTCCTCATTTATTGTTTTTTTCTGCCACATACAGCAAAGCAAGCAAAAGCATAGTGCATTGGATGCCTTTTCAATTTAAAAACCGATTAGAACCGGAAATTATACGGTAAAAATTAAAATATTTTTGGTGTGATTGCTTTTTCATTAGGATTTAAATTAGTCGACAATTTATAAATGTAATGTATTCATAAAATAAAACTTTGAAAGAAGAAATCGTTTCTTTTCTCTTTTCGTTTCGGCATAAGCAACACAATCGACAACAATAAAAAAAACATGACACATTTTTTGTATTGTGTTTTTGTATTTCTTTTTCTAAAAGACTAGTCACTTGACTATATTTTTCCTTTTTAAAAGTAAGATAACAAAAAAAAACAGTGGCACTTCGGGAGTACCGACAAAAGTGAAACCTGAAAAAAAATTGGCACCGCGGTATCAATGCGTTGATGTCTTTTACTCCATGCACCGCGGGAACCAACGCGTTGATGTCTTTTACTCCACGGTGTCGGTAAATTCCGTAACAGTGTCGCGAAATCAATGGTTTCCTATCACAAAAATGCACTAAGTGCCTAAAGAAGTTTTCACTTCAAAAAAATTACTTAAAGGTATTCTGACTTTCTGTTGGTGAAAAAGGCAAAAACGTCTTATCCTTTTGTTTTGCCCAACCGGTCTAAGCATTCAACAACTAATAAGACATCAATAAGTATTCAGAGGTTGAGTCAAAATCGCTACGAAAAAAAGAACACGTACACAAGGCTACATTTCAAGCTATACATTTCTAGTTTAAACTGATCTCGCATAGAATAGGGTTTCCGTACAATGCGAGGTCAGCTTATACTGGAAATGTATAGCTTGATGTATAGCCGTGCATTCATAATAGCCTGATAGCACTATGTACTTACGTATGTACACACGGCTTCATATCAAGCTATACATTTTCAGTATAAGCTGATCTCGCACTGTATTGGATTTCCGCACAATGAGAGGTCAGTTTTAAACTGGAAATATATAGCTTGATATATAGCCGTGTGTACTTACTTATGTGGGAATTATGAAGAAACATAATAATATGTAACAATTTATCATTAATGTATTTATTTTAAATTCGCATAATTCAAAGAAATGCATTAAAATCTTTGCAAATTTCGTAGTTTTTATCTTCATCTGTTTGTTGAAGAATCCCGATGTAGTCATCTTCTTTAGATAGGCACAAGTTTTTAAGGATTTCCGAAGGTGATGGCATGTTCTTATCTTGTATTGGTATGGAGTCTATTAATTCTTCTATATTTTGGTTGAACATGCTGTCATCACTTTTTTCCGACATTGCAGTATGCATATTTTCTGGAGTATGAGACTTATTACAGATTCCATTTTCATTAAAAGATTCAGCAATCAACGAAAAGTGTTCAGATTCCATGTCCTCCAATGATAACTTAGCTCCGCTGCGAACTAACTCAGCGTTTGCTTCAGAAACATCGTTATAATTCAAATTTTCTGTCATTGTAATCTGTTCATCAGATGACTTTGGTTCACTATGTTTCTGTTTAAGTTTTTCCACAAGTTCCCCTGTTTGTCTTACCACGGTCCCAGGTGGTTGAGCTTGGCATTTGTGAGTTCTCTGTGATACCTGAAATAAGAAACAGCTGCATAAGTTATAATATATTCAGTTATGTACATTTTACTAACCAGCTTGAAGTTACATACATACCTTGTACCGAAAATTTTTTTGGCAAGCCGTACATTTGTATGGCATAACACCTGTATGAATGCGCCTGTGCACGAGATATGAAACCCGTTGACGAAAACATTTACCTGCAAAATATACACAAGATTTTCTTTAGGAAACTGATTTTTAACTATTCATAGTTTTCCGCCAAATTCAAATATTTTTCTTTTTACCACAAGTTTCGCAAGAAAAGGGCTTTTCTCCTGTATGGATACGTTGATGATTGTGAAGCGTTGATAGCTCTTTAAAAGCGCGCCCACAGTAAGTACATGAGTGAGGTTTATCATCGTTGTGATACAGAAGATGCTTATGATATGACTGCTGAAATGTAAACGTTTTGTTGCATTGTGTACATGCGTACGGAGTTTCACCTGGAATAAAAAGAGTTTATTAGTTATAAAATTAAACATGATTCTTAGCCTAAGTACCTATATTTTTAAACTAGACTTTGTGGTGGTGATGTTTCGAAAGCTAAAAAAGCAAAATAGTAGTAATTATCGGTATGACTTGAGCGTTATCATTAGAGTTAGCCAATGTGAATAGTTAACCGAATATAATTATATGTATAGTCGACATCATAATGGTGTTCCACTTTTGACAACAATTTCCGGTAAATTGAAACTTCACTAAGGTCGAATGAAACTGTCATAACGGCGGAATAGACGGAATACACCTTGTCGATATAATAAATTATGACGTGCAAGTGAGATTCATTCAACCATAGGGTGGTAAATCAGTTACGAGGTCAACAATACCTTATAATGTGTAGCGATAATGGCTGGTCATTAAAAATTTATACTGGTTCCTAAATAAATTTTAAATTATTCTGTTAGTACGAATTACCTCAACAACTAACACCAATTATTATTTTAACCTGTATGAAGACGTTTATGTTTCTTCAGGAAATATTTGGTCGTAAAACATTTGCGGCATACTTCGCATTGCCATTGTTTATTATCATTTCTTTCCAAGTGAGACAATTTTTCATCTTGTTGATCTGGGTTTCCTCCAGTAGGTGTGTCTACATTAGCATCAGAATGTGAATTTCCTGACAAAAATCCAAAGTGTGCTACCCTCAAATGCACCATTAAAGAACCTCTCATTTTAAAGTTTTTTGGGCACAAATGACAGTGATAGCGGGTAAAAGTTTGATTTGAATTTTCGTCAATATTGTGAATTAAGCATCTGTGCATTCTCAAAATGTTGGCATCGATAAACTGTAAACCGCAGATGTTGCAAGTAGTGTTTGTTTGTACTAATGTTGCTTCCGTTTTTACAAACATTGGTTCACTGCCTTGAACACATTCTTTACTTCTGTCTAAAACAGGGACTGTGTTTACCGATACCACTGGTAATTTCGGATAAATTTTCACGAATTTAACAGGAGCATTTGTTGCTGATGACGGAGTTTTATTTTTAACCACTGACGTTTTCGGTTTCTTCTGCTGCGCTGTCGATTGATTTTCCATAGTACTTTTTTCATTTGAACCTGTTAATTTTTCCTTTTCTTTGCTTCCTTTTGTTGTCAATAGTTTTACATGACTAAACAAGTGTATAGTAAGTTTGTCTAAACCAAAAACTTCTTCCTGACATACTGGACACAGCATTTTATTTGTTGACACATGTATTAATCTGTCTCTTAATGACTGCACTGATTCAAAAACACCAATATGCGCACAGATTGGACAGGGTAAAGAAGCTGCATTAGCACTCATTCTAATAAGAAAAATGGACTTCCTCAATTTTGACAATGAAACTAAACAGTGTTAGCACGCCACATGCGAGCACGATAGCACGGAACTAAAGCTCTGACGAGTTATTTTTGGATGCTGCCATGGATGCTACGTACCTAATCTTTTGGCGGGTTTTCAAGATATTTTATAAAACAAATTCATGAATTTAGTGAAGCTGTTTATATATAGGTACTTGTCTTGTTTTGTCAATGAAAAGAAAATGTTTTCAAAAGCATATTGACGTTTAGTTTATAATGGATCAATATTATGTATAAAACACCATAATGCCCCACTGCTAGGTAAAGGCAACCTTTTCCTTTTCATGAAATATATGTCTTTTAAAATGTTTATATTTTCCTGTATACAATCGTCCTTTCAAACTGCAAAAAACCTGTAAACAATTTTCACTTTTACGTTTCTGATATTTTTCGAGACCCAGGGAGTCCCGTGACCTTTTTTAAGCGTACGAGCCTGTTAGACGGTTTTAATGAAATGAGACGCCAACCCACAATTGTCCCTGTACGCACTATATAAGAACAACCCCCGGTTGGTGTAGGACTATTGCAGGATAAGGAAACAAAGAAGAGGACATGGGTTTGGGTGAACTGGTTACCAACAACTAAAGCGAGGACGAATGGGCCCTGCCTGATCAATGTCAGAGAGAGGCCCAATTGCCCAATTGTGGCAAAGAATTGAGTAAAAACTCGAAAAAAAAAAAACAGAATTACTGATTTCTGCATTAGTGATCTCGTGGCTTGTGCCTCGTAGAGGTAATTATTATTTATCGGAATTATACGGTTTTGTCGCATTTCTTTTTATTAAAAAAACAACTTCTAAACTTCAATATTCTTGCCGATGTCATTTTGTTATTGTTTGAAAAATGGCGGCGAATTTGTTTGTTATTGTTATTGATGACGATGCCTAGTGATATACAATACATTTTTTACTATCGATTTAACAATATCGTATAACTTTGTTTATTCGGTTTTGGGTGGCTGCTAATATATTTTGTGTGCTACTTTAATTTATATTTTTTTGCAATAATGTCTGAAGGAGCAAAACCTCCTGGCTATATGGCTCAACTTTTAAATGCTTTAGGATGGAGTCAAGGAACCCGAATTCCTTTAGCAGATTCAGCGAACAAGGAACTAGAAACTCTACTAATTGACAGGTATGCAATAGATTAAAATGAAAGTATTACAAAAAAATCAATGATATTTTTAAAATCTTTGTACACATTTATTTCAGACAAACTGAGTTACAGCGCCTGAAGGAGGCTTTAATTTTGCAAAAACAGAAAACCGATGATCTCGCCAATTACAAGACCCATGTCCTTACAGAATATCAGGAGAATACTGTAAGTTATGTCAAAAAATCCAGAAATTAATTCAATTTTTAAGTTACAGATATTTATTGAGGCACTAAATATGCATTGGTATTAATGTTTTACCAATAGTTTATAAAAAGCCTTTATGCTTGTTTTTAGCGTTTACTATTTGCGCACAAGCAGCAGATGGAGCAGGAAGTGAAACTGCGGCAGTTGAGTGTCAATGAAGCGGACGTACTTGACCGGGATGTGATTGAGACTTGCAAGCAGAGCAGGGACATCGAGACTAGGATTGACAGGTTTCAAAGTAAGGCCTGAAGTCTATGTCACCACTCTCTTTAGTTTGGTTTACTTTGTTTGTTTTCATTCATTAATTTTTTGCTATGAATGTAAAATGCAGCATAGGTTTGGTAGACTTATTAAAGTATTTACACATAATGGAGTTTATTTTCTAGTCAGTAGATGAAGTAGTAGATTGAAATGATAGTTTATATATCTGCATTCAGTCTTTAGTACTTTAAGCTGACATGTTATGAAACATTTGGCAGTTGGTTGCAGTGTGTTCTCCAGCAACAGCCACTACTGATAGGTGTAGCATATGGTGTTTATTCGACTCAAGAGGATTTTTATTTAAATAACTTTTCATAGGAGTTAGACTTATTAATTTATACAGTGTGCATGTGACCTTATGTCTATAAGCACTCTGATCAGACAGATGGTACAGAACATAGAACATGCCAAACAACAGGGAATTATTTAAAAACAATCAATACTAATATTATAAATGCAAAAATAACAGAAATTACATTTTCACGTCTAAACCACGGAACTAATCATTATGAAATTTGCCAGATAGTTTGCCTGGGACCTGGAGAAGGAAATAGGCTAATTTTCATTACATACATTTCACAGACATAAGTTTATATGCTAACATGGCTACTTTTTAGAATCTTAAATGTACAGACGCCAGCACATCAAGTTACCAGAAACTGTCAAATTTTCCCAATTAACTTTGAACCTTATTCTTCAGCAATAAAGTTGAAAATCTATTAAATAAATTTGACAGATTGTAGTAGCCTGATTGTGCTGGCGTCTGTACCTTACAAATTATTCCTTTAAAAATAAATTAAAATATCAATTTCAGAACTAATCTCTAACCTCTTGAAAAAGGCCGATTCTATGAAGGCTGAGGTGTGTGGTGAGCGTGGAGCCTTAGAAGAATGGCGAGCGGCCCTCGAGAGATATGCTTGTGACATCACAGCTATGGAACAGTTTACAAAACAAGATCTTTCCAAAGCAAAAGTTAGTAATTATTAGTTGAAATTAGAAACTGTCTACTGTTATTTGCTTAATCATAATCACATTTTACATTAATTTGTAGAATCAGATTCATAATAATAATCTCTCTTGATTGATAAACCTACACTCAGACAAGATACTTCTTATGGCTTGATCTCACGTACCGACACATATGAATACAGATGGTTCACTCCGCAAAATCATTTAAATAAAAAGCGACTCTTGCTACGACACAATAAAGTGCAATTCAGGTCGCACAGCGCTAATACCTTTAGTTATATTCACCTAGAAGTTGCCCCTCTTTCTATCGCGTAACTCTTTTATCTTCCGACTACGTTACGCTCACTGACTTGGCCCTTGAAGACGAGCCCGCCGCGTACTTGAACCATGTTTATTCATCTGTGAGAAAGTGCTCAGTGCCAAGTGCTCGGCACGTGTAAACACATTATCGCATGCTCGGTTGAGTTAAAGGGCGAGACAGTCACTCGGACCCTGTTCTATTTACTAGACCGAAAGCCTACCCCCGTGCTTCCCCGCACCGACTCGCTTGCCCACTCGGCAGGTATAAAACATGTACTCAGCCCCGGATCTAGAGGGGGGCAAGCCGGAGCCCGTGCCCCGGGCGCCAACTTCAGGGGGCGACAAATTCAAGCGTAGCAGACAAGTGCACCACTCAGCACACAGCAACTTTGCAATAAATGAGACGCGCAGCACATTTATAATCTTTCTATTTTTGTTCTTTTTTACAACAATTTTGGCGCCCCTGTTGAATTGGCGTATTATCGATCGATACAATTTGATTAATATGTTGCTGGAAAAAATTGAATTTTGAGAAAATTTTAATTTCGCGGGGGCTAACTTAGCGCATCCCCATAAAAGATTGGCAAAGGGCCGGCAGGGGCATTTGTTGCCCCGTCTCAAATAAATTCTAGATCCGGAGCTCACCGAGTACATGCAACTCGGTGAGCACTCGCCACTCGGCACACTGACGTCACTCGCAGCACGCTACCGTTTCCCGCGATTTTTGTGATTGTATTTTCAACAAGTTCTTGTGTTAAGAGTTTGCTAAAAAATTGCTGTAAACACCTACTCGTCCACCCAACTTTCTCGGCCTAGTATCATTTCGCAGTCTCACCCATCTGCTCGGTACGTGTGATCACGGCAGTAAGGTGGCTTCCCACATTAAATGATTTTACGGATAAGTTTGCATAAAAATGCTCTTGCTACATAGATCAAAATTGAAGATTGAAGCGTCAGCAGTTTTGAGTCACGCGACTGGCTATGCCGAAATTTATTGGTAGTCAATTCGGTGTAAATTTGCATGTGATGTGGGCGGGTGCTTCCGTAAAATTCACAAAGCGCTGCAGCTTGTAATTTTGAATTATACAAACAAAAAGCATTCTTTAAAAAAAAAACAACTTATATTTTGAACTGTTTTGTAGGAATTAGACACAAAGAGACAGAAGCTGAAGCTGGAACATGATCGCATGCACGACCGGCTGGTGCAGCTGGTCTCCAACCTCAGCGCCGAGGAGCGCGCCTGTGACAGGATCTCAATTCAGGTACCACTACCAATACCACTTCTGCGGCAGAGTGACAAGGGCAGGTAGAAGTTCTGCCTGCAATCGTCATATTTTTACAAGGAGTTGGTGCAAAATTTAAGGACAATTGCAAAAATACGTATCACTTTGATTGATTTATTGAAATGATCTCTTCCTTCCTGCAAAACTAACGTTGGGTACAAATAAAACGGCAGTATTTACGAAAAAAAGTGGTGGCACTCCGGGAGTGCCGATAGAAGTGAAAACTTGAACAAGATCGCCTTGGTGAAAGAAAAATACTTGCATAGAACATTGGTCCGTAACTTTATCTAAATAAAGAGCACAATCGCGTTTACAAAAAATAATACTTTCGAAACCTTTAAGGTGATTAGTAGGCTCACTGACCTTGCGTATGTGGGCGGAGCTAAACCCCCACCCTTGGAAGCGCGCGGTGGCGCGCTACACTAAAACGACGGCCAAAGAATATGCAGGGGCGCAGACACGCACACGTGGGTCGCTGTTTTTGCCTACGATTCCAGAAGGGAATGGTGGATGCAAGGTTGATATTTTTTATAGATAGATCAGTGCTTGAAACCGGTTTATATTGTTCTTAAAACCGTTATAATACCGTTCATTGATTAACCGGTTAATTACAAAAACGGTTTCGACTAAATCTAATTAATTTTGGTTACTGGTTACAGAGAATATAATTTTAAAACTCGTGTTAACCTGAATAAACCGGTTTTATTCAGACACGCCCGCCGTCGCCGGTTGTCACATTCTCTCGCGCTTATTTATTTATGTTTTTTTTTTCTTTCGTCGTTCGCCGCAGAGAGAATTGGGTTCGAATTTTTCATACAAGTGTCATGCAGTTGCTATTTATTTCATGTTTTATTAAGAGCTGATTTTTCAATCCTCAGATAAAGAATCGTAAAGCGTTTATTCCATAGATATCATGATGCTGGATTTTTCAATAGTCAGATAGTCAGTGTCTGATGATTATGTCTTTATGTTATGATTATGTCAAAATGTTTTCCCCGTGTGGTCTCCGGGCAGTAGAATAGAACCATTCCATCTCATCCCGTGGATGTCGTAAAAAGCGACTAAGGGAACAGCTGGGGCATTTTATTGTTTCCTGCTGTGTGGTAGGAACAACACACACCCAAGCTAAGGTTGCCGTGCCGAGAGCTGCATGGCTAGGGGGGAGCCTAGTCGCGAGCGTGCCTGTTGTCTGGGATCGGGCGCCCCCAGGCACTAACAAGCCTTACCTCTACATGCGGGGCTCTGTAGAGTGTTGACAGATTTTTTCCTCTGCTTTTCGTGGGAACTAAATGAGTAATTCAAATAATAATCAACTCGGAGGCGGCGGTGATGCTCGCCACACACCACGTCAGTTGTTTCCACGGGGCGAAAAGCGAGCGGCGGAATGTCGCTTAGCTACGCTGAATGTGCAGGGAGGTATAAAAGATAAGATGGATGAGGTGTGTGAGTTGGTGAAGAATAAAAGGATAGATATGTTATGTGTGAATGAGACGAAAAGAAAGGGAGTGGACATATCCAAACACGGTACTCTGACCGCAATTTGGTCCGGTGTTCAAGAGACACATAGGGCCAGTCAGGGTGTGGGGGTGGTCCTGTCCGAGCGGATGATGAAATGTGTGAAAGATTATGTTTGTGTGAGTCCCAGGATTCTATGGGTAAGAACCAAGGTGGGCCTAAACCCTATTTTTATTTTGTGCGTTTATGCACCCGATATGGGAAGCTCACCTTCGGAGCGGGACGAATTTTGGGGCAGTGTAAGGGATTTAGTGAATGGATGTAGGTCAAACGAGAAGATTGTTATGCTTGGAGACTTTAATGGTTGGGTTGGTGTGAAGAGGAATGGGTATGAAAAAGTGTTAGGTGCATTTGGGGATGAAAGAGTGAATGAGAATGGGATCAATTTGCTAGAGATATGTGTAGAGAGGAATCTGTCTGTTATGAACACTATGTTTAATCATAGAAAGGTTCACAGGTATACGTGGGAAAAGCAAGACAGTAGAAGTATGATCGACTTTGTGATTGTTGATGGAAGATTAAAGAGTAAAGTCACAGACACTAGAGTATATCGGGGTGTTAATGTAGGGACTGATCATTATCTGGTTATGTGTCGGATGGATGGTCTGTTCAGGCATTGGCGGCACCGAGTTCGAGTTCCTGTGACTGCTCTAGAAAGAATAAAAGTAGAAAGACTGCAAGAATTGAAAGTAAAAGAGGAATATAAGATGGAAGTGAAAGTGAAGACGGATAAAATATTTGATGATGCTAATGATTACAGTCTAGAAGAAGTATGGGATATAGTGAAAAGTAGTATGGTGCATGTAGCCACAAAAGTATGTGGTCTGGCGAAGAGAAAATGTGGTAGTAGAACGAATGATTCTTGGGTAGATGGTGAAGTAAAAGAGGTTGTGAGGAAGAAAAAAGAGGCCTGGCTTAATGTTTTAGCCTGTAAGGCCCAAAATAGGATGAATGGGACAACGAATGTAACAGATGATTCAGATGATTTGGAAAGAGTGAAGAAGAAATACTCCGAAATGAAAATTAAAGTGAAAGAGATGGTAAAAATTAAGAAGGATGAAAAGGAAGAAAAGTATAACAGGAAGTTCTCTGATAACTTCAGGGTCAATGTTAAGCTGTTCTGGAAACAGGTAAGATTGGCTCGCGGAGTAACAGAAACATCGAGTATGAATATTATAAGAGCAGAAGATGGATGTTTACTAAGCGAAGAATGTAAGGTCTTGGAACGTTGGAAGGGATACTTTGAAAGTTTATTTAGTTGTCAGGATAGTGTGCAAGGAGTGGGTAACTGGGCAGACGCCAGTTTTGAAGACCCAAACTCAGATGTAGATGACGAAAATGCGATAGAAATAGATGAGATTATAAGAGCGCTGAAAGGGATGAAAGTTGGGAAAGCTGCAGGGTACGACAGAGTGTCTGCTGAAATGCTGAAGGGCGGTGATGGGGTGGTAGCAAGCCTGTTGTGCCGAATCTTTAATATGTGTTGGAGATATGGCCGTGTGCCGGATGATTGGTGCAAGGCTGTAATTGTACCACTATATAAGGGAAAAGGCTCTCAGCAGGAGTGTAAAAACTACCGCGGCATTAGTCTTTTGAGCGTTGTCGGCAAACTGTATGCGAAGGTTGTGATAAATAGAGTGATAAAAGTGACAGATGAGAAAATATGGGATGTACAGGCAGGATTTAGAGAGGGAATGGGCTGTATGGATCAGATCTTCTCCCTAAGGTGCATAACCGAAAAACATCTAGCAAAGCACAAGAACGTCTATTGTGCTTTCATTGATTTGGAGAAGGCCTATGATAGTGTGTGGAGGGAAGAACTGTGGTCGACACTATCCAAGTACGGTGTGGACTGGCGCTTGGTACGGGCACTGAAATCTTTATACAAGGATTCCAGTGCTTGTGTTAGGATAAATGGGGCATACACGAACTGGTTCTGCATCTCGAGGGGTGTTAGACAGGGTTGTGTAGCGTCACCGTGGCTGTTCAACTTGTACATGGATAGTTGTCTGATAGATTTGAAAGAGGGTGAGTGCGGATTGAGGATGAATGAGTTGCCTGTCAAATGCCTTATCTACGCAGATGATCAAGTTCTACTTGCATCATCAGCAGAACAGTTGCAAGACATGGTGACTGTGATGGGTGAAGCATATAAGAGGAAAGGGATGAATATAAATGTGAATAAGACGAAGGTCATGGTGTTTGAAAGAGAAGAGGATGTATCGGTGTGTGATGTGAAAATAAATGATAAGAGTGTGGAGCAAGTAAGTGAGTTTATATATTTGGGGAGTCTGTTTACAAGGGATGGGAAGATTGATGGAGATGTGGAAAAGAGAGTAAACGCGGGAAACAAAGTGAATGGTGCTATACATGCGATTGTGACCAACCAGTCGATGTCTAAAAAGGCTCGACTGGCTGTTCACAATGGTGTGCTGGTGCCCACGCTTATGTATGGTAGTGAATGTTGGGTGTGGCAAAAACAACATGAAAGTAGAATAAATGCTGTGGAAATGCGTTCCTTGCGAAGCATGTGTGGCCTGACTATGAATGATAGGCTGAGGAATGATGTGATAAGACAGCGGTGTGATTTAAAAGAAGATGTAGTGACAAAAATTGAAAAGGGTATGCTGAGATGGTTTGGGCATGTTGAGAGAATGAATGAAAGGCGACTAACAAAATGTATTTACAAGGCTGATGTAAAGGGAAAGGCCGGGCGGGGACGCCCTAGGAGGACATATTCTGACCTTATTGGTGATGTTCTTCAGAAAGGCCAGGTGCGTAGTACTCGCAACCGGCGTGCGTGTATGACCAGATGTATGAACGTAAACGAGGCAAAAGGACTATGTAAGGATCGTAGCAGGTGGCGTTCTGTAGTTTCTGCCTACCCCCATGGGAAGAAGGCGTGAGTTTATGTATGTATGTATGTATGTCAAAATGTCAAACATAAGTTTTGTTTCTATTCTTGTCTAACACGTTGAATACTGTATCTGTGCATCTCACTTGCACATGATAGTGTGAAGTTGATGGTTAAAACACCATTAACCACAGATAAATTATTCTTCAGCTATTATACGATTGAAAAATTGAAAATATTAATTCGCCTTATAAACAGCCAAATAATTGCATGCGCTAGATAACTATTCAACGACTTAACTGAGGCTTGAAAAGTCAGCCCTTAATAATAATAATAACGTAAACTTATAATAACATCTATCATGTGAAAAACGAAGGAGAATAAAATATATTCTATGTTCGATTTTATCGAAAAGAGAAAAAACATTTAAGGCTCCGTGCCGCCGCACCGCATGAAATCACTGATTTTGATAAATTTTGATCATTCGTTGTGAGAAAGGGGACCAGAATTTAAACAAAACTTTTGTAATTTGAAAAGTCCAATTCTTTGTCTTGTACATAGGGGAAAGGGATTTTTCAAATAAATTAAGGATTCGTGGAAAATCACTAAAATTCGCAACAAGTTTTCCAAAAAATGACGCGAGACTGACGTTTAATCGTTTCATTAGAAGAAACTGCTTTTGATTTTGAAAATTAAAAAATGTCATCAATATCATTATAATTATGGTCTACTTGTACAGACGCCAGCACATCAAGCTACCACAATCTGTCAAATTTATTTAATAGATTTTCAACTTTATCATGGGTTAGTATAAGGTTCAAAGTTGATTGGGAAAATTTGACAGTTTCGGGTAGCTTGATGTGCTGGCGTCTGTACATAGAGGAACCACTTTTTTCAACTTTTATACAAAATATAGCAGAAGAAAAAAATGTTGAAATAACGTAACTTTCTGAAAACTTCAAGACAAATAAATATTTTTTTCTAATACTTAGAAACACTTTTAAGAAATTTTAAAAATTACATATTACTCTTAAGTTAACCGTTTAATATAATCTAAGTTTTATTTTATAAATAAACTATTTCGTAAATAAATAGCAAAGTGTATATAAACGATCGCGGAAAACCCATCCTGTCAGTAGCGAACGGGCCTTCCCAGTGTGAGGACGTATCACTGCGTCGCAGCACGCACACACACACGCACGTGTCTGATGTTAACATATTCCAGAAATTGTACATCGACTACCACATTTTGATCCGCATTTTATTTTAAAGTACTTTGCTTGTTTTTGAAGAACATTAAAATTCTGCACGCCTGGCAATAAATAAAATAATGGTGTACATGTGTTCGTAATTCTTCTTATCCTAAACGGCTTGACTGATTTAGATGTTTTTTTAAATTGTTTTTGTGTCACTGGGATGGTTTATAGCTATAGTTGGACCAGTGCGGCGCTGTTGTCGCAGGACAACGTCTGCCTGCCGGGTGGGAAAAAGTTATGGGTTCGCGTTACCGACATGCCTGCGCCGATATGCTGTAGTAGCAATAAGTGAAGTATTTTTGGAACGAAGACTACTTTAAGTCAAAATAAAGATCCAAGATGGCGGCTGCGAACATTTAAAAATGTTTCGTTATGGGTGTCGTTTTCATAGTTTTCGAGGATGCTAAAGCTGATAGTGAGGTCAAAATATAAATCCAAGATGGCGGCTGTGACAATTTTCAAATTTTTCGTTTTGAGTGTCTATTTCAAAGTTTTCGAGGATTCTAAAGCAGATTTTAAAGTCAAAACGTAAATGTAAGATGGCGGCTGCGAAAATTTACACATTTCTTCATAACATCACGCCATCAATTTCAATCTTAAGAGGCCGGCGACACGGCTCGCAACTACAAATCAAGATGTTTGCAAAATTCAATTCCAAGCACGTTGCGCTAGTGTGAGTGCCTGTTGGAGCAATACACTCCTACAGTGAGCAATACTACCACGCACACATTGACAATTATTACTTGACGCGATAGTACTACTAGCTTTCGAAAATTTATGATAAATTTGGATGTGTTCCGTTATACAAAAAATTATGAATGAAAACTTAATGCATTTCCATTTATTTTTTTTTCGATAATTTGTAACTTTATAGCATAAACTATGCTTCTGCGGAAACAATATTACAAATATTGTTGTTTATAATACAGAAAAAACAATTTGAAAACATGTCATTTACGCTGTAAAAATGTATGAAATGCAATTCGCTTACACTTCATATAAAGGTAAGTTTTTGGAAATAAAAAGACGTAGGAGCCTAGATAAATACTGTCTCAATCCGAATATTAACATAATATGGTGGAAATATGCTCAAATTGCAAATGATTTATGTACTACGTTTGTATGGACAATTCATGCGTCGCCGCAATCTTAAGCTATTCTGCAACAAAAATTCTCCAAATTTAAATATATTTTGAATCCACGTGGTACTTGTTTGCCCTACCCCGTGCATTTTTTTAGAGCTGGAGGCGCACAGGGCACCATTGGTGCCAATTCTCATGTACACTGAACTAAACTATCACTAAAATTCCTTACTTTTGACTATGAAAATCTCAAAGCTAGTCTGCAAAATAAATTCTCTAAATTTAAAAATAATTTTGACACATCTAAATCGAATTTGACAATCGCAACTCCACACGTGATACCTAACCATGTGAATCTTTTTAGAGCCGGGGGCGCGCAGGGGGGGCAGCCTCGACGTGTTTTATATGGATTTTTCATTTTTTTTATGAAATATAAGAAAAAATATTACCTACTTGTAGAGTGTTAGGGGTTTAAGAGTCTTATAAGGGTGTCGAAATTTTCATTACTTTTGAGATTGGACACACCGTTTTCGAGATATAAGCAAAAGAAAAAAAAAAATCAGTACTGTTTTTGCATCATTAATTTGACAGCACTAAACAAAAATTTATCTTCTGTCTATTTCATTAAGAAAAGGACAGAAGATAAATTTTAGTTTAGTCCTGTCAAATAAACCAGCGCCTGTCACTCTCCATACAAGTTTAGACGTGATTAAAAACTTGCCGACTAAAATTACGTCAATTTACGTCAAGCGCTGATTAATTTGACAGAACTAAACTAAAATTTATCTTCTGTCCTTTTCTTAATGAAATAGAAAGAAAAAGATGCACTGAACTTAAATTTAGTTTAGTTTGTAAACAAGGGAATCGGCACCACTGTCTAACTAAATCTGACTATTTTTAATCGCGACTAAATACGTGTGGAATTAAATTGGTTGTGTGGAATTAAATTTTAAATTCACACCAACACCTCGACTTCAGATGCAAAAACAGTATTGAATCTTTTTTTTCTTTTGCTTATATCTCGAAAACGATGTGTCCAATCGCAAAAATAATGAAAATTTCGACACCCTTAATCCCCTTACACTCTACATGTAGGTAATATTTTTTCTTATTTTCCATACAAAAAGTGAAAAACTCTATATAAAACACGTCGAGGCTGCCCCCCTGCGGACCTCCGGCTCTAAAAAGATTCACGTGGTTAGGTGTCACGTGTGGAGTCGCGATTATCAAATTCGATTTACACGTGTCAAAATTATTTTTAAATTTAGAGGTTTTATTTTACAGAATAGCTTTGAGATTCTCATAGGCAAAAGTAAGGAATTTTAGTGATAGTTTAGTTAGTTTAGTTCGGTGTACAAGAGCATCGGCACCAATCAAAATTTTAGGTGAAAAGTCAAATTCGTAATAGCGAAATTGCCATTTTCACTAAATTAAAACTCATTCAGGTGCAAAAACTGTATTGTATCTTTTTTCTGTTCTTTTGCTTATATCTCGAAAATGGTGTGTCCTATCGCTAAACAATGAAAATTTCGACCCCCTTTATGAAACCCATAGAACTCAACATGTAGGTAATCATTTTTCATGTTTTCCATACAAAAAGTAAAAAACGAAGACGGACGGATGGTAGACGGTGTATCTAGTTTCTTCTTTTTACTTTTAGTTACTAACATTAGTCATAAGCGAAATTATTGTTACTAACAACCTCAAATTGCCTTGGCTATGGACTTTTTGTCTGAAATACATGTTTTTTATAGCTTTTTTATGTTGATTGTTATAAATATAAACATAAACGAATATACACAAACATTCCAGACTTGTTTCTTATGCGTACCTACGTAACTTAACAAAATACCATCTATAGGATCAAAACTGTTTAGCGGTCACTACGTTCAATGTTTAAGCGTGTGTGTGTGTGATCGGTGCACACAAACATTGCATCGCAAGAGTTTACCTAAACTCTGTCGAGTGAATTTTGTGCACGGAGCCTTAAAATATTCGGAAAATAATTTAAAAAAAAACAACAAAAAAATAGTAAGCCCACGTCCGCACGGACGTAATAAAATCACGGCTATTTTTTTTTTCGTGTACTTGATTTTTCAACGTGCTGGGACGAGAGTGAAAGAAAGAAAGAAAATACATTTATTTAGCACAGACTAAAAAAAAAGCACACAATATAATTAACAGCAGATAAAAATAAAAAATAAATAAAAGTGCGTTCCAGCGCGTTGGATTCTCAACGCTCGGCTTAACACCGAGAGTTCAATATCCAGTGCGCGATAAAATCCCGCCGCGATTTTATTACGTCCGTGCGAACGTCGGCTGAGTGACGGTCGATCTTTCAGCTTGCTTATCGTTAGGGGCAGAGGACTTATTAAATTTACGGATATTTTTTTGAATAGAAATAGGCAAAAAACGAAAATTCAAATATCTCGAAAACAGTGCGTCCTAGGCAAGAAATAACCGAAATTTTACCTCCCCTTTGTACCCCCTGTGCAAACAGCATCCCAACATGAATTTGAGGAAAAAAATTTTTTTTTTTATTTGTCAACATGAAAAACCAAAAATCTCTGGTTTTTTTTTACACCATCTCATGGTTTTCGACTAGAACAACAATTTATTTCTAGAAAAGATTTTCATCCGAGTCACCACTTTGGAAATATAGAGATTTTTATAAAAAAAAAAAACGAAAGCTCCTAACTGGAAAAGGTGCATCATAGGGCCATATTTCTCAGAACCTACATGGTTGCCATGGTCAAGCTTACGATACTGCAATAAAATTGGGTATTTCATAATTTTATTATTTCCCGAATAATAAAAATCCTCGCTCCGTAGGTTAAAAGGCTACACTCCAACCGGTAAGACTTTCATTTTGATAATAAGGATTTATTTTTTTACGTAAGTCAATCACAATATACACCTAAAATGAAAGGGTTAAATTAGCACATTTAAAAATACGTATAAAAAAAAATCCCAAAAAAACCAACCCCAAAAAAAAATCAATAAAAATAAAAGTTATACAAACTAAAACCCAACTACGACAAAAAATTCAACTAAAAAGGTATAAATAAGACATCACAGACAGACAAATTAAAAATCCGGAGTCACGCGTGTTATGATATAAATTGAACAGATCACGTGTGACGCAAAATGGGAATTGTTAGAGGTTATAAAATACAGTCTTATCATTTTAAAATTCAATCAATTTTAATTCTCATTCATAGTCCCGATTGCAGTGCTTGATATGCCTTGCCATTTTTATTTATTTATTTGCACAATATTTTAGGTCAACGACTGCGCCGTTGTAGCGTTACTGCTGACCATGAGGTCCTGGGTTCGATTCCCGGGTCGGGCAAAGTGCTATAGCGTTTTTCCCTCTAGAATTGCTTAGTAGCAGCCCGGAGTCTGGATTTTTGGCAATAGGCTCGCCCCCTATTACATGGGACTTAAACATAACTGGCGAAATGTGGGTGTACTATAGATACAGTCACGAGCAATAATATGTATACACTTAGCAACTTTAAAAAGTGATTTTCTCCTACTGTGATTGTAATATGCTGTAATGAACATAGTATTTTGGAATCCATACCAATATGAAATAGGTATAAAGTTGCAGACGTTATTCCACGAGAAAATCGCTTTTTAATTTTGCTATGTGTATACATATGTGCTCGTGACTGTACACCTCTGCCTAACCCTTTGGGGAATACAGGCGTGATGTTATGTTATATTTACATATTTTTTTTAAAATTTATATTGTAAATTGTTAATTTGTAAATTTAAAAAAGTATTAAGAATATTGCACATAAAAAATACTCAACAATAAAGCGCCTACGCGCACAATCGAATTGACTCTCTGCAGCGCGAGCTAGTCTATAAACGCACATTAATACAATAAGTTCGTAAACATTCGCACTAACACATACGTATGCGCATAGTCGACGATAGCCGGAGCGGAGCAGCGAGCGACACAGCCTTCCCGTCTCAGTGCTAACGCACGACTGCCGCCCGCGTCCCGCGCAGAGCGCCTCTGACCCTCTATCTCTAATTGGGGACATTTTCTTTGCAAATATTGATTGATTTACATTTGCAGTTTCAAATTTGTAGTACTTTTAATCACCAATTTTTCAGTGTAAAAATATTTACAAACATCAAAGCCGTTTAGAAGTAGTAGGGAATATTAGCTAAAAATAGCGTTTTGCTAAATATTTTTTTAAGGCTAAAGTATTAGACATACGAAAAAATCCAGTTTCAAAAATGTTGTTCATGAATCTATAGCAAACATATATTTTTTTCAAATCTTTTAACCAAGCCGTTTATGAGAAGATTCCTTTTTAAAGTGACCGTTTTACGGTACTAAACGGGACTAAGGCCCTTAAAGTAAAAATACTTGCATAGAATATTGACCCGTAACGTAATATAAACAAAGAGCACAATCGCGTTTACAAAAATGAGGTGTCGTCATGGTGTCGCGAAATCAATGGTTTAGTCCCATCTCAAAAATGCCCAACGCGCCTAAAGAAGTTTTCACTTTAAAAAAGAACAAATTCGATATCTAACTTATAGTAACTTTAAAAAAAAATTGTACTCATAGTTATTCTTTTGACCACTTCTCATTATTCCCAAAGTTTAGATAATTGAATGCCATCAGGTCATCGAAGGCATGGCGGAGAGGAAACAAATCATGAACATGTGGACATCCGCTGTTGAGAACTTGAGGCAGCGCGACAAAGACATCAGGCACGTTCGAGAGGTAAACAATTATCATTATTTAAGACTGACGATGGCTGGAACAGACGAGTCCTTGAGTGGAGACTGCTAATCGGTAAAGTGTGGGACCTCAACGACCCCAAACTAGATGGCTGATGACCTTGAAAAGGCGGCTGGCATAGACTGAATGCGGAAGGCACAAAACCGAGTGTTGGCTGGTTTGTAGCTATATTTATTTATTTATTATTCAGAAAGCTATCACTCTAATATCTATATAGGTAAAATAATATACAATTAACGCTTACAAATGACACATATATGTACCCACATCTCACGTAATACAGTAAAACATACCTTGCAATATATAAAGAAAAGGATAATAAACGTATTATTGAAATCCTTAGAAAATTGCCTTTTCTTCGCCCCCTTTAACCCTAACGGACAAAAAACATAGGAGAGGTCAAAGTCCTGCAGTGGACTGCGGTAGTGGAATTAATTAAGTAGAAGATCTGAGTAGGCAGTTCTTTTTTGTCGTCCAACTATCAATGAAAGACCTTAGAAGCGGGTCTCCTGAAATCATTAGTGAATTTGAACTACTGCCAAGCAGCTTTGTCGGGTATCGGTTTGAGAGGCTCCCGGTGTAATTGCAGACACCATTTCGGCGTTGTGTCTAGGATGGCAACACACCTGGGCCTTTGTTATGAAGTATTAATGCCATCATGATTCCGTTGTGAAAAAGAGATGGTTTATCTCCGTCTCTCTCTGACACTGGAAAAATGATAGCATTAGTTCTTCATAATATGGCCCCTGCAATGCTACTCTGATATCCATAGTTATCCTTGTCGGTGACCACTTACCTCTAGGGGATTCAGGTTGCTTGCCATCTTATTTCCTACCAAAATAAACAGTGGCACTCCGGGAGTGCCGACAGAAGTGAAAAATTGAACAATTTTACTGTGCAGGAAATACTTTTCTTTTTTGAAGTCGGTAAAAAAAAGGGAAATGTCAATCATGTCGTTGTCATGTCTCAATGTTTGGAATGTCATTAATCCCAAAGAAAATGTATCGCGCATTGATGTATTTTTAATGGTCAAAAGCTGGTGTCGGTAACAGTGTCGCGAGTTCCATTGTTTTTCCCATCTCAAAAATGCCCAACACGCCTAAAGAAGTTTTCACTTCAAAAATTATGTTACCACCAACCCGCACTGGGGCCCGCGTGCTGGGTTATTGCCCATTCCCTCCCACAGAAAGGAGGCTGATTGATTATGATTTTGATTATTATGTTCCAGGATTATGCAGTATTGGAAAAAGAAGCAAACAACCTTGCGGAGAAATGTCGCGAGCAACAAGCGTTCTGCGATCAACAGCACGGGAACAACAATGACGCTTTACTTGAAAACATGGGGCTCGCCAATCGGCTCGCTCAGATCCGCATGTCTCACCAACGACTGCTGGAGATAAATGCTTCGCTTGACAGCGAGGTGATCGCCTTACCTAATAGTTCTTTTTCGCTTCGGTCGTGACAGAGCGGTCGTGGTCACAATGAACTGTGTCCAACCGGAGGTGTAGTCGTTGCCCGCCTCACAATCTCCATCCATCTGGTTCTGTTACATGGCAGTACTGTAACGTCTGAGGGACGTTATCTAAAATGTCAGCGTAAATGTGTAGTGTTGGTGAGGGGAGGACACTACAATGATAAGCAATATTCGTTTATCGTATTTTGTATAATTATCGTGAGTTCAACACAATATTTTATAAGGACACGTATACTATTCGACAGCTAGTTTTCTTCTACTTTTTCATCAAAGGGACCGTTCAAGTATTACGTAAGCACTATAGGGGGGCGGGGGGGGGTCTATGCTTTGCTTATTTTTGATGACATGGGGGTGGGGGGGGTCTAGATGGTGATTACGTCAGCAGTAACTATTTACATTTTTACAGATATTGCAACCCACACATTGTCTATACTTGAAAACGAAACGCATATTCGGGCATTCCCACAAATAATGAATACGTTTAGGTACTCGCTTAGAACCGAGTAGGGGAATTACCGCGTGCTATTCACTTGTCTAAATTTCAATCAATCAATCTTTATTTGTGAACACAGGCATTACAATAAAGGTCTTATGTATACATTTTAGTCGAGCTCTATGTCCTGTAATTTCTTCCGTCAATCTATTGCTCGTGGATCAATAAAAAAACAGAATACTTACATTAAAAGAAAAATGCATATACCAATGTTTACGTAAACATGCGGAAGCGGGGGGGTAAGAGCTTTGGTTACTTTTGCTGACAAAGGGGAGGGGGGTAAATAATTGCAATAAATCTGCTTACGTAATACTTGAACGGCCCGGCTTATCTCATCCTATTTAAATGTAAATTATCAGTGTTCGAATGCAGAGCTGTTTTCTTAACCGCCTGCACAATATAAGGTTGCTTATTGCATAAAACCTTACAGTACCTAATACTATCCACAAAGAAATGGCACGGTGTAAAGAAGTACATCAAAGCCTATTTAAAATATAACTTTACTGTCCGTTCAAAGGCGGAATGGTGTCGCTAACAGCGATAGGATCACTTTGTACCCTTAGATTTCAAAGTATGTTACCCATATTGGTGTTAAATCAGGGACGTGATTAATAAGCAAATTGACCATCAACTTAAATTGTCCGTAAATTCAAATCTCAACTGTTATATTTGTCAGTCGTATGAAATAGATCCCGGATAATTGATGAGGAGTGTCAATCTGGGCAGAAATCAAGTTCTCCGACTGTACAAATAAACATGGGCCATCAATATTTTATCAAAACTAAACTAATTAAATCTTGTGTCGATATAATGGCCGTGAACTGTTTATTACTTATTGTAACATAATGTCTGTGTTTTCCAGGCTCAAAGTTTTCAGCGAGAACTGAGTAGCATGCGCAATACGCTGGAGAGGCTGCACTGCGAGAACCGATCTATTATGGACGAGCAGTTCCGCAAGGACACGGTGCTGCAGGCTACTCTAAACAAGGTAGCTTACACGTTAACTCAATCTCCTTTGTATTATATAATTGCATAGCACAGGTGTGAGCACTATGTACTAAAGAGTTACCATTTACCGGGTAATATGTCTTGCATTGACTTGAATGTGCCCTGGCGGCTGTGGGTATGTCATGCTCACTCAGATGTTTCTCTGATGGTGGCGCGTGTATTGGATCATTTAGCTCCCTTCAAAATGGTTGAGCTGAATGGTGCTAATCCATGCGTCATGTTCGTGAACGGGCGCCGTCAGTTGGGACTGGTCATCTCTTAGTTGCCACGGCTTATTTTTAATTTATTTTAATTTTTGAATTGTTCTTTGTTTTATCTTTTTATTACGGACACTTCTAACGTGCACGTCTTTCTACATTGTTCTCACATGTATAATTTCAACATGAACGATGTAACCAATATTTTGTAACAATTGTTTATTTAAAAGAGTGTCCGTGGAGTTTCTTGCCCATGTAACCAATATTTTGTAACAATTGTTTATTTAAAAGAGTGTCCGTGGAGTTTCTTGCCCGTTCTTCTCCATAGGTACTGTGAGGACTTATCATTGGACGCTGCCGGGAGCGAGTGAGGTGTTGTCACTCCTCACATCGCTGAGAAGTCGGAGGGAATGAGCCACTGTCTGCGTCTTCAATGTTATGTGTCGTCTCGTCTAAATTAGCATGAACGTACTCCAGAATTTATTAATGCGAGTTAGAAGAGGCAAATATTTTTGGAAACTGTGATCCCTTATGGAGGGAGGGGAAGTACTCTGTCTTGGTTGACACTAGCCTCGCTAACGGGGGCATAGCCCTTGCAAGGTGTGTCTAGTTGACACAATTGGTTCAACTTATGACTGAGGTCTCACAGTTTAGTCAGAGCTAACTGACACTTGATAAAGTTTGAGTCTTGTGAGGATAAAATGAGGTGTTGAGATTTTCCTCTGGAGTATGGTCGTGAGTTTTTAATGTTGTTGAGCGCTTACTTCTTGATCCTTCGTTCCCTCTGGCTCAATTATGTCCGATGGAGTTAAGGCTTAGGATGTAGAGTTCTTTATTTTCATAAACCCCCTCTGGGTAGATGTGAACTGTCACATCTGTTTGTTTGTTGTCAGAGGCTTGCTGTATCTTTTGCGATGGTTTTGGTACAGTGAGGTTTAAGCAGGAGTATGTTAATTTTTTAAGCGCAAGTTAGCACATATTGTCACTTAACTTGGCTGATACCTAATCTGGTATCAGGACTTTGCGATTCGTACGTCCTGACTTAAGCCTTCTCCTGCAAGAGAAAGACCTCACCTTGTATTTTAATTGCCATCGTTAGGTAACGTTTCTGTTAGGTATAGGCAGGAAGGGTACGGTTGTTCAGATACTTTGAATAAAGGTCTCTGCCTGATCCCTTTATTCAAGTGGGGCGTAGCTCATGTGAGGACTTATCATTGGAATTCAACCTCACACATTATGCAGGCTGGCAAGAACGCTCTATGGTATCCGAACATTCGAACATTTTATATTTAAATTAGGATTTTCGTATGGTGTGCATTTGTCAATGTAAGAAAAACTAGTTGAGCCCCTGGCGTCGGTCGCGTAATATTATCCTTTGCTTTGTATTATTGATTTAAATATAATTTTGTGTTCTCAAAAGTCCTTTAATTATTACACAATACACGATCCCGAGTATCGCAGCCAAGCGAGTTGCTCACAGTACCTACTACGCTTTGGAATGGGCAACTAGCTTCATATTTCTGACTGACCGATTCCTTGACAATTCAAAAGTGCCTGTAAATGGTTTAATTGAAATAAATGCTTTGAGTTTGAGTTATCACCAGACTTAATAAAAAAAACTCCTACAACCTCTAGCATACTCTGATAATCTTAGGCTTATAGTTTGACCGGGACCCTGCACTGCCCCCCCGTATCGCCGCGCACGTACCTAAAGCGCGGAATACCGATTTCGGTCAAACTATAGTCTAAGTCTTTGTACCGCCGCAGAACAAAAAGGTTATGCAATTTTTTAATTCCATCCTTCCCCGCATAGAGTCCTTATACCACTTTTTCGAACTCTCAGCTTCACTTATAATATTAGCATAATTACATAGACGGAAAAAAACAGTAAACATGCTCTAATTCTTAAAAACTTTCAGATCAAAGAAAATAAAGAAAAATTGACGGAGTCCTTGGATAAAACAAAATCATCAGAGAAGAGGGCTAAGGAGCTTGAGAATATACTAAATGTAAGAGTATTTAATTACTTACTTAAATATTCATTTATTTAGACAAAAGACAGTTTAGTAATATCACAGATGAATACAGATGGGTCACTCCACATTTTAGGTATGAAGCTACAAGTAGGTACGCGGCGGGCTCGACTTGTCGAATTCACTGGACGTAACGTAGTCAAAAGATATAAGAGTATTAGAGTTACGCGATAGAAAGAGAGGCAACTTCTAGGTGAACATAGCTGTAGGTAATTAGCGCTGTGAGATCTGAATTCGAATTTATTGTGTCGTAGCAAGAGTCGACGTTTGGTAGTATGGACAAAAAAAATTGCAGCCGCCATCTTGGATTTTCATTTAGACCGAATTCACTCCTCTCTCAAAGTCAAGAAAGTCGCATGGAAGGGAGATAACGCTTATTTGCAACGTGACGATTTCTACCAGTTTACTCCTTACGTAAGCCGCGTTAAAGAACTTTGCTCAAATCCAACTTTTATTTATGCATCTTCTGTATGTATTTATATTACCTGTAGGTTTGATAAATGCAGTACCCCCTTGGTATTTTTTTGTCTAACTGTCATTTAAAGGTTCTCTGGTAGATATCGCTGCCAGCGATAAGACCGCAGATGTATCCTGAATATGAATGGTTTTGTAGATAAGCTTTGTTAAATTTGGGTGTACAATAAATCATATTCTTTTTGGGGCTAGGACTTTCAATTGTGTTTGCCTATTAGACCAACATCATCCAAAGAAATCGCGATGGAAATCAGATCGTTGAATCCAAAGAAAGCACCTGGGTTTGATTTAATCACGCCTAGAGTTCTTAAGGAGCTACCCAAAAAAGCAGTTACATTCCTGGCTAGTCTGTTTGTTTAACGGAATATTCAGAACGGGCTATGTTCCCAAACTATGGAAAATCTCTTTAATCATTATGCTCCACAAACCTGGTAAAACAGCACACGAAGTCACATCATACCGACCTATAAGCCTCGCACCAGCGTTGTCGAAACATTGAGAAAGAATTTTCTCGTCCAGACTAAAAGTATTCATGGACGAGTGTGACCTGATCCCTGTACACCAGTTCGGATTTAGAAAGTCACATTCAAATACCGAACAGGTCCACCGAGTCTACCACTCAATACGCCAGGGTTTTGAGAAAATGGAATACACCTCTGCGGCATTTCTGGACGTGCAACAGGCCTTTGATCGTGTCTGGTATAAGGGCTTACTGTGCAAAATAAAAGAAAAGCTTCCCCACTCAGTGTTTCCCATCATAGCTTCGTATTTAGATGGCAGACTATTCCAAGTAAAACAAGGAGACGAAAGATCTAGGCTTTATAATATCGAAGCTGGAGTTCCACAGGGATCGGTTCTGGGACCTGTTTTATACAATATTTTCACATCTGATCTTCCAACCACAGAAGATGTAACGGTAGCGACATACGCAGATGACGTTTCTTACCTGGTGAGCGCCAAAGAACCGGATATGGCCAGTAACAAACTACAAATAGTACTGGATAAAATGATTACCTGGCTGCATATTGCGGCCTGATTGACGCGTTCGTGAAATGCAACATTTGTGACAGAACTCTTTGTGGAGGAGCTCGACTGGGAAAGTACTACTACTGTGCCTCATTGCAGTCGCCAAGCAGCGTTGCAATATTGCAGATTGAAGTGCATCTGCAGGCGTTGACAAAGCAACTGGCTTGCGATGTATCTGAAGGCCAATTCTCGTACTTAAAAAACGTTTAAAGTTGCAATCTCATCTCAACGAATATCTATATCAAAAACTTGTCCAAAATGTACGTAAATTAGAGGTTTTTTTAACAGATTCAGACTGAGATTAGAATGTGAACGTTTGCTATTGAATTTTCAGATATTCATAGTCGTCAATGACTACAATACGTATCATCAGCTGGGCCACCTGATGTTTAATAACATGATTTGCCAATGGGCATTGGGCATTGGGCACAGGCCGCTGTAACTAAGTGATGGCAAACTTCCTATACTACTCTATCTTATTAGTTGGGAGCGTATGAAACTTTCTATCATGAACGAATCACATACTTCGCACACGTCCAAAATCGCGCCATAAGTCTACAGCTTCGGGCATATAATACGCCTTTTTGCTTATATACAAAGTATTATTATATTTGTCTCTGACTGTGTCTAGCAGAGAGCTCTTGGACGTAATAAGATGAATTAATTCCTTTAATGTAATAATTAGGAAGAAGAGCGCTACGCCAATAATATCACGACGAATCAACAGCGCGCGATGCACTGCTCGTTCAACGAACAGCAGAAACTACTGGTGCTACAGAACGAAGAGAAATTGTTTCGTATGCAACTCAAAGGTAAGAATATTATTTACGATCTGCGCCCCGCGGTTTCACCCGCATAAGTCTCGGTTCCGTGGGAATATCGGGATAAAAAGTATACTGTGTCCTAACCCAAGTCATGGTCTATCTATGTAGCAAATTTCATCCAAATCCGTTCAGCCGTTTTAGCGTGAAAGCGTAACAAACAAACATACAAAAAATCAAATCTTTTCTCTTTGTTATAAATTAGTTTAGATTTGCAAGAAAATATGAGTTAGAAAGAAAGAAGCAAAAAAATTGCGTTTATTGGCATTAAGAAAGAAAAATACACCTTAAAACTATTAAAAAAACAACCGACCTCCAAAAAAACACTACAAAGTGAAAAATAACTTTAATTTCGGAAGTCGGTATCTTGGGTTTTGTATTTTCGTTTTTTGCCACCGACTTCCGAAATTGAAGTTATTTTTCACTTTGTAGTGTTTTTTTGGAGGCCGGTTGTTTTTTTTTTGTAAAAATTTTATTTTTCACTTTTTAGTTGTGGTACCTACCCCATACACATTCGAATACCACTACCTGCTACCAGTGACAGAAACTTATCATATCATCTACATACTAAGTGGGAAAAAAATACGTATTTTGTAGCTAACTCAAAAACTATCCAAGCAAAGTTAATAAAATTTATATGGGACCAATTCGAGAGCACACCCTTTCAAACAAAAAAAGAATTTACAAAATCGGTCCACAATTGACGGAGAAATCGGTGGACAAACATAAAAAAAAAAAAACATACGCGACGAACATATAACCTCCTCCTTTTTGGAAGTCGGTTAAAAACAGAAAACAATGATTATAATGCCAAAAGACCCTCAGCTCAGCATAATGTCCGATGGCAACACAAAGTGTACCACCTGACGCTGATTTTCAGCTGCAACCCACGAGTGTCATACGCTAGAATATTAATAAAATAGAGTTCAATAAGTTGACAAATATACATAGTAAGTTTCCGTCATCCTGACAGGTGTCTGGTGTATAAGTCTTAATTGAAGATTGTTACTACTTACTATCTACGGTAAACTTTAAAGAAAAGAATTTAAAAAAAAAAATCAAAGACATAACATCAATAATGATGCTAAAACAACCGAATCTAAAAGTTAAATTAAATATTGGTGTTGGTTGTTGGTATGTTGTTGTTTGTTTTTTTTATGTAAATAAATGTAAATAACTTTCTAATACTTTGTCTGTTAAATACTCGGCAACAGTATATAATAGCTTTTTTAGGGTTCCGTAGTAAACAAGGAACCCTTATAGTTTCGTCATGTCCGTCTGTCTGTCTGTCTGTCTGTCTGTCCGCGGTCTAGCTCCGAGACCCTTAGTACTAGAAAGCTGTAATTTGGCATAGGCATGGGGTCTCAACTCGAACAAATTATAATTAGTTTAGATAAAAAAATCATAGATGGCAGCATAGATAACAATGATGAAATTAACAATCACTAAAAAGCGATAAACGGCAGATTTTGGCATAAGTAAGATTAGTAAAAATCAAAACTTCCTTGTTTAATGCTGATGTATATAATTAAACTCATAAATCATGTATTTTCAACAAAAAAGGCAAATTAAACCTTTTACTTCAAATCGAAC
Organism: Agrochola lychnidis; assembly: GCA_963680765.1. NCBI lineage: Eukaryota > Metazoa > Arthropoda > Insecta > Lepidoptera > Noctuidae > Agrochola > Agrochola lychnidis. The sequence goes on along the minus strand of OY796850.1, from coordinate 17,026,642 downwards.
TCATAGAATGATAGTTTGTCATTTTGTTCAGAGCTCTTTGCAATAGATGGCGTTTTACTCAATTTGTCATCACATGATCTGTTATTATTATACATTAGCAATTGAACTCGCGACACTGTTACCGATATCTCATTTTTAACCGACTTCCAAAAAGGAGGAGGTTATATGTTCGTCGCGTATGTTTGTTTTTTTTTTTTATGTATGTCCATCGATTACCGACCGTCGTTTGTCGTGGACCGATTTTGAAAATTCTTTTTTTGTTTGAAAGGGTGTGCTCTCGAATTGGTCCCACATAAATTTTATTAACTTTTCTTGGATAGTTTTTGAGTTAGCTACAAAATACGTATTTTTTTCCCACTTAGTATGTAGATGATATGTTAAGTTTCTGTCATTGGTAGCAGGTAGTGGTATTTGAATGTGTGGGGTAGGTATCACAACTAAAAAGTGAAAAATAAAAACTTTTTACAAAAAAAAACAACCGACTTCCAAAAAAAAACACTACAAAGTGAAAAATAACTTTAATTTCGGAAGTCGGTGGCAAAAAACGAAAATACAAAACCCAAGACACCGACTTCCGAAATTAAAGTTATTTTTCACTTTGTAGTGTTTTTTTTTGGAGGTCGGTTGTTTTTTTTTTTGTAAAAAGTTTTTTAAACGCGATTCTGCTCTTTATTAATATAAAATTACGGATCAAAGTTCGATGAAAGTATTTTTACTTTAAAGGTTTTGGATTTTTTTTTTTTTTTAAACGCGAATTTGATCTTTATTTAGATAAGATAATGTTCTATGCAAGTATTTTTATTCCACCAAGATCTTTTTTAAGTTTTCACTTCTGTCGGCACTCCCGGAGTGCCATTGTTTTTTTTTTTATAATATATTACCTACCTACTTTACATAGAAATATAATAACTCAAAGAAATCTATTAATATGTTTTTGGCAAGTACCTACCTATTTAATTATAATTTTTTCATTTTACTGATATCTTTCTAAAACTTTCTATAAAAACCGGCCAAATGCGAGTCAGACTCGCGCACGAAGGGTTCCGTACCAATATCTATAAAAACGGCAAAAAATTACGTGTGTTGTATAGCCCCCTTAAATATTTATTTTATTCTGTTTTTGGAACGAAGTTCCTTATCGCGCGTTGTGAAAGGGGGCTAGACGGAAAAAATTAAGACCAAAAGTTGGAACGACACTTTGTTTCTTTTTGAAGTGAAAACTTCTTTAGCATCGTTGTGATTTGAAACTCGATGAAACGAAAAAGCGACAGTAAAAGAGACACACATAAATTCATAAGACTTAACGTGGGAGAAAATGAGATAGGAAGCATCATAGTGTGTGGGGGGGGTGTGTCTGAGGGTGTGTGTGGGGGTGTGTCTGGGGCTGTGTGTGGGGGTGTGTCTGGGGGTGTGTGTTGGGGTGTGTGGGGGTGTGTCTAAGGGTGTGTGTGGGGTGTCTGAGGGTGTGTGGGGGTGTAACTGAGGGTGTGTGTGGGGATTTGTCTGAGGGTGTGTGTGGGGATGTGTCTGAGGGTGTGTGTGGGGGTGTGTCTGGGGGTGTGTGTGGGGTTGTGTCTGAGGGTGTGTGTGGGGGTGTGTCTGAGGGTGTGTGTGGGGGTGTGTCTGAGGGTGCGTGTGGGGATGTGTCTGTGTGTGTATATGGGGGTGTGTTTGTGAAAAAAAAACTTGAGAGGTGTCAAGGGAAACCCGGATGGAACGAAGTTCCTTTCGATTAATTAGTGAAGGAATTGTAATAAAATGAGTAGGTAAGTGAGTGCATACGCCACACACACAGCGTACACCGCAGCTCCACACAATACCAAAATAGGGAATATTGCGGCTTTTTCCCGTAATTTTAATGGAGCCAAAAGAGAGGTCTTTTTCTCCTGATTTCGGGGACCCCAAACTTGATAGGTCTACGACCTCTGGCTCCAAAGTTAAGACCCGGGGGGGTGAGATAACCCTGAAGGGGCACGGAAGAGGGGGAAGAGGAGGGAAGTGGGAGGTGTGCAGGGGGTGTATCGGGATCAGGGGTTCGCGGGAGTGTATCGAGGGGGGCTTCGGGGGGAGGTTATATATATAAGAGAGTTGTAAGATATACTTAATTCAGATATTGGGGGTCAAAAGAAAAGGGTTTCAAAATAGGGTCAAAAATGGGGTCAAAAATGGGGTCTAAGGGGTCTAACTGAATGTAGGTTCAAGCTGAGAGCGGGGTACTGGGGGGGGGATTTTATCAAAACTGATATTCCCAGCCGTTTCCGAGATATGTAAAATTTAAAAAAACACGTGTGCAATTCACACGTGGTAGAAGTGAAACCTTCAAAAATTAAAAAAAAATGTTTTTGTACGCGCACGAACACGTATTAACACACGTACACACGGCTACACATCAAGCTATACATTTCCAGTATTAGCGGACCTCGCATTGTACGGAAATCCAATACAATACGAGATCAGCATAAACTGGAAATGTATAGCTTGATGTGTAGCCGTGTGTACAACGCTGAGGCCCAAGCAAACTCCCACTATGCCTTGGTAAACACGAATGGAGGTGGTACGAAGCAGAGCGTAAAGAGAACCACGAACATAAGAACACACACAGACACACGCCCACACCCCCCACACACACAGACACCCCCACAAACACACAGACACACCCCCACATACACACAGATACACCCACACACCCCCACACGCACCCTCAGACACACCCCCACACACACCCTCAGTCACACACCCACACACAACTCCACACACACCCCCACACACCCTTTGACACACCCCCACACACCCCCAGACACCCAAACACACACACCCACACAACCCCAGACACACCCCCAGACACACCCCTCACACACAGCCCCAAACACACCCCCACACACACCCTCAGACACACCCCCACACACACCCTCAGACACACCCCCACACACCCCCAGACACACCCCCACACACACCCTCAGACACACACCCACACACACCCTCAGATACCCCACACACACCCTCAGACACACCCCCACACAACCCCAGACACACCCCAACACACACCCCCACACACCCCCAGACACACACCCACAGACAGCCCCAGACAAACCCCCACACACAGCCCCAGACACACCTCCACACACGCCCTCAGACACAACCCCACACACACCCTCAGACACACCCCCACACACACCCCTAGACACACCCCCCCAAAATAAAAAAGTGTCGTTACAACTTTTGGTCTTAATTTTTTCCGTCTAGCCCCCTTGCACAACGCGCGATAAGGAACTTCGTTCCAAAACTTCGTTCCAAAAATCCTAGCAGTAGTATTTATAACGAAATTAAAAGGAAAACTATCTATCACAATTCACAGCTAAGTAGGCTCTATAAATTAACGAGTAATAATCAACCAACGCGGTTTTGCAGTTGCAAAAATATGTTCTCCCATACATTCCGTATGAGAGAACATGTTTTTCAACTACAAAGCTAAGTTTGTTCTTGGGATAAATTCATTCCAACTACGGAACCCTTCATTGTGCGTGGTTCGACATGCACTTGGCCGGTTTTTATTTAATGTTTCTAAAAACATTTAGCCGACGTTCACACGGACGTAATAAAATCGCGGCGGGATTTTATTACGCACTGGATTTTCAACTCTCGGTGTTAAGCCGAGCGTTGAGAATCTAACGCGTTGAGACGCACTCCCGTCCCAGCGCGTTGAAAAAACACTCTGTTGGGTTTTCAACTCTCGGTGCTAAGCATAGCGTTGAAATTCCAGTGTGCGATAAATGTCGCCGCTATTTTATTACGTCCGTGCGTACGTCGGCTTACTGTCAAAATGAGTTCGGACGAAGAAGGCGTGATTTCAGTTTTAGCAATAGTAGATTTGGTAACGAGGAGAAGAAAATCTAGATTTAAGAAAGCATTGAAATGCTAAAAACTTAAAGAGACATTCGCTGCAGCGTGAAAATTGCTAGTTCACTCACACAAATGAAACTATTCCGCCAACTCGAGATTTTTTTTGTTGTTGTATTGTTATTACACTTGTCCTTGAACGCACTGTGCGATGTGCGATGTAGATAATCTTAAGTATCTAAGTCGACTCCTAGATGGCGTTAAAACTACAGTGCACAGTTAATAAAATGGAGGAAAAAAAATTAGCCAGTTCATTAGCCAGACTTAGGGAGGTTCATTTCTTTGTATGGGATTGGGTATCTGTACGTAGTATTATATTATCTGTGGCATAGGTATACATATTAATTACGCCGACAAAGTGGTAAAACAAAATTATGAAAAACATTTTTTTTTAGGGTACCTCTCATACACGTAAAGTGGTGATGTTTATTTTTTATTTTTTTACCCCATGGTGAGGGGTACCATTGGAAAGGTCCTTCAAAAATATTGTGAGTTAGTGTAAACCATTTTTGGATTCAGAGATTCGTTTGCGAAATATTAAGCTTTAAAGTGCTAATTTTTGTTAGAGTCAAGTGTCCCCCCCCCCCTGCCAGCTAAATGGTTGATTTTGGGTGTGTGAAAAAAATCACAACAGTAGATTATATAACGAAATTAAAAGGAAAACTATCACAGCTAAGTAGGCTCTACAGGTTAACGAGTAATAATCGACCAACTTAATTTTGGAGTTGCAAAAAACATGTTTTCCCATACATTCCGTATGGGAGAACATATTTTTCAACTACAAAGTTAAGTTTGTTTTTGGGATAAATTCATCCCAACTACGGAACCCTTCATTGTGCGTAGTCCGACACGCACTTGGCCGGTTTTAAAGGCCTCGGTGTATGCTCGTAACACCGTGTAGTTTCAAAAGTCGGTGGTAAAAAGATTAAAAATAAAAACAAACAAAGAAATACAAAGCCTTTCGCTTTTGTTTTTAATTTTTTGTAGGTATTTATCAAATGCTTATTTAAAAAGAAAAACATTGTTCCAGTCCATCTACTTTACTTAGTTATGTCCTAAGATAACAAAATAAAGTAAGCTTTGTTCCACAGCTTCCAAGGCGGTGTGTAGTAAGCTGGAATACAAACAGAAGGGCATGGAAAGAATGGCGCAGTCTCAGAAGGAATCACTCTATTTAATTGTAAGTAAAATTTAATAGAATATTTACCGTACCTAATTCAGAATTTTACTAATAATAGTCCTCAAAAAATCGTAAGTAAGAAAACCCGGCTCTGCAGCACGAGTTGGGCTCGCACACGAAGGGTTCCGTAACGTATTAAGATCGAGCAAAAAACGCTGAAATAAACACGTTTCTTGTATGGGGACCACTTTTAATTATTAACTTTATAATTTTTTGTTGTAGCGTCTTTAGACATAAATAATCTGTGAAAATTTCAACTGTCTACCTATTACGGTTCATGAGATACAGCCCGCTGACAGACGGACAGACAGGGGAGGCAAAAAGGGGAAATATGTTACTGATGCTTTTAAAATGTATTCACCTTGTAATGAAGTACGCTTTTTTAAATTAATGAACCTCTAAAAACTTTTAAGGCTTCTAATAATGCACACTTTTTAAATAAATTAGACTTTTTTAACTTTCTGGCCTTTTGTCATATTTGGTCGCAGTAACTAAGCTAGGGTACCCCGACCAAACGGGTTACGTTAGCTTAGTACTGTGACAAAAGAAGCGCGAGCCGAGCAAGCGAAGCGAGCGGTGAATCGGTGATGGTGAGCGCATCCTAGTTGGTCGCAGCTATTTAGTTAATATTTTTTGTTTTTTATTTGATAGTTCGAAGTATTGAATTGTTCAATAATATTTTAAGGAAAGATTGTTTGAGGATAATTACGAAGGTGACAGCCGGAGGACTTTAAAGAAAACCGAAATTATTCTAAATAAGGTTTTAATTAAGTAAAAATTACAATTTAAACTTATGCTAATTCCTATGTCTAGATTCGGACGATGCTAGTACCGAAGTGCCGAAAATTAATAATCTCTAATATTACAATTATATCGATTCCAAGCGTGGATACAGTATCAGCAGATCTGAAAGTAGGTGAGCGTTCGACGATACGAGGCGTCGTTCGTTGGTTCAGCAAAATGATGTATTACGATTTTGTGAAACATCCGATTGATGTAATTAGGTTATCATTTCGCTATTCGGCTGTATCTGTGTAGGCAGGGCACGTAACAGGTTCGATTAAATACATGCCAAAAAAAAGTATTTCTTATTTTTCTTGAGACCGAAAATTACGATTTCTCAGTTGACATATCCGGCAGATAATTTCATCTTAATTCTGTTATTTTTTTAAATTTATATAGTAGTTACTGTGCATCTTCGAAGGCAGACTGAAACAGGTATACTTAATACTAGGTTAAATTATTATAGCTGACACTTTACAGACGGCATCATTATAGTTATCGATACCCATCGGTATATAATCACAGCATAGTATAAAACGAAGTCGCTTTCTCTGTCCCTATATCGCTATGTATGCTTAAATCTTTAAAACTACGCAACGAATTTTGATGCGGTTTTTTTTAATAGATAGAGTGATTGAAGAGGAAGGTTTATATGTATAACAACCCGGTTTATACCCGTGCGAAGCCAGGGCGGGTCGCTAGTTTAATATATAATTATTTGGTTTTTGTTTTTAAGAGAATAATTGCTTCACATGGATTTGGCAAAAGAGTACACAAAACTATCTTGTACGTTTATTGATCAAGATATCTATGTCATATTGTAGTGTTACCAAGTGGAGACGATCGGCGCGCGGGTGGCGCACATGGAGGGCGCTCAGTCTGAGCGGGAGTGCTCGGCCGAGCTCGCAGAGAAAGAGGACAGGTAATGTAGGGAACAACAATATTTTTCCAAACTCGCATTTTTAATTTACGATATCTTTGATATGATGGATGGATGTGTGTAGTGACAAAAATGGATAAAGTAAGAAATGAGTATATAAGGGGAAGTTTAAAAGTGGCGCCAGTGACAGAAAAGTTGAAAGGAAATCGTTTGGCCTGGTATGTGATGAGGAGAGAAGAAACGCATGTGACTAAAAGAGTGATGAATATAAATGTTGATGGATGTAGTGGGAGAGGAAGACCAAAGAAAAGATGGAGGGATTGTGTGAGGAAGGATATGAAAGAGAAGGGAGTGAATGATAGCGTGACGGTTGACAGGGGGGTGTGGAAAGAGAAAACGTGTTGTGCCGACCCCAAGTAACATGGGACAAGAGCAGGAAGATGATGATGCTATCTTTGATATGAGAATTGACCAAATTTTCAACAAACCTCATCGTAACACGTAACATAACACACGCCTGTAATCCCAAAAAGTGTACCTAAGTATGTTTAAGTCAGTTTGTTTAAGTTCCATGTAATAGGGGGCGGAACCTATTGCCATCAACCGGGCACAAATCCAGAACCAGGGCTGCTTCGCCTGACCTGAGAATCGTACCCAGGACCTCATCATGTGCCTAGAATTTCCCCAACTATGTAAGAGGTCGGCTTCCAGTCTAACCGGATTTTCAACATCCCCTAAAACCATGAAAATATTTTTCTTAGCTTATATTGGAGTTAGAAATGAAGCTGATTTTTATATCAGCCTTCTCGAAAAACTTTGAAAATGATACCCATTTTTTTTTCGTATTTTATGGTCGCCATCTTGAGCTCATTTTCAGCATTAGATAGTACCCTTGACAATATTAGCGGTCTTTTGAAATTAGTAAATGAAATTTGTTATTGTCGACAATCAGCTTCTGTTAGCACTTCTTCGGCTGATTATTCCTGTCACTGTCGCAAAAATGACAAATTAAAAGTGCAAGATAGAGGCATGTCTAAAAGGGGACATGTATAAGCCAAAGCACGCGGTACCACTGAGCACGGAGACGTCTCGGCGACCGCTACTATATATATTTAGAGGCGGCGTTGTCAACACTTTACATACAAACCAAAGCCGAAGTCAAATAATTTATTTCAATTAGGCACATAAAGGCACTTTTGAACGTCAAAATTTACAAAAAATAGAATTGATTCTAGTCGCCCTTCCAAAAGGTAGTTTTCGTATGGAAGAAGAATGGGCAAGAAACTCCACCCAACCAAGCGTGTCATCGTTTACTCGCACTAAGAGTCAGATTACGTATAATATTTAACTGGCGGCTTTGAATGGCGTCCGTGCCCGCGCCGCTGAGCCAGTAGGTTTACATTCGCCTAATAATACTATTAATCCGATCCCGCCTGTCCCTTACTGTCCCCCAGCGACGCCCTAACCTCAAGCCCCGTACCGCACAGGGGTGCCCTTAGCGTCTAGTCGCTTAGTTTGTAAGTTTTATACCCTAGCTGAAGGCCTTAATTCATTGAAGCATCCACAAGAAAGTCAGATTAAACAGCCGACAACTTCGTAGGATGACCTGCGAGATGCCATTCAATAAAAAAATGGCGTCTGTGACAAAAGTTTTGCGCTCAACACACTTTCAGTACTGTCCCGAGACGCTGGCGGTGCGGCGATTCCGTGCACCGTGTAAGCAACGTTTATCAATGTAGTGTGTACTGTGTACAGAATGAAGGCCGTGTGCGGGCGGCACGCGGCGCGCGTGTCGCTGCTGGAGCGGCACTCGGCCAAGCTGCACGACGACATGCGGCGCCTGGCGCGCGAGGTGGAGACCCGGAGCGTCGAGCACGCCAAACTGGTGACTATCTACTGTACTGAACCCTATAGCCTCTAATGTAGTAGTGGGAGTGGAGAAATCATACCGATTTCCTCTCGATGTTTTGAGAGCAGTGGTGATGAAATATAGCTTAGGTTTAATATGTCAGCAATTGTCTGTACATAACGAGTACACTGCCGCCATGTAAATGACGGCACCGGTGTTTGACTTTATGGTGTCAGAACACCGCAACAAGAGAGCATCGGAGTCTTAAAAAATGTTTGTAATTTACCCATGGAAACATGACTGCTATACGCTTTTAAATACTATCTATCCATTCACTTGACCAAACATAAGTAAACATCATTATTATATCACAGCAAAGTCGTCTAAAATCCGCGATGCTGAGCGTGGAAGGCGGCGACAAGGAGCTAACGGCGTCTCGCACGCAGTGGCGGCGCATGCGCGTGGAGGAGGCGCTCATGCGCCTGCGCGTGGCGCACGCGGCGCGCGCCGTGGGCCGCCTGGACGACGCCGCCTTCGGCCTGGAGGAGCAGCGGCTGCAGATCGAAGCAGTACGTATACTACGTATCTTTAAAAACATAACATAAACGTCAATTTTCCCTGAAGGGTTGGGCAGAGGTGTACAGAACATCCACAGTTATACGCATAAATCCATACTCCGAGCTGCTCCTAATAAATTCTTAAGAGCCCATAGCACCTCAGCTGAAATTCACTTTTTATCTCGCTCGCACCATTCTGCTCGCGGACTGAGTGAGAGCGAGACTGAGTGCGGAGCTCGCGGCTCCAAGTTGCCAATAGCTTAGGTAATTTCTTTTTCGGCGAAAATAAAGGTAATCTATACTAATATAATAAAGAGGAAAGATTTGTATTTTTGTATGTAACGAATAAACTTAAAAACAACGGGAACGATTTGAAAAATTCTTTCAGCAATGGATAGCTACATTATCAGCGAGTAACATAGGCTATATTTTATCCTCGTACTCCCACGGGAAGGGGAACTACGCGGGTGAAACCGCGTGACGTCCGCTAGTAAAAAATAAAATAAAGTAGTATCTGCTTTATAGTTAGTTCAGTTATTAACTATGCAAAGTTTATGATCTAATTTGAAGTATTTTTTTTCAATACCAGCGGTTTATTGTTCGGTTTAGAGGTAACTTTGGATATTTATTCCATAGAGAAAATTTTATGGAATCCTGTTTTCGTCAAACGTAGTACTTTCCTCAACTTTAACATATATTTATTTCAAAATTAATGCTGCAGTTTTTTCGATACGGAGGATCTTGCTAAAGAATTTGAGGTGTATATGCCCTTAACACTAGTCAGTCATTCGTCCATACAAACGTAGTATGGTGATTACTCGTTTGTTTGACGGTGTACGTTCAAAACAAAAAAAAAAGTGATATCAATTTGCCTTGTCCCTTAATTAGCCCTATGTTCTATGTTATGGGGTTTGGTTTCCGCACTTAGTCCGTCAGGTGGACCATTGTGCGTGGGCCATGGCGGCCGTTTGGTGGTTATTGCAACCAGCCCACCTCCCTCCAGAAGTTAATTAAAACTCCTGGTCTGTTCAGAACGTCAGTGAAAGATCTGGGTGACCCGAGGGTTTCTGTTCTAATTTTAGTAACACCTGTGCATTCGAAGAGTACGTGCGCGACGGTTTCCTCAGCCTCCATGCACGCCCTGCACAGAGGACTGTCCGTTATGCCTATTGTGTGGAAGTGTTTGTTTAGCGAGCAGTGACCCGTGATGGTCCCCGTCATCAGGCGCAGGCCATTCCTGTCAAGGCTTAATAAACGCCTCGTTAGCCTGCTATCCAAGGATGGCATTGCTTCCTTGGACTGCCTGCAGCCCGGTGTCGAGGTCCACCAATTCTCCGCTTGGGTTTGGGTGAACTCCTGTAGCCACCTGCGTATCTGGTTGAATGGAATTGGCACGATCGGCTCGGGTCCACAGACTGCTGTGCTAGATCCTCTTCTCGCAAGTTCGTCAGCAGCGTCGTTACCCAGCGATCCGCTGTGTCCTTTTATCCATTGCAGTGTCACCGTATTGCAGCTAGATACCGTTACTTGTTCTAGTGCATTGTGACATTCTAGTGTTAACTTTGAAGTAATATATTTTTTCTGTAAGGATTGGAGAACTGAGGCGCTATCGGAGAGTATACGTATGTGAGTGTCCGTAACTCTCCTGGCTGCTATGGCGTGGGCCGCTTGTATGATGCCCACACACTCCGCCTGATAGACGGTGTTGAACATGCCCAGCGGGCGGGATATATTTATGTTGAGGTCGTGTGAGAAGACTCCAACTCCGGTTCCGGAGTTGGTCTTTGATCCGTCGGTGTATACTCTCAGCTCTTTCGGGCCTGAGTAGTCACACTGTTCTTCAGTAAGTATTATGTTGTAGTATCTTTGAAAGTGGTGTGACTTCGAGGCTTTGTCACAGGGTGATGCCATCATTGGTTGTCGTTTGATCACATCTTCCTTTATACGTGTGTGCCTAACCCTGGAATCTTTGCTCAGGGTTCCTGATAAATGGAGCCTAAAGGCGGCCAGGGCCGCCTCCTCCCGCACGATGAGGTGCAAAAGCGGTAATCCAAGCATTGCCTGTAGGGCGGCAGTGGGTGTAGTTCTCATACTGCTGGTGATTGCAACACAAGCAAAACGCTGCAGTTTTTCGAGATCTCTTTGGGCTGTGCTCAGGTCTGTCCTAGGCCACCAGACCAGTGAGCCGTATGTAATAATTGGTCGGATGACTGTGGTGTATAGCCAGTGGGTGACCTTGGGGCTAATACCCCAATTCCTTCCAAGCAGTCGCTTGCACTGCCACAGGGATATGCTGGCTTTTGTAGTGATATAGTTCGTGTGTTTTGCCCAGTTCAGTTGTTTGTCCAAAAAGATGCCCAGTTATTTGGTTTCAGTTGAAAGGCTTAGGATTGTTCCAAAGAATCGTGGTAGTTGTAGTGTGGTTAATTTCCTCTTTTTAGTGAAGAGAATCAGTTCGGTTTTTGTAGGGTTCGCTGAGAGTTGGTGCTCGTTGCACCACTCCTCTACTATTTTCAGGGCTTGACGCATGAGATTGCATAGAGTGTTCTCGTGGGTCCCGTTTATTATTATGGTTATGTCATCGGCGTAGCCTACAGTGAAATAACCTTTGTCATTGAGTGTTTTGATGAGGCTGTCTGCTACCAGGTTCCATAGAAGCGGTGAGAGGACGCCTCCTTGTGGGCAGCCCTTTGCAACGATGGCCCTTGTAGTGTCATTTACTGTGACTTGTACAGCTCTCAATTTGAGCATGTTGGTGATCCAGCCACTCAGGGTCGAGTCTATGTTGTGTTGGTCGAGGGCCATTTTTATGCTATTAAACATGGTTTTGTCAAAGGCGCCCTCGATGTCAATGAAGGCGGCCAGTGCTGAGCATTTGTGGTCCACTGCGCATTCAATTTTAGAAACCACGCTGTGCAGCGCTGATTCTGTTGACTTGCCCGTGGAATACGCATGCTGTTGTTTGTGAAGTGGTTTTACCCGGAGAGGTCCATCTCTGATGTGCCTGTCACAGAGTCTCTCGAGAGTTTTAAGTAAGAAGGAAGTGAGGCTTATGGGCCTATAAGCCTTGGGTTGTGTATAATCGGTCTTGCCAGGTTTGGGTATGAAAATGACTTTCACCTCGCGCCATGCGAGAGGTATATATCTAAGTGCTATGCAGGCTCGATAGATCTCCACCAGCCCTGGTGTCAGATGATCTATCCCCCCCTGCAGCAGGGCTGGGAAAATCCCATCCAGCCCCGCCGACTTGTATGGCTGAAAGGTATTGATAGCCCACTTTATCCGGTCTTCTGTTACTATATTGCGGGCTCTTGACCAGTCTTGATCCGTTGGGGTCCATTCTGGTTCAGCCTCCCACGACCTATCCTCTAGGATTTTACAGTCTGGGAAGTGAGTCTCGAGAAGGACCTTACTGGTTTCGTAGTCAGTTAGTGTATATGAGTTATCGGGTTTTTTCAGCGCACCAAGAGTTCGGTCCTGATCGGTTGATAGGATCTTCCTTACCCTTGCGGCCTCATTATTTGTCTCAATGGATTCACAGAATTTTCGCCATGCCGTCCTCCTGGCGGTTCTGATCTGTTTTTTGTAAGTATATTGGGTCTCTTTGTATATCTCCCAGTCGTCCGGGAGTCTCGTGTTTTTTGCTCTGTTAAATTGCTTACGTAGCGCATCTCTAAGTTTACTAAGTTCAGCGTTCCACCAGGGGTTCCTCTCGTTCCTGCCTTGTGGCGCTCTTAGTTTACAGCATGCGTGGTATGCTTCAGTAAGATATTCTGATAGTTTTGTCACGGTGTATTCTAATTGTGCTAGGTCTTTTACGGTTACTAGTGTTAGGTGTCTAGCTAATAGGGAGGCTAGAAGGCGTTTGTACTCGGGTACATTGGTGCGCCTTGGGTTTCGCCTCGGTGCGGGTTTCCTAGTCTTTGTAGTGAGTGTAAAGCGGATCCTTCTGTGGTCTGAGCAAGAAGGTTCGTCCGATACGTGCCAGTTTGTGATAAGGTTTGTCGCGTTTTCTGTAGCGAGTGTCAAATCTATGATCGTTTGTCCTCGGACTGTAACCCAAGTGGGTTCTGAGCGGTTAACAATGTTAAGGTTAGTAGAGAATAAATAGGTGGATAGTACCTCTCCCCTGGAGTTCGGTGCGGCGCTCCCCCAGAGCGGGTGGTGGGCGTTAGAGTCGGTGCAGATGATTAGGTCCGAATTTGTGCGCTCGCAGTGTTGCACCAGGTCGGCCATCTCTTTTGGCGGACAGTCTGCGTCCTCGCCTGGCATGTATACCGAGGCCAGTACAACATCTGGAACGCTACTATCAGTTTGGAGCCTGACAGCTGTCAGGTCTCTGGAACAGAATTGAGTGAGTGGCGTAAAAGGAATTTCTTTGGGTATGTAGACACAGGTTCTTGGTTTGTCTGAGCTGTGCGTGTTAAGGATTAGCTTACCTCCGATATTACCAAGGCCGCATATTTTATTGTTCCTGATCCACGGCTCTTGGATCAGTGCGATAGTTCGGGGCTTTACCTCCAGCGCCCTGCGCAAGCTAGCCGTGGCAGTCTGGCTATGCTGGAGGTTGGTCTGGATGATGTAGAGGGGCGATGACGGCGGTGGAGAGTTAGTTGGAGTTGGTTAGTCGGAGATGGATCCATCGGAAAGCCTCTCCACTACCTCCTCTCTATAATTGTCGTCGTGTCGTTCGCCCGGCGGCGGCGACGAGGCGAGTAAACGCTCGCTCCAGCCAGGTGATTCAGGTGGTATTGAGTCAACGTTGTCAGCCATTGCCGCTCGGGCCATGACCTCCTCAAGTTGGTCGATGTCTGGGTCATCCGTCTGTGTCAGCGTCGGTTGTGCAGTCTTTGTATCGCTGTCGGTCTGGACGTCAGAGGGTTCGGTCGTGGGCCAGAAGCGTACGTATATCGACCCAAGTAGGTATGATATACGTCGCTCCCGGGCCCGGACCTTTACGGCTTCCTCCGGTGGCAACCCCAGGGTAATTAGCCCTGTATGAAAGCAGAATTGGGAAAAGTATTGGTTTGGAAGTTATGAGCGTCAAAACTTCCATATTTCAACACTAATTTTAACTCATCTTTAGGCGCAAATAAATGTATGTAGTATGAAAATGGCAAAATAGAAACCGTTCAGGGATAGATAATTTATTAAAAACTTCAAATAATTTTATTTTGAGTGGATACATTCAGTAGTTTTTCCATAATATCTGTGTATACACCCAAAAATCTGTTCATGAAATTTTAAGCGCTCGTTTTCGTTATAAATCGTCGTCTATTTCACTTAATAAATAAATAAAAACTAGATAAATAAATACAAAATAAATAAAACTAAATACTTAAATAACTTTACTAAATAGCATGCTTACTAGGTACGCCACCAACGAGTTCGAGCCGTTGACTAGCGGAACCTTAACGGAAAAGCTAAATAACATTCCATACAGTAATATTGCCAAAGTAATCAAAATAGCGAAATATTTGCATCTATTTGCGAAGTTGCCCACTTTCAAAATGCACGCTTTACAATTTGAAAGACAAAGCAATGCTGATTTATTTTGACTTTTTATACTATACCCGAGTCGCTTTAGCATTGCAATAGCGGTCATTGCCCTTTCCTAAATATCTCTCCGTAGGAACCAAAACAATAAACAATGTATGGTTTTTTTCGTTATTAAAACATGTTGAAAATCGGACGTTATAGTACATTACTGCCGCGGTCTATAATGACTACTTTGCTGGTCGCGCTGATGATGGCCGACAGCGCAGCGTAGCGCAGCTCCAGGCCCACACAGCGCGGTCAGCGTGCAGCACTTGATGGACGAGCTGAGATAAAGGCCGAGGCCGTAGGTCGAGGCCTTTACAGCGAGGACAGCAAGGGCTGCAATGATGGCCAAGCTGGAAGGCCTAGAGCGTAGCTAGGCTAGCTCGAGGCAATCATAGCGTGACCAGCGAAGCAGTCATAGTGGGCCAAGGCTTGTATAGTGCTTTACTCAAAAATGCAAGTACCTAATCTAAATAAAACCAGCAAGTAAAAATTTAAATTTCCTACTGATTTTCCACTGCACAAATTTTTCATATGCAAGCTTATATTTTTCCTTTAAGTTTCGCGGTATTAAATTTTCAACCACCAATTTAGCTTCATCTTTAATGTCTGGCGGTGTTAAACACATTGAATCGGAAGAATTTTCGCTTTGAGAGCTCATTTTTAGCAAAAAAGTCACTAAATAAAAATAAAATTTTCGCTGAACCGCGCTTTTGTTACTTCTTTGTTTTTTTTTTTTTTTTTAACAATGGTAGTTGGAACTATTTAGCCAAATATGGAATAAAATCTTTTTGTACCTATCTCTATAAATACAAACAGCTGTGTTTTAAATAAAATCTTTTTGCATTTGTTTTTTTAAAACGTTAAACGTCAAAATAGCGGCCGGCAATGTTTTGCCGGCCTGTTAGAGCGACCAGCAAAACTTTGCCGGCCGCTCCTTGAAACAGAACGGCAAGGTCGACTTTGCTCAAACAAGGTTGTCAAAATAATGACCACATTACATGCATTTTTGAGTAAACGGACTTTATTTCAGTTTTTGAAATAAAGAATACTAGAAAATGTAGGTGGGTTCAATGAGCGCTATTGCTACGTTACGTTGACTCGGGTATATCAGTTATAGATTGATTTCGGGAAAGCTTCATCAGCCTAGAACTATGTTGGGGTCTGCATCCAGTCTAACCGGATGCAGCTGAATACCAGTTTTTACATAGAGCGACTGCCTATCTGACCTCCACAACCCAGTTACTATGTAACACGATATATTACTTGGTAAGACTGGATATTGGTTTCGGGAAAGTTTCTAGAATTATCGAGATCAACTTGACTCAGTTTCAATTTCGATATCCCTTTTCGCTTCCTTCCTTCATACTAAATGCCATGACAATTTTGTCGTCACTAGGCCATGGACGAGCGCTTAGTCGAGATAAGCACGCGGCGCGAAATGTTCAGCGTGCAGAAGCGCGCACTGTTCGAGGACTGCGGCAAACTGCGCTCCGAGATACGAGAGCGGGAGCAGCGCATCGAGCAACTTATCAAAAGGTGCCGGAATAAATTCTCTAAGACTCAGCAGTACTCAACAGCGCAGCAGGAGGCGACAGCCACCGGTGGCTGTGGTCGGCTAGTTTGTGCCGACCCTAGAAAAAAAATGGCGGTGAAAACCGCGTCAAAACCCGTCAACGCGCTCACACAGATACACACGAAAATAGACTTTAATTTATAATATCCAATTATATAGATTAATTTGGCCCCATTGGCTATCATAAACCCATCTCGGACACAGTCTAAGTTTGGAGTTCCTTCACAGGATGTCGCATCTCCTTTCCTGCCACCTTTCAGGATTTAAACGAGTCAAACGCCATCTAACATAACACCACGCCTGTGTACCCTGAAGGAAATACACCCACAAAAACCCAATAACACTAGTTTTTAGTTCATCTAAAATTGCGTGATTTGGTATTTGATATTTTTAATATATATGTTTCAGATACGAAATATTCATTGACTCGCTGGGTAAAGATGACTCTGGGCAGCAGCTCACGGTGACTTTCTTCAAAATCAAGGTACTTGTCCTATTACTAACATAATACATTTTCTCTTGTATATTGTACATGTATTTTGCAGGTGAAGTTATATTAGATAGATAGATAAATCGTTTATTTAGTACACACAAAAGACAGCACAACATACAATAGCACGATAAAATGATAACTAATTAGCTATTAGGAAATAGCCGCAAGGTGACAATATACAAACAAATAAAAGGAAGAAAACAAGACATTTTGATGACACTATTGGCTATGACACAATGTAAAATAATGGGTCAATGGTGCGGTGTGTGTCTTAAGGTTGTACCAAATGGGAGTCCAGCTCAGCATGTGCCAGGCAAATATACCTGACGCTGATATTCTGCTGAATCCCTGCTTTGCTAATTGAAAGTTTCATTAATATAACATAACCTGTCGCTCGCTTTTCACGGCACTTGAAATAATGAGTCGCTTTGTGCCGAGCTGATTTGTACGAGCAAACACTAGCCAACATTAGTAAACACACCGAGGCCACAGACACGCCTTCACGACAAACATTGCCCTACTAATATGGCCGCGTTCACACCAAACGTATAGTCAGCCGCCGACTGTGAGCGTTAAGTTCAAAATATATTAAAAAAATAACGTCTACCGCCGACTGACTGCTGATTGTGACGAGCGTTACGTTCGGTGTCGACGCGGCCTAAGTGGTGTACACACGTACAGTTCGCGGCCGAGCGCGCGGAGCTGCGCGAGCGCGGCGCGGCGCTGGACGCGGACATCGGGCGGCGCGAGCGCGACGTGTCGGCGCTGGAGGCCACGCTGCGCGTTGTGCACGCCGCGCACCAGCACTTCATACACCACATCTCGCCGCTCGGCGAACATTGTATGCTTACTATTTAAACATTCTAACATCCTGACTATAAAATAAATCATGACCTCTGAGTAAAGATATTTAAGATACAGTAAATAATTTAATGTCATTGCTTCGGTATTTCTTCTCAGGGATCAGTAAACTAGGAAATGTCGGCGCCATCTTGTTTTAAAATATTTATGTGTAAAAATGTCTTAAAAGATCTACTTACAGAAATAAACATCATTTCATCATTAGTGACCGATGAAATCTTACAGGCTGGTCCTTAAAAAAATATTTCTCTGTTTTGTCTAAACAGTTGCTAATAGAGCGGTAATCTCCCAACTAAATATGAAATTTCATACAGCATTTTTCTAATATTCTTAGCATCTGAAATAGAAGAGTTGAACAGCTTACGGAACCAGTTCTTCGAGCTGCGCGCGGAGCTACAAGCGCTGCAGGCGAACGGCGCGCGCCTCGAGAACTACAACCGCGACGCCGAAGCGCGCCTGGCGCTCATGGCCGAGAAGAACAAGCAGCTCGATGCTAGAAAGTTTGTGAACTTTTCTGTTTTGGGTTAACTTATATCATCTATCGGCCATCCGTTCTGCGAGCAATGTGCCCTGCCCATTGCCACTTAAGTTTGGCAATTCTTCGGGCTATGTCGGTTACCTTGGTTCTCCTGCGGATCTCTTCATTTCTGATTCGATCACGGGTCGAAAGGTTCTGGAGTGGCGACCACGTACCGGAAGACGTAACGTTGGAAGGCCGGTCACAAGATGGACCGATGCCCTTGTGAAGGCCGCAGGAATCCGCTGGATGCGGAAAGCACAGAATCGGTCGAAATGGCGGTGCTTGGTGGGAGGCCTATGTCCAGCAGTGGACGTCTTTTGGCTGAAATGATGATAGCATTTATACAAATATTTTAAAAAGAAAATAACAAAGAAATGAGAACTGAATCGAAGTGCCAATTCTAAAATTTTACTATGAAGAAAAACGGAACCCTTATAGGATCACTTCGTTGTTGGTCCGTCAGTCTATCAAAATCCTTTTTCTCAGGAACGCGTGGAGGTATCAAGTTGAAATTATTATCAAATACGTAGGTCTATACTCTCTGAGAACTCTAAAAAAAATCAAGCTTCTAAGTCAACGCAAAAAAATACGGCCATTTATGGCGACATATTTTGATACTCGCCATCGATCACTAATAAAGAACAGAAATCAAAACCTACATAGTACTTCCCATTGACAGGAAGCAAGGTCTAACAGCACGTGTAAAGGAAAAAGTCCGAAAATAGTTAATTTGTAGTTTTATAAAAAAAAAGGATGTAATCCCATTTTTAGGGTTCCGTAGTAAACAAGGAACCCTTATAGTTTCGTCATGTCCGTCTGTCTGTCCGTCTGTCTGTCCGTCTGTCTGTCTGTCCGCGGTCTAGCTCCGAGACCCTTAGTACTAGAAAGCTGTAATTTGGCATAGGTATACATATTAATTACGTCGACAAAGTGGTAAAACAAAATTATGAAAAACATTTTTTTTTAGGGTACCTCTCATACACGTAAAGTGGTGATGTTTATTTTTTTACCCCATGGTGAGGGGTATCATTGGAAAGGTCCTTCAAAAATATTGTGAGTTTGTGAAAACCATTTTTGGATTCAGGGATTCGTTTGCGAAATATTAAGCTTTAAAGTGCTAATTTTTGTTAGAGTCAAGTGTCACCCCCCCCTGCTGGCTAAATGGTTGGTTTTGGGTGTGTGAAAAAAATCACAACAGTAGATTATATAACGAAATTAAAAGGAAAACTATCACAGCTAAGTAGGCTCTACAGGTTAACGAGTAATAATCGACCAACTTTGCAGTTGCAAAAACATGTTTTCCCATACATTCCGTATGGGAGAACATATTTTTAAACTACAAAGTTAAGTTTGTTTTTGGGATAAATTCATCCCAACTACGGAACCCTTCATTGTGCTTGGTACGACACGCACTTGGCCGGTTTTTTTTGCAATTTACTTTTGCAATTGGAGAATTGACCGGGACGTATATCGATGCATGGAAGAACATGTTTTTCAACTACAAAGTTTGGTTTTGGGATACATTAAGCCCAACTACGGTACCCTTCTTTGTACATGGTCTGACACGCACTTAGCCGGTTTTTTTTTTCGTAACATATTTACGCCCAGTGACTGTACTGTGTTAGTATATGGTGTGCCTAATTAAAATGTTATGTCATCAGAAATGAAACAGAGCAAGAGTTGGAGACGTCTCGCGAGCGCATGGAGCGGCAACAGGTGCACCTACAAAACGCGCGCGGTATCGTCGCGACCAACGCCAAGCGCGCGCAGAAACTGGTGGAGGGAGTCGACGAGTGGCGACTGTTCCAGGTCTGTCACGGCAACACCGCATCTACGCTCACCAACTTATTTACCCGACTGCGGCGGAGCCCAAAGGGAGTTTAATGTTTTTGAAATGAAAACTTCTTTAGGCGCGTTGGGCATTTTCGAGATGGGAAAAACAATTGAACTCGCGACACCGTTACTGACACCTCATTTTTGTAAATGCGATTGTGCTCTTTATTTATATTACGTTACAGATCAATGTTCTATGCAAGTATTTTTACTTTAAAGGTTTTGGAAGTATTTTTTTTTATCAACGCGATTGTGCTCTTTATTTAGATAACGTTACGGACCAATGTTCTATACAAGTGTTTTTCTTCAAGGCGATCTTGTTCAAGTTTTAACTTCTGTCGGCACTCTCCTGTCTCTGTGTTCCCTTCTAGAGGCAAGGCAAAACGAGCGTACAATCAATCAACTCAGCCTATCACAGTCCACTGCTGGACATAGACTTCTCCCAGGTTACGCCACAACACCCTGTCCTCCGCCTTCCACATCCAGTCTGTCCCAGCCGGCTTCTTAGGGTCGTCGGTTCATCGTCGCTGGGGGGCGTACCACACTACGCTCGCCGATACGTGGTCTCCACTCCGACTCGTCTGAAAACGCGCGTCCGGATTTTAACAAATGAGGTGTCATGTGATTCGTGTTGATAACACTTTCAAATATAAAACTTCAATTTTAATCAATATAAAACTTTCAAAGATTGACAATAAAAAAAAAAATTGCAATAGCAAAAAACCCGACTGCAACAGATCTCAATCACTTCTCAAGTACTCTGATACAGTTGGTGGTATCAAATCTGAGACTGAACTGACACCTAACTAGTTGCAGTCGGGTTTTTTTGATATTTTCAATAGCTTTTTATCGATTTCATGACCGGCTGGAAAGGTGTAGATACCGGTGTTGGTAAAAACAGACACACGAAACTAATCAGCTTAAACTTCGAAATGCCAACGCATTTACAATTACTCTGATATTGAAAATTTCCATAGGCGGCGGCGGTGACGCCTTATTTTATTTGCAATATAAAGAAAAATGTTTTAAATTCTGTCTCCATAGGTCGATCACAAAGTAGCGTAATGTGTGGCATAATATTTCACATGTCTTTCGCTCTTTTTAGGGTTCCTTAGTAAACCAGGCAGTGGCGGAGCAAGATCAAAATTTGATGTGGGCGAGGTACAGACGCTAGCACATCAGGCTACTACGATCTGTCAAATTTATTTAATAGATTTTCGAATTTATCGCTGAAGAATAAGATTCAAAGTTGATTGGGAAAATTTGACAGTTTGGGGTAGCTTGATGTGCTGGCGTCTGTACATTTCGCGAGGCCCTCAAAAGTCGCAAGAAGACGAAAAAAAAATACAGTTGAACAGTTGTCAAATTTTTAGGCAGGTATAGGTCGATTTATAGGATAGGCCATTCAAAAATATTGCGAGTATGTAAATACCATTTTGCTGTTCAGTGCCGGGAACCGTCCTGGAGAGCTCATATAAAAAAATATAAAAAAAAATATAAAAACTTTATTGTTCAAGTAAACAGTACAAATTCAAATAGCACTAGCCTCCACACTAGGATTCCCTGTGTCGTGGAGACTAGTCTCTTTCGTCTTACAACTCTAATACATAGTAGGTACTATATGTAGGCACTTAAGTAACATCAGTCGGTAAGATTTATGAAGTGACAATAATCGAGTGTTATTCCAGTACAATAAATTCACCTTAAAATATTGTAATAAAGTTACATGCATTATATTTAAACGTGTTTGGTGTATTGTATACGTGTGTGGTGTGGATGTGTGATGAATGAGTGAGTTAAGGTGGGTTTGGACCAAACGAAGATAAGACAAGGTAAGAGCAAATCCTTTCCTGACATCCCCAACATTTCTGCAGGTATGGATAGACCAACGAAAGAATACTCCCACTCCATTTAGACAAAGGGACACCAGAAAAGTGGGTACAGAAAAAGCTTACGCTCGTATGGTCCAAGTCGACCTTTATGTATTAGTGTGATGAATGTGTGTGTTGTGCTCATGAGTTAAGGAACTTCTCTGTGCTTTCGTAGTCCATTCCTGCCAGAAATTTTGGAAGGTGATTTTTACATTTATTTCTAGTCATGGTCAGTATATCCATTTCACTGTTGAGCTTACTGTAAATAAATGGTCCCATATAAAGAAAGCATCTATTGCCAAAGAAGAGTCTACATTTAGGTTTATGCCATTTGGGCTTATTTGCATTTCTAAGAGAGCGCACGTTGATGTATGTTAAGGCGCTATGGGCATTTTTGTGGTACCTCAGTGCGACTGCCATAATGTACAATTGGCGCACACGCAGAACACCAGTCTCTTGGTACAGTGTGTCAGTCGAGAAGCGCATTGGTTTTTTGTGAGTTACCTTAAGAAGAGCCCGTTGAGCGCGCTCCACTTTCATTAGATGCGTCTTATGTGCTACACCCCATGTTATGATGCAGTAGTTGAGAACAGATTGGCAGAGTGTGTGATAAAGCATTTTCAAAACAGTGTTGTTAGCAATCCGGCCCATTTTTTTGAAAATGTGTATAAGCTTTCTTACCCGACCACTTACATGCTCTATTTGTTTTGACCAGCTAAGGTGTTGATCTATGTGAACGCCGAGGTACCTGATGTGTTTGACTTGCCCAAGGCTTGGGCAGGTACATCTTGTTGGTTCATTACTATGACAGGAGTGTAATTTTACTGAGAGATGGTCCGGGCAGGAAGTTCTTATGCTGACGCTAAAATTAATAACCTTCGTTTTCTCTACGTTGAGCGTCAGTAGATTGTGGGTAAGCCAACTGGAAACCAAGCTTACACCCATGTTTGCAGCCTCTTGGACGCCTTCCCAAGTTTTGTCAAAGAAAACTATGGCAGTATCATCAGCGTAGGCGAATATTTTTGCTCGGTCCAGTTCCAAAGTACAGAGAGTGTTTATGTATAGGATAAAGAGTGTCGGCCCGAGCACACTACCCTGAGGAACTCCGTAGTTAAGGCTGGCATAGCTGCTGCACTTGTCACTCACGCGAACCTTTTGTGTGCGGTTAGTTAAATAAGACTGAAACCACTCCAGAGTCAAACCACGAATACCAATAGCTTCCATCTTTTTAAGGAGAATACGCCTGGACACCGTATCAAATGCTTTTGCCAGGTCAAGGAAGACACCAGTGCATTTATACCCGTTGTCCACTTTATTTACTACAAAATCAACTAGGTTAGTGACTGCGTCCTCCGTTGACCTGTGCTTGCGAAAGCCATACTGATTATCTGATATCAAGCCGTTTTTCTCAAGGAAACTGAGGAGTCTGCTGTTCATAATCTTCTCCAAGATTTTAGATAGGGATGTAAGTAGAGATATCAGTCGATAATTCGATGGGACTTTTTTATCACCTGCTTTAAAGATTGGACATACATTAGCGGTTTTCATTAGCCTAGGAACTTTCCCAGTTGAAATACTCAAATTGCACAAGAAGGTAATTGGTGCAGCAAGAACATTTTTGCATAACTTTAGTGTCCTGTTCGTAATTCCATCTCATCCAGGTGCTGAATTATCTTTGAGGTTTGCTATGATCTTTTTAACCTCAACTTCGTCTGTTGGCGTTGCAAAGAAAGATTCGCTAGATGGGTTTTTATCGTGGAAAAGTGTCATAGCAGCGAGTTCTGTTTCTGTTTTATTAATACGGAGCAAAGTCTTTTCAGCAAGCTGCTCACCAACTTTCGTGAAGTATTGATTCACATTATTTAGGGACTTTATGGGATCCGAGTGTATTTTTAGTAGTTCTAAGCCACTCTGGCTCTATTTTTAATATTACAGATATTTTTAATAGCCGTCCATGTTTTTTTACTGTCTCCGTTTGCATCTTCTAATAGTTTCCTTTCATTGTCTGTTTTCAAATTTTGCATTAAGTTGTTACAAAAGTTTCTATAGGTTTTATATCGCTGCTGTATGATCGGGTTTTCTTTGTTTACGGGTTTTTTCGCTTCCATGTGTAACAGGTCTCTTTTTCGAATGCACTTTAACAAGCCTTTAGTAATCCAAGGTTTTTTAATGGCCTTTGAGTTTCGTACAGTCTCCGTTGTTGTAAAAGCGGATATTTTCTCACTGAGCATTCCTGTGAAATCTGAGACGGCTTCGGTTACGTCGCTGTAGTTATAGATGTGGCTCCAATCAGATTCGGCGATTGCTTTGGATAAATTTGGGTAGTCTATTTTCACTCTATTATTACTGCTAGGCAACAAACAGGGAGTGGATTTAGCGATTCCAATGATGACCGTATCATGATCTGTTATTCCTGAATTACATATTATTACTCTAGCAGTTCTTTTAGTTTTTAACAAAGCATGATCTAAACAAGTACGATCACGTGTAGGGAAACGATGGCCCGGATAGTAACCATAATGCCCAGTGATGTCCAAATAGTCGTTCACACGACTGTCTCCAGAACCAATGCCTATATCAATATTGATATCACCTCCAATGACACAGTTAGCTGTTGATTCGCATGATTGCATGATTTTCTCAAGAGAATTACAAAAATTATGGGTGTTGTGAAAAGATGGCGACCTGTAGAGAGCACAAATCATAAACTCTTCACCAACGTGAATGAGCAAACAGTTTGCGTCCTTAAAAATCGGTTCTTCAATTTCCACTTGGAGACTACTTTTGAAAAAGACAGCAATGCCATCATTTTGATTAAAGTAGCGTTTAGAGTAAAAGCATTCATAATTTTCAAGACGGAATACGGGTGTGGTATCACTTAGGCGACACTCAGTCAAAATGATTAAATCAGGCAAAAAGTTCAAACAAGATAAGAAAACAGTGAAATTGTCAAAGTTCTTTTGAATACTTCTTATATTCTGACTGATTATCGTCAGTTGTGAGTACACATCGCCAATATCATTGAAACATTTTTGTGGGTCATTGTGCTTCGTGCTTATGTATAAATGAGTCTCATCCAGATCGTTGATTAAATTATAACAATCTGCCATATTTATTATTAATAATATAGGGGTGGGATAGTGGCTTTTGTTTAGGGTCACTCAAGTAGACTATAAAAACGGGGGTGGGGTAAGGGATTATAATTTTAAAGTTTTGTGACATTGAGAGCACGGAGAGGTTTGTAGTGTTGGATGTGTATGTGTATTGTGATGGTGTGTAAAAACATGTGTCGGAATAAAGTTTCTGTGATAAAACTAAAATAAATAATAATGAAACAAAAGGTTTTATACTATACTTGAAGTTAATTATTAGTTCCATATATTTCTCGTAGTTGTTGAAAAGTATTTTCATTTTTGACAACTGTATACTTCTCTCCTTCCTTTTTACGCAGAAACACGCGTCCATTTGCAATCCAGCAGTATTGAAATTGTTCAGTTCTAGCGAAATCACGAGCGAGAAAGTGGAGTCTTTTTGCTTTTGAGGTTAAATGTTCTGAAATAAACAAGGCCGCTTCGGGCCCATCAAGACCCAGGTGAGATGTATTGAGTTGCCGTCCTCGTTGGGTGGTGTTATATTGTTTCGCGCTACTTAAGAATTTTTCCTTGAAAAAGTTGTTTGAAAATTCAGTGATGATTGTGGATGTGGTAGCATTCTCCTTTGAGGGTAGCCTATGTATATCCTTAATATCATAGAGGGAGTACTCTAATCCCGTTGTTTTGATCAGACTTGTAACCATACTCAGTAATTCCTCCTTCTTTTCTTTCTTCTTCTTGGGAACGCCCCTGATCTCAACGCTGGTTTTTCTAACAAATCAAATATATCATGTCAATATATTTATCGTTTTAAGACGAATAAAAATTTTTCGACGCGTTCACGGCTTTTATGTAATGCCTAAACCTTCGAGGTGCGAGGTCCCTCGGACCGCGAGGCCGTAGGCGGTGGCCCACGTCGCCCACGCCTTACGCCACCTCTGAAACCAGGGACCCTTATAGTTTCGTCATGTCCGTCTGTCTGTCCGTCTGCGGTCTAGCTGAGAGACCCTTAGTACTAGAAAGCTGTAATTTGGCATGGGTATACCATATTAATTACCCCGAAAAAGTAGTAAAATAAAATTATGGTTTTTTTTAGGGGAGGTCCCCTACACGTAAAGTAGTGATGTTTTTTTTTTTAATCCCATTGTGTTGGGTATCATTGTGAGTTTGTGAAAACCATTTTTGGATTCAGGGATCCGCTTGCGAAATATTAAGCTTTAAAGTGCTAATTTTTGTTAGAGTAAAGTGTGTGTGTGTGTCCTGCCAGTTAAATGGTTGGTTTTGGATGTGTGGAAAAAATCACAGCAGTAGTTTATATAACGAAATTAAAAGGAAAACTATCACAGCTAAGTAGGCTCTACAAGTTAACGAGTAATAATCGACCAACTTAACTTTTTAGTTGCAAAATATGTTTTCCCATACATTCTGTATGGGAGAACATGTTTTTCAACTACGAAGTTAAGTTTGTTTTTGGGATAAATTCATCCCAAGTACGGAACCCTTCATTGTGCGTGGTCCGACACGCACTTGGCCGGTTTATTTAAATCTAAATGTATCGTGAATGTCATGTCATGTAATTTGGTAGACCCTGACCCTGGTCATCGACGCGCAAACTGTTATAATGAGTTCAACACATGATTCTAGACCCCCAGCGTAGAAATAAATCATCGGTTATTTAAAAAAAAACTACTGTTCCATACATTTTGACCGTAGGTATTGCATTTTTGTAGGAAATAGTTTTTTATTTTTATTTGTAACATCTTTCCTCTCTATTTCCTGCAATCAAAGTCATCAAACCTGTGGGAGTGATTTCCTGAATAGGGACGGAAGTGTGTTACAGGAAGCCGGGGAAGCGCGCGCGATGCTAGAGTTAGCCGTCAGAAACGACCTTGACGAGGTCCGCCCCTTTAATATTGCTTATTACCAAGGTGAGATGTCAGATGTTTCATATCATATGCGACGACTGTAAAGCTCGCTCGTTTTTCTTAAATAACTGACGATACATTTCTATACTAGGCGGTCTAGAATCATGTGCTGAACTCATGAACCCTGACACCCTGTAAACTCATCATGAACCTGTTATACCTGTAACTTTTATTATTAATTTTACAATGTATAAGCTGTTGGTGTACCTATTTTATTTAAATAAATAAATGTTTATTGTCATGGGTTGTTAGAATCCCTTACCAAAAAGTGACTATGACAGGTGGCACTATGGACCCGCGATTTCGGGGAAGCAGCCCTCAAGGCGGTGACGTCGCTGTGCGAGGCGGTGGTGCAGGCGGACGAGATGCGCGTGCGCCTGGCCGCGCTCGTGTCCGCGTCCGACGTGAAGCAGTACGTGCCCAAGCACATGCGCCGGCTGCGTACACTTCTGCAAAAGTCAGTATCATTTATCATCATCATTGGCAGCCCTGTTCCATTTTTTTTTACATCCTTCCATATTATAAAACAAAGTCCCCCGCCGCGTCTGTCTGTCTGTAACGGATTTTCAAACGGTTTTCACCGATAGACGGAGTGATTCATGAGGAAGGTTTTGGTGTATAAATCATTAAGGTTTTGTGTAACTTGGCTGAAATATGACAATTATTGTTGAAGATGTCGGAAAAAATTATGCCGACTGGGAGCTTTACTGGCGTGCGCCGCGTTAACCGTTAGAGATACATAAAATCTATGTTCTACAGATTTCTTCATCTTAAAAAGTTCAACAAAGAAGTCCGCGATGGTATACATATGTCTATCTTCTTAGGATGACCCACAGTAACCTTTACTTTCGGAATTTGATAAAATTTTATTGTTATATCGGAAGCTAATCGATAAGTATTAATATGATACCGGTCAGACTTATCTAATAAAATAAGTATAATATGTATGTAATAAATTAAATATTGGGCATTTAATTTAGATTAAAATATGCCACGACATCATACTCGTATCATTTAAATAAATTGTTTAAAAGACATCACAGATTCAAAATTACGTGTAACAAAACAATTATGGTTGACGGCAACGCGGGTGCAGCGGTAGGAGTCGATGACCTTTTCCTCGGCTATTAGGTATGTAATCCCGGTAGTACGTTCCCATGAAATATTTTCCGACACCGACGCAGGCGAAGCCGCGGGCAAAAGCTAGTCTTGCATAAAAATGAAATACTGTGTTTTCAAATTATATTGAAGGCATGGGAGGACAGTGTAGGCCTGTCAAATACCTGGTACTTAACAAAATAGAAAATGGTCAAGAAATTGAAGCACGTTCTCACATTCACAAAATTGAAACTATATAAAAGAAATAAAAGGATAAATATAATTGGATAAGTATTTTCGATTGGATAAGTATTATATTCAATTGATGAATTTAAAATCCTCTGCAGTCACGTCTGCCAGTCTGCGCAGGCCCTAAGACGCTGGATAAGTATTCATTCCCCTAACCATAAGGCTGCGTTCATTTGTCCGTTTGTGTTCGGAAATCCGAGCAGACTATCATAATCTACCAGGATAATATTCTTTTATACATTTGTACAACATAATGTTATATTTCATGCTGAGTTATACTCAAACACAGTGTGAATTGTTACTGAATAAAAAAACTGAAAAAAAAAAAATCGGGCGTCGCTGAGCGAGTACTCTCGTTGATAGCTATTGTCGCTGCGACAAACGAATACTCATCGGCGGTGTGAACAGTCAGCGATCAACTATTAATATACAATGTGTAAAAAAAAACCTGTACGATCCGAAAGGGCCACATAGGTACTGCAATAACATTACCAAAAACTAATAAAAAATCTTATTATTACATACATACATAAACTCACGCCTTCTTCCCACGGGGGTAGGCAGAAACTACAGAACGCAACCTGCTACGATCCTTACATAGTCCTTTTGCCTCGTTTACGTTCATACATCTGGTCATACACGCACGCCGGTTGGGATCTTGTTATTATTAACAAAAAAAAAACAACCGACTTCCAAAAAACACTACAAAGTGAAAAATAACTTTAATTTCGGAAGTCGGTGTCTTTGGTTTTGAATTTTCGTTTTTTGCCACCGACTTCCGAAATTAGTTGTGGTACCTACCCCACACAAATTCGAAAACCACTACCTGCTATGTAAATAACAGCTGTGACAGGAACTTATCATATCATCCACATACTAAGCGGGAAAAGTACGTATTATTGAAGCTAACTCAAAAACTATCGAAGCAAAGTTAATAAAAATTTATATGGGACCACCTCGAGAGCATACCCTTTCAAACAAAAAAGAATTTTCGAAATCGGTCCACAATTGACGGAGAAATCGGTGGACATACATATAAAAAAAAAAAAAACAAACATACGCGACGAACATATAACCTCCTCCTTTTTGGAAGTCGGTTAAAAATAAAAGTTATTGCTATTTGAAATTCACACTTTTTGGACCAAAATTACCCCAAATCCATAAAAAATTAGCAAATTTTCATAAGTTTCATAAGACAGCGTTGACAAATAAGCGGCGGGCGGGAAGCCGCGCATGGCGTGGGTTGACGAATGAGTGACCTGCGTATTTCGAGAGCCGCGTGTTGTTTATCCTTGCTTTGATTTCAGTCCTTAGAATTTGCAGGGCTTGTTTCCCATTGTACTGCCACCCCTGTCTCACCGCGCTCATACCTAAGGCGTGAAACAGCAGTGCCGGTCAAACTATAGTCCTTTCTCGTCGACGGAGGAACAGGTGCCTTCGTTTGTTTAACTTTTAATTGTTATTAAATTAGCGCGTGCTCAAATACGCGTGCCACACATGCACAACTGCACATTGCTTTGGCGCTGGGGTTGCTCGATCAAGACTGATCCGATTTCATCATCATCATTTCAGCCGAAAGACGTCCACTGCTGGACATAGGCCTCCCCCAAGCACTGCCACTTCGACCGATTCTGTGCTTTCCGTATCCAGCGGATTCCTGCGGCCTTCACAAGGTCATCGGTCCATCTTGTGGGAGGTCTTCCAACGCTACGTCTTCCGTAGTGATCCGACTTACGTGATTAATTTTATAATTCATTGATATTAACACGTTTTGAGGATATGTGTTAGAATTGATTGTGTAATCGTTAGTTTTTGAATCAGGGGGCGGAACCGGTATCCGATATCAGCAGTTCGGTTAATTTACGACGACACACTTTCGAACGTGACGATTTCTATATCAATGTTATGTGTAGTTACATCCATAAAACAATTATTTCTTCACGTTGATCAGATGTTTAACAGTTGTCATAGAATTTCGTATAGGAGTGATACTGGGCGTATCTTACGCCTCAAAACTTTAGGATAACGGGAATTTCAATACTATAAGAAGTATTTTTTTTTTTCTATGTCTACGTCTATGGGATCGTCCATTAATCACGTGAAGCTTGAAAAGGGAACCCTCCTCGGGTTCAGAAAAATCACAAAATATCACAAGGGGGAGGGCGGCGGTAGTGATAAATGATAACGATAAATGAAAGAAATAAATAATTTACCTCGTATATGGTCCTCAATAGTTTATTGTCAGATTTATGTATTCGGTTCATAACTCATCATCTGTTATAACGCCTCATTGAGGTGGATAACAATTAAAATTCTATTGTGTCTCGTTAATGACAGTTGAAAGGATACAGGAGGCCTACGACTTTCTCATGACTGCGTAAAAGTCATCTACCCTGTTTTCGGCAAACATGCCGGACGCACTACACCGCCAAGGCAGACCCAGTATGCATCTGAATGCGTTGTTATATTGAACACGCAACACAATGTTGTAAGCACGCTGCGTGTATTTGTACCATAGGGCACAGAACATATAGGGAACAGAGTGATTTTCACTTGATTTGAACATTTTGCAAATCGTCGTGCCAGCATATTACTCTTAGCAGCGAGCGAACGTCTTTGTCTTTCAATGTCCTCGTCATCTTTAAGTTTCTGAGTCAGTATATGTAATGTGCTGTTGTCATAACGAAAACAAATTGTTTGGCTCTTTTCAACATTATACATAAGACCATGCTTATCCGCATGCCATGGTTATTACGCTTGGACAGGGACTGCCTGCGCCTGGTGGCGGGGACCATCACGGGACATTTCTCGCTTAACAAAAATTTCCACAAACAAAATAGGTATAAAGGACAGTCCTCTGTGCTCATGGAGGCTGAGGAAACCGTTACACATGTGCTCTTTGACGTCTTTTAGCGTCACTCAGATTAGAAGAGAAACCCTCGGGTCACCCAGATCTTTTGCAGATGTTTTGGACAGACTTCTACTTCTAGAGCGAGGTGGGCTGGTTGGAATGACCAGCGACGGCCGCCATGGCCCACGTACACACGGCTACACATCAAGCTATACATTGACTTGACTCCAAACTACAGTGGGGTCCTCACTTAACATCACTTGCAGGGCGGCTAAGTTCAGCCGCTTACGCTGTTTGGAAAATCCGCCAACTAACAGACGTGGATACCGCGAGACTGGTCTATTTTAGTCATTTTCATAGCATCATGTCTTACGGTATTTTGCTGTGGGGACGGGCTGCAGATATTGATTCTATCTTTATTCTGCAAAAGAGGGCCGTCAGAGCAGTGGCGTGCCTAGGGGTCAAAATTAGGGCAAGCCGCCAGATTTTTTACGAAAAAAAAAATCTGCCAGGTGAGCGATTGACTTATTTTCATATAAGTCAAGTTCATGGTACAACATTATTATAATTTTGGTTAGAAAACCTTTCAAATGCGAAAAGGTTATGACATGTCAGGCACGTAATTGTCATAAGCGCCATCTATCGCCACGAATGCGCGTAATTACACCGCTTAGTCGAACCTTTTTACCATAATTCATATTGGCTTGTCTCATGCAAAATTTTTCAATCAAAAGCCACTAGATGGCTCCCATAGTATAGATTTGTTGTTCTATTGCCAAACGCATAATTTTATGAGTTTAAAATTTAATGTCGATTGAAAATGTTAACATGAGATATTACCTACCTAAACAAAATTTTATAATTTATCATAATCATAATGAATTAATGACAATAGCCAACTCTAATCTTTATTTCAAAACACCTATGAAGAATCTCTTTGATACGAACATTACTGTTTTGTGATCTCAATGAGATGTACTTAAACATAATAGGATGGTTTATTTTTCAGTAGTTTTCCAAAACTACATTGCCATAAAAACAACACTAGTCATATGCTTTCATGGCACCAGCTACTTAGTTTGTGTAATAGACATTCGAATGCCTATTTCAATCTATTCTTCGACTGACAAAAATACATGTTTTTTTTTCCGAGAAATAGGTACAATAATTTGAGGTTCGTTACGGTGAAGTAAAGAGTTACTTATTGTCGAAATAAATACCTGTACGAACACAGTTTCCGAATTCCCATTTTGATGATAAAATTACCTTTCCGAGTAACAATTTCACACACTTTAGTCCTTCACAAGGAACAACTGCATGCGTTTCCGAATTAATTTTAATGATAAGAAACTTTTTAATCACTTCAAAACAAAGATAATAATCACAGCAAAAACTAATCACAATTCACAACACTTAAATTCACAGAAAATGAAAAAAATATCAAAGCAAAAAAAAAACCGCCAGTAGTCGCTCAAAACAAACTAACTAACTTGAAAATTGTATCATTCTATAGAAAATCACGCATTGCGCAGCGTCTTGCGCAGCGTCTTGCAACGACATAGGTAGTTGCTTTACTCCTACTATTCATAATCAAATACGCGATTCGTTCCATTCATAAAAAATCAAAAGCCGGGCTTAAAAATTAGAACATTTTGCGAAATGAGTACATACTAATGGTACCAACAACGTTAACAATTTTCCATGAGAAAGATGAGAGGTATGAAGCCTCATAAGAAGCCCCCTTGTGTGAGCGAGAAAGCAATACAATGTACCACAGAATTGACGATTTCATTCATGATGCGATCTCGCGTCCTGCTTAACGCTATAGTGTTAGAGTGAGATCGCAACTGCGGCATCCGAGATAGTTTGGCAACGTGCGTGATGAAAACGGCGCGGAATTTAAATATTATTCTTTGAGTACGTAAACCTGGCATCGTAGCTTCTAAAGCGCGCGGCTGATACGGTGCAGCGCGGAGTTTAATGTTTGTTATCGCCATATACATGGCTGATATCCAAATCTACCTACTACAAATCTTTTCAACTTTAGTATATTAGAATGTGGTGGTAGTAGGTATGTTTCCCATCAATCACCTTCCTTCCCATTCATTCCTGCAGCGTCTACCATAGGTCAGAGCGAGACAGCAATACAAGGCTCGAAAAAGATTGACCTCAACGGACGCCATTTTTGAAAGGAGTTCAAGTTCGTCCTAATCCGCCGCAGCGGAAGCATCTCTCCAGAGCTTTTACCGCTATTATATCTGGATTTCGTGATAAATCCAGGTTTTCGGGTCTTTATATGAAACTAGACCTATCTACTTATCAAGTTATATTGATTTTGAAGTGCTGTGTAAGAAATAGGAATCGTTTATCCGTGAAACCACGCTGGCATGCCGCGTGGTTAACCTACACATCGAGGACCTACGAAGTCCTAGCATCAGGAAGGCGACTCCAGACTTCTAGAAAGGTAAGGCGCTGCATCCTGTGTCCTTCTCTTATTCCTGTTTCTCCATACCAAAATAGCCTCATTCCAAGTCGATGTATACTGCCACATAAAGTTTATTACAGTCCACAAAACCGCCGATTCTCATAGCAAGGCTTTGAATCACCGCTCCAGGCTTTTAGAAGCCTGGAAAGAGCTGTTTAGGCAGTTCTATCCATTCTATGGTAAATTTCCCGCACCCCCTCATGTTAGCGTTTAAAGGTTTCACAGTGAGCTCAAGGCGCTAACATTTTGGTCCTTCGAGCCGGATTTATTTTCTATTTACAATCTACTATATACATATATTGGACGATCTTCATTTCATTCCCTAGGGAACCCCGCACTCGGATCTGAATTCGTTCAGATTCAGCTAAGTAATTAATTACATTCGTATCATTAAATTCATCTAATCAAATCTTAGATTAGTTTATAAAAATACGTTTAACAATACGTTTCAATTGTATCTAATATTCAGTCATTCTTCAACTTCATTCAAAGTTGCATTGCATCGTAGTACAAAGTACCTACACATTCCACTAAAAAGAATACCCGCGGTTTAATTTATCAGTTTTCTACATTAGCTGCTTGTTACCGCGCGCATTATAGTTATTGAATATAGGTTGTTTACGCACTAACTAAGACACCTTTGAGAATTCACTCAGTGCATTCCGTTCTACTTACTTGAGCAGATTCGATGCATACCTACATATTTCATTGTAATGAATCAAGATGCCTCGACCTGCGGCTGATGCTAAGGATGGGAAAACTGATGAATACACCTCATCGCATTTAAGTTTTAGAAATTAATCCATCCGCGAAGCCTAACTATCAATCATTGATTTCGTTTGATGATCTTTACTGTCGTATCAAACGTGTGTTAAAGCAAGTTGAGCCTGTGCCTTCGAGGGTGAACGCTGACGATGATCAGAAAGTCATTAGGTCTAAACGGCCTACTTTAGCGCCGATCGAAATTGTGTCATTTGACGGAGACGTTCGAAATTGGCCCTTATTCTATGAAAGCTATAAATCCACAATACACGAGAATCCATCGTTGACAGACGCTGAGAGACTGTACTATTTGATAGGAAAGCTTTCCACTAAAGCACAAGCGGTATTTTCAGGCATCGCGCCGTGTCCTGAAAACTATCAAATAATCTTAAAGTGTCTCGTGGATAGGTATCAAGATAAACGCATACTCGCTTCTACGTATCTAGATCAGATGATCAATCTTAAAATAAATGGCCCCGCTTCTGCATCTAATATGCAAACATTTATGGATCAGTATGTCACTGCCGCAAACGCAATAAAAATTCTTGGAATAGATGATTTGACAGATTTTGTATTTTTTGCATATAGCACTCAAAAAGTTGGACGGAGAAACGATTCGTGCTTTCGAGTCACAATATCGTGAAGTTTCGTTGCCCACTTTAGTCAGCTGACTGAATTTATTAGGAGTCAACATAGGATTTATCAAAACACACAGCCTAGTACAGCTGGCGTGTCCACGCATGTTCTGCTATGTTCTGCTATGTTCTGCTATGTTCTGCTATGTTCTGCTATGTTCTGCTATGTTCTGCTATGTTCTGCTATGTTCTGCTATGTTCTGCTATGTTCTGCTATGTTCTGCTATGTTCTGCTATGTTCTGCTATGTTCTGCTATGTTCTGCTATGTTCTGCTATGTTCTGCTATGTTCTGCTATGTTCTGCTATGTTCTGCTATGTTCTGCTATGTTCTGCTATGTTCTGCTATGTTCTGCTATGTTCTGCTATGTTCTGCTAGGTTCTGCTATGTTCTGCTATGTTCTGCTATGTTCTGCTATGTTCTGCTATGTTCTGCTAGTTCTGTTAAATCTCGCAATAATGTACCAAACCCGCAGAGTTATGTAGCCATCGCGACTGCTAACAAAAAATGTTTATGTGAAAATATTGTGCATGATCACTTCTTCAAGTGCCAAAAGTTCATTGAGATGACACCGTCTGCACGCTTCAAATGCGTGAAAGATAAAGGTGCATGTATTAATTGTTTAAGCATTAAACATAAATCACGCGATTGTAATTCAACGCTCAAATGCCGCAACTGTCATCAAAAACACCATTCTTTATTGCATTTCAATACGGGTCAAAACAGTGGATCGGTGCCGGTGTCCAGACCCGAACCTACGATCCTTAGCGAGCGCACCCCGCCGTCCGCGCCGCAGCCGTCGCCGTTAATCAGTGCACCCGTACCGGCGGCGCCAGCGCATACTGCGAGCGAGCCGAGAGTATCGTCCTTGCACACATCCATCGCTGCGCCATTGCAGTTTAGTGCTAATGACAGCGACCGCGCCGCGCGATGTATTCGTCACACAACGATATTGCTATCAACCGCTGAAGTTGTTATCTGCGATCGAAGCGGACAAAAGCATATTGTAAAATGCCTTTTAGATTCTGGATCGCAGAGCAATTTTATAAGTACAGAATGCTGTAACCGGTTAGGTTTGAATTATAATAAAAATACGCAAATGATTGTTCGAGGGTTTGGTGGTTCAGAAAAACCTATCAAAGGTTCCACTGACTTTAAAATATTTTCTCGCTTTGACAAAAACGTTTATTTCGATGTATCGGGATTTGTAGTAGATCGCATCACGGATGACCTGCCCACAGTTCCCGTGGACGAGACTGCCTTTACTCACATCGTATCATTGCCGCTCGCGGATAGTACGTTCGCCACTCCCACCGCCGTTGATGTTTTACTAGGGGCATCTATTTTTCCGCACCTGTTGATGCCTGATACGGTACATAGCAGCATGCTTGGAATACCGCCCGCCATACAAACAGTGTTAGGGTACATTATTATGGGTTCCGCGCCCGCACTGCTCCCCTATAAGACTACTGCCGCATGTTGCGCTATCGTAAAAGACGATTTAGGCCACCTCCTCAAGCGTTTTTGGGAACTCGAGGAAATTTCCGCTCCAACCCCGACCAGTCAAGATAACAATGAATGTGAAATTCATTTCCGCACTACCACTACGCGTGATTCTAGTGGTAGGTACACCGTTGCATTTCCATTTCGCGACGATGTTTATAAATTGGGAGATTCTTTCTCCACAGCGCAGGAAAACGAGAACGTCGCTATCAATTCATGTATCGAACTTATACAATTATTTAAATGCGGTCAGTTCGACCTCGTGAAGTGGACAACTAACTCGGCCGCTGTCCTTCGCGCTATTCCCGCCTCGCATCGAGCTTCGTCAGATCTCGAGATTGATAAAAATGTACCTGACAAAGTTTTAGGTACACATTGGGACAAATCCGATGACGTCTTTAAATTCAAGGTCGCAAAACCTGACTCAAGCTGTACCAAGCGCAGTATCTTGTCCGTCGTAGCGCGCTTATGGGACAATCTAGGGCTGGTGGCCCCCGTCATACTTTATGCCAAGCTCCTGATTCAGGAGCTTTGGTTATTGAAATGCGACTGGGACGATGCCCCCCCGGAACGCATCGTAATACTCTGGAGGCAGTTCTGTAGCGAACTTCCCGCACTCAACGAGATACGCGTTCCGCGGCATCTCGGGGTAGTGCAGGGTTGTGTAGTAAACCTCTTAGGATTCGCTGATGCAAGTGAGCGTGCTTACGGCGGCGTTATTTACTTGCAAGTCAAAGATAACGCTAATACGACCGTTAGGCTTGTATGTTCAAAATCGAAAGTTTCGCCGCTTAAAACTATATCGATTGCTCGCTTAGAATTGTGTGCTACTGTTTTATTATCCACGCTTATGCGTAATGTGCTGAACAATTTTGAGCCAAGGTACAAAATTTCGAATGTCTTCGCGTTTACCGACTCGAAAATCGTTCTTTGTTGGATAAATTCGTCTCCGCACCGCTGGCAAACTTTTGTGGCAAATCGCGTCGCAAAGGTTGTCGATAGCATTCCCGCAAGTTGTTTTCATCACGTGGAGGCTGTTCATACCTCGAAGGATGGCACAACGCGGTCTCTTACCGTTAGAACGGCTAAGGGTAGCCTGGTCCGTCCAGTTGTCCGTGTGTGCCTTTTACCGAGCCAGTGGGAGTGTAGCTCACTTACCTTAGGTTAGTTTAGAGATAGGTATATTGCAAATAGGTAAATTTATGTTATATTCTCTGACTCTTTTTAGAGCAAACGATCCCGCAAATAAATTGTTGAGGACTGACTCTGTCAGGATCAGATCCTATCGCTTAATTGTATAGCGGTAAGCTTTGTAAATTTTAGGGTTCACATCTTTAAAGGCAACCCTTTAAGGCCGGGAGAATGTTATCGCCATATACATGGCTGATATCCAAATCTACCTACTACAAATCTTTTCAACTTTAGTATATTAGAATGTGGTGGTAGTAGGTATGTTTCCCATCAATCACCTTCCTTCCCATTCATTCCTGCAGCGTCTACCATAGGTCAGAGCGAGACAGCAATACAAGGCTCGAAAAAGATTGACCTCAACGGACGCCATTTTTGAAAGGAGTTCAAGTTCGTCCTAATCCGCCGCAGCGGAAGCATCTCTCCAGAGCTTTTACCGCTATTATATCTGGATTTCGTGATAAATCCAGGTTTTCGGGTCTTTATATGAAACTAGACCTATCTACTTATCAAGTTATATTGATTTTGAAGTGCTGTGTAAGAAATAGGAATCGTTTATCCGTGAAACCACGCTGGCATGCCGCGTGGTTAACCTACACATCGAGGACCTACGAAGTCCTAGCATCAGGAAGGCGACTCCAGACTTCTAGAAAGGTAAGGCGCTGCATCCTGTGTCCTTCTCTTATTCCTGTTTCTCCATACCAAAATAGCCTCATTCCAAGTCGATGTATACTGCCACATAAAGTTTATTACAGTCCACAAAACCGCCGATTCTCATAGCAAGGCTTTGAATCACCGCTCCAGGCTTTTAGAAGCCTGGAAAGAGCTGTTTAGGCAGTTCTATCCATTCTATGGTAAATTTCCCGCACCCCCTCATGTTAGCGTTTAAAGGTTTCACAGTGAGCTCAAGGCGCTAACAATGTTATTATTCTTATCAATTCTTGCGACATGAATGAATTACTTGGTTACTTTACAAGTTTACGGGTGTAGTTTTTTTTGTTTTTGTGGGCTCATCTTTGAATGCAAGCCGGGCTTTTCGGCTTCTATGGAGGTACCGCCACTGCGTCAGAGCCATCTACAACCTCCGCAGACGCGAATCTCTAAGGGAATTGTTCAAGAAAATTAACATCATGACGGTACCTTGTCAGTATATATATGAAAACATTATGTATGTTCGAAAAAATCTACACCTTTTTAGTAAGATAAGTGACAGGCATAATTTTAACACTAGAAATAGGAATAAATTAGATCAACCACGTTTTAGATTGTCTAAAGTTCACACTTCTTTTATGGGGTTCTGTGTAAAATGTTATAATAAAATACCACTCGATATTCTTCAACTAAATGAGAAGAAATTTAAAACATGCATTAAACGCACACTATGTAGACAAGCATATTATAAGTTGGATGATTATATCGTAGATAAAAATGCTTGGCTTAATGCTGGTCCTGCTCCACAGCCACTTGGGCTCACTAGTTAAATTTTTAATATTTGGAAGAGTTGCTTTCCCTTTTTTTTTAATTTTGTTTTTGACATTACGATCTTAAATGTTTATTATTTTATTTTACCAAGTAAATTGTTTAATGCTCCAATTAGATAATAATGATTTTCTTACTTTTTGGTAGTAAAATTCTATTAATTTCTTAAATACATTGCAAACTATAGTTTTGTATAAATTAGAAGCATTTTTTGATTTTTTGTAAATGTGAGTACCATGGAGCCGTTTATTATGTTATTAAGACGTATGTTGACTTGAAAGAGCATGGCAGTTGAGAGATTGTCAAGCTCACTAAAACGTCTCGCTGATGGTGGCGAGTGTGTTGGATCATTCGGTTCCCTACAAAATGGTTGAGCTAGATGGTGCTGATCCACGCGTCATGTTCGTGAACGGGCGCCGTCAGTTGAGACTGGTCATCTCTTATCTGCCAGGGCTTATTTTCAATCTTATATTTTTCAATTGTTTTGATTATTTTTTGTACATTGTTCTCACATATAGAAGCAACCAGAATAATGTACCCAGAATTTTGTAATATCTATATTTAAAAGAGTGGCCTTGGAGTTTCTTGCCCGTTCTTCTCCATAGAGATCTACGTTTTGGAATGGGCAACTAGCTTCAACTTTCTGACTAACTGACCGATTCTTTGACAGTTCAAAAGTGCTTATAAATGGTTTAATTGAAATAAATGCTTTGGGTTTGAGTTTAAGTTTGAGTATAATCCCAGTAATAAATCTTTATTAGGATTTATTTCGCAGATTTGCCTTCAATTTAACTTATTTACTTTGTTGATTGGCACTCTTTTCTCGACCAAATAATCACAGCAGCTGACATGCCATTTGACATGAGATTAACTTATCAAAAATTATTTTGCAGAATCGTGTCGGATGCAGATATTGTCGAAAAGAAAGAAACCAGCTTAGAAGCTGACGGTAAGATGTTTAATGTTACATAAGCTGACCTCGCATTCTATAGACTGTCCGTACAATGAGAGGTCAGCATAATTATACTGGAATTTTATAGGGTGATATATCTTCCGAGTGCGTACCTGGTATTAGCGCCATCTGTATTCTAAAGCCCAGCACTACACTAATGCACAAGTTTACCCCCTACCAAAAATCGCTCAACGCGCCACAAGAGGTTTTCACTTAAAAAAAAAATGAAACAATGCCCACTAAACCGTTCCTTCAGCAACCATCACATTATGATGAACTTTTTGCCAACGTTGGTCCTGCGCCTGATCTCTCGGGTCGTGTTGGATTGCCGTCCACTTGGACTATGAGAGTAAAGAAACAGAGTGTGCACTTGTGTTTGCGCACACACTTGTACACTATTATAATATCTCCCGCGTACTAGCAAGTTTTTGTTGAGATTGGTCACCGTGACCTAAATCAGTCGAGACGATAATTATTATTATTATGAACTTTTTGAAGGGAGTTTTTTACTGCCTCATTGATTATGCAATGGGTCAATACCTAGGCCGGCCAAAATGTTGTTGGGTTTTACGTTTACCATTTGGAATTTCTCAGAAACAGCTTGTGATTGTGGTTGATGGCAGTAAGCTTGCCCCCCTGTTACATGGTACTGGCAATATGTAAGTGTAAGCCCAGGTAAGCACGGGCGATTTTTTTTCGCGCACTTGGTTTCCAACTCTAAGTTTTGAGCCGAGTATTAAGTCCAACAGAGCGCATCCCAGCGTGTCACGAAAACACACTGTAGGATTGTCAACTCTCGACGCTAAGCAGAGCGTTGAAAATACAGTGCGGAAAAAAATCGCCGCGTAAAATATACCCGTGCGTACCTGGGCTAAAATGCAGCAAGCCCATCTAGCTCGGTGACGGCGCCGGAGGTCCTGTCGGTAAAGAAAAAAAATGACAGATCCTTGTATATGTCATAGTGTCTATGTTAGTTCCAATAAAAAGCCACCGTGCTAGATAAGCTTACTGCACTATACTGGTATGCCTACTCCTTTATCTTTTGTGCACAGAGTCAGTCTTCTCGACTGAGGCGTCGTCTTCCCGGAGCGGGGTGAGCATCACCAGCGGCTACACCAAGCGTCTCGTCGGTTTCCGCAGACACCTCGCACCCAAAGTACAGGAGGATGCAGTATGTATTATTTATTCATTCGACTTTTCGCATTACTTTACCTATACAATCGGCCAGTATAAGAGGCGGCCAGACCTGGCAAAGCGCAGCGAAATATCAACCTAGCACTAATTGAATGAAGTTGAAAATAAATTAACTTCAAAGCAGACGGAGGTGCGCGGTTAAGTTTATTTATTTGCGACTTTTTTAAATGCCAGCGCGCGGCGCAGATTTCCCTGCCAAAGAGACTCCATGTTTATAACATGGCGTTTAAAAAAATATTTCTGTTTGTGTTCTCCTTCGTCGAGTTTAAGATCATAATTACATAACATAACATCACGCCTTGTTTCCCCGAAGGGTTGGGCAGAGGTATAACCTGTAGTAGGTACACCCACATTTCGCCAGTTATGTTTAAGTCCCATGTAGTAATAGGGGGCGAGCCTATTGCCATCAACCGGGCACAAATCCAGACTCCGGGCTGCTACTGAGAAATTACAGATTGAAAAACCCAATAACACTTTGCCCGACCCGGGAATCGAACCCAGGACCTCATGCTCAGCAGTAGTGCTTACGACCACTATACCAACGAGGCAGTTCATAATCAATTATAATTGATAATGTTATTGTGTCAGAAAAAATAGACCAGCTAGCAGCTGTTGGTGCACAGTCAGTCGGCGAGGCATCGTCTACGGCGTAATTACACAGACGCATTTAGCGTTGTCGAAGTGTCCCCATTTGATTAGATTGTAGCTGAAGCGACCAACCTGACGCCACCAGACGGTTTATTGTATTATTTCATTTATCAAAGGATCACTTCTAAAGATTTATTAAGTGACGTCACACGTTTTTTTCGATGAACACGACTCGTTGATTGTGGCATAAACCGTCAGTTCAACGTAGTAAAATGCGAGTAGTAAAACTGGTAGCAGAGTGTGGATTTAGGACGCTTTGTTATTGGGCGGTTATATATATAATGTAATTATAATTAAGTCAGACGGAAAGAAGCCTACTAAAATTCGGAAACTCGATACTTATAGCCAAGTACAAGGCCTAGATGCCCAGCAATGGGTGAAGTCAGGCTGTGAATGATAGTGATGATGAAGGACTTACATAGCATGACAACTTTTATGATTGAACTAGAAGTTGCTCGCGACTTCGTCTGCGTAACAAACAAATAAACAAACTCGCTTTCGCATTTATAATATAAGTTAGGATGGATGACCATTTCTTTCAGTTTTCTAAGATTTGTGTACAGTCACGAGCATAAATATATAACCATGGACAGTTCAGCAACTATATCTCATTTTATGATTCATTGTTCTCAAGATGACCGCAAATATATATAATATTTCGTCGTGACTGTACAGAAATCTCAATGGTCTTTAACAGGTATTATTTTGTCATCGACTTGACTTAATATTTTTCTTTCTATTCCAGTTGATTGACGATATTCGTGAAGAAGGTATTTATTACATTCTTATCATAAATTTAATGTAAATAATTAAGTTAACATCAAATTAATTGTATTGCAAAATCAGCCTATTGCACACAGCACGCGTAGCATGACCACCGTAGAAACGAGTTTTGTCGACGGAAGAATAGACAAAATGACAGATAAACAATCACAATCTGTCATTTTGTCTATTCTTCCGTCGACAGCACTCGTTTCTACGGTGGTCATGCTACGCGTGCAGGCCTCTTCTCTGAAATGTGTTGACTTTTTTGTAATATTTCCGAGTCCTGGGTAATCCCCTACAGCTTACCAAACACTCATAATTGTCATGCGATTTAACACCATGCACTACCAACTGTTTTCTATCACCTTGACATGCCCTGCGTATTACCTGCTCTGAATGATTATATTGGGAGAGTTGTTATGTCACTGTCCTCGTTGACTGAATGTTCTGTCCTCTAGCAAAGCGCTCGACTGTGTCGCTGCACGTCATTACCATGGGGCTGGAGAGTGGTGGACTGGCTGGACTGACGCCCGATAAGTCCCGCACCAGCACACGCAAGGATTTTGTGCTGA
The DNA here is from genome assembly GCA_963680765.1 of Agrochola lychnidis. Lineage (NCBI taxonomy): Eukaryota > Metazoa > Arthropoda > Insecta > Lepidoptera > Noctuidae > Agrochola > Agrochola lychnidis. The sequence goes on along the minus strand of OY796850.1, from coordinate 16,983,404 downwards.
AGTGACCAAGTTAACACTAATGCTGATTAGCTTTTACTAACCGCCTGTAGGTACATCAAAATATAAACAATACCTTACCTTTCAACAATACCTTAAGTAATGAAAAGGTATTGTTTATATGATTTTGAATGTAACTGATTATGGAATGGGGATCTATTATAGTCTATCCACTCTTATAGTAGCGTTTCACCCAAACGGTGTGTAGGAAACTTATGCAAAAAAAATATTTTTATATTATGCAGAAACAAATATGAGAGAGAAATGTTGTCATTTCTCTCTCATATTTGTTTCAAACAACAACAGAACAGTAGTTTGTGTGTAGTAACAAATATGTAGATATTGTTATCTACATATTTTTTACTGATATACGTCGGTGGCAGCATGTTGCGTTGCACACGCCTTTCGGTAGCTTTCAAAGAGTGCCATTATTTTAGCGGATGGACTATACATATTAATGTTAGTTTTTACTTGCATTTTGATGATGTTTGTAACTTTTCTAACGAATTACACAAAATAACATTGTAATAGTTGGTGTTATTCGTGGGCATGCGTCCTGCGACTTAATGAACATTGACGTAAGGTTTAATTTACAATGATCGACGCTCGCTTGTGAAATGCAATGACTATAACAGGTATCACTAAATGACTTTGAGGTTGCTAGTTTTGATAAATGTTACTACTTACATATTTATATTTAAAAACAAGGTGGGGTTTTTGGGACAAATTTGCTTGCTTGTAAAATCTGCCTTGCAAATAACACAAATGAATTAAATAAACACTACCTCAATATTATTTTCGTTTTATTTATTTATAAAGATGTTTTAAATTCCCTATTCTTGATAAAATTTTGCACTCGATACCGATCACTAGAAGGTACAGTCAGACGGTCAGCGTTAAAAATTTCGGGATGAACATACTGTTAAAATTAATCACAACTCACACTGAAACAGAAAATTAAAAATAGACACGGCAACGTTTTTAATGAAGATTTTTTGAAAAATGTGACCTATATTAAAACCGGCCAAGTGCATGTCGGACCACGCACAATGAAGTGTTCCGTAGTTGGGATGAATTTATCCCAAAAACAAACTTTGTAGTTGATAAACATGTTCTCCCATACGGAATGTATGGGAAAACATGTGTTTGCAACTGCAAAGTTAAGTTGGTCGATTATTACTCGATAACTAGTAAAGCCTACTTAGCTGTGATAGTTTTCCTTTTAATTTCGTTATATAAACTACTGCTGTGATTTTTTTCACACATCCAAAACCAACCATTTAGCTGGCAGGGGGGGGACACACTTGACTCTAACAAAAATTACATACATACATACATGCATACATGCATACATGCGTACATGCATACATACATACATACATGACGAATCTATAACAAACTCACAATGATACCCAACACAATGGGATTAAAAAAAACATCACTACTTTACGTGTAGGGGACCTCCCCTAAAAAAAAAACATAATTTTATTTTACTACTTTTTCGGGGTAATTAATATGGTATATGGAGAAAACATCACTCTCGTTTAATTTTACCACCACTTTGTTTCTGAAAAAATATAGATTGAGAAAACCCCCCACCACCGCGAACGTCGTGCAGTAGACAGTGAATAACGTGGATGTACGTCTGAGCAAGCATGTGTCGTGTATGCTTGATCGTTTATAAACTTGTTGTACCTACAGCAGATTCAGCATTTAGAACTTGCGTCGCAAAGTGACTACACGTCTGGGCACGCCACAATTGCGGCGATAAGACCCCTCTTTGAGGAGTGGCTAGAGAGGCGCCACGGCGTCCTCACCTTTTGCCTGACGCAGGTCCTCACCGGACACGGCTGTTTCGGGAGGTTCCTGTTCAGGATAAGGCGGGGAGGAAACGCCCGGGTGTCGACACTGTGTGGATCACCCGGAGGACACGGTGGAGCAGCGGTGGAACAAAATCTCGATCCGTTTCTGGTGAGAAACCGGTCGAGATTTTGTTAAGTGTGCGTGCGGCGACGCATAGATACTATGGCCCCACACATACAAGCTGCGCGCGGTGCTTTTCTATGAAGATAGCTTACTACCTCTCTTTATACTATGGTAAGAGTCTGACACCCCTCCCGCTCCACCCAGAGCGGGAGAAGTTATTTGACAATTTCCCAACAAAAAAAAAAGGTGACTGCACGTCAAAGTGGATCGCGAGACACTTTCACGATTTATTGAGACATTCCACATCCCACCCTTGTCTGTGGAATGTCTCAAGCAGGGACTGAAAGCGGTTACGGTTAAAGGTGAAAATACCTCAAAAATATATCGGTACCGGTTTAAAACAGAGGTTGAGCTATACCGATTTCTTCATGAAAAAGGGTTGAGCTAAATAGTTATTTAACCTTTATACGATTTCGGTACCGAAACACATGCGAGACAAAATCAAAGTCAAATCATTTATTTCAAATAGGCCCTTGTAAGGCACTTTTGAACGTCAAAATTTACAAAATAATAGAATTGATTCTAGTCGCCCCTTCCAAAAGGTAGTTTTCGTATGGAGAAGAATGAGCAAGAAACTCCACAGTTACTCTTTTAAAATGTTTTACAATATTTTGTAAAGGTACGTACCTACATTAGTTAAATAATTATATGTGAAGACAATGCATCTAAAATAAAATTACTATACCACAATAGGTAAAAAGAATTAAAAACCGGCCAAGTGCGAGTCAGACTCACGCACGAAGGGTTCCGTACAATGGTACGGAACCCTTCGTGCGCGAGTCCGGAATCTATAAAAACGGCAAAAAAATCACGTTTGTTGTATATTAAAATAAAATAAATATTTAAGGGGGGCTCCCTTAAATATTTATTTTATTTTAATTTTATTATTTATTATTAAAGTAAAAATACAACTGTGTATTTTGTGAATATTTCAAGTGCCATTATTGATATCGAGCAAAAAAGGGCAAAAAAATCGCGTTTGTTGTATGGGAGCCCCCTTAAATATTTATTTTATTTTGTTTTTAGTATTTGTTGTTATAGCGGCAACAGAAATACATAATTTGTGAAAATTTAAACTGTCTAGCTATCGCAGTTCTTGAGATACAGCCTGGTGATAGACAGACGAACGGAGAGACAGCGAAGTCTTAGTAATAGGGTCCCGTTCTTACCCTTTGGGTACGGAACCCTAAAAATGAAGCAACGACAGATAATTTAATTATGTGATAGATACATAGTGCTCACATATTTACAAACATTGTAAAAGTAGACGATTTTCCTAAAATTTCATAATTAATAAGTCAGTGTGTGAGGAAGTAGGTTATCACAGAATGTAAAATCAATTTATTTATTTAATACTTTAAGCACACAAATGTACAGAGGCGGACTTAATTCTATAGGCATTTTCTACCAGTCAACCTTTGGGTGATGCTGAGACAAACAGTAGTAGGTGCAATAACGAAAATTGTGGAATAAATATTTATTTAAATATAAGGATATACATATATCTATTAAAAACTATGAATATAATAATATATACCTAATCATAAAAACATGAACATACATATAAATATTATATACCCCATGGGTATGTTACAGTGATACAATAATGTTAACTGTAAGAACTGTCTTTTCACCTGTGACAAACAATGAATAAATTAATATGAATATGAAGATCATATATAAAATTAGCACACATAAATATACTAAAACAAATAAGACAAACAACGGTCTGGGTCAGGATGACTGAACCAAGAGAGATTTTTGAAGTTTGAGCAATACCAAGTTTTAGTACCTATTTGGTACTATTTGGTACCAGACATCAAATAATTGGTACCTCGCTCTAGAGGGAAAATTATTACGAGGAAAGTGGCCAGCCATTCTGACTTCAGAATGGCTGGACCAAGTCGGCTGCACCTAGTTGTAGGTGTTATAACTAGTTCATCTTTTCATTAAAATTTAGTACCTCATTGGTACCTCAACATATGTTTTTCTTAATTTTTTTCGATAAGCAAAAAAAAAGTTACACCTAGAAGAAATTTTGCATGTAATCTGGAGCACGTTGATTTCACCTAGTTGTAGGCGTTATAATTAGTTCATCTTTTCATTAAAATTTAGTACCTCATTGGAACCTCCACATATGTTTTTCTTAGATTTTTTCGATAAGCCAAAAATAAGTTACACCTACAAGAAGTTTTGCATATATAATAATGTTTATTTTTGTACTAAGAAAATTACTGAAAATAAATCATATACAAATGTGCCTTTTTGCCACTTGATTTTAACAAAAACACCTTAAGTGAGTCTGCAAATTCAATGCTAAAAAGTGACAGAAATATGTCGAGTTGTAGACTTTCTGGTTGTCAAGGCATAAGGTGCTTAGATTATAATTTGAAAGATATTGCTGCTTTTGAGCCCATGTCTGACGTCAAAATTTGCATTAATGATTTACCTAAAAATATAACATTAAAAGGAATAGAGTACCACCTTTTGTCTGTTATAGAATTTGTACCACCTCCGACTCCGAAAGGCGTGGGACATTACAAATCACATTGCCGCAGAGGGTCCAAATGGCAATGTTACGACGACATGTCAAGTAGAATCACAATTAGTAAAAACAAAATGTATGCACACTGTTATTTATATGCAAAAAAAAAATATTAATGTGTCAATCAATGAATAAATATGTTATACGTAATATTTATGTGTGTTATGATTTATTTTCGGTAATTTTCTTAGTACAAAAATAAACATTATTATATATGCAAAACTTCTTGTAGGTGTAACTTATTTTTGGCTTATCGAAAAAAATTAAGAAAAACATATGTTGAGGTACCAATGAGGTACTAAATTTTAATGAAAAGATGAACTAGTTATAACACCTACAACTAGGTGCAGCCGACTTGGTCCAGCCATTCTGAAGTCAGAATGGCTGGCCACTTTCCTCGTAATAATTTTCCCTCTAGAGCGAGGTACCAATTATTTGATGTCTGGTACCAAATAGTACCAAATAGGTACTAAAACTTGGCATTGCTCAAACTTCAAAAATCTCTCTTGGTCCAGTCATCCTGACCCAGACCAAACAACGGGAAAACACTAACGTTGTAATGAAACTGCCAGCTTCTTGCAAATGTGCTCGCGAACTTTAACTTTAAAGGATAATCGGTTGGTTGCCATACTGATTTCCAAGGGAAGCGCATTCCACAGAGAGATAGATTGAACGAAGAAGGAAGATTGAATGAAGTCGGTGAGTGGGACATTGAAGAAGACGATTATGTGATGAGCGTAGATTTTTATCGTGGTTTGCGCAAATCTACTAGAAGTGGGGAGCTAGATAACTAGGGGAAGAGGGAGAGACAAGAAACGAAAACAAGGTGGTCAGCGCCCTTTGCTCTCTACGCTGGCGTATGGGCGACCACTTTAGAAGCAATCGATGCGCAAAGACATGATCATATTTACGCAGATTGAATACGAATCGAATGCAATTATTGAGGAGACGGTCTAATTTGTTGAGGAGATCTGCATTCAGGTCATAATAGCACACATCACCATAATCGATGATTGGGAAAATTAAGGACTGCACAAGCATTGTCTTTGTACTCGATGATAATAAGTTTTTCAAGCGGTACAGAGCCCGAAGTGTTCCCTTTTGGCTGACCCTAGCGACGTGAGTACGCCAGTTAAGGGTAGTATCAATGTGCAAGCCTAGGTCTTTCAAGTCATTGCTAAATGGAACAATCGTACCATTGAAGAGGATTGGTGGCAAGGTTGTACCATCCATCTTACTAATGCTACGAGGACTCCCAATGATGATCACCTGACACTTTTTAACCGACTTCCAAAAAGGAGGAGGTTATACGTTCGTCGCGTATGTTTGTTTTTTTTTTTTTTTTTTTTATGTATGTCCACCGATTTCTCCGTCAATTGTGGACCGATTTTGAAAATTCTTTTTTTGTTTGAAAGGGTGTGCTCTCGAATTGGTCCCATATAAATTTTATTAACTTTGCTTGGATAGTTTTTGAGTTAGCTACAAAATACGTATTTTTTTCCCACTTAGAATGTAAATGATATGATTAGTTTCTGTCACTGGTAGCAGGTAGTGGTATTCGAATATGTGTCGGGTAGGTACCACAACTAAAAAGTGAAAAATAAAAACTTTTTACAAAAAAAAACAACCGACCTCCAAAAAAAAAACACTACAAAGTGAAAAATAACTTTAATTTCGGAAGTCGGTGGCAAAAAATGAAAATATAAAACCCAAGACACCGACTTCCGAAATTAAAGTTATATCACTTTGTAGTGTTTTTTTTTTGGAGGTCGGTTGTTTTTTTTTGTAAAAAGTTTTTAGAGTTTACTGTTACCCAAAATCAATCAGACCAGGTTTTTATGGCTATCAAGTCCCTGTTTAATTTGTCGATGGCGTCAGGTAATTTATCAACCCTCCCCTCACAGTACAACTGCAAATCATCTGCATACAAATGATACGCACACAGGAGTTCAGAAGTTATAAGATCTATGAAAATAGAAAACAGAAGAGGGGAAAGTATACCGCCTTGAGGAACGCCAGCTTCTAAATCACACCAGCATAAAGAAGAATCCCCAGCATGAACGGACTGCTAACGTTCCTGAAGATAAGAGGAGAACCATTTCAGTGCTTCGGGAGAGACCACAACGTATGACAGAATGGCTAACAGGATGTCGTGACTGACGGTATTAAAGGCATTCGAGAAATCAACCAACACTAGAGCAGTAACTTCGGTATCTTCAAGTCCTGTCCTTATATCGCCAGTTAATTTAAAGAGGGCAGAAACAGTGCTGTAGCCAGACCTGAACCCAGATTGAAGAGGGCTAATGAGTAAATTACAATAAACAAAATTGGAGAATTGTTTGTGGACACAAGCCTCGAGCACTTCGGATAGGAAGGGAAGGATACAAATTGGACGAAAGTCGGTTGGGAGAGAGGGATTAGATACCTTAGGTACTGGACGGACATAGGCTTTACGCCATAGGGAAGGAATACTCCGATGTAAAGGGAAAAATTAATTTTGTGGGTAATCACAGATAGTAGATGATCAAGAATGGTTAAGATCATACCACGGGTGATATTGTCACATCCCACCGCTTTTGATTTGACGGAGAGAATGATCTTTCTGATTTCTCCTCGTTCGACTGGAATTAAACTGAAAGGATTAATATATGGACGCGTTAGACCAAATATTAGAGACAGAGTTTGTTGCTTGGTTAGACAATCCATGGTAGGAACATTGGAGAAATGTCGGTAAAGATCGTCTAAATCAATTGAGTTAGAAAGGTCTAGATATAGCGATTTGCCGATACCAAGAGTTCCAAGAAATTTCCAAATATCGGCAAAAGAGTAAGAATTGATAGTATTCAGAATGTGGCGGCGTTTAGCATTGCGTATCATCTGATTGTATCTATTCCTTGTAGCCTTGAATAAAGTCCAGTTCTCATCAGTACGCTGATACGCTCCCTTTTAAATTTACGGAACGCACGGTCCCTACATCGCATTGCCATCTGTATTCCTCTTGTCATCCATGGTGCAGGTGGGCGTTCTATCTTAACTTTTTTGACGGGAGCATGGATGTTATAGAGGTTGACTACAACGTCATTAAAGAACGCAACCTTGTCATCAACCAAATACAAAATTATTTACCGTAAACTAATCTTGGACTTGCAGAATAGAGCTATTCACGTCGTCAAGATTTTACGACCGTCGGTTTATTTTAAAGATCAATGATGTGTCATCTGCAAATAACACCATCTTCGGTTGATTTTGAAGTAATTGGCGTAAATCGTTCATGTAAACTAAAAAGAAGAATGGACCCAATATCGAACCTTCATGAACGCCCATTGCCATTTCAGACTAATGAATTTACGCCGTTTACCTGAACTTTAACCTTTCTATCTTTCAGGTATGATCTAAGTAAATCAAGACCTGTATTCTTAATCCCATAGTACTCTAGTTTCAGCAAAAGTGTCTCATGGTCTATACAATCGAACGCTTTTGAGAGGTCGCAAAAGATTCCAATGGCATCTTGTGCGTCTTCTCAGGTATTAAAAATGTTCTTTATTAGGGTGACACCGGCGTTAGTGGTACAACGCCCTTTGATGAAACCGAACTGTTGTTCATGAAAGATGGAATTTTTATTAAAGTGGCGTAACATTTGATTGAGCATCAACTTTTCTAACATCTTATTGAGAATTGGCAGAATTGACACAGGCCTATAATTTTTGGGTTCTTTACTGTCACCGAACAATGGAACTACTTTACTGTGGTGTTTCATGAGATCCGGAAAGACTCCTTGGACTTGGTCTACACTGGTGTTAAATATGTAAGCTAATAAATAGGGCGCAATCATAGAAATATAAAAAACAGGAGAAGTGGCATGGGGGCGTGTCTGTGTCCGCGAGCCATGATCAAAATGCTCATGGTATAGACAAATGGCCGTTTCCGCGAACTAGTGCGCTTTTGACCGCGATCGTGACAATATTTAAGAATACCGTGTTGTTCAGTGGTTTCTTGTAAAAATCGAAGCCAAACTAAAATCTTTATAAATCATGGAACCATTTATCATTTAACAGGACAAGTATTTTACTATATTTGTCTTAAAAATCATGAAAAACAACAAATCGTAAAATATTTCTTGCCTTTACTACGTTATTTTTGTTTTCATATATCACAGCGACTGTGCTATTTTTGCAGCAAATACATTGCTTCTTAACCACTACCTAAGTATGTCACAGATGTCACTTACTGACTGGACAAGCAATGTAAAAATCACAAAACGATACTTTAGTTACGCGGTTGCATCGCGTAGTACGGCCGCTGTATCTTGCGACGAGCTAGTGATGTGCTTGTGCAGATCCACTAACGTAGGATATAGACAACAATGTCGATTGTCGTACGAATTTATATTACTTTGAAAGTTTATTCTTCAATTTGTCACCAGTTATAGCCTGGTTGGAAGACTGATGCGAAATCTTGTTTTATACTCATTTAGATTTTCTCATAATGTTGAAATTAATTGATTTACTTAATTTTTTTGGAGTTTACTCCTTAAGAAACGATTTGATATTTAGTCCGCGGTATGAAAATTTTATGAGGAGTAAAATCGAGCATTAACTAAAAGTCAGGCGTTACGTTCCTTTGCGCACCTTTCACTTCGAAATTATGTATGTGTGTATAAATAAAGTATACTCAGCTTACTAAAATGCATATAAAACACAAATATAAGGTATTTACTTAAGTAATTACACCTTTTTAGAACAAACATTTACAAATTATTAACTAAACAAAATTTCCACATATAAAATGACCGTATCTTTTTGTTCCGCGGGCCAATTTTCATAAACTAAACGTAACAAACGGTTTTAAGTTTAGACTTTTCATTTAAGACCAAAATTAAAGAAATATCTTTACAAACAAAATAGTGAGTTTTCAATTTACGTAATTATAACAATTTCAATTTGTTAAAATTTCCTTCTAAATTAACTTTTAACACTGCTATTGGATCAAAATAAATATTTTAACACGAACCTAATAAGAATCTAATATGTATCTACCTAGATCACAACATAATAACAATTTCTTACTGAAATCCAGTCGTGCGTCGGAGCTGACACACACACTTTTTTGTGCCGTTTCCTTTATTCAGTTTATTCATTTCATCTTATTATATTTAAATCGTTTTTATTTATAATTTTTTCAGGAACTTCCAAAATGTTAATACAATAATTATAATTAATGGGAGAATCGATAAGTTTCCGATTTAGTCAATCACTAGCGTATATGTAAAATAAATTGCTTGTGCATAGCACAACGATAACTTTCGTGTGAGTGAGTTGTACGGTGCATTGTAAATGCATGCTGTGTTTGAGTGCATAAGGTTTATAATTGATTGTGTAGTACGTTATGATTTATGAATTGCAAGTGTGAGCGCGACTTCGTATCTATTAGGTTTACTGATTGCGTGTGTAGTTGTGGCGACGTGGTGGGGACAAATTGGAGACATTGGGTTTTGATACATTTTCAACTACAGGGCATATCTCCTTCTTTCTTATATCTATGGGCGCAATGGTTTCGATAATAGATCTACAGATTTTTACGGACATTTCCCAGAGATCCTCTGTTGATTTAATTTTAAGATCTTTAAAAGCTTTTATAACAGCCTGGGGGTTTGTATGCTGAAACCTTAATTTTAAAGGGCATGCCTTCACATTCTGTCTAAGTAAGGCAGCAGAAAGCGCGGGTGAGTAATTTAAAGCTTCAGTAGTTTTAATGGGGATATTAGCAAAAAAGTTTTCAAATTCTTGTGTTATATCTATATCTGAGTTAATGGGGCCTTGTGCAGTCTCTAAATTAAATTCAGTATTTCGCTGGTTTTTCCTACCTGTTTTATTATTTGCCAGGTAGTTTTTATTGCTAATATAAAGAGCAGTCTATCTCTCTGTGGAATGCGCTCCCCCAGGAAATCAGGATGGCGACCAACCGATTATCTTTTAAAGTTAAAGTTCGCGAGCACATTCGCAGGAAGCTGGCAGTATCATCACAACGGTAATGATTTCCCATTGTTTGTCTTATTTGCTTTAGTAGTATTTTTGTATATATTTAATTTTATTTATATTTATATATAATTGGAAATATATGTTTATATTTAAATAAATATTTATTCCTCAATTCTCGCTATAGCACCTACCACTGTTTGTCTCTGCATCACCCAAAGGTTGACTGGTAGAAAATGCCTTTGGCATTAAGTCCGCCTCTGTACATTTGTGTGCTTGAAGTATTAAATAAATAAAGAGCTTTGGCTATTTTGCACACACTTTTAAAAGTTTTTGAATATTTTGCAGTATACTTATGAAAGCTTGTATTATTCATATGTTGCTTTAGGCCATAAAGTTCAAATAGTTTTTCCCTGCTTTTACGAATACCTGGAGTCGCCCAAGCACTAAATAAGAACTTTGTGTAAATACTTTTGCAATTGCGTGTTTAATAGTAAAAAGAACTCAGTATAAAACTCATTTAGGTCACCTATATTATTAAAACTCTGAACACATAATTTATTGGCCAAAGAATTATTTAATTTCTTTAAACTTTTACATGTAATTGGCCTAAACCTTATTTGAATTTTTTGTAAAGGTATGTAGAAGCAAAATATTATTGTTTGTCCACTGTGATCTGATGGCAACTTATTTACAATTTGTTTGTGTAAGTTATCACAGCTACAAAAAATGTTATCTATACAAGTGGCAGAAGAACGGCGAAAGAAGACGGCGCGGCGCGGGTGCTTACACAGTCGTGTCCTTCCGATCGGAAATAAAAACCAATAGGTACTGAGTTACAATCAGCAAGTGAACGACAGACAGAGTGTGGCGGCGGTGCGTCAAAGAAAACCCCTATTTATTAAGGTTTAGGTACTGCTACCGATACATTTATAAAGGTTAATGGTACTGCTACCGAAATATACCGGTATGCATTACCAACCTCAAAATTACGCTACTGAAAAAAATAAAGGTATCGAAATATTTCGGTAACCCTTATATAACGGTATGACGTCATACTGAAATTTAAAGGTACCTTAATTTTTGGGTAATTCAGTCCCTGGTCTCAAGTGCAAATCTATCACATCCAAATTTTAAATGATATTATTCATTTAAGTATTATCTGCACGTTTATGACAATAAAATTTCATCGAAAACCTTATCCTCGCTCTGATGCTACTGATAACATCAGAGCGAAGATGTTGGGCCCTAGCCAATGCGGGGCCCCTAGACAGTTGCCTATACTGCCTACTGGATAATTCGGCCCTGCCGGAGATGATCATGTAAATGAAGAACTGCAAAAATATTACTTTCAATTTTATTACAACATTTTCATTGTTTTCATATTTCAGTTTTACAGGTAGCTCGTCACACATACTCTTGTCTTTATATTTTGACTTAACAAACACTATTGGCAAGAAATCATTCTTTCATAAAATCAAAATCTAAATTTTTGGTGGGATTGTCATTTCAAAGTTATTGTCGAAATACTAATTACGATTAGGAAACTATTGCGCAAGTTACTACCTACACAAGCATCTGGCTTCTACTTTATACTATGTGCTAAATTCAGTAAAAATAAGTACATTCTGTGCTTCCAAACTTCAATAAGTCTAAAGAGTTCAAATACATTTATTAATTTTGATATTTACAAAGGAACACCTGTGGTTATACACAAATATTATGGTAATTCATGTGGCAATTGACTAAGTTGTTTTTAACATGATACATTACACAGAACACTTTTTTTACACATATGTTGTACAACGAGAAGGAACAATTGAATTATTTTAACACAAGTATTTAAAAAGTTACCAAATGCTGAAGGCACGAGGTTTAAATGAAATGGCGGTTTCAAGACTAAAATCTCAATAACTAATGTATAGACAGATAGGTATGGTTTTCTACATGAAATATCGTCATTGTGAAATTACTTTATGATCTACCTTATGTAATATATTATATAGCATTACTAATTTATAAAACCACCACACAAGCTCCAATCTAAATGAGCATTGTCATGTTTCAAAAACATTTGGTAGGTACCTACTTGAAAAGCTCCAGTCTGCAACTTTAATACAGCTAAATTAGTACCTAAGTGATCATAAGTGTTCCTTACATTGGGTGTACCGTGTAGGCCATGGCCTACTGAATAGGTGCCAATACTGAGGCCCAAAAAAAGTATTATACCTTTGAAGGCCAGTTTTCGGAGTGCTTTTTACATCATTTAAGATATGATAAAATTCTGAATAAATAATAATATACACATATTTCAAGTTTACAATGAAACTCAACATCACACGCAATACATAATAATAAAAAAGAATATAACATAATGGAAATTACTTAAAGGTGACATATCTTGTCTGAAATGAAATCACAAAGTTGTTTTATATAAATATATAAAAGTAAAAAATAAATTAAAAACAATCTATAATTTAATAATCAAAACAGGAGCCATTTCTTTCCATAACTAAAAACGATAATATTACATATTTTCATTCTAACACTGTTGACCAAAAATACTACATACACAGGACAATTCACCACAAATTTAACATTCCTACATTGAAATTTAGCTATTCGACGAAAAGGACACAATGGCTGGAATAGTAGCTCCCCAGACCTATTGGTATTGGGAATTCAATTGAGAGTAGGCTATTCCTCACGGGCCTGTGTCGTGGCTTTCGCTTAACTCTGCATCGCTTTACCTCACATCGCCAATTAGGCCTTTCATCAACCGCAAACAGTGTTAGAATATCAAAGCGTCATAAGTCAGGGAACCGCAATGGATCTTCTATAAAGTCATCCGGTATCACAAATAGATCAGGTGCAATATCATTACGGAAATCAAATTTTTGAAATGTTATCTTTGCCGTCACAGTTGGCAAAATTGGTATATCAATTTTTACAGGAAACCCCCTTGGTAATTTCATTGCAACAAATTCTCGTAGCTTAGCAAAATGCTTGAAGGGTGCAATCACTTCTAGCACATTCAATAGCATGTCAACACTTAGCGGGAAATCATCACTCATAGCAATAGTCGCTCGGAAATTCCTTGATGATTCCTTGTAAACAAGCTCTCTTCCCAGGCTAGGGTAACACCCAGGGGGAGATGATATGTATGAGGGCCAATCAATACTGTTCTCAGGAGGGGGGTTCAGTGATGCACGGCGGGTAGGCTCCCCATTTGTATCCAAATTTTGTGTATTTCCTTTAGTAAGGCTTTCGATTATAGCCTTATTTTTTTGGAGGTCATCAGTTGACAAATGTTCTCGTCTTTTACGTGACTCTAATACAAGACCAGTGATGGTATAAATATCGCTCCTGTATATTCCTGCAACAGTTTCTTTACGATCTTCTCGGAATATCCAGCCAGATTGAGCCCTTGTAAACGAAATTCCTTTGGTTGACATCTGAGCAGCGAGTATATCACTTGACATGAGAATATCTACTTCGTCTTCTATTTCATTTTCTGTTTCTTCATAGCGAACTCTTTGGTACACGTTAGCTTTATTATCTAAAACAGTTAGTGACTCACTAGGAGGTTTCTCTCCCTGAAAAATAAAAGATATATCTCCTCTTTCCCATTTCATGTCTGTGAAATCTACTAACGTGGTGTCCAATCTGATTCCAGAACCTGATTTGTAAATCTTGCATACATCTGATGGTAATATTCTGGAGACTAGAGGTACCCATGAGTGGAAATCCCATTTTAGTTCCATATAGAAATCTTGTATTTGAGCTAGAGCTCGAATAAGATCAGGTCTACGTAGTTCCATCTGTTCCCGTGCTTGCTGTTTCAATTTGCGCACTAGTGATGATATAGTCTGACGATCTCCGTAACTGATGGCTTCAGCCAGTGGCGACCAGCCTGCGAGGTTCTTAACTTTGACAGGCGCGCCGTGCGCGAGCAGCAGCTGCACGCACTCCTTGCGGCCCAGCATGACGGCCAGGTGCAACGCCGTATTGCCGTGTTTATCTTTTCGAGCCACATCATGATTTCTTAGTAACGACGAGAGCTTGCGAACATCACCAATAAATATACACTCGTGGAGTGGATACCCATCGTCTTCTTCGCTACAGTTAGAAATAGACATCTCGCACACACGGTTGTTGTTTCTAATTCATTACTCTCATTGATCTAATTCTATAGGAACTTGAAGTGGAAACAATTTTGATTATAATCTAATCAAGAAGATAAGAAAACGGCTTCATATTTTGACTGATCTTTACTGTATTGAATAATTTCCTAATTAGTTCTGTAATAAACTTATTTTAGAAACCATAATATTTACTCATTTGTACACTAAACAAAATTATTATTTTCTTTCTTTTACGAAAAGTAATGTGTCCATCATCGTTTTTACGTTCTGTTCCAATAATCAGGACGAAATTTTAGTCTTTTGTCATCTGTTTACTGTTATCACTTTTACTCTTGGATAAATCTATGTCATGCTGTTCTGCTGTCAGAAAGTAATATGCTAAAAGTGTGTATTTCAAGATTAATGGAACATTCGCGCTTTTCTTTTTTTATAATAAGAGATGCGAGAATTTGAATACGTAGTCGATTAATTTATAAAATCGATTTTATGACGAAAATATAGATTACTTTTAAATAATTGTATTGTGCTGGTGTATGTTTGTCTATTTAGCAGTGCGGGCAGTATTAATGGGTAAAATAATAAATCCAAACGTTCTATGAAATCCAAGATTTTATTTTTACTGCATTATTTTAATAGTTTTCATCAGTTTTGTAGTTTTGTGAATTTAAAAAAAGCCACCACCATCTCCTAATAACATCAATAAAAACAAAGGATACAAAATATCTCTACTGCGATCGTTGTCACGGCCATTAATTACTATAGGAGATCCTGGATAACACGGTGGCGCTACTCCATTATTGTAGTTAGGGTAGCAAGTGATTGAGGTGATCTGTAAAAATATAAGACAAACATTTTAAACTATGAGAGTTATAGTGAGAGATAGGTTTTAGAAATTGCATACAAGAAGTTAAATGTGGATGCAAAACTATTTTTTTGCAAAACCAGTTGGCAAGATCCTTACATAATATCCTTACATAGAAAAAAAAGTCAACAAAAACAAAATAACCTATAAAATAAAACGTTCATAATTTATTGACTTTTAGGGGTGGGTCGTTACGTGATTTTTGCGAAACGTAACGTAACTAGTGACTACAAGGACGTCACCGGTTTTGTAAACTAGTGATTTTAGTAACTAGTTATTTTTCAAATTCTATTCGGTGATTCTATCGAAGTGTTACAGTTATTTGTGAAACGAAAATATAAATGGTTACCTACGTAATACGTTATTTTTGGTACGAATAATTTTGTTTCGTTTCACTCTTTCATTCGATCACTGCATTGTGATGGAACTAGTTTCAACAATCACGTCTTTATGTGTGACTCGAAACTAGTTATTTGGTTACATGCGCCGTAGCCAGTTATTGTAACTAGTGACGTTAAATAACGCCCATACCTATTGACTTTTCCACCAAAGCTACTTTTTTATCAGTGGTAGACGCTTCCCTTGTTATTAGCTCGTCTTTTAATAGTGCTACACTTCAAGTCTCATACAAATTTATCTAGTTTTCGTATAATTTGTGATCGACACAAAAGTAAAAATAAACACAACGATGGCGGTTTATAGACGTACAACTGTGCTACCACCTGTTATGAGCTTTCAGTTTTTAACCTCATTATGTAGTTACGCGTAATTTTGAATCTGTGAAATCTTTTGCGAGCTCAAAATTTCAGCACCCCGCCACGGAAAACTTAACTTAGGTTGTCTTTTATGCGGAAAAGTTTGAGAATTCAGACTTCAGAGAACGCAGGGTGCAAGAGCGCGCCTGGAGGACAGGGTGGAGCATACGGTGGAGGTCTGCCAAGCTTGGGCGGAGCATCGCCGTGTCCTCATGGAGGCGATCGGCGGCGATAATCTCTCGCGTCCGGCCCTGGTTCAGGCCATGGTACGGAGCGAGAGGAAATGGCAGGCCGTCACCTCCTTCTGGGAAGCGGTAATGCTCGCGAAGGAGGAGGCGGAACGCGTGAGGGACAGGCAAACTTCGCGCCTTTACGCCCCTAAACGCCGCAGGAGGAGACGCCCTGGGCGTTGGAAATCGTGAGCCGATTTCCGGCCACCGTAGGCGTGGGCTTGCGGACGGTGAGCAATGGGTAGCTGGCCATCCGATAAGGACGAGGCCCGGGTCGAGGCGCGTTGTGTTCCACGCGCGCCTCGAAGAGATGTCAGCAGAATAGACGGGGTCCGCTAGGGCCAATGCTTACCGGGGTTGCGAATAAGGCCGAAAGGGAAATCGTGGCCCCGGCAACAGGGCAACCGAAGGAATACGAGTGGGTTTTAGTCAGTAAGAGTCTGACACGCCCTCCAGCTCCGCCCAGAGCGGGAGAAGTTATTTGATAATTTCCCACCCAAAAAAAAAGGGTGCAAGAACGAGCTCAAAATATTTTGGCACCCACCCCGTTGCGTGCTTTTCTTTGGCCCGTTCATATAAAATAGTACCTAAACTTTGCCGACTTTTGCAGAAATGTTAGAGAAAAACATAACCCTGTTTTTGCTGTCCCGCAATCGGGTAAAAAAAAGTTAAATAACAGAAAAGATAGAGAAATAAAAGGCCGGTGGTTCGCGTTGGGTGCCCCTTCATATCCGGCACCCTGCGCGATCGCCCAACCGCGCCCTACCCTAACGCCGCTACTGTTACTGTGTGTTATCCTTAGAAGATAGAGATATGCCATCACGGACTTTTTTGTTGAACGTTTTAAGATCTTCAATCCTGTAGAACATAAATTTGATGTATCTGTAATGGTTTACGCGGCGTACGCCAGTAAAGCTCCCAGTCGGCATGATTTTTTCCGACATCTTCGGCAATAATCGTCATATTTCAGCCAATTTACACAAAACTTTAATGAATTATACACTAAAACCTTCCGCAAGAATTACTCCGACCGTTTGAAAATCCATTCGGTAGTTTTTGAGTTTATTGCGTTCAAACAGACAAACGCGGCGGACTTTGTTTTATAATATGTAAGGATAACATCACGCCTGTGTTCCCCGAAGTGTTGGCCAGGAGGAACAGAAACCCAACCCCGCATATTTAATATTAATATGAAGATCCCAATATGTTGTATGTTATGTAATGTTACTAGGATTGAGATGCATCCGGTTAGACTGGACGCCCCAAGCCGACTCCAACGTAGGAAAGGCTGACAGATTATGATGATGATAAACTTATGCTATCTTGTAAAATAAGCTTGAACTACTTACATAAAGTGTCAATAAAACTGAGAAAAGAATAAAATAATTCGTCAACATTTCGTCGATACTGATGGCACCGAATAGAATAGAATAGAATAGAATAATTTATTTTGCAAGGAATGTGGGTACAAAATCAGGTGTTAACATTGTAAAAGCAGTTCCAACACAGTCTACCTTACGGCATGCAAAAATTTAAAAAAAAAAATCTACAAGTTATACAAACAAATAAACAAAAATTAAAAAGTACATTTATGTGGAACGGCAGCCTTCCTACATAAAACAAAAAAAAAAAAACAACAATCTTAATTCAATATTTTACAAACGATTATAATATTGATTATTTTAATTACATTAACAAAAACAACAAAAAATATCAAAATAGGTAAATTAAAATAACATTATAAACTCTTATCATTCAAAAAATCTTGTACAGAATAATAACATTTATCTATTAATAAGGATGTTAGTCTCTTTTTAAATACATTTAATGATACTTCTTTGTAGGCATGAGGTATTTTATTATAGATGACGGGCCCCATTGATAGTAAGCTCTTTCTTAATAATCCTGTTTTGTGCCTACCTGTAAACATTAGATTTTTATATTGCGATCTAACAGATCCCGGACGTGTTCTAATATCGTCCATTAGGGTAAAAAGGTGTATGTTTGTTCTAACAAATATTACTACTTCAAGTATATACAAAGACGAGTGAGCAGAACACGGAGATCACTAAAGTGTTTGATGAATATTTTTTTTTTTGCCCTGTTTCGCTTTTATACCTGTATTGTCGATGTTATTAGCGGCTACTCATTACACCATCAATGATAAATTACTGAAATAGTTGTAGTTATTTCAAAAGTGTTATCGCTTGAACTATTTTATATGCACGTCCGAAAGTACAAACGTTCTATATACCTAATAATAGTTATGAAAGTACATAATAAAGTTACAACAACTATGAGGTAAAAAAGGAAACATTTCAAAATATCCTTTATATACCGTTGATTACATGGGCGTATCCAGGAGGGGGAGGTGGGGCGGGCAGGGTAGGGCAGCTGCCCCCCCCCTAAATTTTGTATACCTAAGTACCTATTGTTGTCGATAAAAGTTGTTAGAGTCACGTTAAGACTTACTTTACAATTACAATATCTATTATTATTATGCATGAATTTTTTTTAAAACGCGCTGCGCGTCCTGTCATGTTGTAGTATCATGAAAAACACGGGAACGTAGCAAGCAAGCACAAATTTTTTTTAGGTAGGGCGTCTCGTGGTTGACCTCTGAGATCATGACTACTTAACCGGGCTTTCCTGTGGGTGCCTTATGCTACTACACTTAAAACCTCCAGCCAGGGGTTATTCAACTATGCAAATTAAAACTAGGTGAACGCTCGCTAAGGGCACCCCCTGTGGGGTACGAACCTCGGCTTAGGGTGTCAACCGGAAGGAGGATATGAAGGATGGGCGGGTTGGATCAAAGTTTTGATCATGATTAGCTCAGCTGCAACAATTGCTGGCACCTCGTTATCGAGCAAGGGTCGGGGGGGAGTATCATTTACTCGGGGACACGGTCGCGATCGCAAAGGACCTCGGCGGCGAGGTTGGAATGACGGGAGGCGTCTGTTTTTGTACACTGTGCTGGTTTCCCTGTGCGAATCTATTATTTTTTAAATAATACCAATCTAACAAATAATCCTCTTCTATTCCCAGAAAATGAATAGAATGCCAAACATCGAGAAGACTATGATGATTTAGTTCCATATTTTGCCGCTTGACGTAATTTTACCGACCGCTACGAGGTACCAACCCCAAGAAACAAAAACATTTTCGTTGTCGGATGTATACTTATGTCGTCGGGTTCGGTCTAGTTCATTTCAGATAAGTCTCACTAGATGGCTCTCCTATCATTGTTTTGATTTTGATCG
The DNA here is from genome assembly GCA_963680765.1 of Agrochola lychnidis. Lineage (NCBI taxonomy): Eukaryota > Metazoa > Arthropoda > Insecta > Lepidoptera > Noctuidae > Agrochola > Agrochola lychnidis. Next base: position 16,963,646 of record OY796850.1, on the reverse strand, counting down.
AGTTTGATTTGAAGCGCAGAAAAAAGTTGACAGATGCGCGCACCAGTGAAACGCCTCGTAGTCTTTCAACTTTTATTCACTTTTCTATTATAAATAGTAGTTATTCATAATATTCATTGACTTATTTGTAAAGTATATGTTCATTTTCTTTCCTAATAATTGAAGTGCGTAATATTATATTGGTTTAAACAGCGCTGCACTCGGGATTGACTTTGCTCGATTGTATCGGTATAGTTTTAAAGATAAGATTAGTATTGATTGAAAATTCTGTTTGGTTTTTATTGCCCTCGATTACTTGAAATCAGTAAAAAACATTTTATGCTCTACCACATAAAATTGCATTGTCTGAGACTTAAGTTGTTATTGTGACTTGCGGCGTCACAATAAATAAATAAATAAATTGACTGTACACATAAAGTTTCCGGTTTATTGCTCCTGATTAAGGCGAGGAAAATTCTCCATTATGTGAGTATTAATTTGTACTATGTATTTTGTAAGAGAGTGGCATGCCCAGGCATGCCTACCTGCATACTTAACTGTATTCACCACAAACCAGGTAAGTACGTTTAACTATTGTTTAAGGTTTCTAATAACTGCAAGTATCCTTATTGTACCAAGAACACAAAATTGCAAGATTTTTTTTCATAATATTTCAATGTATTTACATTCTATTTTGTATTTAAAATAAGTATTTATTGTATCTACCTGATTGCTGATCCTAAATAACTAAAGAACAGCTAAGTTATATTTGTATTTTATCCCTGCATTGTTTGCAAGTTTGTTACCATCAGAAGCAAAAGATTCCACAAGGAATGTTACCTTGAAAATCTAAGCAAACAATATAGGCTATTTAGTTTATGATGTGTGTGTGAGAGGTGGATATTATTCAAATTAAAATTTAATTAGTTTGTGATACATAGGTTTAAAGTTGTGGTGCATGTTGTTATAATAAAATAAAAAATATTGTATCACTATGCATGCTACTCCTTCCAACTTGCAAGGTATACAAATATTACCCACACAGTAACAGGTGTACACACTTATATAATAATAAAATAAAAAATATCCTGCTAAGTAACCATCTTAAACTTTAACTGTATCCTAAAAAGTTTTCTGGAACTAGTACTTATGGTTCAAACCTAAATACTCCTGTTTCATATTTAAATAGTTTCACCATTCAGAATTTCATTCTATAACAAGTGCAGCGGAGAAGTGACATTTGTAGAGATATCCTTTAAACTGTGCATATTAGTCAAAATAGTGCTCCAGCCCATGTTAGGTGGCAACATTATTCCAAAACGATAGATCTGTCTCAGCGATAAGTCTGAAGAAGTCCTTTAAATACTGTGCTTACGTGCTTGGGACGCATGACCATACAATAATTATTATGAAAAGGTGATGCCATTTCTAAAGTTATTAGATATTATCATGCACATGTGTTTATGAGTTTCCTTTGAAGACTAACAATAGCTGTTTTTAAACCTAAGCTATTGTCTCACAAGTATTTATTGGACATCATTCTTGTACGTATTGTTAACAACCCATAAACAGCCTATTAAAATGTTTTATTTCTTAAATCTGACAATCACGTGTCTTAGATTTTATGTTGTTATTGTATCATTCAAACTTAATGTAGGCATGTTGTTGTAGAATTTTAAATAATTTATAAATTCATTAAACATTTATGAGTGTAGAAGAGTTCTTCTTCTGTTGTTCCTGTTAAACCCCCAGAGAACCTCTTAACCAGAAGACTATTGATGGCTACTGCTGCTTCAGTAAACACGTAAGCTCATCATCACCTATCTAGCCTTTTCCTAACTATGTTGGGGTCGGCTTCTAGCATAACCGGATGCAGCTAAATACCAGTATTTTACATGAAACGACTGCCTATCAGATCTCAACAACCCAGTCACTGGGTAGAACAATACTTTTTGGTTCAGTAAACATGAAAGGCATAAACTCGTATATTTTCGATAATCCTCCTAATCCTAAATAATCCATCATCACTTCATATTAGCAAGATTTACTCCCATTTCCTGTGTAATGTGTCTAGGTAAATCCCCTGTGTTTCTTGTAACAAAATTGGGATCGGGATCAAAGCATCTAAGTCTGTAAGCGGTTTAGTCAAGACAAGTTGTTAGTTTTATTATATCATTCTGGTGTATACATGTGGCATGTAATGCTTAGCTGAACAACATTTCCTATAAAAATTAAACTTTATTATTCAAAGCAGAATCTTGTATTCAAAACCTTAACAACAACTGTATGTAACCAAGTGTGGTGTTAAGAATTTTAAAAATAATTTTAGAGCATTATCCTGTTCTGTTGTGATATCACGTCATCTACATGTATCTGTGAATGTTGATTTTGTTGAATCAATACATTGTGTTAAGTACTTGTTGTACCAATGATAAAATTGTGTAAGCCGAGGGTTCCATAAATAATTTTCATCATCATCAATTACTCTTGATAATCGGATGTAGACCTTAACCAAGCATCCTTCGCCACAACGACATGTCCTGCGCATCCTACATCCAGCGGACCGCGATGTTCTCCAGGCCTTTGGTCCAACACGCTGCGCGGTTTTTTACGCGGTCTACTCCAGACACTCTAGTACTTTTCGCCCCATCGGCGATCTGTTTAGCGAGTGGTGTGCCGCAAGCAGTCATTCTTCGGGTTATGTCGATTCCCTTGACTCTCCTGCGGATCTCTGCATTTAGGATTCCATCGCGCAAGAAGCATCTCCATTACCCTTTAGGTTAACCTTACATTCTCATGTAAGGAATACCCTTCCCTAAAACTTTACGAAATACGATGTAAGTTTTATGCTGCTGCGCTAAACTTCTTGGTCGTCCTTAGAACAAGGCATATGCTTGCACACTTGCGCAGAATATACATAATATATGTATTTTATTAGGGTAACGGCGTACCCAAAGGCGAAAGGGTTCTTTGGCTGTGCTGCGTCAACATAACATCATCTATTCATCCTGTATTTTCTCTACTAAATAAAAAGCATCTTGGACACAGTGTACTAACAGTTCTTTGGCCCACAAAAAAAGTTAGATACTTACTGTTTTAATACAGTAGTGGTCTATCCAATGTGTAATAACGAGTCAAAACAGTTTATCCTTTAAATGTGAGGTGTCGTCATATGACGGTCAAAGTTCAAAACTGTCATGGAGCGACAAAAACGTTCACAACTCGATATTACTGTTGTGTTACTTGTAAAAACCGCTAAAACGCGTTGTGGCTAACCCTGAAAGGTCAAAAAACGAGCCTAAAATATACGATTATCAAACTGTGGACAATTTTAAAAACCCAACGCGTTCTGGACCTTTTGGCTTCGCTTTGACCGTTTTGGTCTTTCGAGCCTAACACATCCAGTTTTACATGGTGCCACAAGGACAATGTGACACAGGTTTATGTAAAGGCTTTTGTATTTTGATATTATGTTATCAATTTAATCATTCGTAACATTTTGGATCATTTATACTAATCTTGACAGATGACAGATTATGTAGGTACCTATATCTAAACTAAAGTAAGTAAATGGTCTGTTTTACCACGGACGAAAAAGGCTTTTCCACACGACCTTACTCGAAAGGTTAAAAGTTATTTTTTATTGATCTCCTTTACTTTGTAGCTAAACGAAAGCCGAACAGTAATTTCCTTGGTTTTATTGGATCTTGCCCTCTTAATTTTTATTCAGGTGTCTCTTATGGGTTCTTGTTAGTGCAGCCGGACAAAAGGATTCTGTATTAAAAAGTATATTTTGTCTTCGTCATGTATTGTTTGTTAAGGTCAGTGTAAAGATTACAGTGAATGGAGTTATTTATAAATTCAACATTCGTACTCTTAAGACAGTTAGTCTTATTCAAAACAAACTTATTGACATCATGGACAGATTTTGGCCTTATCTCGGCGTAAATAAAGGGTTATCTACTAAAATAACTTATCAGTACTTGTTTTCTCTTCGTTACTGACAGACTGACAGTTTATTGTAATAAATTTTGTAGTGATATTTCAAAGATACACCTGTGCGGTTCACACTTCAACTGATCAAGTTCCCCGAGTGTGAAAATAAACCCTTGCTCATTTTATTGATTTATTGGAGTCATTGCTGTTTAAATCATTCTGTCCATTGCCTTAGGAGTAAGCTGAAAATATCCAGTAAGTAATCGTTTGAATTCTGTGCTTAGTACCTATTTCCTTTTGACGGTGTGCTATAACACCAAAAGGCACGGCATGTCAGTCTATAACCAAACGTTTAAAATCAGCAAGGACAAATCTTAGCTATACTGATCATATGAGAATTGAACAAAATTTTAAGAAAATACTTAAATGTGTTTGTGGTGTCAATTAGTCTCAGATGTATTGGCTATGTATTCAAAGTGTGAAAACTTAGACTTGTTGCCAGACAGACGGTGCGCATAAATAAACATAATAATATAGACGAGGGCCGAACTGCAGACACCGTCCGAGCCAACATATGCGTTGATAAACATGTTATTGATCGTGTGTCACCCTCAAATGTAATTCATTGCATTGAAAAAATATTGTAAAAATGAATCGTTTTATTCATGTTAGCGCTAATTTAGTAATTTGTCATCATCTTGACCAGGAACCACTCGCTGCCTGGATACGGGATTCCTTGTATTTCTGCCAGTATCCACGGTTTTTGCGTCCCTCTTCTAGGTGTTACTTGCCACTTTGTCTTATAATCTCGTCCGTCAATCCATTGTGTCGCCGTCTTCTGAGAGAATTGGGTTGATGAACAAAAATTTTTTGTTGTCCGTCGTGTTTTTTCAAGTATTTTTCTTTTTTACGTCACTAAAAGATTACGGCGATACATTGAGTTAAAATGTGCCATGACGTCACGAGAGATTTTATACTTACTTGTGACGTAGCAACCCCCACTCCCCAACATTAATGCGTTTTATCTAAGTATTTTTTTATTAATTTGATAAAGCAAAAAATACGTGTCTAATATTTTTTTATTATCGGACTGACGGACTAAATAGTTTTTTTTTTACCCAGGCATCATCCCTATTGTTGCTCTCTACAGATTTCCACAGTTTGTTCGTACTAAATCTGCAGGACCTATCCTAGGTCCCTAAACATCGGAAAATAGGTAGATGGTTACTGATGGAATTAACCCTACGAAGGCGTAAAAAATATTGACTCGAAAACAACGATTATATAAAGTCTGCAACCGTCGTCATCAATAGACAACCGGATTTATGTCTTGCGGTTGCGCTGCGCTCTATGCACAGCAACTATTTTTACAAGTTAACCCATCATCTGTTACGACGCCTCATGAAGGTGGATAACAATTAAAATTCTATTGTGTCTCGTTAATGACAGTTGAAAGGATATATTAATATTTTGTAGGTATTAAGCCGGGTCTCCTGCGCGTGTTTTTACACAAAAACATCGCAACAAAGAGGCGTGTACAAAAAAAATAAGTTTAAAAAACTAAAAAACACGCTTTTTATAGAAAACTGAACTAAAAAATTGAAAATAATTTTTAATAAATTTAAATTAAGATTAGTGTTAAAATTTTTGATAAATATAAATTAATAATAGTGTAAATAACAAAAAAATATATTTTATTTTAATAAAAAAAGCGTGGGGTGCATGGTGACAATAGTTATAAATATTTCATTGACAGATATGAGTAGAAGGATTATCATTTGGATATTATTTTAAAAAGCACCCCATGCTTTTTTTATTAAAATAAAATATGTTTTTTTCTTATTTACACTATTATTAATTTATATTTATCAAAATTTTTAACACTATTTTTAATTTAAATTTATTAAAATTTATTTTCAATTTTTTAGTTCGGTTTTCTATAAAAAGCGTGTTTTTAGTTTTTTAAACTTATTTTTTTTGGACTTTTTAGTTTGGTTTATTTATAATAGCTTGTTTTTTTTTTAATTTTAAACTATTATTTGTTCTACTATTAATTCCGTGATAACTGTAAGTAACTAATTATTTTCCAAATTATTCATGTGTACGGCTGTATTAAATGGTAAAAATTCAATCTCGATTTTAGAAGTCATTCAAAGATTTTAACGTTGTCAATATATACAGTGCCGAACAAGTGATAATGACAAGTCTTACTACGTGTTACTTTGTAATCGAATCATTTCATCTAATGCTTCTCTGTTACAAGGGGTTTTACCTGTTAGCTTTGAGCAATCAAGTTCTCCGATTTGAATTCCGTCCAAAGATCTTCCACGACTAAGTGCTACATAAGCTTGTCCAGCTGCAAACAGTCGAGAGCCTAGATAAATGACTGCATGATCAACTGTACAGCCTTGCATCTTGTGGACGGTCGATGCCCAACTCAGAATCAATGGCAACATACGTCTCTCAGCAGTTCCATAGCTGTGTTTTGCTGGGAACTGTACCGAAATTGGTTTAATTACTTGAACACCATCTGTACCGAAATCGATAAGTACTGTTGGAATGTCTTCTGCATATAATTTTTTCGTTTGGTTTTCTTTAAAAGCGTGTTTTTTTTTTTCAAATTCTTGCTTATTTTGTTGAATTAAAATTCTCTTTGGTATTGAAAAATTTGTTAATATTAGATCGTTGAATCGGTTAAAGATAATTAGAAATTTTAACATACAGATATCACAATATAATAATATAAATATGAATACAATAGGGTTTCGGGGCGAAGAACACGTTTCGTAAAAAATGTAATCTGATGCGTTGCACAGCTGACGGATGACAGACTACTTGTCTAAATAAAAAGCGTGTTAAAAAGGTGCGCGTCGTTTATCTTTTTGACGGGTTCTAGAACATTCTAGAAGCTGCGGATTGTGGCGGGAGCGGTTTGAAACGAGATCGCGTTATATCCTCCCCCTTTTGAGTAGGTTATGACCCCATGCCTGGTCAAACAAAATAAGGAACGCATGCTCATACTCGAAATTTGTAATCCCGCTACCCGGTAAACTGCTTTCCGGATTTTGTCTTGAGAAAATCATGGTCGCCCTACACGGTATACCAATTTCTGTATTTTGTCCCGGAAAATTCATGGTCACTTTGTGTTTGACAGTGACAAGAGTTATCAAAATTACTTTTGCAAATATTGCGATGTTTAGGATTCAGTTTTGAATCAAACGAATCACAATTATTATGTTCTTTTATTTCACTAACAAAAATCCTATTTTGCTAATTGAAAAATGGAATAATTTTATCAAATTAATGTATTGTCATCGGTCCTCGATAAATCTACAAAGTTTGAACGAAATCTGGCCGTTTAAAGTGGGTCAAAATCATGCCTAAAGGAGTCGGTTACAAACAAACATACATACAGGTGAAGCTAATAAAAAGCGTGTAAAAATAAAACAAAGACGTAAATATCTTTATATATATAATTCTTCTGTGAGTGTGTATGTCACTGAACTTCTCTCAAACGACTGGACCGATTTTGATGAAATTTTTTGTGTGTGTTCAAGGGGATCTGGGAATGGTTTAGATTCACAATCGGACCCGATAGGTGGCGGTATTCGGTCAGGACAACGTCTGTCAGGTCCGCTAGTATTAATTATAAATATTTTTATTGACGTATTGTTGTTTATAATGTAGCATAAATGTAATTTTCTTTATAACAACTGGAAATGAAACGAGGAACTGTAGTCGGTATCGTTCTGCATGGTCTGGACGTTGACTCACGCGCAGTGCAGGATCCTGTTTTGAAAATAACAGCAACCTTCACTGGCCATTGAACCCTTGCAAGCAAGGACTGTGATGAAAAATAATTTTCTCAATCATGCTTGGAAATGCGAGCATTATTTCGACAACCTTCTTCGAGATAAATCGCGGTCGAATACATGCGAGCGCCCGGCCGGCAATGTTACTATGAAAATCCATATCTGTAGTGTTTCGCGGCCAAATAAATTACTATAAAAACTCATAACTGTCGTGTTATTTAAAAATGGAACTTACTTTTTACTTCGACACATGGCAACCAAGGAGGTAACTTATCAAAGATTTTATTTAAATTTCGAACTGGCTTAGCAAATAGAGCTGTTTAAAGTAAAGAAGAAACAAATGAACACATCGGCGCGTGAAAAATTTTCTTTGTTCGTCATTGTTCGCACTATAGAATCGTAGTTGTGTATAATCTTAGTTGTGTATGTCGATATTAATGTGAGTAAAATTGTAATGGCCTGTAGAAATAGCACTAGGGAAAAACCCGCTTGCAGTTCCCACACCCCCGGCCGCACTGCGCTCGGGATAAACCCGCCTGCAGTTCTCCGGCCGGATCGCCACCCTTATATTACGACCAATACGAAGACGCTTTTGTTGGTGTTTGTGTAAGCTTGTGTGCGACCGTAATTTAGTTGTATAAAAGGAGCGAGTTTAGTCCTTAGTCAATCTGTCCATCTGATAATGCTAATGACTACCGTCTTCAATGGTGCCTTAAGCAACAACATCTTTCTAAAAGCATGGAAAGAAGCCACCGTCATCGGTATTCCTAAACTCCCTCGAGTTACCGCCCCATAAAGTCTGCTCAAAGTCCTCGGAAAAATCATGAGTGGCTTATATATAAGAGTCTCAGAGACTACGCCGAGACTAAGGACCTCATTCCCAACGAACAGTTGGGATTTCGAACTCAGCATTCTAGCGTGCATCAGGTTCACCGTATCATAGAACACATAAGCGTTGGCTTCCAACGCGGTTTTATGTCGGGTGCAGTATTCTTCGATATAGCGAAAGCATTCGACAAAGTGTGACACAACGGCTTATTATATAAGCTCTACAAACTCGGTGTGCCAGATCGTCTCGTGCTCATCTTACGGAACTATTTGTCGAACCGCACCTTCCGCTATCGCATCGAAAGAGCCCTATCCTCCCCTTGCCCTATACTGCAGGAGTCCCTCAGGGCTCCGTGCTAGCCCATCATATTCACGCTATTCACTAGCGGTATCCCCAAACACAGATGGACGCAGTTGGCTCTGTTCGCAGACGATACGGCGATCTACTGTAAAGGCAAATCTACAAAGGGCTGTCGACAAGCTCGGCACCTAGTTTAGAAAGTGGAGAATCGAGGCAAATTCCGACAAAAGTCAAGCGGTTTTATTCTCAAAACCGCATTCCAAATCCCACCCCTTCCCCGTTCAATCACCATGTTCGGCAAACCGATCTTCTTGGGTGAAGCGAGCCAAATACCTTGGTGTGGTCCTCGATCATCATTTCTCCTTTTCAGCGAGCCGCTTTTGCTCTAGGTAGACTCCATTATGTTCTGAATACACGAAGCAAATTGTCACTTAAGTGCAAATTGCGAATCTATACATCGTGCATTCGACCTATCATGACCTATGCGGGTGCACATGCTAAACCCTATTCCATCCATAGGATGCAGACCCTACAGAATCGTTTCTTTCGCAAGGCCACAGGATCCCCCTGGTATGTCAGAAACGAGATCCTCCATCTCGATTGTAAAATTCCCACAATTCATCAGATCCTAAAACGCATGTCCAAGTGTTACTTTGACTCCGCTCCCAAACATCGCAACCGAGTTAGTTGTCGAGGTAGCCAATGATGTCCCCTCTAGAATCAGTAAGATCCGCCGTCCGACGAGGCATGTCCTTTCCGACCCAGATGACCCCATAACACTCCTCCAAGAGAAGAATAAGGCCACTAGTACAGTATACAAATATAGACGACGCCCGTCATTCTGACCTCGCCGCCGAGGTCCTTCGTGATCGCGACCGCGCCCCCGAGTAAATGATACTCCCCCCCCGACCCTTGCTCGAAAACGAGGTGCCAGTAGTTGTTGCAGCTGAGCACGTAGCTTTAAATACCTCTTATAATAATCAAGATGAAAATCTAAGTTTAATCCAGCCTGTACTTTCTTGCTGTCCTCCCCCAGTGACGCCCTAAGCCTAGGTTCGTACCCCCCACAGGGGGTGCCCTTAGCGAGCGCTCGCCTAGTTTTAATTTAAAATAGTTTTTGCCCCTGGCTGGAGGCTTTGAGTGTAGAAGCAGCCACAGGAAAGCCCGGTTAAGCAGGTATGATCTTAGTGGTCAACTGCGAGATGCCATAGATAAAAAAAAAAAACATAGTCAATAGTTCATCAGATCACGTCAGAGTCAGTTCAGCTCTAGCTCCGCTACAGTAAATAGCAAATAAAGAAGCACCCTCTTGGAACAGCATATCGCGGGTCTCAAACCATAGGGGCGTATCCACAAAACCGTTACTTTTCAGGAGAGACAAAAAACTGAATAACTTTTTTTGTGATTGAGCCAGCATATTGTGTTTTTGCATGTGGCCATGTATTTACAGTTCAGTTCATATGGGATGCTTGATTTTAAGGTATTTCCTCTATAACACCAGTTTTTGGTTCTTTCGTCTATTTGGCATGACGGAAATACGGTAAAACTCCATCAAAATTCCCCCAAAAATGCTTGGAATTTATGGACGTAAAACTTTTTTCCTTAAATTATTAATAATTATACCAATATTTATTTGAACTTAGTTGGTAATTTAAAATATTGCAATTTCGGAATGAGAAACCATCAAAATGTATGTTATTTCTGTGATTTTAATAATTTATACGCCTGTCTGGCTTGTCATTAATACTGAGAGGTGTTTGAATTCTAAGTGGAAGTATAGACCATTTTTGTTCTACAATGTAGAAAAAAAAGAACAAATGGTAGTAATTACAATTTTTTTCGGTGTGAATAAAATAAGAACAAAAAATAAGCATATAAAAATGTAAAAAATCATAAATCTGAACAAAATTATTTTAAATGATTATAAAAACACAAACATACAAAATTGAGCTCATTATTGATTGATACATTATCACAATCACCGAAAATTGGCCGTGGCAACACACAAAACGCGTAAACTCTGGACGGACGAGAAGATCACCGAACTCGAGGAAGAATTGAGCAGGTTACGATCGGGTATTTGGGTTATCTGATGTCCGAAGAGAGGGGAAGGACTCGATAATCCTCAAATCCGGGAACCTACTCTATTTCCGGGAGGGGCGATCAGCAGTCTCAAGATGATGTCGGGTTTATCATTCATAAGTCCTTTGTAAGCAACGTGCTGAAGATAAGGAGTGTGTCGACCAGGGTGGCGTACTTTATACTCAGAATATTAGCAAGATATTCGTTGAAGGTAATACAGGTTTTAGCCCCGACCTCGTCACACCCCGACGATGAGGTGGAGACCATGTATGAGAAAATTTTCAGAGCCATGTTTGCCTCTAAAACTCACTTCACCGTTGTTATGGAGGACTTCAATGCGAAACTGGGCAAAAGAGACAATTATGAACTACGAGTGGGTCAATTTGGAGTTGGACATCGGAACCACCGGGGTCACCTACTGGCCAATTTTATGGAGAATGAAGGCCTCTTTATAAGAAACTCCTTCTTCAGAAAGTATGATGCAACGAAGAAGAAGAAAGAAGACAGATACATCATTATGTCGACGAAGAAGCAAACATTTAATAATGTCTCAGTCATCAATGCGCTGAAAACCGGAAGTGATCACCGTATAGTAAGAATTGTCCATTGAATCTAAATATCAAGCTGGAAAGATCTCGACTGATGAAGTCTACGCTCCGTCCAGCACCGATCCAAATCCAAAACCCCGAGAGCTTTCAGCTCAAACTTCAGAATCATTTCAAGTGCTTAGGGAACTCCATGGACGATTATAACGATGCGTTCGTGAAAACTGTTCATACAGTTGGGTCTAAGATTTTCAAGACCCGTCGTAAAAATAGAAACAAGAAGCTCTGTGAATCTACTTTACAGCTCATGGAGGAGACACGTGAGATGATCCTGCAGTCTTCAGATGTTGCGTGCATCTACCAGTAGCTTAATAGACGGATCTGTAAGTTCTTGAAAAGCGACCTTTGGTGCTTTAATACTGACCGTATTAAAGACGCGATAAAGAGCGGAACAAGAGCTTCAAGTTCTTTGCAAGAGATCTGTATATTAGGGAGAGCCAGCTTATGAAGTTCTTCGAGAAAGAGGTAAATCGTCGACTCCGAGTCCGTTGTCCGACTCGGCTGGGGAGCATTCGGGAAGCTGCCTTATATCTTCTCGTTTCACATACCACAGTGTCTCAAGACGAAAGTCTTAGACCAGTGCGTGTTGCCAGTGATGACCTATGGCACTGAAACGTGACACTCAAAATGGGCCTCAATAAAAGGCTGAAAATCATCGTAAGAGCAAAGGAGTAAGCTATGCTTGGAGTTTCCCTACGTGATCGAATCAGAAATGAAAAGATTTGTAGGAGAACCAAGGTAACCGACATAGCCTGCAAAATTGCCAAACTTAAGTGGCAGTGGGCAGGATATTGCGCGTAGAACAGATGGCCGATAGGACCCACGAAGAGAATTAATTCAGCATTAAAATTGACGTCTACTCCATATGGCAGCTCATTGCAGAATGACCGTGTTGGGTATTCTTGATATGACTATATGTCCACATTTTGACGAAATCTTGAGACAGCAATACTAAAATGTGTAGATGTGTACATACGTCTGCAAGTGATGACTAAATATCTTCAGGATTATGTTGAAATGGACAGTCGATGCACATAAGTCCCTATGGCCCGACACAATTTCCTTAGATCATAATAAAATTGAAGGTCGTACGTGCATACGTCTTTGTGGCACGTTAAAACTGCCCCAAAAAGTAATAATTATTGCTCTTACGTCTACTATACGGCTATATGGCCTAAAAATAATTGCAGATTGTCTAGCTGACGATAAATAATGTTTTGTAATTAATTCCAAAAGTAATTAATATTAAATTATAAGAAAAATTGAGGTTACGTATCGCATATAGTAGAATCCAATGGCATTAAAAACGAAAAATCGCATTTTTGCATGTACGCCCCTATGGTTTGAGACCCGCTTATTATTGTTCTGTTTTATTCATCGACCAGCATCCGCCCAGTTTAGTTGTGAGTCAACGAAGGGGCTCACAGTCATTGATTCTATAATTTATAATTAATTTACTGTTTGATAAAAGTACTATACAAGCCTTGGTCAACCAGGCATTGATGGACTCACGTATGTGTGCCTCGGCTTAGCCCACATTTTCACGTTCGTCCATCAATGCCCTTGTTGCACTAATGTACTTTTTTATTACAAAATTCCGGTCAATTGGTTAATAGTTCCTTTTTGTACATGTCCTGCATTTTATTGAGTCCTTTTTACCCTTCTTACTGCCATTGCATGTTTTGTAAACTCTTGTTTGTTAACAAATAATTAAATATTTGACTTAAAAAGTAATTTATTTAGTGTACGTGTTCGTAAAAGTTACGAATAATTAAATACTTCAATGACTAAAAAAGTCAAAGGTTTACCTTTCAAAACGTACATCAGATTCAGTAGGTAAGTTAAACAATTTATAAGAGTTGTAATCCTTTTTGGAATGATGTACCTACTTTAAACTTCATGTGAGTAATTCCCTGGGGATGTTGTGTTTCTGGCAAGTATTTCGAGGGCCGCCTTAAGAGAACACGGGTCAAGGCCACGTCACGGAATATGATGTTCTACTTACAAAACCAGTTAGGCCTCGGCCTCGTGTATATCTTTTCGCTCATAGAAACATGAAAATTTGGTATTTTCGATTCCTTTAACAGTTTGCTTCACATTTTAATAGAGAAGAAACAAAGCTTCGTTTTATTCATATTTTATCTCCATTTTGTCTCTGCTGTGTCTGCTGGAAGGAATTGGCTGTTACCAAGTAACTCATTACTTCACACACATCATGTGGTGAATTCCAGCTTTATTTAAATACTGGTTGTCTTCTTCCAACTCCAAAACTTATAATTCAATCTGGAAAGCGCATATTTATACTCCGCTCCGTTTACTCGGTGCAATTTACTGCTATTTTCTGATCGATAACGATGTGTAGAAAATTTTCTTGTATGAAACTAATATTTTGTTACTATAGCTCTGAAAACCTAACGTTCGTATTGAGTTTTTGGTACGCTTTGCTTTTAATTCAACTCAATTCATTTATTCATTTTGTGAACATAGAGGGTAAAAATTATACAGATGTTTTACAAAGAAAATCATAAAACAAGTGATAAAGCCCCGATCTTATATATTTTTATATTTATTTTCGTTAGTGAATTAATTCCGATGAACATACAGTGTCGATACGCTGAGTCTGAATTTTCCTGTTCCCGTTAATCACGCACAATTCCTAGAACCCATTAACCGTGCTGGATTTTCGATACCCTGTATATGCGATTTATTGATCACAACAGAACACTGATTTGGCTTGGCGTAGAACGTATTTCACATTTAATGCGATGTACGAAGGATTGTATTTGACAATACTTATAAAAGTATTTCTTTTTCGTTGGGAAGACTCCATTTTCATGTTACCTACCATTACATTATGTGCTTGTATATCTTCGAGCGTTATATTATTATTTTCGAAATGGTTAAAATGGCTCATTTTGATTTCTCACACAGAACGAATACACACTAAAACATAACCTTCCGATATATCGCTACGACGGAGGTGTACAGAAATTGTCCTGTGATTATATGAAGGAGGTGTCGTAGGGGTAAGCCTGGCCCGTGTTGGGCGCCAACTCAGTACGCCTCGCTCCCCTCCTGTCCCCACTTCCCCCCGCCTAACGCTGGTTCAGTTGCACGCTTTCAGCCTTCGGAGCTAACCGCGTGCGCGTTATGTCATCCAACCTTCCGTCAGCGCTTCTTCACATGAATTTCGTACTTCTTCCTCGGTTCGTTGCATATATGCATGGACCACTCTTAGACGCTTACGTGCACTATTCATTCATTAGTCGCAATGAAATTATCATCAAATTTCACTGTTTGTTATAATTTCTTCATTTCACTCTTATTTAGGGTTTCTAGATCCATAATTTGCTATCACAAAAGTGGTAGGTTCATTGTGTGTCGTAAATAATTTATTTTGATAAATTAATTGAAACACTTGTTTTATTGCCGTGTAGGTGTAATTAGTGTCACAAGATTTTCTAAATACTATAGATGTCTGTTTAAACAAATTGAGTGTATCTTAGAATTAACGATATTTAGAAACTGCGAGTGTTAAGTATAATTAATTGTCCATTTGTGATATTCATTTCGAAATTCATTTTCCTGTGTTTTTAAGATAATAATAAACGATAATCTCTTAGTATATCATTTCTGCGTAAAATAACACCTTAATAATGTTATCTAGTGCCATAGGTAATTGTTGACAAAAAGTAGTAACAGCTGATTGCTAGGGCCACGTTGGTAGCCATTCGGTAGCGAGCAAGCGCGACGCATCGCGGTCGCAAGGTCGTTCGTATTGAGCGGCACCGGTCAAATATTTAACGAACCGTACGCGTCCGACCCATCACTTCCCTTCAGTCAAATTTGCGGAACCCTTAGAACTGTCCTTATTTGTATGGCCTCCCTCGATCTGGGCCCGTCGTGGAACTCTTTTTTCTAGAGTGTTCGCTGTGTTGGTAGCAGGTGTAGGTAGGTCCTTCATGATACAGAAAATAATGGGTGGGTAGGGAGAAAATAACAATTCAACGAAATATCATTATGATCTTTCGTTGAATTGTTATTTTCTCCCTTGCTTCCTACATGTCCGATGCGTATTTACTTCCTGCGCTCTATGTCCATGAAATAAATCTCAACCAACTGCTTCGTCTCGCGCAAAAGAAGTGTTAACGAGACAAAAAGTTTTATCCTGTAATTTACGTGTGTTGGTTAGAGTAGAAAGAATATGACGTCAAGAATAAAAATCTGAATCCATATTTCATCTTGTTTTACATGTAGTCATTATGCACTGTCTTGAATTTTGTTCAGTCATGTTTATGACCGTAATGTTAATTTTACTGTGGCTACAGTCATTCGTTTCAGTCTGTTAGAAAAATATTATAAACTTTTGGAATACGTACCAGCACCGAGTTCGAAATACGATGTTATGATTATAACTCTGTTTAAGATGTTTTGTTTTTTAGATTTCTTTTGTTGTTTATGTTGTGCATTACAAAACTCTGCATTTCCACGTCACTTTTGTTTATATTATTTTTAAATCTACTATACTAACAAGCGCTCATCGTCCTCTTCCATTGAATGTTGGAAAAAATTATATTTTTCAATTAGGATAGCTGAAGACTTTGTGAATCGATTTTCAGACCCGAAATAAATTACGAAAATTCATATTTTTTTGTACGTAGCCTATAGAATCGTTACACATGTATGTAGCATATTGGCAGGTGGATGAAGGGTCACTTAGTTGGAGGAAATTAACATGTCTACGTGCCGACCAAGAATATTGGACACGGTTGTCAGGGAATTGTACCCTCGGGATATTAAATGGCAATCAATAAACTTTTAGATTGCCCACGTATAACATGTTTGACAGAAGGTTTTAAAGTTAAAAATTTTATTCCTCTAGGCACGTGACGGCACATAGTCATATCATTCAATGTCGTGGCAGTAAAATGCGTCATTATAGGTAATCAAATAATGCATTGTTAATGTATAACAAACAGTGTACAGAAATGCGTGCATAAGGCTCGTTGCCAAGGTTACAGGGTGGGTGCGATCAGCTGGACTTACGTAAGGTGAGCTGGGACGACGGGGAGGTGCGGGGTTCGCGCGGGGAGAGGTTAGGGCCGATCGATAGCCGCTTTCGCCCCTTGCTATCGCCCTGTCCGTTTCAGTGTATTCTCAACAAAACTTTTACAGTTCAGAAAGATCTTAACTAGTTACCCGAAACTTCTCGAACCCAACAAATAAACGTTTTCTATTCAATTGAGATTGGTAAATAAAAATGCGATAGCTACTTTTTACGTCTTAAACTAATTTCCAAGTTTCCTATTATTGACTTCCTGTTAACGCCGAATTTCGCCAGAAAGAGTGTTCTATTGATCCATCTTTAGATTGACTCAATTTGAACTGAATCAAATTAGGTCAAGGTATAGTGATTTTCCATTAACCCATTCATATTCTTGTTTTTTATGTTGTCACTGTTTACAGTACTGAAGGAATTTAATGATATCTGTATGCTGGAAAGTTAAACGTGAAGTACTGCTTTGATTGCCAACTAAATAGAGATATATAAATGTAGAAGTCTATGCAAATGGGATTGTAACAGGCACAGCTATCCCGCTTACCAGCATTTAATTAGTCTCTGACTGAATCTCCTTTTAACTGTTTCTGATTTTTATCTTGATGTGCATGCCGAAGCCAAAGTTGTTGTAGGCTAGGCTGCACTGATCTGTAACACTGAAAAGATACTGTATAATTCTGGAAACTTCCCCTGAGGTTTTCCGCAAGTCTTGTAGATGACCATCGGGGACTCTAGTGAGTAAACGTCTCACGCATCCGAAACTGATTTGATCGCGCATTGTATGGAAAATTTTAGTAAAACTTGACTTTAGAAAAACTAAATAATAACTTTGGCGTATTTATTTATTTAGTGGTACATAACTGCTCTGAAAACTATTGGTTACTGAATTGTTAGGCAAGGTCCGTTTTGTTTCCGATCGTACTACACACACTCGGTTGGATTTGCCATTGCGTATAGCCATTTCAATAAAAAATATCGTTGGTCCTTCCTCAACCCCAATTCTAGAACGATGCTCCAGCATGAATATCGATTCAAAACTGACAGATTTCATAATTTATTGATACTAAACTAGATTTGAGAAGAGTATCCTCAAATCTAGTTTTAAATCTGAATTCATCCTGGAGGATTACCGCAGAATACAAACCTGTCAACCTGTAGGTGAGACTCGATAGTCAACTTCGTCCTTATTCCAAAAGGTGGTTTAACGATTAAAACCACCTTTTGGAATAAGGACGAAGTTATTTAACAGGCGCATGCGGCATGCCTGTCGCCTGATGCCACGGAGCTCGGTTGTGTGTCACGAGACCGAGAAGTTACTCATTTCTTGCAAGCATATCAGTCTATTTTATGAATTTCAAATAGCAACAAATTTCAGTCAAAACCGTTTATAACGACTTCGAAGGGACCGTCGGATAGCGGTTGTTATAGTCGATAGTTGTTATAATTAAACACTATGTTAAGTAAACAGAAATGGGCACTCAATTTTTTTTAAGCCTTTTCGACTACCCATTCAGAGGAGCCTTTTTCACTAGAAACTATGAAGAAGTAATGTAATATTATTGCATAGTTTACCAGATAGAAGATATTGTTAGTAACACTAGGTTTACACAGCGCTTACAATGTAAGTACTGTGCCAAGGGCGTTATGAGGCGTATATGCGTATCTCTTTGGCTTTTATATGAAACACATAAAGCTACCGTGGAATACAATAATAATAACTACTGATATGACACAAAACACGATATGTTTGCTTTCAGCGAATTTGTTACATGAACGCCTGATAAAAATATTATTACAAACTCCCTATCTAGTCGTTGCTTTTATAAAAGTAATAGGCGCTCAAATAAGCACCCACTTTTATTTTACTATTTTATTCAGCTACTACTATTATAGCATTAAATTCCAATGCTTTCAATATCAATAGTTCGAACTTCATTTATTTACAGGTTTCAAAATGACCAAATAAAAAAAAGCTTATCTTCTTTCTTTATTGAAGTCGTTTTGAAAACTGTAGTGGAAATAGTAACAGATACTGAGCCTTATAAAGGAAGTTCCTCTGTTCACTTTTGTACAAATGATGTTTTTTTATTGACACGCTGGTCAGTACCTATTCTTATTTTCCACCTTTGCGCGATGTACAGTCGAACACACGTCAGTGGTAACACTTAAACCGGCTTACCGTAGTACAGTTTCAATAGAATAAGAGACCAGCTTATACTGCTTTTGTTACCAATGACGTGCGGCCTACTGTACCTACTCTTATTTTCCACCTATGCGCGATGTACTACAATTTTATTTACGTGAATATTTCATTTTGCAAATTATATTTTGCGCTCATCGTATCGCTTTGCTTTATTTATGTGGCTTTGGTTGTTTTTGCTTTGTTGCAGCTCGCGTTAGTAGTGCAGTGGTGTCATGTTGAGGGCGCGGTGTTAGTGCGCGTGCGCCGCGTTTCGTAGTGATGTCCTCGCCGGCGCGCGCGCCCCCGCCGCCGGTGCCGGTGCCGGTGCCGGCCGGCGCGGGCATGCTGCCGCCTGGCCCCGGCCCTGCAAGACAACGCTCCTTGAAGGACCGACTTAGAGAAGGCATTACCGGACCCTTCCACTGGCAGTGAGTGCTTCTTTTATTTTCCTTTCAAGAAAATTCCAGGTATACGCATCTTCGGCCGGCTGTATTTAAAAAAATGTAATTTAATTGTAGCTTATTTTAAAAATACCTATTGCATGCTTTTTTATTTTTGGGTAACAACACAGTATTTATTACCTATATGGAGGCGCGTTTCCACTGTGCAAGTAGCTTGCTTGCAAGTATAACAGCTACAGAGGTCGTAATCTACCGTATGTAATTTATAGTACGTACCTAAGGCGCTGCGCAGACGGCGGACATTTTGACCGCGAATGACCGCGAGAAACATCATCGGCAAGCTTCGGCTGCGCGTTCGTTTTGTCCACCGTGTGCGTTATTGCAGATTTCCATACGTTCTATATTGTCGGGGACAAATTGTCCATCGTCATCGCCTATAACTTGCTGGCAAGTCAATCTTTCCATCGTGCCAGCTACTTGCTACCTACAGGCTGCAGCTTGCGAGCACGCCACTTGCAAAATGTAATTAGCTTTATTATAATATTATTATCGCGATTGGATTTCACTGATATATATTTGTGCGTGATATAATTGGCGTAAACTTTGAACAGGCAGTATATTGTTGCGTGCGATTTGCGGCAACGCTTGATCTCTAAAACTGATGATAATTTAATGGAAGCTTGGCTTTGTAACTTCCTTTGCCATTTATATTGTGAAGTTTCTTCATTTTAAACTCGCCTAATAATATGTTTTATCGGAGTGGTAGATTTATAAACTCCCTGTGATTGTAGGCAAAGCAGTCGTTCAGTGCCGAAGATAAGAAAATTAGCCATTAAAGGTCAATGTCAAGAGTAAACCTTTAAAAATGTAGAATTGCCTTTTAGATTGTATCACTGTAATTTATGGTGATGGTTGTCGTTTCTGACCTTAAATTACACAAAATTGATATAGAAGCGGCCACAAAGTCTATATCTATTAAATGACATCTTGATAGGTCGTTTAATGACAAATGAGCTGCCGCGCTGTCTCGCTGTGGGGTTTCAATTTCCTGAAAGAATAGGTATCAGGTTACTTTATGGCAAACCTCGATTAAATAGACGCAGTGCTCATTTCCTTCACATTTCCCCTGTATTGCCATTTGTAACACATCCTTTTAGTTCGTCTGTATGCATTATATACTTGTCATAATGCCACGATTCTGGTATAAAGTGGTATGACGTGAGATTCAGTACTTAGTTCTAATTTTCATAGAGTTGTAGAAGGCGTGCACGAACACTTATCGGTAAAATTATAATAGGCTAAATTGGCATATTAAGTACAAATAGTAGGCGACCAATATCCGTGTGTTGGATTGACGTTAAATACCTGAAGAGTTGTAGTGAATCCGGCTATGTGCCAGTGTCCTTTTATGATAAAAACTAGCTGTTGCCCTCGACTTCGTCTCCGTTTACCGGGATAAAAAGTATCCCATGTGTTAATCCAAGTTATAAACTATCTGTGTGGCAAATTTCATCTATTCCTCCGTTTAGCCGTATATGTATTTGCGTGATTGAGTAACAATCATCCAAACATAAAAAAAAACACATTTGTAATATTAGTAGAATAAATGAATTTGAGCTTTTACACATTTTACAGTTTAATCTGTAATTAGTCTGCTATAGTAAACACTTAAAACTTTAACTAGCACCATACAAACTTATTTACAAGTGAAACGAGACTCGTGCATCTCATTGAAACATTAGGAGAGAAAACTACACTAGTATTAAGTATTCGATCACTAGAATGATCTAATTAAAAAACCGCATACATTGAATAATGACGATGGGTAAAATATGGTTACTGCAAAGTCATGACAGGACGTGGCCGTGGACATTGCTCGCAGAATCATTGAGGTCGCCAGAGTACATGAACTATCAGTTACTGTTATTTAACCATTTGATATTTTTATAAAATAAAGAACGCGTCATATAATAAACAACAACGTATTATAAGGAAATGTAAAATCGAAGAAAACTATTCACTTTTTGTCTCAGCGAACAATGGAAGTTGTCAAGTTGCAACCGGAAGACATGTGTTTTTATCGGACGAAGCGAAACAGGAAAACTTAAACAAAGTATAAGTTGAACACTCTCACTGTCGCGTCGTGGGCTCCCGACATCACTTTCAAACTTTAAAACTGAACGCTGTAGCCTTGTAAACAAGGCATTGGACCCGGGTATTATTTAAGAAAATTAATTCGAAGTGGAAAGATGGATTGATTGTGCGAAAGATGATACGGCGAGGAATTAAGTGAACACTGACATGAGGACTGATAGAGATGTATTTGAGGAAAACTAACTATGATGGGAGGAAAATAAACTGGGCTCATTAAGGCAGGAAGATGATGGAAAAGATGTGATACTTACTCTATGATGCGGAATAGGACCG
Source organism: Agrochola lychnidis (assembly GCA_963680765.1). Classification (NCBI taxonomy): domain Eukaryota; kingdom Metazoa; phylum Arthropoda; class Insecta; order Lepidoptera; family Noctuidae; genus Agrochola; species Agrochola lychnidis. Next base: position 16,942,034 of record OY796850.1, on the reverse strand, counting down.
TAACCACACAAAAATTTTGCTATTATCAATGGGTGAAAAGCAAAACAGCCTAAATGGAGTTCTAATGCATATGTGTAAGATGGGTAGTTTGGATTTGTGTAAACAACCACCGAGCTTGCAGCTCTATAGTGGATTTTGGCGCAGTATTGGAAGATTCAACTTGATTGAGAGGAATTTTATAAAGCACCGGCACTGCTACAAAACGGTTGCTGAAGAGAAAAACTAAAAAAACAAATATAGTCGTGGGCGCACGGTATTCAATTTGCTAGACGTAGAGTGGTCTGCCGGCGGTTTCATCCTGTGCTAGAGCGGCTCTGGCGTCTCGTCACCGGGAATCCAATTTGTTCCCAGCTTGGACGCGCAATTTGTGCGAATGCATCACGGATTAGCCGCTTGTTGCCTTACGTTAACGTTATTTTTCCTCTTTCCCCGTGGAATTATTCCACTCGGTATATTTATCAAAAGGTCGCGGCGCCGGCGCTTTTCACTCGCCATTTATTTATCTAATTAGTATCTAACTACGATAAAGAAATGTGATACATGGTCGTCTCGTTAATTAATCATATTACAGCAATAATAACCTTATTCGGTCAGTTGTTATTATCCTTATTCGTCGATAATCTTATGTTACGCCTAATATATTATGTTGTGAAAACAATGTTGATGATACATTTATGTGAGTCTAATGATGTGACTAGAATTACAATTTCTTGTGTGGTAGCTTAGTGTTCATTATCGGCAAGAATTGTTTGTTTAATAGTCGAGGGTAGTGTCAGTAAGCCTGGAACTAGCATTTCTTTAATTAATAAGATGTCTGTCAGTACGCACGTTTAGCGGCAGCCGTCGGTCGGGGCGCAAATATTTGCCTTGTGCAACATTCTCTATCTCGGGTGTGTACATTACCTCCACCTACTGGCTCCTTATCTTCACTCAAGCAGCCTCCGACGGTAGCGCTGGCCTTCCAAACTAAATCTCGCTTGTTTACCGCGCCCCTTTATAACGTCATTTAATTAAAAAGCTTGCGCCACGCCGCGCCGTTAACTGAGAAATTACACCGTGTTGTCGACGTCTCGCTGCCTATCACCTAAGTGCACTTTAATATATGATCATATGACTTTGTACACCTTTAGCTTTCCTCGTTTGACGTAATTTGCTACGTAAGTAAAGATACCAGTCAGCATACACGCACATTTAATGCTAACGTAATCAGTTATTTGATAAAGTTCCCAGCCTGTCTGTCATACGTTGTTTAAAGATTTCCTTCTCATTTTCGATCTGCTAAATATAAGCAAAATCAATAACAATATAAACAGGCTGATAAACAGAAAGGCAGAAAGAAAAATACAATTACTCAAGCCAACACTCGACGAGTGTAGAACATTCGAACAATATAGAACAGTCGACTAATAAAATTATTTTATCGTGAATCACAAACTGAGTGGCTAGGCTTCGTCGACCCAGTTTCGGCGAGCTAATTCATTCTCGTCAGTCTCGCATATTTGGTGAGCTGGTGGAATCGTTGCAGTGCTCAGTTCCGCTGTGCATGTCGCAGGCCGTCCTTGGCCGATATAAAACGTTTAGGCGACGACACCATCGCGGTGTGGGTGAGGGTGGACCGGGGGCGCCAGGCCGGATCACCCCGTCATTGTTTCCTTTTGTGCTATCTATTCTAAACCGCCGGCGGAGCATGTTTGCGGTTGGCTATAGCCTCTTAGTATAGGATGTCTGGCTCTTGTTACTTACAGTTACGATAGGCCCTTCCACTTGTGTCTTGAGTTTTTGATTGAACAACGGTATTGATTTTGGTTCAATCAATTACTAGTAGTTCTTAATGTCGGCTTTTTGGTACCTAACTTTTAATTTCGATGGATATATACCGCCGATTAGTTGATTATTATGAGAGTTGCAGCTAGTCGAGATTAACGTGACAATATCAATAAATTATGAAGTTATGCATATTTGAAAAAGTTATAAGCTCATACAGTACTACCTACAGTAATCTTTTTATGCTTTCTTTGTTACACACAAAGACAGAACAAATAAAATGTAAATGTGTTTCATTATTGTTTGGCCCCTTTTTTCCTCTTTATTAAATTATTTATTTTCAAAGACTTTTCTCTCCCAGGAGTTTGCATTTACTCTTCAGATTTTTAACAACGATGATTGTTTTTCCAATATGCAGAGGTTACTCATCCAGTTTCATTTTCTTACATTTCCCGTTGCGCGAGCGATCTTCAGTGATTAAAACGGCTATTAATGTGAGACGTCTTGACAATGTACTTGGTTTCATTGAAGTATTGTGTGTGTGGACACTTGGACTGGCAGTACTATAGTGTTTTGCAGGCCCGGATCGTGACGGCGATGGGTGCACGAGGCCATGTGATATTGTACGCGTAACCGTGCTGTCACGCGTGGCCCGCGACACACACAACGCATCGCTTTGTCGTCGCATTAGCGCGTACAAATCAATTTCACAGCCAAACGTTTGCTGGCTACAAACGTATCTATTTTCCCTTTTCTTATTAGCATCTCAATGTGGGTTTATAGGATGGCTACTATTGTCTCATCATATTGATTAAGTACTCCTTGTTCTCGCAGCTGGCGGATCTGGCAGCTTTCAGGTAGAATACCTACTTACACTAGATGTAGTACATCGATCGTTCATCCAGGTGTTTTCAATATTTCGTCAATGAGGTCGGTAAGAGTTACTGTTAAATGATTGAAACCGATCCAATTTCGTTTTCGGTTTTCGGCAATAGTTTCAATTTATTTCTTCAGAGAAAGTGCATAGATGCATAGATAAAAGTTTATAACAACTAAAAGCACCTTAACCGAGAAATGCTTTTTCTCGCTTTAGATGCCAGATTGTTTGATTTATTATTAATAATTACGTCTTTGAGAAAAGTATATGAAGTTTCGTATGATTTAAGTTTAAATGGTTAAATGTAATTATTAAAAGATTGCAACTTCATTTCTCAGTTGTCCCACCGCCGGCGAGGAAGCGACTAACTATCGGCTATTTTCTCGCTCAAGAAACGTTCAATAGATATACATTCCGTGTAAACAAAAGAGATGCATATATTAATAGTTGATCGCTGACTGTTCACACCGCCGGCGAGGACTCGCTCCACTAGTTTGTCGCTGAGCGACAAGAGCTATCAAAGATAATACTCAGTGATACTTGCTCAGCGATGCTCGCTTGGCGGTCAGAACTCACGCCGAGAGACCAAACAGCGGTAATTTCGCCACAAGCGAGTGGTGCGAGTAATCGCCGGCGGTGGGACAACTGCCTTACCAAAGCAAAACCTATTGGCAAACAATTTTTTTTTTTTCGTTTTCGGCCGAAAAAAGATCCGTTTTCGATCTGACTCTAGTTAATATACCACATGAGTTGATATTGGAGTTTGGTGTCCGATACTTATCAGGTTATTGGTGTCTGTGTCAAATGTACAGATACCCGCTACCGTTAGAGCTTAGACCGATAGCATTTATCATTACATCTAATCCGACACTCATGTAACTTCGTCAAGAGTCACTCTCTTGAGATGTGTGAAATGTTCTCGGAATATGACAGGAAAGTGATAAAATATTACACAATAAATGATTTCGATTTAATATTACTTGATAAAAACACATTAAACGTTGAATTTCTTACAGTTTTCCTTCTTCGTTTCATTTTTAGTGTTTATGGTGATTCAATTGAATTATTTATTGATAATTTGAGAAACTGCGCAGTACAGAGAGGCAGATAACAGACAGATTGTCGTATAGTTAGATAATAGTCGAGCCCCCGCTTTTTGTTTGTCCCATCAAGTTTCTGTTTGGCTATTTCCAAGTGAAAAGGACGAGATAAGTTTGTTTTGTTAACAACTATCTTCCCAAATTGTGTACTGTCATCTGTCGCTTTTGTGACTAGACAAATATTTACGTGAAGCGAATTACTGGTAAAGTTTTCATCATTATAAATAACTTACATATTTCATAGGAAGTAATTCGTTATGTACTTTCAACCCATTTTCAATGTTATCTAGTTGGAGTATATGTAGAATTGGTTTTGAGACAAAAGTACTGGCATAGTGTTTATCTGACGCCAAATGTGCGCGAAAACGTTTTATTGGATTTTAATGTCCACGCTACGGCCCGTATTCTAAAACAGAGCTCAAGAACGAATCAGCTGGATCTGAGTATAGATTAGTCTGAAATCTGTCTGTTTTAAATTGAGATTCATTCTTGAGCATCGTTGAAAATTCTAGAATACGGTTCTAAGAAGTTAACAAAGAGTGGAACTAATGTCTTGCTATTTGTCTTGAGTCAATTGATGGAAACTGTTTCCTGTTTTCAAAGTTTGTTTTTCAGCTCCCTTTAACAGTTTCGTTTATTCGCCTGGATCTGTAAACGGGCTTTGGCAAAATAATTTGACTTCACTGACCGAATTAGCCTCTACGCACCTTGACGGATGTACGTAATGAAGTGACGTAACCGTTCAAATGATCGCTCAAAACGCACGGGCGTTTATTAGTACAGTTTTAACATTGTTGAAGCGAATTCCGCAATTGAATCGTTTATGCTCTGCATGTAATTGAATGATTGGCGGCGGCGCCAGCTGGACGCTTGACGATGTTTGATGCTGCACAGAGCTGCATCCGACAGTAATGCATCATATTGTTAGCTGCGACTCGAGTACATCCCGTTTTACCTTAAGGTACATTTTATGGAGGATGTCCGACTCAGAGATGTACGGAGTTTTTCAGCATTTTCCACTTTAGCTTGTTACTTTTTTAGATCGCACACTGAAGGGCTGTCAAGTACAATCTCAGTTTAGTTTCGTTCTAGAAAAAATCTGTAATAAAAGTCGAGTCTTGATTTCAGTTTTATTAAAAAGCATTTATACCTAATGCAAACTATAAGATTAAGTTTTCTATGATTCTGTTACTATATAACTACAATTTAATTCGTTAAGTTTCCTTCCAGTAAGACATTTAAGGATAATAATTATGATATTTAACGAAAAACAAAATATCGGCACAATTAATCAACTTTTGTTATCATAACTAATTTCGTATTGGTAATGATTCCAAGATAAGTGTTGGTTCCTTCGATATTATTGCGGCAGTTGATTGCAATACTTTGCTGATACACTATTGTTTCAATTTGTAAGTTTTCGTGGTGAATTCCACTGTTTCAGTGGCCTAAATTGTTGTGTTAGTTAGTTAACATTGAGGAGTGCACTCGTTCTAAATGAGTTTTTTTGGTTTCTTCACCAGGTATGTACTGCGTTTTTCTAATAACTGTGTATGTTCAGACATGTAATATAATTTTATTGATACAGGCAACGCTGAAAATATCTTAGATTGTATAATATTCTGAAGTTTTATCTGATAACATAAGGTATCAATATTAATGAGTAACCATTGTAAGCTATAATATGTCACGTTCACGTTTAATGAGAACTCAATTCTGATTTATTCGTGTAAAGTCACAAAAGATTTAAAACAAATTGCGCTGTCCGCTGTTCACGTTGAATGAACATTTTTGCGTCACGACCATTGAAAACATGAGTTATTGAGCCAATTAAATGTTCCATTGTTGAAGATGCGTTATAACACTCATATCTTTCAAGAGCACCAATTTTGGTTGGGAAATTATTTATGCATTATGTTCAGTCAGTCGCGGGAGTCATTCTTTTGGCAGAAGTATTCATATAGGTATGAGCGTGTGCTTAAACACAATGAATATTAATTGATGACATCATCACGCATGCAGACCTTAAACTGCACCATTGCAGTATGTTAAACTCCAAAGAGAACTCTTGATTAAAATATGAAATCGCTACTCCTCACTTTGATTTATTTAAGCTTGGCTTAGCTAACCTTTGATACGACTTGATACAAACAGATGTTAAATTCACGCTGTCTTAGAGCTACTCATGTCACCACCACGACATACTACTACTGAAGAGTTGTGCTTGTTAAATCATTCCACTAGGCATGTCACGCCACTGTGCAAAGTGGATCTCGCGGAGTCTCGATATCCATAAACTTGTATGAAGACGAGAAATTGCTAATTCAAATTTGATAAATAAAGATAGCAGATAGATTTCAGGTGTAGCGTATATTCCAGGCGTGAAGATAGAAGGATATAAAATGTTTTATTAATTATTAAAATGCAAAATAACGAAGACGACGAAGACGAACTGTGGAGTGCCGAGATCGAGTGAGTACTCGATCGCATTATCATGACACTGAAACCACTCGCTGGCATCCCGAATCTTACTTTCAATTGCATTTATTGTCAATAATAACATGTGACCTTCTTCCGATCATCAGATAATTATAATTAAAATTATATCAGTTTAATTTTGATAATAGACTAGCGTATGTTTCTTAGAAACTTATTTATCACATTGAAGTAAGTAAACCTGTCAAGATAAAGTTGAATGTTTGTACATACCGCGCCGCGCTGCTATTGTTCGGCTGCTGGGTACTGCATCTTTATTTTAGTCATGGCATGAAGATCTAAGGAAAATATGATTAACATAATTTTTTATTATTGTTACACTGCTGAAGTTATATGGTACTATACAGTATTGTTCGAATATAGGTAACTAAAATACGCGTAGTGAATTGTTTTTGTTCGGTGTTCACTGTCTTGGGTAAACCTGCGAAGCCCTTCCTCGGGCCTCTGACCGGAATCCTTATCAAAATCAACGAACTCTTGCCGAGCTCATCGCTCACACGTCGTGTGGACGTGTTTACAAGTCACTTTTCCATCAACCGAGATATCTCTTCTCTTCTTTGTATATGTTTTGCGTTCACTTCGTGGTATTCAAATACATTTCATGTCATCAATCTCATTTTATTCGGGAGCGAGCGAGTGGTCTTCTTTTCTTCGGATCGCAATGAAATCCAAGTTTGTTAAAATTTCAGCTATGTTACTCTGTCGCCGCCAACGACGCCCACACCGTCACCAGCATGGCTCCGTCGCTCCTCTAGCATAAAGTACGTTTGCTTTACTGCCACATTGTCATGAATATTCATATCATCAACTCCTTGCCGAGCAAATAGGTAAGCGACAAATATTATTCACGAAGACGAGTGAATAAAATAAAATTCACGAGGCGCTTCTGAATCTCCAGATGTGAGTGAATTTTCACCGATAATATTAGATTTGGGCAAATTGTATCGTCGAAGTTCTCATTTTTTTTTACCCGTTGATATAAGTAGGTATAAACCTTTGCCGTCGTAACGTTTTCTAATGTAAGAATTTTCCACCTGAATTTCTGCGAGATGTGAGTGTACCTTCGTGTACATGTATTTGAGCCGTCAGTTAAAAGTGCGTCGCGACAGTAGTTGTTCAAGGATGGTTTACAGTAGGCGAAAGTAAACAAATGTGTTGCAGTCGCACAGATGACTCGCAATTGGAGTCTGTTTAATAAACATTTCAGTCGTTCTTCCTGATCAGTAACAATTCCGTTTCGTTATTTACGCACCCTTTACAACGTGTATGTGATGAGAGTAGTGATATCAATGATTAACACTGTCAACACGTCGCATTATCTAGAAATAATGCGCAGTAGCGGAATAAGGAAAACATTCAAGTAGTAAAAGTGTAAGGGCGCCTTCGCATGGGCGTTGGTTCAGCGCAGACGCCACGCAATTGCTGTGATTGTACCCATAACTTTGCGCTGACGTCACGGCTACGCCACGTTTTCTCAACCACATGTAATGAAAAATCGTGAAGGAAATTTAAGGAAAAATATATAGCATAGCTTTTAAATGTCTCCCCATATTTTCGTAATAAGTTTGTGACGGCTACGAAACCTCTACGACCTACGAGACCTTAACTACACGTCTGGATCCAGACATCTCGTAGAAATCTCGTAGACGCCTCGCCTACGAGATGCCTTCTATGGGTCTACGAGACGGTTACGAGACGTCTACGATGGGCCTACGAGACAGCTAAGAGAGACGTCTGGATCAGGCGCCTACGAGACGTCTACGATGGGCCTACGAGAACGCTACGATACGTCTACGAGCTGTCTTTGAGTTTTCTTTTCGATGATACTGCTGTTACGAGATCTTTACCACACGGCTACGACCTCTATCTACGCTAAGTTTACGAGTCCTCTACGTCACGGTGCGAGGCTTCTACGACACCTATAAGAGACGTCTACGAGAGTCCAAGATACACCCACGCAAATTCTATACATCGTTCTACGCGATGTCTACGCATCTCGCTTCTACGCTGGACAAACGCACAGTACAAAGAAACTTTAACAAGGACTTGTGCATAATTGTCCCATTAGGATGACTCTTAGAAAGAATTATTGTCTAATCTTATATTGACCACATTTTTGACAATTACTGATATTGTAGATTTTTTTATGATTCTTTGAACATCGACTTTAAGCCATAACGCCTCTAATAATCTACCATAATTCATTAAACAAGATTGTATTTCAGACCTACTTAGGTCTGAAATGAAAACCGGCCAAGTGCGTGTCGGACCACGCACAATGAAGGGTTCCGTAGTTGGGATGAATTTATCCCAAAAACAAACTTAACTTTGTAGTAGATAAACATGTTCTCCCATACGGAATGTATGGGAAAACATGTTTTTGCAACTGCAAAGTTAAGTTGGTTAATTATTACTCGATAACTAGTAAAGCCGACTTAGCTGTGATAGTTTTCCTTTTAATTTCGTTATATAAACTACTGCTGTAATTTTTTTCACACATCCAAAACCAACCATTTAGCTGGCAGGGGGGGGGACACTTGACTCTAACAAAAATTAGTACTTTAAAGCTTAATATTTTGCAAACGGATCCCTGAATCCAAAAATGGTTTTCACAAACTGTTTTTGTAAGACCTTTCCAATTCCCCCACACTATGGGATAAAAAAATAAAACATCACCACTTTGTGTGTATGGGAGGTACCCTAAAAAAAATGTTTTTCATAATTTTGTTTTACCACTTTGTCGGCGTAATTAATATGTATACCTATGTCAAATTACAGCTTTCTAGTACTAAGGGTCTCGGAGCTAGACCGCGGACAGACAGACAGACAGACAGACAGACGGACATGACGAAACTATAAGGGTTCCTTGTTTACTACGGAACCCTAAAAATAGGTTTTGTTCAACCGTTCTCATCATGATGTTTTCCTTTACTATGAAAGGAGAAAACTAAAAACAATGTTACCTATATAGAAAATATTTATCTACTTTTATTTATCTATTTTTACCCGACTACGGCAAAGCCAAAAGGAAGGGTTATGATTTTAGCAGTCTATGTATGTATGTTTGTATGTATGTATGTATGTTTGTTTTTACGTGTGTTCCACCGTAGCGCCTAAACTACTAAACCGATTTAGATGAATGAGGTATCAATAGATTCGTAATAATGGTCCGGGTGACATAGGCTATATAATTTTTCCCTAAATTTAATTTGGTGGACTTTACACGTAAATTTCTAACCTCGAAAAAAATTAAAATGGGATGATCATGACATGTTTGGTATCAAAAGAAAGGTCTTGACGAGCACATTACAAATATGTATATAATATTATATTTTCAAAGTAAACAAATATGTTTAAATCGTAAAAAACAAGCAAAAGTGAGACTGCGCTACGTAGTATAGCAAGATGTTACCAACGTGCAGTTAATCAAATCTTAATAAGTAGTACCGATTTGAAATTCCACTCTTATGAAGAAAAACAAGTACAACGAAATATTTATATTTTGGATTTCTTCGAAGCTCGATATCGATATATGGTGTTGGCGTCGAAATAAATCGCTCTATGGTTTCGTCCAAAGCACTATGCACTGCTATTGGAATTTAAAATAGGTTAATTACTGAACTGTTGTATTACTCTACTCTTATTTACGTTTATCAAGTGTAAAAACGGAAAAGTATAAAATAAAAAAATAAAGTTTAATAAAAAACTGTAAACCGACTATGGGAAAATAAAAACGATCTAAAAAGTACGAAACAAGGAAATATTTCAGACAGAAATCAAGACATAGGTACAAAAATGGTCAAGGCAAAGCCGTGGTCGCATGCCATTATAATTTTGTAGGTGTTCTTGGCACCAACATGGTATACAGGCATGCGACCACGGCTTTACCTTGACCATTTTTGTACCGATGTCTTGATTTCTGTCTGAAATATTTCCTTGTTTAAATTACATTATTTAATTACATTATATCAAACCAGACTGTAACAACTTAATACCATGTTTAAGGCAAATAAAGACTTATCTTACAAATCAGTTCCTATAATAGTTTACACGAATTACCAATTTGCTATTATCAGTGTCACTTGTTTCTGTACTACAAAATGTATCTACCTACTTTTCATGATAAAATTTAAAAATAGCGCGTATAAACAAAGTCGCTTTTCTCGTCTGTCTGTGACCGCTTAGTTCTAAAATAAAATAAACCTTTCACAAAAAAAGAAAAACAACCAACTACCAAAAAAAGAAACACTACAGAGTGTCTTTGATTTTGAATTTTCGTTTTTTGCCACCGATTTCCGAAATTACCACTTTGTAGTGTTTTTTTTTTGTAAGTCTTGTTTTTTTTATAATACGTTTCTATTTTTGTCCCTTTTTAGTTGTGGTACCTACACAAATTCGAATATCACTACCTGCTGTGTAAATATCACTACCTGCTGTGTAAATATCACTACCTGCTGTGTAAATAACAGTGACAGGAACTTATTACCATATCATCCACAAAAATGCCTATGCCTATGGCATTAAGTCCACCTCTGTTCATTTCTGTGCTTGAAGTATTAAATAAAAATACGTATTTTTGAAGCTAACTCAAAAACTGTCCAAGCAAAGTTAATAAAGTTTATATGGGACCCTCGAGAGCATACCCTTTCAAACAAAAAGAAAGAATTTTCAAAATCGGTCCCCTTTTGACAGAGAAATCGGTGGATGCATACGCTAGGAACATAGAACCTCCTCCTTTATGGTTTTCACCATAATTTAGTAAATTAATTCCGGAAAGTTTTATGTGTTTATTCCATTCATAGTAAATTTTAATCATTATAATAAAGTAATCTTGATATCTTGTCAAGTCATAAAAATCGTGTGAAGCAGGGGCGGGTCCCTAGTTTCATAATAAAAGCAATGGTCGATGATTTAACTTTTTGGGGCTTAGCCAGAACATCGCAAGTTTTCATGAGGACCGTCTACCGACTGGGACTCGCAATTTGTGAACTTACAATATTATCTGAACACGAATTTTCGGTAAAAGTGGAATAAGTAATTAATGTTCGTTATTTTTAGGGAGTTATTTTTATAGAAAGGGAGACGATGACGATGAGATGATGGTTGATAGAGGTATATGGAAGATGACATTTCATGACATGTTGCAGAGACCCAAATAAATTTGCACAAAGCCATCATTTTCACATCAAAATTTATTTGAAGCATATTTCCATGTAGTGAAAACAGAAATGACTCACCCATTCGATTTTCCATACAAAATTTCCTGTTTCTGATAATAATGGCGTCACGCGAAACCGCGATAATGCAATGAAACATTACACCGCGTGTGAAATAGATTTATCTTAGATTCAACATCAGAAAGAAGCCCTTGTTGGAAGCCATACTTAAGTGGAAGTGGAATGTGGCACTGCGCCTACACGATATATGCAAACAATATTATAGTGACGTATGCAAGCAACGTAGTGCGTTTTCTAATTACTTCAGTGCACTTAGAAACTGCACATAAAATACTGTTTCCTGCTAAACGTGTTTAATCTTACAGTTTGAACGCCATTATGCATATGGCCATGTATATTTTTCTATCACTATGTATGTTTACAGTAAGACGAAGTAAACATGCTTAGTGCACATAATACAGGGTTTTCCAATAAGAGGTGTTATTTTGATATTCAAAGAAAAATGCCATTTTTAGGGTTCCGTAGTAAACAAGGAACCCTTATAGTTTCGTCATGTCCGTCTGTCTGTCTGTCTGTCTATCTGCCTGTCTGTCTGTCTGTCTGAAAGCTGTAATTTGGCATAGGTATACATATTAATTACGCCGACAAAGTGGTAAAATAAAATTATGAAAAACATTTTTTTTAGGATACCTCTCATAGACGTAACGTGGTGATGTTTATTTTTATTTTTTTAACCCATAGTGAGGGGTATCATTGGAAAGGTCCTTCAAAAACATTGCGAGTTTGTGTAAACCATTTTTGGATTCAGGGATCCGTTTGCGAAATATTAAGCTTTAAAGTGCTAATTTTTGTTAGAGTCAAGTGTCCCCCCCCCCCTGCCAGCTAAATGGTTGGTTTTGGGTGTGTGAAAAAAATCACAACAGTAGTTTATATAACAAAATTAAAAGGAAAACTATCACAGCTAAGTTAGCTTTACAAGTTAACGAGTAATAATCGACCAACTTAACTTTGCAGTTGCAAAAACATGTTTTCCCATACATTCCGTATGGGAGAACATATTTTTCAACTACAAAGTTAAGTTTGTTTTTGGGATAAATTCATCCCAACTACGGAACCCTTCATTGTGCGTGGTCGGACACGCACTTGGCCGGTTTTTATATAAATGATCGGATGTTTATTTCATTATAAAGAGGAAGGTATGCCGTTAATAGTGGAAAATAACATCAGGCAAAAGACCACCACGACCACGCTTACAGGACCATATCCTTTTCATGAAATTTTCCATAACCAAATCGCAAAGTGGCTGCCCTATGTCCTCGATAGCCTCACGAATTCCAGCTTTGAGGTCTTGAATCGACGCTGGGCTGTTGGCGTAGACCTTCTCTTTCACGTGGCCCCAAAAGGAAGAAGTCGCAAGGTGTTAGGTATCGCACTTGCAACACCTACGCGGTCAAAATGTATGGAACAGCTGATTTATAACCCTGTATAAGAAATAAAAATATAAAATGTCAAATGACTCGAAAATTGTTGACATTTGCGTATAAGGAGTCAAAAGGGGTAATTTGGTTGTTAATGACCTCTCCTACATCCCCTTAATGGATTGCCGACATATAACCAATAACCCTGTATACAAATATGACCTGACTGACTATACGTCGCCGCGACGTCGTAGACACTAAGTTTCTCTGAAATTGTTAAAAAAAATATTACAAAGCGTTTACATTGGCCCCAAATCAGGCAAGCCTGTTTCTTGGGCACCAATATGGAGGTTTTACCATTACACGACGTTTACATGACATGCCTTATGCTTTTGTGCATTATAATAATGTGCAGTATGAATATGGATATACTGTAATTTGTCTATTTCATTTTACTATGTATCCTCGTTTTGCTGCTGATCAATACGAATGTTGTCTCTTCCGGCATATTTTCCTTGTCAATTTACATAAATAGCGATCGAGTTTTTGGTGTTTTACCTGTGATGCACCAAGGTACAGTTATTAATATTTTCCTGCGAACCTTTCTGATGTCAATGTGGTTATTGGCAATGGTTCGTGGAACTTATAACCTGAACTTGAGATGGGTTAAGTTTTCTCTTCACCTGGCTGCCAGTCATCAGACATTTAATTTAATATTTAAATTGCTTCTTCATGAGATGGTAGGTCATTTGATTGGCGTTATTATTGAATAGATATGTTACCAATAATGAATTTCTATGGTCCGTGACGGCCCCATTAGTTCAAAGTTTTGTTACAATCGGAAGTACCGTTGCGAACACTCTCAATTGAAAGCAGCACAGACCACAAATATACCGTTATTCATCCGTGACGTGGCACTAGTCTCGATTAGGCAAATTAGTCTTTGTAGTATTATTTACGTAATGCTTTTGTTCAGCGGAGAACCTTATTGTGCCTAGTCTTTTTGCGCTTGTTTTAGTAGCTTATGCGCATCATGTCACAATATTTAGAAACTTTTAAATTAAAGCCAAGTATCGTAATTTACGGTGCAGCTGGACCACGTATATGAAACATATTCAAGGCTCTTGCATCACTGTAATATGTCGAAGTCAGATGAAAGGGCAAGGATTGCGCAATATGCCAGTTTAACCAGGGTCTACTTTAAATTATGATGCCCGAACTTTGGGTTTTTATATCCATTACGTTTCATGTCTTTTTTCGTTAATGTTTATCCACTATTTATCACTAAAAACGCAATGGATATCAACAATCGAATTCTTTATGCGTGCCGTGTTATGTGCAAAAATTATTCAGATCAGATTAACCGCACTCAATGATTAATTTATGAGAGATATTTATTAAATGCGGTCATAAAATATGAATGAAAATTGGTGATTAAAGCGATGCAACTGTTCCGAGCTTCATTTTGAAGGTGTTTTAAAGCCGAGGATTCCAAAACTTTTCGCCATTGCAGAATTATTACTGTCAAGAAAACTACATGATCAACAGAACATTGCATATTCACCAGAAAACTACATTTAAGATTCATGATAAAAATTAATGCACAATAGGCCTGTGTCCAAACTTTTTTGGCCCCCTTGTAAATTATTAAAAAATATTGAACACATATTTTTCTTTTTTGACGTACTTAATCAAAAGATTACGGCGATACATTGAGTTAAAATATGGCATGACGTCACGCCTTACTAGATTTAATACTGCGTTGTGACGTAGCGAACCCCCACACCCCTACTTTAATGCGTGTTTTCTAAGTTATTTTTGATTAATATGATAAAGCAAAAAATACGTGTCTAATATTTTTTTATCTGAAAGACGGACTAAATAGAATTTCTTTTTTTACCTAGACATCTAGGACATCTACCGTATTGCTCATGATTTCAAAACTTGCTGAAACTATAAATCTACTCATTTATATTATCATACATACAATTTTGCCTACATGTTAAGTACGTATTATACCTAAGCCGAGTCGTCATCTGATAGGCTTCTTTCTGAACGTTTTATAATGTCATCAATCGTATTGCCTGTAGTGCACTTGAGGATAAACAAAAATCACCTCCTTTTATCTTTTCCTATTTCATGATTCACTGGAATTGTTTGGTAGATGCGTATATAATCATAAATGACCGCGTTTCGGTTATCTATTTTATACTTTATTGTTATTGTACTATTTTTACATTCTATTTATTACATTGAATCAGAAAACATAAATGACAGCAATGAGAAATGTTGAGCAGGAAAATACATTCATGATAAATGACAATTAGTTGTCTGCGGCTGTCTTAAATTCAATGTCGGACTAACGAATGCTACTCTGTTCTGAAAGCGTTATTATATTATGATGAGCACATATTCCACTAAGTATTATTTTAACAACAGTATTTGTTGTACAAGAAACTGACCCAGTAACCAGCACATTTATAATTTAGTTGGAAAATCAATATCGCCTTCTATTCGATTGCAGTGCAGGCCGTCAAACAGATCGATTTGCGCTATTATTTAATAATGCAAAGGTAGGGCACCCTACGACGTGGGCCAGTCTGCCCACTCGAGCAATCTATAGAAATAGGAGCAAATGTAATTTGAATACAATAACCGCAGTTCACTTGTGTGGGTTGTCATATTCATCAAACCTTCTTATTACGGTTTAACGTGATATAATTAAGATACACCGAATTATTATACGATTTTAACTAACATACGTGTGTTGCGCCTACTTTGTTTTGACGTTTCATAAAAATGTGGTCCCAAAAAAATATTTACATATTCGTATATTTACTTGCGACACTTTTTCTTACTGATGACTCAAAATGTGGGGCACGAGTGACATCAACGATAAAGAAATTGGCGCAGATGGGCGTAACGAATATCTAGGCTTTGAAAACAGATAACGCTGTCAGTAGCGAGGGGTAGGTTTCAGTAGGTATGTTTATTATCAGATGTTGACGATAGACATCCAGCTGCCCCACCATCGGCGAGTGGCGGCCGGCGTTTGTCATCAGTAGCATTCACAGCGGCGCGCGATTCGCACGCTGCGCACGAGCACGCGTGTACGTACGGTAGTGAAAGTCGCGCGCGCAGGTTCCGCTACGATTTCGTACGCCGACATCTTCGTCTAGATATTCTGTTTGTTCGTTGCGCCAGTGCAACGGGGAAAGGAGGTCGGTGCTTGTCCGAAACCCGTACCACTACCGTGATTTGTGATACTGAAGTTTAAAATCGATCCCATGTTTGTGTGACACTTTACAATTTTTAATCTTATTTACCCTTCGTAAACCTATTTTTTTTACGTACATTTTGAAAACTTTTTCCCAAAAATTGCCAGAAATATTTTTAATGTTGTTTTTGACTTCACCTTTATTTTGCAAAAGTATTTTCAAATTACCGTCTAAAGTTCTAAACGTTTTTAAGTTGTACTTGAAGAGAGCACTGAACGGTAACAACAAAGATAAATAATTGAAGACAAGTTATGAAAACGTAAATACTACGAGCTCGTAGAAATCTCGTAGTACGTAGATACTTGTAGAACTTGCGGCTTGTTCTTGTGGAAACTTGAACGACTGTCTTGGACGGCAATGTTGTGGAGAACAAGCGGCGAGAAGTTAACAGTTGTCGGTAGGCGTCAGTTAGACAGTGCACGGTGGTGTGCTGCCTCAAGTTGCACCCACAGACTACTGCAAGTGAAAACGAGAACCGAGTGTACGTCCGTGACCCCTTACGCCTTTCCCACATTACGCACCTTTTCATTAAGTTTTATTCTTTCATAATCATATTGACAAATGAATAAATTCTCACTAGCTAAAATTAATGTTCTATAACTTCGTGGTTATAACATTTAGGATTGTTGTTATTTTTTTGATTCCATCACTGTTGAAAACATTAGAGGATTACAAAAAATCTATTACACATTATACATATTAATTCATGTTTCATAAAAAAACAACATTAATTTGTAAACCATAGCCAGTTGATGCCTCTTCAAGTAAAACTGAAACTTGTTCATTTAAGTACCATTCAGTAGATCCCCTTTCAATTACCTACTTATTTTTGAGCTTTGGTAGCTTAAAGTCGTCATAAATGTGTCTATCTTCTGATGTCTCTAAATGGTCTAAAAACAATAAATTATTGACCGTAACAAAATTATATTTAGCTTAGGTTATTATAACTTCCGTGCATAATGATTACCAGTTGCCATTTATGCCCATGATCCGGATGTTAGTGAGATTTAAATTAATTCTTTCTTGGCCATGAAATCGTATATATCGATTTAAAGCCGATAACTTATGTAGTGATTCAATCCGAGTCAGATTCGATGTTTTATCTAATCGCCGATGTACCTATAATAAATCGGCGAAGCGTGAAATATACTAAACAGTAGAAATATCGAAAGTTTGTTGTTGATTTGCCATTGGCAGTTAGAACTAAGTTGTGCAAGTCCCGCTGCGCTTTGAAATCGGACACGACCTACATTTTTCTCAGCACTAGACGTAACTTGAGTATTGTGTTATGCACAGCACCGCTCTTGGTTGCAACTTGCCAGGTGCCAGTCTGCCAGTGCTGCTCTCGATAAATTCCACACAATTTAGTCTATGTTATATTTCGCGCACGTAGCATCCTTTTCTCTAAGTATAGTATCAAGTTTAAGAATGTGGTCTCCTCGTGCTCAGATTCAAGTCTCGTTTTCCTTAAGTTCCAAAACATGTTTGGTAGTATGAACACCAACTTTAGTGTGTAGTTGATTAGAGGAAGTAATCCACATAATTTCTTTAAGTATCTAATCAAGCACGCTTGCATGTATCTAAAAATCAATATGATATGTTATTGAGGACACTGATTTATTGATCAAGTACCTGGCCCTGCACAATTTTATTGTGTACATTGTTTGCTTCACTGTGATAAGAATTCTGTTCTTGTTAAGTTTGTAACTTGTAACTTATGCATGAATAAACAGCAGACAAGACGTGTTACTATATATTTCAACTTTTCCCCAATTATGTTTGCATTTTACTATATTTATGTCTTTCACGTATCATTTGGACGGATTCCGGCACGATTATTTCTCTTTTATTCCATTCTTAATTCAGAATTGGGTCACTGCGGATCCACACGCGACAGCAATGGAATACGAATATGTGTCTTTAAATCACCTGAAGCGGTTACCCAAAGCTTGATGTATTGAACATAAAATCGATAACCCTAATGTTATGAATGTTCAAACATTATTATAATAAGTATCACTTGGATTTGTTGCTCAAGTACGTTATATTAGATACTAGCACTTCACAAAGTGTGTTCGAGTAATCGTAAGGTTTTATATTTATGAATACCTTGCCTGTTATAAATAATTCTAAAATTAGCTGTAACGTGAAGCGTATAATAACTATAAAATTTATCATTTGTAATTGTTTCTTTTTGTCTCGAGAGAATCCATCTTAGTGTCAGTTCATTATTTTCTAAAGGAATTAGCATACCGAAGATATTTATCAGTTCTTAGGTTAGCTAAACGAGAAGTAAATTATCTGCTATAATTTGCAATGCATTGTTTTCGTGTTCAACGTCAATTGTTTTAAAGGGTGTGGCTAGATCAGCCGATAAAGTCGGGGCATTGCTGGCGAGTTACATACGTCCTCTGCTTTACATATTCGTTTTTGCCAGATCTAATTCCGCATACTTGTTATGATATTCAAATTGCAATGATTTAAACAATGTGTTGCATAAATGTTTGGTTAAATCCTAGTGTGCTGTGTATCTCTGTTAATGTCGCGGAACCATTTCATTAATACGTTGTTAGTAATATGAACACACGACTCATTAAATTGTATTAAAATTGAAAACAACAGCGGTATGTTATTAGCGTCAATTAGTGACATGGTTGGTCAATGTTATAATTTTTTGTAATTATCTCTACCTAAATGTATTTACCTTAGCCTTTGCGTGACATCAGGAAAATTTTAATGTCTAGCGCTAAAAAAAGCAGCAAAGTTTTCGTATATTGGAAATTTTAATTAAATTTGTTAAATATCAATTACACTATTTATTCATTACAAATCATTCATGGTAGATTTAAAATCTCTTAATTAAATGTAATTGGTTTTGATTTATGTCATTCCGGTGTGTTTGATGATATGAGTTTCCTCGTAACGGTTGCACATGTTGCCGTCCTGAACGTTTCCATTTGCTGTTTTGTTTATATTCATCAAATTAACGCTCACGTCATTATAATCTCAAATGTATTTGTTGGTTCTAGCTCATTAGTCATTCATGCAATAGTTGGAATCATATCAGTCTAGAATATCCGAAAATGAAAATGAA
Organism: Agrochola lychnidis; assembly: GCA_963680765.1. Classification (NCBI taxonomy): domain Eukaryota; kingdom Metazoa; phylum Arthropoda; class Insecta; order Lepidoptera; family Noctuidae; genus Agrochola; species Agrochola lychnidis. The sequence goes on along the minus strand of OY796850.1, from coordinate 16,922,830 downwards.
TGTTTCTCGTCACGTACGCAGTATCGATGCCGCCGCAATGCCGAACTTCGCCGTCCCAGTGCTAAAACGTTTTGGATTTGCCATTTTTTTTTTACCTACGCATTAGGTGTATCGTTTTTAATATTTATTCTCATAGAAATTTTACTTCTTATAATATCTTCTATGAGTGATATGATTATTCACGTGATCGCCTTGTAATAAACCCATAAACTTTACCATGGGGTCTACGAACTTCAAAAGCCCATTAATTAGTTATCTCAAAAACACAACCAGACAGTTTTAAACCGGAATCTTTATTCACAACGTCTGTATTAATGAACTCTGTATTTTCTTTGTCTGTAGGTTTATTTATTGTTACCAATTAATCTGTATTCAGTGCGTTTGCTTCTTGCTACCATCTTATTATACATGCGACGTTTGTTCTACGTTTCAATTATCATTGTTTGTGTACATGTTGTTGTATCTAGCTCTCGTAAATGCATTCTTGTTACATTGAAACTAATGACCCATGACACGGACTTATCTATTCTCCTTGCATGTTTCTGTAAAGATAAATCTGCATACATTTTAAGAGAACGGTCTTTTGTTATATTACTCTGTAGATATTTCACTAACACTTTCAAATTTTTCCACCTCTACTTTGATTTTATCTTCCACAGCTTATAAATCTTGGTCGATTCAATTATTTCTGCCAATTTAGTAATAAGATAAAGCTTAGAAGAATAATTTTGTAAAATGCTGTTACAAAATAACTATTTACTTATCTCCCTAAATGTCCTGTTGACTCGCGCTCTCGCCACTTAAATTCTCATTTATTCTGAGTTTAAAGAGACATCACGATAATTTCTCAGAAGAAATCATAAGCATATCTAAACGAATATTTGTTACGGTAATCGTGCTGTACTACTAAAATGGTACTTTACATAATTTATTTTGTATAAATCGTATATTTTGGTATATTAAATGAGTAAATAAATACATCTAGAAAGAATGGAACCATATTCTACAATCTTTATGCTTGACTTTGACTATTTGACTTCGACCTTCGAAATTTACAAATATCCATTTTTATGAACTTTGCTCAACTTATATCTTTGAGAGCTTTCATTTAAGTACATTGCATTAGTTGGAATGTGTCTGATATAAAATCTGGCGTCACCGCGTGCGCTGACCCCTTTGTTTACCCGACATTTTGACTTTGAGATCGTGCATGCTTTCGCGTCGTCGTGACCCATCGACGTGTTCGATCGTATCTGCATCGATTCCTTTGTTGTTTCCAATTATATACCAACCAACGTGAAATCGTACTTGCAAGTTTTCGTTACTATTGATTGATATAAGTACTGTATGAATCCATAACCATGCAAATATTTAGTAATTTAGTCGTAGTTTTGCTCAAACTCTGTTATCATAATTGTTGGAACCCAGTGGTAGTTACATTGATTGTCTTAAGGTAAGACAGACAAACCTGTTATGAATATTATTTTCTCAACGTTGATACAGAAGAAGGTCTCTAGAACACAACGTGAGATAACTACGAAGTAGCTAGAACAGTAATGGTGCCACAACACATTTATGAGCGTTTGTGCGTGCTTTATCACCCTTTACGTTATTAACATAAACCGCGTAATGATTTAGCCAGACATTTTCCACTGCGAGTGAGACTATGTGCTGTTTTCAAGGCTTTTCTATTAGTCCCACCCTTTATGTAAGATATATTTAATGTTTAGTCTGTAATGTGTAGTCACGTGTTTATTGTTTTAATTGTGAATGATAGTATCATATCTCTTATTGAATGTAATTTCTGCTATCTTTCACCTCTGCTTATTATAAACAGGTTATTTATAAATGTATTCAAATAGTTATGCAGTCACGATAGTCATGTATTACAGACAATTAACTATGGGCCAAATCTATTTATGACGATGAATTTTGATCACCAACTTTCAGCAAGATCTTATTCTACTTTCTGATTGGTGAATTCAAATATCCAGGTAATTTCATCAGAAACGGGTTCTTCAAAGGAAGTGTGGACGATCATCAAACATCAAAGCTTTAGATGAATTACGACAAGTGGAAACAGCATGGTTTTATAACTTGTTTTTACGTTTTATCTCTCTTTTATAAACAACAATGATTTGTATACGTCAACAAGTAGCAATGTGTTTTATGGGATGACCGTTTGTCTCGTTATAGAGAGTCATGTCTCAATAAGTCAATTTGATATGGTTCGATTGAGTTTCATAATTACCGAGTATCCTTGTTTTGAACTGGTACGGGTCGAATAGTTTTGATTAGAAATTGTGATATGCAAGGGTCGGATGTCGAGCCCTCTCGTGAGAGGTTAATCTCCTTGTCGACATTGAGCTAACATTTCGCCGCTTGATTGACGTTAGTGGGTTGACCAAAGTCAGATACACATGAGGCCATATTTATACTAATTGGTAATACCATATTAAAATCAAATGTTTTTGCTACATCATACACACTACTCGCGTCCTAGACTAATATTCCGAGTCTCATTAATATGTACTTACTTGACCCAGATACCATGTTGCGAAATGGTGGATTTGATTTCCTGTGCACAGTTTACTTATTATACTACCTATGTCGTATAACGTACGTTCGCTCTAGCTAATTTAAACATTATGGTTTATTAGATTGTGTTGTTTGTTGTTCATTGCAATGCAACCTTGATAGTGCATGCCGGAAGTCCCATGGTGTAGTTTAAATTTCTTTCATCATGTCAGGACGTTGTAACATTCGGTAGATGGCGTATAATCAAAATACACAGGGAAAATATAAATAATATATTTATTGTCTATGCAAGGTAAAGCAGCAATGGGTAGATACAAATGTGTCTACGAATATATAATTTATAAAGTTTTATGAGTAATGACTGCGATGGCACTGGTTAATCGTAAAATCTAAAACGGATTCGAAATTTTGGCTACATTCCAAGTTTTTATACATATAAAGTTTATAAGATTATAATCAAAATGATAATGAAATCGATGGTGATTATATGAGATAGTCAATAACTCAATACGTATTTATGCAAGACGGTGGCAACTTTCCCCGCGCTCCGCGGTGCCTGTGTGCGCGTGAGTTGATGACGGACAGCGCGCTGTTACGAAAGCTGCAATCACCTGCTTATATGGCGTAGCGCCGACACTTGTCGCTAAGGTTGCTTACTACTAAACGACCACTAGCTATTTATACCATAGCTTGTTGTTTTCGCTACACGTTCTATAAACGGCATATTATTTTCAAAATAAGGAAAATTTATAACTAGATTACTACGGCTACATTTATTGTTTATGCCAAGTAGTGTGATGTCACGTAATGTTCTACAGCTCTGTCTTCATGTCGAACATTATTTTCATTCGATGAATTTACAGTAGGTAAATGATTGTTGTTCGTTTATTTCGTTTGCATTGTATATCGTTATTGCTGTTCCGTCTGTTATACGCATAATATTTAGTTGCATGCATGGTCGATTTTCGCCGTGTTGCAGTGCACTTCTTATAACTTCTGTCTACCAAGACTCCATGGGCTCAAACGTATTTTTCTGGGTTCCGTATGTCCGAATAAAAAAACGGAACTTATAGGATCACTGTGTGTCTGTCGGTCTGTCTGTCTGTTCGTATGTCCGCCTGTCACAGCCAATTTGCTCCGAATCTGATAGACCGATTAAGTTGAAATTTGGTACATTTCAATTTTTGTGACACAAATATCAATACAAACAACACTTGGGCCTCAGCCTCACCGTTCCACTATCAGTTTACTGCAGCTACCGAGCATCATTATTTCACCTTAGGAAGCAGGTCATAAATCCAATGACTTGCAATTCAAATAAAAATAAAGCCTTATGCAGAATGCCGCGACGCGACAGGGCGACGCGATTTTAACAAAACAATTTCTAAGAAAACTTCACGGTAGAACAATTACAGGTGACGCGTCGCTAGTCTGCACGAGCCTTAACTCTCATAGTTTGCCATTTTTTCCGTGTTTATAGGATTAATCGTGTTTTGCTCATAACATTTATAAAATATTGTAAATTAAATATTATATATTTTTATTTCGCACATGAGGACCATTCTCTTTCTCTTTATCCTATTCGGAAACATCTCAATTATCCCTGCGACCAATAGGCACTTTTAGTTTTTGCCATTACACATTCTGCGCTTGTTTTTGCTCGTGTTTTTCATTGCCGATTCCAAGACAGTTAAATCGCGCCACAGTTTCCTTAGGTCATCCCGTTTTTAGATTGTTCGATGGTCAGTAGATTTGATTTTACATCGATTAGCGAATTCGATTATTAGGTATACATAGGTGTCACGTAATTGGGATTGATTTAAAAACTTGTTTTCTTTATGAAATTATAGTGTTGGTGATCAATTAGTTAAAAAAAATATTGAATAGAGCTCCAATTAAAAAAAAAAAAAACGATAAAATGGGTCCGAAAATGAAGGAGCCGTGATTGTCATGTTGGTTTTCGTAAAGTAAAAACAAAGTGTGACAGTTTACGAGTTCTAAGTGCTTTGCAAAATGAGTGTTGAACCGACATTGACCGAGTCGCCGGTGCCACTGGCGCTGTCGCGTTTGCAGACGCGGCCCGGCCGACAGCCGCGCGGCTTGCGCACGCACCGCCCCAGCCTGACGCTCGCCAGCTTGCAAGAATCCGCCGATGAGAGTCCCAAACGATACAGTGGAGAACCATTCGCTGCCGACACAGACGATGACGAGGCTTTCGCTGATGATATAGTCTCAGAGGAACCTCCTCTATCCACGTCCAACGGACGTAGGGCGTCCGAAGCTAATTTCGCCGAACGATACAGACAATTGACGGATTTTGATGGTCCTCCGCCCGAAGTACAGCGACGTGCCTCCCTGGCTGTGCCAGTGGGCGCGGAAGGTTTTGCGCCTAACGATAAAGGTAGACGCCGCTCGTGGGCCGCCAGGCTGCAGTTAGAACGCAAAAAAAGAAGGAAGTCGGGAGGAAACGACACCGACGAAGAAAGCGACACTCCGATATACGTCCGGCAAAAACGACCCTCCTGGTGGAATGTGTTCGTGCCAGATAACATGCTGAAGAACAGGTATCGTTGTCAAATAAACTTACCCGTTTTGTTTGGAACCATTCATAAGCTACTAACTTCTTTGGTTCAACATCAACCCTTAGAAAGAAGTCATTGATTTAAAATAACCAAAGCTTCTCCATGCAATGTGATATAATGTTCGTATTCCTATTACGGGATTAGAATGTGTATAGGTAGTTGTGGGGCTAGGGTACATGATTTCCTTGACCCAATGCTCGGAGTCCGATTGTTTGTTTGTGAACTAAGTGTGTAACTCTCATGGTTACTCGACATTGCGGGTGGTACTACGAAACCATTTTAAATATGCATTAGTCATCATCATCAAATCATCTATGTGTATACGAGTACTTCTTTCTAAATTCCGTATTATGTAGTTTTCCAACGAAATATTGTAACGTTATTTCTCAAGGTGCTAGGTAATCTCTTCGTGCGTGTGCGTACTGTGCGTAGTATACGAATGAGTTTCTAAAGCCGTAAACAATAGGTTATTATTTAACACCGAAAAATTCCATTATCTACGTAAAATTATTTACACAGGGGAGGTGACAAATTTACAAGTATTTCGCTTTGATAAATCAGTAACAAACACTATCTATACGTGTATATTACTTTTATCAGAAACAACATTTTTACCTACAATATTACCCAAATATTTGTTGAATTTATAACTCTTAATATCATTAACGTTGAAACCGCTGAAGCCCGTTCAGTTTGTTCTGCATCACCTGATATCACGGCGCTATTCCACCATAGATACCGATGTACGTTCACGTGAAACTACGGTTATAAGTAATACGTAATCAAGACGTATATACAGGCAGACGTAATATTTCATCAATCAATTTCTTAACCTTTGCATTTACAAGTTATAGTAGTAGCAGCTTACACGTTATCGTTTAAAGTAAACTCGCGATATCGAAAAATTAATTTAGATTTTATCGCTTTCCGTGCTGATTTAGTCTGAAGAATTAAGTAAAATATTGCTATATAGTCACGAGCATAAATATATTACTATGGAGGTGGACAGCTCGCTAATAATATCTGATTTCATGATTTATACAATAATATCTGTCGTCAAGATGACGGCAACTATATGTGATCATTGTGGGAGGCATATGGATACAAGTGGCAGCACAAAAATGTGACATCGAAGGAACACCAAAACTATCTGAAGGGACAAGCGACCGCGTCGCTAGAATATAGGATACTGCATCGGCTTCAATAAGATGTGATCAATATCGGACATGTCTTGCGTTATAAATATCTGCCTACTCGGTTAAATTTGAAGAATGTGATGCCTCGTTGAAATTAAAAATATCTGCCATCTGAAAATTTACAATAGAATTTTTTTATTTGCAATAAGATTGTGCTTGAGAAATGTTTTGGAAATCAAGTCTGAATGTATCGTACTTATTTCAAATAACAATATGTGCACAATGTATAAACAGGTTCGAATAGCTTAGGGAAACATGGTGAGGCAACTCGCGTCATAATAAAATGTTAAACGTGTAATGCCCTGAAAACATCAATAGATATGTCACGTTTCGACTGTTACGAGTTGACTGTTAGCTGTGAGAGAATCGATTAAAGTCAAGCATTTACGATTTAGTTTCTCACAACAAATATCCCGAAGTATCTCAGGGACTAATTTTATTATTTCATACGTGATGATATTATCGTGGAAGTCCACGGCATCCCGATAACATGAGGAAGTAAAATGTTTGAAAATATGAAGACGCTTTTAAATTTCCGTCCACGATAACGTTATAACGTTCATTTCCACACATTTTATGGACGTGGACGTCTGCGATAATATCGTCGCGTGAGAAATTATAGAAGCGCACATTAGGTAGATATTAAACTAGAAATAAGTACAAAAGTAATAATAGTTTATAGTACCTAGTACTAATAAAAGTTCGAATAAAATGTTCATCACTCGTTTTTATCAAGAAACATGCCTCGATTTTTTCATATCGTCGTCTATGAATATCAAATAGGACAAACCATATTATATTTTCATAATCGCTCTAAAAGATATACGTAGTTTGAAAATATGTATTTTTTCTTTGCCACGTTTATCAGCTTCCCTTATTTGTTGAATCTAATACCGATTCATGTCTTGTTATTTATGACACAAGACTCTTTGGAATTAATTAGGTACGTAGGTATTAGATGCTCTTTCAGTACTGCTGAATTCGCACATTCTTTATCTTCTGCCAAAAATCTAGGAATTTAATATGTTTGCTATTTATGACCTCCTGATTTAGTTTAATTACGCTCTTTATTTTGTCATCTCACATGATTATTATGATTGGCTGTTGTTCATCATCATTATCTTCCTGCCCTTGTCTCATGTAACTTGGGGTCGACACAACACGTTTTCTTCTTCCATTCTCCCCTATCAACCGTCACGCTATCATTCACTCCCTTCTCTTTCATATCATTCCTCACACAATCCATCCATCTTTTCTTTGGCATCTCCTCATCCATCAACATTTATATTCATCACTCTTTTAGTCACTTGCGTTTCCTCCCTCCTCATCAGGCCTATACCACGTCAAACGATTTCCTTTCAACTTTTCTGTCACTGGTGCCTTTGACTGTTGTTATTGGTCAACAAATCACAACAGCTTACATGACATTTTTGACAGCAGATTAACTGAGGCTTTTAGCAACCGAGGTTAGTTTCATTTAAAGTCAATCGTATATTAATTTTAAATATTGAATGGTGATGATCAAGATATTTTAGGTTCACATAAGTTTTAAACAAACTTAACACTTGTGCGATTACTGATGTGTAAATTGTGACCATGTCGATTTTGAGTCTGTCGATAGTTTAATCATTCCATTAGCGCTACTGTTGACTCACGATCTCTTTACATCACCAGATATGTGTAGAATTTGCCTGGACATACTTAAAACTCGTAGAGGTAGGAGGGAGGAGGCTCGTGGTTTACTGACAGCCGGAAGGGTTCGTTTGAAGGTTAAGCTGCGCTTGCCGCGGTCTGTTCGTGGATGGGTGACCGTCCATTCCATATCGGACCATGTCTGTGTGTATATTCCGTTGAGACTGAAACTACTTGATGCGGATTGTTGTGGTTTTCTTCATCAATATTCCTTACTTAGTCAGATTTTCATCGTCCCATCACATTGATGTCTAATCGCCCCAATCCGACATTGCTTCGTCTACTAAATACGATTAGTTTAAAAGACAAAATATTAATTTTCTCTAGTATTGTATTGTAGCTTAAACTTTGTCATGTCAGTTTAAAAGCGCTTGCGATTAAATTGTATATTGGTATGTTTGCTTTGTACAAAAATAAATTTATATTATAAATGTAAATAAAAATGAAATGCTGGCCGTTGGTAAGCGCGTCACTTGAGAACGGCTGGGCCGATTTTTGTTTTAAAGTGTTCTAGTCTGAATTGGGATTTTTTATGGAAAGAAAAATTGGAAAAGTTTACCGGGAAATATTCGAAGGGCTTTTTCTATGGAATTTTTGTATGAATTATTGAAATTTGTACAGGAAAATGTCATCGGGGCTAGTAAGAAATAATTATGAATATAAACAGAAGGAAATTGAGAAACTGTACTTCCGAATATTTTCAATAACGTAACAAATTATAAAATTATACAAGCTATCCGATCAAATTCATAATTGCTACTTTGTAGCGACCTCTAATATCTACCTACTCGCGAAATATGTTCCGCAAACACCCATTTACCAACCGATTGTGGACAGTTTGATGATAAACAGAAAGGTTGTAGCGTGGGCGTTGTATTACCTACTCGTTTAGTCTTAGTCATGCGGAAATCTGTATTAAATTATAAGAATAATAACGTTATAAACGCGTCGCAGTCGTCGTAGGCACCGCTCTACGTCATGGAGCAAGGTGGTTTCATCATGCTCGTCATGCAGCCTCTGCGCAGCTTCCGCGATCGTACGTTCACCTCAGTCTGTCAAAACCCTTTGTTTTGTCATGTGTCTTTTTAACCTTCCATAGTATATGGAAACAAATCGTTTAAACAAGTTGAGCTCTCATATGCAAATATGCTAAATTTGATTTACAGTTATGCACATGACCTTAGTAAGACACGACCGACGTTTCGCATATTACCGGAAACGGCAGGCAGTAAATGTCTTGTGTCCCCACTTGATATTTTCAACACATGGCTTATTAACATTCAATGTATTTGCGAATGCAAAATTATAATTAGATTATAATTCTCTCAAGTGTTTATGAAGCATAAAGGCAATGATTAATATCTCCGTTAAAATTCTTGTTTTATTATTTCATGGAGATATTTGAATAAAAATTATAATAGGAAAAAAAATAAAGTTTAATAAAAAACTGTAACCCGACTGGTCGACTGGTGAAATGGTCAAGGTAAAGCCGTCGTCGCATGCCTATATACCATGTTGGTGCCAGGAACACCTACAAAATTATAATGGCATGCGACGACGGCTTTACCTTGACCATTTTTGTACCTATGTCTTGATTTCTGTCTGAAATATTTGCTTGTTTCGTACTTTTTAGATCATTTTCATTTTCCCGTAGGTTACAGTTTTTTATTAAACTTTATTTTTTATTTTATACTTTTCCGTTTTTACACTTGATAAACGTAAATAAGAGTAATACAATAGTTCAGTAATTAACCTATTTTAAATTCCAATAGCAGTGCATAGTGCTTTGGACGAAACCATAGAGCGATTTATTTCGACGCCAACACCATATATCGATATCGAGCTTCGAAGAAATCCAAAATATAAATATTTCGTTGTACTTGTTTTTCTTCATAAGAGTGGAATTACAAATCGTTATTATTTATTAAGATTTGATTAACTGCACGTTGGTAACATCTTGCAATACTACGTAGCGCAGTCTCACTTTTGCTTGTTTTTAACGATTTAAACATATTTATTTACTTTGAAAATATAATATTATATACATATTTGTAATGTGCTCGTCAAGACCTTTCTTTTGATACCAAACATGTCATGATCATCCCATTTTAATTTTTTTCGAGGTTAGAAATTTACGTGTAAAATCCACCAAATTAAATTTAGGGAAAAATTATATAGCCTATGTCACCCGGACCAATATTACGAATCTATTGATACCTCATTCATCTAAATCGGTTTAGTAGTTTAGGCGCTACGGTGGAACACACGTAAAAACAAACATACATACATACAAACATACATACATAGACTGCTAAAATCATAACCCTTCCTTTTGGCTTTGCCGTAGTCGGGTAAAAACAAGACGCGGTCAAACGGGATATTTTTTGTGTAGTAGGTACACAACAACATAGTCCAAAATACCATAAATATGTGAGTATGTTCTGTAGGTGTTACAATTATTATACTAATGAATTCGATACTAAAGGCGCTTTTATTGTATCATAATAATAAACTTCTCTTAGCACTACAATGTAAATTATTCGTGTGTTCGTATTTTCTTGGTGCATAGTAAAGAATTTTGGAAAAATGCCAATTTCGTCCACTGTAAACAAATTAACATGATGACGATAATGTACCCGCTGAAAACAATACGAAACAATCACTGAACAAAACGTATACTTATAAGAAATTATGTCAATAAGCAAATCAATATTTTTGCTTTGATGTTATTCTGTAAGGTCCAGTGTTATAATTCAAATATAGAATCAAACGCACAACCAAAAATTTGAGGGAGTTTGTGACTATGTGTAATTTGATTTTATAGAACCTGTGTAATGTCGTTTTATACAAGTTCAAGAAATTGCGATTGCGATATTTATTATAACGTATTAAAAAAAATCCCTGTTGGCCTACCTATATCTAATAACTGGTCAACCACAGAATTGTTGGATTTTCCAAGTCTCCTCTTCACGCATCAAAACCCAAGGGTTTTCCCAAATGATGTCCAAGGTCTTCTTCCGGTGTCACCATACAATTAATAATTACCTCTAAAATCGGAATTAAAACACTCCGTGTAAAATAAAGAGGGAGGAACTATAGGAGAAACATATTCACTCGTGATGCGATGCAGAGGACTGAGGGACTAGTCGTGAGGGTAGTTTCGAGAATATATGATGCGGATGGGATGGCTACAAGAGTAGGGAAAGATCAGAGAAACAATAGGATGTTATGAAAAATGGTGAGTTGAAAGGGGGTGAGAGAAGTTTGGAAGAAGAAGGGAGTACTTATAGGTATCGCCGACCAAGGAACTTAGGATAAGGCTAGGGGGAGAATGATGATGATGAAGAATTAACTATACATATTCATTGGCTAGATCGTTTTCAACGGCCAACCAAGACTGACTGCTCCATGAAGTCGGAGTGGGTCGCCGTTTTCCAAGCAATCTCTCGTAAACCTCAGGACAACTCACATCGTTTTGTGCGTACCTTTTAATAATTGAATTTACAGGATAAAGCTATTTCTCTAGTCTATTCATAAACATAAACAATAGGTAAATAATTTTCCTTAATTCTTAATAAGTAACCTTTATAAGTTTAATTCTATGTCAGGAAATTACAATATTGATGTGCAGTTGCCTATTTGTCTAGAGTTTGTTTTAATTCTCATAATTTGTAATATCACTCTTGTAAAAACGCGTTTTCTTAAGATTGTTAACTTAACGCAATTTGCGCAGTGCGCTGGACTAAGTCTGCATATTACTTAATATTTTTTCTGAATAGCAAAGCCTTGAAAATCTTTTTAATTTACATCTCAAGGCTGGCAAGCGGCCAGAAGTACACGCAGTTGCGTCGCCTCCACCACATCGTGTTGTTATTAAAAACTATTCCTAGACAAAAACATGAGCGTCTGACAACTGTCTCGTCTCGCACACCACACGCCCCGCCGCCCATTGTTGCACAATTTTGTTATCGTATTCATATCAATGCATACGATTTTACTTCTTTTACAATAGATATGGGAATAGTAGATTATCAATTTCAAAGGATGTTAGATTCAAACGTCAACTATCGCCTAAACAAGATCTATTTGTATAATCCAATTGATCTATAGACTATAGGCATTCAATTCGTTTGTTCAATGTATTATTAGATTTATAAGCCACTTAACTAATTCTATAAAGTTAATACTACAGCGTAAACTGTGATGCATTACATACACAATCCATTACCTACACATAATCTTATTTGCTTACAATTACAAGTGGTTCTCATTGTGTTCTTGCTTTTTGTTTACATTTCGCTGGCTATTGTGAACTGATACCAATTTTTATTTTATTTTAATAATAATATTAAAAAAAATATGACAAATCTAGAAATAGCGCATAGACGTTTTGTAACATAAAACAAAATATGGTACTTCAGCAAATCGTTCAGAACAAAAATCATATGTGCACAATAATAGCCTGTGCAAATGGTAAAGACGATAAAAAAAATAAAGAAAATTGTAACGAGTTTCGTTTAGTTTTATGACCAGCCAGTAAACACGTAGAGCGTTCTTGTTTTGAAAATTGACGAAGAGGATAACCAATGATGACGGCACGCGAGAAGTTCCTATGTTAAAGTCACGTAAAATGTAGTTCTAATCAAAAGACTACTAAAGTTGAAACTTTTACTACACATTACATAGCTTGTTGCAAATAGAGTAGCAACATAAATAAATTGTTAAACATGTGATGTAACTTACATTGAACTAATATTTTATTGTATTGCTCTTAATGATTTAAAAATGGTAATACATAAGTAACATATTTGTTTTAAGGCGTCTACGATGCAATAATCTGCACACTAGTTGACTGACGTAATGACCACGCCCACTGAGAGGCGGCAGACGTGCTCACACAAAAACATGTTTAGCTAATTCAAACCAGCTTTATTTATTATACTCATTGGCTTATGTTATATTAATATTGATATCCGAACTGTTCTGAAACTTCTGTTCTACTACAGTTCTTAAAACAATTTAGACTGGATTTTATGAATTATCGTTTCATCGCCTTATTCATACGCTGTCGGTAGGGAGTTGTCCTCGAGGGGGTTATATTTGCGAGTACGGCTCTCGGGAACAAAAGCTATTAAACAATACGGCAATATCCTTAGCTCTCCGCATATACCAAAATTGCCTCCGCCTTATTGGTTTCAGAGATTTTTCGCTCCCCACAGTGTCCTTATTTCCACTCGTGTTCCCGCCACTCTCATTTTATTCATGCCATATGAATTTTATATTTTCTATACGATTCACCTATTGTACAATACTGCCAATCTTATTTTACATATGCCTGTACTTGATAATTGTAGCCACTTCTTCATATAATGTAACTGTTTGTTCAAGTTGCATCTCCCAATCTTGAATCGTTTTAATTTCCACATGAAAACAATGTCGAATCTCTCAAAATCCTTAAGGCGCGACCGACATCAGCGTAGGAGGAATTCAGATTCCTCCTACGCTGATGTCGGTTACATACGTCGCACAGCAACGTACGTGCCGCTGACGACAGCGTAGCAGTGTGATTTTAATAGAACACAATGTATATAGGCTTAAGGTCTAAATTCCTCCTACGCTACGAAAATACATTAAAAAAAATTATACATTTAAACTAATTGTACACGGGTCGTTCTTCTTTTTAACCTACAAAAAGGTGTCTCCACCAGTCAGTGAAAAAAAAAACAAGGAAATTACCATTATTTTTTCTTAATTGTATTTCAACATGCACTGTACTATACACATAATGGCTGTGCTCGACTAAATAACATATGTATTGAATAATTTCATTGTAAAAAGTACGTTACAAAGTTGTAAATCCGCGTGACAGAAGTGTATTCCATACAAATCACAGTGTCTCCTGCTACCTTGACTTACGTATAATCCATAATATTACGAAAAAATTATATGATGACACAAAACGTAAAAATTTCTTAAAACTCCTAAATATATTACCTATCATGTAATAGTAACCATTATTTTTTATCACTTTTAATAAAATATTCAAAAAATCTCAAAAACTTGTCTCCTACTACCTGATGTTTTATTTTGTAAATTCTGTCACTTGGGTTGTCCTTCGAAATACGCGTTTGTGTCGCTCGTCTTTGTAGCCTGCGATTGGGGGTTTAGATCCCCTACCTCCATTGGTACGATTTTCCCTCTGAGATCAAGAGACAGCACGTCAGTCGCCCGAAAGCTGTGATAGGAGGTGCGTGTGTTTATTCGGCTACTGCTTTGTCACGTAAGTAATTGATTCTAAATATAATTATTATTGTTTTTTTCGTTGTCTACTCTTACGTTATAAGAAATATTTTATTGTCAACGTGTAAATTATATATTCTATGTTAACTGTTAAATGTTATCGACTTTGCAACAAATTTTTACCCCTCCGTCACATGACAACTTCGTCACATGTTTATTGTGACGGAGTGGTAAAGTACGTGACGGAGGAGTAAAATAAACAATATTCATGTTCTATTAATGCTGAATCCGAGAAATATTGAAATAAATACACTAGTTATTATGGTAATTATTCCTACGGAAATTGTTACAAATATTTTTTTATTTTCTCGTATGTTTAGGTACTTATTTTCAGATACCATCATGGCGAAAAAGAAGACATTAACACCAGCAGAAAGACAGCGGCGTTGTCGGGAAAAACAAAAAAACGACCCTGAGAAGGTAGCTGAAATAAAGCGCAAGAATTTAGAAAGATACCATGCTTGAAAGAAGCTAGTGGCTGACATGAGCATCGAATCAAAAAGCGAATTTGGCAAGAAGGAAATAAAAAAGAAGGAAGAAGAAAAAGATGCTTGTAAAGGAACTTTTAAACACGCCGGCTCCATCACCAATACTAGAAACCCCACGAATGACTTCATCTGCAACACCGACTCCCTCTGAAGTATCTACTCGTAGTTCAAGGGGAAGAAAGAAAGTGAACAGAGATAGAACAAAGTTATACAGAGATGATATTAAGTTTCAAGAAAAAATAGACCAGTTAGAGAAGAAAGTTTGAAAATATAAGAAGAGATTGCATAGAAAATCAAAAAAGATAGCAGCAGCAACAAAGATAAAAGCCATAGTCAGAATATAAAAAAGTACAGCGTTCTTTCTAATGCCATTCAAGTCCACTAAATGTTCACGGAAACTCTTGTTTTTGTGAACAATTCTGTTCTTGCCAAGTTCCTAAAACTTATCGGCCTCTGCCTGAAACCCGACAACAACAAAATACTGTGGAAGAGTTCTTATCTAACGAAAAAGAAGTCAATATAATTCATGATGTGAATGATTCCACGCTCGCTGATATTACGAGCACAATTGGGATGTTCCGAAAAAGTTTTTACGATACTGTGTATAGCCCAGATGAATCATCCGATGAAGATCAGCCTTTGGCCACGCTTAAAACGAAAGATTCAACTGATCAAACTGCCGTCTGCGGTACTTCTTACTAAACACTCCAGCCTGAAGACATTCATCCAATGAATATAAAAGACGGAGTACACGTATTGGTTAAAGTACGAAGCGAGAGGAAAATCCAATACACTTACGCTGGAGTAGCAAAAAGTACCGTCGATGAAGAAGGCGATGTCTTGGTAATGTTCCTAAAAACAGTCGATGGTAGTGGAAGACTGTTTAAGTTGGTGGAGAATGACGTATCGGATGTTTTTTTTGATGATTTTATTAAAGTGTTACCGGCTCCGAATGTTATTAAAAAGGGAAAGAGACAATATTTCCAGTTCGAAGAGCCACTGTCAATATTCAAAAAATAAGACTTTCTATCAGTGGCTTTGAAATTGAAATATTGTTTTGCTAGATTGTGCTATTGTTAATGTTGATTATTTTATTTTATGTTTTTGGGAATTTTAATTTATTGTCAAGTTAGACTAGATTTTTTATTTACTTAAGACGAGTGAGTAGTCATTTAATTTACTAAAATACGAATCTAATATTCTAAAGGTTCTCAAATGTGATTTTATGAATTATCTAAGTTTGATCTCATGTTATTTTATATGACAATGTTGAAGACTGATAAAGATTTATAACCAAATAAATGATTCTAGAAAAATAAACCTGTTTTATTCCAAAACGCAGACTGGTATTCCCTTGAATAACAACTCTGAAACATAAGTTACTACTCTATCACGATGTTGTCTCCTGTTAGGAAAATTGTTTTGGTCGTTTATATATTTTCTTATGACTATTGCAACATTGGAAAATTTATATTTATAATAGTTGATGATATTGCCGTCTGTGATATTCGTATTTATTTGTAAATGATAGTAAAAATTTATTTATAGCAAAAACATACTTTATATTAGCAGAAAATGTGACAGAGTGGTATAAGATCATGAATAAAACATATTTTATAAACACAAATGTATTATTTTAATATGTTTTCTAAAAGTTCCTTTAGTTAATTAATGTATTACAAAAGTACAAGTTATTTGACCAAGAGTATTCGATAGAATAAAATAAAAGATTTCGTGACGGAGGTGTACATTTTTTTGTCGAATCCATCTTTCAGGTCTTGAAAATCGTACAAAAATTAGTAAACTTCTCGGCCAACAACTTTTTCCGATAGAATAGAAATTCTGCTATCAGAATATATATATACACTGACGAGGAAGCTTTATATTTTTTTTTCCGAAACTGAGCGAATGTTTTATCAAATTGTAGGTTAAAAAGAAGAACGACCCACACACATTACATTTACATTTTAAATTATTTGAAAAATCTCTTTCAGCCACATGCCAAAACTAAGAACCCGACTTTTCAAATCACAAACTCATTTATTTAAATTATTTTTCCCTTTCTCACAAAAAGTGAACAAAATTGATCAATCGTGCACGGCCCGTTTCTTAGCTATTGGCTAAGCATTTAACTCCCTTCTTTTGATAATTATTGAAAACCTAATAACTCCTAAAACCATCACAGCATTGGTTTGTTTAAGCAAATGCAAACTATTCAAAGCTGTACATAATGTAAGACGTAGTAAATCGCATACCTCGGATAAATACTGCATGCTATGTGTCAGCATTAAAATTATACGCGTTTATCTTCGTGAATATGCTGAAGAGCTTTTAGTGTCCACGTGCAATTCTCCTTGGCATTGATTTACGCCTCAAATGATATATTCCACGAAATTGTTTCAAAATAAATATCCTAACAATTTGCGTATCAGGAACCATTTATGTCTTGGCATCACATAATACTGTTCGATATAAATCATTATCGCCGTGTCTTTGAGGTCTCATGTCTAGTCCTAGTAAAACTTACATTGCTTGCACATGTCGTCTAACTCCTAATGTAAACACATAGTAGGTTTAAAACGTATAACGCTTTTAGACTATTATCAATAAAGTACCGTCAGGAACATTGAAAGCGTAAAATAAAAATCGTAACAATAAATCTGATGTAAGTGCCATTCACATCAATCCGTCCATTGTATCAGCTGATGCACTGTGAGCCCGCTCCCTATACTCACTGTGTAACAGGGTCATCAGACAAAGTTGTTTATATATATGAACGCAAATAGTAGTCGTCCACATAAAGCTCAATGTAACGTTTTGTGGCTACAAGCTGAAAATTCATCTAGTCAATTGTTCGTGGTTACCGGGGCGCTGTCCAGCAGTTGAGAAATAGGTAGTACACAAAACAATTTTTGTGTAACGAGAATTTGTCTTATTCTCTCAGCAATTTAGCATCTTAGTTATTTACCAAGTAAACCGGAGTAAGAACACACAGTCGTTAATTTCGTCTGCACGTTCAGCCCGTTTTCTACATGGTTGACCGTAGATACTGTCAGATGAGTGTCAATTTCAATGTTTCTAGTTTTCTATAAATGCTCACTTCCGAATGAGGTGCGGAAAGAGACCTGACCCAGATGTATGCGCAGTGCGGTGGCCGGCCGCTGCCGTGACAATGTTGTCTTGTGCAAGGACGGTCACATTCATGCGCTGTTTGCCGAGATGTGTGGCGCTCGTGTTTATTTTATTTAACATTAACACTTGCTCAATGCTCATGGCTCCACTGCCGAACTCGTTACGATTCATTTACGCTTGTGTTACCGAATATTGGATTCCTTTCTTTACACTTTCACTTGCACCAGTTGCTAGTGCTTCGTCTTTACGCTCCTAGAATACGAACTTCGTTTATTCGAACGAATAAATAAGAATAACTATAGTTTTGTTTGATCTCAGGCTTATACCGATGTACACAGAAACATTTAACTATTTAATATCAGTACGTAGATCAATTCTTAACGATCCCAGTGGCCTGTGGCCATCATCGTCGGTCACGTTTTCATTATATCTCCGGCCGTTTAGTACACGGTCTACAACATACCATTTTTAGACTGGCTCAGGCGACAAGTGATGTAATTAATTTTAATGAGTCATGCACGACTTATAATCGTTTTATTTCAATCTACACATGATAGCTTATCTCTTAATCGATATTTTATACGAGCTTTCTGCAGCGTTGAAAACTTGAAACTGAGTGAAATGACTATGAAACTCATATATGAAAACTCTCAAATTCATTAAATGTATTCGATCATTTTATATCGATATATCGTAGTTGCTCTTTCCTATCAAGAAATGGCTACGTAATACCGTATGCGAATTGGTTTCGACTCAGACCTTGTGAAATATATAATTATTTAAGTATTTATTCAAATAGAGGTCTATTTGAATAAACGATAACAACAAAATGGTTTGCATCAAGACGTTGCTAACATAATATGCACGATTGTGATTGCGTGTGGCAAAACATGAATTACGATAGATTTCATAAATCTGATCAAAGTTATTTGTTATTCGTTTCAAGTAGGAATACCTAGGAAAAAGGAAGCTAGTCGAACATTTATAAAGGAGTACTGAAAACTGTAGTTGTTTTTGCTACTGCCACTTGATATGAGTGTTTATGTTCGTATAATATAGGTGTTCGAGGATGGATGTCCATTTCCTCCCCATTGCGCCAATTGCGCTCGTTTACGGATGGCACTCAACTAATTGTAAGCCCCGCAATTAACGAACGAGTCTGATGGGCGACTGCGCACCTCACGACGCGAACGTACCTCTACCTACATCGCATATTAACATTAAATTCATGCGAAAACTGGACCTGTTTCATAAAAAAATTACCGTGGTCCAGCCAAGAAACTATTGGCAAAAGTACATTCATGAATGAACATGACTAATACTTCAAGTGAAAGTAGAAAACATTTCATTTGTTAAGCTAATTTAGTATTTTGCGCGTCTTAAGCTGCAGACAAAACGCGACTAATGATCCCCTGGCATAAACACAATGAAAATAAACACGGCCTCTAGAGCCTGGACGTTGACAGGTCCACTGTGACGGACTCTGTCTGCCCAGGTGGGCCGCGTCATCCTTTGATGACGGTCTGACGTTTTCTCGACCAAACAAACGGTTGCTGATGAAACTAATGACGATATTAATAGAACGCGATTCTACAATACTAGCTGCGCTTCGCGGTTTCACTTGCATACGTCTCATGACATGAATCATTTGAAGTTTTAGATGACAACTCCGGCTTTTCCTTATAGTGGGCAAGGCCCATTAGCGTCTTATTCACTTAGCTTGAGTAGCGTTTAAAATTTATTACAGATAGTAATTACTATTCATTGTTCGGAAATCTCATGTTATCTTATGAAGTCATCGCGCTTATTTCTAAGAGCGACATTTACGAATAGCAAGCATAATTAATTCGCAACGGATTGTTAAATGTATTCATGATCATCTATATTGTAATTAATTTCAGTTTGTCTGAATGAGAAGACAGAAGGATATTAATTTAAATCATGCATTGAATGCATTGTGTCGAGACTGCTACCTAATATGAAATGACAGTATTAAATGTAGTGCTCGGTCATGAGTAGCGATCTTTCAATAAGGTGTTGTCGCGTTTCTCGTACGTATGTGTAGCGTCAGAAGGCCATTGTAGTCATTAGGGTCAACTAGCATCTAACATTTAACACCGACCGTCAACGATATGGCGTTACCTTCTACGTGGGGAACTAAACGTACCTAGATACGTCAAATGTGCCTCATTACAGAAAAAAAACGTTACTGAAGCTTCAATATGTTGAGTTGAATTTCTGGCTTCCACGAAATGAAACTGAAATTAATTTGTTTTGATCGAATGTCTATTGTGGTATGTTTTCCAATAATTCACGCTATTTAATTATCACATGATTGGCACCATGAGTGAAATTGGGTTTCTGTTTATAATGTCATCAATTTTATTATTAAATATGAATAGGTATGTTAGTAAAGGCTCCCTAAGACAGCGCGACGCGACACCGGTAGAACAATTTCCGTGAAGATTTCATAGATATTGTTCCACCAGAGTTGTGTCGCGCCTGTCTTTGGGAGCCTTAATTGTTCTGTAATTAATTATGCTATAATTTTATGTGACAATAAAGTTTAAAAAAAGAGTGCAAATATCTCACACCTAAGTTGGTCGACCTAGATTGAGCAGCTGTACTTGTTGCCAAAGTAACTTTAAAAACCTGGTTTATTATTTCGTCTTATAATACCATAGATGTGTGTTTTATAATCGGTTAATGCTGTTTCATAAAGAATGTAATTTAATATTGCAAATCTGCAACGCAAACACATTTTAAGTGTTTTATAATTGTGTAGGTATAATTCGTTATACTCCGTTGGCTAAACATACCTACTTTGTACGCGATGCTTGCTTCAGTGAATTTAGAACAAATTGTGTCATACACGTTTAAGCTACTCAAGATTATTTATCTAACGATCCATCGGGAGGCCCACTGTTTCAGATAAAAACATCTTCACTTACCAAATTATTAAGAAATCATCTGAAGACATCACAACTTGATACGAGTTTGATACGCTAATTTAAATAGTATCATTTTAGAACCATTGCATTCAGTAAAAAAATACTAATCATAAAATACAGATTTTTAAGTGACGTCAATGTTAACATTATACTGTAATAATTTATAAACAGTAAACTAAATGCGCGTGCGAACCTAATGAAAGAGGTTTTAATTATGAGATTAAAAAGTTGGATTGTGCGTATTGTGGGTACACTACATACAATACACGTGCAGTCTGCAGTAGTATCATATCACGGTTGCGCTTGTGCAACTCATGCGCACGCCACACCCACTGCTGACGTAGTACCTACAAGAAGGTGTCACTGTCGCCGCCCTGTCTCACACTACATCGATATGTCTGCAGGTATACCGATGTCCGCTAAAATACTATAGGCAATGTAACTGAAGGAGTTTTATTTCAAGCTCCTGCGCCAGCGCAGATTTCGAAAAAGTTCTGATCTTTTGGAAGCTTAGGTACGGGTGTATCTTCAAAATTTCCACGCCACTGAAATCCAGCACCTGGGAATTATTCAGAATTATAATCGTTTCGCAATGTATCATTGCACTTTATTTCATACAGTCAGTCAAACAATCAATAAATCTACAAGATTAATCTTTAACGTTGAATCGAGCACTTAATGTGTTTATACAACAACAATAATAAATCCGTAACTTTAAATTCTCATGCCAATAAACCTTTCACAGAAGAATGACTCACTATAACTGTTAGACACGGTGCCGATTCCCTTGTTCACAATCTAAACTAAATTTAAGTTCAGTGCATCTTTTTCTTTATATTTCAGTAAGAAAAGGACAGAAGATAAATTTTAGTTTAGTCCTGTCAAATTAATCAGCGCTTGACGTAAATTGACGTAATTTTAGTAAGCAAGTTTTTAATCACGTCTAAACTTGTATGGAGTAGTGACAGGCGCTGATTAATTTCACAGGACTACACAAAAATTTATCTTCTGTCCTTTTCTTATTGAAATAGAAAGAAAAAGATGCACTGAACTTAAATTTAGTTTAGTTTGTGAACAAGGGAATCGGCACCATTGGATGACTGTACTGAGTAATTCGAAATCTCGCTTGTATTTCCGATTCTGATAAGGCGATAATGTTGCAATTGTCATATTATTTCGATCTATGTGTTGCAATATATGATGTGCGTTCGTTGACTCGCACTTGATACGTGCGTATGCGCTCGTATACTCGTTCACATTTCAAAACCACAGCAACAGTACACTGACCTCGCCACGGAATAGGTTAGGAGATTACTCCTACTTCCTCACTAGTAAACTTTTATGACAATAGATAATAGCAATTATGGATTTAATGGTCCGACAGTCTTAACTGCCTTTACGTCTTTAGGAAAAGTAGTTAACGCATAAAGGAAAAGTTGGAGTGGAGTGACGTACTATTTGAATGTGTAATCCAACCCGTAAACCACCGGAAAATATCATTATAGATTTGTAAGCGTGACTTTAAAAAACTTAAGCCATAGTTTATTTTTTTGCATTTATTGACGGAACACAAAGGCGGTGACTGAAATAGAATCTTATATTGAAAAGCGGTGACAGCTATTTCCAATGCGTATTAGAAACTGGTTGTTATTGCATATTAATTGCATTTTGGTCTTATAGGATAATGTACATAATTGGCTACTTGTTATTAAAAATGCTAATTTGAAGGCAATAGGATTACACGAGTACATTTATGTATTATTTAGTTCGTGCATTGTAATTGCGCGGCTATTTGTAACAAAATTATTTCCGGCCCAAGTTTCGTTCCGCCTTGGCTTTAATTATAATCAAAGTATTTACATACACAGTACCTATGTATTACACAGAGTAATGCAATAGGAATAACATGATAAGTTCTTGGAGGGAACTTGGAAAACATTTCTTTTGTAAATTATTAACTGGATAACTAGAAAGTATTGTTTGTCTTTCGGAAAAGCCAGTAGATCAATATTGATTTTCCTTGCTAACGTTGAACGTTAAATTACTCGGAAAATTTATGATTATTTTGATACACATTTCATGACCTTGTTAAACTGAAATCTGTCTGGAAGCTATTTGGCATGGCCTCACAGGTCGTCAGGATAACTCTCTTGGAATAATAATGTTTAGATCAAATCGCTGGGTGGGCGAATGGGGCAGTGATGTCATCTGCATAAACGAGGTGTTACTGTTCAATCATCCGTTAAAATCGTTAATTTTCTCTTTTGACAGCTCTGAGATGAGCGGGCGGTATATTTTTAGGCGGGGATCAAACAAATTCATAAATATAATATTTATTAAAGTATCGAAGATATTCTGGGGTATTGATATAAAATTAAAACATGACCTAGTTTATATTTAAAATAAAGTAGGTATATAAGAATAATTAGCAACACTGGCGGACCAACCCTAAGAAACTTTCCTTCTGCGTCATCTACCTCTTTCCATAAACTTCGCATTTATATCTAAGCTTATAAGGAAAACCCATAATCATTAAATAGAGAAAAATATTCACTTTGCATCATAAACAACAAGGATTTCTGTAATATAATCAACGCATTGCTACACACATCGAAGGCTTCTACATAAAAGGTGGTCACAGTATCCTACGATGTAGATCTTGTTACAGACACTGCTAACTACCTAGTGCCTTGTGAGCATGATACTGTTGAATAGCGACGTTTGCGACGAAAACATACTACGACGCACTATTTACAAGTGTTAAATTATATTTTTGACAAACATTTGGCTCACACACTCATGTAAATAAAGATTTGTAAACCTTCAAAATAATAAATAAATTTTAACGTAATAGAGCGGATTAAATTCGTAGTTAGGTATCTAATTATCATGTCGCGAACGGGGTCGGCCAAGATTGATTGCAGTTTCGTATCATTAATTAATGATCCCTTGTATTAGAAAATAATTTAATAAATTGAGTAATGGTACGTTGGTGTGTCAAGAACATAATATATGGAAATAGTGCTACGAAAAATCTGACAGGCAGACACGGATGTTAGTAAATATGCGAGTGGCTTGGCGCCCACCCAGTGTCAAGGGCGGCGCTCACTCCCCACATTAGTTTCGCTGTCACGGCCCGAGAAACAGCCAATGTAAGAAGAACCTCTACATTGTTCGATACCCGCAAACACGAGCAAGGAAAAACGAAACGTAGGAGCTCGTCCACAAGCGGCCGTAGTAAGGACCAGTGAACCTCCCCGGCAAACTCCAGGGCGGGGCCGCGGGGCCGCGCTCTGCTTGCATTGCGTTTATATAAGCTTAAACTTAGACGTCTTCTTTAAATTAACACTAATTATTAAAGTAATTAGGTCCTAGCAGCGGATTACCGTGAGTCTTGTAATTAAGAGACATGGTGTAATTCGATTCTCATTTTGCTTTCTCAAGTTTGTGAATGCTTTTTGGTTACCTACCAGTTTTTTTATTTGAACAAAACATCATAATAATGGTTTTCTAAAATAAGGATAAATTACCTACATACCACATGAGAGAATATTACATTCTAAAGCGAAAATCCCTAACAATTATTTGATATTTTCTCTTATTTTCTGTCAAGTGTAGGAAAATACGGGACCTTTTCTTCCTGGACAACTCACGACCATTAATTTATTTTTTAATAAATTCTGTCCCAAAGTTTTAAATATCCTAAAATACAAGTGTACCTAGAGTCGTTCGATTTTGGTGGCTAATAAATATTTATGGTCACGTAACCAACGCATTTATCGGTACCTAACCCATAACTAGTCGATGGGTATCGATCATATTAACCGTAACGTTTATTTGATCGGCGCGGCCTACACTAACCCTATTCCTGCCGCTGAGGACTTCAATTAATTTATCAAAACCTTTGTCAGTATAATTACGTACGAACAAATTAAATATCGCAAGGTGCTACAGCATCCAAGTATTGAACCACAATATTTTATGTGATTTCAGTAGCTTCTGGTTTCTAATTATGATATAAAAGGTAACAAATTGTTGGTACTATTGTACATGGAACGTTAAGACAGTTTTCGTCGCGGGCGTCATTGCGAGGATGTATGTTAAACATCGGCAGCGTTGAGAGATGTTGTCACCCGATTCGATATGTCTTCAAAGTTATGAGGTCAAGTGGTTTCCAGTCGCAATTAAAGTCACAATTACTTAAAAAAACTTCGCACAAATATTTGTAATGTCAGTGTCACATACATTATTCACTACGTGTCATTATTTACACATTGCATGATTCGCAAACGACCCATCGCATGGATCGATGTGGCATTTTTATGGTTTACTTTTTATTTGCTGGTGTATAAAAATTTTACGTAAATATTTTGTTTGCCAACCG
Organism: Agrochola lychnidis; assembly: GCA_963680765.1. Lineage (NCBI taxonomy): Eukaryota > Metazoa > Arthropoda > Insecta > Lepidoptera > Noctuidae > Agrochola > Agrochola lychnidis. The sequence goes on along the minus strand of OY796850.1, from coordinate 16,897,567 downwards.
CACTGTTAATTTTATATAAGTTTCCACTCTGATGTACTTTTATTTTTAGAACGATAAAATTTACATCGTAACTACTTGTTTTTGACGTTTTTTTTAATTTTATTAATCAGAGTGGAAACTTATCTATTTAATAAATGTCCAGACAGTTCTAATAATTCAGATCAAAAGAAGTCAACAACTACTTAGTTGTTTTGTTTTGACTTTCATAGAAACATAGCTCATATAGAGTTGTCTGGATGGTTTTTATTTAATGTTGCATGCGTATGCCTGTGTCTAGCGTGGTCTCTGTTGCATGCAGGTCTAGGCGAGCTTCGCAGCAGCTGTCCAGGAGCGCAGAGAGCATCGACCAGTCTTTCAAGAGGTATTCACGTTTTGCACATTACATTATCTAACACCTAATCTATTGGCAAGCCCATAAAATAAATCACGTCTGAAAGTACTTGGTAACACTCTTATCACTGTCATCTTTTAAACGATACCAATAATTTGATTATAGCAAACACGACAACACTGTTATCTTGTGGACTTGCCGACAGATTAGGCACCTAGATATCCTTTGAGCATTAATTAAATGCATTATTAACTTGCTCGGGTTTTTTATTCACACCTAGTACTACACTGTTCATTTTGTGTTTTGCTTAAATTGTGAAATCATTAGTACAGGTAATATGGACATTATTTACATAAGGTTGTAAATATTGTCGTAATCAGATAGGTTTCTTTAAATAAATTGCACTGCAATAAACAGCAGGAGGTACAATAAATACTTCAGGAATGGTCTATTTCAATACTTGAACCCCTTGACTGTCACGAGCTCTCCTGGAGATCGATAACAATAAAAATTCTATTGTGTCTCATTAGTGACAGTTGCGCTCTTATGATTTTAGTTACCAAGCACTATATTGGTTTATCTTAATATATACAGATATCTTGGTCATCGCCTGTCTCCACAAAATATTTAACATTTCGTCAGTGAACCGTTCGATTCGGCAGATAAACATCGGCATAATTGTGTAATCCCATGGATATTCATTGGAGCAGCACAACAAACACTATCTCGCTATGATTTATGACTCATACGATACGGTGAATTAATAGCAAGTGATCGGCCTTCAATGGAGACGCGAGATTGACCTTAAGTCATGTTATTAAAATAATTAATGCAGAAATGCGAACGGCGTGAGCCAGTGCCGAAGAAATTCATATAGTCGTGACCACCTCAGGCTATGACAAATAAAGGCACTTCCTATCATACTTGTGACATTATGTTTTGTCAAAGGTATGCTCAAGTTGTGTTCAAGTAAACTGATGAAAAGTATACTTCTGGATTAAGACACTAGATTTTCATAGACGATAACTTGTTCAAGGTGTACGAATGTATTTTCGGGTTGTTAATATTCAACGTTTCCGTCCAGTTCAGTCCATTTACATAGTGAACACCCGAGTATATAACTACCAGTATCGCATTATTTGTGCATATATGGCGCATTTGGCCTACCCCTCACCGGCATCGTATTTAGGTGAGTCGGACAGGCCTCGGCTCATTCTATTTGTATCAGTCTTGCGACAGTTATTTGGGACGACAGCTTTTGGGAGTGTGGACAATTACACGTACGTTGACCCATGTGTTTACGAACTCTGCGCATGCTTCGATGATAAACAGAATGCTTGGGAAGGACTGGACTCCTTTTAAAAATACCCAATGACTGTACAAGAATGAAAGATGAATCCCGATAAATTGATGAAAATCAGATATTTTTTCCTGTCGGCCGCTATGGCAACTGAGTTTCGTAACTAGTTGTCAACAAAGAAATGACTTTCGTTGCATGCAACCGGTTGCCAACGAAGAACTTTATTTCTTGTGTGGCAAGTGGTTGCTAATTAAGAATTCCTGAAAAAGCGTAGTAGCGATAGAGGAATTTTCTTTCGTAATATACCTTGTTGTTTGCTCATAAGAGCCTAGCTAAACAAGGTGAAAATATCCTTAATAATACCCGTTCTGAATCAACTTTCAGGTGAGCAGTCGAATACAAAAAAAACCTTTTTCACAAAAAAAACCTTTTTCACAAAAAAATACTACAAAATAGTGAAAAATAACTTTAATTTCTGAACCAAAGGTTCTGTATTTTCTTCTACTTCTGAAAGTTCTATCGGCAAAGAAGTGATGAAAGTTGCCAATTTGCGTTTTCGTATCATTGGTACAGAATACAATGATTCGTATATCATCGACGTAGTCACAAAGAAGAAAATCACGATACTTTGTGGGAATGCTTACGTCATGGGCCTGTGTGAAACGCAACTTTTTGGCACCAATTACTTTATTCCTTCCATTGTAAGGAGCCGTTTTTACACTGCTGAACTTTGGTATTCCAGTGGTGAAATTATATCCATCATATTTTAGTTTACATATCATGCCATCGTATTGCTTTGAAATGGATTCAAAATTGCAACTACTTCTTTTTTTTAAATTATCTATTTCTTTTAAAATTATATTTCTACCAGTGCTCTTTTTACAATTTCGTTACGAACATTTAAAGTAATGTTGCCTTTATATCCTTTCGTTGCAAAGCATTTCCAGAATGAATACTCATTAACGTAAACTTTTTTCGATGATAGCGCTGGCCATCATGCAGCATTGCTACTCCACCTCTTTTAGTGAAATTCAATTTGCGATGAAGTAGACATGATTACACAGCACGCCTTCGGAAATTACACAAGTATTCTACGATTAGAAGCGAAAACTTACTTAAATTACACTTAATTGCATTCGAGCAGATTCATTGAGCAGATCAATTTGATAGATGTCAACTCTAGCAACTACAGAAAAAAAAACTTTAAATCCTTTCAAAAAGGTTTTTTAATTGTGTTGAAACGTAAAAGTTTGTATGACTTTTTTTTTAATCGGGAAAATTTAATTATTTTTTGGTAACTGGTTGTGAAACTTTTGCGATAGTGGCTACTGCTTGCCAAATAAGAAATAAAGTTCTTCTTTGGTAACCGGTTGCATACAACGAAAGTCATTTCTTTGTTGACAACTAGTTACGAAATTCAGTTGCCATAGCGGCCGACAGGTATTTTTTCAGGCAAGCTAAAGCTATGAAAGTGACTCACTGAAAACAAGGATTCTTTACTAATACATATTTCTTATGTTACAGGTCGAAAAGTCGTTCGGTTGACCATGGGTTCTCGCCGCCCTTCGACTTGGAAGCGCTGCGCTCGAAGGTCGAAGGCAGATTTGACGCTGTTCACAGAGGTAAACAAACCTTAAATTTTCTTTATCTGGGCCAACTCAGAAATAGCCTGAATAAGTCCTGTACCGAAATAAATTGTGACTGATTCGAACATGCGCATTCCGGAAACATATCATTAATGCACACGTCATACGATTAATTTAATTAATATACTGAGTAATCAATATGCATTTACTTATTGCTGTTAAATTCAGAATTAAGAACTTGCCAACTGGTCATACATATTCTTAATTCTTTGAAGTGCCAATGAAATAAAATAAAATTCTGTACTTGCCGAAAAGTTATTTACAAAACATGACTTCCTTTTCTTTAAACGATGCACGATGGCACCACTAAAACGAGAATTTTAATTAATGCTTTTAGAAACTCTAGGAAACTATCTCATTATCTGTTAATTAAATCATCGTTTTCAATTCAACTACACATATTCCCACGAGTTGTAACTACAAACAAATGGAGAATAACATTAAAGCTTTGTCCATTTGTACGGCAACACGGACCGGTTTTATTGCTCATTCGTTGAGCAACCCCTACTTAAACCAACATTAAATTGTCGTGTTGTGACGAAATTAAAACCATGTTAAAACTTAAAACCCTTTCATTAACATACATTACAAACTGGCGATTATGTTTAGCAAGGGGTGACGGACCCAGGAGCAAGCTCACTTATGAAGAAATATTGTTGTCACCATCTTCAAGTATGTAAATAGCGTTGTGGAACTATTTCGCAGAACACGTTTTGAAAAACAGTTGATAAAACTATTAAACTCTACGCTCATTTAATATATCATTTCAACACTTGCCAGCTTTATCGCAATGCATTGAAAGACTGATATATTTTAATAATAAAATACTAAGATAAAAGTAACGATTGACATTTAACGGCAATAAGGAATTCGAAATATTTGTGCAGCAAGTTACCTGCCTCGGTTATCGCACTGGGCAATCGACCTACGGACACAACTTGCACTAAGCTTAGCTTTGAGGCTGTGACCTCCAAGGATTTCATTCACGTTCTATAGACCAGACAACCGGAGACAGTAAGACGATTAAAATAGAGCCAGGATTAAATAGCTATCTCATAAAAAAAATATAACAGTTATTTAAAAGTAATGTAGGTTAGGCTGCTGACTCAATATTAAATAGAATTTATAGATCTCGTGTGGAATAGCCTTCATTTCAAACACAAATAAATAATCTTCCGCAGACTTAAAAAAAAATTCTAATGAAAATCTTTGATATACCGTGACTTTATTGAATTAGTTCTGATAGCTATGACGTGACGCCAACTTGATGTTAGAAGCCGTAACTTTTACTTGTGTTATAATAAAAATATAATAAAACCAAGGTCACGGACGTCACCCAGAAAGCCGCTAAGCTTAAGTGGGACTGGGCCGGACATTCTGCCGCATGTCAGATGACAAATGGGCTAAAAGAACTACTGATTGGGTCGCACTAATCGCACGACAAGATGGCGGGACGAGCTTGACTTCTACCTAAAGGACTGGCCGATACTAGCAATAGACAGAATTGTGTGGAAAAGGGAGAGGGAGGCCTTTGCCCTGCTGTGGGACAATACAGGCCAGTTAGATTAGATAATAAAAATTGTTTATGACGAGCTGCAGCCGCTGTAGGCACCGCATACGTACTAAGAGACGGAATCCGCGACAAAGAACGATCTCTCGGAGTCACGTCATCCCTGCTTGTCGCGAATCACTCCTTGGCATCGCGATATATTTTGAAAATAAACAGCCCGATTATAAACTAACATCCGGCTTTCAAAACATATAATTAATCCAGTAAATTTTGTGCAAACACTGTCTGTTTATGATTCTATTGGTACATTTATATTCTATCATCGCGTTGATTTATGGTTTCGTAACTAGAGATAAATCTTTATGAGCAATCTTTTTATACACTGATGACTGTAACATTTGGTTTGAACTAAATAAGCTTATTAAAATTCTGATGAACGGACGAGAATTTTAGCGAAGACTTTTGACAGTTGATTTATGGTAATCAATGGTTTGATGAGTGTGGTATGTTTTATTTGTTTAATAAATATTCGTTCAAGTTCGAACTGTTGATTAATTAAAGGGCTGCTATTTGCATGCAACCATGATCTTTGTAATCGTTTTTGCTCGTTCAAGTCCGTTCAGTAATTTATGAGTTTAATCTTTTTCAACCTTAATTGGATTTATGACTACTGACTAGCTATAGTAGTTATGCTTTATGAAACTGTGCCTACAAGTACCATGATTACCGAATCGATAAATGCTAAATTATGTAAAGTTTCAGTTTCAGTAAAATACTGCAGCGATCTAATAGTCTTCTACTTCGTAACCAAACTACTGAGAATCGATCACTGCAATAACTTTCGCAACAATAAAAATCGATCTGTTATCGAAACCTTAACGATTATCATAAATCATTTTGCTTACATTATTCTTGACCAACCCAACGCCGATCATTGCGCGCTGAGCAATTTGCGTGTTGTGAACTCGCATCTATATTATTTTGTAAGGCGTTTTGGAACACGCTCAGGTGTTTACATTGTGTAATAACCATGACGTTTAATTACATATTTTTATTTGTTGCAGATGAAGACGAGCATGCCAAGAGACTACCGCCTCCTCCACCGATTAAAACAATGACTTATACGGTAATTTCTTTATACAATACTAGCTTTTGCCAGCAGCGGCTTCGGTAACGTACTACCGGGATAAAAAGCATCCTATTTCCCATGTTATAAACTATCTGTGTGCCAAAGGAGATGTTTCATTTTCGGCCATAAAGTGTACGTTAATGAAAAAAGAAAGGAAAAAATTCCACGAATTGAGGAAAAATATTCTTTCCTGTTTATTCCCCTGATTACTTCGGCACAAAAAAATATAGTTTAACAAATTATTGCCATATTCTATTCACCATGGCGTCGTTTTACTTGCATACTGCTTTCGTCCAGAAATTATGTTACATTTTGACATAATAATATCACGTAAACGTTATTTAAATAAATATGAAAGGCACGTATTTCTGTACTATAATAAGATAGCTATCTGATACAACTTTTTTGATTAATTAGAAAGTGTGATTCATCATACAAAAAAAACTGCTTTTGTGGATTGTAGATTTGTAGGCATTTCTGGACGAAAATGGCTGGCTAGCTATCGATGATCGTATTTCACCTGACAAACGTCAAACATTTTCGGTTTTTATTTTGTGGCCAAAAAGTAGTAGATATTATGGAAAAAAAGTCTTTATTGTATGTAGGGGTTCGTTTCCCAGGTTTTCTAAAGTATACATGTTATGGCCGGAGACCCATACAAAATGAAACATCTCCTTTCATTCAAATCCGTTCAGTAGTTTTTGCGTGAAAGAGTAACAAATATACTATGCATTCTCACAAACTTTTGCGTTTATTATTTATTTAACCATTTATGCACACACATATAAACAGACAAGAAGAAAGGAACAGAAAAATACGTACAAAGGCAATGCTTATTTCTAAAGAAATCTCTTATAATATTGAGTAGGATTTTAATCGGAGCGAGCCTATACTCCATTTGAAATAAGATTAGACATTTAACCAAACCCTTTTTTACAGTCCGTTCAACCATTTTAAATTCTATTGCGCTGGTGGCTTGACAAATGCAGCTGCAATAAAAAGTTGGTATTGTAACCACTTTTTTGCTTTTAATGCCAACCTTATGCCTACGGTATAGGAGTCAGAATCGGTTGAACGGACTGTAAAAAAGGTTTGTTTAAATGTCTTATCTCATTTCAAAAGGAGTATAAGTATATCAATATTGTAGTTCATTGGGCTAGCTAAATACGACTTACTAAAATCACAGCTAAAATACACAATGGTGTATAGTAATGACAGGTTTACTAGATACCTTCACTTTCGGCCACTTATAACGTAATCCAGTTCCCACGACTGAATGGACAGTAGGTCACCGCTGTGCATTAACCCGACAAGTATGAAAATGTGCAAATAGTTAGATTATCTCGTTAGGACTTATATGTAGGCATCTAGCTAGAGAAAATAATCTATTGATCGAAACATTTAATAGACGTATTGGAACGAAGTTCTTTAACGCGGCTTGTAAACTTTCAGTAGTCGTCACGCTAAAAGTGTTAATACTTGCGATTGTCTTCTTCTAATTCAAAGAGAAAGAAAGAGAGAGAGAACGCCGGCAGAAAAAAGAAAGAAGACAGCAGTGTTGTGGAATAAAATTGTACACATCGGGCCGAGTACACTGCATGCCAGAGAGAGAGAGTGAGAAAGTGTGATTTTGGTCAAAATGAAAATCCAAGATGGCGGCCGCGAAAATTTTCAAATTTTTCGTCATGGGTGTTGTTTTCATAGTTTTCGAGGGTGCTAAACCCGATATGAAGTCAAAATGTAAATCCAAGATGGCGGCTGCTAAAATTTTGTTTTTGTTTTAAATCATACGTGAGAAAGAACTTCGTTCCTGACGCACACGTTTTTTTTTAATTATAAGTACGTAAAGTTTTAAATCAGGTACTTACCTATTTAAATGTTTTGTTTACATAAAAATGCCGTACCTTTTCAAATACCCACAGTATTATATCCTAAGCTCTCCTGGGAAAATGTGGGGTAATAGAGTGTCATGTATTCCAGAATACTATTACGTTTGCCCCAAGAGAATTGTAGCGAACTTTCTTGCTTTGAAGCGGCGTCCAGTTATTTTTTATACGTTTTGTTTTGTAGTTCATAAATAATTGAGTTGAATGCATTATAAATCGGTTTCCAACATCCATTGGCGTCAGTCTTAAATCTAGTGACGCGCCCTAGCTTGTTATGGTCGATATTTCTTTATTTTAAGTAAATTTAATATTAATTTATAATATAAATAAACCCTCCGGAATAAATTCTCTAAATGATGGTGACAACCGCATCAAAATCCGTTGCGTAATTTAGAAGAGCAACGCGGTCACACAGACAGACACGAGAAGTGACCTTACATAATCAGCCTATAATGTTCCCACTGCTGGGACACAGGCCTCCTCTCTGTGAAAGGGAGTGGGCTGTAATCCACCACGCGGGCCCAGTGCGGGTTGGTAGATGTCGCAATGTCTTCGAATTTTTGGTTCACCGATGTTTTCCTTCACTGTTTTGAGAGCAGTAGGAAGTAAAGCGCCTGCCTGATTTCGAACCCACGAACTACAACTCGTAAGTCGGGGCCGTTACAACTGGGCCACCATTGCTCCCACTAGGCCACCACTGCTCTCACTGCTACAAAAGTGACCTTATTTTATAATATTCATAGAAGATTACAAACATAATTATTTTACTTTGCGCAGGTACGCGACCGTGACACCCTGACATCGCTAGCGGCCCGGTTCGACACCACACCTTCGGAGCTCACCAAGCTGAACAGGCTCGCCACGCAGTTCATCTTCCCGGGGCAGACGCTCTTAGTGCCCGATAAACGGAAAGGTGAGAATTAACAATGAAACTTCTGCCCTTCGTCCAAAAGGTACTAAAGTCCAGTTCCTATGAAATGTGAGTCAACGCGAGCTCTTATGATCGGTTGTATGCCTCATAGAGGGATTGCTGGACGATCCTCAGATTTTGGAACGAAGTTATACTCTGCTCACACTTAGCGAATGAGAGCTAGCCCGAAAAAAGTGTAAATTTGACCGTCATGACATTTTTGTGACGAAACCAAATGTGTCGTGACGGTCAAAGCGATAGGAACTTTATTCCAACCGGGTGTCCCAGGAGACTTCTCGACTTTTTTGAGGAACTGAGCCTAAAACTACAATGATGGCTTTCTTTGAGTAGTCTACGTATGTCTATTAAAGCCGTAGTTATGTACACTATAGAGACTATATACGCCTCGATTGTACAAAGAATGTCAGGTCTTTGACCGTGAGGCAGCTCTTTGTGCTAAGCTGTACGTTGCGCAGACATGCTTCTTTGCAGCTGGATCTCAATCGCTTGACAAAACGTAGGACCACAGATGTGTGTACCATAGAGAAGCACAGAACGAAACTTGCAGAGCGTCATTTCAGAATCCTTGGTAGTCGAATATACAACTTTGTGAATAAACAATGTAACATCTACACGTTCAATAAATTTGATTGTAAAGTCTGTAAATGGATAATGACTGTTAGTTAAAAAAGTATAAATCAATATCTGATCATGAAATGGACATAAATAATACTATTGACAATATTTTAGGATGGCTACAGACAAATAAATTAAAAAATTAACTTAGACAAATCTAATTTTATACAATTTAATAAATCTAAACATGCTAAATATAATTTTAAACTTAATATTGATAGACTGAAAGAAGTTACACAAACCAAATTCTTGGGTGTACTCATTGATCAAGACTTAAATTGGAAAGTACATTTAGATAATTTGTGCAATGGGATCAATAAATTTGTTTATGCTCTCAGACAAGTAAAGAACGTGACAAATAGAAAAACGGCAATTATTACCTACCACGCATATATAGGATCCATTTTACGTTACGGGCTTATTATATGGGGGAACAGTACGGAAAAGGATAGAGCATTTATTGCGCAAAAAATGCATCAGGGCCATTTGTGGACTCCGTCCTGATGAGTCCTGCGAACCATTTTTTTAAAAGCTCGGTTTATTACCACTTCCCTCACTTTACATATTTGAGGTCTGTAAATTTGTGTATACTAATAAGGGATTGTTCAAAAAAGCATATGAAGTCATCTCTCGACCAACAAGGGATCCGCACAGACTTATATTAAAGGATAGGATCCTAAATCAGCCAAGTATGCTAAAAGCTGCCTTGTGATGTGTGTATATACAATAAAATACCAAAAGAATTAAAATTATTAAATAGTCTTAACTCATTTAAAAACAAACTATTTAAATGGTTAATGGACATAATTTTTATGACATTAATTATTTCTATAACTTGAAAATATAAAATGTTTATGTACAGGTATTAATGAAAATGTTTGTGATGACTATTATTGTATTATTATTTTATTACCAATTAATCTATCTGAATGACTATTATTGTATTACCACTTATTAATTATTTTGCATGCAATTGATACAATTATTCTGTATAGCTAAACATGTGGACATTATATCAAACCAGACTTTAACAATTTAATACCATGTTTAAGGCAAATAAAGACTTACAATTCTCAATACGTAGATTTAACCCACAACCAAACAGTACCCCGTCCGGCACACCCTCGAATACACCCACCTTCCAACACAACACAACACTACATAACATAACACAACACTACATAGCACAACACAACCAAACACTACACATCACGACACAAAAAAACACAATCACAACACACACTTTACAAATGGTTTTTCTCTTTAAATTATTTGGTTTTAATTTCTAAAAAATCATTATTTTCTTTGTTAATGTCGATAGTACTTACACAGAGAAATTATAACTGGTGTTAACCTGAGAGCCCTGACACCCATAACACAAGTTTAATCTTAGCTTGGGTGTCAGAGGTGTATAACTGCATTAACCTACAATTTATATGAAAATCTTTTATGTTATACCAAGTGGCTTATGTAAAATTGTAAACTGGAAATAAAGATATTTATTTTGAGTATTGAAACCTGAGCAACTGGACTCTCAATAAATAGATCATTAGATTCGTAGTCTATTGCTTAGCGTATACTTCTCGTGGCTTGCGTCATTTAGCTGTCATATGATTGAAGTGACATTCAAAAGAAACCAGACACATACTGTTCCGTAGAATTGATAGACATCTCTGTTCATCTCTCATGTCAACAAATATCGACCTCTCCTGCATATTTTGAAAAGCGAAAGTTTTTTTTTTGCCTCTGGTGTGCGGATGGCAACACTGTTAGACGTTAGTGTTGTGCCTTGCCTGCTTTCTATTTTCACAAAAAGCTAGATACGTAACATATGTAAACACTAGGCTAGATTCGAAAATCACATAATACCAAGCGAATTATTCTAACACATAAGCGCGACTCGTGAGCATGTGATCATGGGATAATGGCCCATCATCGACCAGGTTGAGCAAAGTGTATTTGGGCTTTCCTTATATGCTCAGCACTCGAGGCAACGAAGCAGTCTGAAGTTCAAAAATATCACATACACACCATCAAACTAAAATAGAAATGAGTGTTGTTTATTTATAAAGTTAACGTAAATAATGCCTCGGCTATTTCAAAGGTTTCCATTTCATAGAGTTTTGAATTTCTAATATTAAACCTTTCTGAAGATTCCAGTTTTTGATTAAAAACCTTAATTTATTGGGGCATAATGGAAGAAATTTGCATTCTTTTGAAACGAGCAACTATAAACTAAGACTAATATTCTGCCCCGATAGAAAAAAAGACGCATCTAACATTTTTTCCAGATTTCAGTTATAATTTATAAATTAGGCAGATGCGCCTTTTTTTCTGATTCCGGCAATGTCTCAAATCTGGAAAAAAAAAATTAGATGCGTCTTTTTTTCTATCGGGGGCAGTATTATATTATTGTTTATTTGTAGAGTTATTTTGTAATTGGTATGTGGGTCCAATCGATAGTAGTTTCCCTCTTTGGGACGATTTTATTTGACGGCAAAAATATGGTTCATTGCCTTGGAAACATATTTTTATACATCAATGTTTCCAAAACAGGAGAATCTGCAGTTCCTGTCCTAAATACCTACAACAAAATGTACCTTTCCTAAACTAAAAATGATTGTTCACGCTGACTTTTAATTACAAATTGAATTATCATAAAATGTGATTGAGTCATGAATGATTGTACCATGTAGGAATTTAAAATAAGGACACCTTCATAGTTATGTATGCCTTATTAATCAAAACAAATAGTAGTTAACCGCAGTTTTTATAAAATTCGTGTGGCATATTGATGGCCGGCGAATGTAAGTGACTTGATATTATCAAAACAAACAGGCTTCTATGTAAACACTGAATAGTTATCAATTAACATACGATGCAGAAGCAAAACAATGATATATATTCGCTTCTGTTCAGATGTATTCATGAATACCATTATAATTGACATGTCTACGTATTGTAAAACGTTATTACGTAAAAGCATCGTTGAATATCTCGGCTACGGGCAGGGAAAGGACGGGCGAAGGTTACAGACATCTGTTTACACAAAGCACATTCAACGACCACATAAATAATTATGTCGGTAAAGAAACATTTTGGATTAAAAATGCAATGGCCGACGCAGTGCAGAGCGCACGTTTGTCTCGTTAATTGTTGGTAGTCTGAAGCTTAAATATTTGATGTTTAGCCAACATGAAATGTTAAAAGGTTAAAACTGTTTTTCTTGAATTAATGAATTACGTAAGTATAAACATTCGATAAAGTTACAGTTTTTCAGCATTACTTTTTAAATTGTATATTTTTTCAATGTTTGAAAAAAGCTAATAAGTTTATTAAACTGTTTACAATTATATTAATTATAATAAACATTTCGAATTATTTACTTATTTTGGCGGAAGAATAACTGATGTGCTATTTTCAAAAGATAAAAATATGTCGGTACTAGATAAGTTTTAGAATAACAACGTTATCGATATAAAAGAAATCTGGCAAATGATGTACCTCGTAAACTTTATCTTTAATTTATGAACTATTAAATTATTGGAAGCAGTGCAGTCATGTTTGATTTATATCAAGCTAAAGTCACAGAGTAAAGAAACGGAACAGAGACAAAACTTCTAAAGAGTGTGCAATAGTAGATTGTATCATAAGGGAGAAAATAATATTTTTACGGCGAGGGCGCTTTTTTGAATCCAGAGCGAAGTGAGGGATTCTTTAGTAGAATCCTGAACGTACCGAGAGATTCAAAGTACGTCGCCCGAGCCAAAAATATATTTTGCGCCCGAGCGATACACTCTATTTTTCATCACCCTCTATGAAAAAATAAAAGGCGCCTCGTATTTTATTGTAATATTATTATTTAATAAAACATAGAGTAACAACTAAATTGAAATTAAGTAGTATCTAATAAAGAAAAATATATATTTCTCCCGCGATTTTGCAGGTAATAGATTATCCATCACATTTCTTGCGTCAGTTCTAATACTTTCAGGAGTTAATTCTATACTTTCACTGTCACTTGAAGAATTCATTTTTCAAAACAAAACCATGAATTTCTAACAGTCCGTGAAAATTCATGAAAACGCGGGCTGTAGTTCGCGCGTTTTTAATTTGATTTCTTTTTTTTTTTATTCAGCCGTCGCCGTCGTCGCGCGTCGGCGCGACTATGGGCCGTTGTACCAGCCAGTCTTTATTCAAACAATATTTGCGTTCGATTTCTTTGGCGCTGAACACGAAGATGTTCCAAATTCAAAAAGTGCGCGGCAAAGATAATTGCGGCGCACTTATATAGAGGATTAAAAACTCATTACTGCCCGCTAAAAGTTTCATTTAGAAAACATCAGCTTTGGGTGCACTTAAAGGCGAACCAAGTCGTCCTTTTCGAATAGATGGGATGATTTTTTTTTACCTATTTTGGTAGGGTTGGTACAGGGGGATAAAATAAAATAAACAGAACGTTAATCAGCTTTTTATTACGTGCCTATGTGTACATAATATTTTTTTTACAAGCTTACTCTAGTTTTTTTTTAAATAATTTATTGTGTTTTTTTTATGTAATGTGTTGTGTGTGGGCAGATGATGATTGTGTGTGCCTTTTAATTGAATGGTAAATTCAAAATCGAACGCGCCTCAAGCTTGTAATAGTGTGTACCTATCACAGCACAATTATATGAAGCTTTGTCTCTGTTCCATTTCTTTACTCATGTGCTAAAGTCAAGTGCTAGTGAAACAAATAGTAATAACAACCGGTTTCATGTTTACAAATAATAGTGTGTTTATAAGCTAATACCAATAACCAGTTGACGCTGTATGTCATTACATGTCTTGTTGCATGTAATCCTTTTAGTCTATCTTCAATCTTAAAGACGTGTCGTTTTTTTCTTCGTTGAAGTAACATAGACGCGCGTCGCGTAGACGTCTCGTAGCAGTCGCGTAAGCGTCTCGTAGCAGTCGCGTAGGCGTCGCGTAGCAAACGCGTAGGTCTCGCGTAGAAGTCGCGTAAATATCGCACAGACGCCGTACGAATTATTATTGTTTTGATACTATCAACTGTCAATTTAACCCCTTTTCCCGTAAATATATGGGCTGAAATTGCCGTAGACAGGTAACCCTAGATTTGCCTTTTGATTTTTTGCAGATACTTACAGTGGTAACGCCAGCTGCTTATATTACTTACATTAGTGCCTTATATGATACTTACAAGCAACGACAAAATAAAGGTTGCACTTGATCAAATAGACGGCGCTAAAGTCATCGATGCAATAGCGACGGATCATTTTAATGAGAAAATGCGTCTTACGAAACACGACCTTCGATATTGTACAGTTATTTGGCAAGTACCAGAACTGAAAGTATTGCTTCTCGTTCCTTATTTAGTGAGTTTTAAACAGTGTTTCGTATAGTGTTATTATTGGTAATAATTATATAAAACGACATTAGAACAATTTTAATAACAAATTCTACATAGATATAAATAAATTACATTGAAAGTAATTGAGTTTTATCTTAAATTTATCTAAATAACATAAGGACACGGTTTAATCAATTGAATGTGCGATACACATCTCGTGTCATAGTCTACTACCCAATAGTTTTCACTCGAGTGTTTATCTGCGATTGAAGGAGTTTATGTATTAAATAAAAAAAATAAGTAAAATATAATATTTATGGCGGTTACAGAAATCAGAACTTACATCTTTGAAGGTAGGTACGTCGTTATGGCATCGATGTAGTTTATGCCACAATCCTTATAACTAAGCATTAATGTATAAAATAAGTACTATTTTTTTTATACATCAATGTAACTAAGAGCTATATTGTTTTACGTGTTTTAAACATGTAATAAATACTAGCTTTAATTCCGACGTTCGTGTTTCGACAAAATCGACATCGTGTTCAGGAAATATCTAGAAGTTCATGTATGCAGACGGTAATCTGAAATCTAAATACCTAATGCCGCTATTTATTTTCAATAACCTCTTGACGTCGCCTGTAATTCAGATTTTTCCGCGCTCGTCACATGTTCCTATTGTTGCTCAAACCACACATGACCATTTCCTCCATTTATCAATTACATTTGAATTGAAGCATGTGGATCCTACGTTTTCAATTCACCGTTTATATTTAGATACAGACATGATAATAAATTTAGAGTTATGGCACAGAAAATAGCAATACTTACTAGGATTTAAAGCCTGCACATTGTATGTACAAGATGCTGCATTGTCAAGGCGTGAAACAAAACAATAACATTCAGCCTTGGTGTTATTCATTCATGCATGACGTAGACATGGAACAAATTTTTCTCCTATTTGCACGGCAAACAAAAGTTACAACATTAGCCGCGCCGGAGTACTGCCGCGGCCGCCACGCCGAGCGAACGCATTGAGCTCACTCATTCTATTTCAATTTGTCACTAAACTACATTTCGTCCTACATTTGTAATAACGCCACTTTAGAATCAATTCTGTGGCAGTTTCTCGACTTCAACTATAGACGCCAAGATAGTAATGGATTCGGTTTATCACAACCGATAAATGTGCCGATATGGACCTAGTGTCGGTTCAGCTCGACAATGTTCAGTTTTGAATTCCTGAAGCGGTGGTATCACGGTGTGTTTTCGTGCTATTTCATGTATTATAATATTGTTGAACGTCACCGCGACCGGCTCGCGTGACGTGGAAGTAAACAAACAGGTGTAAATAACAAGTGGTGTGTCGGTTTCCAGATGGCGATAAAGACTCTGATGGTCCGTCGGAGAGCGGTGATAACACATCTGAGTCAACACAAGGCCCGCCGAGCGAGCCCGCCAACGAAAAAGGTATGAAAACAATAAAATTAATGAAGTCAGAAACTATAGAAAATCAATAGATTGTTCTTCTTTAGGTAAATATTGAATGCCAGTACAATAGGTACAGCAGTGGATGAATTATGAAACAGCCAACATATAGCGGTCTGTTATCAGATCACGTTAAACGCAACTCGTTATCGAGCGCTAACAAGTGATTGCAATATTTTTAACGACGCACAACACTGCACAACACTGAAATGCCCCATAAATCATTTAAACTTTTATGGTGGTATACAAGAATGTGCCTGGCGGCTTTTATGATTAAAACGAATTAGGTATTTATTATTCTACTAAGACTGATACAGTGAAAAACCTAGACTTATTCAACAATAAGAATGATTGCAACAAATACTTACAAAATTATACTAATTATATGCTAACGTGCGCAATAACAATTAAAGCAGTACTTAAAGTTTATAGTGGCGACATACCACATTAACTAATTAATCACCCGAAAAACACTGAACAAGTTTAGTCCTCAATGATGTTTAAATATCAACATCATTAAAAATATTCCTTAACTGTAATCACTTGTGGTTTGATGAATTTCTCAGGAGAAGTTGTTCTAGCTAATATTAAACAAAAATACACTATGACACAAATCTGTCTTGAAATCCTCGGGGCAGACAATAACATACAACATGGTTAATCTATATAGGTTATGTATTCAACGTAGCCGTCACTGTCAATCTCAATGAGCGATGATGAAAAGATAAAAATGCACTGGAGGCACGGCCATGACAGATGATTTAATACCTCAAGCTCGCGGACCACAGTCGTGTCCTAATTACGTCCCCCATCAAATAATACCTACAGCTAATTAAGCTAATAAGTAGACTACCTCAGCTGTTCATAGTCAGCTTTCTCATGGTTAAATGTAATAAAATGCGAAACATGACTCGCGAATTATGTGAGTTCAAAGACCTAATAACTGAACTATTCGTACGTTGGATGTGTTCTTAATAGAAACAAAGGAGAAATAGGTATTAGTCCTGATCTAGATAACATATTGCAGCTGTTTAGTATTTTGAACGTTGCGGAAAATCTGCAGACATGCGCTATGACGTCACTTGACTAGATCCTTCGATGTAACAACAGTTGTATTTACTAGATAGGTGTAGATCGACAGTCACGCGGATGGAAGACGATTGAACAATAACAAAATGATCCGGATAACCCTAGGTTTTTCAGAGCCAATTACCTAAATTGAAGTTCAGTTTAAACTGCCGGTGTCTTGTGTCTATTTCTATGATTAGGTTGGGTATAGTTTAGTTAAAGAAGAGGTAATTTGGGATTTGAAAGCGGATTTTCAGGATTGTGTGGCGAGTAATTTTCAAGCAGATAAAAGTCAGGAAAAACTCAATTACAGTCTGACTATTTTCTTAATGTCCCTCGGTAATTATCGCATTTCCGAATACAAACGAATGCTAATTTCCATGTCCATCAATTATTAGATTTATCGTGTATAATAATTTGAATTCAGAACTAAGTACTTTATTGTTGTTTTGTTTTGATTTCCGTGTGAACTATTTAGAGCTGTAAAACTATTTTCGTGCCTGCTACTTTAGTACATTTAATTTCATTTTTTAAATAAATTACATTGTTAAAAGAGTATTAACAACTCTATATACTTCCAAGTCGATTGAGAGCGTCCGGTTTGCACCAAGTGCAAAGGGCAACTGATAGAAATCCGACGACTGACGAAACACGAAGTTTGCCGAGAGACACAAAATTGTTAAACTGTATAAGGTTCTTGTAGTAGTTAAACATTGGCTTGTGTTGGTATTTCAGAGATCCTGGACAGCTTACGGCCAGGGTCGCCTGAGACAAGCAGCACCACGAACAGCTGCGCGCCGCAGCGCTTCCTCAAGATCAACGTGAGACACATCACCGATGGACAGGTCTGTATCACTGCATAGTACTATCGAAGAATCGCAAGCAGTTTGAAAACATAATCCCGTGAACACGATGACCACATCTGTTTAACGGCCGCTTTCTATAGCGGTCGAGCGCTGCAAGCAGAAATAGTCCTTACGGTGTACAGATACGCGTTTTTTCGATAGTACGTAGTAATATAGGCATAGTATTGGAGTCGTTGGACCAAAGGTTATTAGCGGTTTTGTAAAGCAGACGTGTATTTTAGGGACTTATGTTTCAAACTCGTACGCGTGTACACACGGGTACACATCAAGCTATACATTTCCAGTTTATGCTGATCTCGCATTGCATAGGATTTCCGTATAATGCGAGGTCAGCTTATACTGGATATGTATAGCTTGATGTGTAGCAGTGTGTACCATCGTAGGTAGACCTTATCCATCGCTTCCCACCAGGCGAGATCAAAGTCGAGAGCGGGCCCAACTTTTACATAGTTCCTCTTCGGACATGGTATTTGGGGTAGCATAAAACTATTTTAAATGTAATGGCCTTTTTCGTTTCGACGATCATTTTAAATTATTAATTGTAGTTTGTGACGACCGCGACTCTGTGAACATGGCAAGGCAATGGTCTGTCCATATCAAAGTCGTTGAACCAGCTATTTGTGGTATACTGTGTAGGTATGTACAGGAAGCGTATACGTACATTCTAATTGTTTGTTGTCATAATGTGCACAGATTATTTTTATACTTTTCTCGTTATCATTTTTGTAGCGTTTCGCTGATAAGGCTATTAAAATTGACACATTACTAGTGAAGTAGTGACTAACGTTATTTAAAAACTAATTAACGATTGGAAAAATAATGGTTATAGCATGAAGCCATAATGTGAATTGCAAATATTTGTTAAGCCAATCATTTTGTAAACTATCAGTGTTTGTGTATTTGGTACAATCAGCCTCAAAAAGATAACTATTTGTTTTTATTGAAGTTTTCAGACAATCAAATTAATTCTTGTCTGACTATACCAAAAGATCCTTCTCTACCATTTAAAAACTGTATTTATTATCCTCCAGACACCAGCTTGTAAAATAAACAATGTATTTCTTTATTTGCCGTATATATAAGTATGTCGGTTAAGTATTTTTGCAGTCTCAACTGCAAGTATACTTGTGAACAGTGCAATTACGTAATAGCACAGTTGTGCCAACACGATAGGTCCTTCAAACTGGCAGAGTACTCGATCATCCAAGACTTCTTTATGTCTATAACGCTAAGAGCTATTTTCGTATTTAGCCCAATCCTACATATCCATTTACGGATATAAAAGGTATTGATGATGATTAAATAAGCTTATAATAGAAGTAGTTCAGTTCAGTAATTATGGTTTTTTTTCGCCATTCCGAGATTTTATGCTATAGGCTGATTAATATTTATTTTTGTTGTAGGGCGTAGTATCCGGCGTCCTGCTAGTGACGCCGAACGCGGTGATGTTCGACCCGAACGTGTCGGACACGCTAGTGATGGAGCACGGGCCCGAGTCGTACGGCGTCATCGCGCCGATGGAGTACGTGGTCAACGCCGCCATCTTCTACGACATCGCGCACATGCGCACGCACGGACCTGACCATAATACGCACAAGTATGTAGCATCTTTTTCAAGATAGTGTGAGATAGGACGTCCTCATCCTCAGGTTAGGGGGAGTGCTGGGTTTAAAATCTTCGCTGTGAGTTATGGCCTAGTGGTAAGACCACCTGTCTTAGACCCAGAGGTCTCGGCTTTGATTCACAGTGGGGGCAAAATTTTCTGCTCATTTTGGTTGGTGGTAGGGATTTTTCTAAGTCCGCCTAGCTAGCTACCACACTCTTATCTAAGTCTGTCGCCATAGCAACAATGTAAACAGCATTGTTGTGTTCGGCAGTAAGAGGTAAGATGGCCAGTTCCTCTGTGGTTGAGCATTCCGGGTAAAGCTCGCTTCCACCTTCAGCCTGATCATCACTTACTTTCAGGTGAGATTAAGGCTAAGAGCTTCGACGTTGTGGTAAAAAAAAACAGTGGCAATCCGGGAGTGCCGACAGAAGTGAAAACTTGAACAATTTTATTGTGCAGGAAATACTTTTATTTTTTGAAGTCGGTAAAAAAAAGAGAAATATCAATCATGTCCTTGTCATGTTTGGAATGTCATTAATCCCAAAGAAAATGTTTCGCGCGTTGATGTCTTTTTAATGGTCAAAAGCTGGTGTCGGTAACAGTGTCGCGAGTTCAATTGTTTTTCCCATCTCAAAAATGTCTAACGTAAAAAACATATTGTAGTAGCAGCTGGGTGAGAGAAGCCGAAGAATGATTTCGGATCTGTTGGTGAGGCCAGCAGTGGACTGCTATAGTGATGGTGATGACTGCAAGATTAAATACGAGGCGTGTATGTAATACAGAGTAGCTTTCTTGAATAATTTGCGAATAGGGATGATGCCTGGGTAAAAAAAAAACTATTTAGTCCGTCAGTCAGATAGTAAAAAAAAAATATTAGACACGTATTTTTTGCTTTATCATATTAATAAAAAATGACTTACTTTGATAAAACGCATTAAAGTTGGGGAGTGGGGGTCGCTACGTCACAAGTAAGTATTAAATCTACATACTCGTAACGTTATGGCAAATTTTAACTCAATGTATCGCCGTAATCTTTTGATTACGTAAAAAAAGAATAAATACGTGTCCAATATTCTTTAATAATCTAACTGGCAGACAATATATATTTTTTTGGCTTCATAAAATCAGCTGTATATAGAATTTAGCATAATATTTTTCTGTAGGAGTATATTATCACGGTATCGTCATTTTTCCTGTTCAATGCGATATTGAACTAACAGCGCTGATAACTGATAATAATTTGTGTGGTGCTGGATTTTTTGTGAAACTTTTCCTGTTCAATCTCTCTCGGTTTGGATGTTCATAAAATAGTTATACAATATAAGCCCAAATATATGCGTCAGAATAAGTCTAATAAATCAGAATAATTAATTTGTCGTTAATCTTCGTCACAGCTAAAATGAAATAAAGGCTAACAGATTTCTAACACCTTATTGTGTAGGTACTGTAACTGAAACCAAAGTCATTTTTTCACGGTTACGTAACAGTTTCATTGTTCTATTATTTCTTCAATACCTTAACATTAGTATTGGAAATGTAGTATCAATAATAATTTGTTTGTTTATTTTGTTTTCAGAACCGAAACGGCTGAGATCTACTACATGAATAAGTCGGAACTTTCACCCGGAAAGGATTCACTTCTAGTCAAAGTAAGATATCTAAGAGTTCATATTCTAAAAGGCAATAAAATACACATATATACATAAACTTACGCCTTTTTCCCATGGGGGTAGGCAGGAACTATAGAACGCCACCTGCTACGATCCTTACATACTCCTTTTGCCTTGCTTTTGTAATAAAATACGTGAGATATACAGGATGGCAGGGGCATCGACGCGAAAACACTGAAATATTTTGTCGGTTATTTTAAAAAAATCAGCTGTTCTATACATTTTAACCGCATAGGTATTGCGCTTTTCTATAAAACAGCAGATTTTTTTAAATTACCGACTTAAAATTTCAACTTAGCTGAGTTCAGAATCATGTACTGAATCCATGGTAAAAGTTTTCGCGTCGATGCTCCTGCCATCCTGTATAAATGTATAATAAAATACGCTCGCTTTTGCAATAAAATATACTCGCTTTTGCAATAAAATATGCTCGCTTTTTTGCAATAAAATACGCTCGCTTTTGCAATAAAATACGCTCGCTTTTGCAATAAATTGTTAAAATTGTTTCATGACGCGTTAACGCCCTTTTTGAAAACTACGTAATATTCGTACTTCTTTTCAATAATAAACCTACACGGTAGGTATGTCTAAAGCCCGCTGGTACCATAAATCACTAATGCGTTTAGCGCTTAACGTTTAAAACATAATTCTGTCCCCATCATCTGCAAACGATTGGCAGAAGTACAGCTATATTTTAAATACGTTTAACGGTAAACGTAGTAAGCGATTTGTGGTGCAATCGGGCCGACAACAACGAGTAATGATGGGGACGCAACTCCTTAAGAGCGTGCCAAATTCGGTTTTAATAATAATTGAATGTTACAGGATGAAACATTCCCCGAGCTGCAGGCGGCGACGGGCGAGGGTGCTGAGGGCGAGTCGGCCGCGGATGCGCGTCCTGGAGACGAGGCTGAAGACCGCGGAGGTGCCGCCTTCCCTAAAGCTTTCGATAGGGAGCTAGTCACGCCCACTAATCTGCAGGTAAACACAGCACTATTTATTTACAGCTTAGCATACATCATGCTAAACTTCAGTTCAGGCTCTCAGATAATTTTCAAGTTTTGAAACAACAAATGGTCACACTAAAATCAACCTTGACAACATAACGCTTTAGTAGATAGTTGAGTAAGACGTGATGGAATGTAAATTATCTGAGACTCTAAAATTTTGGTCTATAGCGCCTGTTCGTTTGGTTAAAGCAAATGAAGGTGGTAAAGAGTTGGCTCACAGAGTAAAAACCAACAGAGAGACTACCTTATGTCTTAGCCACATTGTAACCAACTCGCTACTTTTGAGGAGGCCGCCTTAGAACTGGTAAATTTTCTAAACACTCCAGGAATCACTGTCTCTTTAAAATCATGAAAAAAAAAATACCCTTTTAAAAGCTACTACTACATAGTATTTTTTAATCTCTGTTTTCTGTTCATTGTAGCAACAATCGACTGAGGACAGGCGAAAATCACTACTGGACCAACACTGGGCTATACCGAGCAAGGACAGGATGTCCATTGATCAAGGAAGTGAGGTAAGGATACCATTAGTGAATATATTATTTAGCTGATAAGTAATCTTTATTATCCTCTCGTTCCATGGCACAGCCCGTGACCACAAAGGTCTAGAATTCCTCCCATGAATCCAATCATTAGCCGTGCTCACATTATATCTCAATTTTAATTCAGAATGCCAATTATGTACTTTACTATGTACTTCATTGTTATGTAGTTTAAGTAGACTTACCATTTTTAATTAATATTGGTTACAATTGATTTTGAATTTTGTCTTGTACGACATAGAGTTTGTTTTTCCAAAACTTGATAACTGTCTGGAGATTCTGAATTGAAGTTAAGTTCATTTTATTACCTTATCAGGTATCATCAAGCGCAGATGCTTGTAAGGACGAGTCTGTGGGCGGTGACGTAGACCCGGGCGCAGGCGCGGTCGCCGACGGCTCGGAGGGCGAAGCGCCCGACGATGACGCGCAGCACCTCGTCAAACTGTCCTACCACGACTCCGGCATCGACATCCGCGACCCGCTGCTGCATGTGACTCCTGCTAATTCCAAGAAAGTTAGTGTTACAAGAAATTACAGTACCCCGCAGTAAATATGACATATCGACTATTAGAAAAATAATGTGTGCGGTCGGGGGACCCCTGTCAGGGACGAAGTTCCTTCTCACGTATAATTTAAAACACTTGAGACCTCGAAACTGACTTTTTTCCGAAGTTTCTTTTAGCTCGCATAGCAGTCTATGTCTATGCAGTACCCACAGACGCATTTTTAATACAGAGCCATCTAGTATAAATTTTTTGAAGTTCGTTTTTAGAGCTTCTAAAAACTGTATTAGATGGCTCTGTATTCAAAACATGTATTAAATTCACACTTTGTCTCCCTCAAGAAAAAAGAAAGAGAGAGAGATAGTCGGATTGAGGGAGCACAACGCATTTTCCTTATATGACGATTTTTACCAGTCAACTCCTGCAAGTCGCGGTAAAGAACTTCGTTCCAAAAATCAGCTTTGTGGAGCATCGTCTCTGTTACTCATATTTGTGTGGAAGTCTCTTTCTAACGCTTGACATGTCATATTACACCGTGCATGTGTATAGTAAGTAGTAGTAAGAAATACCTCTAGAAAATAATATTTCCAGTCCAGTTTATTTATAACTTTGGAGTTCAACTGTCCCACTAACATTTACTAACGAAAATTTTTTCTAGCACCACTACCATCACCCTACTAACCCGCATGATTTTCTAGGGCTCCCTCATAGATTGCGATTGCGATTACTATCACGAAATAGATACGATATACGAGTCGACCGAGCTGGAGATCGGTCACAATTGGCACCGGGACGCTGCGCAGGCGCTGCAGTGTTTCGTAGTCATGCATAGGAACGCAGACGCACGATCTGATTCAGTTTATTCGTCGTGCGATGAGGTGAGATGTGGTGACGTACTGAGTCATGTGTCTTCAAGCCAGTGACGTCATCTCTTGGATTCTTCGTCGAGTACTTCTGGAGTTCTGGTTTCTATGTCGATGGTTCACTGTTATTTCCGAACGAATGGGGTCTTCCATGGTTGTCTTTTTCTTCCGTTCCTGCACTCTTTCCATTATAGCACCTTCTTTATTTCTTCGGTGGTTGAGGATCTTTATTTTTTTCATTATCTATGTATTTTTCTATAATTTTTTTATGTAATGTAGGCAAATTATAGAGTCCGACCGAATTTAATTTTCGGTTTTCGACAATTTTCGTGTTCGGCCGAAATAGATAAAATATTGTCGGCTGAAAAAAAATAAAGTGCCGCAAATCAATACTTTCAATTCATTTATTCAGATAATATTCATAGCCACAACAACTAAAAGTAGAATAACTAAGAAAATGCAAATGTTTTTTTTCGCAAATTATATGAGATAATTTCATTACCTATTAATAATTAGTATGTCTTTGAGAAAAGTATAAAGTTTCGAGTGATTAAGTTTTTAAACGGTAGCTTAGTAATTAAAAGATTGACTCTGCATTTCTATTACTTTTACTAACGAAATCCTATAGTAAACCAAAAAATTATTTTGTTCGTTTTAGGTTTTCGGCCGAAAAAAACAATTTTTGATCGGACTCTAGCAGAATGATTCACAGGAGTGTTGTTAGCTATTATACTCTTGCGCTCACAAATAAATAAGTTAAGCAGTCTATCTGATCATAACTTCCTTGCATATTCCTATAAATCACATTAAAATAAAATTAATAGAATGGGGGCCATACGTTGCCCAAAAGCACGCAATATGAAATTGATAAGTTCATCAAAATGAGTCTCAAAAAGTCAATAACAACGATTACCGTAGTATCAAGTACAACATCGGATTTAAGAGTCAGTGTGTGGGCCGGCAGGTGTACAGCGACGCGGACATCGTGCTGTCCGCGGACTGGGTGCCGCCCGTGTGCCTGGCGCGCGCCGAGCCGCCGCTGTCGGCGCCGCCCCTGTCCGACGCCGAGCGCGCGCGCAAGCCGCACGCCGTGTCCTTCTCGCTCGACAGCTCGGGGGGCAAGGACGACCCCAAGCCCGATAAGAAGAATAAGGTCGGGACTCATTATTGAACACTTTTAATCTTCTTAACCCGAAGGACAACAGAGTAGACAAGAAACCAAACAAAATTATAATTTTGGTTATACAACAACATGATATTTTTATTTATTTATTGCGCACAGTGAGCCTTTTTTTGGGTCCGTATATAGCTACTGAGCGGTAAATTACAACCTTGATACTTGATAAATATTACTTGATTTATTAATTCAATTTAAACTTGACTGGTTAAGGACTTTTCACTAGAATTTTGATGGAATGGGAATAGAATGTTCATTCACTCGTTTGGTTTAAGCCGACCTTAATCCACAAACTGTTGGCACGAAAAAATAAGCTATAGCCTTCAAACTCAGTAACGATGCTTGGTGGCAGAAATTAGTAAGGTAGTACTAATTCCTTCACAAAGACCAAATTCGATTCAAACTCGTAGTCAGTCAACTGGAACTACTGCTCTAAGCTATCTTACCAGTTAAGACATCTCACGTTATAAAATTGTATAACTATGATGACATCGAACAGATGCTGAAGCGCCTCTCGTACCCGCTGTCCTGGGTGGAAGGCTTCACAGGCGAGGCCACCGCGCCGGTGTCTCAGAGTGACTCGCTGCCCACCTCCGCCGACAGCCACAACACCAGCGTGTTCTCCAAGGTGTTCAATAGGTACGTACTCATAGCACACAGTACCATGGGTAGATCTGACAGTGGGATTTTTGGCAAACTGCAGCTGGCAACACAAATTAAACACATGGCCTGCGCAGACTGGCGGACGAGTCAGCAGAGAATTTTAAATTTATCATTTGAATTTAATACTTATCCAATTGAAATAAGGTATATATTTTAATGGTCGGTGATCGACGGAAAACTGCGCTGCGATACTCCAAGCTCGATCACCGAGCAATGAAATATATATGTTATTTCGATTGGATAAATATTGAATTCAATTGATAAATTTAAAATCCACTGCCGTCCCGTCCACCAGTCCGCGCAGGCCATAATTTATGACAACCAGTCTTACTAAGGGGCATCGTAGTGCACAGTAACTGGGTTGAGGAGGTCAGATAGGTAGTCGCTCCATGTAAAATAACACATCCGGTTAGACTGGAAGCCGACCCCAACAAAGTTGGAAAAAGGCTGGGCAGATGATGACTTTATGCAATGTTGCCAGCAACATGTTATAAATCGAATGTTGCTGAAACAATGTTGTTGAATATTTTGAGTAAAGAAGCTTTATACTTGAAACGTATAGGTAAGGATTGTGAAAATATCGAACTTGCTGAGGTACTCAATAAATCAACGCCTCGTTATCAGCCAAGTTGAGTTACAGCTCGCCACATCTTGGCAGATGTTATGTAAAACTAAAACTGTAATATTATGAAATAAATAAATAAAAAAAAATCTATCATTAGATGCGGAGTGCGAAATATAGAGAAACCATTTACTTTCGCATTTATTATCGAACTGAAGGTTAAAAAAAAGAAATTGAGGGTCAGTTGCCTTCGCGTAACTTTTATCCCTTGCCAAATTCTTTATGAAGAAAGAGAAGGATAGATACGTTACACAAGTGTGCGAGAAAAATTGTCAAGAACGTCTTTAGCAGTTTGACAGTTTGATTGGAACCTCCAGTCTTCTATGTATTTCTTGATTTAATGTTAGTTACATAGTCGATAACAAAATTCAATTGCTTACAAATCAGCCCGAATAAAACTACCCGGAATACTTCTAGAAAATGATAGGACTTTTATGCTGCGTTTATACTAAAGCATAGATGACACGAAACTTGCAGAAATGGACCAATCTGATAAATTAGTGAACAGAAGATGTGGATTTCAAATAATCTGATTTCCTGCACATCTCGTTTCCTCTCCGCTTTCGTGGAAACGCAGTGACATTAAAGTGTCACATATACACAGTATTTAGTTATAAAAATTGTATCACAGCATACGCAAATATTTGTCACGACAGCATTTATTTTGTTTACATTTCTACAGCGAAGCGGCATTAACTACGCTATAATACCTATTGATTGTAAACATATTACGTTGTTTAAAAAACAATTCACTGATTTATTCATTCTAAGTACTTCAATCGAAATCGAGTTAATTGGCATGAACACATATAAACTAAGATTTATTTGACATTAGTCACGATTTCACGAACAGTATTCTAATCTTGGCAAACAACCCTTTTATTGTGATGTACCTACTGAGTATTATTTTACGAGCATCGCGCTCATTATCTGTGTGTTTGTTCTGTCTTTACGATGTTTGCACAGACTAATCGCTACTGACTACTAACCATGCCACGAACATGCGACACACATATACACATGCTGGAACTAAAACAATTAATATTGCAATCGTGAATTTTTCCTTTGCTACCGTGGATGCTTACCGGGACGTACCGACATTACACAACTCCGCTAAATTCATTGATAGTTCTCCAATGAACCTAGTGGAGTTCGGTACTGGTTTGTTCCTGAGTAAGACCCCTTCTGAAGAGGCGCCCCAGGACGTGTTCTCTACTTCGGGGTACGTGATGCCACGTTCCGTTGCAAGTGTCGATGTGCCCAACTGTAATGTGTTGCCTTTGACCAACTATAGACCACAGCGCCGTATATGTTTATACAAACTTTAATATTTTGACTTTATCTTGCACTGTGAATGTTACGTAAACTGCTTTTTAATCGAAAATAGAATATTCTTGTAACTTTTTGTATTTACTTATGATTGATGAATGATGATAAATAAATACACCTATGGAGCGCGCGAATGTGTTGTTACCGTAATGCAGTTAATATGTTTATGTTACGATAACTTATCGTGTGATAAACATCATTTATTTTCAATGCCTTTTAAACCGCTTATGGAATATAAATGTCAATGCATCGTCTTATATTGATAACGTATGATTAATGTATTGACTCCCCGGTGCTACTAGTCATGAGTCAAAGTATTAAGGTGTCTGTTATGACGCTGTGGTCTCACTGTCTGGCCTTTTATTCGTTATCACTCTTCTAGGCATTTCCATCGGCATAAATGTGTTTGTTTTTATTTACGTCTTGTCAGGCGGATTCTTGAAGTTTATTTTAGGGTGAAACAGTCAACGAGAACATGTCATGTTTCTTAATAAAAATGTAAACTTATTTTGCTAGACAAATCAATTATTTTGCTAGACAAATCAATCATTTTCCTAGACAAATCAATTATTTTGCCTGAAAATCGATGGGCTGTTTTACTCTACTACTTCAAAATCCACATTTGTTCTCTATTAAAGCTAAAGAGCATGATGTATATGTGTTAGGAAGAACTTAGTCATCATTTTCCAAGATAGAACCTTATAATCTTACAATCTGAATCATGTCACCTCCATTACTATAGGAATATGATGTTCTAGGATCACCAACACGCCCATTTCTTTCTTACCGGCACCCTTTGATATGTATTTATTTACTGTTTTAGCATGTTTAGCTTATGACGTCTTTTAATAAGACGTGCCTTGCGTGTCTCTTCCAATTTGCTGTCAGATAAATGTAAAAAAGTCTTTGAATTAATGATCTTGAGTTTTGATTTTTGCAGGTGCAGGAAATATTAACGTTTCGATTTTCCTTTAAATTTTTTTCTTTTAAAGTAATCGTTATTTAATCATAACGAGGAATTATAATCCACTTAGGTACCTTGTCCATGAAAAGTAATTTATCTTTATTAAACGTTGAATAGTATAAAACTTATTAATCTGAGATGTTTTGGTGTATGTTTAGTCGTATATTATTCATATATCAACGTTTTAAACATGTAGCTAAAGCACATAAGCAGCTGGCAAGAGGCTTACTTTAATTTGATCTGATCATTCGGCTAATTGCCTGCCTCATATGTACTCGAGCTATAAGAGCAGGTCACACCGCGACCTAATCATTCTTAGTTCAACTTATTTACAATATTGAAACGTAACCCGTTTGTTTATAGCACTAATTCCAACGGCCACGTAAGCTATTAGCTAGGAAGGCTAAGTTATTTTATTTAAAACTGCCATTGGAATCTGTACTTTAAATAAATGCGTTACGATTGAATATTGTAAATTAATTAAGCTGATCTTAACTCGCGTTGTGGCCTGTGCTTTATGACCATTATCCAAACTATTGTCTAAATAACACTGTATGATATAGACGCAGCTCGCTGGGCGGGTTCGGTCGCTCGCACACCAAGTCTACTTCGAGCAGCGGCAGCGCCCCTCCCCCGCGCCTCGACTACCGCAGCATGGTATCTGTGGATGACATGCCGGATCTGTTCGCGTCTTTTGATAGTAAGTATACCTATAACTAGAGAGCAGTGCTGGCCTAGTGGTATCAGGCGCGACTTACGAGTTGTAGGGTCGACCCCAGACACGCCCATCACTGCTCTTAAAACGATGAAGGAAAACTTCGTGAGGAAACCGGCATGTCCTAAAACCTAAATTTCGAAGACATGTGACATCTACCAACCCGCACTGGGCCCGCGTGGTGGATTACAGCCCACTCCCTCTCACAGAGAGGAGGCCTGTATCTCAGTAGTGGGAACATTATAGGCTGATTATGCTATATCTACAACTTTACAAGGATCTTTTGGCGCGTCGCAAAAATCGCATAAAAACTTACTTCGCCATCTTGTTTTTCCAATACAATCCAGTCTCATCGGACTTTGAGGGTGAGGGAAGAGTGAGTGCACCTGTGTCTGCAGTGCGCATACGCTTAGTGCACTATACTATTTCTCGCATCGATGGCTAGACTCCGCTGAGATTGGCCGCCATGGCCGAAGATTGGTCTGGAGGACTATTATTACTAATGTGTTTCTGTATTCTTTTATTATGTTGTGGAATGACCCACCTGATGGGTAAGTGTCCACCACCACCATCTTTGCGACACTAGAGACAAAGTTGACATGTATTATGACACTGTAATAACATTGTTGGGACACAGCAAGACTGCTTGGTGGCAGGTATAGGTATGATAAGGACCTAATGGCACTAAAACAGACGACCTCGTTCATAAAAAGCTTTACTTCTGAACTATTCTTAATACGATAGCGTCGGTCTAATCAAACTGAAGGCTCGAAAGTAGTTCAACAACCTTACATGGGTCAACACTATAATGTACTACATTTATTACAACGTTATGAAAATATTATCATTATAGCTTAATCGTTAGCCCTTAATCCAAGTGGCAATAAAACAGTTAATCCTTACTCTAACAGTATAAAGCCTGATTAACCTTGTGCCCCGAATAATGTTGACAACACAAAGACAACAACAACTTACGATTGATCTAACGTCTATAGATTTAAGACATTGTCTCAAAGACATTGACAGTCAAATTATCTTAATATCTCATCAATAAATACTAAATGCTATCAAGATGGAGCAAAACTTAAATATAAGGATATTAAAACTCCGAAATTTCATTTTTATTTTGGCACGTTTTGGATAAAAGAAGCAAACCTTTTTATTGAACGTAGTGTTTTTAAGGAAAATACTTTAACGATCAACTTCAGTGGCCCAAGTAAGAAAAATAAATAACAATATGCGTTTGTTAGTGTAAAGTTCTGTTCGAACCCCAGGTCAAGCACTCCACGCGACTTTTCATTATTTACTTCTATACCTTCTAAGCAACGTTATTTGGGATCATTTATATTTAAACTCAGATTCTCCACAATCAAACTCAACACAATATTCGTTTCCTCCATCAGAGTTGATCCCGCGACCAGCGCGGCCGAGCGACGACCCGCCGCTGTACCTGCGCCTGCGCATGGGCAAGCCTATCGGCCGCCCTCTGCCGCGCACCACTCCGCTCATGTCCTACGGACGCAAGCGGATGAAGCCCGAGTACTGGTTCGGAGTGCCCAGGAACAGGCAAGTACACTTTTGAAGATGTATATTTTGGTGTTTGAAGCTTATATGAATGCAAGAAGGTACTGTTTGATAAACCTTTGAACATATGGATACTTATGTTACCTAATGGAAATTGAAGCTTTTACGACATTTTCGTCACTCGATAATTATCATGTCAGCCCAATAGCAGGCCTCCCCAAGCATGGCCATAATGCTTG
Source organism: Agrochola lychnidis (assembly GCA_963680765.1). Lineage (NCBI taxonomy): Eukaryota > Metazoa > Arthropoda > Insecta > Lepidoptera > Noctuidae > Agrochola > Agrochola lychnidis. The sequence goes on along the minus strand of OY796850.1, from coordinate 16,866,017 downwards.
GCTTGAGCTGTTTGCATTCTACGAATACTTGCGATTTGCACAAGTTCGTTGAACCGCCCTATAGGGGTTTTACCTTTAACCCTTTACACCTTCACATTTAAGGGGTATTAAGTTCAGTAATATGGTAGTTGCCTAGATAAAAAAAAGAAATTCTATTTAGTCCGTCTTTCAGATAATAAAAAAATATTAGACAAGTATTTTTTGCTTTATCATATTAAAAAAAAATAACTCAGAAAACATGCATTAAAGTTGGGGAGTGGGGGCTCGCTACGTCACAACGCAGTATTAAATCTAGCAAGGCATGACGTCATGCCACATTTTAAAACAATTTATCGCCGTAATCTTTTGATTACTTCAAAAAATAAAAAATATGTGTTCAATATTTATTAGTAATCCACAAGAAGGACAAATAAAAATTTGGACACAGGCCTATTATCCAGCATTCCACGGCGTAGTACTCGTGATGAATTGGTCCTTTTTGAGGTATTTAATTCACGAGGGTTACTCAATTAATGCAGCTGTTTCTACAATTACAATCAGCCGAATGTCATATTCATCTACCTATGTTTGTTTTGTTTCGCCCGAATCCTCATTAGCGTATATGACCCTGTACGCTTATAGTCCTACCAACTAGCATATCCAATATATTTAGCAGAAATTATTTTACTTTATTCAAAAGTGCTGCTAACTGTGAAGCACTTTACAGAACGTTTGAATACTTCAGCATCACATGAATAAACTGTAATATTTGTTGTAGGGTGGACGACCTATTCAAGTTCCTAACGCACTGGGTGCCGGACCGGTATGGTCCTCTGGGCGACGTCAGTGTCAACGGCTACGAGCTCATCGACAGCGATACTGAGTGGGACGATGATGAAGCTAAACCTGGACTAAAAGTATGTTACATTCTAAAATTATATCTAAGCATATTTTGTAATACTGTAGGTACAATTATTATACAATTTTTGTACAATGAATTATGAACTTTATGTCAATAGTGTAAAGCCAGGGTCGCACGTTTTCTGGAGAATTCTCGCACATTCTCGGTTATTCCCGAAGTTACAAGCTCGTATCTAGTTTGTACGTTACACAATTAACATAAAGTTCATTTTGCCATGTACAATATCGTTACAAAAACTCGCTTCCATTCCGTTTCGTGGCACCGTAAATTGAGCCTTAGCCCTGGTATCCAAATGTATTTACTCGAATTTGGGCACCTGTTACTGTACCGAATTACTATATCTGATTTCGGGTGAACGGCCAAGTGTGATTGCGCCATTACACTAGTATACAAAATGCCTCTGAATTTATAGGCATTCTATGTCAACTTTTAAACAAAGATTTATCTCGTCTCCTGTCATCACTCATTAAGATAAGAATTTTCCGAGCATATTTATGATGGTATTTTGTGTTGATTTCTAGACTTTATAATTAATGACGAATTACTCGTAGGACGAGCGGACTGGCAGCACCGGCGACGTGTCAGACCTTACCCGCGAATCCTGGGAGGTAAGTGTTCACAAATTTTTATACAAAAACAGTCCTTATTTACATAACATTAAACACCTTTTATAAACTAACAAACGCTTTTTTTAACACACTGTTATATCAACGACAATGCATCTCACATCCCACATTACAGTACACATTGAACATGGATGTTTTTATATTACAAATGTACCTTTATTCAAATCCTTTTTTGACACCGTCAATTGGTATATTTATGGATTTAATTATCATACAGACTTCGTTTAGCCGCACTAGGACGAGACAAACAGAATATTTATAGTACTCCTTATAGGTAGACGTGAAACACGTCGATATGACCAGGCTCTTATGACGCTGCAGAAGCGTTAACTGTTACCAATCATAACACAGCTTATGACGTAGGCAGACTAATGTTTTTGTGCCTATAAAGGTACCGAAGAGTCAATATTTTCAAGTGCGATTGCCAAATTAACGTCAGTATCTTATTACTGAAACTTATTAGTGCCACAGTTGTGAACTATCACTGTTCAAGGTTCGTTATGCAAGGTATAACACTTGTGACATGTTTGCCCGTCACTGCCAAGATAAGGGTTCCCATCCCGCAGTGCGTATTAGCTACTTTTCAGTACCTACCTGGTCGTAAATATGGCATATCTAGTTTTACAACGGCGTTGTAGAGCGTCATCTCTGTCACTCGTACCTCTGTGACAGTCTCTTTCTAACATTCGATTTGTTATATTTACGCCCGGGTACTGTACTTCTACTTATCTGTCACAACATGGCAGATTAACTGCCAAATTGTTTGTGTTTTTATTTTCTTATCTATTTCTTTATGTGGCGGATGAGATGGGGTAGCTTTGAAGTGTTGGCACCGTTTAATCGAGTCTGTACCTACAATTTATTCGAGATAATGGCTGCAATATTTAGATTAACTTATCTTTTCGGCACTTCTGAATTCTTTAAATATGTTTTTTGTTTAAAATTATTAAGATCACCGTCCACTAGAACATGGTAAATAATACTTAGACAATCTAATTTAAATACTTTAATACAGGGTCAAATTAAATTAGCTAGCGAAATTACGTCGACGTGTTCTTTTGTAGAGTTTAGATATCGATACCCAATCGATATCTAAACTCAACAAAAGAAAAAAACTTTTGTATTTTTTTTGGGGTCAACGAACGCTAGTAAAAGTCAAATTATTTATTTCAAATAGGCCCATGTATGGCACTTTTGATCAAAAAAAAAATTTACAAAATAATAGAATTGAGTCTAGTCGCCCCGTTTCAAAAGATAGTTTTCGTATGGAGAAGAATGGGCAAGAAATTCCACCGTTACTCTTTTAAAATGTTTTACAACAGTTTTTATAGGTACCTACATTAGTTAAATAATTATATGTGAATACGATGCACCTAGAATAAAATTACTATACCACAAAGGTAAAAAGAATTAAAAATGAAGCAACGACAGATAATTTAATTATGAGGTAGATAGTAGTAGTAGTGTAGTAATTGCAGTTTGATTTGAGAAAATCTGTTTTTTTCATCTTGTTTAGATAAAGATACCCATTACGTCTGTGAAGTTTACACAAAAAAAAAATACAAAAATTCCAAGTAATTACACTAAATTCATACGGTCGCCGACCAAAAAAAAAAAAAACATCAAATCTTTTTATTTTGTCGTGTTTAGATATCGATACCAATCACGTCTGCGGAGATTCGCTAAAAAAAAACAAAATTCAAAATATTTTATTTCACAAAACCTACATGGGCACTTATGAAACGTCAGAAGCGCTAGGTGCACGGTTGCAATTGGTCGTTTCCTATGGAGAAGAGCCGGCAAGAAACTGCACGGTTACTCTTTTAAAAATAATTGGCTTTTACAATACTTTTAAATAACGTTGTTAATACGTGTGTTAATAGGTATGGGAGTACAGTGTAGGTCTTTCAAAAAGTACCAGATACTTAATAAAATAGAAAATGGTCAACGCTAGCTAATCTAATTTGACACTGTAGATACGTACAAGCATTTCTCACAATTAGTAGCGTAGGAAACCCGGCTGTAAATATGTAATACATCAAGTTTATGAAAAGGTAACATTTTAAGAGGGTTGTCTTTGTCACTCACACCTGACACTCATGTGTGACAAGTCCCTTTCAATAGTTTGATGTGTTATATTCACGCCTAGGTATTTAATACTTACCGCAGGTTCAAGTAGTTCTGGGAATTCCCATGTTTGGTTTCATAAACACAAAAGACAAAACACGACGGCATACAATACAAAGCTACAGTCTACAAACATACATATAAGAACTAATACACGGTTACGCGTAGCTGCTGAAGGCGCCCTACGTGAAAATATATTCGATAATGAAGAGCCAGGCAGAGGCGCTGGGCGACTCGCTCGGCGAAGAGCCGCGCCCGGAGGTACCACGATGACCATATAGGCTGAATATGACCTTGTTACTTATGATACCCTAGTACTTGAAGTTCTGCACACCTCGTACTGTCAAATGTCTAAAAATAATAAGTTATCAAAAGCATTAAAGATTCTCATCAAATCGATATAATCCTTGATAAAAAACTATCTCTATTGCAGTAAAAAAGATTAGACAATCGACTGTTAGTCCGTCTTTGGACAGACTACCTACGTCACACGTCGATTCTGTATTTTGGCAGTTTTGAATGACAGGAAACTGGTAGAATTTCCTAATTTATCTCCATTGTGCATGCAACTATGCCTGACCTTGACCGACCATGATTACCTTGTTCGAGAACAATATAATAAGCAGAAGTCACTAACTATTTTCGGCAGGTGACATGTTTATACAATAATGGAAGTCGAGAAAAACACACAAAGTCATATTCAGCCTATGTAAATACCTCGTAGTGCGATTGTAAAGCACATATTAGTGAAATGTTAAACGCACTGCCCTTAGATTGCATCCGAAACTATGTAGCAACCTGCGATGTTCAGAATGTTTTCATTATACGAAATGTTTTAGGCTAGAAATGTTAATGTTATGAAAAACAAAAGTTGCACAACTTTGTTGCAGCCACATGTTTTTATGTTGATCATCTTGCCAGCAAAACAGTTTGATGTTGCTAAAACAATGTTGTGCAATTACTGTTTACCATAAATGCGAAGTTTTAGTATGCACATTAGCTGTATACGTTCGTGTTTATTAGGAAAATGCACTATCTGTTTAAGATTTTAAAAAATTGTGTAGATAAACTTGCGCCTAAGAATAGTCAAGGTATAGTTTTGTTTTTCATCTCTCAAGAGAAATGCCTGATTAGCCACACTGCTGACGGTAAAATAATATTATTATGTAATATGGATTCAATCCACGCATAGCATCGATATTAAACTAAAGCGCATGACTACTCGTATGTTAATGTGATCTTATTAAACCGATATAATAATATAATTAATTTAATTCAGGATTTCAGGCAAGGCATACAGGCATAAAATAAAATAAAATTTTACAATGCTGCTACAGAATAATTCAGAATAATATTCAATTAAAAAAAAAAAAACAATTCAAAAAAACAATTCAATTAAAATAAATTCATTCTATTATACAATTAAAATAAAATGTCAATGCAATTAAAATAAACGAAGATAAAGATACAAATTGACAGGATTACAAGTTTCAAATTTATATTTAAAGGGTTTAAATTTTTTCTTTTTTCGGGTACAAAACCTGGGTCAGTCAGTTATTAGTCTTATTACATAACACATTATGTTAGAACACCTATTTATAGTGTTATCGTTACATTACAATGGATCGCGAACAATGCCCGCACGACTGAACGCTGTATAATCTTCTCGACCATGTAGTTTATTTGGAAAATTGTAGTTCATTACTCGTTCTAGAACTGCCCATGAAATTGTAGTTCATTACTCGTTCTAGAACTGCCCATGAAATTGTAGTTCATTACTCGTTCTAGAACTGCCCATGAAATTGTAGTTCATTACTCGTTCTAGAACTGCCCATGAAATTGTAGTTCATTACTCGTTCTAGAACTGCCCATGAAATTGTAGTTCATTACTCGTTCTAGAACTGCCCATGAAATTGTAGTTCATTACTCGTTCTAGAACTGCCCATGAAATTGTAGTTCATTACTCGTTCTAGAACTGCCCATGAAATTGCGCTTGTGTATGTCTAGTTTTTTTTACAAACAAAAACCCCCGCTGCGTCTGTCTGTCTGTACGCGATAAACTCAAATTCTACCGAACGGATTTTTAAACGGTTGCACCAATAGACGGAGTGATTCATGGGGAAGGTTTAGGTGTATGATAGCACATGTCTATCTTCTAAGGATGACTCACAGTAACTACTTTAATCGGTCTGAATTTGATAAAAATTTAATTGTCATTTCCGAAGCTATTTGGATCGGTATTATTAATCCTTATCCAATAAAATATGTTATTTAAATTAGACATTTAATTTAGATTAGAATATGCCTGACATCATATAATTTTTAGTCCGAAAAATAATAGTCCGAATCAGGTTTTTACGGAAAGAAATATTGGAAAAGTTTCCAGGAAAATCTTTAAATTCGAGAAAAACTGAACGTCCTTTTTTGTATGAATTGTATTATTGAAATTTGGACAGGACAACGTCTGTCAGCGGTCAGCTAGTTTTCAATAAAAATCAGTCAAAAAATGTCAACAAAAAATTCTTTAGCTACACCGGATTGCATTATGCATCAATCGACCATTGTTTTCAAGCGTAAAAATCGCTAAATAAAAAAATTGCAAAAATGTAAAACAACAGATAACAAAGGTGTTTACTACACAAGAGAAAACAGTATAGTGGAAAGCCTCATTTGCATTGTAGTGCGTTTCGGCGCGTTCCTATACCTTCGGCGTGGTATGTTATTGTTGACGCGGCGTTTGCCCACTGCGTTACAAACTGTATGTTTAGCACTAGCACAATCCGAAGCACGCCGCCGCCGCTGGTCTGCCTGATGTTACATAATTCATAACGCCGCAGCTTCATACATATCTAATTAGTTATTGTGTCTAGGTGATGTTGACATTATTTCCAATGAATATCAAATAGGACATGTATTTTTTAACGCACGTCTGGCCTATGAAACGATGAATGGACTGTGTAAAAGATAATATGGCTAGAAAGGGACTGACTACCGAGATAACGACTAACAGTGGTTTTACACCGGCGAGGCGAGGCGTGGATATAGGATGGGCGAGAATTGAAATTTGTATGGAAAAAATTCTATCCACGCCCTGCCCATCTTTGGTGTAAAAAAAGGTCTAGATGCGCGAGGATGTGCGAGGCGAGAGTTGAAATATTTGTTAGTACAATATTGAACTTTATTGGTGTATGAATAGAGTATTTATTCACTTTATAAAACGGATATACAAATCTCGGCCATCGAGAACCCGCACAGTCTCTCTCCGTCAAGCGCTGACTCGCGATGTGTCGCGATGTTTCGCGCTGGCACGCGCCGGCTCGCTCCGACCATCGTGAGATATTTCTGCATACTATATTCTGGACTGGCCGGTGCGCGAGACACGGCTGGCTGGGTGGTGCGTGATAGCGCGAGCCGGCGCTTGATATCGCGAGCCGGCGCGAGGCAGCGCTGACCATCGCTAGCCGGCACGAGGCAGCGCTGGCCATCGCGAGACGGTGTGGTATAGTGCTGGATATCTTTCGGTGTAAAAGGGTAAGCGTGATTTCAATTCTCGCCCATCCCATCCACGCCTCGCCTCGCTAGTATAAAACCACCTTAATAGAGAAGTATGAAAGAAAAAGACATGTTGCGCAGACCCCAAATAAATTGGGTTAGTGGCAGAAGAATTATGAGAATGATGAGTTGGCTTCGTTAATTTAATAAATGTTCAATCACTAAAAAAAAATAAAAAAGTCTGGCCACGCTAAGTCTGCAATGGAATAAATGGGCAACCCCAAAAAGTTTTATATAAAGCTATTACACATAATCTATTACACAAAGTATACCATTTGAGTAATTTATGTGGCCTACACAAATGTCCTTTTTTTGGTATTGTTCGTCGAATCGTTGAGCTCCTTAAATTCTGAGTTGAGCTGCACGACAACTGATAAATGCGTGCACTGACTGGACAGGCCCTCTCAATCTGTGTGGTGCTTTCCTCTAAAGACCACTTTAGACACCAATCCACATGGCCTTTACATGATCTGACCAAAATTATGTCTGGACTTTAAAAGAGACTGTGACCTCTGAGTTTGTTTCAGCCTTTCTTCTCAGAGTAGTCAGATAGGAAACGACGACCTCATCAAGTTTTTAAAATATGATTGACGTGTAAGTGTTTGAACAAACCTACTTACACAAATAAAATCATTTATCATTACTTTGTCAGTTATGTCAGTTTCGGGGTTGTAAGTAGATCTAATGATTTTGATATTTAGCCTTTTGATTTTTGCATAATAGATTATGTGTAATAGACTATGTCGTACCTATGCTCTACCTCCATACGATGACAAAACTGTATCAAATCCACACTGCATGGTGCTAAAGTGACTATTCTTTACCAGGAATAAATCAGAATAGGTATAACCAAAATAAGCTATAAAAAAAAAGACAAACAAATGATCAAATTCTTTTTTCGTAGGACAGGATGGTGTTGCCATCTATAGATTTTCAAATTCCACCGTGTTTTTACTGCAGACTTTAGCGTAGCCTGACTCTAGTAGCGCAATTAAATCATGAAGAAGTTCGAATGAACTCGAACTTCTTTATGATTAATTAAAAAGGCAAGCTTTAAAAACCTAAGTATAAAATACTCCATGGTGCTTGTCAAGTGGCTATCAAACGTGTTCATTAAATTCAAAATGTCAGTGAAAGTGGATGAAGAAGAACTTAAAAACCCCGCAATGGAGTTAAACGTAAGCTTCAGACGAATAATATTCTTCTCTCGTATCTCCACCAAGTATGACTACCTACCCTGATAAAATTTACGTTTTTCCTTATTTTGTTAAAATCTGTGAAAAACACGTAATACACATACCTATAACTTGCACAAAAGTATGCGAGTAGCATAGAATACCTACTTGATAATCTAAGGCGAGTAGCTTGCATGCTATTGTGACATTCTCCAATTAGAAGCTGTTTTGGCATACTGGTATACAAGCTTCTTGTATACTTTTATGCAGGTTACAGGCATGTATATTTGCGGCTTTAAGGTCGGCTTCCCCGGCTCATGCCATGATGAAATATTAGCCAGGCCCTTGTGGTAGCGGGGCTGCCTGTCCAAGGTGCGCTGGGCACCATCTAAGTATGTTATAAGAAATATATTCATTCGCCTTTTATCTTTAAAATCAATTAGCAATAAATAATAATAAATATTTGTTTAATGCGATAGTTTGGTCGTAGCGTCGTATACACATTGCTATCGTATAATTTACAAAAAACATGATAAGAGTATTGTAAATGTATGATAAACTATACCCAAACCTTCACCCTGATTGTGAAAATCAGCATCATATTCATCGTATTCAATTTCACATGCCAATATTTTGTTGTTCGGCATAATTTTGCAATATCTCTGAATAGACTCTCCTCAATTTGAACGGAATTATTAATAGATTTTTTATATAATTACAAATCTGCCATAATGGAATTTTTCGATGTTAATTTTAATAATGATATTGACCGTTACGTAATCGTATCTTAACGAGTTAATAATGAGCCTGGCTTTTGTATAATAAACGGCTAATTTTACGAGAACAACAAGTTGAGCGCATATTCTAGATAAAAGGTGCAATGATATACAGGATAATATGCAATAGTGTAGTATAAATATTTACAAATACACACAGATAATTGTGTATAGCAAGTAAATCGAATTTAAGGTGAACCTTTTGTGACTGATAGCTAGTACGTAACACAGTACCAACGAGATTATCCAATTGTGTCCACCGCTGTCCTCGTGATGCATGCAGGATATTCCACAATCGCATATAAAGACTCAATTGTAACGAAACAATTACTTAATGCTGGGCAACCGGAACGATATTAACCCATTTTGATATAATACACGACAATTCGTAAATTGTAACGAATCATCACATTGTACACGAAATGATAATGATCATGGCTACAGCGTGCTCTTTTTCGATCGCGTGTGTAATAGCAATAAACAGACTTAATTTGACGCTGAACCGTATCGTACTGAAATTGTAACACATTCTGTTATGGCAGACGTTTCCGCTACAAAAATGGCAAAACTGCACGATGACAAAAGCACAATACCTACTTGCCTTGAACATTCCAAATTAAATTATTTGTATCAGCCAGCTTTCAAACTATTCAATCCTGTCACACTCAGGCAGGTGATCACCTAAATTAAGAAAACCCTACCTTGAACTCTTATACAGTTTTAAAATTAGGAGCCATGTGCTAAGCAAGGCTTATAGAAATCACCTGTTATAAACGATTGATGGAGGCAATAACAATCCCATCATACTGTTCTGCTATTGCAACTGCGCCGGACATAACTTGAATAATCAGTTTTCTAAAGAATACATTTTCTTTGGATCAATATTGCATAGGCTTTGTGACAGTTCATAATATTTTTCCAGCTGTTGTTGACATTCTTCTACTACAAAGAAAACCGCGCAGCGGTGGTTTAAATGACGGCCTTTCTATAGAATTGCAGTTAACGACATCGACCGGCATTGCGAACGGGGCATAAAGAATAGATATGTACTTGTATTGTGATTTGTTTTCAACACAAGTGTGTCAATATTTTGCTCCACTCTAGATTTTGTGCGTACCTACTGCGTACTGGATCTTTGGCATAAACGTTGTTTCATAACATTGTCTTAGCGGTTATCTTTTCTGCGTGGTAATTCCGTAACACACGTATACAGTAGCAGTGGCTTTCATTTTGACAGGTCAACAACATTTATTGCGTTATTTACGTTGTTGAGCAGACAAATTTTTCGAACACTTGAAGTAATGTATTAGCAATATCCTTCAAAATCATTCAGATTGAGTTTGATAGTATGTTACGCAATTAGGGTGCTGTTCAATCAAATATTTCTGGTATTATTTTAGCACAAATGCGAAGGTCACCAAATTGAAGTATTTCGTTACATGGTTTCAATTGGAACCGGAATTATGTTAGTTTCTACCTAATTATCATAGACTGGCGCCAACAGTGTAAGAATTATAAACATGTTTTAATATTCAACGGAGATACAAACTGTTCTTGACAAAAATGTTAAGCTGAGAGGTCTTATTAATAAATGCAACAAATGCATCAAATAAATTAAGCAACATCACATGCCCGGAGATTACTCTTAATATAGCTGGTGTCGATTTCACTTCATAAGCAATGTCATAAAGTTAATAGATGTGTCACCCTCAGTTATATCATACAATATATTTTATGGTGCGTTCATTAATTTGCATGTAGCTCTGTGTGAGACATTTCAATTAAACGCGTCCCAGTTGACGTCGTCGTAATCGCCGCGTTTAGCCAAGATATTAATCGCGACTAATTGTAATCGCGTTGTTAGCCCGACGTGCATAAATATCTGGAAATTTATGCAACGCAGCCTGACACATGAGATTCCATAACGATAGACCTCAGTGAGCCACACGCTGCTGTGCACGCACGCACTAAGTATGTTGCACTTATTTCGCGCTATAAGACAATAATAACTCTTGCATCGCAAATCTCAAGGCTAGGCGAATACATCTGTCTGCATACTCAACACGCGTAGCCCAGCCGGCCGGGCCACAATATGAACGAGCCTTGCATCCATTAACAGGTTTAAAATTAAAGAAATAGTGAATGTTTGTATAACTGACAATTTTATACAGTGATTTTGTTTTAACGAATATATCCTGATCCAAGATCGCTGTCTACTTTTGTACGTAAGACCTTCCAAAGTAACAGGTAATGGACTCATAATATCTCATAGCTCTATACTTATTTTGAAATCATTATTTTGTTTTTCATTGGACATGCATTTTATAATAATTGTCTCATTCTTTACGTAATGTTTATGTAATAACGTTCAATAGGTCACATCGCCAAGCTAATTGTGACACTATAAATGAGAAAATTCATGGAATCTTGTCTCAATTTGAATGAAATTAATGTAGGAGACATAGTCCGTCAAGGACTTGTATTGGTCCTTACAGAAGGCTATATCACCTTTTCTTTAAAAGTAGAGCCCTTCGTTTTCTTGTGTTTTTGCCATATTTTGTTAATGACTTGGAGCTAGTTCATTATCTTAGTCTTTTATAATAATTAAATAATTCACCAGTTTGTTGGAACTTCGTTCGTATACACGGGGCACAGTATCGTTACCTTCAACCGCGGGTCGAGCCAAAGCATTGACATTACTTCCAAGGTTAACATCCCTACTCCTGAAATAGTTGATTCATTGTAACTATTATAATTACTGTTCATTACAACTGTAGCGCTAACTGTATCCCAATTTAGATACCTGATAACGAACCAACTAAAATTACCTTATACACTTCATTGTTTATTAGCAGTAGAGTCGTAATGATCTCGAGTTCTGGCCAGACTCCTAGAGTTGCGTTGTTCATATCGTAAACAAGTGTCAGTCTGGTGTGTTTAATGGTGTCTTCAGTTTACAGCTAATTGGTTGTTTAAAATCGTTTCCGCGCGTATGTTGCTGGTGTTCGGTCTCGGAGCAGCGCATATTTGTCGCACGCCGTGCGGCGGGGTCGTCGGCGGCCGCGTGTTGCGCTCCTTTCTTTTAGACTCTAGTTTCCAAGCGACGTCGCTTCGTCGTGCTCGCCTCGCGCACCGTACTCTTTGAAATACTTTGATCCAAGTATTCCAGCATTCATTACGGTGTGAGCTCGACCGGCCGTCAACTGCACATTCGGACTGTTTCCGCGATTAATACATGCTCATTGTAACCGGTTGGCACGTACAAACGAATACAAACCACATTTGTTTATAAGCAGAAGCCCGAGACGCTAGTGTTCAGTGTTTAGTTATGGAACCTTGTAATCGCGTGGGTGATTTCTAAATTAAGCGCTGGCAATTGTGATGTGGACGACGCGTTTTTTGAGGTGCATCGCTTGTGTGTACAAATCTGAGCGTTGATGCGCTCGAGTCTTTGTTTAGTTCGTAAAAACGTGTTTACTCGATGCAGACTGTCAAGTGGATAGAGATGGTGCGGCTCGGGCCCACTGCCACCGAAAGGTCTTCCACTTTCGACGGCGAAAAGGTGAGCAGTGTACCGTTAGCTTTACTTGCGCATGCGCGCTCGTACATCACTTGGTGGTTAAAATATATTTATTTAATAACAGCGGTTCAATGTCATTGTACTTACTTGGAGAAACTTGTTTTTTCAAAAATGGTATGCTGTTGACGTAATCCCCACTTACGTCAACAGCATATCATTTTTGAGGAAACAAGTTTTAAAACATATAATCACTTAGCATCGCGCATGCACAATAATGAATTAAATATTTGCGTTTCTGACTATGTCAACTCCATCTTTGTGCTATCTGCTGATTAGGAGCACGTTATTAATCAATAACTGGCATAGCATAGCACGCTCTTATCTTTTAAAGTTCAACAGGAGCATAAACTACACGAAGAAAAGAAGATTGATTATCTAATTGGTTACGAAGTTCATACCACGTTCCTCACATTCCACTCACTAGGCATTTCGTATAGTTAGTTACCTTTCCATGTGAGGAAAAACTGGTTGACTATTTATACCCACACGTCTCATTTCAACAAAAAGGAGGCTACAAATAACTTGTTTGATGTTAACTATTTCATCAAGAAAGCATGACAGTTAAATAATATAAATTAATAGACCTAAAACAAGACTAAAATAATAAGCTTAATCCAATACCACATAGATACACATCGAGACATTTTTAAATTCAAATCTTTGTAAAAACGCTCCGGTTTTAAAATACCGCCTTGCGGTAGCCCCTTATAGAGCGTATTCCAATATTTTTAACAAGGTCTTATAATGTGGGCTTAGTAGATATAAAAAAAAACATGTTATCATTATAACATGTTCTGTTTTTATGGACAAGTAAAAAATTAAGCTACTCACTGGTCGAGTTTCCGACTAGCTACTAATGACTCTACCAAATTGAATAAAAATAGATACACTTGTTTGTAAATTGAATACAGAATTGAGATTAACATTGTAAATTCCTAACGCTTTTGGTTAGAATATTCTTATTCTAGTTATTTCTTTATTTGATTTCGACCGTGAACCCGATAGACGGTGACGCACAGCGTGTGAGTATTGAGCGTAGGCAGAGTTATCCACGTGTTTCCCTAGTCACTAGCTATAGCAAATCTGTGTTTATGCCCCGATAAGATTGTTTAGAAAAAGGTTCGAGTACTTGTTAATAGTCTACTGCCACTGGTTGATAGATTAGAAACGTTAATCCACGCTATTGTTGATTATGATGGTGACGAACTTCTACACCTCAGAATGACATACTTATTTTTAGAATTACAACGTGTAGTCATAGTTTGCCTACGTGATTGCACAACCACAGGCTGCCTCTGATCAGAGCCTTTATCGGCTTTATCTACTGCCAAGTCTCATTATCCTACCTGGTAGCAATTAGTAACCAATTCTTCTATAAATAGAGAGAGAGGCAACCAGCCGCCGTGGTGTGGCCAATTGCAAGGTCTAGGAACTATTTATTTATTGTAACTGTAATCTGTTACTCCAGATATGTCTCTAAGGGTCAGGCAGATCATGAAACCCCATGTATAGAAGCTGATGGCGCATTGTTTTTCATAATATTGTTTATTCATAAAGCATTTTTAATTATGTCAACGTGGTAAAGTCATCGCAATGTCGTCGTCGACGCCTTGTCCAAAATCATTCGAGCGTTTATAAAGCGGCGCAAGCGCAGCGTAGAATTAATTTTGAAATAAACATTTCCGTTGACTTGCGACAATATTAATAAAATTTACATAAAATACAAGGGCTCTCAACTAATTTGGAATGACAAATATGGAAACCTACGAATTTTATGCATTATTTATAAGAAACGGTCATAAAAATATTCCATCGAAGATATAGAGGCTTGTTTACACTTTTGAAAGTCAATGTTACATAGCTTGTTAAGGAACTTATTAAGTAATAAATTGTATTGCCGAAAACACCAATAACAAATATCTCATCATTTTAATAGCCACATCGTACTGCACTATCGTTCAATATATTTTATACCTGAGTTTGAACAATAGCATCTATGCATATGAGCCGTGCCTCCTCATAAGTCTTTACCTAGGTATTTACTGATGATGGAAGACAATGCAATAAATTAATTAATGGCGGAGTCATACTTAATTAATCAGTAAGACCATAATTATCTAACTTTTTTACCATTCTGAACAGAGTATTGTATTTTATTGTAGATAGCATGGAGGCCAACAATGTAGAAAAATCCAGTAAGAGACGTCAAATCAATACAAAATTAAACTTAAAATACTGTTATTATTTGTTTGTTATCTTAAGGCTCCGTGCTGCCGCACCGCACGAAATCACTGATTTTGATCAATTTTGTTTATTCGTTGTGAGAAAGGGGACGAGAATTTAAACAAAATTATTTGTGATTTGAAAAGTCCAATTCTTCTTCTTGTACATAGGGGAAAGGGATTTTTTAAATAAATTAAGGATTCGTGGGAAATCACTAAAATTCGCAACAAGTTTTCCAAAAAAATGACGCGAGACTGACGTTTGATCGTTTCGTTAGAAGAAACTGCTTTTGATGTTGAAAATTAAAAAATATCATCAACATCTTTATATGGTCTACTTGTACATAGGGGAACCACTTTTTTCAACTTTCATACAAAATATAGCAGAAAAAAAATGTTGAAATAACGTAACTTTCTCAAAACTTCAAGCCAAATAAATATTTTTTTCTAATACTTAGAAACACTTTTAAGAAATTTTAAAAATTATATATTAATTTTAAGTTAATTGTTTAATAGAATCTAAATTTTATTTTATAAATAAACAATTACTTCATTACGTAAATAAATGGCAAAGTGAACTATATAAAGCGCACTTACGCGGGCCTTCCCAGCGTGAGGACGTATCACTTTGCGTCGCAGCACGCACACACGCACGTACGTGTCCGATGTTAACATATTCCAGAAATTGTACGTCGACTACCACATTTTGATCCGCATTTTATTTTAAAATACTTTGCTTGTTTTTGAAGAACATTAAAATTTTGCATGCCTGGCAATAAATAAAATACCGGTGTACGTGTGTTCGTAATTCTTCTTATCCTAAACGGCTTGACTGATTTAGATGTTTTTTTTTTAATTCTTTTTGTGTAACTTGGATGGTTCATAACTATAGTTGGACTCGCGTGGCGCTGTTGTCGCAGGACAACATCTGCCTGCTGGGTTCACTAGTTATATTTTGACTTTAGATTTCATAGTTTTGAGTGATTTTTGGTAGGGGAAAAAGTTATGGGTTCGCGTCACCGATATGCCCGCGCCTATATGCTGTTGTAGCAATAAGTGAAGTATTTTTGGAACGAAGTTTCTTTAACGCTACTGAAGACTACTTTAAGTCAAAATAAAGATTCAAGATGGCGGCTGCGAACATTTAAAAATATTTCGTCATGGGTATCGTTTTCATAGTTTTCGAGGATGCTAAAGCTGATAGTGAGGTCAAAATATAAATCCAAGATGGCGGCTGTGACAATATTCAGATTTTTCGTCATGGGTGTCTTTTTCATAGTTTTTGAGGATTCTAAAGCAGATTTTGATGTCAAAACGTAAATATAAGATGGCGGCTGCGAAAATTTTCACATTTCTTCATAACATCACGCCATCAATTTCAAAGTGTTGGGCCCTTTGAAATTGATGGCGTGATGTTATGAAGAAATCTCATTTCCGCAACTTTTTCGCGCAAGTGGGTTCGCGCAAGTGTCTTTCGCGAAAATGTCTTTCGCGCAAGTGTCTCAGATCCCTTTATGGATACTGGTGCCAATTCTCTTGTCACAAATTAATGCCTCAAAACTAGACTAAAAATCACCAAAGTTTCGTTCATTCCTGTCAAACGATGATTTCCCATCGTGAAATAATTGTAGAATATATTTTATTTTGACAGCACTAAGATGGCAATATGGTGCCGATTCTCTTGTATACCGAACTAAACTTACTAAACTATCACTAAAATTCCTTACTTTTGGCTATGAAAATCTTGAAGCTATTCTGCAACAAAAAATTTCTAAATTTAAATATATTTTGACACACTAAAATTATATTTGACAATCGCGAGTCCACGTGGTACTTGTTTGCCCTACCCCGTGAATTTTTTTTATAGCTGGAGGCGCACAGCCTTGACGTTTTATATAGAATTTTTACTTTTTGTAAGGAAAATAAGAAAAAATATTACCTACATGTAGAGTGTCAGGAGTTTAAGGGTTTTATAAAGGGGATCGAAATTCTCATTATTTTTGCGATTGGATGCACCATTTTCGAGATATATGCAAAAGAAAAAAAAAAGATACAGTACTGTTTTTTGCACCTGAAGCGAGGTGTTGGTGTGAATTTTAGTTCAAGATAACTAATTTTATTCCGCACCTTTTTAATCGCGATTAAAAATAGTCAGATTTAGTTAGACATGGTGCCGATTCTCTTGTCACAAATGCCTCTAAACTAGACTAAAAATCACCAAAATTTTGTTTTATTCCTGTCAAACGACGATTTCCCATTCTTAAATAGACTAAAGTGACACAACTTAACTAGAATTTAGTTTGACAGCACTAAGATGGAACTGAGATTTTCATTTAGTGAAAATAGCAATTTTACTATTCTGAATTTGACGTTTTTCACTTAAAATTTAGATTTTCTAACCGAATCTGACTATTTTTCGCGATTAAAACCGGCCAAGTGCGTGTCGGACCACGCACAATGAAGGGTTCCGTAGTTGGGATGAATTTATCCCAAAAACAAACTTAACTTTGTAGTTGATAAACATGTTCTCCCATACGGAATGTATGGGAAAACATGTTTTTGCAACTGCAAAGTTAAGTTGGTCGATTATTACTCGTTAACCTGTAAAGCCTACTTAGCTGTGATAGTTTTCCTTTTAATTTCGTTATATAAGCTACTGTTGTGATTTTTTTCACACACCCAAAACCAACCATTTAGCCGGCAGGGGGGGGGGACACTTGACTCTAACAAAAATTAGCACTTTAAAGCTTAATATTTCGCAAACGAATCCCTGAATTCAAAAATGATTTTACAAACTCACAATATTTTTGAAGGACCTTTCCAATGATACCCCTCACCATGGGGTAAAAAAATAAACATTACCACTTTACGTGTATGAGAGGTACCCTAAAAAAAAATGTTTTTCATAATTTTGTTTTACCACTTTGTCGGCGTAATTAATATGTATGTAATTAATACCTATGCCAAATTACAACTTTCTAGTACTAAGGGTCTCGGAGCTAGACCGCGGACAGACAGACAGACAGACAGAAAGACAGACGGACATGACGAAACTATAAGGGTTCCTTGTTTACTACGGAACCCTAAAAACGTGTGGAATAAAATTGATTGTCATGAACTTTAAATTCACACCAACACCTCGATTTCACATGCAAAAACAGTACTGAATCTTTTTTTTTTCTTTTGCTTATATCTCGAAAACGGTGTGTCCAATCGCAAAAATAATGAAAATTTCGACTCCCTTTATAAAACCCTTAAACCCCTTATACTCTACATGTAGGTAATATTTTTTCTTATTTTCCATACAAAAAGTGAAAAGTTCCATATAAAACACGTCGAGCGTGCGCGCCTCCGGCTCTAAAAAGATTCACATGGTTAGGTATCACGTGTGGAATCGCGATTGTCAAATTTGATTTAGATGTGTCAAAAATTTTCTTAAACTTAGAGAATTTATTTTGCATAATTGTGCCGATTCCCTTGATCACAAACTAAACTAAATTTAAGTGCATCTTTTTCTTTCTATTTCATCAAGAAAAGGACAGAAGATAAATTTTAGTTTAGTCCTGTCAAATTAATCAGCGCTTGACGTTAATTGACGTAATTTTAGTCGGTAAGTTTTTAATCACGTCTAAACTTGTATGGAGAGTGATAGGCGGTGATTAATTTGACAGGACTAAACAAAAATTTATCTTCTGTCCTTTTCTTGATGATATTGTAAGAAAAAGATGCACTGAACTTAAATTTAGTTTAGTTTGTGATCAAGGGAATCGGCACCAATAGCTTTGAAATTCTCATAGTCAAAAGTAAGAAATTTTAGTGATAGTTTAGTTAGTTTAGTTCGGTGTATAAGAGAATCGGCACCAATCAAAATTTTAGGTGAAAAAAGTCAAATTCAGAATAGCGAATTTTTCATTTTCACTAAATTAATAACTTATTCACTTGCAAAAACTGTACTTTATCTTTTTTCTGTTCTTTTGCTTATATCTCGAAAATTGTGTCTTATCGCAAAAATAATGAAAATTTCGACCCCCTTTATGAAACCCATAAACCCATAAAACTCAACATGTAGGTAATAATTTTTCATGTTTTCCATACAAAAAGTATAAAATTCCATATAAAACAGAATTGTTATAAATATACTAAACGAATATACACAAACATTCCAGACTTATTTCATAAGCGTACCTACGTAACTTAACAAAATACCGTCTATAGGATCAAAACTGTTTAAGCGATCACTACGCTCGATGTTTAGGTATGTGTGCGTGAACGGTGCACACAAACATAGCATCGCAAGAATTTACCTAAACTCTGTCGAGTGAATTCACAGCCAGGAGCCTTAACTTCCTTATTTTTTAACCAACGTCGATCGTTTCGAAAACATCTGGATGAGTGTAGAAATAGCTTCCACATTTTTCAAAGAAAATGGTAGATGATGTTTACCCTGAAAATTCTTAAGCATTATAGTACCGTACCTTATTTCTGAGCAATCAGAAACACTGGTTAGCATCTTTCGGTAAAGTAAGTATCAAAAGATGAAATCACAGCACAATTCTTAAAACATGGTACATATAAAAATAAAAATGTTTGTTTATTGTTGTATGTGATATTTTCAAATTAAGTCCTTTTTGTATCCTTCCATTTTGTAATAAATAATTTATTACAAAATTCCATAATGTGTCACTGATTATAATTACAACGATACATAATTATGCTTACATAATTATTACAGATAGGTACTTAAAAAAATGGTACTAGATGACCCGGTGATCCGTAGTACCACGTGCGACAATATTTCGATATTTTTTTGAGTTTTCGGCTGTTCCTTTAGGTTTTCCTAATTTTCTTTTTTCCTAAACCACTACCCCAGTTTTGACTTGAATAAAACAAATCAGTCGAGCCATTTTCGAGTTTTTTTCGAGACTAACACACGGCGATTGATTTTATATGATAATACTAGCGGACCTGACAGACGTTGTCCTGACCGAATACCGCCACCTATCGGGTCCGATTGTGAATCTAAACCATTCCCAGATCCCCTTGAACACACACAAAAAATTTCATCAAAATCGGTCCAGTCGTTTGAGAGAAGTTCAGTGACATACACACTCACAGAAGAATTATATATATAAAGATATATATTTAAAAAAATGTACTTATATAGATTTTTATGAAAGTTATTTTGAATCGATTAAAAGACAAATATAGGTAAAATAATTATTAGGATTGAGTGACTACACAATATTTTGAAATAAATGTATTTATTACCTTTATGCTTGATGTTATTCATAACAGGAAAAAAAATACCTGTCAAATCAACATGGATGTTGTTGTGTACCTACGTAATAATATATTATTCATATAGAGGCAATTACAATGCCCGTATGTACGTACTTAATCAAATAGTTGTCCTATTTCTCAATAAATGACATTTCAGAATTTCCCATTTGCCCCTTTGACTAATAATTATCCTTCATCATGTATTCAAACTAGTTAACTAGTAGCTAATGTCTTGAAAATTCTCTTGTTTTTCTCAAAACACAGGAAGTATGTAGTCAACACTCTATCGAAAGTTAATGAAGTAATTTTGAAGACAAATAAAAATAATAATGATCACGAATTTTTATCAGGACTTGCCATTGTAATGGAGACTTACCGTTCTCCACATCCTTCTATTATATTATCAACCTTACAAAAAAATTGTTTTGATATGTCATGTAGGTACCCTTATGAAAATATAAACACTATATCTAGGTACAATCGTGTCAATTTGTAGGTAATTTTAATAATTGTGGTAGCTTTGCTCCTTTTGTCGCTCATTATTTTCTTATTGCATTTAACTGCTATCAATCAGTTTCATCATTATTTTTCAACAAAGTAAGCGTTATTTTCGTTTGCATTCCGAAAGTTGTCTTAATTCATTTCACGTTGTTGTTCTCGTTTATTGGCCAATCGAAATATTTGAAGCCAGCACGAATTCAGTCAAGTATGTCACTCTTCTTTCTACGGTACTGGGTTACCTTCCGTCTCAAGAAAATTCATCATGTGCGCGCACGCACGCACGTGCGCTGGGTTTTCTTTCATTTCCCATATTTTTTCCTACCTAAGTACTTTTTGCATTATGTAGGTGTAATCTATATTGTTCAATTACTTTAATAAATATTAAAATCTGCCTAGCCTTTTCCCAACTATGTTGGAGTCGGCTTCCAGTCTAACTGGATGCAGCTTAATACCAGTATTTTACATGGAGCGACTGCCTATCTGACTTCCACAACACACATCACAAATATGTTAGCTGCTGTAAAAAAGTTCAATCAGGTCAATAAGGACAGCAAACTAAACACTACCCACCTGCAAATAAAAGGGCCGCAGACACCGATATACGTAGCGGAAACTCTAACTGCAAACGCGAAGAAGCTTTTTTATTTGTGCAGACAATTTGCCAAAGAACACCAATACACTTTTTGCTGGGTGGCTCACGGACGGATATTCCTACGTAAAGCCGAAGGACAGAAAACAAATTCGAGTTGATAGCGAATTAGATCTCACTAATCTTAGAGGGCAACACTGACTATCCGCCGTAATTATCAAACTTGCCAAAACATGTTTGTTACCTTTTTTAGTTATAACTTTTTTAATAGATTTTTTACTTTTTATGTTCACTTTTACAACTTATATGCATGTTAACTTTTCATTGATTTTTGTCTGTATTTACACAAACTCCACTAAACAGATCATCAAACTCTACACTCTCACTCTCAGTCATCTATCTTTTAGAACACACAATACCACATCCAAGGCTCATGTTAACGCATTCTCTCACGGCTTGTATACCCACTTAGCTACTGCACCCATTAAAACCTTTTATTTACAACAGAGCTTTATAAAAGTAACATTTATGCATTTACGGAAAATTCGATCATAATTCCCAATTATCAATAAATAATGAATTGGATGAGTTAACGGTTGCTGACTCCAGGACTTGTGCTATTGATGACTGCTCCAGTTTAATTTATACCGAAAATTCCCCTTTGAACATTATTGTACAAAATATAAGAAGTGTTAACCGAAATTTTTCAGGATTGCAAACCCTTATCAAACGATCAGGAATTGACTGGGATGTGATAATTCTAACGGAATGTTGGTTATCTCGGACACCGTTTATTCCACTCATAAGTGGTTACCAGTTCGCAAACACACATGCTAACAGGACACAAAACGAGGGCGTTATTGTTTATTATAAATCTACCCTTACCTATAAGATATTAAAACCATCGCTCATAGATGGCAATTGTCTGATTATCATTATCAATTCACAAACTGTGGTTCTCTGTATTTATCGCCCCCCGGGGGAAAGAAATGTGTCAAAATTTCTTGAATCACTAAACAATATTTTACTAACATTATCGTCATACAATAATATTTTTCTTACTGGCGATATTAACATAGACATAGCGCCTTCTTCTTCCGATGCAAGAGCGGAAATTTACCTTAATCTATTAGCCTCTCACGGTATGTTGCCAGCGTACTATATCCCCACCCATTCTCAAACATGCCTTGACCACGTAATTGTCAAGGCAAAACTTTCGGTGAAATGTTTTGTTGCTCGTACGACACTAACCGACCACTATAGCGTCATTATAAGCCTTTCTCATATGAGCTCCTCACACCATCTTTCAAAAACAAGAAGACGTATTCATTATCCATCCCTCGACGAAAAAATGAAAACTATTGATTTCGACAGTATTTACTCTTTAGATAGGGCTAGTGAAGCTGTATCTTTCTTTCTTAAGACCCTAACCACTTTAATGATTACTTGTACTAAAAAGATCACTGTTCCAAGACGTAAGCGATTGATTAAGCCGTGGATTACTCCTGGACTGCTACGATGCATGCGCAATCGAGACAATCTTCATCTCAAGTCTAACAAGTATCCAAATGACGAAGTTGCAAAAATAACCTATACACGTTATCGTAATTTTTGTAATGACATTCTAAAAAAAGTTAAACAAGAGTATGATAAGGCTGAACTCTCTAAATGTCAGGGTAACACTAAAAAATTATGGGACACCATCAAAACAATCACCTACACTACTAAACAGAAAAATCCACCCATGGATCTAATTGATCCAAATCAGCCCAAAGACTCTGTCAATGAGATTAATCAATTCTTTGTAAGCATCGGTAGGTCTTTGGCGGGATCTATCACAGTGTTTGACCCTGCCTCATACCAGATTTCTTCTCTACCGCCTTGTCTCTTCTCTTTTGTCCTTCTGCCCACTGATGGGGATGAGATCAAAATCATCATAGCATCTCTTAAAACTACTAGTGCCGTGAAGTGTGACGACGTTCCCAGTAAATTAATTAAAAGATACTGTAACTTATTATCTGACCCCATCGCGTTTATCTGCAACATCTGCCTTTCCACTGGTGAATTTCCCTCGGATCTCAAGAAATCCCTAGTTCACCCAATTCACAAGTCTGGTAGCAGGGACTGTGTCAATAACTATCGTCCAATATCCATTTTGCACTATCTAAAATTCTTGAGAAGCAATTAACCAACTATCTAGAAACAAACAATCTTTTATCTGATAATCAATATGGTTTTCGTAAAGGCAGATCAACAAGCGATGCCGTACATCAACTTACTGATACCATAGTTTCTAGGTTAGATGAAAGAAAAAAGGTCCTTACGATTTTCCTCGACTTAGCGAAGGCTTTTGACACCGTCTCTGCGCCACTTTTACTGAAGAAGCTTGAACACCTCGGAATTCGTGGCGAACAATTAAAATTGTTCAAAAGTTACTTGAATGGCAGAGCTCAACGTGTTGTAGTAGATGAATGGTTGAGTGATGACTGTGAAGTCAATATCGGTATTCCTCAGGGAAGTATTTTAGGGCCTACCCTCTTTTTAATTTTCATCAATGACCTCTGCCAGTTAAACCTTATTAATGGCAAGATTATTACATTCGCGGACGACACGGCTCTTCTTTTCTATGGAGATACTTGGGAGGAAGTGTACGACTTTGCTCAGAAGGGTTTCTCGCTAGTTATGACCTGGCTAAACAACAACTTACTCTCTCTTAATACAGGCAAGACTAAATACATAACATTTACATTAACAAACACTCACTTCACTCAAAACCCCTTATTAAATATCACGGCCCACTCATGTAACAACAGCTCTTCCTGCTCGTGCTCATGCCCAAAACTCGAAAAAGTGGACTCTATCAAGTACCTCGGTGTGACTATAGACAAAAACTTGAACTTTAATTCCCACATCGATCTGTTGTCCAAGAGGATTAGGAAGTTCATCTTCATTTTTAAAAGCCTACGACGTGTTGCAGATGCAAAAGTTCTTAAGACCGTATACTTTTCACTTTGTCAATCTGTACTAAACTATTGCATCTCTGTTTGGGGTGGGGCCCCTAAGTCATTTATGATTAAAATCGAGCGAGCACAAAGAGCAGTGCTAAAGGTGGCCCATGCTTTACCGTTTTTTCACTCTACCTCTGAACTCTACGTTAAGTGCAAGGTTCTTACTGTTCGGCAACTGTTTATCGTTCAAACAATCTTGCGTAAACATTCAACTTTGTACTACAACTCATCCTTAAACGCTCATAAACGCATTAAAACAAATGTATGTTCTACTGAACTGTGTAAAAGTAGTCTTTCGCACCGCAACTTTTGTTTCCTTGGCAGCTATTTATACAATAAAATAAACTCAACTTTAAAAATATACCCTCTTACTAAAGCAAAGTGCAAGCAAGTTCTCACCACGTATTTCCTGAACCTTGATTACGAAAGCACTGAAAGGATCTACACTACACCATACTTCACAGATACCTACACTTTTCAATAATAACTTTTAATTTTGTATCTTTTTTTCTTTTATTTTTTTGTGTTTCTCTCTCTATAGGTAAAATAATTTGTAAATATTATCTTTATGATTTAATGATCAAACACTGTTTTTTGGGGGGGGGCCTGGTAATCTGTGTGACAGGTTTTCCTAGTGCAGATACCAGTCTCCCACAAAGGATTTATCAGATATTGTAATCTTTATATTTTTAAGGCGCCTTTGTGGAAGAGAAATAAATGTTTATTTATTATTATTATTATAACAACCCAGTCACTAGGTAATACGATACCCCTTGGTAAGACTGGTTGTCAGACTTTCGGGCTTCTGACGACCCGTAACAACTGTCAAAGATCCACGAATGGTAGCCGTGACCAACGGCTTAATGTGCTTTCCGGGGCACGGAGGAGTCTCGGTATGTAAAGATGGTCACTCATCCATGGACCAACCCCGGCAAGTGTAGCTTAACCTGATAGATCGAATCGTGCGGCTGTTATTACTTAGCCACTTCAAAATATCGCTCAACATAATAATTATAATCTTTATTTTAATTCGTATAAGACGTGGTTTATTAATCTTTGTATAGGTACTTAGTTTATGTGTTATTGACGACACTCGTCTGTCACTTGGCTCTGGCCTATCCCCCAGCTAAAATGTTGTCAGCACAAATATTTATTGCCGATTACCTGCTATAGTAAATAATTCGTAATCCCAGCTCTAATCCAGAGATAGTTGTGTACCACATTGATGTTTTATACATTAAGATAAAGGTGATAAATTGAGTTTATGACGACATTTCTTTTTGGACAAGGTGCCGACAGGAAACAGTTCATTCAAAGCCGCGAATGCAATCGCTCGCAGTAGCTACATGACCCAGAACATGCAATTCGTTTTAGACCAGTGAATAGTGCAAAAATAAAACGCCATCATGTCCCCCGTAGGTATTCAGCCTTAGCGAGCACAGTTGCACTTCATATAAACAAGTAATCTCAAGAAGCGAAGTAGCTCGGTGCCCATTAAACATTTACCAACAGGTGTTCAAGGTTTTAATTACCAATCGATAAAAAAAAACAAAATGTTTCGCCTCTTACGTCGACTCGCGCGCATAATAGCCGCGAAGGTGCGGAAGATTGAAATTATTGTTTTTAATGCAAACTTGAAAAGAAGGGGGACTATACACTCAGTGTGCGACCGGGGAACACTAGGACACGCCGCTCGCAGGCGCGCGACCATACACTCCATACGAGAGGTGAGAAGCGACCAACTTTAATAAGTAAACCTGCTTATACAAAAAAAAAAAACGATTTAGGTACATAATTCCAAGTTCACATGACAAGTTTTTATTTTTAGTCTACGGTTGTCTTATTTTCATATTAAATAATTAAGTGTAGCACAGTCGAGAACAGTCTCATTATGACATAAATGTTAATAGCATAGTGATTTGACTTGTGTTGGCCAATTAACATTGCAATGGAACTTGTGTTGAGTAATTATCTCGAGTTTACTAAACACTGGTAACCAGTAACCGGTAGGTGCTAAGCATTCTCGCTACTTAATTAATGTTTAACGATTCACTTAATAAGAATACCTGTATATACCTAATTTAGCAGCTATGTGTTCATTGATATAAATTGTAAAACTTTGTAAATAGTTTAACCCCAATTTCTAAAAGCCTGAATACGAAATCTGCTGCCAAATCCTAACTAATATTATAAATGTGAAAGTGAGTTTGTTTGTTTGTAACGTTTTTATGTTAAAACGCCTGAACGCATTTGAAGCAATTGTGATTGGCGGCATATGACAACTGATAAAATGATCTAAACAGGTTTTCAGGAACCTGCACTCTAATTGCATAAAAAACTCTGAATGAAAATCCCTTTCATTTTGACATTTCAACAACATCCATTGCATTATTTTTGCTGTAGAGCAGACGACATTTTCACAGACATTATGCATTGTGTTGATTAGTCAATATTAAAGGGATTGTTATTCTGAGTGTGTTAGTAGGGTGTAAGGGATTGTATACTACCCCTATTTGTGCATTTACTATCTTCTGTATTGTAAATAATTGTATGAACACTGCTAAGGATCTCCTTTTTCCATAAACTACAGAAGCTTCCGTAGGTTTTCATAGGATGTTTTATTCCAATGTTAGTAGATAGTATTGCAGCAAGAAATAGCGGCGAAACACTAGTGTATGCTAACATTGTTAAGGATCGTTGGACACCGGTTGTGTTGTGTACTTGTGTATCATAATTATTGTAATTAGCTGAAGTAGTGCGCACGAACTCGCACTGTTCACTGTGAATGTTGAATGTGAACTGTAGATCGGGAATGCATCACCTGCTAGTGCATCTTGTCGACTGTACCATGGAATTGTTCAGTGTTGCCACTTTTACGACCATTTTTTACCATTTGGTCAGATTACAGTATCAGTAGAAACAAAGTTTTAGGATCCAAAAGTGGCAACACTGTAAACCACTGTTCACTTCACAAATCATTGCAATATTTTTAACTCATTTATACGCGTCCAATTTTAGCATGACTTTAACATTTTCCATATAAAAATTATTATATAAGTTCATGTCTCATATTGTCACATAATGTTGAGTCATGTATGTGAACAAAATCAGAATTACGAGCCCTCACAGAGTACTTTTTAAATTCATAATCGATGAATCGAATTTCCTACATATTGCATAATACAAGCAAATTCTTGTTAGAACTGCACTTGCATTCACCTTATCTCCTCATTAAATAGTAGTTGATTTAGCATATTTTGTAAACTGAACTTTTTCGATTCATTATGCAATCTGAGAGGGCTATCATTTCCATGATTGATCCAGTTATTTCATTCTACTTCAATTCTTAATCTCAGATTTGCCACTTACTCAACTGTCTACTTTAGGGTTTTGTTATTTTAAAGTTGATTTTTGAGTGACCGAATTTAATAAAAAAAGCCTTAATTTTTTTTTGCATTGGATTTTTAACTTTGCTACGTAAGACATTGAGTTAGTTGTTCCAAAACTTAATAATTATCTGAGATTCTGAATTTAAATATATTAGCGTGTACCTACCTACTGTTAGTATGCAAACTTACGTTGTGTGTGTTGTGTAGGTGTTGTCCATGAGCGATGAGCTTCGCCGCGCTCTGTACTCGTCGGGCGCCTCCATCGATATGGAGTTCTCTACGCCCGACCTCATCGGCACCTCGGAGATATTCACCATGGAACACAGGTAATTATCTAATTCTAAAAATTAAGGTGAAATCTATGAACGTCATCGGCATCAAGATGCTTGCTATGGGAATGTATGCGACGACTTATAAAGTGATTAATTTACAGTATAAGCTGACCTACGGAAAACCGCGAAGTCAGTTTACTCTGAAAATGTACCTATATCTTCATCTGGTCGTGTGTAGGTACAATCACAGTCAGCCCCAAAAAGTTGTAGGTATACACTAAAATTCATTTGATTGTAGACAATGGTGCCGATTCCTTTGTTCACAAACTAAACTAAATTTAAGTTCAGTGCATCTTTTTCTTTCTTTAAGAAAAGGACAGAGGATAAATTTTAGTTTAGTCCTGTCAAATTAATCAGCGCCTGTCACTCTCCATACAAGTTTAGACGTGATTAAAAACTTGCCGACTAAAATTACGTCAATTTACGTCAAGCGCTGATTAATTTGACAGGACTAAACTAAAATTTATCTTCTGTCCTTTTCTTAATGAAATAGAAAGAAAAAGATGCACTGAACTTAAATTTAGTTTAGTTTGTGAACAAGGGAATCGGCACCATTTTGTGTTCTAAAAATACTGTATGAAAATGTAGCTACAATGAGGGTTTTTCTTGAAAATTCACCCAGTTGGCGCCACTTTGACAAGAGGTCTTCTCTTTCAACAATGAATATAAAATTTATGATGACGTTCATCATTAATTTCGTTCATAATTCAGTCACGACTAAAGAAAATACAAGAACCTAATAGATAAAAGTGGAGACAACACTCTAAATACCTAAGTGAAGATTACTGTGGTCGGAAGCTCTCTTTCTAAATACACACATAAAAACGTGACAGTGATATGTGTTTTCTTTATCTTATGTATGTATTCAAAAAGAGAGCGTCCGACCACAGTCGTCTTCACTTAGGTATTTAGTGTTGCCTCCACTCTTACCTATAAGCTTCTTGAGAAAATAGTGCTTTGACACTTTTGACAAATGCCCGGACCTGACGTCTCAGTGCTGCCACCTAGTGAACGTCAAATCAGAAAACCCTCATTAAGTACCCAGTGTGTCATATTTTGTAGCCACACATTGATAAATATTATGGAACAAATACTGTAGGTAGACAATTAAATGAATTTGTTTACATATTTTTGAGACTGACTGTAGTAATGTGGTCTCTTTGAAACGCACACTGCAACTTTAAAAATACTGTGCGAAGTTTCCACTGACGCTAGATGACACCGATGAACGATGGCGTAAATAGGAGACTAATGCCCGTTTTCACCTTCAAGTGACACTTAAATGAATCCCTATATTAAAATGCACTGTTGGATTTTTAACTCTTAGCGCTGAGCCTAGCGTTGAAAATCCAACAGTGCACTTGTATTAAGGGATTTATTTAAGTGTCACTTAGTGAAGGTGAAAACGGGCATCCGCCTTATTAAGACTTTTCCTAACAACTTTTGTTTTACCATTGTCGCAACCGGCACGATGTGGTACGAAACGTAAGCGTTCTGTTGTAATAACTGGAAAACGATTGCCTACCTAGAACAATCATTGTATAATTTCTCATTGTAAGCATAATTTCCCTTTGAAATAAAAGTAACTATACCTTTTCAAATAATACAATAACAACAATTTATAAGAAAAAAGAAATAAGTTTCACTATAAAGATTATAACTTAACAATGCGATAGCAATAACTCTTTGTACTTTTTCAAGTTTAATATCATGCTGCACATGTCGATAATAGAGTTGTTTATTTATTTAATTTTTTATGCACAAGTAAGAACTGTAGGTACTTACAAAGGTGCTTTAGGTATTTTCAAGTTGTATTGTTTTTAGTCCGGGCAAAGCGTTATTGGGTTTTTCCATCTGGAATTTGTCAGTAGCAGCCTAGAGTCTGGATTTGTGCCTGGTTGATAGCAATAGGTTCACCCCCTATTACATGGGACTTAAACATAACTGGCGAAATGTGGGTGTACTATAGGTACTATCGAGGAAACGTATATCTGAACACCGTAAGGACTATTCTTCTGCCGTCCTTTAACTAGAATGCCGTTAAGCCCAAAAAGTTATTTCCAAGAAAATGGCAAAAAACAAAAAACGCGGGAATCGTTGTTTTTTAAAAACTATGATTGTTGGACACATCAATTGATATTCTTTTCTGTTTATCC
Organism: Agrochola lychnidis; assembly: GCA_963680765.1. Taxonomy (NCBI): domain Eukaryota; kingdom Metazoa; phylum Arthropoda; class Insecta; order Lepidoptera; family Noctuidae; genus Agrochola; species Agrochola lychnidis. The sequence goes on along the minus strand of OY796850.1, from coordinate 16,835,803 downwards.
TAAAGAATCCTTTCTGTCCAGAAACTCTTAAAAAAGAAGTATGGGTTAGACGCTTTCTAGTGATGGAATCATCATAAATTGTGTTACTTAACGGCCTACAAAATTTTCCATATCTCTGGAACTATATTGTAAAAATGCTTCTTAGACAGAAAGATAGAGAATTTTGAACTCCATCACTTTCAATTAAAAAAGCGGCCAAGTGCGAGTCGTACTCGCCCATGAAGGGTTCCGTAGCAGCAAGTAACATTGAATGAAAGGTAAATTGCGGTTTACGATTTATGACGTATTAAAAAAAAACTACTTGCTAGATCTTGTTCAAACCAATTTTCGGTGGAAGTTTACATGGTAATGTACATCATACATTTTTTTTAGTTTTATCATTCTCTTATTTTAGAAGTTACAGGGGGGGGGACACACATTTTACCACTTTGGAAGAGTCTCTCGCGCAAACTATTCAGTTTAGAAAAAAATGATATTAGAAACCTCAATATCATTTTTGAAGACCTATCCATAGATACCCCACACGTATGGGATTGATGAAAAAAAAAATTTTTGTGTTTCAGTTCTAAGTATGGGGAACTCCAAAATTATTTGTTTTTTTTTTCTATTTTTGTGTGAAAATCTTAATGCGGTTCACAGAATACATCTACTTACCAAGTTTCAATAGCATAGCTCTTATAGTTTCGGAAAAAAGTGGCTGTGACATACGGACGGACAGACAGATAGACAGACAGATAGACAGATAGACAGACAGACAGACATGACGAATCTATAAGGGTTCCGTTTTTTGCCATTTGGCAACGGAACCCTAAAAAGTGAAAATTGGCCATTTGAGGGTTAACGGCTTTCTAGTTAAAGGACGGCAGTCTTGCTTGCATTGCTCGGCTGCTATATTCACGCTCACGCACGTGTGCACGGGATTTTGTTTTCAAATTGGTTAGATATGCGTTACCGCGACGGTACACCTCTGCCCAAACCTTCGGGGAATACAGGCGTGATGTTATGTTGTTTATTTTTAGTTGTTGACAATAACATGATAATATTTTAGAGAGAAGCTGTGTGCGGTGCTGCCGGCGCGCGCCCAAGGCTACATGTGGTCGCTGGCGTTCAGTACGAGCCAGCACGGCTTCTCGCTGGCCTCCATGTACCGCAAGATGCAGCGCGTCGACAGCCCCGTGCTGCTCGTCATACAGGACACTGATAACAACGTGAGTACTCGCAATGCTGCATACTACCTTTGTGTACATACATACTATTATTAATATTAAAAGGACCTCCCTACTCTCTTTAAAGCTGTTTTAAGGACCAGTTCTTGTTCTGTACTATCAATCTAAGTAACTTTGTTCAAAAATGATTGTTAGGAAACGACTTTTATTTTTGGTGTGTAAATTCGCTGTTTACGCTAATGCGCAATGTAACGCACGCAAAACATTGTGCTTAAAGCCGCATGCAACGGTACAGGGGTCGTGAGAGTATTAAAAGTCAAGTTATAAAACTAGTTTTTGTAAAATAATGTCAAAAATGTTGCAATATATCCGTAACCAGAAGGTAGGTTCAGTAAAGAAATATTGAAGAAAAAGTGACTCGGCTTCATTAAGGGTAATTTTCCACCCGTTATACTAAACTTTTAGACCTTCCGCTGCGTTAAGCGGGTGCACGGAGCGGGGGCGCCCGCGCGGCTTGCTGTTTTTCTATTGTCATCCTTAGAGCAGCGCTGCGTGAGGCGGGTCTCCCGTCGCATGCGGCGTGATAGAAAACAGCACGCCGCGCGGGCGCCCGCTCCGTGCACCCGCTTAACGCAGCGGACGGCCTTAGACCCGCTCACACCAACATTTTTGTAAACATTTATGACGTATCCAAATTATATCCCCGCACTGCAGTAAGACAATTTGGGGTATAAAAACTCCGGCCTCCTTCCTCCCCACAGTGCTTTGACAGTGGTAAGCGACTTTGCCAGGTACAGATCGGTAAAATCTAACATGAAATGTATGCCAAATTAGCCGTTCCTAATTTATGCAATGCAACATGAAATGGGACACAAGAACTAGGCGAATTTGTTTCAGCGTATGTTACATTCCATGTTACGTTTTACCAATCAGGGGGCCTACCACCAGCTCATAAGCAGTATTATTTTAATATTACTTCAGTGTGGGAAAGAGATGAAGCTCTACAGGACGTATAGCTCCATCTCTTTCTCCCACTGAAGTAATATCAAAATAATACTGCTTTTGAGCTGGGGGCAGGCCCCCTGTATAGTTACATTCCATGTTACGTTTCACCAATCTGTTTAGAGTTAAATATTTCTAAAAGGAAAGTCATTAGGACCGCCTGTGTATGTTTGATTGTATGTTGCATACCTTCTAGGTACCAGGTATGTAAACCGATCTAGAAAACATCTGGTCATGACTAAGCAAGGCATGACTAATAAAACGTTAGTAAGGTTTTTTAATGAAAAAATCAAAAACTGTTTCGTCTACCAAATTGACGATAACAGGAGAAACGTAAACTGTTTTTGATAAAATGTAGACCATTACATCGTGTTGACTCATTACGATATCACCGGAGACAGCTATCCCCCATGAACATTATGTCAATAGAGGATCGGGCTTACTCATACTCGTTCATTACGATATCACCGGAGACAGCTATCCCCCATGAACATTATGTCAATAGAGGATCGGGCTTACTCATACTCGTTCATTACGATATCACCGGAGACAGCTATCCCCCATGAACATTATGTCAATAGAGGATCGGGCTTACTCATACTCGTTCAAAAAACTTTATGAAAATATTATTTTTTCCTCATTATTGGTACAATTGAAATAACATAACGGAATTACTTCAAGCCGTACAGTACTTCACATAATATAAACAAGCATATATTTGATAAGCTCTGGGTTAACTACCGAATAGAAACAAACATTATGTAAGATCTATTTACAGATCTTCATCAAATATTTGTGTGTTTTGCACTTATCACCGTTATTTAGAAACAAATTGGTATTAACATAACAAAAACCGGCCAAAAGCGTGTCGGACCACGCACAATGAAGGGTTCCGTAGTTGGGATGAATTCATCCTAAATACAAACTTAACATTGTAATTGAAAAACATGTTCTCCCATACATTCCAACTGCAAATGTAAGTTTGTACGCACAATATTGAGAGAGTTACCATGTTATTTTAAGACCATTAACTTCGTATAGGTTTTCCTGTAATCTATGGGTAAGGTAACGAACCATTTTCTGTATTTTTTCAAAAGTTTCGGCTCAGTTGTTTCGGAGAGGGCAAATTTTCATCTATTTTCTTAAATGTATTTATTTTAAAACAAACAAATTGAGATCCTCGCTACAAGCCCTTTCATTTCATATATCACACGGTATAGTTTTTTTTTTCTTATTTGCTCCCCAAAAGTGACCCTAATATTTATTTACGTTACACGTCCATGTTTGGATCACAGAAATACATATGTGTACCAAATTTCAACTTAAATCGGTCCATTAGATTCGGAGCAAATTGGCTGTGACAGACGGACATAGATACACAGTGATCCTATAAGAGATCTAAGCCTATCTGATCCTATAAGGTTTCTGTTTTTTTCTTTTGAGGTACGAAACCCTAAAAACAATATAAAATCGCTTTCATTCCCGAAAGGTTAGCCAGAGGTAGATATATCGGGCTTGCGGACGGTGAGCAATGGGTAGCTCGCCGTCCGATAAGGACCAAGCCCGGGTCGACGGCGCGTTGTGTTCCACGCGCGCCTCAAAGAGATGTCAGCAGAATTGACGGGGTCCGCCAGGGCCAATGCCTGCCGGGGGTTCGAAGAAAACCGATAGGGAAATCGTGGCCCCCTGGCAATACGGCAACTGAAGGAACACGGGTGGGTTTTAGTCAGTAAGAGTCTGACACGCCCTCCCGCTCCGCCCAGAGCGGGAGAAGTCATTTGATGATTTCCCACCCAAAAAAAAAAAAAAAGAGGTAGATATATGTATTGTACCTCACATTTCGTCGGGTGCGAATCATGACAATAACGCCTGAGGTCTGACCTAAGACCACATCATAACTATTTAATTCCTGCTAAATTAACTTCACTATTTCTAAACAATAACAACGCTTAGAATTTGTTATGACCAATAACATAAAATTTCTCATCACCTGCCTAGCCTTTTTCCAACGTTAGGGTCGGCTTTCAGTCTAACCGGATGCAGCTGAATACCAGTATTTTACATGAAGCGACTATCTATCTGACCTCCACAACCCGGAAACTGGATATTTTATTACGAAACTACTTGGTAATACTGGTTGTCAGATTTTCGGGCTCCTGACTTCCCGTAACGAATGTCCAAGATCTGTAAATGACAGCCGGAAAGTCCAAAAAATGTCTACCAAGGATAATAAAAACATTCACGTCCTTCAGGTGTTCGGAGCTCTGACATCGACCGCGCTGCACCCGTCAGAGCACTTCTACGGCACGGGCGAGTCGCTGCTGTTCTCGTTCCAATGCAGCGGAGACGAGGCGCGGCGCCAGTCGCACGCCGCCATCGAGGGCGCTAAGGACAAAGACCTTAAAGACGAAGGCAATAAGGATGAAAAAGAAGGTAGGATACTGTGTGATAAAAAAAGCCGAATAGTAAGAATCAAAAGTAAATCGGTGTCTGTGTATGTTCACCTCGCAGACTTCTGATTGTGGTGTGTTTCCTCGCCTGTTGTATCTTTTCCTCAAAAATAGCATCAATATTTTTTCATTTAATCTGCTCTTTATCAGTATTTTCGCAGCGAGTTCCGTGTATGTGGAAGAGAACGAGTGGCTTTTTAACTGAAACCGAAAACCAAAGGGTTGCCAATGTGCTAAGACTGCATAAAGCGCGGGTCGTTCTCACTCTAAGTAGCAATATACTGCCCTTTTTTTTCTTATTGGTTCTTATAACTTAAATGAAATTACAGATCAACCAGCAACAGCACCAGTGATGAAAACCAAGTTCAAGTATTGGGGCTGGACCGGAGACAACATGTATTTTATTCGCGGCAGCAACGATAACATATCCATCGGCGCCGGGGAGTAAGTATTGCAAGTTCAAATAGTACAATGTTAGATCGTGAAGGTTAAGGCCGCTATTGGTTCATTTGACAGCCCGACTAGTAGATTAAAATGTCATAGTCAAAGCGCTCGAGCGCAGGAGCTCGTGGCTAAGTAATAACAGCCGCACGGTTCAATTTAACAGGTTAAGCTACGCTTGCCGAGGTTGGTCCGTGGATGGGTGACATCTTAACATACTAAGATCTTTTACAGTCTACGGGTCGTCAGAAGCCCGAAAGTTTGACTACCAGGGGTATCGTCTTACCCAGTTACTGCGTTGTGGAGGCAGATAGGCAGTCGCTCCATGTAAAATACTGATATTCAGCTGCATCCGGTTAGACTGGAAGCCGACCCCAACATAGTTGGAAAAAAGCGAGGCAGATCGAGTTCTAGCGCTACATGGTTCTTTTAATGCGTGGCCAAAATCTGAACAAACTCCGCCAATTTGTTTTTTCAATACATTTCCAAATAATTACCAACAGCGCCTCCCATCAAAGTCATTCGAGCGCCAAAAGATCCTTGTAGCAGTATAGCTATAGCCACATGAAGGAACACTTTTTTTAACCCACCTGAGTAATGGATTGTGTTCGCCAAGATCAAAGAGTACCGTATCGATGTACTAATGTGGGTGTCCAACTTTCAGCGGCAAGTTCGGCTTGTGGCTGGACGGCGACCTGTATCTGGGCCGCACGCAGCGCTGCAAGACGTACGGCAACGAGCCGCTCACCACGCGCGAGGACTTCATCGTCAAGATCATGGAGTGCTGGACCTTCATCTGAGCGCCTCCGCCCCGCCACCCGCCCCTCGCCCCCCCGCCCCCGGACTCGCCGCACGCGCCGGCCACTACTCTATTTTCAAATCAAAAATAAGCTTTAGATTATCTTATGAAATTTGCTACGAAGATTTGACACTTTTACAAGTCAGTCTTTTCGACTTTAGTACCGAAGAGTCTGAAAACGATTTTGTACTCGCATTGTGACTCGAAACGTAGCGGCACGGATCAACATCGATCGGCCGACATGAAGACAATATTATTAACGTCTACGCGCATTTCTAGTCAAATGTACTGAAACCTGACCAATGTTTTCATCCTCTCCGAATTTAGAGGCGTGTTCGGATACGAGTGCCGCCGCTCGGGCGCGGGCGCCTGCCCGCGACCTCTACTGAGCAAGTGCATTAATCCTAGTCAATTGTCATTTGTATGTAAGTTGAAAGTCCCGGAGTCGGACAGAGCTCACCGCACGCTGTGGGCTCTAGGAGGACGGCGTCTACAATGTATGCGGCGCTCCGGGTCACGGCCGCACGCTCGCACCGTGGGCCCGGACAGGCCGATAATTATTACGTGTCAATTCATACAATTAATACTGTGCATTGTTGTTAAGGAAATTAAAAGCATATTTGTAACAATAAATCTGTATGTTATGTAGAACTTTATATATTAACGAATCAATCATTACCTATATGTTTAGAGGCAGACTTATTGGCGTGTCCAGTACCGAGCAATGTAACACACATTAATTTTATGAAAGTGATTCTGGTTCATTCATGACTAATCGTTGGAGGTGCTCGGTCGTATTTGGCAGAAGGCGGAAGCTGGAATGATTCTTGCCAAAGTAACGAGAACCTCGAGCCACCCATGTGTAGCCCGCGCAAAGGTCGGTGACACTGTCAGTATAAATATTTTATTTATTAATAATTTGTGTAGGTAGATTTTGTATGTTATGTTGTCGTGTCTGTATTGAGTCATAATAATATTAAGTTAGTGAGCATAATTATGTTACACTTGTACTGTGATTTGATTATTATGGTTGCATTTTTCACTTATTGGAGCGTTGTTACTGATTAATAACATTAATATATTACAATATGCTGATCGGGAGTTCAGTGAATATCTAACATATCTTCATGTCACACAGTTATAAGAATGTTAATGATAGTCCACAGATTATGAACACACAATCAACATAGTTTTCAATAAACCATAGATAATTTTTGTGATGTTGACGCTTCAGTACAGAGATGAGTAGCCAATATATGAATATTATTAATTAAATAGTAAAAAAAATCTTAAATAGTTATCTTAGAATGCTTGATGAATGTAATCGTCATTGTGCTTAGTAATCGTTAGCATGATGTTACTCAGATCTATCTGGTCGTATAACATATGTAAGCACGCGCGCTGGAGCCGCCGCGCCGCGCCGCGCATCTATCTACCGCTATGGCCAGTATAATGGCGTCGTCTTTTGTTGTTTCATATATCCACTGTATATACAACATATTCCTATGTGAGATTAGAAGAGATATAATATATATTTTTGTGAAAGGCCACGCGAAATAACTTTTGTGTATATCGATGGTAGGAAGTACAAGTACCAAAATGTGTCCCAGCTGTTATTGAAGTATAGAATTTAGCGCGTGCGTCTATTCATGCAGAATATTTTGACGTTGTTATTGTTTGTGTACATCAGGAATGTAATAGTTGAACTTAGGTTTTAAAATTATATCGGCATAATTATTGTTATAAATTTATAATCATTAGACTTGTTGAGTAGCAGTGAGAATTTAAATATTTATTTATTCTGTTATGGTTTCCATCTTACGGTTGCTGTAGCTACATTACTTTATCGGTGATGATTTATTATGTAATTCTAAGTTGTTAAAATGTAAATCAAGCCATAATAATTGAGAATATATTCTTTTGAGAAAGAGAATGTTTTATTTTTATAATAAGAAAAATACAATATTGGTTGATCATGACCCATCAGTACTGGTATCTGTGTCGTGGGCGGTAGCCTGAGCCACTGTCGTCGTAGCCCCTGTAGTCGCTGTATCCTCGGTTGTCGCGCCGGTCGTAGTTCCTGTCTCTGTTGCCGTCTCGATTGCCATCCCGCTGGTACGGTTGGTTCCTTCTGTTACCACGGCGTTCATTGCGACGGCTCGAGTTAGGAACCCACCATGAGTCTAACACTGGCGGCGTAGAGGGCAACTTATTAAATACTTTCATAAAATCTTCATCTTTCTCAGTAAATCTATCTTTTAGTTCTTCCTCACATTTGGCTAAAAATTCTTTATCTTCAGCTGATAGTGTATCAGCAGCCATCTTTAATCTGATATATGTGCAGGGTATTCAGTCAGGGAATTAAGAACTGAAAAAAAAAAAAAACAATTTTAAATTCTACTTTTGTCTAATGAACAAGCCAGCATAAACCCAGTTCATTTAGTTGGAACTAGCAGCAACAACCAGACATAGACACCATTCTCCCCAGGACCATTATTTTAGGAATTATACAAAACACAAAACAGTTATGATCTATACTAAAACTAATCCTCAGACCGACCACAATAAGCTATACAAGTGTTAAAATAGGACAATTGGGCACCTATTATTATAAAGTTTAATAGTGATTGCCACACTTTTGGTATAAAAAATTGTTATAATCAAAACAACAAAGTTAAGCGAGAAAAACAAGGACTTTGGAAGAATGCATTTCATTTGGATGTCAGTCTTCTGAAAAGATTTTTTTATAGAACTCTTGGTACTGGCGCAAGAAACATTCTAAAGAATAGTTTAGTTTTGAAGATGCATATTATTATAATAAACATACTTATTACGATGAATTGGGAAATATTTTATGAAGATGACTTTACTCACACCATTTCAATTTATGAACAAAAAACTCTGTTACAATGGACAACACAATATAGCAAACAATATGCAATAGATCTAGATACACAAAACAACCTAACCCACAAATCAATTCGATAAACCCTAGAATACTGATTATATTTACTATGTTCGCTGATTAGACTTGTTAGGATGAGACCATAAAATGTTTTAGATGGCTCCACCGAACTAGGGTTGATAGGTTCAAAGACAAATCCAATATATGCTCCACAATCCGGACATACACATGGCTTCCAAAGATAACCAGGAAACCAAGATGTACTTTCCTCCCACTGCAATGAATTTATTATGTTATAGCCCCGTCTTATTATCATGAAATGACGCAAATATTTGTGAATAAACAAATTTTAATATTACCTCCCCAGTTGGAACACAAGTAGAATATGTAAATGATATCAAGGGATAATGGAAAAACACATCAGTGGCGAACACCTGCACTAAAACGTCGTCTTTATAATACAAAGTATCATTGAAAGAATATCGAGCTTTTGGACTAGACTTCGAAATTAGAGAGCCACTTGATGTAATGTCGCTGCCACAGTTGCGACACAGAATATTCCCTGAAATAACAACAAAACGTTCTGCAGTCCAGTGAAATTAGTACGATCACGTACAAACTGTTAATTATCTATTTGTTTATCTACCCGTATTGTGCTGCATCAGGTGAACGTCTTCAAATGCAATCACAGAAGCTACAACAAAGAATATATACGAAACATTAAAATTAATTTTAAACTTCATAATACCTTAATTTTGCACAAGAGAACCTTATATAGATTTACAATAAGTACAGAATAATTGTAAAAACTAAATATGTAATTAAAAGTAATGCAATCCTTTTGATTAGAAACCTGACACTTGCTGACACTGACACTGACCCACAGAACACATTAACACATATAGGCCGCATTCCGAGTTACGCCAAAAGTGTGAATCCGACCAAAGACCAAAGTCACAATTATTACTAAAAGTGAACACACCCCAAAAATAGTAAACTTGTCAAAATTGACACATATTACTGTCAACTGATTGACAGTACCTTGCGTCATTTGTCATATTTGACAAATGGATAGAATCATCAATGTAAACAAAACATAAAGGCCGCATTCCGAGTTACGCCAAAAGTGATAATATCGCGAATCCGACCAAAGTCCAAAGTCACAATTATTACTCAATAACCCTTAAATTTTGTGACTATTAAATTTGGTTGGATTCGCGATATAATCACTTTTAGCGTAAGTCGGAATGCGCCCATAATCATATTATTTACAGTACCATTAGGAAATAAGATGAAATGGTATATTGTCAGTGTAGTATAAAATTATTCCTTCAAAACTGAAAGCACACTATAAGATTATGGCTACTTCGAACGTTCATGTGCAAGTTGCAATATTTTACCAACACCCCGTTTATCAAGAATGGCATGTTTCAGCATAGTCCACAGGGGTTGCTTAGCAGGAGTAAATGATAATAGTATCTACTGATCGAGAACATTTTTTAATTACGTAGGAGAATAACTTATTGTGACTTAGAATCGAGATTGGAAGCGAATGAAAAGCCATTCGACAATTAGGTATGCTAGGTATTTAAAAACTGAATTAATATGCTATAATTGGACGCAAGTGTTACAGTTTTGTTATGAAATAAAAGTTTTTTTAATTTTAAATATTCATTTATTAATTTTCTTCATTTTCAATGTCTTCTCTAATTAAAATACTGTCGAGAAACTGAGCAGGTGGAGATATATCATTTTGATGCCGAGCCCATCCAAGATACCAGACAATTGTCATTACATGAGCACAGCTTCCAACAGTCCTTTTCCCAATTATGCAACTGCAATAATACTCAGAAATGCAACTTTGCCAACTAGCCTCTGCCACTTTCAATAAAATGTATGTATAATACACTCTATTACTGATGTGGCGTGACTTTATTCGTCCTCTGATCAAAGCTGTCTCATGTGATGACGAAATGCCTGGAATGTTTATCAATTCTACATCTTCACTTACTTCTACAGTAAAAGTACCATTCGGCCGAATATGTTCCCCATAATAAGAGCGAGCCTGTTTAATTTGATAAATTCCTAAGCTAAATAAAACTAAATCTGACATGTCCATAGTGGGGAACATATTCAGCTGTGGTATTTGACCATTTATCTGGACGAAACTGGCTCGGCGTCTATTAAGCTGATGCCCAATCACATGTTCAGCTAAAGCATTTGGCATGTTCATTCTCTGACTAGCTCTTTCCAGTATATTTTGGGCATCAGTATGGTCAGTCAAAACGGGATGGAAATGGTTTAAAATGGCTCCTGCTATTTTAAAATCATCCATAAGATTTCTAGACCCTATATTAAAATATTTGTTTCGAAAGATTTTAAAATCCCGTTTAAACCGACCGTTTACAACTTCAATAACCCATCTGCACAGTGTCACTAGTCGTGATTTGTTGGCTTTCTCGGTCAATAATTGAGTTTCCCCTACACTTAGGGTCTCTGGTTTACACACAGTATATCCCAAAGATGTGAGCAATGGGATAGAATCTCTAAAACCGCGGTCAAGAATAAATACATCATTCTGTCTAAAACATTGCCTTAAATTGGAATTTTCATTCTGGAACAGCAGTCGCATAATTGTAGCATCAGATGTTGTGGCTGCATATGGACCAAATATGTCTATAATGTGGCCATCGGTGGCCACCAGCAAAAAAGGCTTAACAAGATTTGCAAACTTATGTAAGCTGTATGATTTTTTTTGGAACAGATAATTTGACGATTTCTGTAAGTATATATAGGTTCCATCGCATATAAGTATAGGGTTATTTTCTGCTGTTCCAAAAAGACCCTGTGGGATTAAAAGATTCCTACTGGACAGATTTGCTCGAGAAATATGAATGACACCTAAATGTATTACATAAAATTCTTTCATGCAGTTACGAGCCTTTTTCATATAGGTGCATGCTACAGATTTATTTATGCAGATTAATGATGCAATTCGTCTAATTGGCTCCCCAGTTCTTATTTTCATGAGGTATAATCCTAAAGCTGTTTTTGGTTTTCGACACACAGCTGATAATTGATTACTAATACAGCTTAGTATTGTTAAAAAATTCAATACAGTCAAGCCTGTCCAGTAACGACAAATCTGGTTGTTCATATTTTCCACATTTTCAAAATTAATAATGTTAGTTTTGTTTTTTCTTAATAAATCTAACATTTCTACAATATGACTCAGGGTAAATTGTGTTGTGAACTGAAATTCATTCAACAGTTCCCAATTATAAACACTTGCATGTTCTTCACATACTCGGGCATTCGGTGAGACATATAATTTATAGTCCATTAATATTTGTTTTTTAAGATAAATAGGTACTCTTAAACGTTCCACATTTGTACACTCAGGAACAAAACAATGATTTGCTGAATCCGGGGTTCGGCTGTAACCATCTAACTCAATATCTCATTTCGAACTACATTGTCAATATCAATTTCAGAACTGAGTGCACTTACAGGTTCAGCCACAGAGCTAGACCCACTTTCAACATTTTCAACAATCACTTGTGCCTGTCTTGGTGGTTCCATCACTTCGTGAATATTGTGATGAGCCCTTTGCCAGCAGGCATTACATGCTCGAGCATTAGAAGGGATCTGAAATTAAGTTTTCATTTATTGTGTGTTCCAGTAATCAGAGATATAATTATCAAGTGTAAATGAGTAAATATTTAATTGACTGCCTTGTTTGTATAGTGGTTGCAAGCGCTACTGCTGAGCATGAGATCCTGGGTTCGATTCCCGGGTCGGACAGTGTTATTAAGTTTTTCTATCTAGAATTTATCAGTAGCAGCCCGAAGTCTGGATTTGTGCCCTGTTGATGGCAATAGGCTTGCCCTCTATTATACGGGACTAAACATAACTGGCAAAATGTGGGTGTACCTGCTACAGGTACATCTCTGCCCAACCCTTCGGGGAAACAAGGCATGATGTGTTATGTTATGTGTTAATTTTCATTTACCTGATGGGGGTTGATGATACTAGCTATATAAGCCTGCTCAGGATGACCATCAAGTAAGGGACGAGAGCGCCTGCCTGTTCTTCTTGAGATAGAAATGCCACAACAAACACATACTGATTGATGACCCAGCTGTCGGTCACCAATGTTGTGCTCGTTTCTGTTATTTATTTCTGTCAGTAAAAGGTTGATGCATTCTTGGCAAATGCGATCTCCATCAGTTACCTAAAAACAAAATAATTTGTTGAAAACACAATATCGTTTTTCTATATATTCTTAAGCAGTAGTACTGTTTAATCTTTTTTAGCAAAACCCCAGCAAGAAATTATTAAAAAAAACCTAACAATGTAAGTTAAAGAATACCTTACCTCTTGGGCAGTCCATTCTTCAATTATTGAGACTATCTCAGGGCTCATGCTTAAAGCATCATATTCATACTGCTGAGTAGCGTGTATTGCTATGTTGCAATTCATGCAGTGAGCCATTACTGTAACAATAATCTGAAATGAAAATAGAAAAGGAAGTTAATGGTTGCAGACTGTGGACTTAAGTGGCAAAGATTGTGCAAATAAAACCCGTATGGAGCTAAATAGAAATACAGAACAGTACTTACATTCGGGGTTTTAAATTAGAATGCCGAAGTCCTAATCGCGTGCAATATCAAATTACCGTTATGAAAAAGCAAAGTCGTCAGGGTTAAAGGTTCATAAGCTACCAGTATCCTAATCATGTGTAAAATAGAAGAATCCGTTGTGAAAAAGCCAAGTCCGCAAAATCAGGTAAATAAAAGAGAGGTAAGCACAAATTAAAATACGATAACACTGAATAACACAAAGGCAAGAGCGAAAGTGTGACGCATAGAGTATAGTAATAGATTGGTGTGACGGATCAGACGGATGAATAAGGTTGAGGTCTGTCAATCAACACTTTATGTCATATTTGACAGATAATTCTATTCATCTGTCAAATATGACAGAGTGTGAAATGTCAAAATTGACAGATGAATTGAATTATCTGTCAAATAAGACATTGTCGAAGTGTATATTTGGGTTGACATCAACAAATAAAATATATGTAGTTTATTGAAAAATGGAGGGGTCTAAAAATATTATTTCAGTGGTTCCTAGTTCCATATTTTTGTCGCTTTCATTTATGTGTAGTTTGATGCTGGTTAGATTTTTCTCGGAATAAAAAACCAACCTCCATACAAAAAGCGGACATCTCAGTTTCTACACTTAGAGTCTCCAGCCAGGAGCTTTTTTAAAACTTATTCCAAATTAAAATTAAGCGAATGCTCGCTAAGGGCACCCCTTGTGGGGTACGAACCTCGGCTTAGGGCATCGCTGATGAGGAGGACAGCAAGAAGGGACAGCCTGGATCAATTTGTATTTTCATCATGATTATTATGCGGGGTATTTAAAGCTACGTGCTCAGCTGCAACAACTGCTGGCACCTCGTTTTCGAGCAAGGGTCGGGGGGGAGTTTCATTTACTCGGGGAGTAGATCGCGAACGTAAAGGACCGGAATGACGGGAGGCGTCTGTATTTGTGCACTGTACTGGTGGCCCTATTCTACTCCTGGAGGAGTGTAATGGGGTCATCTGGGTCGGAGAGTACATGCCTCGGGCGGCAGATCTGACTAATTCGGGATGGGATATAATTGGCTGCCTCGACAATCAGAGGGTTGCGATGTCTGGGAGCGGAGTCAAAGTAACGCTTGGACATGCGTTTAAGAAACTGGTGAATCATTGGGATTTTACAGTCGAGATGGAGGATCTCGTTTCTGACGAACAGGCCTGCTATTAGGATGTCATAGTCACAGAACATATATACTCAAAGTCATAGTACAAGAAAGCAACGCAGTTCAACTTCCGTCCTGCTATAAGAGCTCGTGGTAAGCCCCCAGGGGGCTCCCGTGGCCTTGCGAAGGAATCGGTTCTGTAGGGTCTACATCCTATGGATAGAACGGGGTTTGGCGTGGGCGAATTTTCTTAAAAGGGCGTTGTTCCAGCCTTTCGCCTAGGGCGCTAGGAATTCTCGGACCGGCGCTGGGATGTAGTGAAGTCTACCTAGAGCGAAAGCGGCTCGCGAACGAACCGTCTTTATGTACTCTGAAAAGGAGAGATGATGGTCTACGATCACACCGAGGTATTTGGCTCGCTTTTCCCAAGGGATCGGCTTGCCGAACAAGGTGATTGGTTGGGGGAGGGGGAGGGATCTGGATCTCGGTTTAGTGAATGAAACCGCTTGACTTTTGTCGGGATTTGTAAGCTGCCACTTTCGTGCTCAGTCTTTATAACACGAGTACGCTACGGAGTGGAGCCAACATTACGGCAAAGGAACTATTTGATGAAACGCATTCTAGTAGCCTAGTCGACAAACCCTGCGTTCCGAAATACGTTAAAAGTGATAATATCGCGAATCCGACCAAATTTAATAGTCACAAAATATATGGGCTAATGAAAAATAATTTTATTGTGACTATTTGGTCGAATTTGCGATATTACAGTTTGGCCGCATTCCGAGTTACGTTAAAAGTGATTATATCGCGTATCCGACTAAATTTAATAGTCACAAAATATAATAATTGTGACTTTGGATAGTAATAATTGTGACTTTGGACTTTGGTCGGATTCGCGATATTATCACTTTTAGCGTAACACGGAATGCGGCCTTTATCGCATTTCGGAATGCGGGGTGTAATGTCAACAACGTGACAGTTGACAATGATATGAAATGTGACATTGATTGACTAATTTGACATTTTGATATCAGTTTCGTCGTCGACGTTACGCTATATTTTTATCATTGAGTATTTTTACTGCAAATGTAAATATTATTTCAATTTGTCAAAATGTCTGAAAATGTCAATATTGATCTCTCAGGAGAAATTAATGCCACCGAAGAAAAGAAAGGATTACAAAAGTATGTCAATGATATGGAATTGTAAGTCTTAACAATAACAATGCTACGTGGTGTTTTCCTTGCTTTGAGTGTTGTTTAGGCTACATCATTCGTCACTATTACACGCTATGAAAAAAAATAATAAAATAAAATTCTGATTGGGTCTGATATACGTAAAGTGGTGCAATTTCAATATTATCAAATATTTAGTTGTACTTTTCATTTAAAAACGATTGGCGAGATTTTCTTCATAACTTTGTTGTTCATGTTTAATTTATCGAAAAGAAAGATTTACGACTTCCTACTATGAAAACTACAGGCGAAATTTTATTGCGAAATTCAACTTTAATTAAATTTATCCAAACACCACCTAGTGCCTAATTATTTTAGTATTTCTTTCATACTAACAAAACTTCTTTTCTGTATTATTGTAGTGATCATTACATTTTAGCTTTTAAATGTAATTGCTTGCTTTTTAAGATTAATAATTTAAAATAAAACTTTTGTGAAGGTTGCTTCAGCATGTCCGCAGCGGAGCTGGACCAGCCCTGCTCATGGGAGTCCTTGCATCGCGCAGACCATGGACGCAGTTTGTTGCCACTGATAACTTTAAGGTTGTTACAATAGTTTATGAATTATTTTCAGTTACAAATCAATTATGGCCAATTTTACACTTCTTTTCATCTCAATGAAGTTTTTACTATTACCATTATTCAGAATTATAATTTATTTCTTTTCTATAAACTTTTTTTGTCTTTCATGATTATGATCCAATTTTGTTATATGATGCACAATTTTATGAAAATCATTTTTAGGGTTCTGTATGCAAAGGGTGCGACCGGATCCCTATTACTCTATTAGGGCTTTGCTGTCCGTTCATCCATCTGTCAAAGGGCTGTATCTTTTGAACAGTAATTAGAGGACACTTTAAATTTTCTCAGAGTGTGTACTACTATGGCATCTATAACAACAAATAATAAAAATAAAGTTAAAAATGAAAAATAAAAATCACCCAGGAAATGTTTTTTTTTACTACAGTATTAAAAACATATGTAGTGTAAAATACTGTACGGTGGTATGGAACCCTTTGTGGGCGATGATTACAATCCTTCACTCCATTTGAATTGCACACTATATAGTGTGAGTATTCATGATGTGCACATATCGAAATGAGGGAATCTACGCTTAATTTTATCGACGGAAAAAATTATATTTTTTATTGTTTTTAAAAAAAAAATTGTATCAGTTTTTTATTTTTATTATTTTTTTATTCTCTTGGGCATATTATTTATAAATTTTACAATTAGTGTAAAAATTTATGAAAAAAAAAAATACAGATTTTTACTAAAAAAACGTGTATTTTCAATTGAGGGTAGTTTTTTCTCTCAATTTTAATTTAATGTGGACGCCTACTTACTACCAATCATTATGGAGTTTGTTTCATCGCAATATCTGATTCAGTTTAAAAGTTACAGTTTTGTTACAATTTTTTTAGTTCCATAAAAAATATTTAAAAAAAAAATTAGATTTTTTTAAATATTTTTTCTGTCTTTAAAATTAAGCATAGATTACCTCATTTCGATATGTGCACATTATGAAGACTCACACTGTATGTATTATCTCCTGTGTATCTACTTCTGGACCAAAATACAGTCAGGAGGATTTTATTATACTTGTGTTAAATTAAATACTCAATCAACAAAGATATTTGACAATTAAAATTTGCAAATAAAAATCTTTTTGTTGTAGGCTCCTCCATCAATACCTCGATTATCACGACGTTTTTATCGAAATGTGGAGTACTTTCAAGCTAACTACCTCATGGTGTTTCTTGGATTGTTTGCATATTGTCTGTAAGTAGAATTTAATGTCTAGGGAATGCAATCTCGAGTCGAAATTGACAACTTAAGAGGGCCCTTCCCGGTCCGTCTATCGACAACGCGAGCATGGTCGAAAAGCTTGTTGTTTCATCCAGCGCAAGTGAAAATTGCTAACAAGCAAGTGAGAACGCGATAACATTGTGCGAAAAATAACTTGTTTCAGGAAATACGTGTTTTTGAATAGGCCTTATAAGTTTGTGAAATAAATGTTTGTCATTTAGAATCTCCATTACATGTGCAAGGTTTCTATGAAGATGTTTTCTTTAATTTTACAATTTATGAATACATTATGAACGGTCAAAATTCAGGTAAAATTTGTGCAAAAAAGCAGATTTTTGGAGGCTTATATTGAATTTGTTTCGCCAAATTTTAATTTTTTGCCTTCATAGAAACCTAGATATAGTGCACAAGATACCTATTACTTTAAAAGAATTAAAAATGTGTTACAACGCCATAATAACGTACGAGCGTTTGTATGAAAAGTATGACGGGTTGGCCGCCCTTAAGATCTCGCGTTCTAAGTCTGGTGTCGAGATTGGCCATTCCGGATCTCGCTGCGAAGTCTGGAATGGTCAATCTCGATACACCAGTTCACAAACCAGATTCGCAAAAAAAAAAAAACGCTTAAAATGTTTTTTTTTGTCATTCTTGTTGTATAGATTATTAAAAAATATTGAACACGTATTCTTTCTTTTTTGACGTAATCAAAAGATTACGGCGATACATTGAGTTAAAATGTGGCATGACGGCCTTTCTAGATTTAATACTGCGTTGTGACGTAGCGAGCCCCCACTCCCCTTTACTTACAACTTTAATGCGTGTTTTCTAGTTATTTTTTATTTATGAAAAAGCAAAAATTAAGTTTCTGAAAGACGGACTAAATAGAATTTCTTTTTTTACCTAGGCAACTACCCTATTGCTACTCTTGCTACGTGGTTAATCCGGCACTGTTTTCAAGAAGCTTACGCCCGTAAACTAGGTTCAAGCCATTTGATTGGTTGAAACTAGTTTTAAGTAATGCTTGAGTATTGAGTGACGTTCTGTAATACGGGCCTTAGTGTGCTTAGACGCGCGCGCTCAGTCTCGATTTCAAGAACGAGATTGTGTTATTTACGAGATTGAATCTCGAAAAAAGGCTCGAGATCACGAATCAAGATTGCATTCCCTATGTGGGACAAAATTAATCTAATTGTGTTTTAATACGTATTTTATCAATTTTAGAATAACTTCACCTCTTCTATTGATTGCTATGGTGGCCAGTTTCTTTGGATATAGAAAACTTACATCTGGGCCAAACACTTGGAAGGTGAGATTTGCTATTATCTATACATATATGATATACCTAATTATTGCAGAATAGAAGTCATGTACAAAATGTAATGATACCTACTATTTGTTGTTTCAGCCAAAAGTAAGTTGCTAGACTATTTCCTTTATTTCTATTTCATGAGTGGTTGGTTTTTCATAACTTGGAAGGAACACTTAATTAACACAAGAACATACATACTTGTAAAATGTGACGTTTTCTAAACTATAAGTATTGTTTAAATGTAAAGTCAAGGAAAATATTTGGTAAGCAAATTGACTACCAACTTAAATTTTCTGTACAACGCAACAAGGTTCTTTTTAACTTGGCGCGAGGCCACAGATTAATACAGAGGGTTCACTCCGCAAAATCATTTAAGGCCGCATTCCGACTTACGCCAAAAGTGATAATATCGCGAATCCGACCAAAGTCCAAAGTCCAAAGTCACAATTAATACTCAATAATACTTTTATTTTGTGACTATTAAATTTGGTTGGATTCGCAATATTATCACTTTTAGCGTAACTCGGAATGCGGCCTAAATAAATAGCGACTCTTTTGACACAATAAAGTGCAATTCAGGTAGCACAGCGCTAATTACCTACAGTTATATTCACCTAGAAGTTGCCTCTCTTTCTCTGTTGCCTCTCTTCTGACTACGTTACGCTCACTGAATTGGCCCGACAAGACCAGCCTGTCGCGTACTTGTAGGTTTGTACCTAAAATGCAAAGTGTGCCTTGTGTACTATTCTGTGGCGAGGCCACAAAATTGGAACTAACGCCGCCATCTTGTTTTGTCAATACAATTTCACAGATGTAACTGTACGTTCGCACTGGCGAAACATCACAACAAAACATGTTGAAATCTCTAGTGCCTGTCAAACTTTGTATGGAAAATTGACAGGTACTAGTGATTTCAACATGTTTTGTTGTAATGTTTCGCCAGTGCGAACGCATAGTAACAACAACGCCGCCTGTCAATGTCATTCAAGCGCCAAAAGATCTTTGTAGCACTCTACATTCCAATCAGAACTGTCATTCTTGGAAACTCTTATGAAATTGACGTAGTGTCCATTTTCTTGAATGAATGAATGAATGAAATGCACCGATCCCAGCGTAACAATTAATTTCCCTAGTTTCCTCTCTATGATTTTAACTCTTCTACTATCACGTTGATAGATTGGTGGCTGGGAATTGAGCAAAACACAGCAGTACGCAGTGGCGGCGGCATGCTCCATGGCTTTGTGCTGGCTAGCCGGGGCTGGAGCTGTTCTCTTCTGGGTTTTAGGTAAAAAGTTAAAGATAATAACTTATCAATTTGTGCTTCTTTACAACTCTAAACAAACCCTCATCTCATATTGAAACACTTTTTTTTTGTGATATCTCAGGCGCCACGGTGACTGTAGTAGCTCTTCATGCCAGTTTCTTCGATGCGGAGGCGCTCCCTCAGTCCGAGGACCCGGAGCAGTTCCCGATGATAGAGCAGGTGTGACACGGACACCTGCCGCTGTTCCTGCCCCCGCCCGGACGCATCACACAACGCCTTACCGAACCCAACTGACTCTGACACAGTCTATGAAATTATTGGGGATTAATTATTTTAGAAACAATTTACGATTTTAAATATGCATGCATTCGTGGCATTGTTATGCTTTGAGCCCCAACATTGTATTTAAAAAAGTAGCTATGCATTTAGCAATAATGTCTGATGAATTCATGATTTAATTGGGCCCAGCTGACTGTTTGGAAA
This sequence comes from Agrochola lychnidis, assembly GCA_963680765.1. Classification (NCBI taxonomy): domain Eukaryota; kingdom Metazoa; phylum Arthropoda; class Insecta; order Lepidoptera; family Noctuidae; genus Agrochola; species Agrochola lychnidis. Next base: position 16,815,192 of record OY796850.1, on the reverse strand, counting down.
ACTTTTTATATTGAAGCTAATCATTAGCTTTTGCTCTATTTATATAAATGTGTGCAATTTTAACATTTTTGGCTATTATTCAGATTTAATTATTTATCTTATAAAGAAATATTTTAGGAAAATTTGTGTGGGGCTATCAGTGACAATTAAAATTATGACGAAAATAAGGCTGGAATACATAAAATTATCTGCATTAGGCCAGTTTTGTACCTTAGTCTAGTTTAAGAAATATTTTATAATTCATTCTTACAATTTAAGAAGGGCTTCTTAATTTGTGCAGATTAGTATTTTACATTAGCGGGTTTAAGTTTTTAATCCTTGAAATTGAAATGTATCTGTCATGGCCAGATCTTAGAATTGATCATTTCATAAAGAGTTTGACCATTTCATGAAATAGACCATATCGTTTAAAAGTCAATGTTTAATGATATGTCAGTCGACGTTTGGCCATATCATTAATGTAGGGTATCCATGGTTTAAGGTGTAGTAAAAAATTGGTTGTCTGTAAAGTCGGTTTACGGACGATAATTTTACGTGATAATGTCACAAGCCGAACGCTTAGGCCGATCGTGCTTCTTTATCGCTTGTTCCGCGCTCTCGCTTGCACGCTCGGCTCAGGCGGAACGTGACACTTGTATCGTGCGTACAGCCGGCGTTCATCGATTTATAAGACGTTATCACGTCAAAAATGCCAAGCAACTATGACCAACTTGGAAGTAGCGGTTGGTCACAGTTCTAACCTAACCCATTTGGTCCGAATGCCTCAAGCGGCGTGAATTTTTAATTTTTGAAACTAATTTTAAGTGTTATGTTGCATTTCACGCCGTGTCAAACGTTGAGTATTCAATGATCTGGCCAGATCACATCATGATGTGACCAGCGGTCGATGTTCCATTTCATGAAATACTTACATACAAACATTTCATGAAATGGTCGGACACTTTATGAAATGATCAATTTTAAGATCTGGCCACGACATATCCACTGACTGGCATTGCGCCTCCAGAAATTCTTCTAAAATCTTCAGAGATCTTCGGTGCGTATGCGTCTCTCCACAAACAATGACCCACGTTCCATCTTGCGCCGCATGCCTGTCACCTGCACACGTGTGGTCCTAATGGCTGCGTCAGCAAACGGTATTGGCGTTGCTTAATTTTGGGGCAAACAAATTTAAAGAATATGTATTTTTACCCGACTACGGCAAAGCAAAAAGGAGGGTTATGATTTTGACCGGTATGTATGTACATCTGTTATCTCATAATTTCTAAACTACCGATCATAATTGAACAAATGAGGTATCATTGGAAGCGTCTTTATCTTCCGCTGGTTATGGATTATGTGACGTCACATTAAATGCAATATGGCGCGCTCTAGAGGAAATAAAAAAAAAATTGCCGTACGTCTACAAAATTATAATGGCATGCGACCACGGCTTTACCTTGACCATTTTTGTACCTATGTCTAGATTTCTGTCTGAAATATTTTCTTGTTTCATACTTTTTAGAGCGTGATTTTTCAGTAGTCAGGTTTTAGTTTTTGAACTTGCCTTTTTATGTGTTATTTTTGCCATCGATACGCTAAGAAGATCCTTGAAAATGGATTTGATTAATGATTTATAATGATGTAGATGTATTTAATATTAAATAAGCTTGATTAAATCCTTCTAATTTAAAAATTATTAAATTAGTCGTTGTGTATTTATTTATATTCCTGTTTTATTTCTGTGTATCTGTAAATATTCTCTATTGCATCAATGTAAATAAAACCTAAGATCCATAACATTCTTTTACTTTGTTAATTTCTACTCTTCTTTATATAAATAACTAGCGACCCGCCCCGGCTTCGCACGGGTATAAACCGGGTTATTATACATATAAACCTTCCTCTTCAATCACTCTATCTATTAAAAAAAACCGCATCAAAATCCGTTGCGTAGTTTTAAAGATTTAAGCATACATAGGGATATAGGGACAGAGAAAGCGACTTTGTTTTATACTATGTAGTGATGACAAATCTACCAAAAAAAATCCACAGCAGAAAGCAATGGTGCCGATTACCTTGTTCACAAGCTAAACTAAATTTAAGTTCAGTGCATCTTTTTCTTTCTATTTCATTAAGAAAAGGACAGAAGATAAATTTTAGTTTAGTCCTGTCAAATTAATCAGCTCCTGTCACTCTCCATACAAGTTTAGACGTGAATAAAAACTTGCGGACTAAAATTACGTCAATTTACGTCAAGCGCTGATTAATTTGACAGGACTAAACTAAAATTTATCTTCTGTCCTTTTCTTAATGAAATAGAAAGAAAAAGATGCATTGAACTTAAATTTAGTTTAGTTTGTGAACAAGAGAATCGGCACCATTGTGTTGTTTTAAAGCCATATCTAAAAATTAAAATGGTCCATTAACATTAATAATGAGGTATTTAGCCTATATAACATTTTTAAGCTTTGGTATTTTCTGTCCATTGTTTTTTGGTTACACTCTACAGTATTGTTCATGATAAAATTGTAATTTTTCCTTACCTTACAGCCTGAGTGATGCTAGCAACCAGCCCCGGATCTAGATTTTTTTTTGAGCTGGGTAGTAACTGCCGTCTGCTGCCCCCCGCCAATCTTTTATGGGGATGCGCTAAGTTAGCCCCCACGAAATTAAAATTTTGGCAGCATCGATCGATAATGCGCCAATTCAACAGGGGCGCCAATACTGTTGTAAAAAAGAAAAAAAATAGAAAGATTATAAGTGTGCTGGGTGTGTCATTTATTGCAAAGTTGCTGTGTGCTGGGTGGTGCACTTGTCTGCTACGCTTGAATTTGTCGCCCCCCCTGAAGTTGGGGTACGGGCCCCGGCTTACCTCCCTTAGATCCGGGGCTGCTAGCAACAATATTATCTTCTATAACCTTTCAACTGTCATTAATGAGACACAATAGAATATTAATTGTTATCGATCAATAATAGTCAATAACAAGTAGGTATAATACATATAAAGGGCAATTAAGGAAAGTGTCCCGACTAGGGTTATCATCCGTCCGGATTTGCCCGGACTTCTAGACTTTTGTCTGGCTCTTTAATTTGTCCGGATTTTTTGGTTTAGATGGAATACGACTAATAAAACTTATTTAAGTAACACCAAATAAGTCTTTAATACTTATTAACTTCTCATTCATCTAAAAACAAAATGTAAATCTTTAACAATCAACATAACAAGATCAAACAATACGTGGATTTTGACTAATGTCCGGACTTTTATTGAAATGTACCGACTGACACATCGCCCAAGCCCAAACTGCTTAGGGTAGAAATTCGAAATTTGGACAGAAGGTTCCTTCTTTTAGGAACGGATTTTTGTTGCTTATAAGGGGAAAAGGGGGAATTTCGTTTGTATGAAAAAATAATTCATTGGGTTTATAGAGGTATGAGGAACATGGTTCCTCCATAGAAAAGGGAGGATCCTCCGGCCAGACGGGTGGGAGGTATCTGGTGGGCTACTGCCCGACGATTGACGTCGGGACGTTGGATATACTCAATTCTTTATTGCATTCCATTATGTATTAAATAAATGGTATAACAAAGTAAAAGATCAATATGGACCCTGTTGGGCTCAGCAAAATTAGGAGAGGAAGAGGGCTAAGTAGCAATTCAATATTATTATAAATTATTAGATATGTTTAATTGGGTGTATAATCACTACATAGTATAAAACAAAGTCGCTTTCTCTGTCCCTATATCCCTATGTATAAACCGCATCAAAATTTTGATGCGGTTTTTTTTAATAGATATAGTGATTGAAGAGGAAGGTTTATATGTATAGATAACCCGGTTTATACACGTGCGAAGCCGGGGCGGGTCGCTAGTAATATTATAAAGAGGAAAGATTTGTAATTTTATATATTTGTATGTAACGAATAAACTTAAAAACTACTGGACCGATTTGAAAAATTCTTTCAGCAATGGATAACTACATTATCAGCGAGTAACATAGGCTATATTTTATCCCCGTACTCCCACGGGAACGGGAACTACGCGGGTGAAACCGCGTGACATCCGCTAGTTATGTATATATTGTAAATTATTAGGTTTGTGTATTTAAGCTAGTCGCGCGGTAAACTCTGTTTGCAGCGTTGAAGTTCTCAGGGGAAAGTACGAAATTCAATTCTTAATAACACGAAGAGTTAGTGTTATTATAAAACAAACCATAAGTCAATGAAAAACCAAAAAAATAAAATAAAGGCCATTTCATTTATTATGATTACAGGATAAACAAATTGAAAATAAAAGCATACTCTATATAAATTCATGTCCACAGCTAGCAGCCAGGCAAAAAATCATATCATAATTTTTTTTGTCATAAAATTTATTTTATAGGTTTACTCCAGCAAGAAAATCTCTTCTAGAATGAATTGAGTTCAACGAATACTTAGAGCGTAACCTGCTGTAAATGTACGCCGAATAAAAAAATTGTGTGTGCTGTCATTTTGGAAAAAAAAAAAAATACGAAAAACGAATCCTTGTGGAGTAACATTGTTCCAGCAAGAAGATCTTAAACGAATGACCGGAGAGAGACATAAACATGGGCGGGTTGCTTATATTTGTTCGTAAATGTGCGCCGAAAATGTAATTTGTGCGTCTTAAAGTTTTGGAAATGTTTCATTTCCTGCTGGAATAACGTTTAGCAGAAACTTCTCTTATTATTCATTGAACTCAATTCATTCTAAAAGAATTTTCTTGCTGGAATAATGGACACATTTTATAGAAACACGAATCCTAGACATAGACACCGATTCGATTGGAAAATTATATAAATATTAATAAAATGGAGTCCAGTCTAATCTCTCACACATGAATATACTTTCTGCACTGTACAACATATTCAACACTCCCTCTGTATTTATTAGCATAACCAGAGGCAATTAAATAGTATTGCATCAAATAAAATTAATCTGCTCTAAGCAACAACTGAATAAAATTTAAATATAGGAACAAAGTACATTATAATTTTGTCTATATAATAATAGTCACCATGACATTCTATAATATTTCCTGGAAGACAAAAATAGAATAAAAAAAAGAACTATATAAAAATCTGAATTATTACAATACAATTGAATTTAATATTAATCACAAGACTACTCCTTTGTTAATTCTAGTCAGTTCCATGTCAGCCACAAGCAGGATCTCATCCCACTTGTGAGACGGTGTGTGAGGTGGGCTTGTGATACCAAGCTTCAGTTCTTTGGTGGAAGTTGGAGTTGTGAACTCCAGTTTCCGTTTGGACCGTCCAGGAAACACATGGCAAGCTGTGTTCTTCTGCTCACTGTCCAGCACTGACAGAGGTGTGATAGGGGACTGAGTGGTCCCTACTGTCTTGTCACACTTCTTCATCTTGTGTGGCCCCACATATTTAAAAACTGGTTTCTTTAATATTAAATTACCTGATACTTTTTCAATGAGACCAATAGAAATAAATACATTGGCGATGTCATAGAGTCTCCTCACTTTGGACTTGTGTTGGCGGTCCTGCTGCTCCGGTGTGAGGACAGTCTTATTTTTACTGGATGTGTCTATCAAGACTCTCACAGCCATCTCCAGGTTTATTAGAGTATTCTGTGGAGGAAATACAATATGAAAAGGACTAACAATTTTATTATTTTTAACAAGCATAATTTTATTTTGTTCATAAATACTCACAGGAGGTTCTACTAAAAACAGCATGAGGAATCTCTGTGCTAACACTCCCAAAGTCTTATGTTTGGGTGTTGGGGGCTTGGGAGCCTTCCCACGCAGCGCCTCTGACAACTTGAGATGCTCTCCTTGCTTCTTCAGCATTTTCAAAAATGAATTCAGCCGAGATCCTCCATGCCAAAGATATGTGTTCTTTCTTTTATGAACTGCACACTGCATAGCTTCAAGTATGTTTATTATGTCATACATTCGGCGCTTCTCGACACCTAGCCGGGCTGCAGTGCTATCCAGTTGTATTTCCACTGGACCATCGCCATGAAGTGGATACAGATTGAGGAATCTGTAATAATTTCCAATAAGTTTAATATTAATATTTGATTTAAATTCCGTAATCTGCAGTTATAAGCGTATGTATGTTTACCTGTCACATAATATTTGAAGGGATTTTTCTTTTCGGTGTACAGCACTTGGTGGCGGTGTGGGATATTGTAACGCGACATTAGTCAGTAACTTGAGGTTAGCAGTCGGCGACACATAGTTGGCTGAGTTTGTAACTTCAGTAAGCACGCAGCGCTTTGGAGTACAAGTTATGTTGTCATCTTCATACATCGTGCGATAACATTATGTAAAAATCCTATTTTACAAAATATTCGCGTACTTTTTGACAGTCAAACAAATCCAGTTGGCTTATTTTGTATTAAAACTTCAATAATAACAAAGCGTAATAATAAAAAAAAAACATGGTTTAAGTTTAATTTAGAGTAAGAAACGATGGTAAATCATTGAAATTCTATAAAAGTAACCTCACGGTAAACAATTTTGACAGTAGTAAATTGCGCGCGAGGCTCGAACTTAGTACGAAACTCGAAAAGCCGCTTTTGCTTTTTTTACGTTTCGTTGTTGCATGCTACATTGTAAAAGAAGATAATTTAAAATAATACATTATTATTTTACTGCAAAGTTATTTTTATTACAATTAAAGCAGTTGTTTTTAAAAGCTTTTGGAATAAAAAAATAAAAGTTTCTTTGAATTTTTTTTTGTTTGGAAATGTTACTTGTTAGTATTAGCTTGGATCTTAGCTTGGATAATGGAAGTAATAATATTTTAATTAATTTATAGATCTATACAAATAAAATTAGTAACTAGCTAGTAACTTCTCGATATTTTTATTAATGAAAATAGTAATTACTTTTCTAGTTCTATACAAGAAACGGAAGTCTCGACAAGATAGTTTATGGACTTTATGGTAGGAAATTCTTTTTTTTTTACTTGCGTCACGTCATGGCTGGCATGAAGCTTGATTACTTTTCTTGCAAAAGTGAGCTTGGTTTTCTTTGAAAGTGGAGGTTTCTGCCAATGTTTTGACTTTTATTTACGTTTCGACCAGTTTTGACTCAGAACTCAACATGTTTGGTTATTTCTAATAAAAGGAAGTGTTCGTTTGAGGATATGTATTGTTTGCTCTAGAGAAAGGTGTAAATCCATAACAAAATGAACGACGGGGATTGGATATGCAGTGATCCGAATTGCGGAAATATCAATTTTGCACGCAGGGTTTCATGTTATCGATGTAATAAAGAGAGACCCGACGCTTCCAAAGCGTGTAAAAAGAAACTAGGCACAGAAATAGGAAAAACTGCCGCTGAAAAGTCTCGTGGTTTATTCAATGCCGATGATTGGCAGTGCAACAAATGTGCTAACGTTAACTGGGCCCGGCGTCAGACTTGCAATGTTTGCAACGCACCAAAATACGGAGAAGTAAGTATCTTTTTGTTTTAACTTCCGAACTAACATGATAATGAGATATGTGATTCGTTTCTTATGCATGATTCTAGGTGGAAGCTCGCACCGGTTACGGAGGAGGTTACAATGAGCGCGGAGTTGTGGAGTACCGAAGGCGTGAACCATCCTCTGATGATGAATATGACGAATTTGGTCGAAAAAAACGAAAACGTAAGGCAGACTCTGAAGACAAAGAGAGGCCAGTAAAGGTTTGTACTAATATTATTACTCTTACTTCTTTTGTAGAAATTGCCATGATAATGCTTGCATTAGTTAAAATAACATCTCTTCTAATTAAAATGTAATCACAAAAATAAAACTATATTTTTGAATATCATTAACACCATCTTGTAATAAAATATCTGTCTTTTCATTTAAGTTCAATAATGACAGCTTTTTTGTGTAAATTTTTTCTTTTTTAACGAATATTCAGGGAGTAATGGATTTTGAAGCTAAGAAGACTTGATGTTATATTATAAGTGCAATAACTTTTGAAGCACATCATTATTAAAGTGGAGATAATTTTTCCTGCCTTCAGGTTGGCATCACTGAAGGAGCAGTATTCAAAAACTTGCCACCAAAAGTGCTGCAGAAAGAAACAAATAAAGGACATAACATGCCAGTCTTTGGTCCAAACTTATTGATGAACACAAGTAATACAAATGTGAAAAGAAACGGCAGTCTTAGTGACAGCTCCGTGTGCGAAGTTCCTTCACTCACAGAAGCAGCAGTCAGTAGACATCAACTAATACACAGTAAAAGACAAGATTATAATATGTTGCCGTCCTACAAGAAAAATGGTGCACAATCTAGAAAACGGTTCCTAAGTACTAGTGACAGAGACCAATCAGGTTCATCAGGCTATGAGCGCAACTCAAAGAAGAGTAAACTGATAAACACAGATTCTCCTATACCTAAAATGTGTAATCCTGTAATGGAAAATAGCGTTTCTTCCACAAAAACTGAGATGGTTTTCAAATTAAACAAACCAAATCCAGCTGAAGATTTTCAAGTTACATACACTATTGAAGAAAGAGTAAGGTGTGCAGCTTTTGCCATTGCATACAATAACTGCAAAATTACTGCTGACAAGTTTCAATCATTATATGACAAACCAGCCCCAGATTTTAAAACAATCTTTACATGGAGACAAAGGCTTATGAGCACAGGCTGTTTAGATGATTCACATTTAGAAATAGAGAAATCTTTCCAAACAAAATCTGCAACTAATACTGACAACACTAATACTAAAGAGACAAAAATAGTTTGCAAATTGCCAAATCCTGATGAAATAATCATTCCTTCAGAGAGTGAAGAAGAAGAGGAATGTAGTAAAAATTTGGAAAAATCACGACGAAGTGTAAGCATTGAAACTTTGTTCATTGGAAGCAACACAGAACAACAAGCAGCAGGAAGCTCAGCAAGTACTGTGGATGGGAGGGGTTCACAAGCAAGAAGTTGCTCGCAATCCACACACCAACAATCCTGTTCAAATTCTCGTGACAGCCAAGATTCTCACTATCCAGATACTGATTCAGAAAAAGGCTCGAAATCTGGTAATACAAAAGAAGTATTGAAATCAACTAATGTATCAGCAAGGCAGTCAGTCCATGGTTCTGATTCAGAGTCAGTGTCATACAATAGTGGGGAAGATAATTTCTTATCAAGAGTATTTGGAGAGGGCAGAAAGAGACGGAAAGTAAAGAAACGCACTATTCCTGCTGCAGTACCCAAACTTAATGATTATGCTTCAAATGATGTCAACACCTTTGAAGGATATAGTACTGTTAAAAAATCAGAACAGTCGCCTTTGGTGACTGGTAATATCTACACAAACAATTTGCGTAATATGAATACAAGAACTCGCCAAAATATCGACGTTGATGGTTGTTCCAGTGAGTATGTTCCTACCAAAATAGGGTCCACAGCTAAAAAGAACTACCAAGAGTTTAAAGACAATGTTCGGAAGAAAGGTTATTGGGCAAAGGGTAATGGATCTTCTTTAACAATAAATAGACATAATATGTCAATGGATGTTATTCATAAAACAAAAGGGATGCCAAAACAAACTGTTGAAGAACCAGTCAAATCTGTCGGAATCCACCAATATGATACTGTGCAGACTAAACCTATGAACATTCAGGCTAATGATTTCACTAGAGTCAATATCAAGAATATTACCAACACTAAGTCCTACCTGCCTTTTGATAAACCTATCCTGACAGATAAAAATATCAGTTTAAAAGATAAAGCTTCTGAAAACACTGATCGCATATTTGCTCAAGTGCAGTCAAATAATGTTTCAAGAAATAGAAGCATTTTGGATATTTTTGATATTAGTGACCCAGCTCAAAAGAGTCCAGAAAGAAACAATGATTTTGACAAGTATGATAACATCAGAAGAATGTATGAGAATGAGTGGGATGAAGATGATGAAGCACTCTACAAAAATACAGATTGTGAAGAAGAGCGAGCAGCGCCGGGTCGGGCGACCTCGCCAACTGTCTCAAATAGAACTCAAAGTCCCACTTCAGACATGCTCTACACAACAGAGAAGGACTCCCAGCCACAAGACACTTGTGAGAACAAATCAATACCAGACTTCATTAAAGATAAACATGACTTGCTCTTAGATATGCTAAAAGATTTTCAAAATAAAGAAATAAGTCAAATGGTATCACCATTGAAGCATCCACCAAAGTTGCAATCCGCAGAAGACAACAATGTGTATCAGAAGTCTTTAGCAGATACAATCCCAAATATTGTCATGACTGGATTTGAACCAGTCTCTAATCTACCTGCTCATGGACCTGTTCCAATGCCAAATCTTCTTATGACTAGACCTGACCCAATTTCGAACTCTTCCATGGTTACACCTGATAGAGTTACAACTCCTGCCATGGACAGATTTGATTCAAGTCCAAATCACACTATTAAAAAAACTGATACAATTCCAAGATATCCCATGGACAAACACATTCCTATATCCATGAATAGATCTGACTTGATTTCTACTCATAACCAGAATAGGCCTGATCCAATTCCTAACCTTCTCATGCCTGGAATTTCCCCTATTCCAAAGCAAAGCATGACCAGTCCTGATTGCGTTTCTAATGTCAGGATAAACACATCTGATTTGACATCAAATCTTATGACTACACCTGAACCAAATCCAAACCTTTCCCGACCTAATCAGGGTCTAAATCACATGATTTCTCTATCAGACTTAACTCAAAATCTTACCTCTAATAGACCTGAACCCATTTCAAATCTCCCTATGATCACAGCTGATCAAGGTCCTAATCATACCATGACTAGATCTGACTTAAACTCAAACCTTACTATGAAGGTACCTGATCCAATTCCTATTGAATTATCAAATGAACTTTTACGCCTATCGGAAGGAAATGTTGATTGTGAGGAAACACAACATACTTCTAAAACTATAAGTCCATCAAAGCGCGTGCATATCCTTGAAAATATTACAATTCAGCCAGGTTTACCTCATCAGAACATCACTCCATCATACCAACAAAATACAATTCAACATGCAAGTCCTAAGGCAGTCCAAACAAATAATACAAAACTCGTTTCATCAAGCCCAAATGTTGAAAAACAAGACACACCTGAAAAATCACCAGAAAAGGAACAACCCATGGCCCAACTAGATTTTTCAAATTTATTGGCTGGGATAAATACTAACACTCTGCTATTAGCATTGCAAAATCTTCAGCAAATTGCACAGAATTCTTCACCAAAGCAAAATGAAGAAATCAGTACTGATCAGCAAAGTACAGAAGAACAGGCTCAAGTTGCAGAAACGATTAATTTAACAAATGATGAGGAGTGGGAGAAAGAATCTAATAGAGATGGGAGCATCGAAAGACAGTTGGAGCAAATGGATGGATGTACTGGTGACACTCCTTTTTTAAGCGATATTTTTGACCCGGGCCCAGTAATTATACCACCCAATATAGTAAGAAAGTTGAACTTGAACATGCCAAACCTCGAAGGAGATGGAACCGACACAAATTCTAATGAAAATGCACCTGTTATAGGGAATTTTAAAAGTTTTGCTCTGCCAAAACCTATATTATTGAATAGGTTAAAACTAACTGTGAAAACTGCCGAGAAGCCTACGAAAAGCTCTGGCAAAAGGGTGAAGCGAAAGAATAAGGTTTGTATTCATGATTTATAAAATAACTATTCGGAATTTGAGGGAAGTAATTGAGAGTTAAACACATTATTTTTGATTTTAATTTTCGCACGTTGTACTTCAATTTAATTAGCGAGGGTTGGCACAAAACATGAGTGTTGTGTGCTGGTCTGGCCGGTCACGTTGATGACGTTGATGCATGCTTGTTGCAGAGCAAGCCGTCGCCGGCGCCGGCGCCGGGACAGCCCGCGGCCGATGAGGACGACGACGAGGAGTCGGGCGACGAAGCCGACCTCTCCAAGTATGACTTGTGGGGCAGCGACGCTGAACAAGGCAACTCATCTAAAGCCGGTCAGTACGGTAGATGAGTTTACTATTCTGAGGACCGGCTTTACTAGCTTTAGCCTGTGACTTCGTCCGCGTGAAATTTCTTGTTACACCTGCGTCGCATCGCCTGCCCGCGCTTTTACTTCGTTTTTGCTTAGGGTTCTTGCTGACTTTCTCATTTTACCCGTTTTCTAAGGTTCGTAGCGTGATGTTAACCTTCCTCAAGAATTGGGCTAGTAAAACAAATAAAAAAAAATTGACTTATTTTTTTTGTCCTGTTTAATGCTCTTACAAAATGTTTTAGAAACTGTTGAGAGTTGAGAGTGAAGCGGTTGTCGTTATCATAGAATTATATCTATGGTTTCCAGAAAATGCGGAAAAAACAAAAGATGGCGAGGGTTCCAAAGAGGGCGGGTCTGACACTCAGGAGGATAAGAATGATAAGGTGTCCCCAAACAACAAGAGTAAGAGAAGGTTGGTCTTAGATGTGGGTAATTATTTAACATTATATTTAATCACTCAGAAGGGTTTCAAGATTACTACCATTTAAATTAATTTTACTGTTCTTTTTTTCTGCAATATTGTGTTTAAGTATCAGCATTTAATATCTACAAGTATTTTTATGCATCTTAACTGGTAGTGCAGTATCTTAAAAACATCTATATCTTACTGAATATTCGAATGAACATTAACTGTTTGTGTCTCTCAGGTCTAGGAGCTCCTCCTCATCATCAAGCTCGTCTTCGAGCTCCAGTTCTAGTCACAGTTCTACAGCGCCTCAAAACAAGTGAGTCCTTCCATTCAATTTGTTGTAAAATCACAACCACATCAATATTCAATAGGTGTGGAATTTGTTCAAAAAACTTGCTCAAATCTGTATTATCATGAATGTTATGAACGCTGCTACATGGAATGATGGTAAGTACATTCCTCATTTAGTAAATAAAAAAATACCTACCTACCTAGTGTCTGAAAGCATATTATCTTTTATGAAGTTATCCATGATAATACTGTTTTTGCTTTAAGACACTGGTTTTTATCAAAAAATGTTGTGTGTAACAGATTCGACGATTTCAACTTGAACAGTGAGCGCGAGTCCCCGCTCCCGCCCAAGGGTCGCAAGTCGCGCTCGCGGTCGCGGTCGCGCTCGCCGCGCTCGCGAGCCCCCACTCGCCGCAAGTCGCGGGACAGCCGCTCAGCAGGAGAGACCAGGTTCATACCCCCTTTTAAAGTAGTTAGAAAATAGAAGAAAAAACCAGAAAATATTGATCAAGTAATATGCTTCTGCGTTATATCATAGTAATTTCTAGCACTCTACAACACTCGTTATGATTAAGCGCTACACGCGTGATATGATAAGGCAACTCGGGACGTATGCCCCTTTTAATTACTACAAGCTCTGCACAATTGCTTTGCGAAAACGCTTGCGATGATGCAATGTGAGGACGATAAACGACGATCTGTCGATGTATGTAAGCGATGTCCAATGTATCGACGATATTTTCAGCGTTTAGTGTAACCTTCCGGGATAATGCGCACAATAATGGCAACATATGGGACTTATAAACTTGCGAAATGAGGTTTTACTGCACACCCCTGCTTACCCCGTCGGGAAATACAGGCAGGATGGTATGTTAATACTAACATCGTCATCACCAGGAGCCACGAGTCATCGCGCGACAAGGATTACTCGCGAGAGCGCGAGCGACGCGACCGGTCGCGCGGCAACCGCGACGAGCGCAAGGAGCGGCGCTACAGCCGCGAGGGCGGGAACCACTACAACTCGCGCGGCCGGCACCGCTAGCCGCCGCGCGGAGGACGTCGCTGAGTCCTCTACTGTGATGCTATAGGCCTCGGAGGACACTCGTGCATATATAAGTGACCGCCCTTCCTTTTTGCTAAGTGAGCCAGTCGATGGCGCGTGCGTTCAAGGCGATTGCGGCAACACGTATTTTACAAAATAGTCGTAACTCATATGTATGCAGCTCTTGTGAAACTGATAGTATGTCGTAAAATAAGTTTTTATAATTAGTTAACAGTGCCGTTTGGTAACAGTTGAACTTTTTAAACTGCTTTAGTTCTACAAAAATAATGCAACTGAATCTTTTCGAATGTGTCTCCTAAGTTAGTGACGGATTTCATGTTTTTCCTAATTTGTAGGTAATAATAACTATTGTATATAGCACGAGAATGTGGTAAAATTCAGACAGTTTAAACTTTAAGTATAGTACACACGGGTACACACCAAGCTATACATTTCCAGTATAAGCTGACTTCGCATTATATGGAAATCCCATACAATAGGAGATCAGCTTGATGTGTAGCCGTGTGTACATTGGTGTTAATTGCAAGTCCAAATTATTGAATTGGTAAATGTAAAACATTTTATGTGTTTACTGTTTGTGATACTTGCTTATTAAAAATTCTAAGAATAACATGAATCATGTGTAGCGCACTTGGTAGAAAGAGATCTCAGAATATTGTTAATACAATAGAACATTCTGATTATGTTCTCTACAAAGTAGGAGGTTGCAATAAAAAGTTGTCGTGATTTTGTATTCATCATCCAACATTGTTGTGGAAAGCGATGCATTATATTATAATTCGTAAGGTAGATATAATACATGAATGTAGGTTCAGAATGTCCAAATATAAAAATTTCCAAATTCTAGAAAATTGTGAGAAATTAATAAATAACTGGAAATAAAAATGTAAAAAGTGGAGTTGTTATTTAGATTTAGAGTTTGGGATTTTAACATTGACTCTGTGGGACTTGGACGAGCCCAAACATAGTATACAGTTTGATGTCCATGTTTGATAATATTTATCAATAAACATTATCCTTTTAGATTAGACAATAATATTGCTATGTATTGCTGCTTCAGATTTCAGTCGTGCGTGCTTTTGAGCCCAGTATAGACTAGGGCACCAGTCGCGGTACTTTCTAATACATGGTTTGCTTGCCTAGACATTATAGCGAAAATTGCAACGACCGAGACTTTTTTGTGAAACTATTATTAAATTTCAGGTGTGGACGAAGCGTTAGCTAGCCTCTCTCTGCCGACTCTAATTTACGCCGTTCAAGATCACCGAAATTACCTACGTTAAATTCTTAATTCCTAGGCTTTTGGAAATATTTGCAATACAAAAATTCCTTGACTCATTTTAAACGACATAAATTACGTTAGCCTGGTCCTGCGTAATTAGTTAGTTTACTTTGTATTTGGCAGTTCAATGTTTGACACAGGTCGCTCCCAATAATGATAAATGTAATATTTATGTTCATCGCTAAACCTGGACTTATAAGGGGGGCAGGGTAAATAATATTTTCCGTGTATGCTTGTAAAAAGGAAAGCTCTGTATAGCTGGATAACTGGACGTAAAATATTACGCATATAATAAGTAATTTTATATTGTGTAATAATGATAAGAAAGACTGATTGGTAGAAGGTTAAGAGCCGTGTAAATGAGTTGCCGACGCGTAGTGGGATTTGTGCACATATGTAAGGGTATTTTTTTAGAGGCGGAGAATTTTAAATTGGTTTAAAACACAGAAAAATGTTTTTAATAACCATGAAATTGGCTTTATTTGAAAGATAATTTTATGTCAATTATGTTTGAATATGATTTTGGGCATATTGCTACCGCGGCTGCCACGAAGGGCTAATAACTTTATGATTGGCTAATTTATTCATGAAAACGTTTGACGAACGACTAATTGGCTACCTTGTTAGTGCGATTTGACGCCATTACATTATTTTCTCTGGGGATATGTAGTCGCATGTCTACGCCGATAAAACAGAAATAATTTAGCACTTTGATGTCAACATTCAGCGCATTAATTGCCGAAATACTGCCCGATTTACTGCAAAAAGTTTGTGAAAATTTGCCCTCCAGATTACTCGCATGTACGCGTCAGGCGCGGCGGCCACATTCCCGAAATCGTATTCAAACATTAATGCCATCAAATTATCTGTCAAATAAAGCCATTATCATGGATATTAAAAACATTTTTTTTCCTGTGTTAAATTTAAATCCTCTAAACAAGACACCCTTTACTTGGGTGAAGAATTACATTACTTCAGTGTCAGCCTATCCTTACGCTATCCTTTGACGTGTGATATTGTTTATTTTGTAAATATAATTAATATTAAATACATAATCGCTTATTAACGACTAAAATGTGTCAGATAAATATGTATATCACAGGAAAATTGTTTAATTGTCTTCTAATTGTCTAAATATCTTTTATCCAAAGGTGTGCTGCTCTGAATGATATAATTTTCTTTCAAAAAATTTCGAAGCTTGTCAAAAGACAATTTATTTTTTTGATTACCTAGTGATACGAATTACATCTAAGCTTATTTGGTAATTGATTTACCATTAAAATCAAATAAAAAAAAATTGTTTTATTTTTATTTTATCATAGACAATAACAAAACTACAATTTACAATAAATCTTACGTACATTAAAATGATTAACAATTAATTAAGTACACGATTTATAAAGATTTTTAAAGACTTTATAAAAAAAAAGGATTACATATGAAAATGACGAATTGTTAATATCCATTCAGTTCTTTGGTGGAGGACGCTCTGAAACAGAAATAGGAAAAATTAAATCTGAAATCACATTTAGATTCAGATTTATTTTGCTAACAATGTAGGTACAGGTATAAGATGGTACATCACTAAGTTTTTCCGCTACATTCTACCTTACGGCATGCAAAGTCATAAAAACTAAAAAAAAAATACAGTTTTCAAATAAATCATGCTAATCGTGTCAAGAAATGTTATAATCTGAAAATGTAATAATACTCTTCCCATGAAAAATTGTGTTCATGAACAAGTTAGATACTTTTCCAATACAAACAGCTTAATTATAGAATTAACACTAAAACGGTTGCTTGGAATTGAAAAGAAAGAAAGAATAACGTTAACTACTGTAGCGGTTACACCGCCACATACGAACTACGCATCATGGACATGACGTCACACAAATCGCGCAATTAGAGTTTACCGAGCGATCAACATATATACAAGATTCCGACTTCAACCGTTGGGCAGTTGCCCGCCAGACACAACACCCGTCTGGTCGGAGGATCCTCCCTTTTCTATGGTGGATGAGTGAACTTTATACCATACCTCTTCGTTCCTCATACCACTAAACTAACACCAAAATCCACTAAATTAATTTACACTTAACACTATAGTCAATAAGATTATGCGCGACGGTCCCGCGAGGCAGTGAGATATCAATTGAATAACATAACCCGGACCCTAAAACATGAGGCTGAGCTGAGATCTTGAGAGCTAACTTACGACTTTACTCAAGCTAAGTTCGGTGAATTTTCATTCAAAAATGAACCTTAACTGTATAAAATTGATGTTCATTTCGTATGAAATGCTTGATCACAGTTTTATATGCATATGCACATTAACTTTATACAAATAAGGTTAATGTTCGTATGAAACACTGTGTTTATCTTGAGTAAATTCAAAGTTCGCTATAAACATCTCGGCAATAATTGAATACTTCGTCCCCCGTCAACGTTTCGTCGCTCAGCGGGACGGTTGTGCACGATCTTGCCAGACTACACCTGACAGTAGTCGGCTTAAAAAGAGATAGTCCGTTAGCAGGAAAAACAATGATTAATGTCAATTCTAAATGGTAGCCACACACAGAAATTTGCGCAAAAATCTTGCAGCACACGTAACGATATACCTACTTGCGCAAGCCTAAATTTGTGCAAGTAAATCGTTACATGTGTGGCTACCATAATATGGTTGCGATATCAGAACTGAGAGTGGTGGCAGATTACGGGTCTAAAGAAACCAAAACTTGCGTACCTGCTGTGGGGTCCAAACAGCGACATTCCTGGAAGGATAATTACCCAAATATTAATATTTATTTAAGCAATTGCGCAATTGTGGATGTGATAAACTGCGGTTTTTATCCTAAATTATATTTAAAACTACATCGTTGATAAAAATCGCAATTTCCAAAAAAAATAAAAACACATTCGATAAGTCTGCGCGGCGGTCAAGCTTGATATAATTTGGAAAGGATATAGAATGTATCCTGCATAATTAGAATTAGATCATCCTGTAGTGTGCAGTGAAGAAATATAAACTTATCGTCTAGACAAAAATAAATAATAGCTTTACAAATAGAAACTAAGATGAAACTAACAGCGCTGATGACCATAGGCTTAAGGACTTTGGGAGGCTCGGGCTTCTTAGCAGGAGACTTCGGCGTACAAACCGCCGCGCCACCTTTAAAAACAATGTATCACTGTTTGGAGAAAGTGTTATTGGGTTTTACCATCAGGAATTTCTCAGTAGCACCTGTACCCTAATTACATAATACACGATCAATCGCAATCTGAATCGTTTTGAAACAGATTGCTAATCCATTGCTTCATAAGTTTGAAAAAATTGCTCAACAACGAAGTAACGCAATGAATGTTGTTGAACTGTCAAAATGAAACTGATTAGTTTTAATCATTTACGAAAATGTGTTACGTAATTAGATAGCTGGAGTCTGGATATGTGTCCGTTTGATGGTAATAGGGCGGGGTATTACATGCGATTTAAAACAACAGTCTATAGGTATGTCCCTCGGGAATCATCGCATTTCCGAATACAAACGAATGCTAATTTCAATGTTCATGAATTATTAGATTTATCGTGATAATAATTTGAATTCAGAACTAAATAAGTACTTTATTGTTGTTTTGATTTCCGTGTGAATTTTAAAGAGCTGTAAAACTATTTTCGTGCCTACGACTTTAGCAGCTTTTGTCCCAATTTTAAAATAAATTAAATTAACCCTTCAGGGAAAACAAGCGTGAGTCATGTTGTTTATTAATGTTCTGTAGTAAAAGAAACCCCGTGATCGACTAGATTTTTAACACGTTCAGTGCCGGGATCCCTCCTGGAGGGTTCACTTAGTCGCATCTGGAGCCCTCGCGGAGGGCTTATTTTAAATGTAGGTTTTTCTTAGCATTAGAATACAGCATTCTAAATAGTGAAAATAAAATCTGATGTATATTTTAACAAGATTTATTAGTAAGTAGGTATATGCGTTGGTTTTGAAATCAAAGCATTTTAATTTTTTGTTCACGGTTACAAATGTTCACAAAAAATTTAGAAGGTTGGAAACTTCGTATAGCAACAAAACCCCCTGAAAACACTATTTTACTTCGTTTTACAGTGTTTTATAACACGGTTTTAAACCTAATGCCGTTGATGGTCCGCCATGGTTAACTTTAGCGCAAACGTAATGCCAGTAACCCTCCCGGAGGGTTCACTTCCAATATGTAGGTAATGGCGGCATAGCGTATGAGTTCTATGAAAAGTGGAATCGGTGGAGTCGAAAGTGTTAAATATTGAACCTTAAAATCTGTGTTTTGAGGTTTAAATAACAAAATCAATCTGCCTAGCGTTTTTTCAACTATGGTGGGATCGGCTTCCAGTCCAACCAGATGCAGCTGAATACCAGTATTTTACATGGAGCAACTGCCTATCTGACCCCCGTGTCTGATACCCCTTGGTAAGACTGGCTGTCAGACTTTTAGGCTTCTGACTACCCGTAACGACTGTCAAATGTTTAAATAACAGATGTAAAAATTACTACCCGTAGTTTTTTAACATGGTTCCTGCCATCATTTGTGTGTACCTATAAACTGAACAGCTGGCAACTGGCAGTTTTAACTCTGGCCCTTACATCTCAAACTTCAAACACGTAAAGTTAAGACTTCAGTGTTTTATTTCATAGTTAAAAACCTGAACTATGACAATACGTACCTGGACCAACTTTAGCGTCTCCCGACACGCTGATTTTATAAAGCTGAAATAACAAAAAATAAAAATTAATCTAAAGGTATTAATCAAAATAAAACATTGAAATTAAACTAAACCTACTCAAAGCATTTATTTGAATTGCGCCACTTTACGAGCAAGTGTGTTGAAAAACCATTTATATACAGGTACTTTTGAATTGTCAAGGAGTCGGCCAGGCATAAATATGAAGATAGTTGCCCATTTCAAAGCGTAATAGGTACCTATAGAGAAAGAAGAACGGGCAAGAAACTCCACGGACACTATTATGAATGTAATCTCAAACTCAAACTCAAAGCATTTATTTCAAATAAACCAATTACAGGTACTTTTGAATTGTCAAGGGGTCGGTCAGTCAGAAAAATGAAGCTAGTTGCCCATTCCAAAGCGTAGTAGGTACCTATGGAGAAGAACGGGCAAGAAACTCCACGGACACTCTTTTAAATCAAAATATTGTTACAAAATATTGGTTACATCATTCGTGTTGAATTTATACATGTGAGAACAATGTAGAAAGACGTGCACGTTAAAAGCGTCCGTAATAAAAATATAATAACAATTCAAAAATTTAAATAAATTAAAATAAAATAAACCGTGGCAGCTAAGAGATGACCAGTCCCTACTGACGGCGCCCGTTCACGAACATGACGCATGGATCAGCACCATTTAGCTCAACCATTTTGAAGGGAACTTAATGATCCAACACACACGCCACCATCAGCGAGACATTTGAGTGAGCATGACATACTCTCAGCTGCCAGAGCACATTCAAGTCAATGAAAGACGTACCCAGTAAATGGTAGCTTTATGGAATGTACAACATGGTCACAGTGCTCACACATATGATATGCAATTATACAATACAAAGAGATTGAATTTATACAAGGAAAAGATAGTTTTACAATCTTCAGCAGCTGCAACAATATTTTCGAATGCTAATCAATTAGTTTATGCGCCCTTGTGGAGCTGGACCAGCGCTGAGCCAAGCATTTTTATCAGCGATGTAATCCCCCAACTTATAATATGCTTGGCAGCATAGTGTGCGTTTTATACATGATTTAAATTTCGTTTCGTTCAGTTGGAGTATGTGGGAAGGTATTTTATTATAACATTTTAAACAGCACCCCATGAAGGATGAGTCTACTTTAGCCAATCTGAAACCCGGTTGAACTAATTGGTCCCTATTTCTAGTCCTATAATTGTGTCTATCACCTCTTTTACTGAAAAGACTTAGATTTTTCCTTACGTACATGATGTTTTCATAGATATATTGACAAGGTACCGTCATGATGTTAATATCTTTAAACAGATCCCTTAGAGAATCGCGTCTGCGGAGACGATATATTGCTCTGATGGCTCTCTTCTGCAGAATAAAAATAGACTCGATATCTGCAGCCCGTCCCCGGCCTGTGTCCAATTTTTTTATTTTTTAGTCCGTCTTTCAGAAAATAAAAAAATATTGGACACGTATTTTTAATTTTTTGACGTAATCAAAAGATTACGGCGATACATAGAGTTAAAATGTGGCATGACGTCACGCCGCCGTGCTAGATTTTATACGACGTTGTGACGTAGCGAGCCCCCACTCCCCAACTTTAATGCGTGTTTTCTAAGTTATTTTTGATTAATATGATAAAGCAAAAAATACGTGTCTAATGTTTTTTTATTATCTGAAAGACGGACTAAATAGAATTTTATTTTTTTTACCTAGGAAACTACCCTATTGTTACAAAAATATTAGTTACCTACATCATTAATGTTGAATTTATAATGATAAGTGGGATAGATGTAAAAAACACGTAGGTACTAGCTATGTGCATCCAGAGTAGGTACAGCAAATAGAAAAACCGTAGTAGCTAAGAGATGACCAGTACTAACTGATGGCGCCCGTTTACGAACATGACGTATAATTTTTTAGTGAGGCGTGCTAGAAAATTAGACCTAGATAAGCGAAGCGCGCTCGAAAATAGAAGCATTCTGAACCGGGATTGGTGCAGATTTCATTGGAATTTTACTACGACAATGTAAGAGCGACCGAAGCTAGATAGAAAATTGGAACATCCTGCCTGATTCGTAGGTTAGACTTTCTGTGTGATTTTACTTCATGAATGTAAGAGCTTGAGAGTTGGACCATACCTTAAGCTTGAAGCATTTGAAGCCTTAGTTTAGTAAGCCATAAACAAATTGTGTTCATTTACATATTTTCATTACGTATTAATTCATTAGCAGAGATTCTATTCAGAGAGCAGTGGTGGCCCAGTGGTAACGGCCGCGACTTACGAGTTGTAGGTCGTAGGTTCGAACCCAGACAGGCGCTTTACTTTGTGTAGGTAAATTATTTCATCACCACTGCTCTCAAAACGGTGAAGGAAAACATCGTCAGGAAACCGGCATGTCCTAGAACCGAAAATTCGAACACATGTGACATCTACCAACCCGCACTGGGCCCGTGTGGTGGATTACGGCCCACTCTCTCTCACAGAGAGGAGGCCTGTGTCCCAGCAGTGGGAACATTTATAGGCTGATGATGATGATGATTCATTCATTACGGACTTCTCATCAATGATAATTTAAGGTTTTGGATAATATTGTACCTACGAATATTTGCTTACATAGCTGGGTGCCGCTGCACTTTGGGGATCCCGTATCATTGATACGGCTGTTACGGCGGTAACGCGCCCCTGGTGAGCATGCCAAACTCTCAGCCACCAGAGCACATTCAAGTCAATGAAGGACAGATATTACCTACCCGGTAAATGGTCTATAGTACTCACACCTGCGTCATGCAATTATATCGCTTTGTTTATACAATACCAGATAGTCTTACAATCTTCAGCAGCTCCAACAGTATTGTGGTTGTGGAGCAGGCGAGCATTTTTATTAGCGCTGTACCTAATATTTTCACCAACTTATAATGTGCCTGCCTGAGCGTTTTATACAAGATTTGAATTTCGCCGATTAAAGATTTTTTTCTAGAGCTATCGATCGTCTACGTGTTCCATTACTTCCATTGTTTCCGTGGGTATTCGTAACATCATTTTATTATTATTTACCGGCCTGACGATAGACTAAAAAACCTATATGACAGACGGACACAAAAGTGAGAAAGGTTCCGTTTTTTCTTTTAAGTTTGGAACCATAAAAATTAGGATTCAGCACTCCTGTGGTCCTGTAAAGAGTGATCAAGCAAGCCCAAAAGAAGTGATAATGACTTTAAAAAATACTTACCCTGCCATCGTCACCAGCTGCCAATCCAGAAGATAGTGGGAGTACCTCTGGCCCCCATTGTTTAATGAAGTGGCCGAGCCGTGCGACGCGCTGTGCAGGAGTCGTCGTAGTGTGCGACCCGCCACAGTAGCGGTTGCACAAATGCTTGTCCGTATCCGATCTGTGTAAGGACGATAAATGAAGATACTGTTTAGCTATAAAATATGTCGTATTGAACTATTAATTTGATGTGAGATGTGATATGATGCGGGTCTATGTCTATCTATAATAAGATATTGCTAAAAAGTATTTTTAGTAAAATGTAAGCAATTATGAATATCGCGACTCTAACAAAACATTTTCTAAGAAAACTTCACGGTAGAACAACTGCCGGTGTCGCATCGCGCGTGTGTGCACGAGGCTTAAGAGGGCACCCAATGGTCCAACTAGCGCCACTCCTTTAAAAAAATATTATCCGGTGACAGAAGGTATTATGAATAACGGCTAGTAAGGACCAGCAACAAAATTCGATCTAAAGAAAAGCGGCCACATTCCTCTAGATCGAATTTTGTTGTTTCGTGTCTCATTATGAAACTTTATAAAAGGAATTAGAAAATTCTAGACACACTTACCGAGGGTCTTTACTAGCCGTTATTCATAATACCTTCTCAGTCACGAGATATTTTTTTAAAGGAGTGGCGCTAGTGGATCATTGGGCGCCCCCTTAACGCTGTCGCCCATTCTGGTCGAGGCTTATTCAAAATATGGTAATGGAATCCTCGATACCACGAAGAATGTACCTATTTATTTATTACTTTTTTAATTTTAATTTCTAAATGGAAATGTGTCTACCTGACTTTGTGAGGTTTAGATTGCATCTGTTGCTGCACGTGCTCCCAGTCGTGCAAGTTGCGTTGCGGTAAACTGGTCGCTTGATTCTTACGGATTGTGTCTGTGAGAATACATCATCATAATATAACACGGTATATGTGGAAACTATAGTCTATATTTATACACAGGCAATCCCAAATTATAAAATAAACCAAAGTAGAAAACTACTGTAATGGCTACTTAGGCCGTATTCCGAGTTACGCTAAAAGTGATAATACCGCGAATCCGACCAAAGGAGATGTTTCATTTTCGGCCATAAAGTGTACGTGAATGTAAAAAAAGGAAAAAATTCCACGAATTGAGGAAAAACATTATTTCCTGTTTATTCCCCTGATTACTTCGGCACAAAAAATGTCTAATAGTTTAACAAATTATTGCCATATTCCATCATGGCGTCGTTTTACTTGCATACTGCTTTCGTCTAGAAATCATGTTACATTTTAACATAATAATATCACGTAGACGCAGTGCCGGATTAACCACGTAGCAAGAGTAGCAATTGCTACGGGCCCCACGCGAAAGGGGGCTCCGCGTAACCAAACCCCAGCACGCGTAGCATGACCACCATAGAATCGGGTTTTGTCGTTGGAAGAATAGACAAAATGACAGATTGTGAATCTGTGTGATGAGGTGCAAAAAAATGTTGAGCTCGCTCTTGCATCTTTTCTTGCAAGTTGCTCTTCATTCGTAAAGTTTTTTGAATAAGCTGTTTCAATATAAATAGTGAATAGGTCACCTAAACAATATGATGTTTAGGTGACTTTCACCTAAACATCATATTGTTTAGGTGACTTTCACCTAAACATCATATTGTTTAGGTGACCTATTCACTATTTATATTGAAACAGCTTATTCAAAAAACTTTACGAATGAAGAGCAACTTGCAAGAAAAGATGCAAGAGCGAGCTCAACATTTTTTAGCTAGCGAATCGACGTCGATTTTTTTTAACCTCATATGGTTAAAAAAAATCGACGTCGCTTCGCTCGCTCTTTCATCTTAGTTTCTCTTCCTTCATAAACTTTCGACAAAGTTACTCCTATTTCAGTATAAATGGTCTATAATAGGAAGGCTAGACTATCCGGATGCAAAAAATTGTCGAGCTCATCGGTCGAGCTCGCTACGCTCGCTCTTGTAATCAAGGCTCTCTATTAAGAATTACCTATAATTAAATCACTGCCAAAACCAGCTATTCTAAACAAAAACCCGTTAGCATTGTTTGGAAAAAGTCATTTGTTTTAAGTACCTCCCTACTTGACTGTTTAGGAACAGAACGTATTTGTCTAGAAACAATTATTTGACTATTAGTATATCTTCTAAACTTTAGAACTTAAAATAAACCAAGTTCTACCATACCCCGGCCCCTAGGTAGAATTTGCTACAGGCCCCGCGCTGGCTTAATCCGGCACTGCGTAGACGTCATTTAAATAAATATGAAAGGCATGTATTTCTGTACTATTTTAAGATAGCTTTCTTATACAACTTTTTTGATTAAGTAGAAAGTGTGATTCATCATAAAATAAAAAAACTGCTTTAGTGGATTGTAGATTTGTAGGTACTTCTGGACGAAAATGGCTAGCTGTCGATGGTCGTATTTCTCCTGACAAACGTCAAACATTTTCGGTTTTTATTTTGTGCCCAAAAAGTATTAGATATTATAGAAAAAACCGGCCAAGTGCGTGTCGGACTACGCACAATGAAGGGTTCCGTAGTTGAGATGAATTTATTTATCCCAAGAACAAACGTAACATTTATTCCAACTGCAAATCCAATACCGCGAATGTGTAATTTTTTACGTTTTTTTTAAATTGCAGGATCACTTATTTGAACGTGTAGAAAAAATAAAAATCTAACACCTTTAAACGAGCAATTCTTGTATATATGTATATATTATATAACCTGAATCTCTGAAACGGCTCCAAGAATTTTTATGAAATTTAGTATGCAGGGGGTTTCGGGAGCGATAAATCGATCTAGCTAGGTTTCATTTTTAGAAAACGTCGTTCAAAAAAAATAGTCGTCCATATATTTTTCTTTATTCAAGTAACAAGGACTCATTGTGTTAGTAAACTTATGAACTTTAGCTTATTTTACCAGGTCACTCAGAAAGTTTTGTAACTAACAGTTTTTGTCTATGGGATACTGGCTGGCGCTCAGAAGCACCATATCGTCTGCAAAGCTAATATTATTTACACAAATACCATCTATACAGTGTGAGTTTTCATAATGTGCACATATCGAAATGAGGGAATCTATGCTTAATTTTACCGACGGAAAAATTATAAAAAATTTTTTTTTTGTTTTTTTTTTATTCATAAATTTTACAATTATTGTAAAAATTTATGAAAAAAATACAGATTTGTACTAAAAAAACATGTTTATTTTCAATTGAGGGTAGTTTTTTTTCTCAATTTTTATTTTATGTGGACGCCTACTTACTTCCAATCATTATGGAGTTTGTTTCATCACGATAGCTGATTCAGTTTAAAAGTTACACAGTTTTGTTACATTTTTTTTAATTCCATAAAAGTATTAAAAAAATATTTAGATTTTTAAAATATTTTTTCTGTCGTTAAAATTAAGCATAGATTCCCTCATTTCGATATGTGCACATTATGAAGAATCACACTGTATAGCAACCCACTCTGGTGCTGCTGAGCTCGCCAATCCTGCCTCACCCCGCATTCCAACCTGTATGGCCTGGAAAAAGTTCCAGCCCATCGTACACTATTGATCTGGTTACCATAGGTACCAATATTTAAAAATGTTTTTGAGCTCCATTGGCAACCTATCCTTCTCCATCTTTCTCCACAATACGTCATAAGCAACCAGATCAAGAATGAGAATGAGTCGACCAAGCTAGCATAAATCGGCGTCCCACGCTGTGTATAAGTATAGTATGTGACAGTATGCTTAAGACACAACACTGCACTTTCTGTTGAGAAACCACGCCGAAACCCGAATTAGCTGTCATGAACATTTACAGTTTTATTTATTTGTGTAATATGCAGACTGTCAAACACTTTTGATATTGATATTATAGTAGCTAGAGAGATGGGCCCTATTGGATGCCGAGCGACGAAATGTAAGTTTGTACGCACAATATTGAGAGATTTACCGTGTTATTTTAAGACCATAGACTTCTTATAGGTTTTCCTGTAATCTATGAGTAAAGAGCCATACTATGTATTTTTTTGAAATTTTTTGGTCTTGTAGTTTCGGAGATAAGGGGGGGGGGAATGGTCAATTTTCATTGAATTTCTTAAATATCTTTAAAAATGTTTATTTTAAAATTATATAAAAAATATATTTAAGATCCTCGCAATAAGTCCTTTCATTTGATATGTCACACGGTACTGTTAGCATAATTTTTTTTTTAATTTTCTTGTTTGCCCCCCAAAAGTGACCCCTATATTCAATTTTTTTTTATTTACGTTACACATTCGTGTTTGGGTCACAAAAATACATATGTGTACCAAATTTCAACTTAATCGGTCCATTAGATTCGGAGTAAATTGGCTGTGACAGACGGACAGACAGACAGACACACGAGTGATCCTATAAGGGTTCCGTTTTTTCCTTTTGAGGTACGGAACCCTAAAAACAGTCTTTATTGTATTTAGGGGTTCGTTTCCGAGGTTTTCTAAAGTGTACATGTTATGGCCGGAGTCCCATACAAAAATGAAACGTCTCCTTTAATACTTAGTCACAAAATATAAGGGTTATTGAGTAATAATTGTGACTTTGGATTTTGGTTGGATTCGCGATATTATCACTTTTGGCGTAACTCGGAATGTGGCCTTAGTTTACACCTTTAGGCCCTTCCCTTCCCCAGGGCCGAATAAGGACAGCGGCAACAGTGGTGCTACTGAGATCGTCTATATATCAAGTGTAGATATTAAATTAGTGAACCATACCTACAGGGTGGCAGGGACATCGACGTGAAAACTGTTACCATGGATTCAGTAGGTAGATAGGTACATGACTCTGAACCCCCTGCGATGAAATTTTTCTTCGGTTATTTAAAAAAGTCAGCTGTTCCGTACATTTTGACCGCGTAGGTATTACACTTTTCTATGAAACAAGTTTTTTTCAATGGTTTAGAATCATGTACTGAATCCATGGTAAAAGTTTTCGCGTCGATGTCCCTGCCACCCCGTATTTATGTGCTTGGAACCCTAGCCTCCTATATCTACAAGCGAATCTCAACTCCGAAACCCATAGGACATAATTTACTATGGTAGTATAGATAGGTACATACCTAATTCATAACTGAGATAGGGTTTCATGGACAAGTTGGCTGGCAGCGGCTTAGATGGTTGCGGCGGGGGCGCATCCATCGCCATCACAGCCTTCGCATCACACGATATACAATTGACATCCCTAGCGAAACGAAGCACATTATTATACAAGTGGCATGAACTGTGTAGCTTACATATTTGGTCAGTATTTTTTAATTCCATTGAGATTGAGACTGGAATACCTACAATACCCTTCATCATCATCATCATAAGCCTATAAATGTTCCCACTGCTGGGACACAGGCCTCCTCTCTGTGTGAGGGAGTGGGCCGTAATCCACCACGCGGGCCCAGTGCGGGTTGGTAGATGTCACATGTCTTCGAATTTTCGGTTCTAGGACATGCCGGTTTCCTCACGATGTTTTTCCTTCACCGTTTTGAGAGCAGTGGTGATGAAATAATTTACACAAAGTAAAGCGCCTGCCTGGGTTCGAACCTACGACCTACAACTCGTAAGTCGCGGCCGTTACCACTGGGCCACCACTGCTCAATACCCTTAGGTGTCCTTTTTTCTGAAACAACAGAGCACATCGCAGGAACGTTAAACCGGACCTCAGCAGGTACCAGGAGTTGAACTATGAAAACTGCCTTTACTTCTACGAAATAAAGACTCTGTCTCAGTGTTAATGGGGTCTTGCGGTAGACCCAATACCACCATACCTAATGTAGGTACAGGTAAAACCAGAAAAGGTAGGTGTGCGCTTCGGTAATCTTCGTGTTTCCGAATTAGATCGAACGTAGCGCCATAGAGTAACCCTCCACAGAGGCAAAGCTTCCAACTTTGGTCCTGCCAATTACTTCCATGATTGTAAGTTGTAACAGCTCTAGGCAATGAGGTATAACCTCATTGGCTCTAGGTATATAATAGATATCGCGTTCCAGCAGCCTTGTGTCCACGCGCGCCTCAAAGAGATGTCAGCAGAACTGACGGGGTCCGCTAGGGCCGATGCCTGCCGGGGTTGCAAAAAAATCCGAAAGGGAGATCGTGGCCCCGGCAACATGGCAACTGAAGGAACACGGGTGGGTTTTAGTCAGTTAGAGTCTGACACGCCCTCCCGCTCAGCCCAGAGCGGGAGAAGTTATTTGATAATTTCCCACACAAAAAAAAAGGTTTTGAACATTATTAAGGTGGTCACCTCAGTAGTCTCCTCTTAGTGCCCGCAGCCTCTGCTTCGCGTCGCAGCGCGGCCATCTGTTTCAGATTATCTTGGAGCTGCTTCAGTTTGTTATTAAAGAAGTCCTTCACAGGAGACAGCTCCATCTTGTCCAGTTTCTGCTCGATCTCGCGCTGGATGTCATCCAACGCTTGTTGCCAAAGAGATTCCTAAAGGAAAACAATGAAGTTTTTCAAGATATTGGCAATATGTTCGATAGATTCTGAAAGGAACGAACATTAAAATCAAAATATTACAAAGCGTTTACATTGACCAATGTAAACGCTTTGTAATATTTTTTCTAGCAATAAATTTTTTTATATTTTATTTTTATATTTTATATTAATAAATAGGTACCTAGCACACGTAAGGACACGTTCATTTTTTGCTTATTGATGTGAAAGCTTCTTTAGGCGCGTTGGGCATTTTTGAGCCTCACCTTATTTTTGTAAACGCGATTGTGCTCTTTATATAAATTACGGATCAATGTTCTGTGCAAGTATTTTTACTTTAAAGGTTTTGCAATTATTATTTTTTTGTTAACGCGATTGCCTCTTTATTTAGATAAGGTTACGGACCAATGTTCTATACCAGTATTTTTCTTCCACTAAAGCGATCTTGTTCAAAATTATTGATGCTAAGAAAGTACCTAGTGACATAACGCCGGGACTACAATTGCGTTATATCCATATATCATTATCTTCGGATAAGACAACAACTTCGGATAGGTACTTATCGTCGAACTTGTCTTACAGATAAGTTCGTTTGACTTTTTAATAACAGGTTTGAATTGACGTGAGGTACAGTTTTTGATCACGAACAATTTTCTGCTATGGCTGAATGAGTTCGTGTAATGAGCGTCGATGACCTTGCAGTTTGCACATTGTAACATTCAGACGCTTGTCCTATATAAATACCGGAACGAGTTGAAGGTATCACGGCACCTTGTTAACCGGAACATTAATTTTCGAGTCTAGTTAGTTGATGAACGACAGAGATACCTATTGTTCTAGTACTACGGCTCGTAGTAGGACTATGTTTTGGAATCGATGTTGCGTTTTATATCCTAAAAAAAAACTGGTAGGAAATATGCCAATAATCACAGACCTGCACGTTAAGTTTTCCGAGAGCATGTTCCAATCCTTTGGAGAGGTCATCGCAGGCGTTCTCGAATTGGTCGTGGGAAACCTTTCGTGCCAACATGCGCAGGTCAGCCTTGTCTGCTAGAGCTTCCACCATATCCTCGCGGTCCAGCTTGATGACCTTCAGCAGTTCAATTTGTTCCAAAAGAGCCTGAAATTATAATGTGGGCTTTATTTG
The DNA here is from genome assembly GCA_963680765.1 of Agrochola lychnidis. Lineage (NCBI taxonomy): Eukaryota > Metazoa > Arthropoda > Insecta > Lepidoptera > Noctuidae > Agrochola > Agrochola lychnidis. Next base: position 16,784,532 of record OY796850.1, on the reverse strand, counting down.
AAGTGCCTTAGGGATTAAGATCGGAGAGATCGAAGTTAAATGGTGAAACGATCCCTAAGATAAGATTATGATTTCAAGGGATGTAGAGGCACACTCACAATGACTCGAAAGTGTATGAAATTCAATTTAAATCTGTTCCAAAATTAGCCTATAATGTTCCCACTGCTGGGATACAGGCCTCCTCTCTTTGAGAGGGAGTGGGCTGTAATCTACTACGCGGGCCAAGTGCGGGTTGGTAGATGTCACATAATATCTTCGAATTTTTGGCATGCCGGTTTCCTCACGCTGTTTTCCTTCACCGTTTTGAGAGCAGTGGTGATGAAATAATCTACACAAAGTAAAGGACCTATCTGGGTTCGAACCTACGACCTACAACTCGTAAGTAAGTCGCGGCCGTTACCACTGGGCCACCACTGCTAATCTTATGTCAAATTTCTAATACAAACGATACTTAATTGTTTTGTTGGTTTTTCAAGCACCATTTGTGGCTCGAACTATGTAAATAAACATCAGAATTTCTGAAGCCAGGCAAGGAACTGAATTGTGGCGAGTTCTTACGTCGATATGGTTCTGCCGGTCATCCTTCTCAGCGGCGAGGTTTAGGGCCGTCTCGTGGACCTGCTGCAATTGAGCCTGCATGTTCTGCACCGTTGTGAACAGGGTCATCAAACCTGCAGAATTGAGTAGTAGGTATCTTCTAAGATATTGATGAATCAGTATGAAGATTGTATTAGTAGGTAGGTAGACTGTGGACTGTATTCAGTTAAGACCGTATACTACCTACTGGAATTCAGAAGTAAGTAGTTGCTATCACTAACTTGCCAAAAATACTTATAACTATTCACCACCGCTTTTAAAACCAGCCTAGTGCCAAGTGTTCAAATACGAGGTACGTATGACTGCTTTAGCCGACGTTCGCACGGACGTAATAGCATCGCGGCGGGATTTTATCGCGCACTGGATTTTCAACTTTCGGTGTTAAACTGAGCGTTGAGAATCCAACGCGCTGGGACGCAATTTCGTCCCAGTTGAAAAAACACACTGTTGGATTTTCAATTCTCGGCGCTAAGCAGAGCGTTGAAACTCAAGTGCACGAAAAAAAATCGCCGCACACAACTTGGCACCTAAATCATTTAATTTAAGGTGGATCCGCAAGGGTTGCTCGCGAAATTCAAATTTTCTTACGTTTTTTGCAATTTCCAGGTCCGTGTCAGGTTCCCGACCATAACAAATATGTATGTATACAATTACAAACATTTGAATAATTAATACATATCTATCTCTAAGTTAGATTTGTTCTATTGAATAATTTTTTCATGAAATCATGACATTTGAGAACAAATCTAACTTCTAATCCATTACTTAGCCAGACCCCTCCGTGCCTCGGAAAGCACGTTAAGGGGACGATAGCTGACTTTTAATGATTTTATACTGAAAATGACGTCTGAACGAGTAGTGTTAGTGATTTGGAAAAAATATATGTTAAATTAGAGCATTTTCTTAATATTTTAATATAGGCATATTTTTGATTATGTTTATATTACATAGTGAAATTAATTTGTAATGTCTAATGCGGATAAAAAACTGAGAATGACGCAAAATCCATCAAGCGTATTTTTCTGAAAACTTCACCATATTAAAGATAATTAAGTTACTGATCTTTTAGTATACGTGTTTTATTAAAATACCTTTTGTTTTACGTGTAATAAATTAATAATGCGTCTAATTTGGGACAGCGCTCCTTGATGGGCGAGTCCTATTACTGGCTGGACGTACGACGCGTTGCGTGAGCTCAGTACAGAACACGCAAGCTAACCATTCAAGGTCACTGTCATATATCTGCGTCTTAAGCCTTTGGTCCCGGCTGTCATTCGTAGATCTTTGACAGTCGTTATGGGTCGTCAGAAGTCCAATATATTGAGTATTGAGTATAAAGTCTAACTACAAGGTCTTATCAAGGGGTGTCGTGTTACCCAGTAACCGGGTTGTGGAGGCCAGACAGGCAGTCGCTCCATGTAAAATACTAGTATTCAGCTGCATCCGGTTAGACTGGAAACCAACCCCAAAATGTTGGGAAAAGGCTAGGTAGATTGTAGAATAATTTCATTTTGTTTTTTACTTTACAATTTACGAGTAGAATATGTACAGTCGACCAATCTTCCGCAAGCTCACCTTTAAGGCGATAATCGCATAAGTCAAAGTCAAATCATTTATTTCAAATAGGCCCATGTATGGCACTTTTGAACGTCAAAAATTACAAAATAATAAAATTGATTCTAGTCGCCCCTTCCAAAAGGTAGTTTTCGTATGGAGAAGAATGGGCAAGAAACTCCACCGTTACTCTTTTAAAATGTTTTACAATATTGTTTGTATATGTACGTACATTTGTTAAATAATTATTATATGTGAAGACGATGCACCTAGAATAAAAATGACTATACCACAATAGGTAAAAACAATTAAAGATGAAGCAACGATAGATAATTTAATTTGTGCATACCATGGCTTACGACTCGATCGCCCGATGCTTGCATTTTGACCAATAGGATGCACGAAGCGTACTTTAATCGTGTTCGTATTAATATAATGATGTTTAGAAGTGTGACATTCATAAACAAATGCATATTGTCTCTAATTTGGCGAAACTAGGAAGGGGTGTGGTTTGTCACTAGCTGCGCTGCCACAGAAATATTTTCTTAACTGAGCATGCTTTAATGTTGTCGACTGTAGTACCTACCTATATATCTATTTATGTATATTGATTAATATGACAAAGGCGCGTTGCAGTTTACCTTGCAGATCCTTAACAAGATCTGGCGATAGCTTCTCGCCATCACCACCCTTGCGTGCCATTTGTTTCCCTAAATAATCTAGTTGATCTTGGAGTGAAGTCATCTGTAACAGAATTACAATTTGTTTAACGATGTACGCTAGCTAAGGATCAACACCATAATTGCGTAACACTATCAATCACAATCTGTTTCATGTTGACAGTTCAACACATTTTTCGAACATAATTATGAAGCAACGATTTAGCAATACCTATGCTTCAAAATGATTCAGATTGTGATTGATCATGTGTTACGCAATTAGGGTGCACGTGCAGTTTAGTTATGGCACGGCCCCCTCAGTCTCACACGATATTAAAGCTCTTGCAGACCGGCGCGATATCGCGGGCGCGACAGGCAGCGCAACTCTTGTCGCGCCCGCGAAATCGCGCTGGTCTGCACGAGCCTTTAAAAGACGTAGGTAGGTACCTAGTCTAGTTGGTAGGTACGTCTTTTTAAATCGTTCTCACATAAAGTATAAATTCAACATTAAGTAATTAATCCAAATATTTTGTAGGAATAGTGTCCGTGGAGTTTCTTGCCCGTTCTTCTCCATAAGAACCTACTACGCTTTGGAATGGGCAATTAGCTTCATCTTTCTGACTGACTTTATGACTTGATTTTTTTTTAAATAAATCCTTTGAAATCCTTACTGCTACGAAATAAAAACGCTTTTTAAAGTCAAACTGATAGGTTTATAAAACTTCTGATGGCAGTACCTGGTCTTGAACTTTTCCTTCTGTCTTGTTGGCAGTTTCGCAGCACTTCTTTATTTCATCTTCCAGGCGAGCGAGCTTCCCCAGCAAACGGGCTTCTAACTGAGTCAGTTCCGCTTGCATGGACACTAGAAATTTTTTCGTTTCGGTTAGCATGACATTTTACCAAACGACTATTATAATTCTTGTTTATATACCAACCATCAATTCTAACGGCGGCTGTACACTCCTCAACTCTTGACCGAGTGCTCTCGCGAAAAAGTCTCAAGCGGGGGGCTTCAGCCCGAGTGCGGCCATGTACACTCTCGCCTTGTTCAGTTGAAGTTGTGAACCTCGAGAAGATGGACGCAGACATTGAACTAGCTTCTCTGTCAGTTAGCGCAAGTAACACTAGAGACACGAGAGTGTACAGCGACGCACTCACACTGCCGCGAGATCCTTTGACTCGGGCACAAAAAACTGACACGGGACGGAGAGCGAGTGAGGAACGATGAGACACCGAGGCGTCAGGGCCGGATAATATACAGTAGTAAAGGCAACTGCCTAGGAGCCGCGCATTGGCTAGGGGCCCCGCAAACCGAGTTCTTTTAAAAAAAAGTTTCATCAAGTGAAAATTTAATTTGAAGGTTTGCATCCTTAATGAAGAGAATATTGCCTTGTTTTTTTATATTATACATGTCATATTTCAAATTATTACAGAATGATATTCGATTTTTTGCTTGTTTTTTTATATTAGATATGTCATATTTCAAATTATTATTGAATGATATCCAATTTTTTCGCGGCGATTCCCCAGCTGTCGCTTATAAGTATATCGTATCGAAGGCTTTAGCCAGATCCAAGAAAATACCAATTACCTTCTGCTTTTTATCCAGGTTGGAGAAGATGTTAATGGTTAGGTCTAGCATAGCATTATTTGTGGAGATTTCGGAACGGAAACCATATTGCGAAGAAGAAAGAAGATGATTTTGCTCTAGGTACTTAACCAATCTGTTATCAGGGCCGCGCCGCCCATATGTGCGAAGTGTGCGGCGCACACAGGCGCCAGGGCACTAGGGGCGCCGGAGGCGACCCTAAGACTTGATTAAATGACAGCGCCAATTACTGTTTTTTTTTTTACACAAATCATGAGGCTTTGGCTTAGATTATGAGTACTAATAACATAACATTCATCATAGTTGAGTATCGATGAGTAAGCACAAATCTCCAAGACAAAATTTGAAACAAAAAAAATACGCGGCGAAACGAGTACTTCCACTTTGCCCCACCAAGCCGCCCCACTGGTGGGGCAAAATGGAATGCCTAAAATTTTGCAGTGGAATCTGCCCCACTGATTCGACACCAAGTCGAACCAGTGAGGCAGATTCCACTGCAAAATATAAAATACGAGCACCTACACAAATTCTAAGGTGCCAACCCTAGTGGGGCAGAATCCACAAGATTTCAAACTAGTGGAATCTGTCCCACCAAGTCGAACCAGTGGGGCAGATTCCACTGCAAAATTTTAGGCATTCCATTTTGCCCCACCAGTGGGGCGGCTTGGTGGGGCAAAGTGGAAGTACTCGGCGAAACAGGACGTCAAAAAAGAGGCGCTTCATAGGTTTCGCACACAGGCGCTGCCGAGGGTCGGCGCGGCCCTGTCTGTTATTCATGAGCCTCTCAACTAATTTTGAAAGTGTAGGCAAAATTGATATAGGTCTGTAGTTATTTTATCGATCTCTATCCCCACCCTTAAGCCCCTTATTCACGATACATCCCAGTTGTACGTCCGCTCAAGGCTGCAATGCTGGACGTAGCATATACACTATCGTGCGTGCATCCAGCATGCTGACGCATGTAATCTAACGAATTAAATGAGTGCACGTGTTTTATTTATTTAAATGCCATTAGATTTATAAAAAAAAAAAAATAGTTCTGATGTTGTCAGCAGCATCAGAGAGAGGATAAAATATAGGAAAAGGTTTTGGATGAAATTTTATTGTCATAAACGTGCAGATTATAATCAAATGAATAAAATCATGAAAGATTTGAATATGATAGATTTGCACTTGATACTTTCCACAGATAAGGGTTAAGTATCTTTCAATAAATCTAGAAAGTGTCTCGCGATCCATTTTGACGTGCAGTCACCTTGCGACACAAGTTCTAAATACTGAATCTGCTGTACAGCAAGTTTATAAACGATTAACCACGCACGAACCACGCTCGCTCTGACGTACTATCGAAGAAACGCATATCTGTACACTGTAAGGACTATTCTTGCTTGCAGCACTCGGCCGCTATGGTATCGCTTACCTACAAAAAAAAGGGTCATGTGCACGGGTTTTTTTTTTCAAATTGGTTAGATATGCGTTACGTCCGCGTTGTGCACTGTCTACCGCACGACGATCGCGGTGGTGGGGGGTTTTCTCAATCTATGTTTTTCGGAAACAAAGTGGTGGTAAAATTAAACGAGAGTGGCTCATGTATTTTCCATTTACTAGAAAAGTATAGTGTTTTCCATGTTTTCTTTGTGGAGAAGCTTAAAGCCAAACGCAATTTCAAACTGGATTTTCTGATTGAATAAATGCATCGCACCGAATTGTATTTTATTGTATTTAATAAAAAAATACGCGTACTTTCCTTTCATTTCTTTAATTATTTTTAGTTAGCGTGATGGCGTACCTTCGTAATGTAAATGTAATAGAGTATCATAATAATGACCCTGATTTTTCATCAGACGATTCAGTCGCTGATCCTTCTTTTGTCGCCCTCTCAGACATAACAAATTTGAGGCCATTATTTCCAGAAAATATGGAGTGGTTTCCCGAAAGAGAAATAGAAGAAAATTCGAAAAAAAAACGAATAAAAGAAAGCGGAAAGGAAATACAAACAATTGGCAAAGAATAAAAAATAAGCGTCAGAGGGTGATGGGAGAGGAGTGTTCTATGTTATGGGGTTTGGTTTCCGCATTTAGTCCGTCAGGTGTACCATTGTGCGTGGGGAGCGGAGTGTATTGGATTTAAAAAAATGACGGTGTTAAATATGTTCAAAATTATGTATAAAGGTGACAACAAGGCTATTATGCAGAGCAGAAAGGAAAATATTCAGGAAGCGTTTAAATCTCAAACAGGACTTTTAATTGACGTCGTGAAACAGGGTCTCGGTACGATTATTGATAGAAATACTATTTTTTTAATACTCTGAAATTGTAGCTTCGATCACTGGAGTCAATCAGGATTTGATAAAACGATTTAAAATTATATTAGAGGCAATTTCTTCAGGTCACCCTGTAGATACAATTAAGTTTAAAGACTACACCGAAGCCACCATGAAATTGTACGTTGATTTGTATACTTTATTGGTATTACATGCCTGCAAGTGTACATAAAGTTCTTGCTCACGGAGCAGCTATCATTGAACATTTGGGTGTGGTGCCGATTGAAAAATTGTCCGAAGAAGCTGCTGAAGCTCGAAATAAAGAGTTCAGGAGATATCGTGCATATCATTCGAGAAAATTCTGCAGAGAGGCTACGAATGAAGATATAATGAATAATTTATTAATCATCTCTGACCCACATATTATTATGTCAAAAATACGTCACAAACTATTGCGAAAACACAAATCCCTCACAGAAGAGGCAAAAGCTTTGCTGATTATTATATTACGGAGACATTCGTTGACGATAGCGATCTGGGGGCTTACCACCAGCTCATAAAGCAGTATTATTTTAATATTACTTCAGTGTGGGAAAGAGATGAAGTTCTACAGGACGTATAGCTCCATCTCTTTCTCCCACTAAAGTAATATTAAAATAATATTGCTTTTGAGCTGGTGGTAGGCCCCCAGGAGAACTTAGATTTTTAAATATAGACCCATTATTGCTAATGAGTCCGAATTGGACTCTTCTTATTAATTGAATGATGCAATGATGTCACAGGACGGAGAACGTTTGCTGTAGTGGATTAGGCCTACTGGGGATACCACTGATTTAAAAAAGCCGGCCTAGGGCATGTCGGACCACATACAATGAAGGGTTCCGTACTTAGGATGATTTATCCCAAGAACAAACTTAACATTGTAGTTGAAAAACATGGTCTCCCATACATTCCAACTGGAAATGTAAGTTTGTACGCACAATTTTGAGTGATTTGCCATGTTTTTTTAAAACCATAGACTTCTTATAGGTTTTTCTGTAATTTATAAGAATAGAACTACTTTCTGTATTTTTTTCAAATTATTATGCTCAGTAGTTTCGGGGATAAGGAAAAATATTGAAAAAAATTTACAATATTCATATTTTTTTTTAAATAACTATAAAACTATTTAAGCTATTTTTTTATATTTTTATATTGACACCCTCATAGTAAGCCCTTTCATTGGATATGTCACACGGTACAGTCTGCGAAACATTTTTTTCCAAAACAGTTTGCAAAAAAAAAAAACAATATCACAGAAGCAAAAAATAGGTTAATAATTTGTCCTATTCAAAACGCCAATACATTTTTGAGAAAATTTGAGAATTACGAGATAATCATGAATTTATGTTTTTGTTCATACAAAAAAAAATCTTCAAATATTCATAGCATTGAAAATGATGGGTAAAACGTAAAGTCATAGAACAAATTATATTGTAATGGTTAGTAGATTTCATTTGCGTATTTATTTTTATTAAATAGACCAATTTTTTTTGTTTCGTAAGTCCTCTACGGTTTCATTTTAGCCTACCGTGTGGCGTGAGCGTTGACTAATGTGCGGCCGTCATTGCCCCCTTTTCCCCTGCGCACATATACCTAAGTCGCGGAACATTTGTCTCTGTCAAACTATAGTTAAATAAAGCAGATTCTCAAATATTTTGGTACAAATGGGTTATTACTTGCTGCTGATTGATCGGCTCCGATCTTTGTACTGGGTGACATCCTGACACTGGGTTCGGCTGTGGTACTGGGTGCGGCCACGGTACTGGGTTTGGCCATACTACTGGGTACGGGTACGGCCACGGCACTGGGTGCGCCTACGGCACTGGGTGCGCCTACGGCACTAGGCGCGGCCACGGTACTGCGTGCGGCCATGGTACTAGGTGCGATCCTTGCAGCGGATGCAGGTGTTTCTCCCATTTCCAGCGGTATCAGTTCTATCCTTGAGGGTGGAGGAGGTGCAGGTGCCACTGAAAGTATTCTTGATTAGTTGCCTACCGTGCTGCTGGTGAAAGAGTTTAAAGCACCACGTGCTATCGTTTTCGGCAATAGGAATTTAGGTACCTACACATTGCATTGTAGCTAAGTTTTAAATCATTTAAAGATTTTTTTGTAGGTACTTACCAACCTATTACAGAATGTAACAATAGCCCTTATATTCATGTAGATAAAATGACAAACTCCATTCCACCGTCTCCCACGAATATAAGATTAAGCTGCTAAATTCAATAGTTTGTAATCGCGATTCTTAGGTAATATATCCCAGGACGTTGCTAATAATAATACCTGGGAATTTATACTGGTAACATCGATGACAAGATAAGCGTTTATTTAGGGTCGAGAAAGCTAAATGGCAAGCGCTTTGCGTACCTAATTCAAAAGCAAAAAGCGAGCGATAATAAAATAGAAAATTAAATTTATAATTTCAAAGGAAAAGGGAGTAATTGTGAGTTTTGTAATTGTATTGTATTGTATGACTGGACCAGGCGCGGTCCTATAATCATCTGCACCGCGATAAAAGTACCAATCGATTTTTCAATAAATATTTTTTTTTAACTGACCAAACTCAGGCTTGACCTCCTTCATAGCCTCGGCGAAGGCTATGGCGAGCTCGGTGAGGCCGTCTCTCATAGTCTGAACGTGACCCAGCAACTGGAAGAGCTCATCTTTAGTTGCCATAATATCACTGTCAAAAGTCTGTACAGGCTGCATCGGAGGGGGTGCCGGACGCGGCGCATCGGCTTTTTCTGGCATTTTCTGTGTCGCACCGCTCCTGAAAAAGAATCAGTTAGACAGCTTTGAAAAGACAGGTCAGAATAAGTTAGGTATACTTCAGAAGCTTAGAGCTTAAATGACCAGAGACGGCTTCACCTTACCTCTACTTCACTCAATTGAAAGCAATTGTAACTTACGGTGGGGCACCTAGAATCTTGTGAATGGCAGCCGTCTCTCCGATTAGATCCTCAATGAGCGAGCTTAGTTTGCCGATGCCTACTTCAGCAGCGTCCAGACGAGATGCCACGTTCATGTTGGTCCACATGTCTGTGATAGCCTTCAGATTGCCTTGTGATCTGTGACATATCAGTAATTAGTTACACAATTAAAATCATGGTGTATCATTATGAGATACCTAAATGTGACGATTACATGTATTGGGTACCACGATGTAATAAGGTACCTACTTATGTAATGATATTAAATTAAATTAGAAAGAGCTGAATTCAGTGCATGTACCTATTAGTGATGTGCCGGGTATCCGTATCCGCAGATATCCTAGGGAAAACAAGATCAGGGGGCCTACCACCAGCCCAAAAGCAGTATTATTTTAATATTACTTCAGTGGGAGAAAGACATGGAGCTATACGTCCTGTAGAGCTTTATCTCTTTCCCACACTGAAGTAATATTAGGCCGTATCAGTTATTTTTGGCGGATCTTGAACGGATCTTTTATATTAATACATTTCATTACGTATATGAAATTTTAAAGATATGTAGCAATGAAATACTGTTAACTTCAATCCAAATTAGTAAAAAAAAAAAATATATCATATTATTATTTATTATAATTCAAGTAGAGTAAGTACCAGTAAATTAAGTTATAAGGTAGTATTAAACTATCTTTGTAGTGAGATCAAACCTCTAATAGTTGTGCTATGCTAATTTAAATAATTATGTGAGTTAACACATCAATTAAAACTATGTTCTTTTCAAGAACTTAAAAAAATATACGTCATAATTAATATTGAGTAATGTTTAATTGTATTTCAAAAAGAGTAACTTGGCAGCTTTGTCCCCCAAAAGTCAGTTACGATGAGGATCATAAATAATTCCTGCTGAATCTGAAGAAAGTTGAGATCCGTATCCGTATTCGCGGATCTAGACCCTTATGATCCGTATATCATTTTTTTTTACGATCCGGCACATCACCTACCTACCTACAGTAGAACCCGTTTAAGACGATTTCACAGGGACCCAATTAAAAACGCGTCTTAAGCGAGAAAGCGTCTTATACGGGATAGGGGGTGAGGGGATAGTGAAAAATAAAACGTAATACACATACATAGTATGATCTAATTTCGTATATTCACTGTGTTTGATTTTTGGTATGTGATTTTTCATCAAAAACTTTCAATATGTTAATTTTTTCTTGAAGTGACAATGCCTTTCGCTTAATTTGGCGCGGGAGGGCCGGACGCTCACGACCGCGCACCGCTAAGACAGACGCTCGCCGCTGCCGCAAGAGACAATATACGTGCGCATGTAGACGTAATTCGTATTAAGCGTTAAGAACTGACGTAAAATGACGAATTATGCGAGTTTTAAGCGTGATCGTGTTAAGCGGGTTCTACTGTATATATATAGTTCGAGGTGAATTATAGGTTTTGATATGCTGCAATGATTTGTGCTAGTGCAAGATATACTGAGCGGAGTAGGTTGCGCAGTCTGCCGAAGTCTTATAAGCGCCCGTTTAAGTATCCAAAGTATACACGGGGACCTGGTCAGATGTTTTAATTGAACTTCCACTGATTTATCCATCATGATAAATGTTAAATGTACCTGACTTCTTGCAATATTTCCTCGTTCTTGGGCGAGGTTCCATATACGCGATCCTTAAGGTCTGCAACAGTGTTCTCTAACAAGTTGAACTTGCTGAGTGTGACGAGGGACAGCTTCTCCACGGACGGTCCGCGTCCTGACGGTGCAGTGGTGGGCCCGGGTGCGGTGGTGGGGCCGGGTGCGGTGGTGGGTTCGGGTGCGGTGGTGGGGCCGGGTGCGGCGGTGGGGCCAGTTGCGGCGGACGGGGTGGTGGGGCCGGGTGCAGTGGTGGGGCCGGGTGCGGGGGTGGAGACTGCTGCGGGGGACGCGGTGGTAGCTGTCTTAGACAAGACCGTCCCGGGCGTCCGCGTCGTCGCTATGGAGGACGGTGAGCTGGCGCCCGGTCCCGTCGTACGGGGGGTAGGCGGTAAGCTTTGTCCAGTACTTTTCGGAGCGGCAGAAGGCTGGGTGGGCGCGTCAGCTAATGCCAGAGAAAAAAAAAAGAAATAATAAAAAAAGTGTTTTATATCAGGCAAAATACCCATGTACAAAAATTAAATAAATTGTAAAAACATTAAAAATTAAAACATGTAGGTATGTATAGGTACCCATAGTTTTCAAAAAACATAACACAATCTTTCGTCATTATTTTATTCTCGTTTAGGTGAACAGAAATCCAGTTCACAAATATGGGACTTGTTAGGTTGCACGAGACAACCCTCAAAATGCTGTTACTGGAGCGTCTCAAACTTTGCCAAAAAGATGCGACCCTCGACCTGATGATGGCGTAAAAGTCCGGGAAACATGCTCGAGGCACTGCAGTATCTTGGCAGTTTTATAAGGGTTCGGTTAGCATCATTGTCCTGAACCCTTAATGAACTGTACATCTTTTTTGTGAATAGGTTTCAAAAAGAAAAGAAAGAAAATACGTTTATTTGCGGTAAACATGATGCAAAGAAAGAGAAAAAACTACGTAAATAACAATTCGGCGGAAAATATGCGTCATATCCACGCAAAACGCGGCTCAGCATAATGCTGCGACCCTATGCGAGACAGAGCCCCAGCGTTGGTTTTTAGCAACAGCCGGCGTTGACATGATGACGTCAACAGGACAAGTTTGATCATACACAAGGTGGCTCTACAGTTGATGTTAAAATATATTTATATTCTTAATATGCTAAAATATATTTATATTCTTAATAAGAAGCGACCAATTGGAACCGTGCACCTAGCTTCTGACGTTTCATAAGTGCCCTTGTAGGTTTATGTGAAATAAAATATTTTGATTTTGAATAATGGCCCAAGAGCCCGCGACAATCAGACCTTCATTATTTTATAAAAGCTGAAAGTTTATCTGCGTATGTCCCCAATACAGGTAAGAACGATCCCCGAATATGAAGTTTGGATCATGGTGGTTTTGGCAGGTAACGTGTGCAAAAGGTGTATAAAATTGCACTTAAGTTACGTTATAGTATAAAAGCTGAATTTTATATAATGTTACTTGGGGAACTATCAAAAAATGTTTCCTCAGTAGTCAGACAGTTTCTATGGTTTTTACATCTTGTCAGACACATTATTAGAAGTCAGCCATAGGTGCGAGCGCGAGGAATTTACAACGTGTTCCTTTTGAAATCCCATAACTTCAGGGTATTAATCGGACCATGTCAAAGAATCAACTGGCATATGTATTTTTTTATTTTTTCGTATAAAGTCACGATTATTTATGTATAAAACACCCTTACGTGAAATACGACAACGTCGTAATTTTCTTAGCTTTAAATATGAATGATTGGTTTGAATGAAAATTAATTACTCGTACTTATCAATGAAACTTAGATCACATATCGAGAGTCTCAAGCATTCGCCTGTAGTGTAACGGATTGGACAAGGTTTTTTGTTAGGTAGGTACACGTAGAATGGCTATGAACATAATAAAACTATTTTGATTTCTTACTATCAAAATAAGTGTTCCCAGAGTTGAAAAAAAAACAGTATTTTTTAATTTTATAAAACAAACAATTAAAAATGTTTTAAACAAGAGCTTTTTTTTAATTTTTTTTTCATTGAGCGATTTATCAAATTTATTATCAACACAAATCGATCAGGCCTAATATAATTCATTTCTAGACAACTTTAAAATTTACCTGAAGTACTAAATAATAAACTATCTAATCTGTGAACATACTTTTTTTTTTGTAATCAGTATAAGTAGGTATGTAACAAAGATACTGAACCACCTAGAACACTGTACGTTCAGAATTGCGAATTCCGATTCATCGACCCCCTGTAACTTCATTGTGGATAAAGCTAGTAGCCTGAATTTTCAGTGACCAAGAGGGCTTAGTAAATCTAGGTATATCCCCAAATTATATTCAATTTAAACCAGTAGTTTAAGAACGATTGCAGGTCAAAGTTCCTTCCCAGAGCGGGAGAAGTTATTTGATGATATCCCACCCAAAAAAAAAAAAAAAAAAAGGTCAAAGTTCCTTAATTTTGTCACTGACTTAACCTTTCAACTGTCATTAATGAGACACAATAGAATTTTAATTGTTATCCACCTCAATGAGGCGTCGTAACAGATGATGAGATAATTTTGATGATCGGTGATTGAGTGAGTCAGTGATTGTTCAATCATTTGCTGACTCACTCAATCACCGATCATCAAAATTCTGAGGTTTTGAACACAATAATTAGTGTTTGGCCTATAAAGCAAGGAACAATTTTAAAATACCGCAATTTAAGTCCCATTTTCTAGATAAACGAACTGCATAAGTATCTTTGTAATCGCATATTATTTATATAGGATTATAAAGTTACTTATGCGGTTGTCAAATTAAACTGCATTGAAATTGAATGAAGAAGCAACAATAATTAGGTATAACGACAACCTATGCCGCAGATAGACACACAAATCCACAAGACTTAGTTTTTAGTCATAGCATACTTAAGCATAATCAGCCTATCATCATCATCATTATCATTTCGGCCGAAAGAGGTCTGGACGGTTGCTTGGGGGACCAAGCACCGCCACTTCGAACGATTCTGTGCTTTCCACATCCAGCGGATTCCTGCGGCCTTTACAAGGTCAACGGTTCATCTTGTGAGAGGCCTTCCAATGCTATGTCTTCCGGTACGTGGTCGCCACTCCAGAACCTTTCGACCCCATCGGCCATCCGTTCTGCGAGCAATGTGCCCTGCCCTTTACCACTTAAGTTTGGCCGGGCTATGTCGGTTACCTTGGTTCTCCTGCGGATCTTTTCATTTCTGATTCGATCACGATAACTCCAAGCATAGCCCTCTCCATTGCCCTTTGGGTTACTTTTAGCCTTCTGATAAGGCCCATTGTGAGCGACCACGTTTCAGTACCATAGATCATCACTGGCAACACGCACTGGTCAAAGACTTTCGTCTTGAGACACTGTGGTATGTGGGACGAGAAGATATTGCGTAGCTTCCCGAACGCTGCCAAGCCGAGTCGGATTCGACGATTGACCTCTTTCTCGAAGTTGGACCTACCTAGCTGGACAGTTTGTCCTAGGTAAACATACTCGTCCACAAATTCGAGCGTAGCGTCTCCGATCTACATGTAACACCCCATGGGCATTTGACATGACCTTTGTCTTGTCCATGTTCATTTTAAGACCCACTCTTTCAGAGGCTCTACTGAGGTCATCGAGCATTGTACTGAGGTTTTCCATGGTCTCAGCCATGATAACTATGTCGTCGGCAAACTGAAGGTTAATGATATACTCGCCATTGATGTTGATGCCTAGCCCTTCCCAATCTAGAACCTTGAAGACATCCTCCAGTGCAGCGGTGAACAGTTTCGGAGAGATAAAGTCTCCCTGTCTCATACCTCGCTGCAGAAGGATAGGTTTCGTGGTCTGGTCCTGGAGTCGGACTGACATAGTGGCGTTTTTGTACAGACACTTTAGCACGTCGATGTACCGATTGTCGATCTAGCACCGTTGAAGGTACTGCAGCACAGCCCATGTCTCGATCGAATCGAAGGCTTTCTCGTAGTCCACAAACGCTAAGCAGAGAGGCAGGTTATACTCTTCGGTCTTCTGTATGACTTGCCCCAGCGTATATATGTGGTCTACGGTGCTAAAGCCTCTACGGAATCCGGCTTGTTCGGCACCAGTTGTTGTAATTAGCCTATATGTAACTATAATGTTCCCACTACTGGGACACAGGACAACTAAATAACTGAGAGGGAGTGGGCCGTAATCCACCACGCGGGCCCTGTGCGGGTTGGTAGATGTCAAATTTCTGGTTCTAGGACATGCCGGTTTCCTCACGTTGTTTTCCTTCACCGTTTTGAGAGCAGTGATGATTAAATAATTTACACAAAGTAAAGCGCCTGTGAGGGTTCAAACCTATGATCTTATAACTCGTAAGTCGTGGCCGTTACCACTGGGCCACCACTGCTCTCTCCTGATTTTTTGTCACAAATAAGTCTATATAATGAAATTTTCCGATAAATGCAAAAAACCAAGGTCAACACTTTTTTTTTCTTAGTCGTTATTGTCCCACTTCTGAGCAAAGGCCCCTACTCTCTTTCCACCTCTCTCTGTCCAAAGCTTCCAAGGACTAATCTTTCTTAAAGGAGTCCAGATCATCCCGCCATCTCCGTCTGGGCCTGCCGCGATGTCGGCGGGACCCACTGAGTCGTAAGGTCGTCCCATTGATCGTTTGACATGCGGCAGATGTATCCATCCAGCCCAATTCCATTTAAGCGTGGCACCTTTCCGAGTGACATCAGTTATTTTAGTGATGGTTCAGTCATTTTAGTGATGGTTGGAAGTTCAACACATAAGACTGAGTAAATGAAAGATGCACAGCAAGAGATTGCAATAGACTGAACGCACTATTTCACTCGCACTCGCTTGCATATATTCCTCGCGCTTGCACCTACAACAGACTACAATGTGTCTGACAAGAGGTAAGAACTATCGTTACTGTCTGACTACTGAGGAAACATCTTTTAATAGTTCCCCAAGTAACATATATAAAATTCAGCTTTTATACTATAACGTAATTTAAGAGCAATTTATACACCTTTGGCACACGATACCTGCCAAAGCCACCATGCTCCAAACTTCATATTCGGGGATCGTGGGGACATACGCAGAGAAACTTTCAGCTTTTATAAAATAACGAAGGTCTGATTGTCGCGGGCTCTTGCTCTATAAAAAAAACATTGGAAAGTGTTTCATTTCGAATGTTTTTTTTATTGAGAATGTGAACATGTTTCTCTTTTTTTAAGTCTAAAAAATTAGTCTTACTCATCATGACAACAGGTTGTGTTCCAGTCTTCCGTCTACGCTCAACTGAAAAGATAATCCTGATTGTAAGAACGGCTAGTGACATTTAATAAAACGTATTCATAGAAATGTTTAATACTGAAAGCTTACCGACTAGCACACTTTGTTGCTCAGGTGTTGGCGGCTCAGTCGCTGAAAATTTAAATGAACACATTTGAATATATTCATAACGTTTATTAGGTGGAACTAGTCGATATTTTTTCCATACAAATTTCGGGGCGGTTTTACTCTACTGTTTGACATTGTACATCCAAAGTTAAACATGATATCGTTTTGTTTCATTATTAATTTTGTCTGTGCGGAAACAGAATAGCAAAATAAAAAGCCATTAAAAAGTTATGAGTCAACAAAGATTAGTTTTTCTTGCTAATTTTAACGCAACTTTGTGCGTAAGTAAGTAATAAAAAGTGTGTAAAATCTCAAAAACAAAGTCGGCACTGACAAAGCTCGATTATATAAATATATATAATAACTTTATTACAGACTATCCATTACAGAATCATCCATAATAGAAACTATGTTGGTAAACCACAAAAATAAAACAAATGACATCAAATTGACACATGGAGTGCGATCCAGTGTCTTATAAAAGGACCGTCTAACCAGTCCGCTATTACTTTCAGAATGCTGTTGGAGCTTGCTCGGATACGATGCAATATGGAGGCTGCTCTCCTTCTCATGATGGCATGAAAGCCATCAGTCTGAGCCTCCATAAACATGCCGGACGCACTACAGTATCTCGGCAGCCCCAACAACATCCTAAAAGCGTCATTATACTGTACATAGACTGTGTAATTATAGAAGAGTTCAATAAAGTTTATTTTTAATTGATTTATGCAGTGGTTTTTTTATGAAACTCGATTGTCCAAAGGACATTTCGTAATTTTTTACGCGCTTGCTTTAACTAAACTAGTTCGGAACGGTGTTCGTGTGCGTACGAACTAGACGTTGTGCATGTTGCCTAGCATCTTACTGCTCATCACTGATACTATCTCTGTCGGTCACGATGCCTGGTTATACAGTGTGATTTTTGGTTACGCCTACCAGTGAGTTCGAGCCTGCTACTAGTTAAACCTTAAGAGGAGGCTCCCTAAAGCCTGAATTAATATTCTGAAAAAGTCACGCATACAATCAAAATGGAACTTTAGTGTATGATTTACTGAATATTTTTCTTTCCAAATATAAGATAGTAACGTAATTGGAACATTTTCGCTCAATCCATTTTTTATTCTAAAATCGTGTTTTTTTAAAGATGATTTGAAATCAAAACAAGATTACTCGGCTTTTGTGTCTAAAATAATTATTGACAGTAAGGAAATATAGTTTTTTATCCAAATATAAGATATTTTTTCTCTAGATCAATTATTACTTTAGTTTTTTAAACGAAATAAGAATTGAGACTTACGACATTTAGTTCCGTGCTCGAACACGACCAAAGAGCGCACGCGATATTCAACTTTATTACTGATGTGTTAGCGTTTAGCACATAGTGGAGTGGTGGGGTGCATTGAGGCGGAGTTTGCATGGAAATTGTCTTTGGAGTGCCTGGTCTTAATGATAGATCGTCCGGAGTCCTGCCAGCAGGACTTGTAAGTACATTTAAAGGACATATTATTTCGGTATTCCAGCGTAATTAAGTTTTTTTTACTATCCAGATTTTAATTTATTTGTGAGTACATCGTCACTCACTGCTTTTTAGAATTCCGTGGTCAACAAGGAACCCGTATAGTTTCGCCATGTCCGTCTGTCTGTCTATCCGCGGCTTAGCTCAGTGACAGGGCACAGAGTTTTAGTACTAGAAAGTTGTCATTTTATCTTATAAACAACGCATTTGCTTATAACAATTTTTAAACAATAGGAGATTAAAATAAATAAAAATCATTACCGTGCAGCTTCCTATAGTAAAAAAAGCGGCCATGTGCGAGTCGTACTCGCCCATGAAGGGTTCCGTAGCAGCAAGTAACATTGAATGAAAGGTAAATTGCGGTTTACGATTTATGACGTATTAAAAAAAAACTACTTGCTAGATCTCGTTCAAACCAATTTTCGGTGGAAGTTTACATAGTAATGTACATCATATATTTTTTTTAGTTTTATCATTCTCTTATTTTAGAAGTTACAGGGGGGGGGACACACATTTTACCACTTTGGAAGTGTCTTTCGCACAAACTATTCAGTTTAGAAAAAAATGATATTAGAAACCTCAATATCATTTTTAAAGACCTATCCATAGATACCCCACACGTATGGGATTGAGGAAAAAAATTTTTTTGAGTTTCAGTTCTAAGTATGGGGAACTCCAAAATTATTTGTTTTTTTTCTATTTTTGTGTGAAAATCTTAATGCGGTTCACAGAATACATCTACTTACCAAGTTTCAACAGCATAGCTCTTATAGTTTCGGAAAAAAATGGCTGTGACATACGGACGGACAGACAGACAGACAGACAGACAGACAGACAGACATGACGAATCTATAAGGGTTCCGTTTTTTAACGGAACCCTAAAAACGGCCAAGTGCGTGTCGGAAAGGGTTCCGTAGTTGGGATGAATTATTTATCCCAAAAACAAACTTAACATTGGAAAATTATACATATTGGTCCTACACTCCGGGAGCTAAGACTTTCTTTTAGGAAATTTCCACTTCTTTTTAAATATTTTTTTAGATTCAATAAACCTTAATTCGTTTTTGAGATATTTGCAAAAAACCATACCCCCTTTGTTCAAATTGTTTATATATTTTACGAGCGGAAATTATTGTTTTTTTCAAAAATCATCGACATGCTATTCCAAATGGAATGACATCTTGTTCATATTTTTCCGAGACTGCTGAAAAAAGTTGAACGAAAAAGCACTTGTTGTCTAGACTTATGGAAGAACATGTTTATCGTTTGTGCTTGGGATAAATTCATACCAACTACGGAACCCTTCATTCTGCGTGGTCTGACACACACTTGGTCGGTTTTTATTCATTGTTAACTATACAGGTACAATTTTTAAGTGCTTAATATAACCAAAGTCAAAGTCAAAGTCAAATCATTTATTTCAAATAGGCCCATGTATGGCACTTTTGAACGTCAAAAATTACAAAATAATAAAATTGATTCTAGTCGCCCCTTCCAAAAGGTAGTTTTCGTATGGAGAAGAATGGGCAAGAAACTCCACCGTTACTCTTTTAAAATGTTTTACAATATTGTTTGTATATGTACGTACATTTGTTAAATAATTATTATATGTGAAGACGATGCACCTAGAATAAAATTACTATACCACAATAGGTAAAAACAATTAAAAATGAAGCAACGATAGATAATTTAATTTGTGATAGATACATGGTTCTCACATATTTACAAACATTGTAAAAGTAGACGATTTTCCTAAAATTTTACAATTAATAAATCAGTGTGTAAGGAAGTAATCACAGAATGTAAAATCAATGTCATAAAACACAAAGTAATAAATTTTACAATTACATTAGCAACCAGTTTGATTTTGTCTTGATTCTAAATTGTCCTATGGAGCAGGACCAGCATGTTTCCAAGCACTCTTATCTTGGATATAATCCTCTAATTTGTAATATGCTTGTTTACAAAGTGTACTTTTTATATGAGTTTTAAATTTTCTTTCATTTAATTGCAATATGTCACAAGGTATTTTGTTGTAACATTTAACACAGTACCCCATAAAAGATGTATGTACTTTAGATAACCTGAAAAATGGTTGATCTAGTTTATCTTTATTTCTAGTATTAAAATTATGTCTATCACTTATTTTATTAAAGAGATGTGGATTTTTCCTTACATACATAATATTTTCATAAATGAATTGGCAAGGTACCGTCATAATATTAATCCTTTTAAAAAGTTCCCTGAGAGATTCGCGACGACATAGGTTATAAATGGCTCTGACAGCCCTCTTTTGTAAAATAAAGACGGATTCAATGTCAGCAGCCCGCCCCCACAGTAAAATGCCATATGACATAATGCTGTGAAAGTAGCTAAAATATACCAAACGCGCGGTTTCTACATCTGTTAACTGTCTTATCTTTCTAACAGCATAAGCGGCCGAGCTTAGCCGCCCCGCAAGAGATGTTATATGAGGTCCCCATTGTAATTTCTCGTCCAGCGTGATTCCTAGGAAAACTGTTTGATGAATACATTCCAGTTTTTCTCCATTCAATATGATGTCACATTCGCTACTTTTAACATTCGGTAATTTAAATCTAATGCACTTGGTTTTTTTCTCATTTAGTACCAAATTATTTACCGTAAACCAATCTTGGACCTGAAGAATAGAGTTATTCACGTCGTCAAGATTTTGTGACCGTCGATCTATTTTAAAGATCAATGATGTGTCATCTGCAAATAACACCATCTTCGGTTGATTTTGAAGTAATTGGGGTAAATCGTTAATGTAAACTAAAAAGAGGAATGGACCCAATATCGAACCTTGAGGAACACCCATTGCCATTTCAGACCCCAACGAGTTTATGCCGTTCACTTGAACTTTAATCTTTCTATCTTTCAGGTATGATCTCAGTAAATCAAGAGCTGTATTCCTAATCCCATAGTGTTCTAGTTTTAGCAGAAGTGTTTCGTGGTTTACGCAATCGAACGCCTTCGAGAGGTCGCAAAAGATTCCAATGGCATCATGTGCTTCTTCCCAGGCATTAAAAATGTTCTTTATTAGGGTGACACCGGCGTCAGTGGTACAACGCCCTTTGGTGAAACCGTACTGTTGTTCATGAAAGATGGAATTTTTATTAAAGTGACGTAACATTTGATTAAGCATCAACTTTTCAAACACTTTACTGAGAACTGGCAGAATTGACACGGGCCTATAATTGTTGGGTTCCTTACTATCACCGGACTTGAACAAAGGAACTACTTTACTGAGTTTCATGAGATCCGGAAAGACTCCTTGGTCCACACTGGTGTTAAATATGAAAGCTAAATAGGGCGCAATGGTTTCGATGATAGATTTACAGACTTTTACAGACATTCCCCATAGATCTTCTGTTGATTTAATTTTAAGATCTTTAAAAGCTTTTATAACAGCCTGGGGGTTTGTATGCTGAAACCTAAACTCTAAAGGGCATGCTTTTACATTATTTCTAAGTGTTTAAAGTGACAAGTGAGGGGCTCGTGGCTAAGTAATAACAGCCGCACGGGTCGATCCACCACGTTAAGCTACGCTTGCCGGGGTTGGTCCGTGGATGGTTTACATATCGAGACTCCTCCGTGCCTCGGAAAGCACGTTACGCCGTTGGTCCCGGCTGTGATTTGTGGATCTTTGACAGTCGTTACGGGTCGTCAGAAGCCCGAAAGTCTGACAACTAGCCTTACCAAGGGGTTTCATATTACTCAGTTACTGGATTGTGGAGGTCAGATAGGCAGTCGCTCCATGTAAAATACTGGTATTCAGATGCATCCGGTTAGACTGGAAGCCGACCTCAACATAGTTGGGAAAAGGGTAGGGAGATGATGATAACCAAAGTGACAGATTTATATGTAGTTCCTTAAATAGGTTCTTTCCTATAAATAATATTAGATAAATGCGCTCCAACAATAATAATTGGTTATTTGTCAAGTAAGAATACATCTATTTTTTATTATAAAAATTTTGAAATGACAAATTATTATTATTGGAGCGCATTTATCTAATATTATTTATAGCAAAGTTTATTTCAAATGTTGAAAACTTCTGACGAGTGCAAGTTCAAAATCGAGGTCACGGGGTCACCGTACTGATGGAAGGACCAGTTACGTACAAACTGCGTACTAGTAGCAGGACTCACGGAAGTCTTCCGGTAGGACGCAAGCCCGTCTTTCCAGAAGAGCCTCGAGCAGGACAAGTCACCGGGCGATCTATCATTTACTGTCCTAAAACTGTTGGGCAAAGGTATTCTCCGAAGTCCAAAAAGAAAGAAAAGAAAGAAAATACGTTTATTTGCAGTAAATATGACGCAAAGAAATAACAAAACACGAAAATAAAAATTCGGGGGAAAATATGCGTCACATCCACGTAAAACGGCCATCGCTTAGCATAATGCTGCGACCCCATGCGAGACAGAGCCCCAGCGCTGGTGGTGAAATGACCTTGACGCGCACCGCGAGTTAATTAGAAGAGATACACAATTTGTACTTCTTTTATATTTGACAAAAAAATTACTTACCTAATTCATACTTTCCAGGAGCCTGAAAAAACGGAAGAAAATTAATAAAAGTGTAGATTGGGTTGACTTATGTTGTATTTATTTTGGAAGCCTCTCATTTTTTAGGGTTCCGTAGTCAACAAGGAACCCATATAGTTTCGCCATGTCCGTCCGTCTTTCCATCCGCGGCTTAGCTCAGAGACTGTAAGTACTAGAAAGCTGTAATGTGGCATGGGTATACATAATAATCATGCCGATAAAGTGGTAAAGAAAAATAATGAAAATATTTATTTAGGTTATCCCTACACGTAAAGAGGGGATGCTTTTTTCTCGTCTATTGCAAGGTGTAAAAAGGTCGTTCAAAAAAATTGTGAGTTCGTGAACACAGTTTTTTATTTACGAAATATTTAAGCTAAAGTGCTAATTTTTGTTGGTGTCAAGTGTCCCCCCTCCCCACTGCTAGTTAAATGCTTGGTTTTGGATATGTGAAAAATATATAACCAAATTAAAAGGAAAACTTTCATAGCTAAGTAGGCTCTACAAGTTAACGAGTAATAATCGACAAACTTCTATTTGCAGTTGCAAAAACATAGTTTGTTCTTGGGGTAGATTCATCCCAACTACTGAACCCTTCATTGCAGGACTCGGATAACGGTATATTTTTCGAAACGGTTTCCTCTTAAAAACCTAAGAAACGATTTGTTTCGGTTACGTTCGAACGGAACGTTATTAAAACATTTTTGAAGAAGAACAATATTTAAATCGTTCTCGGTTAATAAAACGTTTTTAACCATTTTTGGGTTGATCGATAGGAAACTCGCAACACAACCCAAAACAAAACGTAAGCGGTAAGCGCATTTGGAATCAATGATGAGAATCAATGACAGGTAGGGAGTTACCTACTAAAGACTAAACGAATACCCCTGTATCAACGATGAACTCGCTGATGGCGATAGTCTGGGCGTTTGTGGGTCTCCCGACGGGCAGCGCCGTCATGCTGCCCCGCAACTCCACGTTCTTGCCCAACACCCGCATCTGCTGGGCAAGGCAGTGCAGCACAGTTTGCAGCATGCTGAAGTCCACCACGCCGATCTAAATAAATGGGGTGAAATTGAATTCATGGGCATCCTTTTAAAAGCTATGAAGCGCGCGCGGGCTCGGCGTTTCGAGCGCTTCAAACTGCTCGCGTTTTCTAAAACTCGATTTTCTCTCGATCTATTCAACATTTTTGGGCTAATTGTGCTCATCATAACGAACAACTTTTACTATGGGAACAAACCTATAATCGCGAAAAAAAATATATGTTCAGCTAGATAGTAAATAAAAGTACTTATTTATAATTAAGTGTCATTCACCGGACACCGTTCCAATCTCTCGTTATTAGTATCTAAGGATTCTAAACATAAGAATACCCAAAAAAAAAAAATTACGGCTACAACACTTTTTCAACCGTCCATAGTAGGTAGACTGAAATATTGCAGGTTCACGGAGCTACAGGCTGCCTGTCCACTGGAGCGGAGCGAGGCAGTGGAGCGGAGAAATGTGTCTATATTAACCAATAGGAGCGGAGTTTAGATTCTATTGGTTAATATTGGCACATTTCTTCGCTCCGCTGCCTCGCTCCGCTCCAGAGGACAGGCAGCCAGTGTCAAATTATCCAGTCTTCGTGGCGCGATTCTGGGGGAAGCATGTCCAATCGTGGACGGCTTTCGGCTGATATGGTGATGGTAAAGATTATTACAGATGGTGACTCAACACTGTATTGCCTGCTTACCCCTCGAGTTTGGGGTCATATATTTTGGTGAAACGTAATAAGTAGATACCTATTACATATACAGGATGTTAGGCAGAACGTTGAACATACGAAAATGGTGGATAGGAAATAAATTAGGGCTGAGTAAGTAGCAGATGACCCCCATCTGCTACTTACTCAGCCCTAATTTATTTGGCCCTGGCCACCTGGTTTTTTTTTAATGCAGGTTGAAATTAGGATTTAAGTATTTTTTACATCTTTCTGTTATAAGAATCTGCCAATATAAAAGATTAAAAAATAAAAATGCCTGTTTTACCCATTTCTTTAATAAAAATTACACTTTAAAGTTAAGAAAGTTGTGAAACTAGAAGGAAAAAAAAAACACTTTTTTAATATCCAGGGCGCCAGGGCCATTCCGCCTGACGCAGGTCCTCACCGGACACGGCTGCTTCGGGAGGTTCCTGTTCAGAATAAGGCGGGAGGAAACACCCGGGTGTCACCATTGTGTGGATCGGCCTGAGGACACGGTGGAGCATACGGTGGAGGTCTGCCCGGCTTGGGCGGAGCAACGCCGTGTTCTCGTAGAGGCGATCGGCGGCGGTGATCTCTCGCGTCCGGCCCTGGTTCAGGCCATGGTACGGAGCGAGAGGAAATGGCAGGCCGTCACCTCCTTCTGCGAAGCGGTAATGCTCGCGAAGGAGGAGGCGGAACGCGTGAGGGAGAGGCAAATTTCGCGCCCTCACGCCCCTAACCGCCGCAGGAGGAGACGCCCGGGGCGGGAATCGCGAGCCGATTTCCGGCCACCGTAGGCGCGGGTTTGCGGACGGTGAGCAATGGGTAGCTCGTCGTCCGATAAGGACCAAGCCCGGGTCGACGGCGCGTTGTGTTCCACGCGCGCCTCAAAGATATGTCAGCAGAATTGACGGGGTCCACTAGGGCCAATGCCTGCCGGGGGTTCGAAGAAAACCGATCGGGAAATCGTGGCCCCCGGCAACAGGGCAACCGAAGGAACTCGGGTGGGTTTTAGTCAGTAAGAGTCTGACACGCCCTCCCGCTCCGCCCAGAGCGGGAGAAGTTATTTGATAATTTCCCACCCAAAAAAAAAAAAAAAAGGGCGCCAGGGCCAAATAAATTAGGGCTGAGTAAATAGCAGATGACCCCACCTATCCACCATTTTCGTATGTTCAACGTTCTGCCAAACACCCTGTATACAGGGTTAGTTTTTATCCAGTGCGTAAACTTTAATACGTGAATTTACACATCATTATGAACAACTTTTACTATGGGATCAAACCTGAAATCGCGAAAATAAAATCAGCTGTTCCCTACATTTTGACAAGTTATGCGAAAACAAAAATAAATGTAGGGAACAGCAGATTTTTTTTTCGCGATTTCAGGTTTGTTCCCATAGTAAAAGTTGTTCATAATGATGAGTAAATTCACGTGTTAAAGTTTGCGCACTGGATAAAAACTTACCCTGTATGTAGTTCGGATGACAATACTATAATTTGGTATCTTGAAGCTGATATGATAATGGAGCCAGGAGGTGGATACTGAAACTCTTTAGTGACTACTATTACTACGAGTTTGGGCTAAAACCTATAATTCGTTTTGACAAGTCCAATAGAGTGAACTTGGTAACGAGGGTCGGATGATGGAGCCAGGAGGTGGATAGTGGAATTCTTGAGTGGCCACTAGTTCCTAAGTAAGAGTTTGGGGTCATATGATTCGTTTTGATGAGTCCAATTATAGTACTTGGTGTCGAGGGTCTGATGATGGAGCCAGTAGGTAGAAAGTGGAATTCTTCATCTCATTCCGCACTGTTTTCTTCAGATAATCATAAATTGATAAATATAGTTAAATTACTTAATGGGAACTCAGACCAAATAAAAAACCAAGACATAACGCTATCAACAGTGACGTGAGGCGGGTTTCGTAAACATGTGTGCATTTAGTGAGGTTTAGTTTGATTGTAAATGTGTGCGTGAGACCGTGTATGCACAGAGCGGAGGTGTAGTTTTGGCATGCTTCACTGTATTGTTCGCAGCGCTGTCCTGGTTTTTTATTTGGTCTGAGAATGGGAATAAAATGTTTGTGGTTTTACCTCCGGCGTACCGATAGCCAGGTCGATCATTTCCGATATATTCGTAAGAATGATGTCGTCATCTGTTGAAAAAGGTAATAAGGTAGTCAGCCTCAAAAAAGATGCAACTAATCATAGACAAGAATTCATTTCACTGTCCACAATAAGCCCTAGTGCGCACCGCGGTGCGGTGACTTGTCATGCGTTTTTTTTGCCGTAACAAATAAAATCCTGCTTTGTATATACCTCACAGATTTTGCAGTAGCAAAACGCACCGCAGTGCACGCTAAGCCTAATTGTTCCATATTATGGCACCAATGTGTAGCTAAAAAACATAATTACGCATTGAGTGCTTATTTGTTGCTACATAAGTACCAGAGATCGGAATTGGGTGTGTGAAAATACCTAAAGTTTGCAGCGAGACATATCATAGAGCTGTTACAACCACTTAAGTTAACCGGTTTTGAATTGTACCGGTTTATTTACGGTTTTTTGTTTTACATGTTCTTTACCTTTGAAAAACCGAACTATAAACATAAGCAAGCTGCTAATACAGTTTTAAATAAATTTTTGTTTTGAACTTTTCCGGTTGAAATTCGGTTTTTTAGTTTGACTTGTTCTGTACGTCTGAAACACCGAATTTTACACATCTGCAAGCTGTAATACAGTTTTAGATATTTTTGTAAAAACCGAATTTGAACCGGAAAAGTTCAAAACAAAATTAATTTAAAACTGTATTAGCAGCTTCCTAATGTTTATAGTTCGGTTTTTCAAAGGTAAAGAACATATAAAACAAAAAACCGAAACTAAACTGGTAAAATTCAAAACCGGTTAACTTAAGTGGTTGTAACAGCTCTATGATATGTCTCGCTGCAAACTTTAGGTATTTTCACACACCCAATTCCGATTTCTGATAAGTACTTACTGATACGGTATTTTTTTTTTTGTTGGGAAATTATCAAATAACTGCTCCCTCTCTGGGCGGAGCGGGAGGACGTGTCAGACTCTTACTGACTAAAACCCACCCGTGTTCCTTCAGTTGCCTTGTTGCCGGGGGCCACGGTATTCCTTTCGGACTTTCTCGCAACCCCGGCAGTGATACAGTATTACTCATGTGGTGTGGTAATATGGAGCACAGATTGTGGTTGTCGATGCTTACAAATCTTTAAGAGGCTGACTGTACATGGGAATAGTTACATAAAGTCAAGGTAGGAAAAACACCATAGCCCCATGGAAACATTAGCCCCGGGTAAATAGTACTTAGTATCTAAATTTATAATTACACAGATTACTTCATTTTTCTTGCGTGTTTTTTGTAGCAAGTATTGATAAATTGGATGCATTGACTAGGAACTTAACGGAATTACTTTGACCTTTATTGAAAATTCAATTAAAAACAGACTAAGAATACGGTTTGTTTCAAAACAACAAGAATTCGTAAACACTGCTGTAAGTATATTTCCAAAAGATATTTACCAGCACTAGTCGCCATATCTTTTGATTTTTATAATATTGCACTTCGAAAACAAAAAGAAAATTCAATGTTGTTGCAATACAAACTAAAATAAATAAAAAATCTGTTAATATAAAATTTGAGTAAACATGAAAATCGTGAAAATCTGTTTGAAGACTTTGACGTTTGACGCTATTGCTTTTTTTAAATTTGTCAATAAAAGCCATGATGCGTGTTATATTTGGACTTTTTCGTATGCAATTTAGTGTATTGAGTTTAAGTTACGCATCGTGGGGAAACTATCCTATATATGAAGCTAAGTTGATATAAAGATTTTATTAGTACATTACTGCCGCGGTCTATAATGACTACTTTGCTGGTCGCGCTGATGATGGCCGACAGCGCAGCGTAGCGCAGCTCCAGGCCGACACAGCGCGGTCAGCGTGCAGCACTTGATGGACGAGCTGAGATAAAAGCCGAGGCCGTAGGTCGAGGCCTTTACAGTGAGGACAGCAAGGGCTGCAATGATGGCCAAGCTGGAAGGCCTAGAGCGTAGCTAGGCTAGCTCGAGGCAATCATAGCGTGACCAGCGAAGCATTCATAGTGGGCCAAGGCTTGTATAGTGCTTTACTCAAAAATGCAAGTACCTAATCTAAATAAAACCAGCAAGCAAAGATTTAGATTTCCTACTGATTTTCCACTGCACAAATTTTTAATATGCAAGCTTATATTTTTCCTTTGAGTTTCGCGGTATTAAATTTTCAACCACTAATTTAGCTTCATCTTTAATGTCTGGCGGTGTTAAATACATTGAATCGGAAGAATTTTCGCTTTGATAGCTCATTTTTAGCAAAAAAGTCACTAAATAAAAATAAAATTTTCGCTGAACCGCGCCTTTGTTACTTCTTTGTTTTTTTTTTTTTACTATGGTAGTTGGAACTATACAGCCAAATATGGAATAAAATATTTTTGTACCTATCTCTATAAATACAAACAGCTGTGTTTTAAATCAAATCTTTTTGCATTTGATTTTTTAAAACGTTGAAACGTCAAAATAGCGGCCGGCAATGTTTTGCTGGCCTGTTAGAGCGACCAGCAAAACTTTGTCGCCCGCTCCTTGAAACAGAACGGCAAGGTCGACTTTGCTCAAACAAGGTTGTCAAAATAATGACCACATTACTCGTACATGCATTTTTGAGTAAAATAATTTACTTTGTTTGGTGACGCATCGTCGCGAACAGGAACCCTTCACTATGCGTGGTCCGACACGCACTTATTTGGCTGGTTTTTGACATTGTGTTTATTTATGTTATTTCACCACATAATATACATAAATAGACGATAAAACATATCTAAACTAAAATAGATCCTGATCTATTGTAAATATGTTTTTTAATGAAACTGTAAGCAGTGATAGCCTAGTGGTGTGACCGTCAGACTACAAAGTCATAGGTCTCGATTTCTAACCCAAGGCACGCACCTCTGACATTTCGGATTTATGTGCGTATTGTATAATTATCAACATAACATAACATCACGCCTTGTTTCCCTGAAGGGTTGGGCAGAGGTGTCCCTGTAGCAGGTACACCCACATTTCGCCAGTCATGTTTAAGTCCCATGTAATAGGGGGCGAGCCTATTGCCATCAACCGGGCACAAATCCAGACTCCGAGCTACTACTGAGAAATTTCAGATAGAAAAACCCAATAACACTTTGCCCGATCTGGGAATCGAACCCAGGACCTCATGCTCAGCAGTAGCGCTTGCGACCACTAGACAAACGAGGCAGTAATAATAAGTAAGTAATAGATAATAGTAGTAGTATAATAGATAATTATCACTTGCTTCAAAAACGGTGAATGAAAACATCGTGAGGAAACCGGCATGCCTGAGAGATATTTCTCGACGGCATGCGAAGCCAAGTCAGAGGCCCATGGGCGGCTTTAAAATTCTGACACCAGGTTAGTCACTAACCACACGAAAAAAAGAAGAATGAAACTGCATCACTGTGCAATGTGTAATCGGGACATTATCGTACAGATAGGTACTGTATTTCTATTTTCTTTATGTCTCTCGGCAAACTTTGTGTTTCGTCAGTCGTCGGATTTCTATCAGTTGCCCTTTGCACTTGGTGCAAACCAGACGCTCTCAATCGATTTGGAAGTATATAGAGTTGTTAATGTAATTTATTTAAAAAAATGGGAGGAAAGCCGCTAAAGTCGCAGGCACGATAGATAGGAAAATAGTTTTACATCTCCATACAGGGTGTAAGGGACAGCCCTCCGCAGACTGATGGGGTGAATTCAGGATATTTTCTTTCATATTCTCCATCCATAGTTTCTTCGGTCTCCCCCAACCTCTAGAGCTATCCACATCATCATGTTACTGTCTGGACATTTTAAATAAGTACTTGGTTAATTTGTACCTACATGAATCCAACAACTTGACTGTCGTTGTCTAAAGTTATAATAACTGACAAGCATGACGAAGAAAGCAAACGAGATTAACACGTTCAGTGCCGAGTGCCCTCCTGGAGGGTTCACCTAGTGGCAATGGGGATGCCGGGAACCCTCGCGGAGGGCTATTTTCAAATGTGGGTTTTTCTTAGCGAATATAGCATTATAAACCGTAAAAATAAAATCTGATGTATATTTTAACAAGATTTATTAGTACTATATGCGTTGGTTTTAAAATCAAAGCATTTGAATTTTTTTGTTCATTGTTTCAAATATTCACAAAAAATTTAAAAGGTTGGAAACTACAAGACCCCCTGAAAACACTATTTTACTTCGTTTTACAGTGTTTGATAGCACGGTTTTAAACCTAATGCCGTTGACCGTCCGCGATGGTTAACTTCAGCGCAGATGTAATGCCGGTAACCCTCCCGGAGGGTTCACTTCCAATATGTATGGCGGCATGGCATATGAGTTCTATGAAAAGTGGGTGGAGTCGAAAGAGTTATTTGTAAAAATGTTTTAGATTTTGTTCACGGTTACAAATATTCACAAAAATTTAAAAGGTTGACAACTACGTATAGCGACAAAATCCCCTGAAATCACAATTTTATTTCGTTTTACAGTGTTTTATAACACGGATTCAAACTTAATGTCGTTGACCGTCTGCGATGGTTAACTTTAGCGCAAACGTAATGCTGGTAACCCTCCCGGAGGATTCACTTCCGATATGTATGGCGGCATAGCGTATGAGTTCTATGAAAAGTGGGTGGAGTCGAAAGTGTAAGTACCAGTTATTTTTAATTTGAGAGCAGTGGTGGGCCAGAACGGCCCCGACTTACGAGTCGTAGGTCATTGGTTCGAACTCAAGCAGGCGCTTTACTTTGTGTAAATAATTTCATCACCACTGCTCTCAAAACGGTGAAAGAAAATATCGTGAGGAAATCGGCATGTCCTAGAACCAAAAAATTGAAGACATTTGACATCCACCAACCCACACTGGGCCCGCGTGGTAGATAGAGCCTACTCTCTCTCGAAGAGAGAAGGCCTGTATCCCAGCAGTGGCATCATTGTAAGCTGATTATGCTATTTTTAATCTAAACTTAACAAGATACAGCATCAATTCCACTCGTTTATTCGACTCTAAGCTACTTTGAACTAAATTCTAGTTTGAACAGGATACCCTAGACTGCTTTATTTCAAAAATAAAATGCTAGTACAAGGACTAGCGCGCAGGCTTGCGGAGTTTGTGGAGTGCAGGTCTTTTTGCTTTTACACAGAGCGAGGAAACTGCGACCAGTATTTATAGCCCAGTTTAATATCTATAAATTTTCTCTGCCCTAAAGGATTTGTGTGTGGATTACGTTGATCAAATTAATAGGTGTTAGTAATACACTCTACGAATTGGCCAAAGGCAGTTTATTACAGCCAGAAATCTTGAAAATTTGATTTCTATATTGTATTAAGCCTCTCTCTCTTATGTGTACGATGTGTGCTGTGATGTGTATGGTCAACACTTCAAAGTATTGACCACACAAACACATACCACAACATTCAATGGTCTCATCATGTAACAAGAACAATAATATAATAAAATTCATTCAATGAAAGACACCTGACGCCTACCTACAGTATATCACGTAGTCCTCGGTCCATCGTCATGAGGATATATTATGTGGTAATCTTATCACGTAAGCAACGTCGTTACAGTTTTCCATTGAACTGTTGCATCATTCGATATAAATGCTGCAGTCATTATTAGAGGAAAAACTTGGGTCTTTGTTGCTGGCCGCCAGTGCGAACCCGCGTTAAGGAGCGCTATTAAATTATTGGTGAAGTCTATGAATAAAGGTACTCCCGAGCTCCTTTAATAGGATTTAAGAGTTGCGAGCGGTTTGCGGGTGCTCGGACTCTATTTTAAGCCTGGGGGTGCTGACTTTCTGAGTGCTTTGCCGTGTCATGCCCGCGTCGACGTCGCGTCATGCTAACTCTTGTTTCGTCTTTGAGCCCAAAAAGGAACGAAGATTTACATTAACAACGACATGGCTATACATAAATAGGTGTGTATTTTGTCGAAGGCTAAAGTAAATAAGCGGTGAAGTGCCGCCGCGGCTCCTCGCTGATGCTATCAGACCGCAGCGCACAGAACTGCGAACGTTGCCGGTTCTACATTCAAAAGTTTTTCATTACAGATTTATTTGCACGTACTCTGTAACTTTGCTGAAGTTGTAAGCTCGGAGCTCAAATTAGGATATCGTAAAATTTAATGGACGCCAGTTTGCGGATTTGCTGAATAATGATCGACCTAAATTGTTTAATTGTTGGAATTAAACCCAAATAGTTCCACGAATTAATTCGCGCAGTTACCATTACAGCAGGATGTAATCTCTGAGGGTGGCATATCAGTGAAATCAAGTTTGTTTATCTGAGGTGCTCGAGTCAACAGAACACCGTGCTGGTTGCTTTATATTGTGCTTTCAAATATTGACGTAGGATGTTCTTAGCGGAGATAAAGGGGGAAAACAACGAGTAATTGAATTTACTACTGGGAAACGATGGGTTAGTTTGTATCGGTGATTACAGCCAGACCGCTAAAATGTTCTCTTTGTTTGCTTGGGTCATTATCGACAACACGAAGTTTCCTTCGCTGTAGACTGACCAGTCACAAATCTCTCGCGGTGATGCAGTAATTTACGAAGCTGCAATAATAGAAAATCTAGCAAAATTGCCGTCTGGGCGTGTGAACACGCATGCAACTGTCTACGAGTCTCAGGGAATACGTCAATCACGTATCGTGTGACCATATCTGAACGTACATAGCCCATGTAAAGGACTCCCCACATAAAGTAGTCCCGTACCTGTCTGTCTGAATGTAAAATGTTTGGTTTGGTTCACATTTCGCCGAAATGTGAGGCTTCTCATATTTTTTTAACCGGCAGGTGACCGGCTGCGCGAGCGGGACGGGCGCCGCGGTACGAAAGCTCGAGGATCGAGTGTATCCGAGATAGTCTTGCGTCGGCTCGAGCGGGGGCCGATCGCGTCGCGTTTCGTCGCGGCTGTACAACTTGAAACGTCAAAAACTTTACGTAAATATTTAACCACCTGTGGTTGTTAGCTAAAACTGTAAATATTGTATCAGTGTATTTAGCGACTTTGTAGCGAGCTGTTCGCTTACGTTTAATTAAGTTCTCCTGACCAGTTTTGATAGGAATAAGATCGTGTCTTCAGTTTTGTGGAAAGCATCGGTATCGAGTGCATGCCAGGAAGATCCTGTTGCACCTTTTTAATAACGGTGAGTATTTTTAAACTTAAAAAAGCTTTACTTATTTTTGGAAGGATGTTGAATTTACCTTGCATTGCTTTTTCTTTAGCTAGTAGCACAACATCATCATCTCCTGAATAATGAACGGATTGATTTGTTATCAATTTATTATAGTGCATTATAAAGGTAGGTAGTTTTTATATATGGCGATTATTTCGTTGGTTGCTATGGTATATACCTATGTACATTGATAGTATGATAGACATTGGTGTTCCTCCCTGTATATTTGTTAATTTTGCTAAACTGCAAGATACAGCACAACATAAAATTGGTGTTTTAAATGTATCACCGCCAATGTGTCTGTAGGAAAATAAATTGAAAATTTTTGGTATAAAGCAGCTCAGGGATTGTTAGGTAAGTAATATAGGTATTGCGGTTTATTCGTCATGTTTGTTTACTACCACTCGATGTAATAGTGTCTACCTACCGTAGAATTATTATCTATTATGTGGATATATCTGTCTACGTTCGGAATGTTTCTTACTTATAAGGTCTTTCTTCAGCTTTGTTTTTTTTAAATCCTCATTCTACCCTCTAACTTATTGCCTCACATGTCCTTGTTGTCCCATCTCATGCATTATTTTCTGTACTGGATAAATTACAAAAAATCTCATATTCATGGCTTCCTCCAGAAAAAGATTCTGAGATAGATAGTGAGGACAGCGTCGTAATATAATGAAATTCCGAAACCTAGCACCCAGAAAACTATTTTGAACGATAGTATTTGAGAAACTGATCAGACTGGATAGGAACAAACTGCAGATTGCTCGGAGCGTTTTGATCGTATCTTTCTACCGGTGTGCGGTGTAGTACGCGAGAACCGTGTCCTACCCGATAGATAAGGTTTTAGGTTTCAGAAATGTGTCATATTCGGAACGATCGTGGATATACGCTTCACATATTTAAGTATAAGAATATATTAAGTTTTGGTAGATTTTTCTACATTTTTGACACTGGCGATATTTCGCGGGTATGTGCCGCTCGTAGATTCTTACAAAAATTCTTCTTACACTGTGACTGGTTTTGCGATAGTTTTAGCATATTATATCCTGTGCTCATCGAATAATTTTTTTACAATATTTGCTTTCTTAATTATTGTTCCTATTGACTAGGATTACTTATCTTATCAGAATAGTTCTTCTTTGTTATTAGATTACTAAGTTATATTCGAGGGATTTGAGTATTTCAGAGGGTTTCCATGTCGCTTCTTTTAGAAGTATCTTTATTTTCCCTACTTCTTATGAAGGATGCTCTGTCTCGTCCGCGTTAATTTTGATCTCAAAGTGGGTAAGTACCTACCTGTGTAATAAAATAGATATAACATTTTCTCTGATCTTACATGTACCCAAGTAAACCAAGAATTTTATATCGTTAAGAATTCAGTCAAAGCATCTACAAGATAATATTTTTTGGCCCCAAAGACGAAAAATTTAGGAATTTAGATTCCAATAACGGAAGCTTTAAAGCATAATTTTAAAATATTTAATCAAGCAATTGGTTACGTCAAAACAAGGCAAGAGAAACTTTTTTTTCCAAAAGTAGTTTCTAAGAATATTGGTCAGTAAAAAGATAACAAAGAAAACAATTGTGCTGTCAGTGTATCCAGTCTAACTTTTAACTTACTGAACCTTATGAAGGGCACAACAAAACCTTACAATAGTTTTTCTGAAGTTTGGTAAAGCAGGTACTCAATACTCAATTTTTTTTTGCATTCCATAATTATGTAGGTATTACATAGATAGTATAACAAAGTAAAATATCAATATGGACCCTGTTGGGCACAGCAAAGTACTTACTTCATAGTTAAATACTGTTAACTGTTTCATATTAACCAGGGGCTGATAAGACACTCCTTCTTTGTGAACGAATAACGAT
This sequence comes from Agrochola lychnidis, assembly GCA_963680765.1. Lineage (NCBI taxonomy): Eukaryota > Metazoa > Arthropoda > Insecta > Lepidoptera > Noctuidae > Agrochola > Agrochola lychnidis. Next base: position 16,748,857 of record OY796850.1, on the reverse strand, counting down.
GAATTTTGGGAACATACCTCTTTAGTCACCAATTTAATCACTGTAATCGATGACTCGGGTGGGACAACGAGGATTTTTTTTTCTTTACTGGTCCTTCAATAGACTCAAAATTACTAGTATCCAAAACTCATTAATGGATTGCAACAAAATTCAATTTAAGTAAACTGACTCACCGAACAGTTTCGACGTTTTCTCAGAATTCGGGCTGGAAGGAAGTACCGTTTTTATTTATTTTATCCTGGAAACAATGTTCAAAAAAGGATAATCTGCAAGAGAAATAATTTATGAATGAACATGATTCATTAACTTTGACGAATATATGGCGCCCGCCGCCCGCCCCGGTCGCAAAGACATATTCGTTTTGGAATTCAAAGGAATTCCCTTTTAATTAATTGTCTTTCTTATCCTATTCTATTAAACGAGCAATATTTGTATGTATATATATTTGTAATCACGTTTTCGAAAACGGCTCTAACGATTTCGATGAAAGTTGCTATATAGGGGTTTACTTACGGGGGCGAAAAATCGATCTAGTTAGGGTGTCATATCTGGGAAAATTAGTTTTCTCTATTTTCAACCGAACAGAGCTCGATCGACTAGGTCCTATTAATAATCGGATGACTAAAATTAGAAGCAGAATTAGAACGTAAACGAGACAAAAGGAGTGTAGCAGGTGCCGTTCTGTAGTTTCTGCCTACCCCCATGGGAAGAAGGCGTGAGTTTATCTCTAATCTAATACATACCTTCAAACGAGCAATTCTTGTATATATGTATATATATATAATCTGAATCTCGGAAACGGCTCTAACGATTTTCATGAAATTTAGTATGCGGTGGTTTCGGGGGCGATAAATCGATCTACCTAGGTTTAATTTTTAGAAAACGTGGTTCAAAAAAAAAAACGAGCAAGGCTCGGTCATCCAGATATCCTTTCAACGACTAATGAGACACAATAGAATTTTAACTGTTATCGATCTCAATGAGTCCTTGTGACAGTTGAACTGATATTGTATGTAAAATTAGAAGCATGATCAAAATGCTGTTGATTTTGTCGTAGGTAAAATGAATTTCAATAAGTTTATTTTTTTAAGGCAATCATTTATAAACTCTTTTACTTAAATCTAGTGAAAATATAAAACATATCTCGTATAAAGTACGCATAGTGTTGTGTCAAGATGCGCAACCGCAAGTTATTTCGTCGTTCTCACGGTGTATGGACGAGTTTAAAAGCGGCGGCCGCTAATTGCGGATAATGTGCGTTTAATGTGTTATGTTACATGCATTTTAATATATACGTGGATGATGTTATGTAGAAAGTCACGCGACTGATGTTATGTGGTGTCGGTATCGACAAGTGGTTGAAGATGTTGTTTTTGGATCTTTGTTGTTTGAAAATAGAATGCTTATCCTGCCGGGATTGACCGCTGTCGGTTTTTGCTAGAGTTCGGCTTGCTTTGCATTCTTCTCCACTCTTAGATATTGGTTCGTTCAATTTTGCTGTTTGGAATCGTCTTTAAGCCAGGGAGGTTTTCATCCCTATCAGTATCTGAAAGTCAGTAAGTACTTACATATTATATCTATCCAAATTTTGTAAGTAAAGTCCCCGTCACGAGAAGCTATAATTTTTGTAAATAAAGAACTTCTACCAAGTTATGTAGCGACAATTTAATCAACAACAAATAATCCCAAATTCAATGAAGTCAAAGTAACGTATGTGTTATACGAAACTAATGAGCAATTTCACTTGATCGGGTTATATTTTAGCGATATAAAGCGCTGTCGTCTAAGGTTTTGTGGTACTGGAACGCATCTGATTGATGGAACGTAAACATTTGGGCCACGATTTTGAAGTAAGTTCACGCTGACGTTGTCTCTGCTGTCTTTCGAGTTTCGAATGCGTCTGTTTGTTTGTGGTGCTTTCGCGGATTAGGTGTAATTAGATGTGTGTGTGTTAATATCCCTGTAAAAAAATAGTAAGTACAAAACTGTTTTTATTTTATTTTACCCAAAGATTGCAAACCCCTGAATGTGTGTTTACTAAATTTATAGCTTCTCGTGACGGGGACTTTAGGAATTGGAAAAACGATTTTAATTTTATTCATACGCTATCATCATGATAAACTGTGATGAATAGTTCTATCCCCCTGTTTTTAAATTGCATCTCGCTCTTGAATTCATTAACCGTTCGGCCACATTCCAAAAATGTTAACATATTTCAAGTCCCGCATCCCCCATGTCGAATGACCGAGGCAGGGCTCCGGCCGCGGCCGACAAAGAGCCCACAATGGCCCGATTGAATGACAATAGGCGTCCACGGTCCACCGCCGCGCTTCGCTGCGACCCTGGTACATCGACCCATTAGATAATATCAAACTGTATAAATTTATGCTCATTTTGACCCAGTTTTACGTTGAAATAATTTTAGATTGTCACGGTCGTAGGTCAATTCGGGATGCGTTTGTCATAAGAGAACAGAATGGCCTACTTGTGTACCTTGTTTAATGGGCAGCGATTGACAAGATCTTGATACTGATATGTATTGGAAATTTATTCTGTAGTCTTTAAAATCAAAATAATAAAGTAGTATTGGTCAATTAAATAATGCTTATGGAAAAAAATCCCGTGCAATTTCTATTTTATGCTGGGGCCACACCAACGGGAAACGCCGTTAATTATCGCGATGATAGACTTTATTCCGACGGGTTAAGGTCCATCATCGTGAAAATTAACGGCGTTTCCCGTTGGTGTGGCCCGAGCATTAGGATGTGCCACTGCCCTTTGATCTAGTTGCCAAGGAAAAAAGAACGTTCTAAATTCAATATTTAAATTACTTTTCCATACATATTTCAACATGGCGAGCTGTTTATCCCAAACGTATTTACCTGGAAATCTGCTTGATACATTGAACAGACGAGATAAGAATAATTATTATTGTGTACATTTATAAGACGAAAGTGAGATGGGGAGCTGTATTCTCAGATCAGATAATCGAGTGGTGAACCGGATTAGTGAACGTTATCGCTTGAGCATGCGTTGTAACTCACGCACGATTAGCAAATGCAAATGGCACTTGAGAGAGCTCATAACGAAGTGTCGCAGATCGTATATTATTTGCATTTATATGAGCAATTGGCGAATAAGCCAATAATTATGTCCAGTTATCGATTTTAGTTGGTTTGAAAAGTAAATCATGTAGGTTAAGCGAGCTTGCAACTGTTTATAATTTGGTTAAAATTTAGATTAGCATCAGTACTCCGAACTAGCTAGGTCACCTGCTAAATGACTCCTACGTTTTAATTAAAGATCTGGGTTCTAAAATGTAGTTATTGCTTTATATTAATCCTTAACATTACATTGAGTAGGTATACTAGTACTAATCCTGCGACTTCAACCGCGTGGATTTCTGACTTTTCTATTAATAACTTTCATCTGCTATTTTACCCTTTTTGGCGTAGAATTTTCGAAAATTCGGAACACGTGTATCGTACTTTTTATCCGAAACCCCAGATACTAATTGTCATTAACTTATATAATTATGAATTTTCATACAAACTTTCATCCCATATTTTATACTATCTACTAGGGTAAAATTTCCAAAAATCCTAAAACACGCGTTTTATATTTTTGAAACAAAAACATCCAAATTTATAAATTTATTTTAAAAATAGAGAATTTTATTAGAAACGTTCATCCCCTATTTACATACTTAACCACATTTTTTTAATATTTTTACTGCTTGGCAAAGGCCTCCCCAAGTCCTTCCAGGAACTCCTTCTCAAGAGAAAGATTTTCATAAAAACTCTTTCTGAAACTAAAAACTCTTTCTACGCTGTTCAAATTTCATGTTTCCAGCTCAGTGGTTTCGGTACAGCGTTGATGAATCAGTCAGTCAGTCAGGACATCTCTCTTACCTACTCATGCATCCACAAATCAAAAAATCTTGTTTAAATTTGTATTTGTACCTACAGGCACTTAAAACATGGAACCGTTGATCGAAGTCAAAATAAAATTATATTGATTTAGGGCTGCCAGTAATTCTGCTCAACCAGAATATAAGGAATAACGGCAAATTGACGACAGTTTCGAAATAATTTTGTAATTTATGTGTTCAGCGATAAGACCATCGATAATGTTTTTACATGCCTCGCTCGGTGCTGAACAAGGATTTCGAAGAAAAATGTGTCTGTCATGCGCTAATTGGTTCGTTATCATATTGGAATTAGGTACCTACTTCTCATTGATAGGACAGGACAAGTCGTTGACGCGGCCCTGACTCCGGTGACTTCAATTACTACTATCTAGAATTACCACGAAGAAGACCTTTCTTATACTAGTGACGATCGTTACGCTCTGATGTATCTTGTAGGTAAAGATCTTCAAAATAAACGACAATAAAAGCACTTTAAATGAGAAAAAATATACAATGATCTTAAAAATGGCTGAAACATTACTATACGTCCTAAAATATGATTTTAATGAAACACCTAGCTCCGGAGAAGGATTATTTCACTTTTTATGCCGGCTAGATTATTTTCTCTGCAATGCATCAAGTCAATGGCCAGTGGCCAGGTCGGGTCGTTTGGCGCCATACACAGTCTATACCATAAATAATTAGTTATAAATTGTAGCCGTTTTATCTTAAAAGATTAAAGGGACACTGAGCGGGTGCTTTATTAAAACTCGATTATGCTGCTGAATCTTATCGTTAATGGTCGATCGAAAGAAGGCGGTATATGGCATTTAATTTTACACCAAATTCGTATAAGTAGGTATAACAAACACAATATCCACTGCTGTTCTAATAGTTACAACATTTCTCCACCACAACATTTTGTCACAACATGCTAACACCGATGCTGGGAGTCCACTCTCTAAGTCTGTCAACGAAAATACGGGCCCGTCCGATACTAATTGATGCATCAAAACAGGTAACAAATTAAATTTTTCGGACGGGTATAACACATTTAAAATTGAATTCAGTGTTATAATTGCAATTCATCACACTAACATTTTAAAGGCGAAAGTCTGTGTGGGTGTGTATGTTTGTCTCTTCTTCACGCAAAAACTACTAAACGGATTTGGATGAAATTTGGCACACAGATAGTTTATAATCTGGATTAACACATAAAATACTTTTTATACCGATATTCCCACGGGATCGAGACTTCTGCGGGTGAACTAGTTAGCCACGTTTCTTATATCCATACAGTAATATTGCCAAGTTAATCAAAACAGCGAAATATTTGACATCTATTTGCGACATTGTCCACTTTTAGAATAAACGCTCTTATGTCCGTAAGTAAGTGATACGGAGTAGAAACTGCCCGTTACTTCAGCCGAAACTACGGATATGGATGACGTGCATATCCCTATCCGTAGACCCTCAAATCAGGGGACAGCGCAAAACAATTCGTTTATCGTACCGCCGTCCGTAGCATTTAGCAGTTAGAAGGACGGTGCTGCCAAAACTCTTCACTAGTGTTGTTATCGTAAAAATCTGAGCTGCCATCCTATGTCACAGTTTGGTTTGCCGTATTTTAAGGGAATAAATACTAAATTGTTGTATTGATTAAAAAATTATAATTCATCATATTTATGTTTCTTCTCCATAAAGGTTTTTTATCGTTTACTACTTTGGATTTATGTTTATCTTATGTGTACTTGTCCTTGTTTTTCGCACATGTCGCGGGAAACCTTAAACATGGTACAGCCTATCCTTGATTTTTTGTAAACATTGACGAAAAGTTTTCTCTGATATTGTGGCAGCCTCTTCAGGTGAAAGATATTTGAGTTTCTTTTTAATTTCATTCGTTACACTTCTTGTGAAAAAACGATTCGTTTCACGTAAGTATATTCAATTGCCGTATTTTGTGATACGGCAATGAGAGGCCTGTCGTATGCCGTATTTTCCAAAAAAATGTGGTATGCCGTATGATACGGCAATTGCCGTATCAATAACAACGCTGCTCTTCAGAAAAATGGCGATGACGATGACTTTGTAACTGTGTTTCTCTTACCACGCCGCAACAATACGCATTCTGCTAAATCCAAGAGCATTGAGGAATAGAATGGCCGATTGTTAAGTTATCGCTAGTTAACGTAAGCGTTATTCCGATGCGTCATCGTTTAACTTGTACCTACTTAAGTGTAATTTTACGACATAGGCATACAGGAAGATCGACGCTCAATGCAAACTGTAACCATGAATTCAGCACACATGATTCTAGATTACGTTGATTTTTTTTGTTGGTTATCAAAAACTAAAACAGCTGTTTCATTATAAAAAATCCAATACCTACGCGGTCAAAATGTATGGAACAGCAAATTTGTTTTTATAACCGACGAAAAATTTCAGCGTAGGTTGGTTCAGGAATCATGTTGTACTGAATCCATGGTAACAGTTTGCGGGTCGATGTCCCTGCTATATAAATATAAGGCACCCAAAAAAACACTATTGCTTTGAACACATTATATTACTTCAGCTTTTGAGGAAAGATAGGCCACGGTCGCAAGGAATGGAAACATAGCAGTTATTGAATGGTCTTTCACGTTCGCTAGGACTCAAGTCAGGAGGAAGTCATTCGGGGTACCGGGAAAGTTCGAAAGGGATACCGTGGCCCCGGCAACATGGCAACTGAATGAATACGGGTGGGTTTTAGTCAGTAAGAGTCTGACACGTCCTCCCAGAAGTTTATGTTAATTTTCCACCCAAAAAAAAAATTGGTGGAAGTCATTGCTCGTGGTTATATTTCTAGTAAAGATTAAACGAGGAATTTCGGGTACCTAGATATTGGTTATTTTCTTTAGAAACGAAGTCTGGTTGCTTTTTTGAATAAAAATACCGACCAAGTGCGAGTTGGACTCGCACACGAAGGGTTGCGTACCGTATTGAGATCGAGCAAAAAACTGCCGATATAAACGAGTTGTATGGGGTCCTTTACTTAATTTATTTAATGTTTATTTTATTTGTTGTTATAGCGGCAATAGAAATACACAATCTGTGAAAATTTCAACTGTCTACCTATTATGGTTTATGAGATACAGCCCGCTGACAGGCAAACGGACGGACAGCGGAGGCTTAGTAATAGGGTTCCGTTTGAAACCGTTCTGGTACGAAACCCTAAAAATTAGCCAGCATCACGAGTGTAAATAGCACAAAGTTTACTAAAAGACAATTTCTAGTGTTTCTAGCTTTTACAATGCGAAATCACAATCAAAGTATTAAGCTGGGTCTCCTGCGCGTGTTTTTAAACATAAACATCGCAACAAAGAGGCGTGGCCATACACATTTGTGTATGCAAACACGATGTTTTGTATGAACAAATGTTTATGTGTAAGGGTGTTGTGTAATGTTTCGAAAAAACACGTGTAGGAGACCAGGCTTTACCTACATAAGTAGTCACGTGATAATAATACGATTGATCAGCGTAAATGACTGTGATTCCGTAAATAGCATATCTTATACCTTCATTAGTTAAGTTTTTATAAGCAAACACTTCTGTCGGCTACGTTGTTTATACGCCTATTAGTTTTTTGTTTGTTGTTTTTTTTTGCTGAAACATTGGAGTAGCTACCTGCCTTCTACGATACTAATAAAGAAGAACTAATTTATTAATTATGGATTGCTCCGGTATGAGGAGCTTACTTGTTTTCTTGGTAAAAACTTGATAGTATTTATGGCATTTCATTATCATTTTATACCCAAAAAGCTAAAAAAATATGATTGGAATTTCCATCGATTTTATTATTTTGAAAACTCAATGAAACAACGGACCAGTAAACGGCCTTGAGCGGTTAATGATAAATTGATGATCCTGTTTCAAGTCAGTTCATAGTTGTCGCAAGAGTATGTTTGTCTATTGCAAGGGTCCCTTATCTATGTACACACGCCTTATCTTGTTTATGGATGACAACAGTAGCACGACTTGCGTCCGTTTATGGGATTTCTCCAGCTTATCTGATGCTCTGATCTCCTTGGATTTCTCAGGACACCCATTCATGCTGATATCTGTGAATATGCATGTTTGGGAAAACTTTAAACATAACACTGTGTTTTATCTTGATGTAGTTTTGTTTGTGTTTTGTTTACTTGTACTTTTTAGTTCGAACTTATTTAGATTGTTCTTTGTTTTATTTACCTATGTTTCAAATATAATATTAAAGTTAATTAATTATTAATTATTTACAAAATAAAAATAGATATTATATACTAACTTAACTAGAACTATTTACAAACTAAAATATAGCGTCGAAAAATTCATCCGCATCGCTGTCGACTGGTAATGTACCCAAGAGACTGGCTGCATTGCCACGTTGTATGGCAATGCTTAGCCTCTGGCCAAGGTAAAAACCAGCCCTTGGGTCACGGGAAGTGTCAAATAGCCGTTTTGAGATGTCACGGAAGAGGCCATGGGCACTCGGACCCCACGGCCCGAGGGTTTCAACCCCAAACGGCTCGAAAGTATAGTTACCAATGAGGTTATTATACTTACGCCGCTTGAGGTTTTCTGCAGCCGCAGCAGCAGCACCAGCACAACACGCAGAGCTAGGAAGATGGGATGGCGCAAGAGTGTCGACACAGGTTGCGTCCCACACTAAAGGCCTACCCACCTTCCATGGAAATAAGGACATGCCGTCCGGTCTCTTGCCATCGTCGCGTGCCAGGCCAGTGGGTTCTAATACAGCTGGAACGCCGGCGGTGACAAGAGCTCGTCGGATGATGTCGTTGATGTTTGCGTGTCGTGCTAAGCGGCCCGCACTTCGGCTGCAAGACAGGCCGTGATGGCCGAGACTGTTGACAACTTCGCCACAGTGACAGCGATGAGGAGAACAACATGGAGCTCCTAGTCGTAGGGAAGCAGCGAGGCGGAAAGTGGTGTCGTCGAGCAAAGTGCCTATATTCGACGACGGTAGTGCGTGAAGCCACAGACCCGATTCCCACTTACTCACAGCCAGCAGGCGCGCACGCTCCGCAGTAGTAGTAGACGTGTTAAGTAAATTGTTCTGTACTACTCTGCAGAGCGGCTCATCCCACCGCCTTTGAGAAGATGGATAATCGGGTAGATCAGAGTTCGGGCAAGCGATTCTCCAGGCATTCATAGCCTCAGTGAAGCACGGCACATCAAAATTAATCAGTGTGGAGGCTAGAATTTTCCTGATTAATTTCTCAGTGTCATGGACCGAGGATATGAAAGCCGGTAGACTAATACTCGAAATTTTGCGGACGCCGAGGCCTCCCATACGAATGGGAAGAGTAGCTTGTGCCCAAGCTCGGTCGTCCATGGCCACATTTAAAATTGAAGTTAATGTGTGTCTGATAATTTGGTCCATTTTTTCTAAAAGGTGAGTGTGCTTCCATAAATGGGAAGCGCGAAGAAAATAAGTTAATTTAGGGCCGAAACAGCAGTGACGAATAAGGGTGATGGCCGAATGCATATTAATTTGTAACAATCTTTCCGAAACGTTGCTGAAATTTTGTATTTTTTCCTCAATAAAAGCGGGAAAGGAATTTTCAAAGATTGGAGACCCAAGGAGACGAAGAGAGCTTTTTTCAATAATTTTGATTTCTGGAGCTATTTCGTTAAATTTGGGAAGTGTCAGTTGTCTGTCGGTACTGTCCGATAGGTATAGTTCACATTTCGAAAGGTTGAGATCAAGGCCAATGGAATGAAGTTCGTTTTTTAAGTATTTTAGGTCATTTAAAACAGTTTCTACATCGCCGCCCAAGGTTCCATCATCAAGATACCAGACATAAAATTTGGAATTTAGCTGTCGAATAATTGGATGAATGGCTAAACTAAAAATCACTGGCCCGAGGGGGTCGCCTTGTTGACAGCCAACAGCAGATTCCAAAAGGTTGTCCCGATACAGTAATTTAGAAGGGTGTCTGTAACATTGCCAAAGGAAACTATAAATTTGGGGTATTTCTTTTTTAGCTTCTGCCAGCAAGGTGTCCCTATTCACTGAATTGAAAGCATTCTTTATGTCAACCTTCAGGATGACCTCTCCTTTGCCAGAATTTAGGTAGGTCGATAAGGCGTGTACGGCGGCCTCACAGCCCCCTTTGGAGCCGTAGCCTAGCTGCAGGGGCTGAAATTTTTCCGAAACCGCCTCACCATAAAATTTACAACAAATTTTGGCTGCCATACGACGGTATGTGGTTCCCACGGCAATAGGACGAATGCAGCCATCCCTCTTGCGCAGGGCGCATAGATTGGCCCCGTACAGGACGTCGATAACGGCCTCGTACACCTTGCCGGAGAACATAAGGTTAATCAGAGCCGTAAGCTCCTTCAAGAGCAACTCACCAGCTTCCCCGGCGCCTGAACAAATAAGGTCCTTTAGGTGCTGAAGACTCAGACCGTCGAGGCCACCAGCGGAGCCGCTCCGGAAGGAACAAACGGCTGTGATCAATTCAATTCAATTCAATTCATTTATTCACAAACAATTTACATTGTGTTTGAAATATTCTAAAGACACAAAAAAATACATTCATATGATAAATATAAAAAATAGTTACAATTAAAAAAAAAAAAAAAATTCAAAGTCAACTCATTAAGAATTCAAGATTAATAGAAAATGATAAAAAAATTATATATAATTAAATGAAATAGTTAATGTCAACTGAAATAATTAATAGGAATAATAATACATTTGTCATTTAAAAATAATGTCATAATTACACAAAATAACAATTACAGTCGGTTCTAGTAACATATCTACTTGAGTTGACAGGAGAAAACACAAGGTAACACAACATAATATTACATTTCGTCAACGGAGTAGAGACACTTATCTAGTAGGAATGCTTGAAGCTTTGTTTTAAATGCAGATGTATAAATCAAACCTTTTAAGTGCAGTGGTAACCTATTGAATAATTGCACTGCTTGATAATGTGAACTGTGCTTTACAATGTTGAAGTGAGGACTTATCTTATTTCTCAATTCTTTCCTACGTGTGCTCTCTCTAACCAGTCTATCCTCATCGGTCTCATATTCATGTATGTACTTTTTAAGATTAGTCAGAAGGACTAGAACATAGAGACTGGGTACTGTAAGGATGTTTAAATCTAAGAAATGTGGACGACAACTCTCTCTTTGTGAAATACGGACAATGGTACGTATAGCTCTTTTCTGAAGGATAAAAGCTCTTTGGCAGTTATAATTATAGCTGTTCCCCCAAAATTGTATGCTATATCTTAATTTAGACTCAATTAGTGCATAGTATACGATTTTTAAATGTTTTATGTCAATTTCGTCTCGGAGGGTTCTTAACGCAAAACACGCAGATGATATAGATGCATCAATAGCGGCTAGTTCCTTTTTCCAATTCAATGAATCATCTATGTGTACTCCCAAGAATTTAGCATCTCTCACGAGTTCAATTTTGTCCTCATTTAGTATTATTTCCATGGTGTCTTTATTACGAGCAGTTGTTTTGAATAACATTATCTTGGTCTTAGTACTATTAATTTTTAACTTATTTACAGTAAACCATGAATACATATAATTTATAGCTGCATTAACTTTTTCTGCAAGTTCTTTTATGTCATTTGCCCCAATAATGGCATTTGTGTCATCCGCAAAAACAACAAGTTGTATGTCTGGTAGAATTCTATTTATATAATTTATTAGGTCATTGGTAAATAAAATGAACAATATGGGCCCTAGTATCGATCCTTGTGGAACACCGGCATAAATATTAAAAAAAGGTGATTTATAACTTAGTCTATGTCCATCTTGGATTTCACTGATTTCTACAAACATTTTTCTGTTTTCTAGGTAGGATATCAAGAGTTGGGCCGCTTTGCCTCTCACTCCGTAATGATTTAGTTTAGCTATAAGTAGATCATGATCAACAGTGTCAAATGCTGAACTCAAATCTAAAAATACACCAGCTACTCTCATTTTATTGTTTATTTGATTGATTATATCATTAATAAGAGTATATATTGCGTCTCCTGTGCCCACATTTTTTTGATATCCAAATTGTCTTCTATGTAAGACTTTATTTAAGCTAATATGAAGTACAAGCCGAGATTTGATAATTTTTTCGAATATCTTTGAAAGCGTTGGCAGCAGAGAGATTGGCCTGTAATTTTTAGGATCAGTTTTTGTGCCTTTTTTGTGAATTGGTATGATCTTGGCTATTTTTAGCTGCTCCGGAAATATTCCTTCATCAATACACTTATTAAAGAAGTAAGAAAGCGGTTCTGCAAGTATATTTATATGATCTTTAATAACAGATACAGGAATTTCATCATATCCACAAGAACGTTTATTATTCATCTTGTTAACAATATTATAAATTTCATCTGGAGTGGTAAGAGTAAAACAAAGTTCGTTTTCGACCCGTTGTGTACTCTGCTCAAGTAATAAAGTCGCTTCCTCATTTTCATTTTTACTTGTAAGACATTTGTTATCAAAAAGTTTTGCTAGTGTGATAACTACTTCTTCGGGATCATCAACTATTTTGTCGTCAATTTTAAGTAGTAGATGTTCCGTATGCATAACTTTTGAGCGATTTGTGCAATTGTTAACAATTTGCCAAATTTCTTTGCTAGTGTTAGTTGAATTATTTATTTTTTCCCTAACTGTAATTTTTTTAGCTTTCGTGATAACCCTTCTATAAATATTGATATATTTATTTTTGTAATTAAGAACACTAGGTCCAAGATTATTACCATTACTAGCGCATAAAAAGCGTTTCATTTTGCTGGGGATTTTCACACCTTTGGTGATCCATTTTAGTTTAGTACTCTTTATAATGTTAATTTTACGTTTCTTTTTTTTGTAACTATTTTTAAAAACTTCTGAGAACTTTTTTATAAATGTATTAATTCCCATATTACTCCAGTTATGTCTCAATATTCCCTGCTCAAAATATGTATCGTTATTAGAACTGAAAATTCTTTTATTTATAACAATATGCTGGTTGTAGTGACTTGACTTGCTTGTCAGAGTTTCCACCCAAAATTGACCTAAAAGACCTCCATGTCCATCAGCCAGACCATTATGGTCTACTTCACATTCCTTTACATAATATTCAGTCAAATTTGTTAGGATATTGTCGATGCACGAAAATGAGTCATTTCGAATAAAAGTTGCAGTGTTAACAAGATGCCTAAAATTGTAACACGTTAACAAGCTGACAAATTCAGTGCGTTTTTTATTATCCAAAAGTAAATCTATATTAAAGTCTCCGCATATGATACATTTCCTATTAAATAAATGTTCCAGCAATTTTTCCATGCGTGTCATGAATTGTTCAAAATTCTTGTCATAAGGACTACGATAACAACAACATATGTATAGACCAGTATCGATATCTTTAATACAACATATTTCAAAGCTGTCCATCTTATAAAGTTTGTTAATTACATCTACATTCTCTACTTTTCTGTCCACATGTCCCAGGATCAAACTACCACCTCTAGTCTTTTTACTTCTGGTGTTGCAAGAAATCAGGTTGTAGTTATTTAAAGAAAAAGAAATCATGGACTTATCGTTTAAAAAATGTTCACTAATGCAAATGTAGTCTACCCTGATTTCAAGAGATTGTATATAAACATCCAATTCATTCTTCTTATTACTAATACCACACACATTTTGGTGATATATGTTTATATTTTGTAATCTAGGTGTGATATTTTCATTCCGATTACAGTTTCTACTACTAGCTTTGTGTAAACTAGAGTCCCCTATTTTATTACCCACGAAAAAAATCATCAGCTTGCCGTATTGCACGAGCACAAGTATGAATACATGAAGGTTCTGAAATTATATTTGGCATTGATTTAGGAATTGGTTTGAAGTAATATTGAATATTGCCTTTTCGGGGGTTATTTTTACTACTACTACTAGTAAGGTTACATTTTTCAGTCTTCCAAGAAATTATGTTTTTGCGCACTATGTTGTTACAGTATTTTGTATAGTTGTTTCGATACTGAATACGTAAAATTTCTCTTAAAAATAGCCGTGACTTGATTATTGTATTTTGTTTATAACCACTGTCAATGAATTCTACATGCTTCAAATTATCGCATATAAGACTAAGAATAGAATTAATTTTTGACGTGTTGATGTATTTTGCATTGTGTATATTTCCAACTAGTACATTTGTATGTGAGATTTTATATAAATTATAATGTAAAAAGGATTGCATAGTAAAAGGATTATCATCGTTTGTGCCTGTCAATATTATTACAAAGTCTCTTTCGTCAAAATTTTTACAAAAGGAAACACATGAATTAACTATTTCATCCGTAGGTGCCTTCGGTTTTATTATAGACAGTACCTCATAGTCCGCTCCTAATTCACGCCGTAGGTAACTACCTATATCGCTTTCCTGTTCATCAGTAAGAATTAGAACGTTGTACTTCCTAGATTTGATGTTGTTTTCCTGTATTTTAGTTGATTCTGGGTTATTTGCACACTTTTTATGTCCAATAAATGATGTGCTCTGTAGAGTAGCCGGTTCAGGTTCAGAATTTCTGTCAATTGTTGCGCATGTCAAGGGTTGTTCAGTTTTAGATTCGGTTTCTGTCATGGTGGTTACAGATTTAGCTTCTTCGGTGTTTGTAACGTCATTAAATTTCAAAGGAGAAGCACAGAAACTGTTTGTCAGCCGTCGTCGTACACTCTTTTTAGAACTTGATGACATGTTATGATTGAGGGCGGTCAACGGGCTTCTACACAATTGTTTTAATACGCTGAGCTCCTGATTTATATTCAATACTTGTTTTTTTAAGTCTAAGTTTTCAAGAACAATAATTTCCATTTCATTTTGTGTACTTTCCTTTCTAGTTGACATTTTAATTCCTTTATTTCTGCCTTTAGTTCCAACATGTATGTGGAACAAATATTTGAGGATAGATCTAAGCTTCTGCCCAGTATTTCATCACAAGACATTAAACTTGTGTCAATTAAGCTGCGTTCAAGAGACTCCATTGATCGTGATTTAATTATTGGTCGCTGTTTCCTTGTGGTGATATTATTTACTTGGTCCATGTTGTTTGGTGTAATACAAAAAGAGTTGCGTTCGGTAAGGATCGAACTTGAGCCACTTAAATCGTAAGTCCGGGCTCGATCTCTACGTGCCACCGAGACGATTACAAATGATATTCAAAAAGGTCTTTAGTTCCTCGAGTCAGCTGATTGACATTAACGGTTGATTTTTATGTTTTTGAGAAAAGTGGGTAGGCGATTTCGAAGTTCGGTTAGATTGTTTTTTGCACTTTTTTTAAAATAGTTTTGTGTAAATATTGCACTGTTTTGTGAGAAAAACACTTTGTACTCACTGCGTGTCTTTGAAATGCACTTATGTTTGCAGTTCACTGGGTAGATTTTTTGTTTGTTTAATTGTCAGTTGTTGATGACTTTGTAGTGTGCACTTATTTTAGATGTTATTGTTTATACTCAGTGTCTATAGCACAAATAACACTTGTAGACCTTAATTGAGACGCAATTAATCGATGACTTGTATTAATAGACCGGAGAACTGTGTTTTAATATTTTTTATATATTTAAATATGAAGAGCCGAACTAGCTTCGATGACAGCAGCTGTCAGATGCAAATCAACTCTCGACCTATGTTTCTAGTCTTGTATGTTCAACTTCTAAGCAGCGACGTTTTCAGTGATCGTACAGCCAAAACTTAGATTATATACAGAGCCAAAATAACTTCGTAGTTTAAAAAAAATAGAAGCTTATTTGATTGTCTTTCGAGTCAAGTCTGGATTTTCAACTCTGGATTTGATAGAAAGTTAAAATCTGTAAGAAAATTTTCGTTTCTTGAACAATTGAGATAGTGACTCTGAATCGAAATATTTCTCTCATTAAGTCTCAGTGGTGGTTTCCAATTCCAATAGGTAGAATTTTCTAGTTTATAGCCTTAAAAAAATATACTGCAAGATATATTTTGTAGTGGAATGAAAATCCATACTTTTCACAGTCGATGACATCCGTTCGCATTGGCACAAATATTACCTAACATATAGCCTGAACATTGCCATAACGCACGAGAATATTTTCCGACATTTTATTACATATTTATGAAGATTGTATTCATGAATTCCTGAGACAAAGGCGTATTTCAACGGCTTGTTGGTGGATATTAGATTTTTTTCATATCTTCTAATGTGGCGCAGTATTAGGGTTCCCTACCCAAAGGGTGTCAACGGGACTCTTTTACCTACTAAGGCTCCGTTGTCTGTCCGTCTGTCACGGGGCTACTTATATCATAGTATAAAGAGAGGTAGTAAGAGGTAAAATCTCGACCGGTTTCTCACGAGAAACGGGTCGAGATTTTGTTAAGTGTGCGTGCGGTGACGCATAGCACAACAAGCCGCGCACACATACAAGCCGCGCGCGGTGCGTTTCTATGAAGATAGCTTACTACCTCTCTTTATACTATGCTTATATCTTTGAACCGTAATAGGTCGACACCTCCACAGTCCACACACGCCATTTTCACAGAGTGTGTACACACGGCTACACATCAAGCTATAAATTTCCAGTTTATGCTGATCTCGCATTCTATAGGATTTCCGCACAATGCGAGGTCAGCTTATATTGGAAATATGTAGCTTGATGTGTAGCCGTGTGTACCTACTACCATGACCGCTATACCAACAAATAATAAAAATCAAATAAAGTTAATAATTAAAGGGGATTCCCATACAAGAAACTTGTTTTTAAAAGACATTAATTACCCTCCTGAAGCAATCGGGTAAAAAATATATAGAGTCAAAAATATTGTATGGTGGTATGGAACCCTTCGTGTATGAGTCCGACTCGCACTTGACAGTTTTTTTAGACAAGTTATGACCATGACTATGTGTTATATTTTTGCAACGGATATTAAACTGCATGGAGCGAATATTTGTGGTTTATTTACACATGAAAATGCTGCGAAATGTGGGTCAACACAATGTTTCAAAGCACACATGTTTTTATATTCGTGTGCCTTGGAATTTTAATCGATTAGGTATCGATTGATTGATCGCTGACGGTCGATTAAATTAATAATAGCAAGTATGTCTGAGCAACGATTTCAGAACAAAATACCTTATAGAAAAAAAGGATTGTGTGGTTTTATAAAACCAAGGTAAAAGTGAAACTTCTATAGGCGCCGCCATATTGGCCTTGGCTGCTCTGACGAGCGCCTTTCACTTTATCCCTACTCCGCGGCCGACCGTCACGCGACATGCAACACACAGACGAAAAAGTTTGAGACGATGTAATAAAAGTTTCACTTTAAAAAATACCGGACAATATTTTAAAACGAATAAACTTTCTAAGAAACCCTCTATGAGCAATGTTTCAAGCTATAACTAGCCATAATGGTGATCTTCGTGTAACCTGGCGGTAAGGGCGCCAACCCTTTTTTACTGCACTGCGCTGGCGGCGGGTAACAAAAGAATGTTCCGAGTTATGAATGACTTGCATTCTCTCATTCACGCCGAACTGCCCGTGTTGTCTACCTTGCACGCCAACTTGTATTATTATTACTGGCAATGTTTTGCGACTTTATGTAAGAATAATAATATATGCACATGATTGTTGATACCGATGTCCCTCATGACGAGAATCTCGTGAAAGCTGAGAAATATAAAAAAAAACTATCTTGACTTAGCACACGAGGTTGTCGACATGTGGGATGTGGACTCTGCAATCATTGTACCGATAATCGTTACGGTTAATGGCCTAATAGCGAAGAGCCTCGACCAACACCTCAGGAGGCTCTCATTGCGCGGCTGGGTCAAGGGCTTGCAGTACTCCTAGACACGGCACGCATAGTGAGGAGGTTCCTCTCTCTAGAGCCCTGACCACCGGCAGCTTGGACCCTGTTCCTGATGACGATGGGCCACTATTTTTTATATTTTTAAATGATTTTTATAAAAATATTTTAAAATGTATTTAATATGTAAAAAAAATGAATGAATGAAAAATATATGCATCTTTCATTACACCTTGTTGTCAATGCTCTTTCTTACGTTGGAAGCAGAATATTAATGCTACCACCGGACCAAGGGGCCTACGCCCTAAGCCGGAGTCCGTATAGTATTTTTATCTCACGAAGCGACACGTGTTATACTTGTGGTTACCAAGTGTATACGCTGTGAATGCGTGTGTAAGCGCAGAGCTCTCGGTACCGTCCAAGACAATGGCGAAGTCGGAAGTGCGTGTGTGTGTGTTTTGTGCTGACGCTACTCGTCTTCATCACAGAATAGTTCTTCATGCACACATTTATGTACACTTGGTTACCACAAGTTAAGCACGCGTCGCTTCATGAGATAAAAATACTGTAGTTTTGGCCGAAGTTACGGGCTCCCAATACCGGGATTAGTATTAGGCTTGTTATAACTGTTTTGATCTAACTTAGAACTACTCGTACTTAGTGGTTTTTTTTTTAGGCTTCTAGATATCTATCTCTTGAAGGATCTATCCTTGACATTACCTTCACTGAGCCAGTCGTATAGTCTACGACGACTGTCTCTCACAAATATCAAATTATTATTGGAAACTTATCTATTTCTCATTTATTAATTCTTTTTTAAATAGATTAGAATCTAATCAGGTGTTCTGATTTAATTACAAATTAACATTTTCGCTTGCCAGGATGTCTAACTTCCTAGGTATGTAAAACACTCGCGTGAACAATGGCATTCTGGTCAGTCGGTCGCATTCTGTTTAGACTAGAAGTGTTGGCGCCACGTCGCTCCGAGCCGATAACCCTGCCCAGTTCAATGTTACTGTGTTTGTGACCCAAGGGCCTGATACGGATAGGTGCAAGATGACCTGTTTAGCTTAGAATATGGTCATCTTTGAGTAGGTACGAGCTTTTCCATCTGTACTTGTAGCATGAAAACCATAGAAACGGGTTTTCTACGGGTTTTGTCGACGCAAGAATAGATAAAATAACAGCTTGTGATACTGTCTATTCTTCCGTCGACAAAACCTGTTTCTATTTTGGTCATGCTAAGTGTGCTGGATTTTTTTAATTTTTTTAAATAATATTTAAAAACAAGAAATATTTTCAGTACCTGGCCGGGGTCTGGATATTAATGCAAACCCTGGCCAGCTACTGGAAAATTATCTTGTTTCTTTTATACGTATTATTTGAACTGGACAACAGCTCAGATTTGTAGCCCAGTTAAATGGCAATAGGATCACCTGCCCCCTATTTCACGAGATTGCGACATGAGCGTGTAGTATGAAGTATCTACAATTCTACACAATACACCTCCTTTTTTTTAGTTGGGAAATTATCAAATAACTTCTCCCGCTCTGGGTGGAGGGCGTATCAGACTCTTACTGACTAAAACCCACCCGTGTTCCTTCAGTTGCCTGTATGTTGCCAGGGGCCACGGTAACCCTTCTGGACACCCCTGCCTACCACTTCGAGGAAAACAGGCGTGAAACTGATAATTTTGTTAATAAGGCACATAGATAAAATAGGAGGGGCCTACTCTCTAAGACCGTCAACGAAGATATGGGCCCGTGCGAAAGTTTAGTTCGAAACTTGGGACTTTCGGAGTAAACCCTACTTCCAATTATGTAATTAACTTTTTCGAACGAGCAAAAACACATTGGGAATAGGGATAGCTGTCAAATCGAGTTGTCATTCATTCTTAGTACGGACTCTGAACTAATCTTATGTCCGTAGGTGATACGGAGTAGGAAACCTCCGTAACTTTGGCTGAGATTTAGGATATCGTTGTTAGGGAGTAGACCTCCAGTTTCGTCACTGACTGACTGGCAGATAACGCACAGTATAAGAATCTGCTAAAGTGTAACTTAGTGAAGTAGTAGTGGATTTTTCAAAATTCAACCCTCAATTGGAATGCAACCTGCAATTTGGCAAAACCAACTGGTAGGTAGGCTAGGTAAGGTTTATTTTTGCAGTCAGCGGATAAAGTGGCAGGCTAAAGCTAGTTTAGTTATACAAGGTGGTCTCGGTATCTTTGTAGACAACGAAATAGGAAATTAAGTGAGTACCTAGGTAGCTAAATGTAGGAACTGAATTTCGATAAAGTTTAAGGTTGGGCCCAATAATCAGTGTGCAAGTCCAAAATGTTAAAGTAACATCCAGTTAATTCATTGTATGTTTTGTATTTTAAATTGATTGTCCAATTATGATAGAATTCAAAATATGCGTGTTTTGCATTAATTAACGAAGCTTTTTGCACAGCGAGCCACATTCTGAATAATTGCATGACATATTCATTGGTTAAAAATGATGTGAATATTTAGCGAACCTAGTATTTACATGAATAATGTTGTCATCAATCTTTAGAATGCAGGAAAAAAAAATAACACATGCATTTATTTGACAGACACTTAGGTACCTACATACTATCTGCCAGGAATGTGCAATAACTGGATATAATTTTTCTACATAGCCTGCGACAGGTTTTTTTTGAGGTCGGTGTTATAGTCCGTCTTATAAAAGGTTACAAGAATGTTTCTCGCAAAATTTGCATCATAATAAACCTCTCTGTTAATTACTATGCAAATGGCCGGCGCCAAATATTATGACGGATATCAAATGTGGGATGCAGTTTATTATACCTAACTACAACATAGAAAGCGGTTTGAATTTGTTTCAGTTATGTTTAATGACAGTTATTCGATGTTTAACGAGTTCGCTCCATCGATTTATTAGTCTACATGACAACGATTTAATCAGCTTTTTATTCGATTTTTTGTGTGAACTTTTACGTCTCTCCCAGGAATAGTGCGCAGCCTTATGTGGCGGAACTGGTGGATAGTTTTTTACCGCGTCATAGCATAGGAGAGGGTGACAACTATAGCTCGGTGTAGGGAGCGGTGTACCAAATATGGCACATCGGCGCGCTTGAATAATTAATTAATTCTGACTAGCGCAGCCGCTAGGATTGGATTTATTTAGACTGGAGCGGATGGTCCCGGAGGATTTTGTATTAATTCTGATTGCAATGTGTGGTCTGCATGTGTTTGACTAGAGATCGTTCCGTGAAGTTCTGGGGTTATTTCAGACTCACGTGTTTGATAAAAAAAAAAATACCAATTTAATTAAGGTACTGTAAATGTATACTACAGTTGCTTCTTGACAATATTTCTGATACTTACAGTTAGAAACCAAACAGATTTTTGAGAAAAGTTGTTTAAATTAAAATGATGATGATGCTGATTTTATGTTTGCAAAAGCTGTAGCATATAAATTCAATAAATCTATTTTAATACTAGTCTGTCATGTTTTGATCAAGTCGCTGCGTATTAAGATTCACGAATTTCTTTATTGGTGAATAAAGAAATTGGTGAATTTTAATATCATACCTAGGTATGTACCCAGTACCCTCCTGCTGGTTTGACGCCATATTATACGGTGAGACAGATAAGTGTTATTTTTAACCGACTTCCAAAAAGGAGGAGGTTCTATGTTTGTAGCGAAGGTTGTTTTATTTTTATTTATGTCCATTGTCCATCTACCGATTTTGTTTTTTTTTTTTTTTTTAAAGTGTACTAGGGTTAAATGCTTGGTGTGACTGTTCATTGTCGCAGTAATTCGTAATTCAGTTTAAATACCTAATGATAGTAATTGGAAAAAATCTTAAGTACTACGTCAATTTTCCGTGATTTGAATATAAGGATAATTTAAGTTGGTAGGTAGTCAATATACTTGATTATTTTTTGCCTGAATTTGCATTATCCAGTGTCTAACCGATTTCTACCAGATATATTTCGGTTCTTTTATAGAGAAGCACAAGCTTCTCTATAAAAGAAGACGGCTAGGTATACCTAAACCTAGCCGTCCATACGACCTAGGGCTTATCCCTTGGAGCGGTCGGCACTTATCGCGCGCCGATAGATCGCCGACCAGCGTAATGGAAAATCGTTGTAGCCCCACAGCCGTCCGTCTCGCAGGGCAACACGATCATAGTCTTTTATGTATACCGCGAAAATGGCTATTAATTTCATTATAATAGTAAAGGAAAATGATGTTCCAGTAATACATACAGGTGGCATCCCAGATCGACGCGAAAACTGACAGTTTTTTTTTTAAATAACCAACAAAAAATTTCAACGTAGGGGGTTCAGAATCATGTACTGAATCCATGGTAACAGTTTTCGCGTTGATTTCCCCCATCCTGTATACACGGTGATTTTTAATTCACTGTTAACCTTTCAGGAAGTGAAAGTACTCGTGATTATGAGCAACTTTCACTATTATACCAACTCTGAAATATCGAAAAAATATCAGCTGTTTCATACAAAACTGCAATATTTTTACCCTATGAAAATGTATGAAACTGATGTTTTTCTTTTTTCTATTTCGTAGTTGGTTCCATAATTAAAGTTGTATATTATTGTGACTACGTTCACCTCCTGAAAGGTTTTAACAGTGAATTAAAAATCATCGTGTATAACACCACGACGCCTGTTTTGCCTGAAGAATTAGGCAGAGGTGTACCTAATACCTACAGTAGGTACACCCACATTTCGCCAGTTATGTTTAAGTCCCATGTTATAGGAGGCAACCATATTGCCATCAACTGGGCACAAATTCAGACTCCGGGCTGCTACTGAGAAATTCCTGATGAAAAACCCAATAACACTTTGCCCGACCTGGAAATCGAACCCAGGGTCTCATGCTCAGCAGTAGCGCTTGCGACCACTAGACCAAGGAGGCAAGTAATGAAATAATTATAATTTCAAAAGGGCGGTGTTCTTATAATCACTCTTATTATGAAGGCACTGATGAAACCTTTCATGTGGTTCTTATACAGTGTGAGTCTTTATAATGTGCATATATCGAAATGAGGGAATCTATGCTTAATTTTATCGACAGAAAAAAATAAAAATAAAAAAATATTTTTTTATTTGATTGTTGTTTTTTTTAAATAACTGAACCGTGTAACTTTTAAACTAAATGCTCTATCGCGATGAAACAAACTCCATAATGATTGGAAGTAATAAGGCGTCCACATAAAAGGAAAATTGTGGATAAAAACTACCCTCAATTAAAACAAAAAAACATGAAAATAAACATGTTTTTTTTTTAGCAAAAATCTGTTTTTTTTTCATCAATAATCGTAAAAGTTCTCAATAACACGCCAAACAGAACAAAAAAAAAAAATATGCTATATTTTTCCGTCGATAAAAAGCATAGATTCCCTCATTTCGATTTGTGCACATTATAAAGACACTGTATAGCCATCAGTAGGAGACTGATAAAATTCCGCCTTCATCTTTCCTCGGACAAAGAATCCAAGAGGATTATGATAATCTCCCATCATCATCATCATCATGTCAGCCGAAAGACGTCCACTGCTGGACATAGGCCCCAAGCCCCACCACTTCGACCGTTCGACCGGTTCTGTGCTTCCCGCATCCAGCGGATTCCTGCGGCTTTCAGGCAATTATGGCATACCGCCACCCAAAAATAATCTCCCATATACCTAAATAAATACAACCTGTAGTTACAATGCCCATAAAAAGTCTTTGGCCTAAAGGCTCGTGCAGACCAGTGCGATATCGCGGGCGCGACAGGCAACGCGACCCATGTCGCGCCCGTGATATCGCGCTGGTACCCCAAATAAAAGCGTAAAAATATTCGTTCATGCATCCATAATATTTTAAATTCGTAATTTATTCGCTTATTGCAGTTTTGATGTCTGTTATTAAGGATCCAAACAGATGAAAGCCTTTCATATCCTTTCTGGCATCCGTCAAATGAAGTCCGTCCACTCAGCGTTACAAACTGAGCTGTAAGATTAACAACATTCTTGAGACATACTAACCCGCAATATAAACGAAATATGTTAAACATTTCTGATTCGTTCCAACTTGGAGCGCTGACGAAAATTTAAATTCCCATTCTGAATAATCCCACG
Source organism: Agrochola lychnidis (assembly GCA_963680765.1). Classification (NCBI taxonomy): domain Eukaryota; kingdom Metazoa; phylum Arthropoda; class Insecta; order Lepidoptera; family Noctuidae; genus Agrochola; species Agrochola lychnidis. Next base: position 16,724,979 of record OY796850.1, on the reverse strand, counting down.
CCGCCGAGAAGGCCGCGGAGAAAATTACATTCCATTTTGCGCGTTAACACGTACGAATATTATTATTATAGATTATCATCAAATCTAACAAACCAATTACACGATTACCACGCTTCGCAGTGGGTCTTATCTTAATCCAGCGGCTATTTGAAAGCGGTTACTTATTCAAACCAGTGTTTAATTGGATATCGGCGGCGCTAACCGCGTTCTCTATACAAGCCGTGACCATCGAGTTTAAGCTTCGTGCAGACTGGTGCGACTCGACACTGGTAATTATTCTACCGTGAAGTTTTCTTACAAATTGTTTTGTTATGCTTGGGCTACATTGTCGCGTTATCGCGAACGATACTTCGCGCGCTCTCTGTTGCTCAGCGAGACGTCGAGCGGTGCGCGAGAGAGAGCGCGCCAAGTTTAGTTCGCGATAATGCGACAATGTAACTGTTCCACAGCATCAGAGTCGCGGCGCGCCGTCGCGTCGCGTCGCGCCAGTCTGCACGAGGCTTTATTCCTTACACATTCCAAATTGTACGTTCGAACGTATCGACTACTGTGGGCTTATAAATAGGGGCAGGCTTGCCAATAAACTTTTAGTACTTTATTATTCGTATCTAAACACATCAACCTAACACGAGCAGTCACGAGCTTAGGTCTTTGGTAATAAATAAAACCTTCGTGTTTTTTAAGTCTTTAAAAACAGTCCTGTAGTGTACAAAGGAGTGAAAAATGTCAGGAGTCAGGACGACAACGTGGATTTATGCCAAGTCGAGCTTTTACTTGCGAAACATAAAATTTGTAGCCATTTCCGTACGTTGCTCACATGGCATAAAATAAACCGTGGAAAATCTTTTAAAGTACGGACACGTCTTCAATAGGCGAGTGTTGCACAATATGGAGTGTGGTCGGTGGTTGCTATTTCTACTTTTTGTCTTTGCTTCGACTTTGAATGTTTATGTTTATTAGTAAGTATTACTTAGAAGGACTGGATGTAACTTTCTTGCTGACAGTGCTCTTTTTGTAGGAAACTGTATAACTATACTCCATTTGAAATAAGATTAGACATTTAACTAAACCTTTTTTACAGTCCGTTCAACCGATTTCGACTTCTATTGCGTTGGTGGTATGACAAATGACAGCTGCAGTAAACAGTTGGTTTATAACCACTTTTTTTGCTTTTAATGCCATCCTTATACCTACGCAATAGAAGTCAAAATCGGTTGAACGGACTGTAAAAAAGGTTTGTTTAAATGTCTAATCTTATTTCAAACGGAGTATAGGTACCTATTACCTACACACCACACACACACTGAAATTCGTATCACGAGCCCTAAGATACAGAGTTACAGACTAAAGCCGCGCGCACTTTGGATGCGTTTTCGTACGAATTTCAGTCGTGCGTACATGTACGACCATGGTCGTATGAATTGAGTGCGCACACTGAATACGTTTTTCTCCGTCAAATACAACAAATCCCAACAAGTTCGGATTGTTTTACGACGTCGCGTCGGAACTATACGTACGACTAATTCTTATACCCAGTCAGCGCTCGCTTTGTGCTTGGAAGTTCGGGATCGTTCGTGCGTGTTCGTACGTGTACCTATACGCACGAGTGAAATTCGTGCGAAAACGCATCCAAAGTGCGCGCGGTCTAACAGTTTGGGGCTCACTGGCAAATAATAATATTGTAACCTAGCTGTAGGTAATATTTTAAGCTATTCAAATCTTCTCAACTTGCTGATATACAGGATAAGTTTTTATCCAGCGCGCAATCTTCAAAAAAAAAATCAGCTGTTCCCTACATTTTGACGAGTTATGCGAACACAAATGTAGGGAACAGCTGATTTTTTTTTTACGATTTCAGATTTGGTCCCGTAGTAAAAGTTGTTCATAATGATGAGTAAAGTTACGTGTTAAAGTTTGCGCACTGGGTAAAAACTTATTCTGTATATACATTTTTTTTTCTCTATCAGTGAACTTTCCAGGAATACCTCATAATAAAAATATATAAGTACACACAGCTACACATCAAGCTATACATTTCCAGTTTATGCTGATTTCGTATTGCATAGGATTTCCGTACAATGCGAGGTCAGCTTATACTGGAAATGTATAGCTTGATGTGTAGCCGTGTGTACCTACCTATTTTATTTTATTATTCCTGCTGGATTATTGGCAAAAATATCGTAACTTCCGTATAATTGGTATGCGAAGCAGTCAAATTAAAGGAAAGGAAGTAATATATTTAGATTTGAGACGTTATCTAAAGCCAAAATGTATTCATCCTTTTGCACAACTGTTGAATGCGGATCTAGCTGTCATGACATGAATTTATTTCACTTCATTATCATTACAAATTATGGACACAAAATTAATATTTTTTGTTGCAATCGTTTGGCCTTGATAAGTGACAGTGGTGTTAAGTTCTAGACGATTTTGTAACATTGAAGATACAAATGTGTTTTCTTACAAAACAATAAGTTTGACAGCGGGTGAATATGTTCCGACATATTCATCCGCTGTCAACAATGGCGTCATGGAATTTATGATAGCTTATTACGTAAAATAGTGAATCTAAAATTGGTAGTGTCTGATAAAAATAAGTACCTATGTCAATTCCTATAACGGATCCTTTTTTTGACGTAAAAACTTCTTTAGGAGCGTTGAGCATTTTTGAGATGGGACTAAAGGCTCGTGCAGACCAGAGCGCGATATCGCAGTCGCGCCCGCGATATCGCGCTGGTCTGCACGAGCCTTAAACCATTGATTTCGCGACACCATGACGACACCTCATTTTTGTAAACGCGATTGTGCTCTTTATTTAGATAATTTTACGGACTAATGTTCTATACAAGTATTTTTCTTCCACCAAGGCGATCTTGTTCAAGTTTTCACTTCTGTCGGCACTCCCGGAGCACCATCACTTTTTTTTAATTGATTTAAATAGGTGAGGTTTTGTTACAATGGCTATGTTTTTTTGCAAAATAACGCCATTCTAACAAAACATACGACACCAATTTGTCACCTCCTGTGACGTGCATACTCGTATAATTGTAGGCTAAGCTTACAAAAAGCCCTCTAAATATAATCTGGGGTGTAACCGTAAACTGTAGCCGGTGTAATATTCCCTCGGCCAAACGTACCTATACCTACGTAAGAGGAGAAGCAATGTCTTGCGAATTTATCGCCAGACGAACCAGACTTTAATGAGAACAGCAGGTGGTCGTCGAAATGACAGCCTTACGACGCGACCAGTATATCTTGGTGGGTGGCGATTTCAGGAATTAAAGTTATTATGTACCAGACTTTGACATAATTAGGCCTTTGCAAACGCCGCTATGATTTGTCAAGGTATACTCGGCAGTCTGTCATTGTTACAAAATATCTTGAACCTGGTAGGTAATGGTGCCGATTCCCTTGTTCACAAACTAAACTACATTTAAGTTCAGTGCATCTTTTTCTTTCTATTTAATTAAGAAAAGGACAGAAGATACATTTTAGTTTAGTCCTGTCAAATCAATCAGCGTCCTGTCACTACTCCATACAAGTTTAAACGTGATTAAAAACTTGTCTACTAAAATTACGTCAATTTACGTCAAGCGCTGATTTATTTGACAGGACTAAACTAAAATGTATCTTCTGTCCTTTTCTTAATGAAATAGAAAGAAAAAGATGCACTGAACTTAAATTTAGTTTAGTTTGTGAACAAGGGAATCGGCACCAATGTTTGACTGTAATTCGGTTTTATGTGGTACCTACATAATTAATAATATGAAACGACTTTGTTAGTGACACAATTTTATTTTTACCCCACTACGGCGAAGAAAAAAGGAGGATTATGATTTTTGGCCGGTATGTATGTATGTTCATCTGTTACCTCATAACTTCTAAACTACTGATCATAATTTGACAAATGAGGTATCATTGGAAGCGTCTTGATCGTCCGCTGGTTAATGTCTATGTGATGTTACATGAAATGCATACCATTAAAAATTTGTAGGTGTACATGTACAGGCATGCGACCACGGCTTTACCTTGACCATTTTTGTACCTATGTCTTGATTTCTGTCTGAAACATTTTCTTGTTTCATACTTTTTAGAGCGTGATTTTTAGTTTTTGAACTTACTTTTTATCACTAGTTATATTTTTGTAGCTCATTTAATTATTATTATATTACATTTTATTTTTAACACCATGGGCGTAGTTAAATAATAACAACCGCACAAGTCGATCGAAGGTTAAGCTATGCTTGCCGCGGTCGGTTCTTGGATGGGTGACCATCCATTACATATCGAGACATCTCCGTGCCTCAGAAAGCACGTTAAGCCGTTGGTGCCGGCTGCCCTTCGTAGATCTTTGGTAGTCAGAAGTCCAAAAGTCTGACAACCAGTCTTACCAAGGGGTATCGTGTTACCTAGTAACTGGGTTGTAGAGGTCAGATAGGCAGTCGCTCGCATGTAAAATACTGGTATTCAGCAGCATTCGGTTAGACTGGAAGCCAACGCTAACATAGTCGGGAAAAGGGTAGGCAGATTGATTACATGTAGAATACTATAAACGTATTATATCTACTCATCTACTTATACTTAATATAAAAGAGGTAAAATTTGTTTGTTTCTCATAAGATAGTTAATTGGTTCAGGCGTGACCTTGCGGAAATCCATTTCTAAATACAATAGACGTGGATATATACGTATTTAGTAATCTGTTCCGCTTAGCTATTTCTAAAGAATCATAAAAAACCCTGAAAGAAATCGACACTTGTTTCACCTCTCAACGAGGCATCCTCAGGATGACGATTGACTATTGACGATTGACGGACGGTGAGCAATGGGTAGCTCGCCGTCCGATAAGGACCAAGCCCGGGTCGACGGCGCGTTGTGTTCCACGTGCGCCTCAAAGAGATGTCAGCAGAATTGACGGGGTCCGCTAGGGCCGATGCCTGCCGGGGTTGCGAAGAAGTTCGAAAGGGAGATCGTGGCCCCGGCAACATGGCAACTGAAGGAACACGGGTGGGTTTTAGCCAGCAAGAGTCTGACAGCCCTCCCGCTCCGTCCAGAGCGGGAGAAGTTATTTGAAAATATCCCACCCAAAACAAAAAAAAAAGGATTACGATTGACTTGTCGCGAACCCGAACACGGTGTGTTGTCACACCGAGCGCTGAACGCAGTGTGTGTGTGCGTGTATTTCTTTTTTGTTTCTCTGTAAATTTGTATTTAGGGGGTAATCAGTCAGATTTGAAAAAATATTTTTGCATTGGATAGCCCAATTCTGAGGAAGGTTATAGGCTCGCGGACGAAGTCGCGGGCAAACGTTCTCTATCACATAAACTCTCTGGTACGTCAAATATTTCAGCAAATAGCGCACCTAACTCCACAATTTCTCTCTAAGAACGCCTGGCATGTTTCGAATACCTTGATATAATTATCAGGCTTAGAAGCAAAGCATTCATTAGCGCCTAATCTAGATTTATATCCAAGATAAACTTACGTATAATAACTTCGTACGTGTCACTGGCAGAAATCCCAATGCAAATATTTGACGAAGTCGACAATGCAGATATTAAATGGCCGAAGTCCGTGAGGGATGTGAGGGGTCTCCGGACCCTCTCACACTCTCAAATCTCACGGAACCTTGAGGGGTTTCTCTTTGACGAAATATACCATCCTCGAAAGTACACAATACAGCTTTTAAAGGATCAAATATCCTGAATTTGGCAGCGTGTGGTCGACTGGATTTTAAGCGATTTGAATATGTGAATGAAGGTAAAAACGCTTTGAACGTGAAAACGCAAATTGTTTTCATCGACTTAGATACAAACGAATTCAAAAGAGAGTTCAGTCCAAAACCAATATCCCATTCCGACATTGTGAAAATGTGAACCTTAATTAACCAACTTACAAAAAGGAGGAGGTTATATGTTCGTAGCGTATGTTTGTTTGTATTTTTTTAAATGTATGTCCACTGATTTCTCCGTCAATTAATGGACCGATTTTGAAAATATTTTTTTTGTATGAAAGGGTATGCTCTCAAGGTTGGTCCCATATAAATTTTATTAACTTTGCTTGGATAGTTTTTGAGTTGGGTTCAATAAAACGTATTTTTTTCGTACTTAGTATATGGATGATATATAAGTTCCTGTCACTGTTATTTATATAGTAGGTAGTGGTATTCGAATTTGTGTGGGATAGGTACCACAACTAAAAAGTGAAAAAAAACACTTTTTGCAAAAAAAACTACCGACTTCCAAAAAAATCACCACATCTTTTTGTTTTGGATTTGAATTTTCGTTTTTTGCCACCGACTTCCAAAACAACTACAGTTATTTTTTATTAAAGCCGACAAGAAATTAAATTATTTTAAGTATATGCTAATTGCTAGTGATTGGTTTGACAAACAACTAACATTTGACATCAGATTAACACCTTTAACCGCTATATCAAGTTATCATTGACGTTATTCATGACGGCACAACTAAGTAATTTTTACCCGACTGCGGCAAAGTCAAAAAAGAGGATTATGTTTTGGACCTGTATGTATGTCCGTCTCTATGTTCCCTCGTAACTACTAAACGGCTGAACTGATTTTGACGAATGATATGTTGTTAGATTTGTCTTTATTGCGCGAGTGACACTGGGTATATTAAAATATAAAAATATCAAAATGGCTGATTTTTGGCGCCAAAATTGGAGACAGAAATAGTTTATATTGTTTCAATCTTTTTAAACGCAGTCGGGTTTTTGATTTTTTAAATTTACTTTGATTTGTAGACTTTCTGATCAGTTACCTATCCCTACGTGATTCAGATTTAAGATATAATAGAATCAGATATGAATACTAGACTAGTTGCCTTTTTGTGTAAACCCACCCGTTGTCTCGGTTTTGTCAATATTTAATCACTTCTACACTTAAAAAGAAGCCCATTAGAGCACTTTAACTAATAAATGGACTTCAAGTCAGTTTTATAGGACATTTATGGAGTTATTTGTCCATATAATGGGCACTTACGTCGAAGTTTTCTGTAAAGTTCAGTTATAAAACACTCTCTTAGCTCTTAGTACTCTTTCTTTCGTCTTTTTTAAAGCCGTCACATTTTTATTATAGTTATAACATAACATCACGCCTTGTTTTCCCGAAGGATTAGGCAGAGGTGTGCTGTCTACACCCACATTTCGCCAGTACTTATGTTAAACCCCTGTAATAGGGGGCGCGCATATTCCTGATGGAAAAACCCAATAACACTTGGCCCGATCTTTTTTTTTTTGGTTGGGAAATTATCAAATAACTTCTCCCGGTCTGGGTGAAGCGGGAGGGTGTGTTAGTCTCTTACTGACTAAAACCCACCCGTGTTCCTTCGGTTGCCCTGTTGCCGGGGGCCACGATTTCCCTATCGGTTTTCTTCGAACCCCCGGCAGGCATTGGTCCTAGCGGACCCCGTCAACATCTCTTTGAGGCGCGCGTGGAACACAACGCGCCGTTGACCCGGGTTTGGTCCTTATCGGACGGCGAGCTACCCATTGCTCACCGTCCGCAAGCCCGCGCCTGCGGTGGCCGGAAATCGGCTCGCGATTCGCGCCCCGGGCGTCTCCTCCTGCGGCGGTTAGGGGCGTGAGGGCGCGAACTTTACTTGGCCCGACCTGGGAATTGAACCCAGGACGTCATACTTAGCAGTAGCGCGATCACTAGAGCAATGAGGCAATCAATTTATCTACATTGCTAAAAGAGTTATTTATTATAGTTTCATACAATTGATTCTTGTTTAAATTCCATCATTCATAATATTGTTCTGCATTTTATTGTTACATGTTACATCTTAAACTTTTTAATTACCAACTATAATAGGCCCGCGACCAAAAATTTTTTTTGTCCGTCTTGTAGATTATTAAAAAATATTGAACACGTATTTTTTCTTTTATGACATAATCAAAATATTACGGCGATACATTGAGTTAAAATGTGGTATGACGTCACGCCTTGCTAGATTTAATAGTGCGTTGTGACGTAGCAAGCCCGCACTCCCCAACATTAATGCGTGTTTTCTAAGTTATTTTTGATTAATATGATAAAGCAAAAAATACTTGTCTAATATTTTTTTATTATCTGAAAGACGGACTAAATAGAATTTCTTTTTTTTACCTAGGCAACTACCGTATTATTTAACTTAATTAGATTCATTGATTGTATTTTTATTGATTTATTTGATGTTATTATTATATATATTTTTGAATTTATTATTAACTTATTGATTTTTATCACATTATTTATAAATAGGCAAACTATGTAAGTGCTGTGCACACCTTTAAGTGACAAGTTAGAAAGAAAGAAAGAAAGAAAGAAAAAACATTTATTTGGACACAGTTCGCGAAACACAAAACACAAATTACAGTGGAAATAAAAAATAATGTTTTTAAAACAATAGTGTGTGCCTCACGGCTGCGCCAAAAAGGTTCATTTCAGCATTAATGCCAGACAAATGCTGTCTGACGCTGGATTTCTAATGAACCCTTAAGTTCGTTGTAGTTTATAAGTTTTGTTATGATAATATCATAACAAAACTTATAAACTCTGTAAATGTTTTTGTGATCTAGTTGTTGGAGTGCCATAATGAATAAATACATTAAATTGGATCTACGGCTAAACAAGAAATTAACTTCGCAAAATATACATTGTTGAGTTGTACTTCCGCCGCTACATGAGATGGTCTCGGGGGAATGTATAAATAATCACTTCCGGCAGATGGTTCGATGTTATCATCTGAGTACACACCAACAGCCTACAGGTGAGGACAAATAGATTTATAATTATAACTTATGTAGATGTTTTAAGAAGCGACCTGGACCCAACTTGCACGACCGCTATGAAGTATCCGGTAAATGCAGACACCTAGAAGTATGAATGACGAAACTCTCAACCCCAAAGATTTTAATCGTTAGATTATTTTCGCCCTACCGCGTCAAAAAATAGTCGCGTTTCTGCGCAGTGACTTGATTGTCATGGAAACGCTATTTAATAATGTGTGAGCTCACTTTAATTTTCGCGTGACTAAGTATAGTGTGGGCGAATCTAACGTTTTAAATCTTTGCTTAACCCTAGTATTTTTCTTTATTTTAACTAATGGTAAAGATAAGTTAAAATGTTGTAACTACATAAAGAAAACTGGACACAAATTCTCATATTCAGTTACACTAACGGATATGCATATTCCTACCTAAATAATAACATAAACGTCACTTTCTTATTTACTACCAACTTCGGTAAACGCAGATTAAGTTTCGCTGCCAAGTAACCAAGTTAATCGGTTGGTTATAAATAATGTGCGATTAAAAGTTAAAACGCCGTTAACGTCTGAACATGATTACGTGGTCTTAACTACTTAGAGGTTAACTTAATTAAGCTTTTCGATGAATTGCTTCATCGACACGTTCTAAAACTTTACAACGCTGTGGGATGCCCGGGAAGCATGTGAAATAACATGCTTCCCAGTTATTCTAGCAGGAACTTACAGGAATTCATTAATAAAATACCTTATGGATTATGGCATTACCTCGTCGGTCTAGTGGTCGCAAGCGCTACTGCTGAACATGAGGTCCTGGGTTAGATTCCCAGGTCGGGCAGTGTTATTGGGTTTTTCCATCAGGAATTTCTTAGTAGCAGCCCGTCTGCATTTGTGCCCAGTTCTTGACAATAGGCAAGCCTCAAATTACATGGGTCTTTTTTATGTATGTCCACCGATTTCTCCGTCAATTGTGGACCGATTTTGAAAATTCTTTTTTTGTTTGAAAGGGTGTGCTCTCGAATTGGTCCCATATAAATTTTATTAACTTCTCTCGGATAGTTTTTGAGTTAGCTACAAAATACGTATTTTTTTCCCACTTAGTATGTAGATGATATGATAAGTTTCTGTCACTGGTAGCAGGTAGTGGTATTCGAATGTGTGTGGGGTAGGTACCACCACCACTAAAAAGTGAAAAATAAAAACTTTTTACAAAAAAAAACAACCGACCTCCAAAAAAAAACACTACAAAGTGAAAAATAACTTTAATTTCGGATGTCGGTGGCAAAAAACGAAAATACAAAACCCAAGACACCGATTTCCGAAATTAAAGTTATTTTTCACTTTGTAGTGTTTTTTTGTTGGAGGTCGGTTGATTTTGTAATTATGATATTCTTTAATATGATATCTGGATTAAATTGATTAGCAGAGATGTCAGTAGCAATTACACGCATAACTGTCAAGAAAAAAGTACTTATAAACTAGACGACATACATTGCGCGTAATTACTAATTTAAAAATATCTCCCTTAGCCGCGGTATATAAATTAAAAGATAAGGTTATTATCGCACATCGCAGTCATAATTGCAATAACTAAAGTGGTCTTATGTCTTATTAGCAGCAAAAACCTGGCCATATAACAGTCTGGCAATAACACACCGTATTAGAACGCCCGAGAAGAAATATAATTTGCGTCTGAAGCGCGGCCATGTTTGGTGTTACAGCCTCTCGTCCCGGCCGGGCGTGTTTGACGACTGACTGATATTGCCTGCTCTCCATATAAGGAACAAATAAATAGTTCCTACCTTCCTCGCCTTATCCCGAAGGAGAGGCATCAACCATAAACATTGAAACGCATTCTGCAAGTTCGTTGTACAAAAAGCGGTGATGCCATGTACGATATTGCGATGGTGTTTTATTACTAGTATAAGTAATATTGTAGAAGTTTAGCCACAGCGAATGATGTATGTAGTTAGCCTCTTCGTATATTAAACGATGCAGGCACAAATACATAGGTACCCCTTGACGACTAAGAGACGAACGTTACTACTTAAGGGTACACTACGTCGGCGTCGCCCTCCACGCTAACTGTCCTGTCGTATCTCACAAACTGACGTATCTGCACTAACATTACCTACGTGTTCAGAACTTTGTTTCGAAAAAGTTCTCTCTAATCGTCGTGTCTGTGTCGTTTAGAAGATAATCACGTATTTTGTTTTGCGTGAGTTTTGTTTGAGGGACAAAATATTCTCACCACCTGTGGTATATGCACAAATCTACAGTTAGTGACGTCAAGAGCTATTTATAAAAAGTTATTAATTCATTAATAAAGCCACAGTTAACGCAACTACATATATTAACATGATTGTAGCGCCCGACCGAAAAACTGTTGCCCTGGAAAAATATCAATTGCTAGTTACGACAGTTAGCGGGGAGGGCTACGACTAGTCGGTCATTCTTCCATACAAACGTACTATGGTGATTATTCGTCTGTTTGACGGTGTACATTCAAAACTAAAAATTATATCATTTTGCCTTGTCATTATCTAGCTCTGTATGGAAGCAGAATTGGGAAAAACGTATTGGTTTGAAAGTTATGAGAGGTAAACTTCTATATTTCAACACTAATTTTAACTCATCTTTGGGCGTAAATAAATAACTTATGTAAGTAGTATGAAAATGGCAGGAATAGAATAATTTATTCAAAAGTTCAAATAATTTTATTTTGTGTAAAAAAATTAAGTAGTTTTTCCATAATATCTATACGACCTAAGATCTGTTCATGAAATATTACGCGCAGGTTTTCGTCATACTTAAATCGTCGTCTATTTCACTAAATAAATTAATGAATATAATATATAAATGAGTAAAAACTAGATGAATAAATACTAAATAAATAAAACTAAATAAATAAATAACTTTACTAAATAGCATTTAATAGCAACTATTTTCATGGTTACAAATATTTAAAATTTATAATTTTAAATATTTGTAACCATTGGTTGGACACTCCTGTCTCGGGCTCAGAGTGAGTTATTTTTCTTAATTTTTTTATTTTTTGTTACATCACGTCCCCACCCCACGAGAACATGAAAAACCCCTAGGGATACTACGTATAGCGACAAGACCCCCCCTTTTTTTTGGGTGGGAAATTATCAAATATCTTCTCCCGCTCTGGGCAGAGCGGGAGGGCGTGTCAGACTCTTACTGGCTAAAACCCACCCGTGTTCCTTCAGTTGCCATGTTGCCGGGGGCCACGATTTCCCTTAGCGACAAGACCCCCTGAAAACACAATTTTTTTACTTTGTTTTACAGTGTTTTACACGATTTCAAACCTAATGTCGTTGACTGTCCGCGAGGGTTAACTTTAGCGCAAACGTAATACCGGTGACCCTCCCGGAGGGTTCACATCCAATATGATTGGCGGCATGGTGTATGAGATCTATGAAAACTGGGTGGAGTCGAAAGTGTTAATTATTTAATGGGATAATCGGGCCTGCGACCGCTTGCCAGCCCGCATGTGGGCGTTAGTTAAAATCGCGTCCTTAGTAATGATCAAACCCATTGAAGACAAGTTTTGTAGGTATTCGTTCTGGTATATTTCCATGACCAATGGATTGCCCAATAGTCCCTGCGCGCTGGTGGTCGCTAAAAGTCGATGTTCATACATAATTACGTCGACGAGCATGCACAATGTGTCATAAACGTATTGTGGACATGTATTGTCTATTGTCTCTTGTTAAGCTGCGTTTAAGTTTACTGAGTCTGATTAAGGTTAAGTGTAGCCGACGTTTATCACCGTACGCCTTAAATACGAGGTGCTCTTTACAAAGTGTCGTTGAAATGTTAAGTTTCACGATTTACTGCAATCGTTTGCAGTACGAGTCTAATTTTCTCTGGAAACAAAGGAGATGTCCGCTTTTTGTAGGGACGTTGGTTTTTTATTCCGAGAAAAATCTAACAAGCATCAAACTACATCTAAATAAAATCGACAAAATATGGAACTAAGTACCACTGAAATAATATTTTTAGACCCCTCCATTTAAGAGAAAAATTATAAACTATTTAAAGTACAAATATTTTATTTGTTGATGGCAACTATGACAAATATTATATAAATTGACACATGGTACAGTCATGACTGTCAATCAATTGACAGTGATGACAGTAACATGTGTTGATTTTGACAAGTTTACTATTTGAACATGTCAATATAACTTATATTGACACATAGTACTGTCATTACTGTCAATGAATTGACAGTAATGACAGTAACATGTGTCAATTTTGACAAGTTTACTATTTTATGGGGTGTGTTCACTATATTATCCTAAATAATTAGAAAGGTTTGTTCGTTTTAGAAGTAAATTGATACTAAATTAAAAAAACGATTTTCCTCAAAATTGGAGGTCTTTAAAAATGTATGATATAGTGAGAACCACTAGTTTTTGGGGTGTCTATCCAAATATATTTAACTTATCCTGGTTAGAATTATTGAATAATAAAAAACCATTTTAGGGCATGTCCTTTAAGACCAGGCACTCCAAAGACAATTTCCACGCAAACTCCGCTCCAATGCACCCCACTACTGCACTATGTGCTAAACGCTAAAACATCAGTAATAAAGTTGAATATCGCGTGCGCTCTTTGGTCGTGTTCAAGCACGGAACTAAATGTCGTAAGTTGCAAATTCTTATTTCGTTTAGAACTCAAGTAATAATAGATCAAGGGGAAAAATGTCTTATATTTGGATAGTAAAATATTTTCTAACTGTCAATAATTATTTTAGACATAAAAGCCGAGTAATCTTGTTTTTGTTTCAAATAATCTTTAAAAAGACATGATTTTCGAATAAAATATGGATCGAGCGAAAATGTTCCAATTACGTAACTGTCTTAAATATGGAAAGAAAAAGATTCAATAAATCATATACTAAAGTTCCATTTTGATTGTATGCGTGACTTTTCCAATTAACATACAATTTAGGGAGCCTCCTCTTAAAGTTAACGTACGTAAGTAAAGATCGAGTGATGGAATATTCAGAGTATATTTCAGAAAACACTATGCAGATCGAGCAATGTACTCGTTTTATGAGAAAGTCTACGTTTTCAACAAAATGACGTTAGTTATGTGTCTGGGTTAAGGCATCGCTCAAAACTTGAGACTTGAAAGCTTTTCAGTCCGGGGCGGGCGGCGTTGTTTGTATCCGTCTTTGGAGGGATTTGTGATAGACGCGCGCCGTCTACCTAAATTAGGAAATGCTTTCACATAAATTGACCCCTGTCTAGGATGGGTTTATTGACTTATAGCAAGGTCGCCGGAGGCCTGACCCGACGTTCAAGGCAAATAATAATAAACCGGAGCTTCAATAAATATACAAATTCGTCACCTGCCCGATTGGTACACGAACAGAACTGGTTTACTTCATCAGAATATTAATTTATATTTATTAAAACTATAATTTTGTAAAGAAACTTGTTTGGACTTTAAAATAGTAGGTATCTAGGTGCTTATGATTTGAATGGTCCATCAAACAAACATGTCAATAATGGTCAAACATGACAAGTGCGTGGGCTCAGCTACGACCTACCTATATTTGCTTTCAAATCGGTTTAAATGATTTACGTCAATGTCTACAATGTGTTATAATGTAGAATAGTATACATAAACTTGTGAATACAAATACGAATAATATTTATTTCTCTGACATTATTATGTGACATAATTAACGATTACGACTGAACTTGTCGTTATTAAATTAAAAATATGGCAATACATAATTGGAGTTAATGTTCCTACGCAGATTCGAGTATCTCGAACCACTGCAGGGTTATCTCTTGGCAGAATTAAATATATGTATACAAATAATGAAATAGTAACTTATGCCTGTTTATATGTTCCGGATTGGCGCAAAAATGGTTGAACGGATTTGCATGGGCACACAGATAGTTTCTAACTTTGATTAACACATACTTCATCATCATCATCATCATTTCAGCCGAAAGACGTCCACTGCTGGACATAGGCCTCCCCCAAGCACCGCCACTTCGACCGATTCTGTGCTTTCCGCATCCAGCGGATTCCTGCAGCCTTCACAAGGTCATCGGTCCATCTTGTGGGAGGCCTTCCAACGCTACGTCTTCCGGTACGTGGTCGCCACTCCAGAACCTTTCGGCCCCATCGGCCATCCGTTCTGCGAGCAATGTGCCCTGCCCATTGCCACTTAAGTTTGGCAATTCTTCGGGCTATGTCGGTTACCTTGGTTCTCCTGCGGATCTCTTCATTTAATTATTTCTAATTCCGATAAAACAATCCCGTGGGATATTTTCCGACATGCATGCGGGCGAAATAGTTTGAAATAAAAGCTCTACTTAATTATGTGACTGAAATAGAGAATCGAGTTTAAAGTTTTCATTGATACTGCAGCTATGTGAGCTTTATAGCGACTTTTATTATGGCGAAGTAAAACCAAGGGGATAAGAGCTTTTCTATGGAATGCCGACCGACTGGTCCTCGCATCCACAGGACCAGCGCACACGCACAAAATGTTCGATTAAAACAATGTGATGGGCCGCACAACGCGCGTTTTACCTTAGAAGTTTCTTGATTACTTCTGGCTAGAACCTAATGGCTCATTATGCAATAAGCACTAGCTTGCTTGCTTTAACCTCTCGTATGTCGTAATTACAGAAACAATTAAAAAACCATTGTGTCTCGCGTGGATCCACGTTCGGCATACGAATGGTTAATATAAACTTAAATAACCGTAGTGCTATTCTGTAAAAATCTCACCGTAATAACTTAGGTGAAGCGAGCTGCCAATAGTGTCAATCCTTAGCAACTGACAGCTCACTCCACGCTCACTTCACCTAAGTTACACGGTGAGATGGTTACAGAATAGCATTACAGTTCCCACCGGTATGTAACTGTCTTTCCATTGCAGGACAAAAGCCTCTTCTCATACTGAGAAGGAACGAGTATTTTTGACATTAAATTAAATTTAGCAATATAATTTATTTGACATTAAATTAGTGCTCAGGTTGACGACCGTCGCCGCGCCGCCACTGCGCCGTCGTCGCGCCTCTAAGCTGTGTGTGTATATGCAACGTTGCTGGCCCGCTGTCGCGCCGCCGCAGCCGTCGCGGATTGTAGAATGATATGGCAAAATCAAGTGGAAACGGCGCACAGTCGAAAAAAAAATTACTTTTTTTGTTCAAAAATCTGGCTACACCTCAATTTTTGACGTATCGCTGTCATTTTTTTTAATACACTCCTGAGATAACACACTTTGGTGTGTCACTGCCACTTTTCCTTATAAGTCAATACCTTTGTGCGACGGTGCGGCGATGGCGTGACGGCGCGCGGCGCTTCACCGATCAGTTGACATGGTTACGCGAAGCGGTGTCGGCGCAGCTGCGGTGCCATCTACACGAGCCCTTAAATTAACTACTTAGTATAAGATCATGCGATCTTTTGCTCCAACAATCTAGTTCATACCTCTCACATCGATTTTCTACAAAAATCAGGTAGAAGACAGCTGCAAGACCTGAAGCAATTTATAGATCATTGATTAGGTAGATTTTACTGATCTACGAGTAAGATGTACCCTCAATCTTGCAAATGTCATACGACTGACATTCCGCGTGAAATCACTCGGCACATTAAGGATCGAGTGAAGCAAGCGCGTGCGCAAACTAATGAGCGCACGACCGCTTCCTCTAACCGGAGCCGATCCTGGCAACACGCCGAGACATCGCAGCTGATGATGAGAACCTGCTTGCAAATTATAAGGGGTTAGGCAATGCGTAACGCCGATATAAGGCTGAGGATGAAGGTTTTGCTTGTATATTGTGAAGGGTCAAAATAATAACGCTGTTTATTTATAAAATAGTAGCAAAATCTGTGGCTGAAGCGTTGACATCACGCACAGAGGTGTTTGGATGCAAAGGCGAGGCTCTTATCGAGCCTTTTCTGCTTGGGTGGTCTCTGTAGGCGTTTGTCTATTAGAGTTTGGCCACGCTAAGTCTGCAATGGAATAAAATATGGGCAACCCCAAAAAGTCTCTTAAATATGGTAAATTTATACATCAGTCAGATATGTCAGTTCCGGGGTAGTAAGTAGATCTAATGATTTTGATATTTTACCTTTTGATTTTTGCATAACAGATTACCTATAGATTACGTAGTACCTATGTTCTACCTCCATACGATTACAAAACTGTATCAAATCCACACTGCATAGTGCTAAAGTGACTATTCTTCATACCAGGAATAAATCAGAATATAAAAAAAATAACCAATCAAAAAGATAAAGTGTCAAATTATTTTTGTGTAGGACAGGATGGTGTTGCCATCTATAGATTTTCAAATTCCACCGTTTTTTTTCTTATGCAGACTTAGTATGGCCAGACTCTAGGTGGCCTGTACGGGGCATACTTAAGCTCTGACATAAAAAAACTGTTTACCTATATATGATAACTGATACTGATGTGTGAAAGACGTGAATACTAGACCATGTTAGTGTTAGTACAGCACGTTACAGCAATCTGGTGACTGACTCCATTCCCAGACGAGCAATCACACATACACAACAATTACTGACGTCAGTGTGTGTGCTGTGTCTAAGAGGAAAGCATGAATTCGTCACTGACATCATTCGTCGTATGCACATTTGTGAACATCTAATATTAGCTCTATGAACGCTCAAATGTGTGTTTTAGAGTTTTGGCGACGCGAGAGCGACGGAAGCGAAACACAGATAAAATAACATCGGTAATCTGTAGGATTTCAGGACGAAACCTTTCCTATCTAGACTGATTTCCTGGAATTATTGGTTCTCTTTGTTTGTTTAGTTTTCCCGGTTCCTCCGAGACTGGTGAGAAAATTACTGTCTCGGTAATGTTGCGTGAAGACATGATGTTTGTGGGGATTTAGATTGCAATGCGGAACGTGCGGTTTTAGCTTCATCGTTTATGACGAATGTGATCGTGTTTTGGTTTTCTCAACGTCAACGATCGCCGGTTTCAGATTTATTACGGACTGTTTGTTGGATGTCGGAAAGTATCTTACGGGAACGTACTATCGGAATTGAAAGTACTCTATGTGTTAATCCAGGTTATAAACTATCTGTGTGCCTCATTCAAACCCGCCATGTTCCACCATTTTTGCGCCAAAATCCGGAACATACATCTATACTCCGTTTGAAATAAGATTAGACATTTAAGTAAACCTTTTTTTAAATCCGTTCAACCGATTTTGAGTTCTATTGCGTTGGTCGCATGACAAACGGCAGCTGCAGTAAACAGTTGGTTTGTAACCACTTTTTTTGCTTTTAATGCCATCCTTATGCCTACGGTATAGAAGTCAAAATCGGTTGAACGGACTGTAAAACAGGTTTGTTTAAATGTCTAATCTTATTTCAAACGGAGTATAGTTAAACAGAAAAAGGACAAAAATTCTAAAAACTATATTTTTGGCATCAGACTCGTTAGTTATTGTAGCATTTTTTTTGAAGTGAAAACTTCTTTAGGCGCGTTGGCCATTTTTGAGATGGGACTAAACAATTGATTTCGCGACACTGTAACGACACCAGTTTTTGATCATTAAAAAGACAACAACGCGTTAATTACCGCGGTGCGTGGAGTAAAAGACATCAACGCATTGAATACCGCGTGCCGATTTTTTTTAAGTTTTCACTTCTGTCGGTACTACCGGAGCACAGTGTAAAGAGTAATTATAGACTGTGACCGGAGTACCATTTTTTTTTCTTCAGAAATATTCAATGCAGTTTTGACTTTATTTTATTATCATATACTATTAAATGTGCAATATTTGTATATACATACTTATATAAATATATATTTATAATCACGTTCTCGAAAACGGCTCTAACGATTTCAATGAAAGTTGCAATATAGGGGTTTACGGGGGCGGAAAATCGATCTAGCTAAGTCTCATATCTGGGAAAATTAGTTTTCTCCGTATTTTCTCCCAAGCAGAGCTCGGTCGCCCAAAGTTTAGAACAAGGTACCTAAGTATGTAGGTACTTACTATCATGGCAGCATAGAATTAGTATGAATTTTCCTATACTTACTATTAAATGAGCATTCTCTATTTTCAACACAGCGGAGCTCAGTCGCTCAGGTACATAGACGATAGTTTGACTCGCACCTATATTTTGTTCCTTTGAGGCGGTGTATTTGATTAAGTCCAAATATTATTGTGTTTTTTTGACTGTCGAACTGAATTATCGCAATTGTGGGGAAGTAGAACCCGGCGTCGTGGTGTGCTGTACCTACGGAAAACATTGCTAGAACGAATAGAACTATTAATTAAATAACTTCAAAATTAAATGAAAATTAAAGCAGCTACTGAATTATTAACTATCATTTAAATTAATTAGTTACCTGTAATACTCGTAGGTACACACGGCTACACATCAAGTTATACATTTCCAGTTTATGCTGATTTCGCATTGTATAGGATTTCCGTACAATGCGAGGTCAGCTTATACTGGAGATTTATAGCTTTATGTGTAGGGGTATGTACATGGAGATTTTTATTAACATTCCGAGTTCAAAATATTCTTGTTGGTTTAACCTATACCTAGTTAAACTGTTTTTTGTATTTCTATGGTTTAATCTAAATGGTTTTTGTAAAACTACATAAGTTATTTCAATTCAGTACTGTTTAACGTAGCTAAGAGATTTAGATATGATTGCATAGTCTGTACTTATTTAAGCTAGAATTTGAGTATTTGAACAATAGATTCTACAAGCATAGACACTAGACAAATATTCGATGACCTTCTTCGTGTATTTTAAAAACAAATGATAAACTTCTTGCAAACTGCAAATGTGCAAACTATAAAAAAGTACATATAAGTACAGGACCTAATACAATTCGGTTTTTAAACGATTTTAGAATTTTTCTTTTCATTTTTTTTTGCACAATTCGATGAGCGAGTTTCGACCAAATACTGTTTTAGATCTTGGAAACTTTTGGTTGGTAGGTAGGTAAGTACTCATCTAATTAAATTTTATTTTAGTATTTTCTACTAAAATGTTTATTTATTAGCTTTTAATTTATTTAATGGACTTCGCATCGTTATAAATTTATAGTTTATTATTTGCATTCCAAGTTACTACGGAGACTACGCTGTAGGCACCACATAGCTATGTTTGGTTAAAAAATAATTTATCGATGTTATATTTTATTTTTCTTTTATTATTGTGCTACCCACGCCGCACAGTGGGAAAAAAATGACTTTTTCGTCCAAAAATCTGTCTACAACACAATTTTTGACGTATCGCTGCCATTTTTTTTTTATACACTCCTGAGATAACACACTTTGGTGTGTCACTGCCACTTTTCCTTAAAAGTCAATACTATACCTAACCTCAAAAAACCGGGAAATGAAGCAAAAAACAATTTCTCAAAAAAATATTTTAACAAAAATCAATTTCCAGGGGTTTTTCAGGTCCCTGATTATGAATTTACTGTCTGTTTATTACAATTCAAAATGGCGGAAACAAAAAGGCGAACCAACAAAAAAATAAAATTGATTCATTTTCCGATTTCTAAAAGAAAATTAAAAAAAAGAAACTTCTATTTTGGAAAAATGGCAGTGACACACCAAAGTGTGTTATCTCAGGAGTGTATAAAAAACAAATGGCTGCGATACGTCAAAAATTGTGGTGTAGGCAGATTTTTGATCAAAAAGTCTTTTTTTTTCCACTATGCGCCGTGCTGGCTACTGTGAACAGAAACGCCCACACATACAATATTTATGTAAGTAGATGTTAGCTAGAACCATTAGCTAGTATTTCAGGAATAGCTCGTTCATGATAAAACAAAGCCAGTAAAAACAAACAAATCAGCGTGCCTAGAAGTCACATTATTGTTTAGTCTGTGGCGCTGCGTGACGTGTGCGGCTCCTGTGTTGCCAGAGGTGCCACCCAACTGTGTCAATATAATGGATGTATTTATTTACGTTGGCAAGATTAAATCTCTATGATTTATTATTAAACGATTCAAAACAGCTCGCAGCTCACATAAAGATTATAATAGTGTGATTAAATTTGAGAGTGGGTATTCTAGATCTAGTTGTGGCGCTAGACGCCATATGGCCTGCGCGCGCGCACGTATCGTGGGAATGGACAAACCGTGTTTACATGTTGCAGATTTGTTCACATTGTTTTTTGTATTATTGTGATGATTAAAGATTCAAGTACGGCGTAGTATGTTGTAGACATTTCAGAGATACTAAAATGTACGGTCGTTAAATATATGAGATATTTTATTGCTTTACTTTGGCTTTACTATTTAGGTGAGCTAGTGAACGTAGTCTTTGAGTACCTTGTTTTATGTTGGAACGAACTTGAAACACTAAGTACTTGAAAACTTTTTGGTTTTTTGCTGTATAATATTTTGAGAGGAGTAAAGCCCGTGCAGACTGGCGCGATGCGTCATGTGACATCCACCAACCCGCAATGGGCCCGCGTTTTGAATTATGTTCTAGATCTCACCGATAGGAGGCCTGTGTCCCCTAGAAGGAACATTATAGGCTGATTATGTATGTTATGTACTTACCTAGATATCTAAATTAAAAAATTTAACAGCTACGTACGCCGTTTAGCAATTTTCGCCATTTTCTAAATGAAATTAAGTAAAACCGTCTGAGCGGTGCATAATGAAGCGACATTTCCCTTTGGCCGTTACATTTCCTCTAAACTTTGATAATTTCGTCGCGAATCGTAATGAGCAGGCTGTTGTAATTAATTACAGGGAAGTTTCATTGAGTTCAACATAAATCGTACGTTATTACTTCCTACAGGCACTCGCCGTTTTGTCTCATTATTGAGGTATTCCAGCTCTGAAACGATTTTTAATACAACTGAGTTTGTATTGGCCAATTTTTTTTTAAGTGAAAACTTCTTTAGCCGCGTTGGGCATTTTTGAGATGGGACTAAAACCATTGATTTCGCGACACCGTGACGACACCAGCATTGATGTTTTTTTAAATGTCAAAAGGATCATTAAAAAGATATCAACGCGTTGAATACCGCGGTGCCGATTTTTTTTCAAGTTTTCACTTCTGTCGGTACTCTCGGAGCGCCACTATATACGGGATGGCAGGGACATCGACGCCGAAAACGAGTCGAAATTTTTCGTCAGTTATAAAAAAAATAATCTGTTATTTCATAGAAAAGTGTACCAATACCTACGCGGTCAAAATGTATGGAACAGCAGATTTTTTGCTGTCCTATGCCTCAGCAGTGGGTGAAGTGTGGATGATGATGACGATGATGATGATGCCCAAACACCTAGAAATCCCTTCGGTGAATATTCAAGCTTGATGTTTGTAATGTTACAAGAGCCTTCACCACGCCTCCCGAACTCTTTCTGCCGCTCCGCAGACCTCATGCCGTTAAAGAGACCTATAAATTGTCTACTGCGTATCTCAGACCAAGTGGTATGTCAAGTCTCATCTTTAGTGACACGAGAATGGCTCATTCATAAACCCTTTAAAGCTCAATTTGTTGCCGACCGTAGGTACACACGGCTACACAACAAGCTATACATTTCCAGTTTATACTGATCTCGAATTGTATAGGATTTCCGTATAATACGAGGTCAGCTTATACTGGAAATGTATAATAACTTGATGTGTAGCCGTGTGTACTACAAACGGACATTTTACTACTCTGTATCGGCATCGTCATTCCGAATTCCTGTGTAATTAAAATTGACATTTCATAATTGCTGTGGTCAGTTGGAAACTGTAATTATTATTAGTTTGGACTTCTTGTCGGTATTTAGTAGGTAGTTTTAGTATGATGTTATGATTTGATGCGGGTTCACTTTATTTTGTACAGGCTACTACTAGTTTCTGCTCTCGACTTCGGCTGCGTGTTTCATAAAATATATCCCATGACACTCGGCAATACTGTATTTAGCTTCCCATTGTTCTGCCTAGCGTTTTCCCAACTTTATTGGGGTCGGCTTCCAGTCTAACCGAATGCAGCTGAATACCAGTATTTTACATGTCGCGACTGCCTATCTGACCTCCACAACCCAGTAACTGGGTAATACGAAACCCCTTGGTAAGACTGGTTGTCAGACT
Source organism: Agrochola lychnidis (assembly GCA_963680765.1). Taxonomy (NCBI): domain Eukaryota; kingdom Metazoa; phylum Arthropoda; class Insecta; order Lepidoptera; family Noctuidae; genus Agrochola; species Agrochola lychnidis. The sequence continues at coordinate 16,702,087 of OY796850.1, read as the reverse complement.
TTCGGGCTTCTGACGACCCGTAACGACTGTCAAAGATCCACGAATGACAGCCGGGACCAACGGCTTAACGTGCTTTCCGAGGCACGGAGGAGTCTCGGTATGTAGAAATGGTCACCCATCCACGGACCAACCCCGGCAAGCGTAGCTTAACCTGACAGATCGACCCGAGCGGCTGTTAGTACTTAGCCACGAGCATCAGTATCAGGAGTTTCGAAGATTACGCTCTACATATACACATACAGTCTCACAAATTTTACCAATGTATATAAACTCACTGAGCAGGATTTGAAGGTGCTAGCTGCTAAAACTGAAAGAAATTCAGGTGAATGTATTGTGGTTTGCGATGCATTGATTTATTTAAGGTCCCATTAAAATAGACGGACAAATCAAATTTTAACACAGCGTCCAGTCCGTCTAACCAAAGATATCCAAGGAAAAAAAACATTGATTAAAGTGATTTTATTTTGACCTAAAATAATTAACCAACTAACATTTTTAGTGTATTTTCATTAGCAGATTCTTTTTCTTGTACATTTCTAATTTATTTTTCTTATTTTATTTTTTTACCATTCTCCTTATTGTTGTGGTCTGAATGATCTCTAAAAGTTTGTCCATCTATTTTAATGGGACCTTATAGTTACATCTTCAGTGATTTTATAACATGTAAAAAAAACCATGTCCGATCCGTGAGGGTGTTGTTAGGTATCGTACTGAGAGTCTATTAATGTGGTAATTCTCAGGAAAAAGAAAAAAAAAATCGTCATTTTTTTTTTCAATGGGGAACTTTACCGAGTTATGACATGACATTGATTGGGCACGGGCAGCCGTCGTTTAGCGGGTATCTACAAGTCATAACTTATGTTGACCCCTGTTTTGCAAATTTTTAATGGATTTGGGGTATTTTTGGTACTAAAAATTTGATTTTTAAATAGCAATAACTTTTTTATTTTCAACATCTAGCAAAAAGACTTTTTATTACTTTTAGGTAATGTTTTTGCTGTACCTATGTGCCCCTTTCGGATCGGGCAGATATTTTTTTACATATTGTATAGAATTCACCATGAGGAACACCGATAATTTCTGGAGAAAGCTAGCCACTATTTTTATAAATATTCGTTTGCATAATTTGCCTAGAATTCGACAGCTGCATCTAGTTTTGCGACGTTTACTTTCGTCGGCACGACCCAGTTATAAATTCGCATACATGTATGATGTAAGCACCTATGTATTAGACCTCTTTAACATTAACACGTTCAGTACCGGGAGCCCTCTTGGAGGGTTCACCTAGTCGCGTATAGAATGCCGAGAGCCGTCGCGGAGGGCTAATTTTATTTTTAAATGTAGGTTTTTCTTAGTGAATATATCATTATTAACCGTGAAAATTAACAAGATTTATTAGTAGGAGCTCGTGGCTAAATAATAAAAGCCGCACGGATCGATCCATAAGGTTAAGCTACGCTTGCCGGGGTTGGTCTGTGGATGGGTGACCATCTTTACATACCGAGACTCCTCCGTGCTTCGGAAAGCAGGTTAAGCCGTTGGTCCCGCCTGTCATTCGTGGATCTTTGACAGTCGTTATGGGTCTTTAGAAGCCCGAAAGTCTGACAACCAGTCTTACCAAAGGGTTTGGCATTACCCAGTTAATGGGTTGTGGAGGTCAAATAGGCAGTCGCTTCATGTAAAATACTGGTATTCAGCTGCATCCGGTTAGACTGGAAGCCGACCCCAATATAGTTGGGAAAAGGCTAGGCAGATTGATTTTTTATTAGTAGGCGTTGGTTTTAAAATCAAAGCTCTTTTTTTTTACATTTTTTGTTTACGGGTTACAAATATTCACTAGAAATTTTAAAGGTTGTAAACTACGTATAGCTACAAGACCCATGAAAATACAATTTTACTTCATTTTACAGTGTTTTATAACACGGTTTTAACCTAATTACCGTCTGCGATGGTTAACTTTAGCGGAAACTTAATACCGGCAACCCTCCTGGAGGGTTCATTTCCAATATGTCTGGTGGCATGGCGTATGAGTTCTATGAAAAGTAGGTGGAGTCGAAAATGTTAAACTAACCATCCATGACACGTCAGCCTCATCTTGATCACTTTCTACTAAAACTTACCAGTGTTATTACTGCAAATATCTAACTATCTACCCTAATGTTGGCGCAGAGCCCGTCCTAAGCTAATATAAATGTCAAAGCTCCTTTTGTGGAGCAGTCTGTTTAAACTGGAATATATCGCTGGCAACACTCACTTTGAAACAATCGCACTGACGAATTAGTTTTAGATTACAACTGGAATTCGCTTTAAGGTAGGTACTTAAGTGAACTGTATTCTGTGGGAATTTCACTAAAGAGAAGGCAGAGAGAGATACATCTATAGGTACTAATAATATAATATATAATAATATTATAAAGAGGAAACTGCCTCGTTGGTCTAATGGTCGCAAGCGCTACTGCTGAGCATGAGGTCCTGGGTTCGATTCCCGGGTCGGGCAAAGTGTTATTGGGTTTTTCTATCTGGAATTTCTCAGTAACAGCCCGGAGTCTGGATTTGTGCCCGATTGATGGCAATAGGCTCGCCCCCTATTACATGGGACTTAAACATAACTAGCGAAATGTGGGTGTACCTGTTACAGGGTCACCTCTGCCCAACCCTTCGGGGAAACAAGGCGTGATGTTATGTTATGTTATAAAGAGGAAAGATTTGTATTTTTGTATGTAACGTATAAACTTAAAAACTACTGCACCGATTTGAAAAATTCTTTCAGCAATGGATAACTACATTATCAGCGAGTAACATAGGCTATATTTTATTCTCGTACCCCCACGGGAACGGGAACTACGCGGGTAAAACCGCGTGACGTCCGCTAGTAATCTACACATTATAATAAATTGAAGTCGCTTTTACGTAAGTCTGTGTGACCGTGTTGATCTTCCTAAAGTTTAGAACAGTGATTCTCAAAGTGGTCCAGGTGGACCTCCAAGGGTCCACGGGAGACACGACGGGGGTCTACGTTTGCGTGAATTTATTTTTCGCAATTTCCATCGTTTGATCTAATCTTCACATTTTGTAACGAGTTTTGGGAATATGGTAGATATGTAGCAGCGGGGGTCCACCGAAACCAGGAAAATTATGAAAGTGGTCTACGAGAAAAAAAGTTTGGGAACCTTTGGTTTAGAAGATCAACGCGGTAAAATCAAACAGCGTAAGTAGTTTTAGAATCTATACTACGCAACGGATTTTGCGTAGTTTCAACCTTATCACTAAGGGCATAAGGGTGAAAAGTAGTTCACCGCAAATATCCGCGGTTGTACCTAATGTTCTTAGTTTAAAGATACCTTGTTTGTAAAAGGTCGTCTTATTCTGCAAGTTCATTGTGTTATCTTGACTTCATTTTAAGATGGATGGAACATTATTTACCATCTTGTCTCTAGCTCATAATGCTCGTCGAGTATGTATACAATAAACAATGCATATTTAACCTACATTAAGAAAGTTGTTTCCATGAAACTGTAGTTCTCAGACGTGCATGTGCCTAATGGCTTCATTACACAACATTTATTCAGCATCCATTGCTTCATTTGTACACTAGAGGTGCTTCAAACAGTTGGTTGTCCATCGACGGACATTGCAGTCCTCGTTTGCCATTATAAGTACCTAGATACAGTTTCCGTAAAGAGACAGTCACGATTTCTTACCATTTATACTTCTATTAGCTATGAGGAAACGTGGTCACGTGGTGGTTGGCGTTCATTCCCCAAACGTTGGTAGGTATTCCTCTGTTTTCTCCCCGGTTTTAATAAATAAAACAAAATAAAAATATTTTCAGACAACTAAGGCCCATAGTGCTAGTTACAAAAAGCTTAAAAAGTATATCAGTAGGTACAGAAATAAAAGTGGAAAATAATGTCCACTCATCTACCCGCATCTCTCATATGACATTAATTTAAGAAAAAAAAATCGCCAAGAAAAAAAGACATGGCACTGACAAAAATATTCGAACCAGTAGATATTATTATACGAGGAGAGTATCATTAATAGAGTAATACGTTAGTAGGTATGGAATAAATGCCAACGACCACGATGACCGCGTTCTGATTCTGCCCGATTTTTGAATTCAAGATTTTATTCCACTCGCGCTTTGGCGAACTTTCGAGCTTGTCGCGAAAATCATTAAGGCTTTTAGTTATAGTCAGGGAAATTCATTGTTAAGGAAATTTACACCCTACGTCAATTTGCCGCGTTATAACTATTTCATACAACTGTTTCTGATTAGAATCTTATAGGTACGAACACTGACAACGTGGATGATACTGACAGTCAGACTGGTCCATAAATTCAAGGTTTCTCAGCGCGCTATGGAGCGGGTTATGCTTTGAGTCTCTTTGAACGATACAATCAGGAATTAAATTATTCGGAAAAGAACCGGAGTTACCGACATAGCTTGCAGAGTAAGCGAGCTGAAGTGGCAGAGGGCTGGCCATGTTTGTCGAAGGACCGATGGCCGGTGGAGCAGACGAGTCCTGGAGTGGAGACCGTGTATCGGCAAGCGTAGTGTGGGACGCCCCCCAGCTAGATGGACCGACGACCTCGCAAGAAATAGCGGCACAGCGGACGGAGCTCCGGCGGGATCTCATGGCGGAATAGAGAGTGCGATTGTCGCAACCCAGCGCTGGGCACGCCACAATTGCGGCGATAAGACCCCTCTTTGAGGAGTGGCAAGAGAGGCGCCACGGCGTCCTCACCTTCCGCCTGCCGCTGTTCAGGATAAAGCGGGAGGAAACGCTCGGGTGTCGTCACTGTTTGGATCGCCCGGAGGACACGGTGGAGCATACGGTGGAGGTCTGCCCGGCTTGGGCAGGGCATCGCCGTAACCTCATGGAGGCGATCGGCGGCGGAGATCTCTCGTGTCCGGCTCTGATTCGGGCCATGGTACGGAGCGAGAGGAAATGGGAGGCCGTCACCTCCTTCTGCGAAGCAGTAATGCTCGCGAAGGAGGAGGTGGAACGCGTGAGGGAAAGGCAAATTTCGCGCCCTCGCGCCCCTAACCGCCGCAGGAGGAGACGCCCTGGGCGTCGGGAACCACAGGCAGATTTTCGGCCACCGTAGGCGCGGGCTTGCGGACGGTGAGCAATGGGTAGCTCGCCGTCCGATAAGGACCAAGCCCGGGTCGATGGCGCGTTGTGTTCCACGCGCGCCTCAAAGAGATGTCAGCATGTCAGCAGAATTGACGGGGTCCGCTAGGGCCAATGCCTGCCAATGGACTGCGAATACGGGCCGAAAGAGAAATCGTAGCCCCCCGGCAACATCATAACTGAAGGAACACGGTAAGAGTCTGACTCGCCCTCCCGCTCCACTCAGAGCGGGAGAAGTTATTTGATAATTTCCCACCCAAAAAAAAAAAGAAGGCAAGACTGCAAGGATAGACTGCATGCGGAAGGTGGAGGACAAGGTGTTGTGTGTGGCGTAACCTGGGAGAGGCCTATGTCCAGCAGTGGACGGCGATAGGCTGAGTTGATAGGTACGGAAAATTTAAGTGGGTGGTCAATTTGCTGAACAATAAATTTTCCTGACTTTACATTAATTAATAATAGAGGTATTATGAGTGCCAACGTTTAACACTTGGCACTTAAATAACTATAATTTCAACAATTAAATAGCAGAAAGGATACAAACAAGCATTTAAACGCAATTATTAAGCTGGGATTAAGTTGTAGGGTTCGATACGATTTCTATCTTTATTACAACTCGAGATGCTAATAACTAACCAGTCTGCAGGTCATAACTATAGTCACACAAGTACACAATTTTGCCTAGTAAAGTTCGTTTTTTAATCCCAGAGACTAATTTGACATTTCAAGCGATTGTTGTTTCTTTTTTAAATTTGGAGTTTGACATTTGCACCTGTCAAATTAGTCTCTGGGATTAAAAAATAAACTGTAGTGTGAAATATTCCATGCTTATCCAGTGCCCTTCGTTTTCAATATGGCCGCTTTGAATGTACGAAAAATGCCAGCCATATTTAAGTTCCAAGATGACGTTTCGGAAGATCCTCTCTCTCTAAAGGAGGAGGTTTTGCATTCACAGGAGTTCTTTTTTGTTTTCACTTATAATACAGCTATTAAAGTTTCCGAAATAAAAAAAAAACTAGAACAGGTTTGTCTATTGTCTTATAATATGTTCTGTCTGGCACCTGTTTTTTGTAATTAACATATTTATTTATATCGGCAAACTGGCTTTCGATTTCTACATCGTATTCATTTGCATATAATTATTATTGTTTTCATAGAATTAAAGAAAGATCTTGCCACCAGCTGGCAATAGGGATAACCAAGCAATCTAATAAACAATCAATAGGCAATCTGATAAGAAGCAATCATAGCAACCAATGTCTTGGTATAAGTAAATACATAGCATAAGCATAATCAGCCTATAATGTTCCCACTGCTGGGACACACGCCTCCTCTCTGTGAGAAGGGAGTGGGCCATAATCCACCACGTGGGTCCAGTGTGAGTTGGTGGATGTCACATTTCTTCGAATTTTTGGTTCTACGACATGCCGATTTCCTCACGATGTTTTCCTTCACCGTTTTGAGAGCAGTGATGGTGACGAAATTATTTACACAACACAGCGCCTGCCAGGGTTCGCGAACCTAGACCTACAACTCGTAAGTCTCGGCCATTACCAGCCACTGGGCCATCACTGCATGCTCTAAACTTATCGCGAATTAATGTACATAGCAATCTTAAAAGCATCTTCCATAAAAGTTGAATACCCCATTCATTCCTGCAAGTTAAATGTCTATCAAGCATGATTGTGCTCAATACGAGTCGTTAATTAAAGATGACTCAATGAAAATGAAACTCATAGACGCTGCGTCTGCACAGTTGACGGTTTCATTCACAGAGTGGGCAGCAAATGGAGCGATAATGGCAATGATTGAATGCAACTTGCTTTACAGACTGCAAATGTATCGCTGTCATCTTAACTAGCATTCAAGTTTTAGTTGAACCCATACTCCACCTATTTTCTTCGATGTCCATGTTTTATTTGCAGGTTAAGTTTCAGTCCAAGGCTCTACTTGTTTTTTTGTCCCTGCAAAAGAAAAACGAGGTAAAGAGTACAAACTCTGAAAATTCATATAGGTTGGTAGGATCTACACTGTCATCTGCGATACCAGAACCTACTTACTTAGTTGTAGTTGGATGTTTCTTTCTCTCGTTCGTTTAGTCAGTAAACAGAGATTAGTTGCAAAAACATACGCGTGAACACTCCATGTACTAATTCGTCTGTGTTGTTCTTGTAAGGCGACACCCGCGCTCGCGCCACACCGGCTGCCGACCAACTGTCAGGTGTGCAACCAGTTTGTTTCCATTACCACCGACTATTGTAGCATTCATAGACATTAATAGAATATTTCTACGCATCAGCAGATTCCTAGTAATGTTTTTCATAATACTTATTCTAGATTTTATCGTCGTTTTTGATGGGATGCGTCATTGTCTATTGTAAAGTCATGTAAACATGTTTGTTTAGGTCAAGTGGCCTCTTAATAAGCTTGCGACGCAAGTATTTTCAAGGTACAGTTGAAATAATTGATAGAAGTATATTTTCATACTGTTGGTATGTTTATATTGTTTTCGATTTCATGTATTATGTTTTCTCTTCAACTCTTATACATGTTGTCTACATCTCTTTATATCTACTTTCCTATCGCAGGTATGCTGGAAGAGATTTATTTTGAAATAAGCATCACCTTTGTACGTATTTTTCTGTTCCTTTCTTTTTGTATGTGTGTGTATAAATGGTTGAATAAATTGAATTACAATGAAAAATATTTGAGGGATCAGTCTACTATCGCACTTAGGCAAGTAGTAGTTTTTTCAGTACCTATAACTTATGAGACAATTTTTTGCCAGCATGGAAAATAAAACATAAAAGAAAAACAGTATTTACCTAGCGAACACAAAAATCTTTTCATTAAATAAACCAAGGTAAAAATACTCCCATTTACCTGCTCGTGTAATAAGGCAGATTGCACCGCGGTGAGTTATTAGTGTTCTAACCGACCGTTGTGTGTTTACCGCGGTTTACCGGCTGCAGCTCTATTTGTTGGCGGACGAGGATTAGCTCATTTACAGCGCAGTTATCGCGTACAATGGCTCAGGGGCCGGTACGTTACGTCTAATGAAACTCTCGCCTCACGCCCGGATTTAAGGTCCACATCTCATACACAGTTAAAAAATACGTAGAAAAATATTTGCAAAAAATGCCTTTTTTATTCAATTTACGTTGGAATATTGTGCAGTGTTTTCTACTCTAAAAAGCTTTTTCACAAAAGCTCGCTTATATTTTTTGTGCAACGATACTGTAGGTACTAGACAAAAAGAATAAAATGTAAAAAGTTTTATTCAGTTACGGTTTTTTTCTGTTAGAGTTATCTATTGCGCATTGCGATACGTTAGACCTACCTAGCTGTCTATAGGCACAGACAGGATAACGGAGGCTATGGCTATAAAGTAATTGCATGACTGATTGAATTACTGACGAACAAGAAAGAACATTGCACTGCCTGAACTACTAAAGATGGAAACATTGGTACAATGTGTTTTAGAGGTTGACAGGATGATTTTCAGAGACTCCCAGCCCGGGGTAATTGCGTCCTGAGGACACGGTGGAGCATACGGTTGAGGTCTGCCCGGCTTGGGCGGAGCAACGCCGTGTCCTCGCAGAGGCAATCGGCGGCGGTGATCTCTCGCGTCCGGCCCTGGTTCAGACCATGGTACGGAGCGAGAGGAAATGGCAGGACGTCACCTCCTTCTGCGAAGCGGTAATTCTCGCGAAGGAGGATGCGGAACGCGTGAGGGAGAGGCAAAGTTCGCGCCCTCACGCCCCTAACCGCCGCAGGAGGAGACGCCCGGGGCGGGAATCGCGAGCCGATTTCCAGCCATCGTAGGCACGGGCTTGCGGACGGTGAGCAATGGGTAGCTCGCCGTCCGATAAGGACCAAGCCCGGGTCGACGGCGCGTTGTGTTCCACGCGCGCCTCAAAGAGATGTCAGCAGAATTGACGGGGTCTGCTAGGGCCAATGCCTGCCGGGGGTTCGAAGAAAATCGATAGGGAAATCGTGGCCCCCGGCAACAAGGCAACCGAAGGACCACGGGTGGGTTTTAGTCAGTAAGAGTCTGAAACGCCCTCCTGCTCCGCCCAGAGCGGGAGAAGTTATTTGAAAATTTCCCATCCAAAAAAAAAGGGGTAATTGTGTCCGAAAGGGAAATCGTAGCCCCACGGCAACATGGCAAATGAAGGAACACGGCTGGGTTTCAGTCAGTAAGAGTCTGACACGCCCTCCCGCTCCGCCCAGAGCGGGAGAAGAATTATTTGATGAATTCCCACAAAAAAAAGGGCTAATTGCATAACTCACATAAAATTACGATTGATCGCAATTCGTTTCATTTTGACAGTTCAGCAACTTTCATTGCGTTATTTCCGTTTCTTACTCATTTGGTTGAACGAACTTTTCAAACCTATGAAGCAAATGGAATAGGAATTTCCTTCAAAACCCTTGGATTGTGATTGAAAGTGTGTTGAGCTGACGAATTTTTCAAACCTATGAAGCAAATGGATTATGAATTTCCTTCAAAACCCTTGGATTGTGAATTGTGATTGAAAGTGTGGTGTGATCGGGTCTAGTGGGTGGTCAAAGCTAGTCGCAAGCAGGGGTACATAAAGAGTTCCATGCATTAATAAAACCTATGAAGCCACGATTGGTCAATTACCAAAGCATAGTAAACGTCAAAACCAATAAGGCCAATGATATACAATGTGAGAGACAAGGCGAGTGCACACGAGGCTCGTAAATATACCTTAAACGAGTGTGCACGTCATTACCAATCAGTTAGGATTGTGGTGCGTTCGGGCACTTGACATTGATACTCGAGACATTATTTTTACGACTTGTATAATATGAAGAGATAAATTATTATGGTTATAGATATGTGTAATAAGAAGCTTGTAACACGCCCGTGATTTTTATTAGTATCATGTTTCAAGTGTTTGTGAACTAATTTGAACATAATTCGGTTGGCATTTAAAACTTGTCTTTGGGCTTTACATTGAACTTGATCACTTAACGGAAATATTTAACGATAATATTAAATTATCTCTTGCAAAACACTAGCCTGGTAACTACAATTTATTCTATCAGTTGTAGCATATTAAAATATACATAAGTATTTACGTAACTATCAACAAACATTCCATAGAACATTAACTTTTCTAAGAAGCCATGTTAATGTATTTTATTTACCTTATTGTTTTAGAATTTGTTTATATTTATTTAGGTTACATTAGCCACATTCTGAGCACACGCTTGTAACCTTAGTCGTCAGAAACAAAAAAACTTTTTACAAATAATACAACCGGCTTCCAAACTACAAAGTGAAAAATCATTTTAATTTCGGAAGTCAGTGTCTTTGGATCAGTATTTTAGTTTTTTGCTACCGAAATCGGTGAAGGTGGAAGTGAAAAATAACGGATTTCCGAAATTAAAGTTACTTTTCACTTTGTATAATAGTTTGGAAGTCGGTTGTACTTTTTGTAAAAAGGTTTTTTTTTCCCTTTTTTTGGGTTGGTTTGTAATTTATCTAAGTTACAATAGCTAATGTCAACTGCTCATCATCTTTTACAAAATATTGCTTTTCCCCATGCAGGGACTTTAATTGTTGAGGAGTTTTCCAGGTGCTTCACCATCAGCTCCACTGCACCATATGAATTGTGACGAGCATCAATTGCTTACCAACCGTATTAAAGTAATCGAATTGCAACCGGTGAAATACATGTTATTGAGTAGTTCCGGTGGCATCTGTGTCCTTCATCATCAGTTCCACTTTACCAAATGGTGCTTTCCGAGAGCAAATGCACGAGTTACTATAAAAATACGCAAATCGCTATAGGTGTGCCTATAATATATGAAGGTTTCCCTCGATTCTCCAAGATCCCATCATCAGATCTTGACCAAATGACAATGGGACCAACTAGAAAGTATAGCCTTTCAAACAAAAAAATATTTTTTCAAATTGGTCCAGCCGTCTTCGAGTAATCGGGGAACATACATTTAAAAAAACTGAGAACCTCATTCTTTTTTTGAAGTACGTTAAAAACAATCACCGTAGCGGAAATCGCCATGGGATGTATTACTATTATTACAAGTATTGTTTAAAATGTCTTTGACATATCTCGGGACCCTGGGGTCCCGGACCTTTGGAAGGTGTACGAGGGGCCGAAGCCAACTTGCAGAGGCCCCTAAGACGTTTTTAACTAAATGAGGCATATTATTATAGAATTCAGTTCAGGGACTTCAGTTGATTTTAACACAAAACGCAAAATAACCTACCTGTTAAAAAAAACTGGCACTCTGGGAGTGCCGACAGAAGCGGAAACTTGAAAAAAAATCGTCACCGCGGTAATCACCGCGTTGATGTCTTTTACTCCACGGTGTCGGTAAATTGCGTTACAGTGTCGCGAAATCAACGGTTTAGTCCCATCTCAAAAATGCCCAACGCGCCTACAGAAGTTTTCACTTAAAAAAAAAGCAACTGTCCATACAAAATGTAATTAATATTTTAATTAAACGTTGTTTAGATTGCTTCTTTGAATAAATAGCACTACATTCAGGGTTTATCATAACAAGTTAATCAAGAATCAGGAAAGATTGACAGATTTATGACACAACCTTTGACAAGCCTGTACTTAAATAACAGTTAGCGATCCTGTCATTAAATGTCAGACATCTTTTAAGAGTTATTGGTTCTTGATAGACGAACCAATTATTCTAAACTACCTAGTTAAAAAACATTAGATAGCCTCGTTCTGGACGGTCGGTTAAAATGGTCTTTTTTTAGGTATCTCGTAATTGACCTCTGAGATCATGACTACTTAACCGGGCTTTCCTGTGGGTGCCTTAAGCTATTACCATTGATATTTTTATATATCAATGGCTACTACACTTAAAACCTCAAGCCAGGGATTATTCAACTATGCTAATTAAAACTAGGTGAACGCTCGCTAAGGGCATCCCCTGTGGGGTACGAATCTCGGCTTAGGGCGTCAACCGGAGGGAGGACATCAAGGATGGGACGGGCTAGATCAAAGTTTTGATCATGATTATTAGTCGGGGAATTTAAAGCTACGTGCTCAGCTGCAACAACTGCTGGCATCTCGTTATCGAGCAAGGGTCGGGGGGGAGTATTTGGCGGCGAGGTCGGAATGACGGGAGGCGTCTGTTTTTGTACACTGTGCTGGTTTCCCTACTGCTCTCCTGGAGGAGGGTAATGGGGTCGTCAGGGTCGGTAAGGTTTTTTAAAATGGCCTCTTTTCTAATTAAGTTCAATAATAGTGAAGTAAACTAAAGACAACAATAAAATAAAAGCCAGGATGCCAAGCTTCCATAATCTTCATCCCTAAAGGGGTGAAAAGGGGTGAGTGGTGATCTAATGCCGTTAACCGTCCGCGATGGTTAACTTTAGCAAAAAAGTAATGTCGGTGACCCTCCCGGAGGGTTCACTTCCAATGTGTATGGCGGTATGGTGTAGGAGCTCTATGAAAAGTGGGTGGAGTCAAAAGTGTTAAAACGTTATATAGTGTCAATTAAATTAGTGGTTACATATCATCGCCTTATTGATATAATTTCATTGACATCAAAGGCAGCTGTGAATTAATACATTGAGTGTTTAGCACTTGACTGACAGTTCTAAATGGTTTAAGCGCCACACCTAATGGTCAGGGAGGTCGCTGACCTCAGCTTGCGTGTCCAAAAATCGTGGTAAGAAAGAAGAATTGTTCATTCTGTAGAAATAAGACGCAAATTACAAAAAAAAGACATAAAATACACACACAAAGTAGCCAAAAGCCTTGTATTCAACAAATAAAAGTTTGAAGTTTGACAATGTTGTCCATTGCTTGATTGATGTCAGTATTTTACCAATTTAAATGTTCACACAGTATCACTAGTAACTAAGTTTCTTCATTTGACTCCTCATAGTGGGCTTCGTCCAAACTCATCCCTAGTTCGAACTCGCCCGGTTCGAATACAGGGTGACAAGGACATCGACGCGAAAACTGTTACCGTGGATTCAGTACATGATTCTGAACCCCCCTGCATTGAAATTTTTCATCGGTTATTTAAAATAAAATCTGCTGTTTCATAGAAAAGTGCACCTACGCGGTCAAAATGTATGGAACAGCTGTTTTTTTTAAATAACTGGTGAGTTTAACGCAGGGGCGTTCAGAATATTTCGCGGAATTTTGCGTCGATGTCGATAAAAATGTGTAGGTACTTACCTATTTAGTGATATTAAACGTGTTTTTTGGTTACAAAAGTATACTGTTACTAGCTGCGCCGCCCACCCAAAAACCCAAACCCAGGTCTTGTTGTTCCATATGCCAAATTTCATCTAAATCCGTTTAGCCGTTTTAGTGTGAAAGCGTAATAAACAAACAATTTCACTTTTGCATTTATAATATTATATTTAGGATAGTTCAGCAGATATTTCAGTATTGAAAGACCCAATAACAACTTGCCGGGTCTAAACACCGACCTAGGACTTTCCACTTAGCGAACATAATATACGCTTTTATAATTTCTAACGCGACAATATTATCGTGGACGACCACGTTCATGTCCATAAAATGTATGAAACACGTCTTCATTTATTTCCACACATTTTACTTCCTTGTGTTATCGTCATGCCGTCCACGAAAATATCGTCGCGTTCGAAATGATAAAATCGCACAAATAGGTTACAATTAGTTGGACCTAAAAATCGTCCTATACAACGTGTAACACACGGTCACATTTTCAAAAAAATCTTCATTAATAACGTTGCCGTGTCTATTTATTAATAGGTCAAGCCATCACATGCGCAAACCCGCCAAAATAGGTAAACAAACACAAATTGTTGTCGACCAATTTAAATTTTCTCATACGCGGGATAATAACTGCTTTTATTTCAATGCAAATACGAATCCTTTTCCGAAATCTTTACAATTTTTTTAATGAATATTTTTCTCTCTGAAATAGGTCAATTAAATTAAAAATCAGTTGGGGTATCTGAGGTTTTGCGCATTTAACTTTACACGTTGTATACTAGGACTTGTCACTTAGTAAACATAATTATTAGCGACAATTCTAGTGTCGCAGAATTAATAATATTCGGGAAAAACAATTGCACCGTCTGCGCAATTGTGCATCTACAGGATGTTATTTATAAAGAACAACTCCATAAAAATATTAATTACGACGATGACACAACAGCAATTGTATATAATGACGATGTACTTGATGATGGTATGATGCCTGCATTTTAACAATAATAACACAATATATTTACTATCATAATATTTACGTGTCTGCCCACACAAGGACGCCATGACAGATAATTAAAAGATAATAAGCAACAATGTGTTTTTAATTACGACGGATATATTGAAACACATGTCTTAGATTATTATAACAAACTGCGAGTTCCCATCATCATATTTGGGGTTTCCACGATGAGGAAGTAACTCAAGTTTATGTTGTGAGCAGTTGTTATTATGATTTATTTATACAATGTTGACACATTGATTTGTGATGTTAATTTATTAATTGAGGGAATAATTGGGACTTGAATAACAAAGCCAAAGGCAAAATGCATTGCGGAAAAAGACAAACATAAAATTTAACATATAAATTTTATTACAACTAGGAAGTCTATTTTATTTGAGGTTCTGCCTTTATCGATTAAAGTAGGTTTTGCCCGCGGATTCGCCTACGTGAAGATCGGAAAATATCCCACGTACCTACGGGAACGTACCACCGGGATTAAAAGTGTTAATCCACGTTATAAACAATCTTTTTCCCAAATTTCATCCAAATACGTTCAGCCGTTTTTGCGTCAATTCGGAACATACCTACATCCAGACAAATGGACAAAAATTCTAAAAACTATATTTCCGGCATCAGGCTCGTTCCCACACCTCGTAACAATTACTTTTTTTCAAAACAACTGTATTCTGTGTGCAGTTTTTGACTTCGTTACTTTTTTTATAATATGTACATGTACCTATAGGTACCAAATACTAAATCTAGCATTTACTATAAATATATACTGGAAAAACATCATATCTTAAATTAACTAAAAACAAAACTGTACAACATAATATTATTCTAACTTGGGCGGCCTTAAAAACTCTGACATTGGTTAGTCACTAACCACACGAAGAAAAAGAAGATCCTAACTTAATTGAAACTAAAACATGGCATCGCAAAATGCATAGTTTCATATTGTATTGAACATCCACCGACTGTCAATGTCTTTTATAAGATCATTATTAGATTCTTTATAAATTAAATGAAATCGTGAATATGTATCTACATTACATGATAATATTATATTTTAAAACGAACAATATAACACTAACTAAGCCAACAGATTATGTAAAGTTATATCCTTTGACGACCACGCCTTCAATCTTATTTATTGCTCGCACATTTGAAAGTATTGCCCACTATTGCCCACCATAGCCCAGTACAAACGTCTATTTGATTATAATCTTAATATAAATGTGGGCAACTGAATTATATGTTAGGAATAAATAGCTCCAAAGATTGGATTAAGATTTACGTGCACGAAGGATATTGAGAAATATGGTAACTAGTCTGATAATGGATACTGATTAAAATGTTTAGATTAAAATGTTGTAGGATGACTAAATGGTTAAGAATTTAATCAATTTTATGGTAGGCACGGCGACTTAATTAATTAGTAGCAGAATTACCTATTGCTACTAATTAAGTCACCGTGTCTACCACAAAATTAAAATCTTATGTATATACAAGTTTACACTAAAATATTATGTAGAAGAATATAAAAAAAAGAGCTCATTGAGCATAAAAAAATTCGTTCGCATCGCTGTCAACGGGAAAAGTGCCCAAAAGGCTGGCAACATTGCACGTTGGATGGCATTCTGCTACTGGAATTGTCTTAAAGATATATAGAAATACTAACATTTTAAAGAATAGATAAAAATTTAATAGCCAATACAAGAACCAGAAATAATCAAAGTAAACAATGGTTCAACGGAAAGTAACTACTTTAGGTACATCATATTTATTACAAACTCATACACACATAAATATCGATTAACAGGGTTGTGGAGGTCAGAGGTTAGATAGACCTCCACAACCCAGTTACTGGGTAACACGATACCCCTTGGTAAGACTTCAATATCTACATTAAACGAGAGTTATCATTAGTTCTTTTAAAATTCAAAACATCTCATATTGTTATGACATCTCTTTACTTTATTTTTCTCCCGCTTTTATAGCCAAAATTAAAAAAAAAAAATGTAGCTTCACGATTAAAATATTATAACGATGTCTTGTTCAGACGCCAGGTGAAGATGTTGTTAGGGCGAAGGTAAGAAAACCGTGTCTGAAACCATATGAAGCCAATTGTATCCCCTACTAGGAGTTGTCGAAGGAAAATGATATTAAAAAAAACTAGTAACGAAATCTAATCGAACTAGCCTGTATTGTCCCACAGGCACATCATTCTTTGCAAAGCATTGCTTTAGTGCAAATATTTTCAATTTTGTTTTTTTTTTTGTTGTACGAAATAAACTAGATGAAAATGCTGTCAAATAAAATTACTAAAAGTGGAATACGATTTCTTTTTAAGCATTTTATTTATTTGCAGAATGAGTAACTAGTTTTCAGAACATTCCCAGAAAACAACTAGTAAAAAAAATCACATTGGACGCATTTGTTGAACAACCCACGAAAAAGAATCAACCTGTATAGCCATACTTCATAAAAGTCATAACTCAAAAACTTAAAACATAAAAAATACGATTTCCTAAATTAATTCACGATTGAATGGCGGCCCTTTTACCAACATTAATAAAATGTTCAAAATAAATGTCCGTTTTATTCCGTTTCGATTATTCAAAGTACTGTGAGGTTCACACGGGCCGGCGCGGGCGCATCGGCTGTTCTTTAAAAACCCCGTACATGGTACAGAAGACTAGTCTACAGTTTACTAACAAAACGAGTATAAGCTGGCCTCTCTATTAAAACTCATTACTACGTTAGGCCAGCTCAAGATCAAATTGTTAACAACAGCGTGATGATGGCGGCGCGGGCGCAGAGGACTGTACAGTAGTATCACTTTAATACCAATCGTAAACATTTTATGTCATGTACTAATGAGAACAAACTACGTATACATTTTAATGTTCTAACATTCTGAACTAGAACATGATTGGCGACTGGTTCTCCAACTGATTTTAATACTTAAAGCCCGCTCTACACTCGCGGCGCGAACGTCCGCGAAAGCCGTGAAATACGAGTGTACGAAGCGCGAACGCGAAAGCGCGAAACCATTTGTTTCGCGCTTTCGCGTTCGCGCTTCGCGATCGGTGTCGGTTTTTGGTCCCGCGACAAAGGGTTCGCACTTGGTTCATAGCGTGTGAACGCGAACGCATCTTAACTCGCAGCTTTTCGCAGTAGCGCACGAGTCGCTGTCAGGAATGGTCAAGCGTGATTTTTTAATAAGCATAGATTTTTTTATAAGGATTTTCGTCATCCACCATCTTCTCTTTCTCCATCTCTTTTTTATTTGTTTGTAATTTTAAAACAAATATAATTGTAGTACGCTACAGCACATAGCGTTACAGTAGCAACAACAGACACATCGGCGTCCATTTTCTATGAGATCACGAACGACACTGCGAAACTTTGCGAGTGTGGAGGGATACGTGTTCACGTGGAGTTCACGTTGCGGTTCGCGCCGTGAATTGCAGCAAGATTCGCGCGCGAGCTTAGAGCGGGCTTTAGAACCGTGGGCGTTGGTCAGTAATCCAATATTATGGGACGAGGACTAAAATAGATGTAATTTTACTATATCATACGTAAGTCACTAGTTTATGGGTGCGAAATTACTATACTTGGTAGTATATTGCTTTACATAGTAAGTTTAGAGGAGGCTCCCTAAATTGTATGTTAATTTGCATTAATATTCTGAAAAAGTCACGCATACAATCAAAATGGAACTTTAGTGTATGATTTATTGGATCTTTTTCTTTCCATATGCAAGACAGTTACGTAATTGGAACGTTTTCGCTTGGTTAATTTTTTATTCGAAAATCATGTCTTTTTAAAGTTTATTTGAAACAAAAACAAAATTACTCGGCTTTTATTTCTAAAATAATTATTGACTGTAAGAAAATATAGTTTATTTTTATTTTAGTTTAATTTAATTTAATTTATTCACCAAAATAAGAACACATATTACAAAAATTTAATATTTGACAATGACAATATATAGTAAATAATGGCTTAAAGTTTGTAATATACAAAGTTTAGGACTATCTGCATCCGAACTAGGTGGTAAACCTGTATCTCGGATTACATTTGATCCCCTTATATAAACTGTGAATATTTAGTAGCCATATTTAAAGTCATAAACATAATTAGATTGCCATGAAGAGTTTATGAGGAAAGCATGAAAAAATAAAATAAAAAGTACGTGTGATGTGAGGGTGTATGTGTGTGGGTGTGTGTGTAGGGGTGTGTGTGTGTGTGTGTGTAGGGGTGTGTGTGTGCGTGTGTGCGTGTATGTGTGCGTTCATGTGTATGCTTGTGTGATGTGAATGGGATGATTGTTAAATATGAGTGAGTAAAGTAGTAGCTTGTCTATTTGAGAATGTTCAAAATCGCTTCTGTTTCATCATAAGAAAGTTTTAGTAGGTAGTCCTGTATTTTCTTTTTACAGTGCGTCTTATTAAGTGGGTATATATTTATAATTTTGTTGATTTTGTCGTATAGGTAAGGACCAAGGAAAATGAAGAATCTCTTAATAAAAGATGTTTTGGGAACATATGTACGTTTGCATACTGCATGTTTTCTACGTTTCAGTTGAGTGTTTGGGTCGTATATAAGATCACCGTGTTGCTTTATTACTAAACTAAAAATAAACAGTTGACGAACGTTGAGAACTTTGCATGATTGATAAAGTTCCGTTGTAGGATATAGAATGGGCCGAAAAGTGATAGTTTTCAAAATAGCTCTTTGAGCTATTTCTACTTTTTTCAGGATTGTTTTCGGAGCGCCTCCCCATGATGAGATGCAGTATGTAATTATCGACTGGCAAAGGGCAAAGTAGACTTGCTTAAGCAATTTGGCATCAGCGGCATATCTGAGATTTCTAAAAACATAGATTAGTTTCCGCACGCGAGCACTTAACTGTTTAATGTGTTCCCTGAAACTAAGGTTGCTATCAATTATGACACCCAGGTACCTGATGTTGTTGACGCGCTCTAGAGATCTGCACGAGCATTCCACGCCAGACAAGCATTCATGGGATATGATGTGACGATTGTTAATAGCTTCCCCGAGACTACGAGCACTAAACGTCACATATTTAGTTTTTTCGACATTTAGGGTTAAGATATTGGCCCTGAGCCATCTCTTCACCACATTGAATCCCTTTTGGGCCGTACTGAATACCTCATCCCAGGTATCGGCGGAGAAAAGGAGAGCAGTGTCGTCTGCATATGAGATCAATTCGCCTCGGGGTAGATGGAGGTTAGTGAGGTCGTTAATGTAAACGAGAAATAGAGTCGGTCCCAAAATGCTACCCTGGGGTACCCCATAGTCGACTACATGATCACTACTAGTGTATTGACCTACTCGGACACACTGTTTTCGCCCAGTAAGATAGCTCTTAAAAAGATTCAGTTGTGTGCCTCTGATTCCTAAACCATCTAGTTTGTCAATTAATACAGTGTGAGTCTTCATAATGTGCACATATCGAAATGATGAAATCTATGCTTAATTTTATCGACAGAAAAAATGGTCAAATTTTTTTTTGTTTTTTTTTTTTAATTTTTTTGTATATTTTTTTTTTATTCTCTTGGGCATCTTATTTATAAATTTTACAATTATTGTAAAAATTGATGAAAAAAATACAGATTTTTACTAAAAAAACATGTTTATTTTCAATTGAGGGTAGTTTTTTTATCAATTTTAATTTTATGTGGACGCCTACTTATTTCCAATCACTATGGAGTTTGTTTCATCGCGATAGCTGATTCAGTTTAAAAGTTACAGTTTTGTTAAAAAAAAAAAAATATCCATAAAAAGTATTAAAAAAATTATTTAGATTTTTTCAAATATTTTTTCTGTCGTTAAAGTTAAGCATAGATTCCCTCATTTCGATATATGCACATTATGAAGACTCACACTGTATAGGAACAGAAATAGTGTCAAAAGCTTTGCTTAAGTCGAGGAAGATTGAGAGGCATTTCTTTCCTATATCTAGATTGCTAGATATATAGTTAGTTAATATATGCACTGCTCCTTCAGTAGATCTGCCTCTCCTAAAGCCAAACTGCTTATCTGAAAGCAAATTGTTCTTTTCCAGGTAATTGACTAGCCTCAGATTGATAGCTTTTTCCAGGATCTTTGACAATGCAGGTAGGATTGATATTGGTCTATAGTTAGACAAGATATTTGTGTCTCCACCTTTGTGTATAGGACGCAAAACCGATTTTTTTAAATGCTCTGGAAAGATGCCGCTTTCGAGGCAGACATTAAAGATATGTGTGAGGGGAGGAACTAGAGCATTTTTGTTGTTCTTCAGTAATCTGTTTGAGATTTTGTCCCAGCCTACTGCAGAATCTGTTTTTAGTCCTGCGATAAGACGTTCTATTTCTTCTTCCGTCACGTTAGTCACTACAAATGATTTGACCTGGGAAGATCCCGCAGTAGTAAGTGGGATGTCATCAAGAGACCCAAGATTTTGGTGCGTTTGGATACAGGCATTGGCTAAGTTTTTACCTACACTTGCAAAATAATGATTGATTTCATTGACCGATAGTACAGGAGTAGAGCGTAGATTAAGAAGTTCATCTGGGTTTTTGGGTTCTTTTGTTGTGTTGGTGATAGTTTTTATAGTTTTCCAAAGAGTTTTGGGATCGTCTCTAACTTCTGCAGTGTTAAAACCGAAATAAGAATTGAGACTTAACGACATTTAGTTACTCAATAATTATCGCGATATTCAACTTTATTACTTATGAGTTAGTGTTTAGCACATAGTGGAGTGGTGGGGTGCATGGGGCGGAGTTTGCATGGAAATTGTCTTTGGAGTGCCTGGTCTTGAGTACTTAAGTACACTTATGTAGAATCTTGACTTCATATACAGGATAAGTTTTTATCCAGTGCGCAAACTTTAACATGTGGCTTTACTCATCATTATGAACAACTTTTAACACATAACATAAAATCACGCCTTGTTTCCCCGAAGGGTTGGGCAGAGGTGACCCTGTAGCAGGTACACCCACATTGTAATAGGGGGCGAGCCTATTGCCATCAACCGGGTACAAATCCAGACTCCGGGCTGCTACTGAGAAATTCCAGATAGAAAAACCCAATAACACTTGCCCGACCCAATCGAACCCAGGAGCTCATGCTCAGCAGTAGCGTTTGCGACCACTAGACCAACGAGGCAGACAACTTTTACTATGGGACCAAACCTGAAATCGCGAAAAAAAAAATCAGCTGTTCCCTGCATTTATGTTCGCATAACTCGTCAAAATTGTGTATTAACAAGAAAGAGTTTGATAAACTTGACAAAGTTCATTAGAAATATCCCTGGACAATACCATCATCCCAATGTATTTGAGGTCGGCGATGTCTTTTACGCATACTGTAGTTCTATTTTCTTAATGTCCATCGGCAAACTTCGTGTTTCGTCAGTTGTCGATTTCTATCAGTTGCCCTTTGCACTTGGTGCAAACCAGACGCTCTCAATCGACTTGGAAGTATACAGAGTTGTTAATACTCTTTTAACTTTTTCTATTTTTTGCCCGGCGGTTTCACCCGCATAAGGCTCGATCTTGTGAGAACATCGGGATAAAAAGTATCCTATGTGTTAATCCAGGTTATAAACTATTTGTGTGCCAAATTTCATCAAAATTGGTCCAGCCGTTTGAAAGCGCGTGAAGAAGAGACAAACACTCACAAACTTTCGCCTTTATAATATTGAAAATGGGAGGAAAGCTGCTAAAGTCGCAGGCATGACAGATAGGAAAATAGTTTTATAGCTCTATATAGTTCACACAGAAATCAAAACAACAATAAAGTACTTAGTTCTGAATTCAAATTACACGATATACACGATAAATCTAATAATTGATGGTCATGGAAATTAGCATTCGTTTGTATTCGGAAATGCGATGATACCCGAGGGGCATTAAGAAAAAGTCGTCACCTCGGTAGTCAATCCCCCTTTCTAGCCACATAATCCACCCATCGTTTCTTAGGTCTTCCCTTACTTTCATACTACCGAACATTTACCTACGTGACGCAAATCTCGTTAAGCCACAGATTAATACAGATAGGACACTCCGGAAAATCATTTAAATAAAAAGCGACTTTTGCTTCGACACAATAAAGTGCAATTCAGGTCGGACAGCGCTAACCACCTACAGGTAATAAAAATTATTTTTCTCTAAGTACTTACGCTGTACTAGTACAGCGTCTTAATATTTGTTTGTTGCACCGGTCGACGTCATTACGTCAGCGCCGGCTGTCGCATAATGCTAAGCGATAGCCGATTTGCGTGGAATGTGACGCATGCTTCCCCAACCTTTTCTCATTTTTGTGTTTAAGCTCTTTTTTGCATCATGTTTACCGCAAATAAACGATTTTTCTTTTCTTTTCTTCTTTCAGTTATAATCACCTAGAAGTTGCCTCTCTTTCTATCGCCTGTCTCTTAGATCTTCTGACTACGTTGCACTCACTGAATTGGCCCAACAAGACGGGCCCGTTGCGTAAGGTTAGGTTAGGTTAGTACTTGAAGCTTCATACCTTAACTGCGGAGTGTCCCATCTGTATTTTAATCTGTGGTTAAGCACTGTTTCAGCTACTTTACTCTCTTAACTAACAAAGTGTTACATAATTAGCATGTTACATGTTTGCACTTAATTGCTCAGTATGCTTTTAGCCCAGAATAATGTGTCACGCTCTCGTTGGAATGCTAAAACGTAACACACTTCTAGGCATATTCCATAAATGTGTCTGCTGGCGGTAATTTGCATTCAGCTATTTCCGATATCGGGCAGACATAACGGTTTGCAGCATGTATTTCGTAATATCTTTATTAATATGTATTTGTCGTTTGCGTGGTAACAAACTATAACATAGGTCCCTATCTCGCCGATACTGTAGATTATCCTGATAGCATACTTGTTTCCGTACCTTGTCGCGATGGAGATATGAGAAACTGTACAGAACGCTATGTGCCACAATCACCAGCCGCCTTTTATTTGTAATCTTCTGGAGTTTGTCTTTATGGGATGTATCACTTAACCTTATTGAAGAACATCATTGGATAAGGATTAAGTGGGTAGTTATGGCATATCAATCATCACAACTGCGGAATTGCGGATATACCGAATTATTGTCTTGCACTTGCATTTGTCAAGTACAAGCCACGCCTGGCCTAAACAAGCTAAAAAAAAAAACCGGCCAAGTGCGTGTCGGACCACGCACAATGAAGGGTTCCGTAGTTGGGATGAATTAATCCCAAAAACAAACTTAACTTTGTAGTTGAAAAATATGTTCTCCCATACGGAATGTATGGGAAAACATGTTTTTGCAACTGCAAAGTTAAGTTGGTCGATTATTACTCGTTAACTTGTAGAGCCTACTTAGCTGTGATAGTTTTCCTTTTAATTTCGTTATATAAACTACTGTTGTGATTTTTTTCACACACCCAAAACCAACCATTTAGCCGGCAGAGGGGGGACACACTTGACTCTAACAAAAATTAACACTTAATATTTTGCAACGGATCCATGAATCCAAAAATGGTTTTCACAAACTCACAATGTTTTAAAGGACCTTTCCAATGATACCCCTCACTATGGGTTAAAAAAGAAAAAAAAATAACATCACCACTTTACGTGTATGAGAGGTACTCTAAAAAAAAAATGTTTTTCATAATTTTATTTTACCACTTTGTCGGCGTAATTAAAATATATAACTATGCCAAATTACAGTTTTCTAGTACTAAGGGTCTCGGAGCTAGACCGCGGACAGACAGACAGACAGACGGACATGACGAAACTATAAGGGTTCCTTGTTTACTACGGAACCCTAAAAAGAAAGTGAAAACCAACTACGACAAAACACCAACTATGCAGGTGTAAATAAGACATTGATATCGATTTGACCAGACCATAATAATGAATCGATTTAGCAAAATCGGATTAGTAGCTTAGGCGCAACAGTGGAACATACGCATACATACATGCATCATACCTTCCTCGCGGCTTCGCCGTAGTCGAGTAAAGTAGTCAAGTAAGTATAAGTAAAAGTTCAAAGGCCAGGCAAATCCTAGTACGAGTGCCAAAGCACTCCTTTGACTACTGAACATTACATAAGACCAGATTTCCTGTACCCATTCTTATAGTAGTAAAGATTTTATTTTTATAAGGTATTTTTGAATGCTGAATTTGGATAGGTAACCTAACACTTAAAACAATTAGCAAAACAACCAGCACTAGCAACATCGCATGACAAAACTTAAAAGAACGAACCTAAAGTTCACAGACCACCAGAGCACTTCTTCCTAAGTTTTTTTTATCTGCAATTCTGCACCTCCTATCGAGATACACTAGTAACCGACGTCGGTACGTATTGTCGGCGACTTGTTAACGAACAGTTAAACGAGTGCACTTAAACTTACGACGGTAAAATGAATTTGGATTAAGGATGCATTCGCTCTTCACGAATAATGAGCTTTCGAGGAGTTCAGCTGTTACTTGCTGGCAGACTGCGCAGATTCTAGGGTTCAGAGAAATTCTCTTATTGATATTTTCCCAATAATGGTACCATTTTTTTTAAACTCGTAGTTTTTGTTTGTGGAAACTTGACCATAAAGATTTCTTATTTTGAAGTGAAAACTTCTTTAGGCGTATTGGGCATTTTTGAGATGGGGGACTAAACCATAGATTTCGCGATACTGTTACGACACCAGCTTTTGACCATTAAAAAGACATCAACGCATTGATTACCGCGGTACGTGCAGTAAAAGACATCAACGCGTTGATTACCACGGTGCCGATTTTTTTTCAAGTTTTCACTTCTTTCGGCAATCCCGGAGTGCTATTGTTTTTTTTAACACTTTGGTGGTCTTCTTCTGCGTGGTTCACTTTCGGATTGTTATCGTTGTGTGTCATCATTCGTAGGGTTCGTAGGTAATGTTTCGAAGTTTAGAATTACACCAATTCGTCACCATCACCTTCATCACGCTGAAGTTTCCTTCAGTTTCCTCATAGAATTTTCTTATTATAACTGCGTCGCGTCGTGAGCCGGCGGAAAATCCCGCCAAACGAGCGTAAATAAAGATTAAAACGTTAATAATCGCGAAAGGATAATTTTATCACAGTAATTGATTAAGCGGCAAAAAACCCGCTCATTTCAACTTTATGAGGGAATTAATGTTATCAAGAGAGAGTAAGTAAAGAATAAAGTTTAACGCGGCGCCATTACGGAGATTTGCAAGGAAGGTGGCGCAGGACTGGCGCGAACTTCGTCGATCGTCAGGATTCCCTTCTAATTTATAAGCGCTCATTAACAATGTTTGTGCAACATCCGACTTCCTGATTTTAAGGCAAACAGGATGTAATTATGAAGTTTATCCCATGTTTTAATTAAAGACTTTATTCATAAACGTAAGAAAAACTTGATGAGATGAAAGCTGTTTTGTGAGAAGCGATGATGCCATTTGAAACTATAGTATTATAGTAAGCTGTAATATTAGCTAGCATAGCATTAACTGCTAATAAGCAACTCAAGAATATCGATGAAATCATTAAAGGAGGTTTTTATGAAAACAAATCTATATTACGGTGTGGACGAGACGGCTTAACCGGTTCGCAGATCGTAAGGTAATAGACACTAATCTAGGATGAAAAGAATACATATAGCTTCATTGGGGTGTTATTACAGG
The DNA here is from genome assembly GCA_963680765.1 of Agrochola lychnidis. Taxonomy (NCBI): domain Eukaryota; kingdom Metazoa; phylum Arthropoda; class Insecta; order Lepidoptera; family Noctuidae; genus Agrochola; species Agrochola lychnidis. The sequence continues at coordinate 16,676,023 of OY796850.1, read as the reverse complement.
AATATCCTCTTGTTACATGAGATTAAGTCTTCGCTAAGAGAGAAGTAGACAAAGGTATCGAATAATCCTATCATCATCGTCGAGATATTTCAGCCGAGAACTACGCGAACGAAATCCTCTAAACGCGGTTGATCCCAAAATTGAAACTGCCAGCTTAGTCTCGCTGCGCAACCAACGAGGCGCTACATTCCCACTGTAAATATATTATATAATAATAATAATATTTATATTATTCGGCACATGCTTCGCATAATACGCACATAGCGATAGCGACATACCAAGTGTTTGTGTTTCTGAAAACGTGCGCAAAACATCAAATCAACAGAACCATAACAATCACCGTTTGCATATTATTTTCATATTATGTTATAGGTTATTGCACAGTTTGTTAAAACAAAACATAGGAAATGTTCTATTAATGTTGTAGCGGTGAATTCTGCGTGCTTTCTTCTCATAAACAACGAAAACGCTGAGCGAAAATGTCGGCAGCAAAGTTTACAGAAGTGAAAGGTTCAGAATAAAGCTAATTAAAGCTTCGGTAAACATGAAAGACGTCATTCGTGGATAAAATAATTCGTTGAACACACCGCAGGTGAAAAGGTCAACTGAATAAAAATGCTGAATAGGATGCTAAGCTCGGGTTGGCTTTGTTCTAACTTGTATGAGCGCTCATTTATTAATGCAGAGCGTAATCCTACGAGGCAGCCGGACAGCGAACACTCACTACTTCACACACCAACGTTTATAATTTTGATATCGCATGCGACCTTTTTGTGGACAGCACTGGGCCATTTAAAATTAGAAATTGAAATTGAAGAAGCTTTTGTGCATTTAGAGTAGTGTCGGACCGTTTTATAAGTGACCCAGTTTTTATGCGTGTGATGACTTTTGTTATTAAAACAGTGGCCAAAAAACACGAAAGGAAAAATAACGAACTCTTTCTTTTCCCAAATGTATCATGTATGCTATCTTGAGTATCAATGACGAGAAATATGCCACGGATGATCTTCATTTATATTTCCAAGAAAATCTAGTTTATGATAATTTTGTACCTATATGGAAAATTACACTGCATTAGAGTGCGCAGCCAAAGACCATTCAAACTCCACTAAGTATTCACATCGTTGGCATCTTAAAACGAAGCACTTCAGCATTATGCATGTATTTTCAACTTAACTCGTCTCGTTCAGTGTTCTGACTACATATAACACACGCGTGGTCGTGAATACAGCCATTCTCATTTGAGTTGAATTGTTTTACGAGCAGTGCGACCAACTATCGAATAATAAATAGTGTAGAGGGGCAATATAACGGGGTGGCGTGACGTCATCGATCGCATCTCGTCCCCTATCAATTAGGATGGGGATATAAATCAAGATGAACGGCGGCGTGCGCGGTGGCCGCCCGAATGCCCGGCCGGTCAGCCGCACGCGCGCTAACGCCTACGAATTAATGAACATGAGCTTGGAAAAACCGATAGTAACGGTGTTGTTGTTTTGTAAACAACTCAGTTTTCTTAGGAATTAATAAAGACGTAGAAGTTATATTCCCAATTGTTTTCCCGAATTCCGAGAGAATGGTCTCAGGACCTCCCCTGCTATGAGATCTGCCATTGCAAGTAAACAAAACTTTGAGGATACCTATGTTGTGTGCATAGAAACGATATTTTATCTCTAATTTCGCACACACTCTGCGTCTGTTTGTACTTACACTTTCAATATTGTTCTCGTTTCTCACAGAAACAGAAACAAATAAATGTATATATTGCAAACATATAATTTCGTCTATGAACACTAAACTTCTCTATCAAATGTTAATGTTATCCATAAATACTCAGCGTGTATTTTAGTACTAGTTTATAGCGGCATTGCACTTTAGATATCTATTCAAATATTCGTTCGTATAGTCTCGACGTACATGAGTAATATTCTCGTTTATTTGATGAGCTGTGTCTGCAAGATTTCAACTATTTTTAATGAGAGCCCGTTCTAGAAAACCTATGCATCGTCAATGCTCGTAGATTGACCAACATCTATTTTAAAAAACCTCGTGCAGGGAGTTGAACATTCATTCAGTCGCTCCGACCGATACCAGTCCAATTCTGCTAAAAGCAATTCACGATTGATGCCCTGGTCGAATGCCATTAAATGCTTCGATATTGATTGCGGACCTCACGAAACATATTTCAATATCCAGAGCAAACACGGAATAGGCGTCCTCGGTAAGATAATATAAACGTCCCAAGTTATTGAAACAACTTTGAATCAATGACTTGCTAATTGTGGTATATTATTTTGACTTTCGTATTAGATTATTTGAATAGCTAAATATTCATAGAACTAATTCTTTGTCTCCTTTGTTGCAGTTGGTGTACGAAAATGGTGATTCAGTGCCCGAGGCGATCCGTGAAGTCGACAATTTATGTGGCGACGTAAACAATTTACAATCAAAACTATAACTATACTTTATTTCCCAAAAAGTTATATTATTAACTTAAAACAATAAACCAATATGAATTTAAAGTTCATAACGCTAGTCTTGACATGGAATTTCTTACTAATATCTGCAAGACGAAACTCGTATGAAGAAGAAGAAACTTCGAGATCCAGAGAATTGAGGAATAGAGAAAACAATCGAAACAGAACAACGTTCAATGGGACCCTTACTGATATACCCGAGAGAAGGAATCTAAGGCACAAAAACAGTTCACGGTATCGCGGAGACAGACGCAGGTGGGACAGAGAACATGAAATAAGAAGAGACAGGCGGAAAGGAACTGACGCCCATTCACTAGAAGACAGTGCCAACAGGACGATAGAGCCGTACAGTTTGAAAAAGGATGAGAAATCAAGGAAGGCAGACAAACACTGGAACAGAAGTAGCATGGAGAAACCATGGAACTCTGCAAGGAGGCCGATTCCTCAAAGTAAGGCACCTGAGAGGTCACACGTGCCTGTGAGAGAGAACTCGACCAGATCGAAGTTGAAGTCGGCGAATAAGTGGCAGACTGGCGGCTACATCCCGTACCCGCAGCAGAGAGAAAGGAAGCCGAATATCATTTTGATCCTTACTGATGACCAGGACGTAGAACTGGGAAGCTTGAACTTTATGCCAAGGACTATGAAAGCCGTACGGAGCGCAGGAGCGGAGTTCCGTCATGCTTACACTACCACGCCCATGTGCTGTCCGTCGAGGTACAATATTTTATTGCAAGTCTTAGTTTTCTCTAAAGCCTTTACGATAGTTTAATATCCACTTGGTCTGACAGTCCAAAGATAAATCTGACAACATAAACCTAAAACAACTCACAATTCATATTCAGCTCTACATTTCTCATGAGCTCTAGTTCTTATTGGCAATTGCGATAAAATCTATAAGCAATTCCGATCACTCTTGACGCCTTTCAGCAAATAACGACTCAGTTAAGTGCCATTAGAATTTAAATGACATAGATCCCGCACCATTATCGGTTGCACTGAAATTACTTGAAGTAATTCTTAGGCTGACTGACAGTTTACAATTGCAACTGGTTCCAACGACTCTATTACTAATTGGAGGCTAATGCGACTGCTTTCACGCTGTCCACCGTCACTGTTTATATTAAAGGCCGTTGCGAAAAGCCTGTTTTGTTGTTTATGTCGATTAATAGTGACTTCCTTTATGACTGTAATAAATTCAGATAGTGTAATAGAAATTCAAAGTCCATAATTGTTACTCGATGCAGTTAGTATTTTTGCTCAGTTTCAATTTCTTGCTAACAAGTTTCTATAGATTAATTGATTATGTTTTGATGTTCTAAGTTACACACTAACTAACAAAAATGGTAGGGAGGTGGTACTTTAAATATCACATACCTCCGGATTGTTTTCGGGAATAACACTGTTGCCTCCTCATTTAGAAACTTAGGCCGCGTTTTGCGCCCACGCCGCACTCGCCGCTATAGTGTCTACGCGGTCTTAATTCGCCTTTCGTTCATCAACTGCCATCTCTTCTGCAGGAGTTCGTTGCTGACTGGCGTGTACGTGCACAACCACAACGTCTACACCAACAATGACAACTGCTCGTCTCCGATGTGGCAGGCTACGCATGAGACCAACACCTTCGCTACATACCTCTCCAATGCTGGTTACCGGACTGGTGAGTAATTTTATTTTACTTCTTGTATGATGTTCATTTGTTTTATGAAATCAGCAGGTTTAGCAAGTACAGCCGTGACCACTGGCCGTGACAAATGTCTCTTTATCTTTCCCACGGAGCAAATTGCTTCGTGATCTTTCCCTAGAATTTGCAAAGACACTTGTTAAGGAAATATGTATGTTTCGTAAAGTGGACTTCTGTTTTCTCAAATTGTTATTTATTAAATCTTAGTAAAATTGTAATTATCATCAAATTAGTCCATTTGGCTCTATTGGACGGACAGACAACAAAAATGCTGCTCTCCAGAACTTTCTTTTGACATTCTTCCTTGCTTGCTGCTCCTTTCTGGATGTCGTTGATTTGATGTTATTTTACCGTTGCAGCATATAAAGTTTTCATTTAATTACAAACCTCACTGAGAAACGAGAGAAAACCAAAACCTACTATTAAGCAATTTCCAATCCCGTGATTTTCTCAACAACGGAAAAAAATAGATTGGATGACCACGCACTATGCCACGACCACGCGCTTCCAATTTGCGGTAATGACGACAAACTTACGTAAAAGTAAAATATCACGTCAGTTGCCTATGATTTACATAGTAATTTACCAGTTGGTAAGCACCTCACAGCCTGGAACTGTTCAGGTAGGCATAATTGATGGTAATTAGTGTCATTCATCATCCGCTTGCAATCACTGAACGATTCAGACGGTGGGAACTCGTGAATTATTTATAATATTTTTCATCTTAATCAGCGATTTAGTTAAGTTTTTCTGGACATAATCCTAATTATAACTGTATACTTAGTTGGCATTAAAATTAATTATGCAAATTATATTTTTAGTATAGAACAGATTCGGAAAATTAAATTAATTTAACTATTAGATGTTATTTAATAAAACGGTTACAATTTAATTTATATTTTGGGAATGGTGCCAAACCATTTACTTTGAGTTGTGAAGTTTAGGCTCTACCAACAAAGTTTCGTTTCTGATAAGAATAATGAAAGAAATTGTGTCCTTATTTATAACTTCAATTCGTATCTATATATTCTATCTACTTTGTATTTTTCGCCATTGACTAAATAAGATAGATGTCAGAAAAAAACGACGGTCAAAATTACAGTCTACGCCTTGCAGTTTAAAATATCGTTTGCTTTGGCATATGCACACTGCAATTTGCTAGCGCTTTTGAAATCGCAACAGATTGGAAGCTAGGCTGCGAGCCCAATAGAATGAGAACTATCGCAATTACGAGTTCCATTTCAGGCACATTCAGCATATATTTACAGTACCTACAACGTTAATTAATCCTTCATCATCTGTATACGGGTTTCCGTTTTAAACAGCTGCGGCTATTTGGGGTCTTACAGCAATATGGAGTTTGGATTGGATGTTAAAACTACCAGTTAGGATGTGTCGTTGGTAAGACTTTTAACTGCCCACGGATAGTATCAAATTGGCATTCTAACACTGGCTGTAGACAAGTCTGCAGCCAAAGGAGTTTCTCTTAAAAGCTCCCATCATACTTGTTGGTACGCTACGTTTTAAGTTCGCAGAACTCTTTCTATGCACTGCGGTGTTGGTATTTTAGTCCATAGCTCTTTGCCGACGTATACGATGATCGACGGAACGTCTAGCAGAGTAGTTGTTTTATTATGTAGAGTACAAGCCATCGTAACTCGACACCCGACCACCTGGGAATGCACTTCGTCTAGATACTTATAATGTACTTTCGAAGAACAAAGTTTTATGTGAATGTTCTCTAATGTATTAATGAATTCAGTGGGGTGCCGTTAAAGAAGGCTTTATTTTATTACAGTTATAAAATGTTATGTTTAAGCACTTTGTAGAGGATCTATTAGTAGCATTTATTTCGGAGAACATGGTTTTACGTGTGAACTTAGATTTACTATGGAGATACAGATATGATCACACATTTTTTAATACATTTTCAGATTAATATAATCGTAATAAATGTTGTCAAATCTTGATTTTAAAATTATGTGGGTTGACACTGATGTTATCTTAGGAAACTGTTAATCGCTCTTCTGAATGGATCCAAAAGATAACGATACTAAAATGGAAAGTAACACGTTCAGTGCCGGGAGCCCTCTTGGAGGGTTCACTTAGTCGCATATGGGATGCCGGGAGCCCTCGCGGAGGGCTTATTTTAAATGTAGGTTTTTCTTAGCGAATACAGCATTATAAACAGTGAAAATAAAATCTGATGTATATTTTAACAAGATTAATTTGTTTAAGCGTTCGTTTTAAAATCCATTTCCTTTTAATTTTTTTTCGCGGTTACAAATATTCAATAAAAATTTAAAAGGTTGGAAACTACGTATAGCGACAAAACCCCCTGAAAACACAATTTTACTTGGTTTTACAGTGTTTTATAACACGGTTTAAAACCTAATGGCGTATGAGTTAAATAAAAAGTGGGTGGAGTCGAAAGTGGTAAATGACGGTGTACCTAGATATTGACAAAACAATGTTGAATTAATAACAAACAACGTTACTTCCAATAAGTAGTCTCCTTCGATTTAAATCAACAGTTTCAGCAACAAACATCCGCTCAATAGCACCTGAAATATGGAAACCTCAGCTCTAAAATACCTATCTCAAAGCGCAACATTTAATAACGTTCAACGTTTTCTTCCCGACCGTACTTACAAGACGAGGCGGTGTTCAGCCATATTATGAAGACATATACTCTCCCTCGCGGTAATACCTGCGGACCGGAGCGATGAACGCTTATCCGCCCGATACCGCCATGATGCAATAAGGTCAGGAATGCCGACTGACTCACAGTTACGAACTTGTAACTTGCACAATTTGTTAAATGTTAATCGAATTGATATGGTAGGGGTTCGGTGCGAGAGAAATGTTGACATATATGTAGGTACAAAATTCGTTGTTGTAAACATCATCAAACATTAAAACATCAACCATCAAACATCATCAAAGTTTTTGAAATCAAATCAAATCTTCGATGAGAGATATACAGGGTGTTTGGCAGAACGTTGAACATACGAAAATGGTGGATAGGTGGGGTCATCTGTTACTTACTCAGCCATAATTGATTTGGCCCTGGCACCCTGGATATTAAAAAAAATATTTTTTGCTTTCTTCTAGTTTCACAACTTTCTTAACTTTAAAGTGTGATTTTTATTAAAAAAATGGGTAAAACAGGCATTTTTTTATCTTTAATATTGGCTGATTCTTATAACAGAAAGATGTAAAAAATACTTAAATCCTAATTTCAACCTGCATTAAAAAAAAAATATCCAGGGGGCCAGGGCCAAATAAATTAGGGCTGAGTAAGTAGCAGATGACCTCACCTATCCACCATTTTCGTATGTTCAACGTTTTGCCAAACACCCTGTATAATGTGCACATATCGAAATGATGATCTATGCTTAATTTTAACGACGGAAAAAATATTTCTAATTTTTTATGGAATTATAAATTTTTTAAATTAAATGATCTATCGTGATAAAACAAACTCTATAATTATTGGAAATAGACGTACTCATAATGAAAATTGTGGAAAAAACACTACCCTCAATTGAAAATAAACATGTTTTTTAGCAAAATCTGTTTTTTTTTCAACAATTTTTACAATAATCGTAAAATTTCTCAATAAGACGCCAAACAGAACAAAAAAAATATATGTATATGTACCTATAATCTTTGCGTCGATAAAATTAAGCATAATTCCCCCATTTCGATATGTGCACATTATAAAGACTTACACTGTATAAGAATTATGCCATTTTGTCCACTGAATTATCAATAATAAGATGAAGATGTTGTGAGTTGAAGTTAAAACTACAAACATTATTAATCCATTGTAATATTCTCACTATTCTCAGTTATGGTCCATTGTCAAACAAAGATGTTGAGTCTTTAAAGCTCTGCCGGAAAACAAAGAAAATCAAGTAACTTGGTAAATGTAAAATTTGCTTCTGTAATACCCGTATCTTAGTTGGTGAATCCTCCAGGAGAATATAGTATTTTATCCAAAATACAAAGTCGCTTGCCTATTCTGATGTGATGCATTATCGTATTTAAGGCGAAAGCGTCAGGGTAGCCCGCGAAATTCAAATTTTCTTAATTTTTTTGCATTTTGCACGTCAGTATCATATTGTATGTTGATCTAAATATGATTCGCGGGCGTAATAAATATTGCTTTAATCAATTATAATCATTACAATCAGCAATACAACTCCAAAGGTGTCCAAAGGTGTCAAATGTCATGATCCATATTTGTTACGGCCGCGAATCATATTTTAATCAACATAAAACCTGACACTGACCTGCAAATTGCAAAAAACGTAAGAAAATTTGAATTTTGCGGGCTACCCTGACGCTTCCCCCTTAATTGGTGCATTCCCATGGCATCCGCAATTTAAAAATCGCCTTCATTAAAACTTAGACTCACATAAAATCAAAACCATAAACTCAAACTCAAACTCAAAGCATTTATTTCAAATAAACCAATTACAGGTACTTTTGAATTGTCAAGGGGTCGGTCAGTCAGAAAAATGAAGCTAGTTGCCCATTCCAAAGCGTAGTAGGTACCTATGGAGAAGAACGGGCAAGAAACTCCACGGACACTCTTTTAAATCAAAATATTGTTACAAAATATTGGTTACATCATTCGTGTTGAATTTATACATGTGAGAACAATGTAGAAAGACGTGCACGTTAAAAGCGTCCGTAATAAAAATATAATAACAATTCAAAAATTTAAATAAATTAAAATAAAATAAACCGTGGCAGCTAAGAGATGACCAGTCCCTACTGACGGCGCCCGTTCACGAACATGACGCATGGATCAGCACCATTTAGCTCAACCATTTTGAAGGGAACTTAATGATCCAACACACACGCCACCATCAGCGAGACATTTGAGTGAGCATGACATACTCTCAGCTGCCAGAGCACATTCAAGTCAATGAAAGACGTACCCAGTAAATGGTAGCTTTATGGAATGTACAACATGGTCACAGTGCTCACACATGTGATATGCAATTATACAATACAAAGAGATTGAATTTATACAAGGAAAAGATAGTTTTACAATCTTCAGCAGCTGCAACAATATTTTCGAATGCTAATCAATTAGTTTATGCGCCCTTGTGGAGCTGGACCAGCGCTGAGCCAAGCATTTTTATCAGCGATGTAATCCCCCAACTTATAATATGCTTGGCAGCATAGTGTGCGTTTTATACATGATTTAAATTTCGTTTCGTTCAGTTGGAGTATGTGGGAAGGTATTTTATTATAACATTTTAAACAGCACCCCATGAAGGATGAGTCTACTTTAGCCAATCTGAAACCCGGTTGAACTAATTGGTCCCTATTTCTAGTCCTATAATTGTGTCTATCACCTCTTTTACTGAAAAGACTTAGATTTTTCCTTACGTACATGATGTTTTCATAGATATATTGACAAGGTACCGTCATGATGTTAATATCTTTAAACAGCTCCCTTAGAGAATCGCGTCTGCGGAGACGATATATTGCTCTGATGGCTCTCTTCTGCAGAATAAAAATAGACTCGATATCTGCAGCCCGTCCCCATAGTAAAATACCGTAAGACATGATACTATGAAAGTAACTGAAATAGACTAGCCTCGCGGTATCTACATCAGTAAATTGACGGATTTTTCTCACAGCATATGCTGCTGAACTTAGCCGTCCTGCTAGAGATGTTAAATGAGGACCCCATTGCAGCCTTGAATCGAGCGTGATCCCCAAGAAAACAGTTTTATCGACAAATTCTAGTTTCTCCTTATTCAATACTATGTCACAATCACTACTTTTAACATTTGGTAAAGCAAATCTTATGCATTTAGTTTTTTTCCCATTTAATACTAAATTATTAGCAGTGAACCAATTTTGGACCTGCAGTAGGGCGTTATTTACGTCGTCAAGATTTGATGCACGTCTATTTATCTTAAAAATTAAAGAAGTGTCGTCAGCAAATAACACCATTTGTGGTTGGTTTTTTAATAAATGGGGTAGATCATTAATATATACTAAAAAGAGGAAAGGACCCAATATCGAGCCTTGTGGAACGCCCATTTTTACTTTTAAACCGATTGAATGGACACCATTTACTTGAACCTGCTGCTGTCTATCATTTAAATAAGATTTTACTAAACTGAGCGCAAGTTTACCTAGTCCGTAATGCTCAAGTTTCAAGAGCAAGGTTTCATGACTCACGCAGTCAAATGCCTTGGAGAGGTCACAAAAGATTCCTATGGCATCTTGGGCCTCCTCCCACGCTGTAAATATTTGTTTTAATAAGGTGACACCAGCGTCAGTTGTACAACGTCCTTTGGTGAAACCATATTGCTGATCGTGCAAGATTTGGTTGGCGTTAAAATGATTAAGCATTTGATTGAGCATTACCTTTTCGAAAACCTTGCTGAATACCGGCAGCACAGATACTGGTCTATAATTGTTAGTGTCTTTACTGTCCCCAGATTTAAAAAGTGGTATAACTTTACTGTATTTCATTAAATCCGGGAAGACTCCTTGATCCACACACAAATTAAATATTAAAGCTAAGTACGGTGCTATAGTCTCGATTATGGATGTACAAACTTTGATAGATAATCCCCATAGATCTTCGGTCAATTTGATTTTAATTTGCCGAAAAGCTTTTATAACTATCATAGGGTTTATATGTTTAAATTGAAATTCAACCGGGCAGCCTGGAACGTTCGCTCTTAATAAATTAATTGAGACATCGGGTGAGGAATTTAAAGCTTCTGTCGTTTTAGATGGTATATTAGTAAAGAAATGTACAAATTCTTGCGCTACTTCTAAGTTAGAGCTAATGGCACCACGTGAAGTCTCCAATGTGTACTCAGTGTTTCGTACTTTGTTCCTATTAGTTTCATTATTAATAACTTTCCAAACTGTTTTTATTTTATTTTCTGATGATTTAATCTTGTTGCTAATATACAGAGCTTTAGCTATCTTGCAAGTATTTCTAAAAATTTTGGAATATGTAGCAACATACTTGTTGAAAGTTTCAGTATTAATGTAAGGCTTAAGGCCATACAGCTCGAACAGTCACTACTTATCCTAATACCTCTAGTTGCCCAGTCACTAAAAATAAAATTAGGGCAAATATTTTTTGTTCTCTTTTCAAAAGTTTTGTTGAATTCAGTGTGCACTACTGAAAAGAAATCCTCATACAATTTATTTGCATCGTCCATATTAGGGCCCAGAGCATTTAACTTATTATTTAAGGTACTATTGAATCTATTTAATTTGCCAGTTGTTATTGGTCTAATTTGTATTTGCACTTTTTGAATAGGTGTAGCATAGTTCATCAAGTTTCGGTAATCATATAAAAGTGTTTTTAGTTTATTTCAGAGGCGACACAAAATTGTTCTAGTTGAGGGGTTTGTTTACTTGACTTTGGTTAAGAAATTCCAAATGCTGTTGTTGGAAAATTGAAATTGAATTTTGAGAATTACAGTGTGGGCAGTTGTTTTAACCGAAAATCAATGCTACGTGGAGGTTCACTAATCTTAATTAAAAATTGTATAAAATCTAAGACTCGTTATGACATAGTTGAACTATCGGTGGAACATAGCAGGGTCATTGTCATAACCCTAAAAAAAACTGTTCATACGAATCATATAAGACACTTTTAATAATTGTCTCAATTTTACATCATAATAATAAAGTAAACGAAACGTACTAGACCATAACTGTAACAGATTTACTATAACATTTATTTTTTACTTTATACCACCACCATATTACCGAATTGTCCACTTCGGTGGACTGTTCGGATTCTACCTTTCAATAGAATGTAGCTTGTAATAAATACGTGTTCTTTATTATTTTACAAAAATGATACATTTTCCTAATCTACGTATGTTTTCCATTTAACGTTAAAAGTGTTAAAAAATTTGATAGAAATAAAACACACTTTTTGCATAATTTAATCTTGTCACAACATTTTTTGTCTTTCCGGTGGACATTACTTTCGATACTGACTAAAATGAAGTAAATGTCAAATGATGGAATAGAACGTAAAATTAAACGCAGCCAATATCGTACTATCCCTGTTAGAGGCCATTTTGCCGCGACTCGTACGCAGAAAACGTTGTTGTTGTACTAAGAAAAATATTTAGTGTTGTCAAAGTTGAGTTGTCTTTCCGGTTTCTGCTGTATTTTGGTAAGTAAATCACTATAAATTCATCAAACATTCTTAATAACTAGTTAAACAATGTAACTTTATGAATATACTTTAGCTTTTGACATAACCTATAAACGGCGCAAGGTGTGAATGATTTTGCGAAAAAAGTCAATTCGGTGGACATCTTTTTGGTGGAACTTTTGTCCACCGAAACGACAGTTGTCCACCGAGTGAATTGTTTTCTTGAATATGGGTTATTTAGTTAATATAAATTTATAAAACTGCTTCTGATTACTGGTGTTTTTATCAGTTAAGGACTAATGACCTATTTTTGTTTCATTTTCGCTTTATTTTTATAAGTAAATATGTTTTAAACCACCACTTCCCTCACACCTTTCTACACCATGTCGACTCGTAGTTAGTGTAGTTATCCATAGCTACATACTCTAAGTTAACAATGATTGGTACCTGTAATGCATTTCTAACGGCATGGGAAATAATATCTTTCCATAAGTACGGTCTTCCGTATGCAGAATTTTTTACTAACAAAATCTCCTGCTCTTCATTTGCACAGCTTTACTTTCTTTTCGTTTGTGTGCATTGCTTATTGTGATTTTTCAGGCGATGGCGAAAACAAGAAGTAAACTTACCGATAACCAGAAAAAACGACGCCGTGAGCGAAAAACACTGAGTATGAGGAAAACGCGTGAAAAACTAGGATCCAGAAGCCTTGGAAGAAAAGCGAAGAAAGGATAGAGAATATTACTATTGGAAAAAAGCCGAAGGGAAAATAAAAACTGTAGAAGATTTACCAGATGTGCAAAAAAAGCGTTTGAGGATGAAATGGAGAGAGGATGCAAGAAGACGCAGTGAAAAAATGAAAACACAAAAAGAAGCTAAAAAGTACATTGCACGCGAAACGCCGCCCTCGAGTCCGGTAACTTCATCAAGAGTTGAAATGGGTGCACGTATTGCAGTGAGAAACAGAAGAAGGTTGAAAGTAGAGAATGTATTACTGAAAAAGAAGTTGATGAGTTTAGAATGTAAACTTGCAAAGTACAGAATTCGATTACACAGATTACGGAACAAGAAACGAAAGGATGCCAAATGAAGCACAAAAAAGAAAAGCAATGAAGGTTCTAAGAAGGACAAGGAATTGAGAGATAATATACAGCAATATTTGGTTAGCGATGAATCAAGTCGTCTTACATCTGGCAAAAAAGAGACGCAATAAATAAAAAAAAACAAATCAGATTTCTCAACAACTCCCTTATAAATCTGCACAAAAAATATATGGTTCAGACAGACAAAACCATATCCTACAAAACTTTTTGCAGGCACAGACCATTTTGGGTATTAGATCTTAAAACTGCGCACGAGACTTGTTTGTGTGTCACTCATACTAACGTGGACTATGTTGCAAAGGCACTTAGAAACGTGCGAGTAATTAATGAAAATACTGCTATAAAAAACTTGACATAGTACTTTGTCCCACACCACTCCAAAATAATGTCCCAACTCTATCTAGTCTAGTCCTAACGACTCCTCTGCAAAGTCCTACTCGGAATGACACACCAGCTCCTGCCGAGAGGATGAATTCACGGAGTCCAACCTTGACTCCTATGTACAGTCCAGTGGCAAGCCGATGGTCCAGTCCAATTGCGGGTGGCTCGATGCAGCAACCATTGAAAATTGGCGAGCGCAGGCCATCACTGCTGATTGGAGGTTATGTCCATAAGCGCATACAATTTTCGGACGTATATTCCGTCAGCTCAGATACGTCAACGTCAAAACCAGAGAAGCCACCAATCCCCCTTTCTCTGGCTGAACGGATTGAACGCTTCTGGTCTTCTGACGACAAAGACATATTTTGACCACCGAAATGAATTGTCTTTTCGGTAGACAGACACAAAACATTTTTTTATTTACTTTTGAATGCTTTTAAGTGAATGATTTGTTTGTGATTATGTGAAGATAGCGTGAACGTTATTTTTGTTCAAGTTGTTAATCTCTTTTTGTTTTGTGTTTTTTCAATAATTAACATTTTAGTCCACTCGGTGGACATATTAGTCTTTTCGATGGAACCGAAATATTGTTATTTCCTTATAAATCGCCTTTTTCGAATTATTGATCTCAGACTGATACTCACTTTTGTTGTAACGTAAAGCAAGAGTCATAATATACCTTTGATTTTTATAAATCACGTGTTTCAGTTTTTCACATAAAAAAATCCTAAGCTTGACAATGACCCAGCATTGAACTGTCCTGTGTTGAGCTAGATAAGCATTTTATAGTGTGTGTATACAGACCTCCAAATTATCAAAACTACTCTATATTTGAATCAGTAATGGAAGATGTTTTGGCAAAACTTACAACTGGTAATAAATCAGTAATTATTTGCGGTGATTTTAATATTAATATTTTGGAAACTAATTCAAATAGCAGTAGATTATTAAGTCTCTTCAAATCATTTAATCTGTCAAATGTGTTTTTAGAACCAACGCGAATAACTTCGACTACTGCTACATGTATTGATAATGTCTTTTGTTGCTGCGACTATTTAGATAAAGCTATTGTAAATTATCTCCCTTCTGATCACAGCGGTCAAACCGTTATTTTTGAGTCCAACACACCAATACTAAAAGTGCAGATACAAACTAGACCAATAACATCGGGTAATTTAACTAAGTTTAATAGCACTTTAATTAGCAAGTTAAGTGCTCAGGGTCTAAATATGTCCAATGGCAATATTTTGTATGAACAACTCTTTTCATTAGTGCAAACAGAGTTCAATAAGTCTTTTAAGAAAAAAACTAAAACTATTTGCCCTAAGTTTTTATTCAGTGACTGGGCAACTAAAGGCATCAGGAAAAGTAGGGAAACATTATTTGAACTGTATGGCCTTAAGCCGTATATTAACACAGAAACTTTTAATAAGTATGTTGCTACTTACTCTAAAACTTTTAAAAATATCTGCAAAGCAGCTAAAGCTTCTTTCATTAGCAACAAGGTTAAATCGGCAGATAATAAAATAAAGACAGTTTGGAAAATTATTAACAATGAAACAAACAAGAACAAAAGACATAATACAGATTACACACTAGACACTTCCGGCGGTCTTATTAGCGATAACATCGATGTTGCTCAAGAATTTGCAACTTTCTTTACCAATATTCCAATTAAAACTACAGAAACTTTAAATTCCTCCCCCTCACTTGCGATTGATTTATTAAAAGCGAATGTTTCAGTCTGCCCTGTGGAATTTAAATTTAAACATATAAACCCTGTGGTCGTTATAAAGGCTTTTAAGCAACTTAAGATCAAAATTACCGAAGATCTGTGGGGCATGTCTACTAAAGTTTGTCAATCAATTATTGAGACAATTGCACCCTATTTAGCTTTAATATTTAATTTGTGTGTAGATCAAGGGATATTCCCGGATTTAATGAAATACAGTAAAGTTATTCCACTTTTCAAATCCGGGGACAGCAAAGACACTAATAATTATAGGCCCGTATCAGTTTTGCCGGTTTTCAGCAAGGTGTTTGAAAAAGTAATGTTAAATCAAATGCTCAATCATTTTAATCGTAATAACATCCTACACGATCAACAGTATGGTTTCACCAAAGGACGTTGCACAACCGACGCCGGTGTCACCTTATTGAAACACATCTTTAATGCATGGGAAGAGGCACGAGATGCAATAGGCATCTTTTGCGACCTATCCAAGGCATTTGATTGCGTGGATCACGAAAGACTGCTCTTGAAACTTGAGCATTACGGTCTAGATAAACTTGCGCTGAGCTTAGTCAAATCATATTTGAATGATAGACTGCAGCAAGTTCAAATAAACGTGTAAATTCATTGGGTTTAAAAGTCAAAATGGGTGTACCACAGGGCTCGATATTGGGTCCATTCCTTTTTTTAGAATATATAAATGATTTACCAAATTTACTGAAAAATCGACCACAAATGGTGTTATTTGCTGATGACACATCACTGATTTTTAAAGTAGACAGACATGCACAGGAGCTTGACGACGTAAATAACGCTATGCTTACGGTCCATAATTGGTTTACTGTAAATAATTTGGTATTAAATGAGAAGAAAACTAAATGCATAAGATTCGCGTTACCGAATGTTAGAAGTAGTGAATGTCACGTTGTATTGAATAAGGAGACACTAGAATTCGTCGAAAAGACAGTTTTCCTGGGGATAACGCTTGACTCCAAACTACAATGGGGTCCTCACTTAACATCACTTGCAGGGCGGCTAAGTTCAGCCGCTTACGGTGTTTGGAAAATCCGCCAACTAACAGACGTGGATACCGCGAGACTGGTCTATTTTAGTTATTTTCATAGCATCATGTCTTACGGTATTTTGCTGTGGGGACGGGCTGCAGATATTGATTCTATCTTTATTCTGCAAAAGAGGGCCGTCAGAGCCATCTACAACCTCCGCAGACGCGAATCTCTAAGGGAATTGTTCAAGAAAATTAACATCATGACGGTACCTTGTCAGTATATATATGAAAACATTATGTATGTTCGAAAAAATCTACACCTTTTTAGTAAGATAAGTGACAGGCATAATTTTAACACTAGAAATAGGAATAAATTAGATCAACCACGTTTTAGATTGTCTAAAGTTCACACTTCTTTTATGGGGTACTGTGTAAAATGTTATAATAAAATACCACTCGATATTCTTCAACTAAATGAGAAGAAATTTAAAACATGCATTAAACGCACACTATGTAGACAAGCATATTATAAGTTGGATGATGCTTGCTTGTTGGAAAATGCTTGGCTTAATGCTGGTCCTGCTCCACAGCCACTTGGGCTCACTAGTTAAAATTTTAATATTTGGAAGAGTTGCTTTCCCTTTTTTTTTAATTTTGTTTTTGACATTACGAACTTAAATGTTTATTTTTTTTATTTTACCAAGTAAATTGTTTAATGCTCCAATTAGATAATAATGATTTTCTTACTTTTTGGTAGTAAAATTCTATTAATTTTTTAAATACATTGCAAACTATAGTTTTGTATAAATTAGAAGCATTTTTTGATTTTTTGTAAATGTGAGTACCATGGAGCCGTTTATTATGTTATTAAGACGTATGTTGACTTGAAAGAGCATGGCAGTTGAGAGATTGTCAAGCTCACTAAAATGTCTCGCTGATGGTGGCGAGTGTGTTGGATCATTCGGTTCCCTACAAAATGGTTGAGCTGGATGGTGCTGATCCACGCGTCATGTTCGTGAACGGGCGCCGTCAGTTGAGACTGGTCATCTCTTATCTGCCAGGGCTTATTTTTAATCTTATATTTTTCAATTGTTTTAATTATTTTTTGTACATTGTTCTCACATATAGAAGCAACCAGAATAATGTACCCAGAATTTTGTAATATCTATATTTAAAAGAGTGGCCTTGGAGTTTCTTGCCCGTTCTTCTCCATAGAGATCTACGTTTTGGAATGGGCAACTAGCTTCAACTTTCTGACTAACTGACCGATTCTTTGACAGTTCAAAAGTGCCTATAAATGGTTTAATTGAAATAAATGCTTTGAGTTTGAGTTTTGTCAATTGTCATATAAACTTTAGTCTTATCGAAAGTGCAATTTAATTGATCTATAGCCAGGAAGGATTAGTGGCATAATCACGGCTAGAGCCGTCTGTTTGAGATATGTGCCACTTTCTATTTGTGTTAGATTAATGAGCGCGGGGTGGTCGCACAAACGGTTATTCCTGTCCTGCGACCAGCGACCACGTTTGTGTGTTTGTTGTTATCCGGCTATTAATAAGCACGGGTAAGTATATTTATGTAAAGATTTTTTTTATTAGTGCTTTACTACAATATTTAGAATCGTTGAAAATTCCAAAAAAAACCATAGACGTTGGTAGTGGTGGGTTTCTTAATTATGATCTTGCCAGTTTCAACATTTTGAAACAAACTTATTTAGCAATTTGAGGACGAATGACCAATTTAACTAACGATGAAATTGTCTCAATTAGGTATAAAGTTCAATTAAAAATATTCCACAAATGAAACTAGGCCGTAGACAAAATGACTTCATCTCTGCAACGAACTATTTACAACGGCTCTGTATCACAAACTATGTTGAATAAAGTATCCAGTTCACCATGCCTTTTAATAAAGCGGTAATTATATCTTCTACAAAAATGCCTAATTTTTTTTTTTTTTTTAACTAAATATAGTCTCATGTTGGAGCGAATACAAAATAAATTTGTTAGATTATTGTGTCACGTCCAAAATTCAAGATTTTACTTCAGTTCGGTTTTACATTTCACGCTTCACTAAATTCTATAGCTAAGTATCTTCTTCGAACTTGCGAATAGTAAAGTTATTTGGGGCAAAGTTGAAACTCGGATGAAAGCTTCATCAGTTTCGATAGATTGTTAACCAGTTTATTCTCGAATAGCGCTTACTATATTCAAATAGAAGACAAACAACCGCTAGCTACTTCAGCATCTCAAAACCGCGGAAGCAGCTTGTTGCGGCGCAGTGCAAAACATCTAAATAGAATCGTATCGTCCTTATCGCCTACTTAACATCGACCATATAAATCAATAGCACATAGCAGTGGACAGTTACAATTTGTACAATGCACTATGCATCTTCTAAGATTTGTTCTAAATATCATATGTTGTGCGGCGTGGGCGCACGTGGGTCGCCGGACGTCGTCCATTTGATCCATGTACGAATAAATGTAGATGGAAGTGTCCTTGTCGGTATTTGGGGAGACCGATCGGGCGATCTATCTCCATCCGGCTAATGTACCTCAGATTTGTCCGGTGTGTCTTGACCTACGTCTGCCGAGTTCACCCGGAGTTCTCTTTTTGCCCGAAATGTCTTATTTTTATAACGTTGATAAAGTGCATGAAAACAAAAGTGTTTATCACAACATGCTCGAGCTTTTCAGCAGTTTTAGCGATTGCATCATTACGAATTTACAAATGAAGCAAATATGGCGCGTATAGGTATCATTTATCACATGTTAAATTGTTGCTAACATTTATCTCAGTTGAGGGAAGATTTGTTAATTGCATATGACATCGAATAAACGGGATTGTATGTCAACCATCTACAATGATATTCAAATGGAATTAACGCAGGTGCGAACTCCAAGTGTTTATTTAAATGTTCTCAAGAATGTGCACTTTGTACATTCCTAGCAAAATATTCAGAGGACTGCCCTTTAGGACACAAAGCACGTGTCGGCACTTTATCACTGTTCTCTTAAGAATCCATTTGGCTTGTAAATTTATGCTTCAAACGAGGTATCATAAATTCGTCCCTTTACTTTCCCTTCCGGGGCAGTCGGTAGGTGCGGGTACACCCACGGGCACGGTTGACACAACGTGTGGCCGGTGATGAGCCTAATCACTTATATTGCCTCTTCCGTCCAGATATGAAAGTTGAGAAGTGTGGGAGTGCAAATTGTCGCTGATTGCTCGGCCTTTCTTTCTACTACTATTCCTGCTTGTTGCTCAAGTGTGGCTTCCGTCTTATCAATTTAGTCAAAGTTTTAACTGTGAATAAGTATTCTAGATTATGTAGGTTCCTACCCATAACTTTTAATATTTCCTGTAACTTGAAACGTCATTACAGCGATTCGGCGTACAAATCCAATAACCCAATTAACTTACACTACATTAGTCGCGACGTCGATACGCGCTCTCTAGGCACAATTTGGCAGATATCGCAACAAAACCGATACAGTCCTAAAAAAAAGAGAAGTGTTGTTGAATTTTACTGTGAAATGACACTTCAAAGGACACTTACGTAAAACGGAATGCGTTGAGCACGCTGCCAACAATACTGTAATGAATGTAGAGATTAGCAGCTGCAAGTTACGACCCGTTGTTGAAACTTCACAACTCCGGCGCAAAGCCTTGATTGAACTTAGCTGTAACTTGGTAATTCAAACTAATAGGTCTAAGTTAGGATACCTATATTTAGCAATCTGTCTAAACAAGCAATTTGCGGTGGTTTGTCTTTACGGCAGAGACTATAAACTTAGTTTCTTAATTAACTCTTGTCGAAGGTATTATTGTTTTCAGTTTATAACTAATCTCATTTAGTTGAAATTTCTCGAGTAGCTGTCCACAAATGTTATCGTCAGAATTTTGTAGTTTTTACAAATTAATCATTCATAATCTCCAAACATAGTAAAATTCCAAC
Source organism: Agrochola lychnidis (assembly GCA_963680765.1). NCBI lineage: Eukaryota > Metazoa > Arthropoda > Insecta > Lepidoptera > Noctuidae > Agrochola > Agrochola lychnidis. Next base: position 16,655,507 of record OY796850.1, on the reverse strand, counting down.
TAACAAATTAAAGTTTGCCGATTATGGCGACCTTCCAAAATGAGTCCAATCTCGGCATCTAACTAAGTAGTTAACAAGATGTGGTCACTGAAATGATTCCGCCCATACACACAGTGCAGACAACCGAGAATTACGTTTTATTGTACAGAATGGAACTTGAACATCTTGAACACATTGTCGGTTTATGTGTAATTTGTGTAATGTTATACAAACATTTACTGCGTGCATTATCTGTTGAACGAGTCCCTTTGTGTAATAGTTAGCGCCTTCCCTACGTAACTGCTTATTTAATTGAACAAGTCTCCAAGTACACGAGTCGCTTTTAAATCGCCAGAGCTGCAACAAAGTAACAGAGTGTACAAAGTTAAACACAATAAAGAGGTTTTATTATCAGAGCCTGCAGGGCAACGTGCAGGCTGCCACAGCCACGGTACACCCCATTGTGTTACTTGGATGTAGAACTTGCTAACACCGGCCTTGTTTAGCTGTTTATTCAGCCAAATTAGTTTATTCAAGAAGAAAACACGATTGTTCTCCAGAATTATCTCGTCGTAAATTTTCTTGGCATTTCGGCGTATAATTTCGTGTTTGGATTCCTGTTACGCTTCTAACTAAGCTAAATAAATATGCTAGGATGAATCTACCACAATAGGCTAGGAGCGGGTGAGGTTTAAATTCACGCTCTCGTTATTCAGGCTTTTAACTGTACTTAGCTTATAACTAAAATGTAACATTATTTCACATTCACTCCGTATGATACGATTACGGCGATTGTTAGAAGAAGCTCTTTATCGCTGTTGATTACGAATTCTTACATGACTTGTCAAGTTATGCCTATAAACCCGTGAAGTGCATATTATTTGTCTTTAATGCATCTTGATTCTATAAATACTTACTGTACATTTGTTCCTTTTACCTTTTGAGGAAAAGTGTTGTTGTCCGTTTCTTTCTCTTATTGCTTTTCTAGTTAGTTTTGATTAAAATCAGAAATTGTTTTCAATTTTCGACATTGCTTGAAGTTATAACGGTGGCTTTTAAGAGCATCTGAATAATAAATCAGTGCCGACAGCCTAATATGTATATAAATGGCGATTGTAATCGATGTATTTGTTGAAGATTAAAGTATTTATTGCTGTCAATTTCGGGTAGCGCGAGGTTTATGTAGCAGCCTTGTCCTCTACACTCAATATATTAATGTTTGTTATTGTTTCCTCTTCTAAATGTGTTTGTCCGTCAAGTTCATTCCCAAAACAGACTCCATCGTTATCAAAGTTTGAATTTGTTTTATATCTATCACCGCCATCATTAATTCTTTTCACACAGACATGTTGATGGAATGGAGCCAATAAATAATAGTTATAAATAGTGTATTAGCGAGTGTGCGTGGATGCGTGGGCGCAGCGCCGAACTGTCTAGGCAACCTGCGTAACATCATGGCTTGTTAAACAGCCTACCGACACAGAATGGAAATCGTAAGACATGGTGATAATATTTTATAGGCGTGATTAACGGTCCGATTGTGTTTGTTTTTAATACAAGATTTGAATATCGATTAGAGGAATTTTTAGTTCAAATTCGTCTCTAATTTTAGGGTTTCGAAAACGAAACGGACTTTCTTAGTTGAACTATGAACTATCCTAGTTGGTCCGGAGAAAGGTGATAGCATTCGTGATACAGGGTAATCCTAGTACGAGTGCCAAAGCACTCCTTTGACACTTAAGTGCACATTACATAAGACCGAATTTGTATATATGGAGATTTATTGTACCCTTCTTGTCACTTACAGCTTAGGATGGCGTTTAAACGCCAAAAATAATAATTTCATATGCTAGTAAAATATTCCTATACCTTAATGTGAATGAGCGTTTAAATTGTCCGTGTTTCTAAATGTGTACTTACTTAAATGTTGAGTACCATTCGGGAGTCGCAGGCCGATTCCCGGCCACCGTAGGCATGATGGGCTTGCGGACGGTGAACAATGGGTAGCTCGCCGTCCTATAAGGACCAGGCAATAGATATCAGCAGAACTGACGGGGTCCGATAGGGCTGATGCCTGCCGGGGTTGCGGTTTTGTCCGAAAGAGTTACCGGGCTCCTGGCTATACAGATAACTGGAGGAACACGGAGAGCGGGAGAAGTTATTTTAAAATAACCCACCAAAAAAAAAAAGTGTTGAGTATCATTGTATTGTTAATTAGTATTATTGTTAAAGCCAATATAATATTGATTCGAGAGAGATTGAAGGAATGTCTAGTAAACTCGTGGCATGTTTGAATAAATCCGTGTTTCCATCAAACCACTTGAATGCCGTTATATTATTTTGTTTACTGAAGCCGCAGCTGTTTGCCTCTCATATTAGGTTTCGCTGATTGAATTATCATCGCTCTAACGTATTTCACAGAATATTCACCTATGTTGTAGGTAAATAGATATCACTATGTAGTTTGTATTAAATAGGTAATATTAGGTATCTATTAAAGCGTCAATCAATCTTCCAGTCTAACCGGATGCAGCTGAATACCAGTATTTTACATGGAGCGACCGATCTGACCTCCACAATCCAGTAACTGGGTAATACGATACCCCTTGGTAAGACTGGTTGTCAGACTTTCGGGCTTCTGACGACCCGTAACGACTGTCATAGATTCACGAATGACAGCCGGGACCAACGGCTTAACGTGCTTTCCGAGGCACGGAGGAGTCTCGGTATGTAAAGATGGTCACCCATCCACGGACCAACCCCGGTAAGCGTAGCTTAACCTGTCGAATCGACTCGTGCGGCTGTTATTGCCTTGCCACGAGCTCCTCAAGCTCCTCAGGTATCTGTTAAAGCGTAAATACATATAAAAATATTCAAAGCTGGAAGTTAATAAATACTTACCTATATATCGCTGTCCCCGGCGAATAAAATGGTAATATGCTATTACAGTAGTTTTAACTTTATTGCATATTCGATATTTAGAGGTCCGATTACACTCTGTCAATTTTTTTAATTCATTTCCTACGGTTATTTCAGAAGTTACGAGATTTTAAGGTGTATTGTAGTGAATGTAAAAAATCACTTTTCTTTTGGTATTTGAACAATTCCGCTATGTATATTAGTTAATAAGATGTTGTGACAAAAATTGAAAAGGGTATGCTGAGATGGTTTGGGCATGTTGAGAGAATGAATGAAAGGCGACTAACAAAATGTATTTACAAGGCTGATGTAAAGGGAAAGACCGGGCGGGGACGCTCTAGGAGGACATATACTGACCTTATTGGTGATGTTCTTCAGAAAGGCCAGGTGCGTATTACTCGCAACCGGCGTGCGTGTATGACCAGATGTATGAACGTAAACGAGGCAAAAGGACTATGTAAGGATCGTAGCAGGTGGCGTTCTGTAGTTTCTGCCTACCCCCATGGGAAGAAGGCGTGAGTTTATGTATGTATGTATGTATGTAAGATATTCACAAAAAAACTGTTTTTAATTTTTCCCGTAAAATTTGGTTTTTACGATTACGATTTTATTCGCCGGCGACAGCGATATATTCAAAAGCAATATATCCTTTGAACAAGATAGATGTATTTGTTAAAGATAACTTTGATAATGGTTCCATTATACCTACAGATCTTATTTCTTCTTTTTCGTGTGATTAGTGACTAACCTGGTGTCAGTTTTAAAGCCGCCCATGGGCCTCTGACTGGGCTTCACATGCCGTCGAGGGATATCTCTTAGGCACCACGGTTTCCTCACGATGTTTTCCTTCACTGTTTTTGAAACAAGTGATACAATACAATATGCACATGTATCCGAAAAGTCAGTGGTGTGTGCTTTGGATTCGAACTCGAGACCTATGACTTGGCACTCCGGCTATCACTGCCCAAAACCTACAAATAAAATGTAGGTAAGAAAAGAAACTTAAATTTTGAAAATGATCGGTTTCTTGCGTTCTATTTAACTCTAACTTAAGCGTTATGGGATGTTTTACACCTCATTTCAAATGATCAAATGCTATAATCTACCTCTGAATTAAATCCCATCTTAGCCTCTTACAAATATCTAGTTTAGATATCTCTATCAACATCGGGTCCGAATACGTTAGCACGTGTATTAGCAAACAATGAGGTGAAGAAAATTAATGTCAAACGTCGCTGCGCCTGCGCAGGTCGGCGAGCGATAAAATGGCTAGTTTGTGGCGCGCCGTTCCGTCTGCCAGTGCCGACCGAGTACCTCGACATCCTTATAGTGTAGGGCTGTGATTACCTATGTAATATGTTATTTTGTAAATAACCAAGTCAATTAATCTGCCTAGTTTATCCCAACTGTGTTGGGGTCAGCATCCTGTCTAATCGGATCTTAATACCAGTATTTTACATGGAGCGACTGCCTATCTGACCTCCACAACCCAGAAACTGGGTAATACTATACCTTGGCGGCCCTTGGTAAGACTGGTTGTCAGACTTTCGGGCTTGTGACGACACGTAACGACTGTCAAAGATCCACGAATGACAGCCGCGACCAACGGCTTAACGTGCTTTCCGAGGCACGGAGGAGTCTCGATATGTAAAGATGGTCACTCATCCACGGACAGACCCTGACAAGCGTAGCTTAACCTGATAAATCGACCAGTGCGGCGTGGTTATTACTTAGCCAGAAATAACGCCTGATGTAGGTAAAAGGGCGAAGGTGAATGACAAAGAAAATAAAACCACTTTGTGATAGCGTCCAAAGTTCTCGGGTCTTGATGGGTCAGATTTGGTACTGAAATGTCATGAGATGCTTGATTTGGTTGGGATTTTGTGTCTGTCTGTGTGATCGCGTTGTTCTTCTAAACTAGATTTTGATGCAATTTGCACCACTGTCACCTCATTTAGAGAATTTATTCTCGATTTTTGTCTTAAAAACTGTTCGAAGCAGTGGCGGGTCGCTAGTGTATATTGCTATATGTTATTTTGTGTCCACGCACAGACTTGTACACTATGATATCTCCCGCGCTGAAGGCTGGTCTCCGCTGAGATTGGACGCCATGGCTGAAATTTGGTCTGGAGGTCATTTATTTTTGTAATTGACAAAGTATGCAGAAATAATGCCTGATGTAGGTAAAAGCGTGAAGCTGAATGAAGGATAGGAAACTGCTTTGTGATAGCGTCAAAAGCTCTTGTTGGTCCAGGGGCCGTACTACGACGTGTTAAAGCCATTATTGTTCCAGTGTGAAAATGGGACAGTGCTATAAAAAAAAAAAATGTTTATTTCTTCACTTAAGCAAATAACTATGTTAGGTTTGGAGTCACCTTTTAAGCATAGATTTGCTTGTATTAGGTGGTTCCGCTCCTCCAGTTTACAATAATTCTACAAATGTGTGAGAAATAAGCCAAAAGATTCATTTAAACTAATTAACATTTTACAACCTATTATTATATTAGTAAGGGCACTGGGTGTAGGATATGTTTGTGAGTTTGTGTGTGGGTTCGTTTGTGTGCGTGTGTGTGTGTGTGTATGCTAGTGTGGGTGTCGGGATGTAGTGGAGATGTGTGTAAGATAAATGTGGTTTGTGTACCGTGGGGGTGTGTGGTGTGTATATGTGTACAAATTATATGTGTTTCTTAGTTATGTGATCTTGTGTAGGATATCTTCGATTTCTTCGTAACTTTTGCTCTTGAGCCATTCAGTTAGTGTTTTTTTACAGTCGTGGTATGTCATAGAGTAGATGGCACATTGTTCATTGAGAGCGTTATATATACGGGGGGATTGTTTAATAAATTGCCTTGTAGCAAATGTAGTATTCACTGGACAATCTTCAGCTACTTTATTCTTTCTCCTAGAATGTGTCTTGGAAGTAATGTAGGGAAGAGATTTGTGTTTTTTTAATGTAATCTGCAGGACATAGAGTTTCCTAACAGACAAAAGGTTTGAGGTTAAGTATAAACTTTCCGTGGGGAATCTAATCGGTTTGAAGTACATGACTTTTAGTAAAGCTCTCTGTGCCCTCTCCAGCTCCAAAAACTTTATTTTAGATGCTCCGCCCCAGATTGGCAAACAGTACGTAAGTATAGATTGACCCAGGGAGACATAAATTTGCTGGATAAGATCCTTAGTAGCCACATGTCGAAGAGATTTGAAAGTCCAAATCAATTTCCTCACTCTGTTCATTATTAGTTCTAGGTGCAAGTGCCACGATAGCCTTTGATCAAGCATAACACCAAGGTATTTAGTACTGGATACTTTGTTGATTTTTAAACAAGAGCAGGTGGTGTTAGTAGAGCTGGAGCAGGTATGGATTTTAATCTGAAGATCTTGTGATGGCTGGGCACGGTTAAATATAGAAAAGCAGATGTAATTGGTCTTTGAAATATTCAAAGTTAAAAGGTTCTGATCGAGCCAGGTAGCTACTGTAGACAGACCACGTTCGGCGATGCGACCGACGCTGTCCCATGTTTCTCCCGAGAAAACAATTGCTGTATCGTCAGCATAAGAGAAAATGTGGGCACCTTCGATACTCATGTTACATAGGGTGTTTATATAAATGAGGAACAGCGGCGGCCCGAGCACGCTACCTTGTCCTACTCCGTAAGTGACTATTTCTTCGGAACTAGTGACTGATCCTATTTTAACCACGTACCTGCGTTCACTCAGGTATTCCGTGAAAAGTTTAAGTGGTAATCCTCTTATACCAATGTCTTCTAGCCTATGTAAAAGTGTGGGGACAGAGACTGTGTCGAAGGCTTTTTTGATGTCCAAAAAGACGGCCAGACACTTTTTTCGATCGTCCACTCTTTGAGTGACGATAGATGTCAGCGCTAGGATTGCGTCTTCAGTAGACTTTCCCTGTCTAAAGCCAAACTGTGAGGGTGAAATTATTTTATTTTGTGTTAAATATGTACTTAAGCGTTTATTTATTAATCTTTCGACAATTTTAGACAGGGACGGGAGGACGGATATCGGCCTATAGTTGGACGGATCAGCTTTGTCACCACACTTATGGACAGGTGTTATTACAGCTTGTTTCAGGGCCGTGGGGAAGCTTCCTTGTTCAAAACATAGGTTAATAAGGTGTGAAATGATTGGTGAAATAATAAACTTGGCAGATTTCAAAAAACTTACGGGGATTTTGTCCCAGCCAGTAGCACTGTCGGATTTTAGGCTTGTAATTACGGTTGCTACTTCTTCAGCGTCAGAGTTGAGCAGTACAAATGATGAGACCGGTGGGTTTGGAACATTCGTAAGTATGTTGGGGTCTTTGTGAGCCTGCCTCTCAGGATTATTTATTATTTCGTCAGCAAGATGCTTTCCAACGGTTGAGAAGTATTCATTTACTTTATTCACCGCCTCGAGAGGGGTAGCGGCTGAATCCAGTAGTTCTGTGTTATGTGTCTTAGGTGGTTTTCGTTGGGTAATATTGTTTATTATTTGCCATAGCTTTTTAGAGTTTTTATGTGTCTTATAAAGCTGCTCGCGATCGTATTTACGTTTTTGTTTCTTAATAACGCTGATGCAGTAGTTCCTGTATCTCCTGTAAGTGATTTTTAGTATCTCATTATGAGGGTCTAGTTTTAACTTTTTTTGCATATTGTTGCGGTTATGTAAACAGCGCAGCAAGCCTATGGTCATCCAAGGTTTGATTAATCTATTTTTCAGGGGGATTTTTATTACAAGTGTACTGGCAGTGAGTATTTATCCTGAATAGCTCCATCTCTCTCTCACACTGGAACAATGATGGCTTTAACACGTCGTAGTACGGCCTCAGATATGGAATTGATATGTCTTATCCAACTCATGTGATTCTTGATTTGGTGACAGAAAACATAATTTTGGTTGGGAACGTATCTCTTATTTAATTAAAAGTACCTGGGTGACCGAGCTCTGCTCGGGTGAAAGAAGAGAAAACAAATTTTCCCAGATATGAGACCTAGCCAGATCGATTTTTCGCCTCCGTAAACCCCTATATTGCAACTTTCATCGAAATCGTAAGAGTCGTTTTCGAGATCGTGATTACAAATATATAATACATACACGAGTATATACAAATATTGCTCATTTAATGGTAGGTATAGGATAGGATATAAGAGCTCTATCTACCCATTATTGCTTAAAATTGTAAAGGAAAATTATTGTTGTTTATCCAAAATTTAAAATACTTATAAGTTAATTCTTTACTCGCAACACGCTGCTAAAACCTCCTCTACACTCTTTAAAAACCCCACAAAACTTACTTAAACAAGTATTTCATTACACAGGTATTCGTAATTCGTAACACAAATAAATGTTAAACATTATGGCATAACTCAGTGTTAGAATGTTGTATTTAATTACTGCTACAATGAAATATGTCAGTCATATTCACGTCCTGTGTCTAGATAAATTTACCAGCTAGTGCTAGTACCAATTCCGTTGTGTCGTAATTTACGCGGCGTATAAAGGTAATTTAAAATTATTAAATCTTTGCTGCGATGCCGATGGTGCTATAAATACCGAGAGGTTATATAAGCGTTTGGTCATAAAACTGATAATTAGTCTATGCCATGTCTGAGCTAAGCCCTTTTGCCTTCTTGTAGTCATTTCCTGAACAATAAATTATAGCTTGACAACGATCGATAAATCAGAAGCGGCTTCTTCTTTGTATTCCAATCTGGCTACAAGAACAGCTACATCGATATCTAATGAAATGTTTACAGACACAAAACAATCGCACATCATAATCTTTCGCATAACTTTCCGCATCAATCTCAGAATACGACATTGTGTTGCCAACCGTTATTTTAGCAGAATATGATAGACATCGGGCAACCCTAACGGTGCAGTAAGGAGCATCTCTACTTGCAAGTCTGTGACCTCATTGTGGTCTCGTTCAGCCGGTGTACGTTACCAAGTGTTGTCTATACACACCTCTAATTCACCTCTCTGCCGCCTTGTAGTGGGGAACGTAAGATATTTGATAACCACGCGTTTTTATTACCCGTTACAAACAATAGTGTGGACTTCCATGGGAAGCTTTTATGAATGGAAGAGTATCTTGTGGAATTGTGATTACTGTCATTGAGAGAATTTTGACATTCAATGCGTGAAATTCATTATTTTCTTTCCTATGTTTATTTAACTCAATGACATGCCCAGAATTGCTGAGAATGGGTTTCATAATTTTAAAACTTTGACAAAGGTACTGTAAATTGAAGAGGTGAATACAGGGCGTATGACAAAATGGCTATCCTGAATATCCAAATAGGACTTGTTAAAGAACATAAAGATGGCTTTCAAAACCAACTCTACATTATACAGATTTCCAGGTGTCTACAAGATACAGAATGACACTTGACTTACAAAGTAACTCACTGGAAACGCCTCATCGGACATTCAAAGTGGTACTGACGCGAATCCCTCTGAATACCTATTGAGTACTGTACTTATTGAGATGTTAAAAGGTCGCTCGCTCGCGCGTGCATAACGTGTGACTAAAGGCTGTTTGCATTTAACTGGGTAACTTTCTCGCGGCGTTGCAGCGCGGAGGGAAAGCGGCCAGGTGTGTGAACACCCGCTAATTATCCAGCTTAGGGCAGGCCCTCCGTGCCGAGAGTGATTATCATCTCTTGACACCGCGGTGTGGGAGGGCATGACCTTTCCCTTTAGGTACTCAAGTGTTTGCTAACAATGTAGGTAGTAGGTACTGCATTTTATATGTTTACGTCCACAATACTGCTGTTTAAGTGCAAATAATACCATGTTTATGAATAAGGCATGCTCGTAATCGTAAAAGCTGGCCATAAATATTAAATTATAAATCAGCCAGGATGAAGAATGAAATATTCAGCTTTAATATAGTCAATATTAATAGTCCATTTAATATTAAATAGCTTAATAAAAGTGTACATATTATTCTGTATTGACTTTGTTTAGATACATTGTAAGTTGGAAAGCATTATCGTAACGGGTCTTCTATTCTCCTTTTATTCCATAAATTATACGGAACTACGTGAAGCGGCTTATTTTAATAACGTGTTGAGATTGTTGAGAGAGAGAACGTGAGAGATCATAATTTTCTTCGATAGATTCATTTATTGTGTCCGTTAATCTTGTATATTGCATCCGTATTGATACTAACGGGAGAAATGTTCGCATTCTTTCACTTCCGAGCTTCACTCTTTGACATTTACACATTCTTGATGTTGATAAGCTTCGACCAATTTCTCGTATTTCTGTATAGCAGTGAAATTATTGGATATGCTGTTAAAAAACGGAAAAAATTATGTTTTAAGGCTACGAAGATTTTCTTTTAGATAAAAAGTAAGAGCACTACAGCTTACCTCTGCTTCATACGCCTATGTTACATTGTCACATACCAACCTAGAGTGTCGGAGCGAGCAAATCATTCTAGAGTATGTTGGGGCTTATGGGGTAACTTCGGCGCTGGGATAAGACCTTAACTACGCGTCGAATTCCCGGCTAATTAGCCAATATTTTTAATGCTGACAACATTGTATGGGGCAGAATAAAATTGCGCAGAACCAATGCCAAATTTTGATACCAGCTTTACCTACACGGAATCAAAAGAAAACATCACTGCATAATGAAGTCAACTAATTACTACCTATAAATAAACAAACAAGCCAAATAAAGCTTAAATTATTAAAGATGTCAACGTTCGTATCAACATGGCCAACGAATTCCGAATACCTTGAGGTTGTATGCATGAGAAACGTTTAGTTACCACGAATCATTTCGCAAGACTAGCGATTTGCGTGGGGCGACGCTCAGCGGCCCTTCCCTAAGGTCGTGGGTGCACAGTGCACACTCGCGGGTCAAATACGACGCGATAATCAAACATCACTGGTGATGTTGGTTGACAAGTTAGCGGAAATGTATGGCTTTCATTATTGATGATTATCTTCTGCCCGCGATTTCGTCTGCGTCAAATTTCTTGTTTTAACATGAAATAATTATATCCTATGAGTGACACTCGGCGATACTGTAGCTTCCAATTCGTTAAAGAATTTTCGGAATCGGGTCAGCAGTTCCGCAGATTACCCCCTACAAGCAAACTCAGGATTATTACCATTAATAAAAATATATTAGTATATGGATAGAAAATCCAGCCTAGCAGTGAAAATGCAGATTTTCTTTTCAAGAAAGGAGTATGGAGCTTATAGTGCATGTTTGCGATGTTTTCTTTATCAAATAGTCAATTGTTTTAAAGATTTGCTAAGTAAAGCGCGCTACGAAAGAAGGCCCGCGGAAAATTATGGAACTATTTTTCTTAATGCAATGTGATACTGTGATGACGCTAGCGCTGCGTCAAAGGGCCTTCTTTCGTGCCACGCACTGTACGTAATGTCTAGTCTAACTTAAAAAAAAAAACACTTTGGTACTTATAACTTGGTACTCAACGCAGTGCGACATCACTAATAGTTACTCTTTGAAATCATAAATAAATAACATATTACGACTTCCAATTAATTGGTACTAGATATGTATTCGTCTCTTTTATAACTCCAAGAGAGATTTATTTTTAGATTGGAATGTCCGAACACTCAGATCGTCGTCCATGAACTTGAGTAGATTTTCATTACAAACGTAATTAGTGAAGCGGAAGTGACGCGTCAGAGATTGTCAGGTACCCTCATTTGACGCACAGAATTCATTAGGATGTCATCAAGAAGGGACACTAATTGCTTCATTATCGAAATTGGACATCAATTTTTTATTGAAAGCGTCTTATTGTAAAGACGACGAAGGCACAGGCGGAGATTGACTACTAGAAAGTTTCATGAAAGATTAAATCACAAAGCAAATGTCAAATGAGAAATTGAAAAACGAGGAAATGTCTTTGCCAGTAAAAGCTTATGCACACGATGCGTTGTGGCGGCGGCGCGGCGCCGGAGCGGTGTCGCTGCGGCGTTCTACATGCAAATATCCATGGTATAAGTACCACACGGTGCGTTCCGGCGTCGCACCGCACGACACCGAATTTGCAGCCCGCGAGACGAGGCGGGGAGGGGTGTTGCGACACCGGAGCGGCACCGCTCACTTGTTTGTGCGTTGTCAAAAACACAGATGTTAAACAGATGACAATTTACGCCGATTTGCGACGTTGCGCCACTGCGGCGTAACGTTACGGCGCCGCAGCGCCCATGTGATACCAATGCGGCGAAATCTTTGCGGTGCGGCGCCGCAACTCATCGTGTGCACAGATTCTAATGGGTCTGTGGGTTGAATAGTAATAAAAGTAATAAGCCTCGATCAACATCTCTCGAGGTTCTCTCTCGTTAAGCGGTTGAAGTCAGTATTCTTTGATATGGCTCGCATCGTGAGGAACTGAGGAGGTACTTGTCTCTGGAGCCCTAACCACCGGTAGCTAGGACCTTGCTCCCGACACCGGTGGATCACTATTTTTATTTTATGTTTTTTATATCTTTTTTAAAGAAATATCTAAAAATAAGTAATATTAAAATAATAATAATTTTGTTAAAAAGAGAATTCTGAAGTCTGTCTGTGTATCTTATGACCTTTATACCTAATTATAGTTATCACAACATTACATAACACATGCCAGTAATTAAAATCTCATCACGCAATTAAACATTTAAATTAATAAGTGGGTTCATAAGATAATCGTATTACTTATCTGCCTTATTAGAAAATTCATGTGGGTTGATAACGTGCACTTAATTAAGCAATCGTCACGCGATACTAAAGCAAATATAATACGATGTTATAATTTATGTTCAAGCAAAGCATAGAAATAAATACAAGATAAAAGCAAAATTAAAAAAAATTAAAAAACCCACGACGGTTAAAAAATAATTGAAAAAGGATAAAATTTAAATATCTTTAATATGTAGTTACTAATATAAAATATATTACTGCAGCGCCCTCTAGTGAGTTACTACCGTAACATCTATTTAAGAACCCTCACTAATCAACCATAAACTGCATCAAAACCGGACTAGTAGTTTTGGTTTTGCACAAACAAATGTTTACTGCAGCGCCCCCTGGTGAGTTGTCACCGTAACACCTATCTAAGAACATGCATCAATTAAACCCGAACCCATAACTGAAAACTGCATCAAAATCAGACTAGTAGTTTTGGAGAAAAATGGCAACATGGATTTGCACAAACAATGTTTGCTGCAGCGCCCCCTGGTGAGTTGTCACCGTAACACCTATCTAAGAACATGCATCAATCAAACCCAAACCCATAACTGAAAACTGCATCAAAATCGGACTAGTAGTTTTGGAGAAAAATGGCAACATGGATTTGCACAAAAAATGTTTGTTGCAGCGCCCCCTGGTGAGTTGTCACCGTAACACCTATCTATCCTAAGAACATGCACCAATTAAACTTGAATCCATAACTGAAAACTGCATCAAAATCGGACTAGTAGTTTTGGAGAAAAATGGCAACATTTTTTTTGCACAAACATCCTCTCACCCCAAACGCATATACCGTCTCCGTTCCGTTGTGAGTAAAAAGGAGAGACTACGCTAAAGGGGTGTCGTCCGTTAATTACGTGATATTTTTTAGCAACTATTTAAACCTTTCCAAAATCACGTATATTTATTTGGTACAAACTATACAAAGTATCTTTAAAAAATTCAGAATAACTTATCTTTAAATACAGATATAAATCGTTGCCTGACAACGTTACAGCGAGTTAAGGTCACCGTTTTTCGGTCGCGCGTTCAACGAAAAAATAAATACAAGTGATATCTCACAAAAAATCATCTGAAATATCACAAGGGAGGAGGGGTGATATTTCGTGATTTTTTCCGAAACCCCTCCCCCCGTTTCGAGTCTCACGTGATAAATGGACGATCCCTTATTTATAAAAGATCAAAGACTGCCATTCAATTTTCAAAAGTCAAATCATTTGCAATAAAAACGAAAAAAAGCAATCAGAAGCCCTTCCAAATTCAAATGCTAGCCTAGCTTCCATAGACAACAACTGTCATTAAAGAATAATTCGTAACAATTGAATCCCCCCATTAAAGAAATGAGCGAGAAAATCAAGGAAGCTTCATCCCACATAGCGTCACTAATTGAATATAATTCTACTTTTTCATAATTGCGTCTGTCTGTTGAAGATTTCTTGTCGTAATTTTACGACGCGCCAATTGTAGCAATTGTTCTGTTAAAAATATAGCCCTCTGGATGTCCTGCTTAACGACCGGATAGAGACTAATTCATTGTCCACACCATCGTCAAATTAATGCTATTAGTCTATTTTGAAAGTTTTTACCATTTCACATAGATATAAACGCCATCTTGTTTATGAAGAATGTTCGTTGAACTCTTCTTGTTCTGATGTTGCAGTACATCATCACTTGCTGTTGACAATTCTTCTTCTTCTTTTCGCGTGGTTGGTGACTAACCTGGTGTCAGAGTTTTAAAGCCGCCCATGGGCATCTGACTTGACTTCACATGCCGTCGAGAAATATCTCTAAGGCATGCCGGTTTCCTCACGATATTTTCCTTCACCGTCTTTGAAGCAAGTGATAATTATACAATACATGAATCCGAAAAGTCAGAAGTGCCAATGCGTGCGTGGTGCGTGCATGGTGGTGTTGTCAATTAATTAAATTAAAAGTTGTAATCAACATTTTTGTCATTAAATGTTTTTTTTGATACCTACCTAAAGGCCTATTCAAACCTGAGCGATATTCGCTGCCGCTGTGGGTAGAGGTTCATACCGCGCGGGTTTCGCTCAGGTATTTAGTATCAAATACCGCGGCTAGAGCGACCTGAGCGATATTCGCTGCCGCTGTGGGTAGAGGTACATACCGCGCGGGTTTCGCTCAGGGGGCCTACCACCAGCTCTTACACAGTATTATTTTAATATTACTTCAGTGAGAGAAAGAGATAGAGTTATACGACCTGTAGAGCTTCATTTCTTTCCCACACTGAAGTAATATTAAAATAATACTGCTGTATGAGCTGGTGGTAGGCTCCCAGGTATTTAGTATCAAGTACCGCGGCTAGAGCGACGGTAGCGAATACCGCTTAGGTCTGAACAGTAATATTACCGCATACCTACTGGGTTTTCTCTGCCGCAGACGGTAGCGAATACCGCTTAGGTTTGAATAGGCCTTAATAATATTTGTCTATGCAAGATAATCCATCAATTAGTTTCACTCGCACATTGCATGTGTTCACATAGGTAAATTAATTCGATACAATTACACAATCAAAGATATTTATTTGATTGCCGTGTACCGCTTTAGTCCATTTTTATCTAACATTGTTAATAACACTATATGCCCTTTAAAGTCTCGAGCAGTATAATGCATTAGTTGGAAGACACATAATATTATGGAAATAAATGCAAATTACGATCAATAAACGTTTTATTTGGTAGTTCATTCATTGATAAAGTATGAATGAAAAGTACCAGTTCGCCCACGCCGCTCACCAGTTGTAAAAGTTAAGTGCATGCGGTATTTTATGTCATATAAGTATCTAACATAAAATGAAGCAACCATTTAGCGACACATTTCGTAAGTATCTTTAAACACAGCGACGTACACCAGTAAATATTAAATATAATTTTTCAATTTTTGTAAATGTAAGTACCATGCAGCCGTTTATTATGTTATTAAGATGTATGTTGACTTGAAAGGGCATGGCAGTTGAGAGTATGTCATGCTCACTTAAATGTCTCGCTGATGGTGGCGAGTGTGTTGGATCATTCGGTTCCCTACAAAATGGTTGAGCTAGATGGTGCTGATCCACGCGTCATGTTCGTGAACGGGCGCCGTCAGTTGAGACTGGTCATCTCTTTTATCTGCCAGGGCTTATTTTTAATCTTATATTTTCAATTGCTTTTGATTGTTTTTTGTACATTGTTCTCACATAATAGAAGCAACAAGAATAATGTACCCAGGATTTTGTACTATCTATATTTAAAAGAGTGTCCTTGGAGTTTCTTCCCCGTTCTTCTCCATAGAGATCTACGTTTTGGAATGGGCAACTAGCTTCAACTTTCTGACTAACTGACCGATTCTTTGACATTCAAAAGTTCCTGTAAATGGTTTAATTGAAATAAATTATTTGAGTTTGATATAATAAATAAATCGATATTGCTTGAATTAAGGGCAAATTACATATTTAAATGAAGCATAACGAATACTGTGTTATTTAAATGAAGTACCTATTGGGACAGATACATTAAATACACGTCTACGAGCCAGCCAATATGCAAAGCAGTTTGATCGAATAGTTGAATTGAATACCAGACAGTATTTCATTTATAAGTGAATTTATTGGAGCAGAAACAGCCAATGTTATTATTGGCAGCTTGGCCAACGAAGCCGAAATATTACAGATTGGAGAGTAAATAGAAATGTGTCCACTGAAGGGAAATAGGAAATATTTTCAGATGACATTACCGAGCTGTATTGTGTTAGTCTTTTAGCAATATCTGACGACGCTTTCAGAAATACATTTTGCGTCGTTGAAGCTCTTACCTTTTTAACACGTTCAGTGCCGGGAGCCCTTCTGGAGGGTTCACCTAGTCGCATATGGCATGCCGGGAGCCCTAGCGGAGGGCTCATTTTAAATGAAGATTTTTCTTAGCTAAAATAAAATCTGATGTAAGACTTATTGGTATATGCGTTGGTTTTAAAATACATGTATTTTTTTTTTTAATTTTCACGGTTACATATATTCATAAAAATTTAAAAGGTTGGAAACTACGTATAGCGACAAGATTCCCTGAAAACACAATTTTACTTCGGGTTACAGTGTTTTATAACACGGTTTTAAACCTAATGCCGTTTGACCGTCCGCGATGGTTAACTTTAGCGCAAACGTAATGCCGGTAACCCTCCCGGAGGGTTCACTTCCAATATGTATGGTGGCATGGCATATGAGTTCTATGAAAAGTTTGGAGTCGAAAGTGTTAAATACGAGCTGTAATTGAGTAACACACTTACAATACGGCCGATATAACTTGGCAGGTATGAACATAGCCACTATTAACCTTCGCGCATGTTCTCTCACTCACACTCGCCTCATGTCACCATTTGATTCCTAAAAAAAGTTATTGCGCAGCCTTCTGCGCGAAGTTCGGAACTGCCAAGTTATATCGGCCGTATTGTACAGTACCAATGGCTTTAATTTTGACAGTTCAACAACATTCATTGCGTCACTTACGTTGTTGACCAGACAAATTTTTCGAATTTATCAAGCAATGGATTAGCAATATCCTTCAAAATCATTCGGATTGTGATTGAAAGTGTGTTATGCAATAAGGGTGGTGGAACATTTGCAAAGCTTTTATAATAGTGAATGCATTAAAGATCGTCGAGTTTCTGGGAATTTGGAACACGTGGCCTACTTAGAAGTGATTTTGACAGTTATTAATAAAAATTAGTAACGATGTAATTACTAAAAAAAAAAAATGTTGATAGCAAGGTTGTTAATCGTTTTATACAAATTAATGTCTGTGATTGATACTCGCTCGGCAGCCGCAGCAACTGCTTGTGCCACTTGAGTCAAGATCCAGTTTTTATACCAGGTCGTCTCTCATCCGCCGACTCACTATTGTATTCCTAATTGAGCTGTCAATAGGCGACCGTCCTTGACGCGCTCTTCATGAATCCTCCACGGTAGCTTGTCAAGTCGATAGCCCATAGACAATTATAATTTTTATATTTGGAATCACTTAACAACTCACGCAGAGAACTCGTTAAAAATGGAACACAGAGAGAACGGAAATACATTTCACGGTACGTTACATGAGAAAATTACAATTCATGATACAACTTTAACGAGAAATTAATTATGATTAAGACTATTATTCATATTGCTAAGTTTCAAAATAGCGTGACGTGTTTATTGATTAATACAATAACAATTATCCCTATTATACTGATAATATTTCATAACGAGTACAAAGTACATGTTGTCACGATAAAATTTATATTGGTTAACGAAACATTATTCAAATGGTCGGTGTTGTCAAAGGCGTGTAAATAATTCAACGATTTATAGCCGCTGCGCCCACGCAGGTCACGGCACGCAATCACATGCAACTTACACCTTTGGGCGGAGTACGGTCTGAAGCATAGGCTGAAGAGAATTTAAATAATTAATTGTTTAAGTGGCACTTTAAAATGACAACTACAGCAAATCGAATTTATATAAACTGCTTGTTGTTTGTGCTTATTTTCTCAGGAAATCTGTACAAAAACTTTTATGCTGTTAAAAAATAAAATTCATTGAATATCACGATTTTCCGTTTGTCTACTAAACAACCAACATTCCATGAAATCATGAGATAAAATATACCAAGTCCCCTTGTCGCTATAGCTTATGGCAAATACCACCTCATCACCCGCCTACAGTAGCACAACGGACGGACAAATCGGACGGCACTTCCGCTCCGCCTCTCACTAAACGCGGAGCCATCCGTGGGCGAGGCACGTGGCTAACGCGGCCAGTCGCCTAGCCACCACTAGCCAGCCACCTAGCCGCCTCGCCTTGAAGCCATTCATAAACAGTTTGTCAATGAAAGCCCATCGGCTCATCAATAAACGTATTATCGTAATGTGATTCCTACGACATCGACTATTTCACTTTATAAAACGCGTTTCTGTACGTAATAAAATGGAGAAAGTCAATTTATGTTTGGTTTTCTTGTCGTTTACGTTTTTACGCGGCGTACAATAAAGATGGCGACTGTTTTATGGACTTTTGCTATTGATTTAATTTTAAGCTAAACGTAATAAAAAAAATTAGATGCGTGATTTATTTATTTAAAAGGTATGACAATGGCACAAATAAACAATGGCAGTCACATAGAATAAATAAGTCAACTATGTATTTGATTGTTTGCCCGCAGTGAAACCTTTTTTCAGAAAACCAATAAATCCTGGCAAGTAGGCTCAAAAGTTTGACAGAGAGCCTCCAATTAATTGAAAAAATAAATGATGAGTTTTTTTATGGCTTTTCTTAATTTTTTTGTCGTGATTCGGCCAGCTTACTTTCATTATTTCAATTTAAAGTAAAGAGGTATTAGGTATCAGGAAAAGAGATCTATATTCATTTAGTCATGAAATTAAACTTTGTGCCGGATTTTTTTGTATGGGATTTTGCGATTCTGAACCTAAAAAAAATCTGCTGTTCCATACATTTTGACTGCATATGTATTGCACTTTTCTATCAAACAGCAGATTTTTTTTTAAATAACCGACGATAAACAACGTAGGGGGGTTCTGAATCCATGGTTTCAGTTTTCGCGTCGATGTCCCTGATACCTTGTATAATAATAATTAAATTAACTACTCATATCAAAGAATTTTGGTCCTGCGGCTTTTATTACATACAAAAAAAGACTAACAAGTAATCTAACAGGAAAGTCATTAGTCAAAATAGAATCAAAGAGAACTGAAATATTTGGAAAGTTACTTTGAAGTTTCTAAACGCAGACCAAGTCTGACTACCATTGGTCCATCCGACTGTCGAATGAGACATAATTATACCGATAGTTTATCTTGTTTGTTTTATGGACAAGCTACATTTTGTAGACGACGAAAATCGGATAAATTATGCTTACGCGACTAAACACTTTTGAAACACATATTATTAAATAGGTACTAGCACAGATGAATACAGATGGGCCGGGTTGGCATAAAACAAACAAGGTGTTTTAATACACGTATTTAAAACAGTGTTTAAAACGATTTGAAATAAAACAATGTTTTTTATTAAGTGTTTAAAATCACAGTATAAAACAAGTTTGAAATAATGTTTTCACTCCTCTTGCTCAAAAAGTCCGTCATTGTAGCGAACCAGAGTGGGGAAAAAATTGCATATCTTACTCTAGGGGAATAAGTAATTTTTGTCTGTAACCAACGAGCCTACAAAAACGAAAAAGTCTTTATTCTTATGTAATACTAGCTTTTTACTACCGCATACCGGGATAAAAAGTTTCTTTAAAAATTCAGATTGAACAAATTGTATATTTTTATAAATAAACTATTTAATATTGTATTGGATTATTTTATTTTCTCGCAATCATAGTGAAAAGTAGAGTGTAACACACGGCGCTAAAACCCATTCTAACTCTGTTTCTATTTACTACCTCGCTAAAGCTCGGGTGTAAAACTACCTCGATAGAATGGGTTATTTTAGCCCCTCGTATAACAATCTACTATTAGAAACAATAAGAAAAAAAATCTTTCCTCACGACATTTTCCTCATTCCTCCGCATCACAGGCCCATACCATGACAACCGATTCCCGCACAACTTTTCAGTCACCGCTGCTACTTTCAGACTTCCTCCTAAGTACTCATTTCTTATTCTATCCATTCGTGTAACACTACACATCCCTCTTAGCATTCTCACCTCAGCTGCATGCAATTAATTGCCTTTAAGACTTGACTTACAACATTTAAAGTAATGTTGATTAAATAGTTTCTGATTCTAACTTTTTTACTTATTGAATACGAGGCTTTTGGCTACTTTTGTTTTGTGTGTATTTTGTCGAGTTTTTTAAAATGTACGTTTTTTTGTGCAGAATTATTAATAAACAAGTTTTCTGACTTTTCTTTTCTTTATTATTAAGTGCATTGTTTTATTCTGAAAACTAAAATTTACCCTATCTATCTCCTAGTATCGGTGGTAAAACCTAAGATTTACCGACTGAATGCTGCCGGTAAAAGTCAGAAATTGATGATTATTATAGAACAATTCTGATAGGATTTACTGTAGTTCGGGTTTTTTTTCTCTTTATTTAGGCAACCAACAGCGATACATAATAATATGTTACAGAATATGTATTACATACAGTATTGTATGGCTAATAATGGGTTTCCCTGTATAATTAGGATAAGTATAAAACATGCGAACGGACTACTTAGAAATATTTAAATTCAAAAAGTGCAACTTTAGTTATTACTTATAGTTTAGTTTAAATAATAAAGAGAAAAAATAACAGTGGCACTCCGGGAGTGCCGACAGAAGTGAAAACTTGAAAAAAGAAATCGGCACCGCGGTAATCAACGCGTTGATGCCTTTTACTCCACGCACCGCGGTAATCAACGCTGGTGTCGTCACGGTGTCGCGAAATCAATGGTTTAGTCCCATCTCAGAAATGCCCAACGCGCATAAATAAGTTTTCACTTCAAAAAAGTTAAAAACATATAGGTATTATTTTTATAGTAACATACTCGTATAGATATAGATACAGATGGTACCTACCTATTATACCCAAGTTACTATTTTTAATGCCAGATTTCGAATCCACCACTAATTTTTTTCGTGATGTATTCGAAATCTGGCATTAACTTCGCACTAGGTACCTATCTAATAGATTGATTGCTAACTGACACAATCATTTCTGAATTCTTCACGCCCTCATAATAGTTGAGTAATTCAATTATTTTGGCGTGTCCCGCATTTGCTGGGTAAGTAAAAAGCTTGTCAATTGAGTCTCCATTAGCATGGCGAATGGTTTTATTGGCCTGCAGCACTTAGAACATTATTATGTCACACCTATTAATTAGAGGAGAGTATTTCGAAATACTGTTTGTTATTTGTACCTTTTTTTTGTTTGGGAAATTTTCAAATAACTTCTTCCGCTCTGGGTGAAGCGGGAGGGCGTGTCAGACTCTTACTGACTAAAACCCACCCGTGTTCCTTCAGTTGCCATATTGTCGGTGGCCACGATCTCCCTTTCGGATTTCTTCGCAACCCCGGCAGGCATCGGCCCTAGCGGACCCCGTCAGTTCTGCTGACATCTCTTTGAGGCGCGCGTGGAACACAACGCGCCGTCGACCTGGGCATTGCTCACCGTCCTTGATATTTGTACCTAAGTATTGGTTTTCATATTTTATTATTCACTAGCTTTTGCCTGCGTGTAGCTCAGAAATTATCTCACGGGAACGTACTTACTACCGGAATAAAAAGTACCCTATGTCCTAACCCAGGTCATGTCTACCTAGTGGCGAGGCTTGACATTTTGTAGGAGAAGAAGAAATTGTTCACTTCTACAAAATATAAATAGTCATATAATTACGTCAAAATTAATTCGCCCGAGGCCTAGGTACACAGCCGGGGTTGCGAAGAATACCGAAAGGGAGATCGTGCCCCCGGCAACATGGCAACTGAAGGAACACGGGTGGGTTTTAGTCAGTAAGAGTCTGACACGGCCTCTCGCTCCGCCCGGAGCGGGAAAAGTTATTTGATAATTTCCCACCCAAAAAAAAAAGGCCTAGGTCCACAGGGGTGCCCTTAGCGTGTAGTCGCTTAGTTTATAAATTATATGTCCTGGCTCTTTGTAATTTGGCAATCGTAGACACTACTACTGAATGTTCTATTTTTCAATGGTAGTAGGTTAAGTTGCTCTTCCGATCGTCCGAAGGGAAGCCGGTAGGAATGGAGTTGTTAGCGCGTTACGCCTCTGCTACCTAAGCCTTACCTGTATGCCAAATTTCATTATGATTGGTATCACGTCTGTGGAGCTAATCCAATTTGACGCTTTATAGATAGATAAAAGAAAGAAAGAAAGAAAAATAAGTTTAATTGTCACAGACACACGTGCATAAAAAAAGAGAACAATACAATAAAATAAAACAATACATTTAAATATAATAACGAGCACAAATAGAAATATGCGGCAACTGCTGGCACGTCATGACTGTGACAAGAAGGCTTCCACTCAGCATGATGCTGTGCTATGGGGACCCACAGCACAGCGCTGATTTTCAGTGGTCACCCGAAAAAGTCGTACGGAAACCAAGATAGGTTTAATGAATTAAATATAAATAAATAATAAAATAAAACAAATAGTACTTAGAATATAATGCTACTATACAACCAATTATATGAATAAATATGATTAAATAACACAGAAAATTATCCGCAGGCATAACCGAGTGCATTAAAAAAAAAAAAAAAAAAAAAAAAAAAAAAATACGCAATTACTTTAAGTTTTTCACTAAACGCATCCGTCGCCTCGATATCACCGCCTCGAGCCGTCGTCGCTGGGTCGTTAATACACCTTGCCCATAGATGATAAACCTTACGTGAGTGTTTATTTATACGATATTTGTTGCTCATATTTTTGTTCTTCTAATAAGTTTTTTTTCAGTTGTAACTTGAAAATGGAACTTGTAAATAGAAAGAATACTTCGTCGTCCATCTGTCGTACTTATATTTCTCTTTTACGTTTGGTTTATTACTATATTTAGATAACTTTATTTAAGAATGACTGTGCTCTAAATATTGCAAAATAAATACTACCAATATTGATTATGCATAACAACTTGAAGGGCCGGTCCAACATAATAAATAACACTTAAAATCTATTATCAGTTTCTCGGGCTCCATAAATTACTGCCAGGCTCGTGGTGATATGATTAATGGCAATCTATATGAAATGAATCAAGCGATGGCAATTATGTAAGCAGTTCTGTGTCAAATAGTCTGCCCACGGACTTGTGTGCTGTTTGTGCAGTCGAAACTACCTATGTTTGTGTATGTTTAAAACAAACAGTGATTACCTATTATTAAGTAGGTAAATACATTCTTAAGCAAATGGACAACCTACGTCAATATGTCGTGTTTTATTAGCCATATCATACAACTACCAAAGAATGACAGTTGTGATGTGAATTTTGAAAAAAAAAAAACAGCTGTCCCTATATGTTCGCATATCTCGTCAAAATGTAGGAAACAGCTGTTTTTTTTAACTATTTCAGGGTTGTTCCCATATTGAAAGTTGTTTATAATGATGAATACAATGAGCCCATACGAGGATGCCCAAGAATTCAATTTCACCCTGTAGCTATACGGACAATTCAAGTTGGTAGTCAATTTATTTAAAAATTAGTTTCCCTGACTTTACAAGTTTTATAGAAGACACGCAAGTACAAAAATCTTTTGCAACTCTAATCTATATATATAAAATTCTCGTGTCACAATGTTAGTTGCCATACTCCTCCGAAACGGCTTGATCGATTTTTATGAAATTTTATATGTATATTTGGTAGGTCTGAGAATCGGTCGTAATTTATTTTTCATACCCCTAAGTGATAAGGGTGGTCCACCCCAAACATTTATATTGGAAAACAACGTTTGCCGGGTCAGCTAGTAACACTCTAAAATCCACCCATGTTTTTGGCAATGAAGGTTTTCTGGCAGCACTGAGACGTCAGGTCCGGGCACCTGTCAAAAGTGACAAAGCGCCTAAATTTTCTATAGTCGTGACTGAATGATGAACGAATGAATGAAACGAATGATGAACGTCATCATAATTATATTCATTGTCAAAATGGAAGACACCTTGTCAAAGTGGCACCAACTGGTGGCGTGAATTTTCATGAACACCCTCACTATATTGCTGTCAGTATTCATCTAATATTATGTACCCACACTTAATAATAGATGAATATTGACAGCGAAGTGACAAAAATAATATCTAAGATAAACATTACGTAGCCTAAAATAACTCAGTCTTATTTTAGAGCCACCCAAAGATGATATGAGATCCATTATCGAAATTATACTTGTGACGTCCAATTTCCTCCATCAAGATGGTATTATTTATAGAAAACAGCTTTCCAAGTTGTCATCCTATTTTTGTTGTAGGCAATATTTTTATAAACATTGCTAAACCCACACAGTCGGTAACTTTTGCTTTTGCTTGTGTCCACCATAAATGAGAATAAACAACTTTTAAATCTACGTATAAAAATTAAGTATAGGTACAGACCGCTTCAAAAGATAATGATATTAATTTGGAAAAATATTTAATTACTATGTGAATTACTATTACGAAACCAATCGTAACTCAATTTAGTTTTAACAAAGTCGTGTATCCTTGTATCCATCCTATTTTTTTACCAAAAATAAAAGCAAGCAAGAAAGAAAAATATGTACTTAATACTTCGATCAATACTATTATTGATCGAAGACTTAAGACGCAGATATATGACAGTAACCTTGAGTGGTTAGCTTGCGTGTTCTGTACTGAGCTCACGCAACGCGTCGTACGTCCAGCCAGTAATAGGACTCGCCCATCAAGGAGCGCTGTCCCAAATTAGATGCGTTTTTAATTTATTATACGTAAAACAAAGAGTATTTTAATAAAACACGTATACTAAAAGATCAATAATAGAATTATCTTTAAAATGTTGAAGGTTTCAGAAAAATCCGCTTGATAGATTTTGCGTCATTCTCAGTTTTTTATCCGCGTTAGACATAACTTTACAAATTTATTTCACTATGTAATATAAACATAGTCCAAAGTATGGCTATATTAAAATATAAAAAAAATACTCTAATTTAACATATATTTTTTCCAAATCATTAACACTACTCGTTTAGACGTCATCTTCAGTATAAAATCATTAAAAGTCAGTTATCGTCCCCTTAATAAGTGAAAACTTCATTGCGCGCACTTTGCGCTCTTTCTGTACAGTGAACGAAACGGAACTGTCATGCTCGGGTCAGTGACGCTGAATCGGGTATACTCGGCTCTAGTCCGTCGGTGACGCTTAATCGACTAAAATCGGCGGTGCATCGCGTATACTCGGCGCTGAATCGCGTACATAAAATGTCTGAGGTACCACCTATATGTACTCGGCTTCAGTCGTCATGGCATCAGTTTAAAATTAGAAAATCATAAGTATAAGTTTTCATTCCTTATAGTGTGGTCATAAGCACACACACTCTTTTTTTTAAAAGAACTGTGGACCTTGATGGAACGCCTTTTTATTTTTTGCAATATTTGGCTTTTGTTTAATTTAGAAATTTCAAGTATACGGTGATCCTATTCGGAATGCCTTCATTAACGAATTCTTTATTTAACTTTGTTCTTTAAATACCCTCCTTTTAAGCGGTTCTATACACGATAACTACTCGAAGCTATGTATACTCGCGTGCTTACCACCAGTATCGGGTCCTCGCCGAGCTTTGGTCGTGAATGGTGCTCTAACTTAGCTAGATAACGTGCAGTTTACCGAGACATGACACGACATGAGCCTGCGCGATGGACTCTTTGTTACTACCCTGCTGGTAGCCACTATTCAAACCTAACACACCGGAGCGCTGCTGACTGTACTTGGTATACGGTATTTGACTGAAATGAAAATTGATGTGGTGTGAAGTCTTGAAATATGTAGAGGCAGATGTGTGTGTCCTTTGTTACTGATTCTCTCTTCAAATTATATCTTCAGGACTCTCGTATGAGAGCTTTCCGAACACGAAACGTATTGTATTTGATCAACTGAAATAAAGTCTTGAAAAGTTGTAATTCGAAACGATTATGTAATAATGCCATTCGCCTAGTTTTCAGTTGGTACCTATGTTAAATTTTTTTAATGTCGCCAAAGTGTTGTCATTAGCATTCTCCTAATCTTTTGAAGATTTAAATACTTACTAATGAGGAAATGAAAATAGCACTCTTAGAGAAGTAAAGTGGTTTCTAAATGATAATACTTACTATAATCATTTGAGTTTCAAACAAGCCAAATGTTAAAGCTCTATGTTGGCATCGACTTAATAAGCTAATACCAATATTTACACAGATTATTCTACTAAAAGCTTCCCACTGTTCAGCGAGGTGTAAACAATCCGCTAAAGGACCGTTCCGACTCGGAACCACAAACAATACAGACCACATTACGTAAGTACCTAAGTACTTATCAATCAGCTGTCAAACCTACAAACTCGACGGTGACATACCTCGTTTGTCTTACTAGCTAACGTAATTACTACCGAGCTGGCTGGTCGCGGCGGCAACCTGATTAGGGTTACTGATTACTGACAACTAAATGAAATTCCAGCTTCAAACGTGACCCGCGGTTGACACGGGCCCTGGCTGGCTATGTATGTACCTTTTCAATCGATTCCAGCTTAGTTTAGAATACATTTATTTTGACATCGGAACGTTAGAAAGATGTTATGAAAGGACAGAAAAATTAAAAAAGTTGCCAAATCTGTCATGATCGTTGTGAAAGTAAGTTTGTTTGTTACACCTTCACGCTAAAACGGCTGAACGGATTTGGATGAAATTTGGCACATATATAGATGATGCCCTGGAAAAGAACATAGGATTTTTTTTTTTTCCCACAGGATCGAGACTTATGCGGGTGAAACCGCGGGGCGCAGCTAGTTATATAATAATTTGTGTAAAAAGCGGCCAAGTGCGAGTCGGACTCGAACTCAAAGGGTTCTTTCTGTACTACCGTACAATATTTAACACTAAACACGTAAGAAAAATACCTACTTTAGTAAAAGAAAAAGTTTTTCCTCAAAAGGAAAAAACGGAATCCTTATAGGATCACTCGTGTGCCTGTCTATCTTTCTGTCCATCTGTCACAGAAAATTTGCTCCGAATCTAATGAACCGATTTTGGAACCCATATGTATTTCTGTGACCCAAACATGAACGTGTAACGTAAATAAATGAATTTTGAATATGGGGGTCACTTTTAAGGAGCAAAAAAGAAAAAAAAAAGTTTTCTGACTGTACCATAATACATATCAAATGAAAGGGCTTGTTGCGAGAATTGCAAATATATTTTTATTCTAATTTTAAAATTAATACTTTTAAAGACATGTATTTAAGAAAATTTATGAAAATTTATCATTCCCCCCCTTATCACTACTGACCCAATTTTTTTTTTTTAAATACAGAGAATGGTTCTTTACTCATAGATAACAGGAAAACCTATAAGAAGTCTATGGTCTTAAAAAAACATGGTAAATCTCTCAATATTGTGCGTACAAACTTACATTTGCAGTTAGAATGTATGGGAGAACATGTTTTTTAACTACAATGTTATGTTTGTTCTTGGGATAAATTCATTCCAACTACGGAACCCTTCATTGTGCGTGGTCCGACGCGCGGCCTTGATAAAGCGGTCATAGTAGTACTCACTCCAAGAAAATTTCAAGTGTGTATCGATTACGGTTCAAAAGATGCAGCCCTAGACGGACGGACGGACAGCGGAGCCTTATTAATAGGGTCCCGTTGGCACTCTTTGAGTACGGAACCCTAAAAATAAGCAGAAATTCAAGACTAAGTTCCTAAAGTTTAATTTGACGTACAAAACTTCCATTGGACCTACCTACCACCAACTTAATGTAAGGGTACTTGCATAAAGGTGTGTACTTAAGTACAAAGATAAAAGGAGAGTTATAAAAAGCCTTAAAGTGCTTGCATACTTTAAGGTTTTTATGAACGCCGTGATAACATGCACAATTTGAACTTAAAGTTAATGAACCACATAAATATGAGCCTATGTTTTAAACTTTATATACTGTCACTTTGACGTATTACAAAGTAACGAGTAGGGTTCGCGTTTGGTTCAAAGGTATTTCAGATATTCAGGTCAAATCACCTCAAAATTTACAACATGCATGAGACAATGCCTTAACTTATGTAAACTGCAACTTTAGCTAATATTTAGGGACTGAATATAACAATGGAATTCCTACAACATTGCGTTCATAAATTCTAATTTTCATGACGCCAACATTGTCGCCGAAAACTTATTAAATTCCTAAGTGTTAAGTCTGTACCACCACTGAAGTCCACCACTTTTGGCGCGGCGCTAGTGTCTATGTCATTTAATCAAATTGGATAAAAAAGTATTTAGTTCCATAATTTTCCGCCGGGGCGCGGCCTTCTTTCGTGGCGCGCACTCTGTAGTGAAGAAGCTTTTTCAAAAATAATTTGTGTGTTTTGGAACTGTCGGAAGTCACGTCAGTTCTAATTTTAAAGAAATTTCTCCTTTTAAGGGTCCACTAGTCGACGGCTCGAACTCGTTGGTGACGTGGCTAATATGCATGCTATTTAGTAAAGTTATTTATGTATTTAGTATTTATTTATCTAGTTTTTATTTATAAATTTATTTCGTGAAATAGACTATGATTTATAACGAAAACGAGCGTGTAAAATTTCATGAATAGACCTTTGGGCGTATAGGTATTATGGAAAACCTACTGGATATATCTACTCAAAATAAAATTATTTGAACTTTTCTATAAATTATCTATCCCTGTACGGTTTCTATTTTACCATTTTCATACTACATAAGTTATTTATTTACGCCCAAATATGAGTTAAAATTGTTGTTGAAATATGAAAGTTTCGACGCTCATAACTTCTAAACCAATACTTTTTCCCAATTCTGCTTCCATACAGGGCTAGATAACGACAAGGCAAATTGATATAATTTTTAGTTTTGAATGTACACCGTCAAACAGACGAATAATCACCATCCTACGTTTGTATGGAAGAATGACCGACTAGTGTACCCTTAAGTAATAATAGTAATAAGTCGTTTGTTAACCAAAAAAATATTTTTAACTTTCCTTAAAACTAATACAAATAAACTACTCCCAAAGCCAAGCCAAGCCATGCCATGGGCTCATGCGCGGCTTTAAAAACTTAGTCCTTAACCACACGAAACGAAGAACAGACTTCTAAAATTATTGAAATATAATTTTAAATATATTAACTTGTTGACTCCACACTAGGTCGAGACTCGAGCCTGTCACATGCATAGAGTCCTTGAGAGTTTTGAGACGTAGATAATTGTATGCCAGTTAGCTTGCATGTTTTGTACTGAGCTCACGCAACGCGTCGTACGTCCAGCCAGTAATAGGACTCGCCGATAGGAGCGCTGTCCCAAATTAGACGCATAATTTATCATACATAAAAGAAAAGTTATTTTCAATAAAACACGTAACTAAAAGATCAATCATTAAATAATCTTTAAAATGATGAAGGTTTCAGAAAAATACGCTTGATAGATTTTGCGTAATTCTTCAGTTTTTATCCGCGTTAAACATAATTTTACAAATTAATTTCACTAACACTACTCGTTTAGACGTGATCTTCAGTATAAAATCAGTAAAAGTCGGTTTTCGTTGCCTAATCAATTTGAAATTTCAGGCTCGACACTGTTTTGTAAAATTTTCTAATGTAAAGCTGTTAAATCATTAATGTTTCCATAAAGCTTAGGTACCTAAATATTAAGTTTTGTTTTTAAACTGCAGCCGAACTCGTGAATTTATGTAAACTAACTTTGTGTTATACAATTTAAGCTACACAGGTGTTTTAGTTACGAATTTATTGAACAGAAAATGCGAACTAACTAATATTTTAATCCAATAACACCATGTTAATATTTGTTTACATAAATTCTACGTCGAGTTTGGTTGTAGTATAGTTGACGCTGTCATAATAAGCTCCACCGTGTGACACTGACAGCTCGATAAGCTCGAATGTCAACGTCTTGAAGATAAGTTATTGAAGTGGATCATAAAAATTAATGCAGGATAATTCATAAATGGCTGTTTGTAACTAGTCATGTTTGATTTGAATGCTTCAGATAGTAAGAGTTATTCGTCACTTTTCAAATGAACTTTTTCTTTCAAAGCTTTTGCAATAAAACCGTTTGCTTTGGTTTATTCTCAGTAGCTGCGCCCCACGGTTTCAACCGCATAAGTCTCGATCCCGTGGGAATAAAAGTATCCTATAAGTGGCCGCGACTTACGAGTTGTAGGTCGTTCGAACCCAGACAGGCGCTTTACTTTGTGTAAATTATTTCATCACCACTGCTCTCAAAACGGTGAAGGAAAACATCGTGAGGAAACAGGCATGTCCTAGCACCGTAAACTCGAAGACATGTGACATCTACCAACCCGCACTGGGCCCGCGTGGTGGATTACGGCCCACTCCCTCTCACAGAGAGGAGGCCTGTGTCCCAGCAGTGGGAACATTTATAGGCTGATGATGATGATGATGATGATGATGATGATAAGTATCCTAAGTTCCTAACCCAGGTCATGATGGTCATCCAAATCCGTTCAGCCGTTTTAGCGTGAAAGCGTAACAAATAAACACTCACTTTCGCATTTATAATATTTATTATACATAGTTAGGATTATTATAATTCTATTTAGGTGCTTTTATTAAATTAGAGTGACCATAATGTACATCATATAGTTACATGTATGTAGTTTTATGTTTTTTTTTTACGTATAAAAATAATTACCAATAAAATATCACGAAAATAATTCACGAAGCTTCTATGTTATAGGGTTTGGTGTCAGCACTTAGTCCGTAAAGTGGACCATTGTTTGTGGGTTTACGAAGCTTTTACAGTTATTAATTAACTCCGAACCGAAATATTTAGTTTACGAACTTGTTTTACCCAATATATTCTTCATCATCACCATCACCCACAGCCCGACGTTGCCCACTGCTGGGCATAGACCTCTCTTTTCTTGTACCAATCCCCACGCCCCAGTGCCAGCCCCATCCAGGTTTTGCCCGCGATGGCCCGCGATGGCAAAAAGCAAAAATAATATAATTAATCGAATATAGATACTTTGCATTTTCTGCCAAGGGAACAAATTGAAGACCATTTGATATAAAAGCTGGCCAAAAGTCGAAATATACAAATTATGGTATAACTCTTAAGAGTGTTTATCCTAAAAGTATTAAGAAAGTATTAGAAAATTAAGAAATGTGGCTAACTAGGGAACTAAAATATTGAAATGCAATAATTAATATCGTATAACACCGAATATTTAGATTTAGATGTAAAAAAAGTATTTGGAAACTTTCCAAATGCCTTTTCTACACTTAAAACGGTTACAACATCAAATTCAGTGTTATAATTGCAATTCATTAGGTATAAATATTCTAGTTCGCTAGTTTGCCACATTACTTATTTCCATACAGTAATATTGCCAAATTAATCAAAACAGCGAAATATTTGATATCTATTTGCGACGTTGCCCACTTTCAGAATAAACCGCACTTTTAAAGAAAAACCGTTACTAAACGAAAAAAAAATCATGAATTGAGTTATCAATGCCATCTATCTAAAATACGTATTTTAGATAGATGGCATTGATAACTCAATTCATGAAAATTTTCGTTTAGTGACGGTTTTACTTTAATGGTGCGAAACGCTCTTAAGTTTATTTTTAAAACATAATTTTCAAAGAGAAACTGAAATGTCAACGAATCTGCACCCCTTGGGAGATTGATTTCCCCCTCGAAAATTTCGTTGAGATCCATTTCAATAATGACTTGTCTGATTTAATAGAGTAGGTACCTATCCAAATAGGTATACCTTCCTATTTATTTGTTAAACTGCATATGACAGATTATTAACCATGTAATCCTTACAATGAATCAAAGCTTTTTAACAAAATGGTAACAATGACAGGTTTATTTGATATTTTAAACCTAGTATAGTTAGGTTTTAACCGACTTCCAAAAGGAAGAGGTTCTCAATTCGACTATATGGTTTTTTTTTGTGTTTGTTACGCGATTACTCCGCCAATTATGAATTGATTTTGATGATTCTTTTTTTGTTTGGTAGGTCATACTTCAGAAGTGGTCCTATAAAGATTTTATTAACTTCGCTTGGGTAGTTTTTGAGTTAGCTGTAATAATACGTATTCTTTCCCACTTTAGCCCATTTAGTATGTGGATGATATGATAAGTTCCTGCCATTGTTATTTACATAGCAGGTAGTGGTTTTTGAATTTTTATGGGGTAGGTACCATAACTAAAAAGGGAAAAATAAAAACATTTTACAAAAAAAAAAAAAAACGCCTTCCAAAAAGACACTACAAAATGAAAAATAACATTAATTTCGGAAGTCGGTGGCAAACAACGAAAATTCAAAACCAAAGACACCGTTCCGAAATTAAAGTTATTTTTCACGTTGTAGTGTTTTTTTTTGGACGTCGGTTGTTTTTTTTTTTGTTATAATGAATTGAATTTGTATCTATGGTGTTTCATAGATTCGAATGGAAAAACAGTTTTCCATTTTCCCGGAGAAAATACGCTAGATTTCCATCCAAACAGGCATTTCTTTATTTTCAAAATTCTGAAACAAAACTCCAAAACAAAATTAATTTACTTATGTAACTTATTATTACGCACGTTGTGATAGTTATCGCACCAGAAAGACATATAGCCGTTTGTATTCGGAATTTAATTTCGATAGTAACGTAACAGCTGCGTCCTCGGCGGCACATCGTTTCTCAGAACTTGCTCTCATTTGGCAACACTGCCGCGACATATCGCGCCTTCTGACTCCACGTCCATTATTACGATGTTATCTCCGACATATTAGAACTTAAGTGAAACTAATATCAATTAATTAACTGAACGGTGCTCGGTGATCTAAATTAGCATGCGTGTCATTTCTGGAGTAGGTACAATGTTTGTTTACAATTAGGTACCTATTGTTATTTTTGCATAACCGCACTTGTACTTTGCATATACTTAGGTACTGCACTAAGACTGTACACACGGCTACACATCAAGCTATACTTTTCCATTATAAGCTGATCTCGCATTGTATGGGATTATCGTACAATGCGAGGTCAGCTTATACTGGAAATCTATAGCTTGATGTGTAGCCGTGTGTACCTTCTTCTTTACTGTTTTTCATCTTCATAATCACAGTAATTAAGCTGCAAGGGTAGATAGACACGCTTTAGTTACACAATTAATTAATACGTTAATAAACTAAAATTACCACTAAAAAAGTATTTTGTGAAAACGTTTTCATAGTTTTCCACTCGATATCGACAAACAGTTTCAACGGCATAGTAAATATTTCAGGCAGAGGAAAACAAAGTGAATAAATTGTTTGATGGCTGTACTCTATACAGCATTTACTTTGTGAACAGCAGTATTTTATAGTTCTGCCAGCTTGTAATGCCACTGGGATACATCGTCTTGATTTTCATACCCACTAGTTAATTGATTCAGGCGTGACCTTGCGGAAATCCACAATAAAATACAATAGACGTGGATATAATTTGGTAACCTGTCCCACTTAGCTATTTCTAAAGAGCCACAAAAACCCTGAAAGAAATCAACTCGTGTTTTACCTCTCAAAGAGGCATCCACAGGATGACGATTGACTTGTGGGTCTTTAGAAATAGCTAAGCGGAACAGGTTACTAAATATATCCACGTCTATTGTATTTTTTTATACCTACTCGTTATAGCCAATATCCCCTTTATTTATAAATAGATGTTAAAACGTATGGTTACTTAAATAACGGTTAAGCAGTCGCTTATCATTACTTAACTAAGCAACGGTTATAAATAAACCCCAATCTTAAGCATAAACTCATTAGCACTTTTCCGGATGACAGCGATGCGGACAAATACTTCGACGCCTAAGTGTCTTTTGTTTTAGTATTTATTTGTGCAGAGTCTGTCATTTAATTTAGTATCTAGTGTAAATAGTTAGCCGTGTTAAATATTGTAAAAGGAATTGTGATGACGAATTAATTAGCACTATTACCTAGTCCATTTTCATCGCGTTCTTTTCTTAGTACTGCTCCACAGGGTAGCACAACCTCCTTAATTCGTGTTGAAGCTAAAATCCTCGACAAAAAAGAAAATCCTAAAGTATTTAGAGAACCTTTCGTGTTTACCTTACGTTTACAGCACCCTGTTGTCTTACAGCCAACAAAGAACCACAATTTACGACCTCTCCGCGACTTTCTCTATGGCCAATCCAATTTTTGGCCACAATGAGGAAATATTGCATTGTAAACGGAGCTAAAAGGTTTGATAATGGTATTGGGATTTCCTTAAATTTATGGGAGTTGGTGGCACAATATTATTTATGTAGCGAGCGACTGAAAATCAAAAGTAGGTTAGTACAAGTCCACTAATTTACAATGTCCATAATTTAAATTCAAAAGGCAATTTATCCCTCATCACCGCTTCCTTTGTTTTTATGCTAAGGAAGTCAGAAAATTTTACCAAAATGAGTGTTTGAACGTCAGTTGTAAAAGCCAAAATCCAAGCCGTTTGAGTTTATTTTTGTTCCTGATAGCCAAGCCTTATCAAGGAGTATCGTATAGCGCAGTAACTGGGTTGTGGAGGTCCGATAGGCAGCCGCACCATGTAAAAGACTTGTAGGTAATCAACTGCATCCCGTTAGACTGGAAGCCAACCCCAACATATTGGAAAAAGGCTAGGCAGATGATAATTATTAATATAAGATGATGCCACAACATACACCGTCAACATCCCACTGCTAAGCATAAGCCTCTTCTCATAACTACAAATTATTTCGGTCCAGAGCTAATGTGTGCCCACGCAGTGTTGATATCGTCCAGCTTGCCTTGCCATCTTTAGGTGGTCTGCCACAACTTTTTTCGCTGTGTCAGAGGTCTTCATGCGTGGAATTAAAATGATGACTAAGTGCAATTCATAATGTTGAGCATGATGCTGACGAAGTGTGTAATGTTTTCCTGGCCTGGTGCCAGGGTGACTATGCTAAGGTATTGTGCTATATCTTGGGTGCAATTCCTTCGTCCTCGTTACCGTGAGTCTGTAGTTTTATGAAGAGCAATTGCTGCGTGTCCTCCAAAATAGATGCCTCTACTTATTTACCACGTCGTATTCTTTATTTTTCTTTTTTAACCGACTTCCAAAAAGGAGGAGGTTATATGTTCGTCGCGTAAGTTTTTTATTTTTTTTTATGTATGTCTTCCGATTTCTCCGTCAATTGTGGACCGCTTTTGAAAATTCTTTTTTTGTTTGAAAGGGTATGCTCTCGAGGTGTTTCCATATAAATTTTATTAACTTTGCTTTGATAGTTTTTGAGTTAGCTTCAATAATACGTACTTATTCCCACTTAGTATGTGGATGATATGATAAGTTCCTGTCACTGTTATTTTCATAGCAGGTAGTGGTTTTCGAATTTGTGTGGGGTAGGTACTACAACTAAAAAGTAAAAAATAACAATCAACGTCCAAAAAAAAAACAATCGTCTTCCAAAAAAAAACACTACAAAGTGAAAAATAACTTTAATTTCGGAAGTCGGTTGTTTTTTTTTGTAAAAAGTTTTTTCACAACTACGTTTTACCAATTATATGAGATAAACCCTGCAGTAGATATAGGACAAACTAGGTAAGGAAGTGATTATTAGGTTACCTATACCTAATAAGTAGTGTAACAACGAAAAAAATAAACAAATGACGCTCTAGCCAGCTCCTCCCTTGCGCCAATCGCGTGCTCATCGCGGGCGCGAGTAATCATCGTCTATGTCCCACTTCATTGGAGATGACGGCGCCTCCCCGGCTGCCACGACACCGGCACTGAATTAAAACCCATCTCCGTTTCCCTTAATGTCGCCGAAATTAAAATTTGAGAACTATTGTCCCCGCCGAACAATGATCCCTTGTTACAGCACTTTTCATTCAGCGTTTCGTTCGCGCGTTGTCCTCATTCATTATTTGAAATGTTTGCCGTTTAAATTAAGATTTATTATTCTTTTGGAACTCGTGGAAACCAATTAAAATGCCTGAAGGTACTGTAACGAGAAAATTGTTGGGAATCATAAAAGTCTTACAAATTCGTTGCTTTCTGAACCTGGGGCATATATTTGCTCTCTCTTTTCGTTTAGGAAATTCGAAAAAATCTTTCTCAATTATAGAACACTCATTCAAACACCCAAACCTATACATAAACTTGAACATTTCAAAGGAATTAACTTTACTATAGACGAGAGAGAAACGAGTCTGTTTTCAAAACTTTTAATAGTGGTGTAGTAAAGTTGGTTGTGTCTTTTGTGCAGGCTACTTCGGCAAATACTTGAATAAGTACAACGGCTCGTACATCCCCCCGGGATGGCGCGAGTGGGGGGGACTCATCATGAACTCCAAGTACTACAACTACAGCATCAACATGAATGGCAAGAAGATCAAACATGGCGATGATTATAATAAGGTAACTCAGTAATAATACCTACCTACCTTAGTAATACCTATGATATAAGTGAAGCATATTTTTCGCAAAAGACTAGTTTAAAAAATACTTCAAAACAATCTAGACTACAACTTGAATCTCAAACAGAATCATACACTAATAGTTACTAAAATATTTCCACCAATTGCAACTGTACCTATGCAGACCATGGATGGACGATTTTAAGGGTTTAGTACCACAGCATGTCAATGGGACCCAATTACTAAGCCTATCCCGTCATCGCCAGCAAGTTTCTAATGATTAACAATGATTTTAACCTCAATATCCTATACATTCCAGGACTACTACCCAGACCTGATAGCCAACGACTCCATAGCGTTCCTACGTGCATCCAAGCGTCGTTTCTCCCGCAAGCCAGTACTGCTGGTGATGTCGTTCCCCGCACCGCATGGGCCCGAGGATTCGGCCCCGCAGTACTCGCATCTGTTCTTCAATGTCACCACGCATCAGTGAGTACAAATATTGTCTAACTTTAGGACCCATATTTCTGATGTCGTTCTCCGCTTCGCATAGGCCCGAGGACTCAGCCCCGCAGTACTGTCATCTATTCTTCAATGTCACCACGCATCAGTGAGTACCACTATTGTCTAACTTTAGGACCCGTATTTTTGATAATATTTCCCCGCAACGCACGGGCCCGAGGATTCTGCCCCGCAGTACTCGCATCTGTTCTTCAATGTCACCACGCGTCAATGAGTACCAATATTATTTAACTTTAGGACCCATATTTCTGATGTCGTTCCCCTCACCGAACGAGCCCGAGGACTCAGCCCCGCAGAACTGTCATCTATTCTTCAATGTCACCACGCATAGGTGAGTCTAATATAATCTAGACATACGTAGGACTTATATCTTGAAAGGTCATCGAGGGGCTGCTTGCTAAGGCGAAATGTCAAATTCTGTGGGTTTACCTATATTTAGTTTTCTGGGCCCCTTTTATTTTGCACCACGCGGTGGTTGTACCTTTTGGAAAACTTTGTCCTTTTCACTCAGTAGGAGAGTGCATTGTGTTAAGATTTACAATTTGCTGAAGTCGTGCTTATGTGTCTTATTCTTCCCCTTAGCTGGTGTCGCTTGCGATTCCATGAACAATGCGGAAGTCCACCTCCACCGCTCCCCTTACATTATATTCGACCGTAACACATTGCACAGCGATTATTTACAGTAGTTCAACAAAATTAAGCTTAAATAGCACTATATGGAAACTGTCCCTGATAACCTCCCTCTGTCATAATAAGTCTTAATGACCCCATGCGAATGGCCGTCGTCCGATAACACGCCTGCATACCCCTCCAGGGATTATTGCGTGACGGTAATATGTGGTACGTGGCCAACAGTGAATAACAACCGAGTGTCGGCACTTTATCACTTATGATTTATATCGTCCAACTTGTAAGAGCTGCAAATAAATCACGTGAAGGTGATGGGCTATCGTCCTATTTGTTGTAGCCGCAGCCGCTGCAGTTGCAATGAACAAAAGAACATCGCTCTTTTATAAGTAGAGTTATGATGCATCTATCACTGAACAAAGGTGGAAGGCAACCTTGGAAGTTCGCTGTAGGGGTTTCAGTGCATATACCTAATAGGTATATAGGTTTCGACACAAAGGAAAGCTCTAGTCAAAGTAGAGGTATACTTATAAAGTCATAACTATTACACTATGTAGACCAGTAGTGCTATTCTGTAAAAATCTCACCGTGATAACTTAGGTGAAGTGAGCTGCCAATAGTGTCAATCCTTAGCAACTGACAGCTTACTCCACGCTCACTTCACCTAAGATAACACGGTGAGATGGTTACAGAATAGCACTACAGGTACGTGAGTCTGAAGGGTGTTCGAACACAACGAAGTCTGTTCATCTGTGAGAGAAGAAAATACTAAAATGAATACTTTCAGTACCGCAGTCATCACTTTTCTAATATAACATACATTATTTTTGCCCACCTAAAATATTACAATGTTTATATTTGTCACCGGCTCACCTCTGAAAGAACTAAAAAGGTCGAACCCCTAATCGATAAAATTCAATTTCATAATATTTAAGTCCTCGGAGAGTACTCGATTCACCTCGTTCGTCGTCCGTTGAAATTAAAAATATAAATCGTCATTCAGTTTGAAATCTCGGCGGACTCGCGTCGTCTAAATATCTCAGCAAAACACTAATTGCTGCAGCGTTTCGCAACAGCACCGGCCATCTTGCTCTCTTTAAATATTTACGGAGTTTTTGGAGCTCCATCGAAAGTAAATAGCTTTTAGAATGCCACTCTGATGTTTGTGGGCGACCTCGCTACATTTTACTGCAAAGATACGCCCAAGGATGTTACGAGCTTCTTAGTAAATGAGCACTGGAGCGCGGGAACGATTAAGTTTGAGGGGGTCATTACTGTGTTATACTAACACATTAACTTTCTGACAAAATATAACCACATTTTATGCTTTTACGAGTTGCATAATGAGTCTGTATATAACAATGCATTCAAAGTTGCCCTAGTAAATTATTCATGCTGAAATAAAAACTGCATGGAAAGTTTCGAGGTACTAAAAAGCTGTCCACTTTACACTGCGGTGCTCATACTCGCGCTCATAATCACAAGCGGCCTTTTTCGCGGGAACTCTCCGAAAATTTTACGTGCACTTACGGCGGACGATGCCCTGAATAATTTTACTTGCACTCAGGCGGGAGCCTGATTTATGTCTCATAAGAATGTTTTGAGGAAGGCGGACTTTATTCTGGTGTCTTGTGAGGGACACCAGAATAAAGTCTGGTTCCTTACACAGCGGAAGTTGTAGGTGCGGTCGAGTAATGTGAGGAGATCAGTCAGTGCCTCGCTCAGGTGTCGCCCCGTCTGGGTGAACTGCCACACAAAGATCAATTGTCTACTTACTGCTCGCCGGCGACGTCGTTTGTACACATTAGCTGGCGTACCAAGCTAGCCATTCACAGCAGGGCGGTGCTTAGACAGTCAGTTATTCTGCTACAATACTTTTACGAATCTACATCACTATTAGAATACGTACAAGATATTGTAAGCATTTTTGTTGAAGGAAACCTTTAGTTAGTACATCTGCTTTTGTTACTGGAATCGTAAAACAAACCTAACCTTTATAATTGCGATGAAAATGACGAGAAAAGTCAGTTAACATAATATCAATTATATACAAAATAATGGCTTCATTAAGTCTAAGCGACTAAAGAAATACTCCTTCTCTACGTACGTAAAGGTGAAGAAAACACACAAGTTTAATCTATTTATAAGCACTTATAGAGGTAAAATATTTGACGCTTTCACGTTTTACGATGTGGCATAGTGAGAACAACGAGTTTATTGATGCCGTTTCAGTTATTTTATGCTTTAGCTTCTCAGAATCGTTTATATAGGCAGTATAGCCACAGGTATGTTGTATGAGTACGTAAATATCTTACTTTATAGTGGTAACCGTCTATCAGTATAACTAAGTGCGATTAAGATTTTCTGCAGAATAGCTTTGAAAAGTTTCCCGCGGAACAGTTTCTATAAATGAACACCAAATCAATTTAATGAGGTCTAGAGCAGTGGTATCGGCCCCGACTTATTAGTTGTAACTTCACCACCATTGCTCTCAAAACGGTGAAGGAAAACATCGCGAGGCAACCGCCATGTCCTAGAACCAATTATTCGAAGACATTTTTGACATCTACCAACGGGCTCGCGTGGTAGATTATAGCCCATTTCCTCTCGAAGAGAGGAGGCCTGTGTCACAGCAGTGACAACATTATAGGCTGATTATACTTATGCTTGCGCAATTTGGTGCACTGAAATGTACTAAGAATATCGGGACAAAGTGCAGATTAAAAAGATTTTTCCACCTCATTGAAACGTATTTCTTCAAGAACTGATTTGGTGAATAGATTGTTGATGCCCAAAAGACGTAAAGTTCCATTATAAAGCCAGACAATCATTCTCTGGTAGCTGTAGACTACAGTAAGAGATATCGAGTGTCAGATGTGCCGATGTGTGGTGTTATTACGCGGAGAGGCGGTGCGCGGTGCACTGCCATCCCTCAACAGATCACAATAGCTGAATATGTATTAGATTGCAAGCCGCATCGGCTTCATCCCATTGGAAGTTTTGTCATATTTGATGTTGTGATCGAAGAAATAGATAAGGATGCTGTATCTACGACTACTATAATTTTTTACATTACATAGCCGTTATTGTCCCACTGCTGGGCAAAGGCCTCTCTACTCTCTTTCCACCTCTCTCTGTCTAGAGCTTCCAAGGACCAATCTTTCTTAAAGGAGTCCAGCTCATCCCGCCATCTCCGTCTGGGCCTGCCGCGATGTCGTTTGCCATTAAGTGGGACCCACTGGGTCGTAAGTTTGGCCCATTGATCGTTTGACATGCGGCAGATGTGTCCAGCCCAATTCCATTTAAGCGTGGCAGCTTTCCGAGTGACATCAGTTATTTTAGTGATGGAACGGATTGTTGTATTCTTAACCCGGTCCACAAGTTTAATACCAAGAATACTCCGTTCCATAGCTCCATTCCGACTACTATAATTATAAACCTTTATTTATCAGAACACTATGAGCTTAAAATTCTTCTGTAGAAAACTGTTGAATGTGAATGTGGTGAATGTTAGTATCCAAATAATAATCTTCTGCTAGGTAAAGTCTGGAACCGAACTTTACACCATTCATGTCGTATGTAGTTCGACTACGTACTCGTAGACATCATGAAGAACGACTCAGTGACGCAGCATTGGACAATCCTTTCTACGTCACAACGTGCTCAGGATGCTATGGGAACTGGCCCAAATTCAAGGAAGGAAGAATTTGATCGAGTCGAGGCATACCGCTGTCGAATGATGGCTTGAAAGCCATCAATCTTCGCCTCAGCAAACATCCTCGAAGCGTTAAAAAAACGCGGCAGGG
Organism: Agrochola lychnidis; assembly: GCA_963680765.1. NCBI lineage: Eukaryota > Metazoa > Arthropoda > Insecta > Lepidoptera > Noctuidae > Agrochola > Agrochola lychnidis. The sequence goes on along the minus strand of OY796850.1, from coordinate 16,613,838 downwards.
ACGCCAGCATACTGAACGCGTTGTCATACTGCACATGTAGGGCGTTGCATGAGTATACCTAACACACAGACTGCACGTGTAGAATGTCGGGCAGTAAGCTCTGAAGAGTGTAATTTGTGTCTATAGCTTCAAGTACTTTCTTCAGAGATACTGCACATAAACTTTAGGTACCCACTCACTTGATAAATTGGTCTAACAATTTACACCAGCTTAACTAAAACTGACTTCCCTAAAGACGAAGATGTGACCTATATACCCATCCATCCATCCTCACAAACTTTCGTATTTATAATATTAGTAGGATAGGATAGTAAGATAGCTACGAGTTAATATTCTTTAAATTTTACCTCTGTTTCGATTGTGATTATTGCTCAATAATTAAGATTTGAAAAACTGATGTAGCTCACTGTACCAAACATCCCATGACCTTTTCATTGAAAAGTTGTACTATGAATAAACCCATATAGGTCAAATACGCTGTTCGTTTATCTTTTCCAAAAGTGCCTTTCAAATGAATGAACACAAAATCTTTGAAAATGAACAGCGGAATTGTTTCCAGCGAATTTCAGGATTAAATTGAAAAGTTCCTATTAACGTGGTGCGGGATTAAGAGTTTAGGTATTAAACCGTCTATCAAGTTACCAAACCTCTCTGAAACAGACTCGAATTGTATGACGCTGAAGAATTTTCACTTCGTCGAACAAATTTCGTGTGGAAAAACAAAATGTTTTCCGGAAAATGGCGGATGAAGTTTACTCCTCTACTGAGTTTATTAGCTGATGTGCTTATGTACCTACCTGATATGTATTTTGGAAACTAACGAGCAAAAGCTTGAAAGCTAAACACACACGTTTGGCTTTTAAGATTTTGGGGAGGTACCTGTGTATCATAGTCTAGATCTACCTATATTAACACGTTCAGTGCTGGGAGCCCTCCTGGAGGGTTCACCTAGTCACATATGGGATGCCGGGAACCCTCGCTGAGGGCTCATTTTAAATGTAGGTTTTTCTTAGCGAATAAACCGTGAAAATAAAATCTGATGCATATTTTAACAAGATTTATTAGTAAATGCGTTGGTTTTAAAATCCAACCATTTTTTTTTTTACGGTTACAAATATTCACCTAAAAGGTTGGAAACTACATAAAGTGACAAGACCCCTGAAAACACAATTTTACTTCGTTTTACAGTGTTTTATAAATAAATAAACACAGTTTTAAACCTAATGCCGTTGACCGTGCGCGCTGGTTAACTTTAGCGCAAACGTAATCCCGGAGGGTCCACCAAAATGTATGGCGGTATGGCGTCTGAGCTCGACGAAAATTGGTGGAGTCGAAAGTGTTAAGTACCTATCTATGTTTTTTTCACTTGCCATCATAACGTAACCATGCCTTTACTATAGTCCGCGCGCGACTGCTAGTCACGGCCTGAAGTATGTGAGCGGTGAGGCGGGGGAGGGCGCCATTGACAAAATTGTCAGACTGAGTTAGCTTGGCCTTTGTCTACCTCCCCCGTCTCACCGCTCACATACCTCAGGCGGTGACTAGCAGTCGCGCACGAACTCAACATTTCCCTTTTGTTTTGCAAACAGAAAATAAACCGATCGTTATTTTTTGTACTCAATTATACCAGTTGTTCAGTAAAAACATAAAAACTGAGCCGCAGCTTCACATAGAATACATCAGGAATGTATGTATGTGCATATTTTACGTTATTTTTTATACGGACGACTTCCTTGCATGATTTTATTTATCGTGCAGTTGATATGTTCGACGGGTGCGTCTCTGGCTGCGCGATCCTCGCATAAATTATACCGGTCTGGGGAGCCTTCAGTGTCGCTTGAAAGTCGCCGATGCAAATAAACGAGACAATCTTTATCCCAATCATTACTTAACATATAAATGTTAAGCTGTTTATTTGTAATCGTGCTAAGACAGCGGGATGAAGTCCGTGTTCGTTAAAATGTTAGCCGGCCAGGGCTGTTCCATGCTGTCTTTGATGTCAGTGCGAATGGAATTTGAGCGCTCGCACATTAAGAATGTGAGAGCTATTGAATAAGGATGTATCTAGACTTGCCATAAACGCGAAATAACTAAAATTTTGAAAAATTTTGATGTGGATAAGATATTTTTAAAGTCTTTTTCTTTCAATTTGTGTTTTTCTAAAGAAGGCGTCAAATAAAAGAAAAAGATTCAGATTAATGTTTTAACTTGTAGGTAAAAGATTCTCTAGACAAGACAATCAAAATCAAAAGTCATTTATTCAAATTAGGCTGAGAATCAGCACTTTTTGAACGTTAAGATTATATAAGCCAGTCCCCCAAAACGCCCGCCCTTAACTTCAGAAGTTACCTTAATAAGATTAGTAAGTACCTAGGTACTTAGGTATGTACTTTTGTCGTCAAGTTTTTCCTTCAGATCAGAAGCTCTAGAAAGTATTGTATTTATCGTCCATTTGAGCTTATCTTATATTCCTTTCCAAGCGAATTTATTTATTTACACGTTGCGCCCCGCGGTTTCACCCAGATAAATCTCGATCCCGTGGAAATACCGGGATAAAAGTATCCTATGTCCTAACCCAGGTCACGTCAGGCCAGGTCACCATGACCTGGGTATAGACATAGGATACTTTTTTTACCCATTTGCCAAATTTCATTCAAATCCGTTCAGCCGTTTTAGCGTGAAAGCGATACAAACAAACAAACTCACTTTCGCATTAACATTATTTAGGATAGGATGGGATAGGAAGGATAGAAAGGATAGGAAGGATAGGAAGGAAAGGAAGGATAGGAAGGATAGGAAGGATAGGAAGGATAGAAAGGATAGAATAGATAGGATTAGGATAGGATTTATTAAAGAAACCAACAGCATATACATTCAACATTGGTTTACAAAAGTATTTAGGAAAGGCATTACCTACTGCTTTTTACGCTTGATAGCCCCTTAGAACAATTTTCCGGGAAGCTTTCACATAAATTCCACACGCTTATAACAAGGCACGAGTCTATTACAAAAAGCAGCCTTTGTAACGACATATTGTTGATTATGATTAGTAAATATTGCTTATTAATAAACATGGTCGTGTATGGCCCATTGTTTCACCGCCACTATAAATTTTATGCCACCATTCAGAAAATTGTTTCCCTGTACGACTTTTACTACTAAGTCCATTACATTCTCCTACTTTTATAGCTTCCCTGTAATAAATTATTATGATCACTTTTGTAACAGTTATGACCACCATTATTATTGGTTTTCGTGTAAATGACCAATAAGGAACCTTTACGTAAAGGTCATTTTTCAGACACAAATCTGCAAGGTCCTCACGTGATCTGACCAAGATTTTATTTTTAACCGACTTCCAAAGAGGAGGAGGTTATATGTTCGTCACGTATGTTTTTTTTTTTATGTATGTCCACCGATTTCTCCGTCAATTGTGGACCGATTTTGAAAATTCTTTTTTTATTTGAAAGGGTATGCTCTCGAGGTGGTCTCATATAAATTTTATTAAGTTTGCTTCGATAGTTTTTGAGTTAGCTTCAATAATACGTACTTTTTCCCACTTAGGATGTGGATGATATGATAAGTTCCTGACACTGTTATTTACATAGCAGGTAGTGGTTTTCGAATTTGTACACATCCACGCAAATCGGCTATCGCTCAGCATTATGCTGCGACCCTATGCTAGACAGAGCCCCGGCGCTGGTGGTGGTTCTCACTTAAAGAAGCAACAGGAATAATGAACCCAGGATTTTGTAATATCTATATTCAAAAAAGTGTCCTCGGAGTTTCTTGCCCGTTCTTCTCCATAGAGATCTACGTTTTGGAATGGGCAACTAGCTTCAACTTTCTGAATAACTGATCGACTCTTTAACAATTCAAAAGTCCCCTGTAAATGGTTTAATTGAAATAAATGGTTTGAGTTTGATTTGTCTGGAATTTAATAGAGACCTCTGAGTTTGTTTCGGTATTTCTTCTCAGAGTAGTCGGATAAGAAATACCGAACTCATTTAGCTTTAAAAGCATCATTTATTTTTGACGTGTAAAAGTGTTTGTATCTACAAAACTACCTATATACTTCATCATCATTATCTTGCCCTTAATCCTAATTTAATCAGGGTCAGCGCAACAGGTGTTTTTCTAAAACTACCTAAAATACAATAGACGTTGATATATTTAGTAACCAGTTTCGCTTAACTAAGAGCCATAAAAACCCTGTAAGAAATCGACACATGTTTCACCTCTCAACGAGGCATCCTCAGGATGACGAGAGAAACGCAGAGAAAACTCTCTGCGTCCAGCGCTCGGTGAGGCAACACGCCGTGTTCGGGTACGCGACAAGTCAATCGTCATCCTGAGGATGCCTCGTTAAGTGTCGATTTCTTACAGGGTTTTTTATGGCTACTAAATAGATTATTTCAACATCTATTGTATTTTATAATGAATTTCCGCAAAGTCACGCCTGAATCAATTAACTACATAAAACTACCTACTTACAGAAATTAAATCATTTATCTCTATACATAACATAAAATCACTCCTTGTTTCCCTGAAGGGTTGGGCAGAAGTGTACCTGTAGTACACCCACATTTTGCCAGTTAGGGGACGGACGGGCAAGAAGGATATTCTAACTTTGGATAAAAAGAAAAACTAGTGTAACATAAATTTATATTTAACAGTTACTTATTATTATAATCTTTGGACATTTAGCTTTGTTATTTGAGATCAAACATAAGAAAAAAATAAGCCTTCTCCAACTCAGATCATTTAAAAAAAAAAAAAACTGTCATAATCCGTTTTGCCCGACCAGGGCGGGTAAAATGGTTACATATTTACCTATTATATATTTACTTATTATAGGTATAATTAGAAAAGATGACGCAACCAACAAAAGGAAAGTACGGCATTGACACGTCTAATATTAACAGACTTTAGTGAAAATATCGTAATTTAGACATCCAAGAATGTAATAAAACAAACACGATGTTCTTACAGCTGTTTTTTACAAATTTTTTCTTCGAAATTGTAATTTATCGCACAGAATTTAAAGTTACACTTCCAAGTGGTCGGCGGACCATTGTCGGTTAGCGCGTCTGTGGGACGCGTTGAGCAGTACTAGCGCTGTTTCTTTTTATCGATCAAGCAGCGATTTGATGGTTTTATTCTTCTTGCCCGACATCTCCTTCTTGCCCGTCCGTCCCCTATGTTTAAGTCCCATGTAATAGGGGCCGAGCCTATTGCCATTAACCGGGCTCAATTCCGGACTCCTGGCAACTACTGAGAAATTCCTGTTGGAAAACCCAATAATACTTTGCCAGTTTTTTTTTTTTTAATTTTGCCTCTCTCTAAGAATTTCTCCTGTATTGTGGGTGCTTTTACAAACATATATAAACTCACATACACAAACAGCCAGACCCGGAACAACTACTTGTAGGTCATACAAATATTTGTTCCGTGCGGGAATCTAATCCGCGACACGCAGCGCAGCAGTCAATCGCTTAACCACTGCGCCAACCGTGCCGTCAAATATATACTTATGTACCATCGCGGAAAGCCATAACTAACCACCGTAAGGACTATTCTTGCTTGGAGCACTCGGCCGCTATACAGGATTTTTTTTTAACCAGTGCGGAAACTTAAGAATGTGGCGACGCATAAATTGTCCATACAAACGTAGTACATAAATCATTTGCAATTTGAGCATATTTCCACCATATTATGTTAATATTCGCTCCTACGTCTTAACTTAAAAACTTACCTTTAAGACGCAGATATATGACAGTGACCTTGAATGGTTAGCTTGCGTGTTCTGTACTGAGCTCACGTAACGCGTCGTACGTCCAGCCAGTAATAGGACTCGCCCATCAAGGAGCGCTGTCCCAAATTAGACGCGTTATTAATTTATTACACGTAAAACAAAAGGTATTTTAATAAAACACGTATACTAAAAGATCAGTAATTTAATTATCTTTAATATGGTGAAGTTTTCAGAAAAATACGCTTGATGGATTTTGCGTCATTCTCAGTTTTTTATCCGTGTTAGGCATAAATTTACAAATTAATTTCACTATGTTATATAAACATAATCAAAAATATGCCTATATTAAAACATTTAAAAAATGCTCTTATTTAACATATATTTTTTCCAAATCACTAACACTACTCGTTCAGACGTCATCTTCAGTATAAAATCATTAAAAGTCAGCTATCGTCCCCTTAAATGAAGTGTAAGCGAATTGCATTTCGTACATTTTTACAGCGTAAATTACATGTTTTCATATTGTTTTTTCTGTATTATAAGCAACAATATTTGTACTATTGTTTCCGCAGAAGCATAGTTTATGTTATCAAGTTACAAATTATCGAAAAAAAAAATGGAAATACATTAAGTTTTCATTCATAATTTTTTGTATTATGGAACACATCCAAATTTATCATAAATTTTCGAAAGCTAGTATACTATCGCGTCAAGCAATAACTGTCAATGTGTGCGTGGTAGTATTGCTCACTGTAGGTGTATATTGCTCCGACAGGCACTCACACTAGCGCAACGTGCTTGGAATTGAATTTTGCAAACATCTCGATTTGTAATTGCGAGTCGTGTCGCCGGCCTCTTAAACACGTGACATTACTCATCATTATGAACAACTTTTAGTAAGGGACCAAACTTGAAATGGCGAAAAAAGAAATCAGCTGTTCCCTACATTTTGACGAGTTATGCGAACGTAAATTATAGGGAACTGCAGATTTTTTTAGAAATTTGCGCAAATTTCTTCCCACACACGTAACGATTTGTTTGCGCAAGCCTAAATTTGCGTAAGCAAATCGTTAGATACGTGTGTGGCTACCAAATGGGCTAGAAACCGAAGTGGCCACCTTAGATTATTTAAACAGAAGTGGTGCAACTTTAATTAGCAATTTATCCCAACAGAAATGATCGTAAAATGTTAAGTTATACATCTTAGTTTTGCACTTTTGCATACAAATATCACTTAGCATGTAATATGCAAATACATAGCAAAACTATTCTACTCTCACGGATTAACTAAAAGGGAAATTGGAAGGCATTAGTTCCACATAGCTTGTATTAGTTGGATGTTACATTTGATTAGTGCATGTGCATGCTGCATACAATCTGCGGTGGATCGTCCTCGACGCATTGGCGCCAGTGATTAGAGTCGAACATGAGTCTGAACGAAGCTTCAGGGTTGTTGAGCAATGTGGCTTATTTCTTTTATAAATAGGTACTTAACTTTTAAATATAAATAGTTCTAAAAGATTTTCATCACCACCAAGCGCCATCTTTTGATCATCGTTGGCAAACAAATATATGATTGGATTTCTAATGCACACTACATACGCATAGCATTCGCAATTCAAATAATTGATGGCGGCAATAAACATTACCTATTAATAATTGGCAAGCAAATATTAATACCTAATGTGATTTTACTATCAATAAAATCTATTAGGCACCATAATATAAGTAAGCAATTAAATTCTGCTTAATAAATCTTGATTTAGGACTTCCAGACACGCGGTATTTCCAAACAAATGTATGAGCAGAGTCTAGGGTTTTTTTTTTATACCGGTATGGTAACCCTGTTCGTTTTAATATTCAGCCATCGGCGTATTGTGTGGTCGGGTGTATCGCAGGAACCTGTCCTCGGTTGTGCCGACAAACGCGAATTAAAAATGTCTAAAATGGGCCTTTAATGTGTAATAATGATGTAGAATGAATCCTGAAACTCTGATTTTTAGTTAGATAATAATATGTGATCAATTTTGTATGCGGCCTATAAATTTTTGTTGATTACAAAAAAAAAAAATGCTTAAGTTAAATTATGCACAAAATGTTGTTCAAAATTCCTACTGACAGTTTTTAATAATTTGCGTTTAGCCAAAATTCGACACTTGGACAATTGACCATAATCGTTTACCTATTAACTACACACACTAATAAAATAAACATAAATTAGCTAATTTATCGCGTGGATAGCATGGCTTATCATAAGTAAGTAATAATTAACGTCCTATAAGATGTTTATAATTTATTATCTCCCTGCATATAATTTTCTGTCTTCTGTTTTAGTAGGATACCTATATTGACTAACTAGTCTAGTCTACCTATGCGCCTAGATATACAGGGTTATTAGTTATACGTCGGCAATCCGTTAAGGGGATGTAGGAGAGGTCATGTGCCAATTTTTTTATTAAAAAAAACTCGTCTATCGACGTACTGATCTTCTAGCATCAGTAGGTTATGTCATCGTCTTTGACAGCGGGAAACATGTATATAACTTGATTTTAGGGTTTACTGGCAAATTATATTTGTAGTGCGTAATATAAATAGTGTAGGTAATTATGTACCTAATCTGTACAAGTAAGTACCTTCCTAGCCGTATAAAAGTTGAGTTGAATACCGTGCATTCTTCAGCTCCGAGTTGCTGAAATTCATGAACAATATGGCAAACTACGGTACAACTTCGACGTTCAGAAATAGTTCATCGATAACTCATTAGCACTATCTGCACGATTGAGTTTTTAATTAGGATATATTTTAAAAACCACGATAATGGAACAGCTGTAATGTGGTGTACCTAACGGTCGCAAGCGCGGACTGCTGAGCGTGAGGTACTGAACGTTTGGTTTGGGTAAAGTGGCACTAGGATTTTTTTTTTTGTTGAAATGTCTCAGCCAGGAGTATGGAGTATTGTGCCCAACTAATGCCAATAGGTTCGTAGATACATGGAACTTACGACATAACTGGCGAAATTTGGCTTTTATATACTTCTTCTTCTCTTCTGCCTACCGTACTCTGTATTTTCTCTTTATCATCATAGGTATTCCAGCCCTTTCATATTACTTGGGGTCATCACGTTTTCTGTTACCATTCTCCCCTGTCAATCGTCATTCTATAATTCACTCCCTTCTCTTTCATATCATTCCTCACACAATCCATCCATCTTTTCTTTGGCCTTCCTCTCCCTCTCCATTCATCAACATTTATATTCATCACTCTTTTAGTCACATGCGTATCCTCTCTCCTCATCACATACCCATACCAGGCCAAGCGATTTCCTTTCAACTTTTCTGATACTGGCGCCACTTTCAAACTTCCCCTTCCCCTTCTCCATTTCTTACTTTATCCATTTTCGTCACTTCAATATTTCTCAATATTTTCATCTCCGTTGCATGCAATCTTTTTCATCTGTTTTCGTCACGGGCCACCATTCCGATCCATACAGTACGACAGGCCTTATGTGCTTGTATTCAAATTTTCTCTTTTTAGATAAATATATGTAGGTACTGTTTTTTTTTTCTACCTATGTTTTCCGATCGCTGGACAAAATATGTCACCCCTATAGCTTACTGTAATTTTATTGTTAAATAAAAATTTACTTTATTCCACAGCACGCCAACTTACGACATGGCCCCGAATCCAGACAAGCAATGGATTCTTCGCGTGACCGATAAGATGAAGCCCATCCATCGCCAGTTTACCGACTTGCTGATGACCAAACGACTGCAGACGCTGCAGAGCGTCGACATGGTACGTCGTTAACTACCTAGTTCTAAAACGATCTTTTGGAGTCTGAATGACATTGACAGGGTGTTGATAAACATTTGTGTGAATTTGTCACAGAAATCGTATTGACAAAACAAGATGGCGGTGTTAATTCCAATTTTGGCCAAGCGCCAAAAAAATCTTGTAGCGTTGTACGCACGTTTTATGGCGGTCATACTTAATTCCAAGATGGCGCTGAATTTGGCTTCAGATGATTAGTTTTATTAATTTGGTAGGAGCGTGAATCTATTGGATGACGCATTGGAATATGTGAAGTTACTTTCTGCAGGGTCATACTACATAGTTGTAATTTTTTTTAACACATACCTTTAGGGCTTTTTTGGGGAAAATACTTACCTACTTTAGATAAAAGAATGAAAACTCTTTAAGCTTACCCGCAGACTTAAGATTTTCTTTCACTCTTTGTATTACCTAACATGAAATTTTCATTTACAGGCTGTAGAACGCGTTTATCAAGAGTTGAAAGCACTTGGTGAACTGGACAACACGTATTTGGTGTACACGTCAGACCACGGTTACCACTTGGGCCAGTTTGGCTTAGTCAAAGGGAAAAGCTTTCCCTTCGAGTTTGACATCAGAGTTCCCTTCCTTGTAAGGGGGCCAGGAGTGGAACCCGGCACGGTGTAAGTTGGAACTCTTTACTCCCTAAACATATTTCAATCGATTCTTGGAAAAGTTTTCTTATTTAATTCCTTTTCTCAAAAATGTAATCAACCTCTTTGCTTCTTCTTACTTTGTTCTTTTAGTTTATGACTGGTTGAAATGTCTAAAAAAATTGTAAGATGCCATATAAAATAAGAAAATAAATATTTATTTTTAATTTCTTTTGGCATCTATTTTTTTCTACTGGATATAGCCAGATCGAATACAATATTTATGAAGTTAAATAAAAAAAAGGTTTCTATTTGAGAACAAAATAAAAACCAGTCTGTACTCAAACCAATATTATCTGATGAGATGGGATGAGAATGCTAAGAGGGATGTGTGGCGTTACGCAAATGGATAAGAATAAGGAAAGTAATATGAGGAAGTCTGATAGTGGCACCTGTGACTGAAAAGTTGTGTGAAAATCGGTGATCATGGGCATGTGATGCGGAGGGGTGTCGTGAGGAAAATTTTTGAGTATGAATGTGAATGGCTCTAAGGGTAGGGGAAGACCAAAGAAAATATGGATGGACAGTGTGAAAGATGATATTGCTAGAAAAGGGGGGTGATTACCGAGATGACTAATAGAGAAGTAGGTATGGAAGAAAGACATGTTGCGCCGATCCCAATTAGGTACATAATATAAAAAAAAAACAAGTATAAAGTAAAATTATGATTTGCATTAATTACAATCGAGCAAAATTTTATTCTAACTGTAATGTAGACCTGCCTGATCTAGGTTTATGAAAACCTGTGTTATATATGTATGTATATTGGGATAAGGGCAAGAATGATGACGACATATAACCTACAAGTAGGCTAAAGTAATCTAGATGACTGTGTGAATGCTTTGCTTTTCATAAGAAATTATATGCATCCTCTTTACTTCCTAATTTGGTATTGTCGCTGTTTGAAACATCTGAAAAGATTTTAGACGCCATAAAAAAATAAAATAAAATTTACTTTTTTTTCTATTGGCATCTTAATCTTTTTTCGACTCGTAATAGCCAGATGTTATTTATTAATTAAAAAAAAGGATTGTTCTTAGATGGTTTAAAGTGATAAATAAAAACCTCTTTGGATTCATTCGATCAACTATTTTTGTCAACAATCCTCTGATTTTATTACATAAAGTCTGAATGCCATTGTTGAAATAGATCAAAATAATATAGTACCTATTTATTATACCTGCTACAAAAGGGAATCTAGTTTATATCAATCAATACCTACCTACTGAAGAATTTTGAAGAGTTAACAATGAACTCTATGCCCATTTTAAAATGAGTCAAAGTAAATAAGGCGAGAGTTTTAAGAAAATTACTAACCAATTGAGCTTTTTCTCCCTCTACAGTGTAGACGACATAGTCCTCAACATCGACTTAGCGCCAACGTTCTTAGATATGGGCGGCGTAGAGCCTCCTGCGCATATGGACGGACGGTCCCTTCTGCCGCTGCTGCAGCCGCGACGTCGCCGCCATGCTACCGCGCACTGGCCAGACACATTCCTTGTCGAGAGGTAGGTAATAAAATAGAACCTAAGGAACTTTAGGAAATTGCATAAAACTGGAATTATTTGGAATGGGTTGTTGTATTCTTAACCTGTAACCTAATTGCGTAACTTATTTTCATAAACAATTATGCCTAATTTGTTTCATTTTGACAGTTCAACAACATTCATTGTGTTATTTAAGTACGTTGTTGAGCAGTTTTCTTTTTCCAACTTATGAAGCAATGGATTAGCAATCTGTTTCAAATCGAAACAGATTGTGTTGTATTACGCAATTAGGGTAGGTACCGGACACCGGTCCATAAGTTTAATACCCAGAATACATTTTTTTTTAATCACCAATTAATTTTTAGACTCAACTCTCTAGTTTGAAGTATAATGTGTCCAAATCTCAAACTATTAATGGTTATTTGTACAATAAATACTGAAGGATTTCAACAAGAGTGTGTTTTTGTCCATCCCCAGTTCGGGTCGACGCGACATCCCAGGTCTGGGCCACCGCTCCAGAGAGAACAAGTACAGCCGAGAGATGAATGAGAACAGAGCGACTACTTCACCTCCACAGTCTTCGGAGAGCGGAGACTTCGACGAGGATACCGATGATGATGACTTCCTTGAACCTGATGATGACGATGATGATGTAAGGGTTGAATGTAAAGCTACCTGACTTCGATGTTTTTAGGAACTCAAAACTAGTCGTTTAATTTACCGTTGAGAATCTTTTGAGTATGAATGAATTACAATATGAGGTGTAGTTCGGTTAGTGCTCTGCATTACCTGACCCCTCTTAGAAAGAGGAAGAGAGGTCGGGTTCTGCAGAGCACTGAGCATGGTGTCATTTTAATAATTATGTATTATTACATTTATTACTAATACGTAGGTACAAAACTTCAAAGTATTATCAGATAACATTAAAATTGTTAGTTAATCTACATAATGTTTTACAATTGCAAAATATAACTAAACTCTTAAATACTCGGTATGTAGTTATTAATTTTAATCATTCCAGAACCTTAACTTCAGAATCGATTAAATATTATAAATATAAAAGATATTTACTCGCTTCTTATAACTAATCCCATTTAATATTTCTATGAAGGAAAGCTCAGAAAGTGACTCGACCGACCTAAAGAAGTCATCGGAGCCACTGATTACAAACGAGAGTCACAACCCACTGCTAGAGGCGAGTCTGGAAAAGGTGCTCGATGCTGAGGAGCAACCCAACTACCTCACACCTGGAAGCAAGCTGTTTGAACGTAAGAAACCATTTATTTAAATATATGTATATGTAGATTTGGAGAAACGAGAAACGTTTAGAATGGGATCCTTTTCAAGCCCTACAGAGTTTCTAGTACCTACATAGTCATTTTAATCGCCTTCTTGCTTTAGGTTAAGTTTTTGTCAAATGTGTTATTTGACATATATCACTCCAATCCAGGGGGCCTACCACCAGCTCATAAAGCAGTATTATTTTAATATTACTTCAGTGGAAGAAAGAGATGGAGCTATACGACCTGTAGAGCTTCATCTCTTTCCCACACTGAAGTAATATTAAAATAATACTGCTTTATGTGCTGGTGGTAGGCCCCAGGCCTGTTTAATTATTATGTCGTTGTAATTTCAGAAGTAGCTGATGCAACAGGGCTGGAAGGAAAAGCAGCTCGCATAGCAGCTGACTGCTCTAAGGCTGAACTGCGTGCGCCATGCTCCGCAGGCCGGAAATGGAAGTGTGTTCTAGTAAACGGACGGTGGCGGAGACACAAATGTAGATATGAGGTTAGTATGGCAAGAAACAACATCATATGTACAACCTGTAATTATACTCGATTAGTATTAATTATATATTTCTGATTTTCAGACTGAATTGAATTCGCCACAATCGAAGATGAGCACGAAGAAATGTGCCTGCTTTACACCTAGTGGACTTGTATACACAAGGCTAGAAACTGATGGAACTATAGCTAGGCGACTCGCCGAAGTCACAAAAGAGAACAGTACTCGTACTCGAAGGTCTATAGATAATGAGGTTTACGAACCTAATACTGTTGATAGTATTCTCAAAGAAAACCCGAGTATTGGACACTTGAACTTCAAGAACGAACCAATAGACGAATTAGAAAGTAGAAATACAAAGGACAAAATCGATAAACTTATTGAGGAAACTGAAGCATTCCTTGAGGCTTATGAACGTACCAAAGAAAATATAGAACATAAAAGAATTAAACGTAGGGCTCAACACTGGAACCATAATAAACATAAGAAGAACGACGCGATAGTTAACAGCAATGAGTCTTCGTTAGAATGTAAGATAGAAAAAGATGGAACAGTAAACTGTTCCCAAATCATTTACAACGATCTTAAAGCTTGGCACACAAATAGATTGAGCTTGGAAGATCAAATAAGGCAATTAAGAACAAAACTAGAAGATTTAAAAGAGATAAAAAGACATTTAAAGACTGCGAAACCAATCGTTGAAACGCAAACTGTACATCCCACCTTCATCAGCAATCACCTATTCAACAAAAGTTTAACTCACGAACACAATACTTCAAAGGAACATTTTAGAAAAGGTAGATTTCATAGAGTGAAACCTAAACATAGAAATAGTACTGCGCAGGAAAAGAAATTCAGGCATTCAAATGAATATGTGTTGCCTACAATAAATGCTAAGACCAAAGACGACGTGTTTGATATCCAATTTAAGAACGAGACAAAAACTGAAGCTCCAACGATACAAACTCTTAATATTACGAGCGACGCAGATACAGCAGTGAATAATACCGAACTTAATATTGAAATACAAAAACCCCAGGTTACTACAGTCATCATAGAAGGAAACTACGAACAGAATAGCGTTGAAGACAAAACTACACTGGCAAGCATAATAACGAGCACAGATTCGATAGTCACAACAGATTTTGTCATGAATATTGATGTTACCACAAAACGTGTCCCGGAAGCGAATTCTACCGATGAAGGATATTTTTCGCAGAATGTCAACTATTTCAGTTCCGCTATAGATCAATTTATATCGACGGAGAAATCGACAACAACAAGTAAACCAACAACTGCTGAGACTACTACGACGGTTAGGCCGACAACTACGGCACCGAGGCATACGACACTTAGCCCTTTGAGTCTTGGCCCGGCGCGGTTAGATGCCTCAGAGTACGAGCAGAGGAACCCTAATAAAGCGACGTCAAAGAATATGGGTATTTTCGAAAAGCCTGTTGACGTGTTCCAGAGAAGACTTCACCCGCTCTTCATTGAGAATGAAGATAAGCATGTTTGTTACTGTGAAGAAAATAGGTTGGTAGTAAACAACAATAATTATATTCGTATTTTTTTCTAGAGGTAATGGGAAGAAATGTAATGGCTTTTTACTTTTCCAGGAAAATGAGAGGACCCGGACACAGCTACTTGGAAGCGGCACAGAAGGCGAGAGAAGAACAGAGAAAGAGGAAGGCACAGCTGCTTCAAAAGAAGCTTAGGAAAGCTAGGAAGCGAGTATGTATTAAATTTTCTTATTTAGGTACCCACTTTTACTAACTTATTGTACCAACTTAAAAACCCAATCGAAACACCGAGAACATTACCTACAATATTTTGTGATTTTTAATTCCAGGCGGAATTAGAGAAGCTATGCGAGTCTGAGCGTATGAACTGCTACCGGCACGACAACGACCACTGGCGGACGGCACCGTTCTGGACAGCGGGCCCCTTCTGCTTCTGCATGAGCACCTCCAACAACACCTACAACTGCATCCGGACCATCAACGCTACCCATAACTTGCTCTACTGCGAGTTTATCACCGGACTTGTCACTTACTACAACTTGAGAATTGGTACGACCACCAAATACAAAAACAATTGATATTGTCTGGTAAAATTTCCGAATTCGATAAACATTTTCAACTGTTCATTGCAGATCCTTTTGAAACCCAAAACCGAGTAAAATATCTAACGCCGGCTGAGAAAGATTACTTCCACAACCAGCTGCAACAACTGCTCGGTTGCAGAGGTCCATCGTGTCGAAGGTTCTCACACTCCAATCCAAATGGTAAAGTAACATTTACATTCGAAAGAATAAGATGAAAAATTTACATGACTAAAAAGGGTGTTAATTTATGGTAAAATATTCGAATTTCAGGCAGTAGTGAAGAAACTGTCAACAGGCGTTTTGACGATCGATTCGAGGACCACTTGTACAGAGGTGACTCTGTTGGATATAATGAAAGGTAACCCCGAAAGAACGGTATTACAAAGAAAATTACAAAATGAGAGTTTCCCTATCTCCTCCTCCTTTCTTATTTTCCTTTGTTTCTAAGGTTGCCGTCTTTACGCTCAATGAGTTATATTTTATGTGGACGTTTGGAAGTGACTGCTTACAAACCCTTCTACCTACGTTACAACCAGCGATAGGTTAATGTTATTCATAGCTTATAAATAGTAGATTGTTTACCAAGGGAGCAAACAACAATTTTAAGGCGAGAGTGTTTCTTTGAATCGTGGAGCGAAGGATTTTAAAGTGGAATCCTGAGCGCAGCGAGGGATTCAAAGTACGTTACTTGAGCTTAAAATAGTGTTGCTCCCGAGGTGAACACTCTACTTTTTATCACCATCTATGAGAAAAAAAACGTGTGCGGTTCGACCCCCGTCAGGAACGAAGTTCCTTCTTACTCTTACGTATGGTATAAAAAACAAAAATAAAATTTTCGCCGCCTTCGTGTATTTACATTTTGACCTCATTATCGACTTTAGTTAGCACCTCGAAAACTATGAAAATGATACCCATGATGAAAAATTTTAAAATTTTCGTAGCTTTCATCTTGGATTTACATTTTGAGCTCACTATCGGCTTTAGCACCCTCGAAAACTATGAAAACGACACCCATGACGAAAAATTCGAAAATTTTCGCAGCTGCCATCTTGGATTTTCATTTTGACCTCACCGTCGGCTTTAGCACCCTTAAAAACCATGAAAACGATACCCATGACAATAAAATTGAAATTTTTCGCCGCCGCCATCTTAGATTTTCATTTTGACCTCACCATCAGCTTTAGCGCCCTTAAAAACCATGAAAACGATACCCATGACGAAAAATTTGAAAATTTTCGCAGCCGCCATATTGGATTTTCATTTGGTCCAAATTAACACTTTCTCTCTCTCTCTCTCTTGCCAGCCTGTTACTTGTTCATACAATGTTCGTGGTTGATCTCTTTGGTGTTTGGAACTTTTACTAACAATATCCACGTTCCAAATTCAAATCACTTTTAATCCCTAGGGATTAAAAAGCTATTTTAGTCCCTGTTTACGAGGACTAAACTAGCTATTTTCGAATAGATGTGATAAAAAGATATTTTTTCCTCAGGGCATGGCGATGGAGCTACGGTCGAAGATACGCGCGAGCGAGGGAGCTCCACAGACGCAGGCACATGACGCCGTATTAGTCTATTACTGTAAATATCTTTGGAAAATGACGCGACAAGCAGACACGAGAACTGCTTTTTTGTGAAGAGGACTTTGGCAGGCAGCACGGGGTGGGAGCAATAACGATAGTTTGTTAATTAAGAACGCAAGGAGTCGTGATGCGACGAGAACTTTTGATGAGCTATCCACACTCTAAATGTCGTAATTGGCTTAGAGGTTGTGGATTGTTTACATCTTAATACAGATCAACTTAAATCTTTTTACGTAAAGATATAAACAGTCTGATTTCTGATATTTCTAAGTGACTATATCATTTGTAATATTTATTCTAAGGTATTCTTATTAAACATCGAAAATAGTAGGGCTTCCTATGTATTCTACAATCTATTATACTATGTGGCTGTATTTTCTGTCTTCAGAATAATTGATAAAAAATTTAATGTCTACGAAATGTAGACCAATTTTGTCAGCGTTATGAAAAAAAATCTATAAATAATTCACTGCCTAACACACTTAAGAAGTTTTATACTCTACTTAAGTTTTTTTAACATTAATAAGTACTATGAACAAATCTAGCAATTAGTGTGACAATCTCTTTGAAGAGTCAGTTGGTACAATAAACTTTTATAGGTCTGTCTTTCCATGAGTCTGTGTACATTTAGCTTTAAACAAATATTCTGCAATTATTATCAATGTAATATTGTTATTCTTAGCTTCGAGCAGTGACTATTTGTGATAGTGCTGCCTTCTTGTGGGAGATTAGCAGGATGGATATATGCTAACATATAAGTATGGGAATGATGTGCCCTCTGTGGGATATAATCATTAAAGTTTGTTGTAGATGTTATGACGTAAAAGTATGCCTGTAGTACACTCGCTATTTATCTAGTAGACATTAATGAAAGTGATATTAAACTGTTGCCATTGTGATGATAATGTGTATTGGTTGTAATAATAAAATTATTGGAAAGCTATTTATTGCCTTTTATTATGAACTGATTCAATAGTATTCAATTACAATTCTTCTTTCAAATACATGCACATTGAAGACTAAACATTTTATATTAACACTTTTGCGGACACTGAACGAAACACAATAGAAGTTTTATTATTATGACGTCAACGTTTACTGTCTGCGAAAGTGTTACCCATACATGACAACTATTCTAAGATAGCTAGACAACGATTATATTCAGATGAGATCGGATGAGATTAAATACACTGTTTTTGTTTTAAGTAGTAAAAGAGTATTTAAATATTTAAAATATTGTCAATATCCTTATCATCACACCAGGAAAACAATAAATCATTTGGGGATGTCTGTATGCTGTCCGAACACAGAGCGACTAAATTGTCTGAAGGTGATGACATATCTGTGTGCTCAGTTTCATGTGGCTCTTCAGTGAATTGAGCCCATTTTGAATTTTTATTTATCACGGGAGGAATAAACTTCTTAATATTATGTTTAATTTTATTCATGGGTTCTTGTTCTGGTTTCAAGTTTTCAAGTTGAAAGCTTGGTTCTGGTGGGTTTGATTGTGTGTTGACCAGATTAATCATAGTATTGCACACAATGACGGGTGTAGCAATATAGTTTTCATGAATTTGTCCATGTTTAACAGTTGAACACTTAGGATTTCTTTTGAAGTCATCAGTATTTTGCTTTCTTCGCTTTTTGGGTATCTCTAAAACAACTTCTGCACCTTCTAAGCTCATATTTTCATTGGTATTTTCTTCTACAGTTTTTGTTTCTTCTAAATAGTTTGACCATTTACTATCTTTTACAGGTTTGTAGTTATCCTGTACAGGCTCTGCTACAATTTCCTTATTTTTGGTGCTGTCACTATCTTGATCTGTGTTGTTCTTCATTCCATCTAATTCCCCTCTCATGCCATTTAGTTTTTGAACATGAAATCTACATTCCTTTGCTGTGCCTAACCCATAATATCTCTTGACTGATTGCTTTTCACCACAAAGCTTACACTCCCATTTATTTGATTTGTTTGTTTGGTGGACCTAAGATAATGTAAATAAATAGAAAATTACAAAATAGAAAACAGATGTAAAATAGTATGTTTATTTATTTAACTTTCACATACCTGAAAGACGGAACATTTGTAGCATCTTAAAACTTGAAATATCTGCGGCATCGTAATGTAGTTTTAGGTACTTTATTTCATAAAGTTTGTATTCAACATTTACATATTACACTTTGTTTTCGACTCGGTTTCAACGTTGTCGTGTTTCAATTTCAATTCGTTGGCCGTCGACACTTTGACAAGTTTGACAGAAGAGATTATTCATCGACTTTTGACGAAATGTTGCCTCATGTATTAATTTAATTTCATTCGGCTCCACACACTTGGCGCGTGCCGCAAACTACATACCTAGAATTAGCCGAAGTTCGCACGGACGTAAAAATATCGCGGCGAGATTTTATCGCACACTATATTTTCAACGCTCTGCTTAGCAGCGAGAGTTGAAAATCCAACAGTGTGTTTTTTCGACGCGCTGGGATGCACTCTGTTGAATTCTCAACGCTCGGCTTAACTATGAGAGTTGAAAATCCAGTGCGCGATCAAATCACGCCGCGATATTTTTACGTTCGTGCGAACGTGGGTTTAGATTGTCAAATCCAAGACCTTGACAGAGGCGTTTTTTCTTTCTTTCTTTCTTTCTTTATTCATACCAGGCGGGTCTCAAAGTACAGGTACGGTGCGAAGCATGTGTGTGAAACCGACGTAATTATTTATGGTCGAAAGTTGTACCTGTGCATGCATCTTTGAATCTCTGTAGTCTGTGGTCATATAATTTCTGTGGTCTGTCAAATTCACTAAAGCCGTATTTTTTCGAAATTATGTTTCTAGCAACGTGAAAAGTTTTGTACTCGCAATAGGTAGTAACTATAATCAAGATATTCTTGAAAGGACATTGACCGGTTTTGGACCAAATGCTGCCCAGACATGGGAGTACTTCCGAATAGTTCCTTGCATCAATTTATACATGAAAAAAATAAAAAATTGGCCCCTGGGTTAAAAAGTTTTTTTAATGTTTTTCTGGTAGTTTTATTTGATTGAAATCTATAAGATAGCGTTAATGAGTTTGAACTCGTTGGTTTTATCTTGAAAAGCGCTATAGACTCAGATGGCATCCAGGGTCTAATGATGGAGCTGGAAGGTGGTCATAAGAACTCCTCAACCAACCAAGATAGCACGATCGTGTTTGGACTCATTGGCTTTGTCTTGACAAGTAGATACAACCTTGCCCAAGGTTGTATCCAGGGTCTGATGATGGAGTCGGAAGGTAGTCAGCTATAGGAACTCTTCAACCAAACAAGACACCACCATCGTGTTTGGACTCATTGAATATATATATTGAAAAGTGCTTTACACGAGGTGGTGTCTAGAGTTTGATGATAGAGCTGGAAGGTGGCCATTGGAACTCTTCAACCAAACAAAATAGCCCCATCGTTTTTGGATTCGTTGGCTTTGTCTTGAGAAGTAGTATAACCAAAGGTTGTATTCAGGGTCTGATGATAAAGCCGGAAGGTGGTCACGGGCACCAGGGCCGCGCCGACCCTCGGTAGCGCCTGTGTGCGAAACCTATGAAGCGCCTCTTTTTTGACGTCCTGTTTCGCCGCGTATTTTTTTTTGTTTCAAATTTTATCTTGGAGATTTGCGCTTACTCATCGATACTCAACTATGATGAATGTTATGTTATTAATACTCATAATCTAAGCCAAAGCCTCATGATTTGTGTAAAAAAAACAGTAATTGGCGCCGATATTTAATTACGTCTTAGGGTCGCCTCCGGCGCCCCTAGTACCTGACGGGCACTCTTCAATTAAACAAGTCAGCCCTGTTGTTTCGGCCAATTAGATTTATCTTGGCAGTTGTGCCGTCGTTATGTGTCTAATTTGGTTTTTAGGGTGGGCTAGGCACCAAGACGTTGTTAAGCGCCCTGTTCTGCAGGGCCGTAGCTAAAAGGTAGGGCAGCTACTGTTGTTACAGGTAGGGTGAAAGTAAAAATGTTGATCTGTTCTGGCCAATTGATTTTTGGCTATCTTGACTGATATTTGTATTGTGTGAGTCAGATAATACTTAATTGTCGGGGGTGAGACACAGATAAAAATAAAAAAGTAATTTATTCTGACATACATCATTATTTCTCCAATCATGTCCAAACATACTTACTCAATATAAAGTCTTTCCTTAAAACAACTGAATTCGAATAAGATTCAGAATAAGGAATTATTTTATTGTGATTGTGAGATGCCGTGGTTAATTCGGAATTGTTTAGATGTCATAACTTGATATTTAGAATAGTTGTTTTTTTTGTAAGGTAGGGCATGTCATTGTCCCACAATGCCCCCCCTTCGCTACGGCCCTGCTGTTCTGTTTCTCGATACAATTATTATCGATGACGACGATGACAGTTAAACGTTTAAGGATAATAAGATGTATGAATAATGGGTCCGATGTAGACTCTTAGCGTCGCTGTACCGTGGTTGCGATTCGGTGATCTCTTTAGGGAAACCGAAGGTTCTGTCTTTGCGATTATAGACGAAGTTATAATGACGAACAGCTACCGAAAATATATTTTGAAGGACGGCACGATTGACGTCTACCAGACATGCCACTGTCCGGGGAAATAAATCAGACACATTATTCCTGGATGTTCTCGTCCGGCTAACGGCGACTTATTGCAAAGGTACACCCTTGTAGCCAGGATTATCCACCAGCAACTTGCTCTGAAATACAGTCTTGTGGAATCGGAACCACACTATAGGTATGTGCCCAACCCAGTTCTTGAAAATGGCAATATCACGTTGTATTGGGATCGATCTATCACTGACCTATTTTCATTCTTCGTTCAAGACTTGTTCGCGATTTGGAAAAAAACGTGGCGAGTCTTTCATTCGATGCCCTAGTGCAGTGAAAAGATCATCCCAGGTGTTGTCTTTTAAATGTTCCGACACACTCGTGACATAGTGGTGATAGATCGATTAGAGCATCGCAAAATGATTATTGACATAGCGGTCCCGCATGATGAGAATCTCGTGAAACCCGAATAACATAAGCAGATTAAGTATCTTGACCTGGCTCGCGACGTAGTCGACATGTGGGATGTGGATGCAGCAGTCATTGTGCCGATAGTCGTTACAGTGTTGGTTGAGGCTCTTGGCTAATAAGCTATTGGGCTTATTAACCAAGAGCCTCGACCAACACTTGAGGAGGCTATCGTTAGGCAGCCGAATCAAGGGCTTGATCCAGAAATCGGTACTTCTGTATACGGCGCTTATCTTATGGAGGTTTCTCTCTCAGGAGCTCTGACCACGAGTAGCTTGGACTCTGTTCCCGAAACCGGTGGGCAACATTTATATTTTTTTATGTTTTTTGACAATGTTTTTTACAAAACTATTTAAAAATGTAAATGATATGCATATAAATGAAATAAAGGAAATTATAATGTTTTATACAACATAATTACTGTCATTTAATAATAAAATGCGCCAGGTTGTCATTATTCATCAATAAAAATACTCAACAAAAAATAGTTTTTGTCAAAACTCCTCAGATAGATTTTGAAGAGCTTTCGTTTACAAACTAGTATAAACCCAAGGAACATAATGCACTGTGTGTCCATTCTGGGCAGCACTTGGTCCAACTCCCATATATGGATGATCAATGTCCTTTGTGAGTGTTGATAGCAGAAGAAAATGAATAAACTTGAAATCAACCTATAAAGATGGAAAGGTACCTATTTCTGCAGTTTTTGTATTGTTTGTTAAAACTAATTCTTAATACAAAAAGTTCCGAGAGATGTATCTACTCAAGTAGGTTGGTACAGCGTATATTTAATATACATGCAGCATGCATGTTGCAGAGATATTGTAAAATCAGTTGCACGAAACTTTATCAGTGACGTTATAATTCCACTGGACCCACGCAGTGATTTAACTATTTAAGTGATATTGCATAGCAGTAATATTTTGACAATTTCACTATATGGGCAAGCCCGTTAAATTGTGAGACGGTCAATGATTGGTCCGTTTCATGTCATGCCTTACTTATATCATAAAATGAATTATCTTCTACACGCTATTATGCAGATCTTTAAAAGCGGATGAAGAAGAGTTGACCAATCAAAACGCACGAAGACCCCACTACAAACTTGACTCGTAATATGCTTAGGGTTATTATAAAATCACTCAGCGTTCCCGTGAAATTACAATAACACTACAAAAAACAACAAACATTACAAAAAGTCCGTTAGATTGTAAGAAATGGAGTCGAATAAATATATAACCGTACTCCAAAGCCCCCTACAATTGTAAATCAAATAAAATTTAGGGATAGAGTTTAATTATTTGTGTGTAAAGATGAATGAATGATCTTTCCAACAAAGGAACTGAATGTAAATGAATAGATTATTTGCATAGAATGTAACAACTCACCAGTATACAAAGGTGAGTTGTTCCAAAAAGTTGGCTCGTGGCTAAATAATAACAGCCGCACGCACGGGTCGATCTTGAAGGCTAAGCGATGCTTGCCGAGGTCGGTCCGTGGATGGGTGAACATCCATTACATACCGAAACCAGTGCCGGATTTATATTTTTTATGAGTGTAGGCCACTTTATTTCCGCCGCCCCATGTATGTACCTTTCTAAAATAATTATTTTCCATTTGTAGTAAGGAAGGCACTAAAGTTAAATAAATGAATGAATTAGTCATTAAGAAAGAGCGTAAAAAAGAAAAAAAAGAAAACAAGAATTTTAAAAAAATACGGGACTTTTTAAAGGCTTGTGCAGACCAGCACGATATCGCGGGCGCGACAGGCAGCGCTACCAGTGTCGCGCTCGCGATATCGCGCTGGTCTGCACAAGCCTTAATAGCAAAATCATCTACAATATGATCTTTGCTTCTATGTAGAGAAGAGCTAAAGCGCGACGACTCGAGTGTAGCGTGTACGATCGATGCTTGTACCACAGAGTACAGATGCCAGCACATCAGGCTACTACAATCTGCCCAATTTATTTAATAGATTTTCAACTTTATCTCTGAAGTTTAAGGTTCAAAGTTGATTGGGAAAATCTGACAGTTTCGGGTAGCTTGATGTGCTGGCGTCTGTACATTGAATGGCTTGTACTTTGCCAGCGCGGGCGGCGGGAGCAGGCGACTCGGTGAGTGCGGCGGGTAGCGGAGGTGGTTACGTTGAACCACTGCCACAGATCTGTGCCACTGCCGCCCGCCGCTCTCATCCATCACTCACGCAGTAATATAGATAAAATAGGTACAATAACAGTAGGTACCTAAGATTGATAAATTTCGATAGGAATGAGTTTTTATTGGAATATAACGTATTGGTATAAAAAACCATAAGAAAACCAGTGAACTTGTTTGACTTTTATCCTCTGAAATCGAGTGAGCGTCCTCTTAAATCTGCCGCCCCTAGGACGCTGCCGCCCCTAGGCCGCGGCCTATACGGCTTATTGACAAATCCAGGACTGACCGAAACCCCTCCGTGCCTCAGAAAGCACGATAAGCGATTGGTCCTGGCTGTCATTCATAGATCTTTGACAGATTGTTAGGGTAGGTAGTCGACTGACTACTCTTTTCTTAAAATCTGTGGTTGACTGTTATACAAAATTTCTAAAAAAAATACTAAACTTCCGAAAAAAATACTAAGTTTCCGAAAAGTCAATACGTTGTGCTACAAATGTTAGTGACAGAAACGAATCGCTGCAAAATCGACTCCACGTGGTCTTGTCTGCCCTATCCCTAGACTTTAATTTAAGCCCGCGTAGGCGCGGAGGGGCGAGGCGGCCCGCGAGCTGAGGAGCAGGTGGTTTTATAACGCCGCCGGAGCCTCGCAGCGCGAGCCGTGATAGAAACCATGCCTGCTGCATATTGCATGCTCGCTTGCATGCTGCTTGCATGATGTATGCTTGTTTGCATGTTTGAAAAATACTAAGTCAGCAAATTCTGTATTGATTTTTCGGAATTTTCTGTATTTTATTCGGTCGTTTCTTTATTTGTATTCGCATATAAGTTGTCGGAAAATTAGTATTTATAGCAGTGAATTACATATTTAAATTTTTTTCCGGGGCGTTTATTACTACTGTTTTCTATAATTTACTACTACCTACCACAACCAGTCTTACTAAAGCGTATCGTATTACCTAGCAACTGAGTTGTGGAGGTCAGATAGTCAGACGCATGCAGCAGTTGCATCGGGTTATACTGAAATCCGACCCCAACATAGTTGGGAAAAGCCCTAGGTAGATTGATCGATCGCTTTAGGTCAAAGTCGAAGTCAAAGTCAAATCATTTATTTCAAATAGGCCCATGTATGGCACTTTTGAACGTCAAAAATTACAAAATAATAAAATTGATTCTAGTCGCCCCTTCCAAAAGGTAGTTTTCGTATGGAGAAGAATGGGCAAGAAACTCCACCGTTACTCTTTTAAAATGTTTTACAATATTGTTTGTATATGTACGTACATATGTTAAATAATTATTATATGTGAAGACGATGCACCTATAATAAAATTACTATACCACAATAGGTAAAAACAATTAAAAATGAAGCAACGAGAGATAATTTAATTTGTGATAGATACATGGTTCTCACATATTTACAAACATTGTAAAAGTAGATGATTTTCCTAAAATTTTACAATTAATAAGTCAGTGTGTAAGGAAGTAATCACAGAATGTAAAATCAATGTCATAAAACACAAAGTAATAAATTTTACAATTACATTAGCAACCAGTTTGATTTTGTCTTGATTCTAAATTGTCCTATGGAGCAGGACCAGCATGTTTCCAAGCACTCTTATCTTGGATATAATCCTCTAATTTGTAATATGCTTGTTTACAAAGTGTACTTTTTATATGAGTTTTAAATTTTCTTTCATTTAATTGCAATATGTCACAAGGTATTTTGTTGTAACATTTAACACAGTACCCCATAAAAGATGTATGTACTTTAGATAACCTGAAAAATGGTTGATCTAGTTTATCTTTATTTCTAGTATTAAAATTATGTCTATCACTTATTTTATTAAAGAGATGTGGATTTTTCCTTACATACATAATATTTTCATAAATGAATTGGCAAGGTACCGTCATAATATTAATCCTTTTAAAAAGTTCCCTGAGAGATTCGCGACGACATAGGTTATAAATGGCTCTGACAGCCCTCTTTTGTAAAATAAAGACGGATTCAATGTCAGCAGCCCGACCCCACAGTAAAATGCCATATGACATAATGCTGTGAAAGTAGCTAAAATATACCAAACGCGCGGTTTCTACATCTGTTAACTGTCTTATCTTTCTAATAGCATAAGCGGCCGAGCTTAGCCGCCCCGCAAGAGATGTTATATGAGGTCCCCATTGTAATTTCTCGTCCAGCGTGATTCCTAGGAAAACTGTTTGATTAATAAATTCCAGTTTTTCTCCATTCAATATGATGTCACATTCGCTACTTTTAACATTCGGTAATTTAAATCTAATGCACTTGGTTTTTTTCTCATTTAGTACCAAATTATTTACCGTAAACCAATCTTGGACCTGAAGAATAGAGTTATTCACGTCGTCAAGATTTTGTGACCGTCGATCTATTTTAAAGATCAATGATGTGTCATCTGCAAATAACACCATCTTCGGTTGATTTTGAAGTAATTGGGGTAAATCGTTAATGTAAACTAAAAAGAGGAATGGACCCAATATCGAACCTTGAGGAACACCCATTGCCATTTCAGACCCCAATGAGTTTACGCCGTTCACTTGAACTTTAATCTTTCTATCTTTCAGGTATGATCTCAGTAAATCAAGAGCTGTATTCCTAATCCCATAGTGTTCTAGTTTTCAACCATCAACTTTTCAAACACTTTACTGAGAACTGGCAGAATTGACACGGGCCTATAATTGTTGGGTTCCTTACTATCACCGGACTTGAACAAAGGAACTACTTTACTGAGTTTTATGAGATCCGGAAAGACTCCTTGGTCTACACTGGTGTTAAATATGAAAGCTAAATAGGGCGCAATGGTTTCGATGATAGATTTACAGACTTTTACAGACATTCCCCATAGATCTTCTGTTGATTTAATTTTAAGATCTTTAAAAGCTTTTATAACAGCCTGGGGGTTTGTATGCTGAAACCTAAACTCTAAAGGGCATGCTTTTACATTATTTCTAAGTAAGGCGGCAGAAAGCGCGGGTGATGAATTTAAGTTTTCGGTAGTTTTAAGGGGAACATTAGCAAAAAAGTTTTCAAATTCCTGAGCTATTTCTACATCTGAGTTGATGGGGCCACGTGCAGTCTCTAAATTTAATTCAGTATTACGCTGTTTTTTCCTACCTGTTTCATTATTTATTATTTGCCATGGTCATGTTATCAACTACAGTACGGCCGACCAATCATGGCCTACCACCAGCTCATAAAACAATATTATTTTAAGATTACTTCAGTGTGGGAAAGAGATGAAGCTCTACAGGACGTATAGCTCCATCTCTTTCTCCCACTGAAGTAATATTAAAATAATAAGTACTGCTTATGATCTGGTGGTCGGCCCCCTGAACATAGACTCCCAAAACTTTCGCATATGTTCTCTCACTCACACTCGCTTCATGTCACCATTTGGTTCCTAAAATGTTATTGCGGAGCCTTCTGCGCGAAGTTTGGACCGGTCATGATTCATCGGCCCGAAGAATTGCCAAACTTAAGTGGCAATAGGCAGGGCACATTGCTCGCAGAACGGATGGCCGATGGGGTCGAAAGGTTCTGGAGTGGCGACCACGTACCGGAAGACGTAGCGTTGGAAGGCCTCCAACAAGATGGACCGATGACCTTGTGAAGGCCGCAGGAATCCGCTGGATGCGGCAAGCACAGAATCGGTCGAAGTGGCGGTGCTTGGGGGAGGCCTATGTCCAGCAGTGGACGTCTTTCGGCTGAAATGATGATGATGATGATGATTCATCGGACGTATTGTGGGTAGCTTACCTACATGAGGTCATTCCGTTTGGTCCTGGCCATGGGGGCTCTCGGGCCTCGACTGAGGGGGCTCCTAAGCACATGCATGGAGAGGGGCCAGTTCCCACTTCGTTGGAAGACGGGGAAACTGGTCCTCATCAAGAAGCCGCCCGCGCCCAGCGGACTCTCCGTCCGCTTATCGGCCCATTGTGCTGCTCGACGAGGTGGGCAAGCTCTTTGAAAGAGTCATTGCAGACCGCCTCGTCGGGCAGCTGGTGCGAGTGGGGCCGGATCTGGCGGAGAGCCAGTTCGGTTTCCGCAGGGGGCGCTCTACGGTGGACGCCATCATGCGCGTGCGGGCCCTCACGACGGGGGATGCTGTGGCCCGGGGTGGGGTCGTCTTGGCGGTGTCTCTAGACATCGCCAATGCCTTCAACACCCTGCCCTGGAGTTGCATCAGGGAGGCACTCCGGTATCACCGGATGCCGACCTACCTCTGTCGTGTGGTCGAGGCCTATCTGACGGACAGGGCCGTCATCTACCCCGGTCACCAAGGAGAGTGGAACCGACAAGAGATGTCGTGCGGTGTCTCACAAGGTTCGGTCCTGGGGCCGCATCTGTGGGACATCGGATACGACTGGGTGCTGCGCGCCGACCTCCCTAGCGGCGTCAGCGTCGTTTGTTACGCTGACGACACGCTTGTCCTGGCGCAGGGGGGGTCGTACCAGGCGGCGGCCGATTTAGCGACACGCAGGGTTGCGACAATCGTCGATAGGATCCGGCAGCTGGGACTCGAGGTGGCCCTGCACAAGTCTGAGGCCATGGGTTTTCATGGTCCTCGGAATGCGCCACCGTCGGGTTCCCAGGTAATGGCGGGAGGGGTTCACATCGGTGTCGAGTCGACGATGAAGTATCTGGGACTCGTCCTCGACAGCCGGTGGAACTTCGTAGAACATTTCCGACGTTTGGCTCCCAGACTCGAGCGGGCCGGGGCTGCATTGAAGCGGCTCCTGCCCAATCTAGGGGATCAAAACGCCTCCTGCCGGAGGCTTTATGCGGGGATCGTGCGGTCCATGGCCCTTTACGGGGCACCGGTGTGGGCGCGTTCATTGAGGCTGCGGCCAGCCCGCCGGTTGAACGCGTCCCAGAGGGTCATGGCCATCCGGCTGGCCCGAGGATACCGCACGGTCTCCTGCGAGGCGGCGAGCCTCCTTGCCGGATTACCGCCATGGGATCTGGAGGCAAAGGTCCTCGCGCACGTCTGGGAGTGTCGCGAGGAGGCGAAACGCCGGGGCATAACTCCGATGCCGCAAGAAATTGCGGCACAGCGGACAGAGCTCCGGCGGGATCTCATGGCGTCATGGAGGGTGCGATTGTCGCAACCCCGCGCTGGGCACGCCACAATCGCGGCGATAAGACCCGTTTTTGAGGAGTGGCTGGAGAGACGCCACGGCGTTCTCACCTTCCGCCTGACGCAGGTCCTCACCGGACACGGCTGCTTCGGGAGGTTCCTGTTCAGGATAAGGCGGGAGGAAACACCCGGGTGTCACCATTGTGTGGATCGGCCTGAGGACACGGTGGAGCATACGGTGGAGGTCTGCCCTGCTTGGGCGGAGCAACGCCGTGTTCTCGTAGAGGTGATCGGCGGCGGTGATCTCTCGCGTCCGGCCCTGGTTCAGGCCATGGCACGGAGCGAGAGGAAATGGCAGGCCGTCACCTCCTTCTGCGAAGCGGTAATGCTCGCGAAGGAGGAGGCGGAACGCGTGAGGGAGAGGCAAACTTCGCGCCCTCACGCCCCTAACCGCCGCAGGAGGAGACGCCCGGGGCGGGAATCGCGAGCCGATTTCCGGCCACCGTAGGCGCGGGCTTGCGGACGGTGAGCAATGGGTAGCTTGCCGTCCGATAAGGACCAAGCCCGGGTCGACGGCGCGTTGTTTTCCACGTGCGCCTCAAAGAGATGTCAGCAGAATTGACGGGGTCCGCTAGGGCCAATGCCTGCCGGGGGTTCGAAGAAAACCGATAGGGAAATCGTGGCCCCCGGCGACAGGGCAACCGAAGGAACACGGGTGGGTTTTAGTCAGTAAGAGTCTGACACGCCCTCCCGCTCCGCCCAGAGCGGGAGAAGTTATTTGATAATTTCCCACCCACAAAAACAAAAAAAAAAGGTCATTCCGTTTGTGTTCATTTATATTTAAATATTTCTTTGATTTGGTAGATATGTAATGGAAGTAGTAAGTACCCACTTACCTTTCCTACAGTAGGTATACGCCACAGATCTTTTTACGCGACTGCAGCGAAGCCAAAAAAAGCAGGTTATGTATTTGATCTGTATGTAGGTAAATATGTATATATATGTGTCCGTCTCTATCCCTCGTAACTACAAAACGGCTAAACCGATTTCGATGAAGGATATGTCGTTACATTTGTCTTTATGCACGAGTGTCACTGAGTATATTAAAATTATAAAAATCAAAAAGACGGGTTTTGGCGCCAAAACGTATGTTTAAAAAATTAAAAATTCTTCCAATCCTATCGAGTGAGGTCTCAAAATAAGGTGGGTTAAAAGGTGATTCCAAAAATATGTACAAGTTATTTGTTGAAATGTAATTTGAAATGAGAAATGATAAAATAAAACAATCCCGAACTTTTGAAGTTAGTAGGTAGTAGTTAGTGGCTGTTTTTTTCTCTTTTCAGTTATGTATTTTTGCAGTCGAGTTTTTTCTTTTTTAATTTATATACTTTTATGTCTGTGAAAGTGTGAAGTAAAGGGCTTGCTACACGGCAGCCAACCGCGTCCCAACAGAGGTGACCTTGGTGGTTTATAACGGTGCAGTTGGTGGTTTACGACCATATTTCAAACAGCTCTGCCTGTCACCAACCAAGGTCACCTCTGTTGGGGACGCAGATGGCTGCCGTGTAGCAAGTCCTTTAGTGGAGCTAAAGGACTTGCTACAGGGCCTGTGGCGTATGTATTAACAATTTCTTTACTAAAACGAACACTCGCTCTAAACTCGAGTCGTTTTGCGACAAAAACTAGGTGACCCCACAGCGTGCACTTCGAGTTTTGCAATAGCAATAAGCAACGTCACGGTCAAGTGCAAAATACTTACCTACAGCAACAACAACAGCAAATAGTGGCAATTAATGTTTGTTCATCGGTCCTCAGACGTACCACACCAGTACGTACAGGGGTCTACCACCAGCTCATAAAGCAGTATTATTTTTATATTACTTCAGTGTGGGAAAGAGATGAAGCTCTACAGGACGTATAGCTCCATCTCTTTCTCCCACTGAAGTAATATTAAAATAATACTGCTTTTGAGCTGGTGGTAGGCCCCCAATACATGTAAAGTGGTCATTACTAGATTTAATATGAGGATAGGTATAAAACCAAACTTTGTTTCATAATACGTATATTTCTGAGCCACATTCATCACAGTTTTTGCGTATTGTAAGTTAAACTAATATTTACAAGTTTGACACATTTAGTGAATAGGTAAATTACTTATATATTACGATTAATATTAATTAAAAAATAATCATTGACAATGAAAACATAAATCAACAAAATAAGTAGGTAGCTACCTACCTACCTAAGTCAGTAAAATACTGTAGAAATCAACAAAAATTGCAACCCTGATGCAGGATTACAATTTTCATTTTACAAATACCTACCTAGCTAGACGGTACCTACTACGTAAATAATTATGAATAGTTAAAAAAGGATAATAATAAAGCTTCCGAAAAAAAAAATAACTTCCGAAAATCTGTGGTTGACTGTAATACTAAATTTCCAAGAAAAATACTAAACTTCCGAAAAGTCAATATGTTGTGCTACAAAAGTTAGTGACAGAAACAAATCGCTGCAAAACCGACTCCACGTAGTCGTGTCTGCCCTACCCCTAGAGTGTAATTTAAGCCCGCGTAGGCGCGGAGGGGCGAGGCGGCCCGCGAGCTTAGGAGCTGCGGTGGTGAGCGTTACAACCATCTGCGACGATAAGATCGCGTGGGACTGCCGGAGCCTCGCAGCGTCGGAGCCTGACAGAAACCATGCCTGCTGCATATTGCATGCTCGCTTACATGCTGCATGCATGGTGTATAAGTTATGTCAGCAAATTCTGTATTGATTTTTCGGAATTTTCAGTATTTTATTCGGTCGTTTCTTTATTTTTATTCGCAAATAAGTTGTCGGAAAATTAGTATTTATAGCAGTCAATTTCATATTTTGAGTATACACATTTTTAAATTTTAAAAACCCGCTAAAAATAATACGTTCACATCTTACAATAAAAACAGTATAGTTTTAGGTATTTTTAACACGATGACGTGATGTAAAACAGGCAATAAAAACATGGTTCATATATTAATTAGTATATTGCAGATCAATTACACTATTCCCTTACATTTGCTAGTAACGTAGGCATGTCAGGAGATTCTAACTTTTTATTTTACTTTCAGTCTCACATTTCATTCCTATATAATTATAGCCGTTATTTTAAAAAAATGAGCCGTCGCGGGACTCCTGGCAGATGTGAAACATCGAAATGATTATGTACAGGTAATATGCATAAAAGGATAGTTTACGACAGGAAATAAAAATGGCGACTATTGACGTGGCGACGTACGCGTCGCCACGCCACAGTCTGACCCGCTGCCACAGATCTGTGCCGCCACTATAAATGTTTCACATCAAAAATCAAAATAGACGAATCAGGGACAGAATTTGTTACATTTGGGTACCTAAACGTAGGCTTAGCCGTAGATGATACAAGGGAAATAAGCAGGATAGTAGTTTAATGTCACTGACTTTGTATTTAATTGATCGACAATATTCAGTAGATAATAATACCGACGACCCCCACGTATACTATCGAAATTACAAAAAAGCCATTTTCGTTTTATTGCACTAAATAGCAAGTAGAGATAAAGATGTATGATTTTATATAAAAATTATGTACTAATTTTTATACCCTCAATTGTTTTTAAATTTAACAAAATCGAAATTGGCATATTCGGTAAAAAAGTAACCAGCAGTAACCAAGTTAACTATCGAATGTGTAATATTGGAAAAAGTAGGTAGTAGACAGTATAAAACAGTCAAATTTTCCACTTTAGATACATCGGTAATATAAAATTTTCGAATTTCATGTTCGACAAAAATCTAAATCTTAACTTAGAATCGCTCTCCTGTAAAGTAGAGGTTTTGCAGTTTCGATACTTTACGTGGTGGCCGTCGTCAATACACCAGAGAGAATCTAAATTAGTTCTATATAATATTATATCGTTTGGTATTGGGAAAGTAGAAGTTGTGAAAGCTTCATAGGGCAAGTAACATAACATCACGCCTTGTTTCCCCGAAGAGATGGGCAGAGGGTGACCCTGTAGCAGGTACACCCACATTTCGCCAGTTATGTTTTAAGTCCCATGTAATAGGGGGCGAGCCTATTGCTATCAACCGGGCACAAATCCAGACTCCGAGCTGCTACTGAGAAATTCCAGATAGAAAAACCCAATAACACTGCCCGACCCGGGAATCGAACCGTTGACCTCATGCTCAGCTTAATTGTGATGGGAAGAAGACGTGAGTTTTATGTATGTATTCTTAATTCCATGATTTTTTTATTGATATGATTTTTTAATGGAATGAAGACTAACTAACTAGTAGGAACATAATAAAGATTTTAAAAATTATTTCTCTTTAACCTAACTTCGCTATTATAAAGATTTCACAAAAATGATTAGTTTAAGTATTTTTAAAATGGAGTAGACACTGATTTTATTAAGTATAATAAGTTTATAATAAGTATTTACATGATCTGGGAAATTGTTGGCACATCAACTTTATGTACTTATATATAAATAACTACTGGCACATATTTACAACATTTGGCACAAAGAACTTATTTGGAGACGCCTACGTCCACCATTGGACTGCGATAGGCCTTAGTAGAGGATTGATTGATTGGCACAAAAACTGAGCAAATTTTTAAATAGGCCGTGTCTCGTTTAAAAAATAACTTATCCTACATTGTGAATAATAGGTAATGACCACCAAAATAAACTTTGAACTCACAAACAGCACGGAAAACTAAACGATCACGTAATAGGTAGGGGAAGGGAAGGCAGTTGTAGAAAAAATACTATTCGTTTTATTCAACATTTTCGATAGGTAGTTAAACTCTCATTAAACTGATCAAGAACCTTTTCTCTACGTTACTTACTGACTTAAATATCGACGGTAAAAATGAAATAAGCGACATTTTGGTCAAAAATGAGTTATATAAGCCATCGTACGTAAAATTTTCCGCTCTTTCGAATGCGCTTACTCCCATGGCTCTACGATGACTTTTTTTGGCTTTTATGCCACTTTATGCCAGTAAAAATACGTCAGTTTTTCAAAAATTTAAAACACTGAACGGCTCTCCTGAACATTTCAGTTTTTGTCGCTTATACCCTATTTCCTTTGAACCGTCGATATGTAAATTCATAATTAAGATATTATTTAGATGAGTTAAAAAAACTGAAATTGGTCCCTTTTACCTTCATAAACGAGGAAAAACAGACCACACAGAACTTTCATAAAACAAGATGTCAGAACATTTTGTTCATAGAGAAACACTACTTCATCATCATCTTCGTCACAACCACCGCAAGGACAATGTACCTACCCGTAAACTACAATTTAGACATTGTTCCTATCCCCCACTTGATTCTTTAAACAAGTTTTCATCGTCGGATAAACGTGGCATTTTTCTTTTTTAAATCTCTTTAGGACTCTTCTTGCTGGTTTTTCCTTTCTTAGAAGTTTTGATCCTCTGATGTCATCTAATGAACAATCTTTTTTTTTCTTTTTAAATCTCTGCCTATTTGTCCGGTCCATTTTTCCTTTTGGCATAACCCACATCAACACTTAAGTTCTGGTTAATGCGTATTGCTATCGTCCACATAGTTTGATATTAGTTCAATCACGAGTCATTTTGCATATAGAGACCGCCAGAACATAATTATCATGAGCTAAAGCAAACTGTACGTCTATTGAAAATCGCCAACCCGATAATCATGGAAAAACAAACTTTTCTTGGTAAAACAGTGCTCATGTGGGCGGCAGTGTTTAGTATGCTGACCAAGAGGATCATAATCAGCTTCTTCACACAAGTCCACACGACTCATTCAGAGATGGTGACGATGGTGTTATTCCTTTCAGAATTATTTAGGTGGACCTTTGTACCCGCAGGGGTCAAGACGGCCCTGCAGGTACGAAGGTCCACACCTTTCTAACCTAACCCACTACTTGATTTGTGATTTGTTGTCATTTACTAGGAAAACAACATGTTAAATATTTGAGCAACATTTTATAGTAAAATGGGGTTTAAATGGTGGTCATTTCTCTACTAGTTTTGGCAAGAAAAAGTATTTTTTTAGTAAGTATAGGTGATCAGTTAAACATACCTAGATGCTATCAAAAAACCAGTATTCTAAAACCGTAAAGGAAATGCACAACATTTCTGGACCTCAAATGCAGTACGATCAGTGCAATATGTCTTTTATCGAAGTTTGGTCAAAACTTGTGACTACAGAGGTTGCTCAAGGCTTTCTTTAGCTCAGATGGCTACGCTATGCTTAAATCACTTCTGTTTCTAATTCTTCTTCTACTTTCGCTTCTTATGCTGCTCCCACATAGTAGACTAGTAGCGTAATTTTTTATAGTCCCCAGGTGATCATTGCTTACGCTTAGTGCCATGTTTGAAGTTAACTCGGAAAATTGATAAACTTATGCTTAGAAACTTTTGCATGTATCGTTTCATGCTTTGTTGCTTGTTTGTATGCGCGATTGCTTGCATGGATTGCGCTAACCCTGGGTTTAATATTAACACCGAGGAAATCTTTGATCTAATTGAAAATGTTGCTTGAGAATCTTGAGATGAGACAAGCTTATTGCTAGTATTATGAATACATGAGCAATTGAGCATACGCATTACACCTAAGTCTTGTATGTATTTTTTAAATATCACTTAGATTAATCATTATATTATGATAAACAGTGATATTGTTGTGAAATTGTTACACTACGGTGCCCAAATTATTTTTAGTTCGTCACCTAAATCTGCATAGATAGGTATATCAAGTAGGTACTGCAATCGCACTGCATTTGAGGTGCTATAGCGATTTCAATTTGTACGATAAATAAGTTTAAATACTGGTTTTTTAAACAGGCGTTTAACAAACCAGTTCATAATAAACGAATCCCGAGTGGGACACGTGTCGTGACTGCGCGCGTCTTTTGTTTTAATGATAAGGAAGTCACGCCAGTTTGAACTACCTAAAATTCGCGCTAGTTTGAACACCTCCAAATTAGTTGATGCTCGGGCCACACAAACGGGAAACGCCGTTAATTATCGAGATGATGGACGTTAACCCGCCGGAATATAGTCTATCGTCGCGATAATCAACGGCGTTTTCCGTTGGTGTGGCCCCGGCATGACACAGTCCGGCAGTTTGGCCAGAGCTTTAATCCTAGGATTGCACGTATACCCACATTGTTATATTATAACTGACGCCGTTTGTCAGTTTGTCTTAATATTAGAGCTATCCTAGAGGAACTTCATGTGTGTCGTGCTTACGTCAGTGCGTCTGTTTGTCGCATCGTGTTCATGACTGTGGCGCGGCGAGCATAGCTCCGGCGCCCGGATGCTGGCGGAGTGGGCTGAGCCTCGCACTCACGACGCACCCGATCTATTATGTCGGCCACCAATTTTTCTTCCTTAGAACGTTTTTCCTCCCAGTCTGCTTGGTTTACCGCTGGTTCTGAAACCAAAAACACTTCAAATGTTATTACGCGATTTGCTATATTTTGCTCCAGTGAGCATATTGGAGGAAACTGTAAAAAGGTCCAGCTTGGACCGTGTTATTTACGTTATAATAAGACTGATTTACAAGTTTCCTCCTTTGTTATCAGTATATTCCACAGTAACATAAGCAATAAGGTATTTACAAGGCAGATGGGAGAGGAAACGCCGGGGAGGGACGCCCTAGGAGACCTTATTGGTGATGTTCTTCAGAAAGATCAGGTGCGTAGTTTCGCAACCGGCGTGCAATGAACGTGAACAAGGTAAAAGGAGTATGTAAGGACCGTAGCAGGTGGCATTCTATAGTTTCTGCCTCCACGAGAAGAAGGCGTGAGTGTATGTATGTATGTATATGTCAATAAGCATTAGCAGAAAGTTACCTTTGTTACGATGGTGTGTCTTTTTTGTTTCTATCGCCTTCGTCGCGTGTTTTACGACAGATATTTGATAGTTAGGTACGCTCGATTTTGGTATCGCTAATTCTGGATCGGGTTCATCCTTCGCTTCTTGTGCAACAAGCTGCTGATTTTCCGTTATAATAATTTCTGCTTGTGTGTTAGTTAATATAGGACTGGTCTCTGATAATAATTCGCTGTGTCTACTTGCTACGTGTCCGATGTACCCTGAAAATTTTGATTAAATGCTGTATAAGTAGATAGTTAGTGGATTTCCTAAATCGGGGATTGTAAAGAAGGTTAGAAGAAACACATGAGAAACGTTTTTACGCTTGGTTCTGTTTACGTATATTGAGATTGGGAGTTGGGATTTCTGTTTTCTATTTTTACCGACACTTTTCACTTCACATCCAGCTTCGCACAAAGGTGATGGACGATACAGTTTTATGACTTCTGTTTCTTTGGCCCTATTTGTACTTCTTTCTAACAGACGGAGGTATACGTCTGATCTGTAACACAGACTAAGCCGCTCCGGCTGAGTTTTTTCTAATACCTAAATTGCGCCTGTCTTTCCCAAGCGGAACAAAGGAATACTTTTTTTTTGTCGGGTTTGTAATCCGCATGGATAATGCTCTGTTCTGGAGTGGGCGGAGCATACGGTGGAGGTCTGCCTGGCTTGGGCAGAGCAACGCCGTGTCCTCGTAGAGGCGATCGGCGGCGGTGATCTCTCGCGTCCGGCCCTGGTTCAGGCCATGGTACGGAGCGAGAGAAAATGGCAGGCCGTCACCTCCTTCTGCGAAGCGGTAATGCTCGCGAAGGAGGAGGCGGAACGCGTGAGGGAGAGGCAAACTTCGCACCCTCACGCCCCTAACCACCGCAGGAGGAGACGCCCGGGGCGCGAATCGCGAGCCGATTTTCGGCCACCGTAGGTGCGGGCTTGCGGACGGTGAGCAATGGGTAGCTCGCCGTCCGATAAGGACCAAGCCCGGGTCGACGGCGCGTTGTGTTCCACGCGCGCCTCAAAGAGATGTCAGCAGAATTGACGGGGTCCGCTAGGGCCAATGCCTGCCGGGAGTTCGACGAAAACCGATAGAGACATCGTGGCCCCCGGCAACAGGGCAACCGAAGGAACACGGGTGGGTTTTAGTCAGTAAGAGTCTGACACGCCCTTCCGCTCCACCCAGAGCGGGAGAAGTTATTTGATAATTTCCCACAGAAAAAAAAAAGGGTTCTGTCTCTCTGACTCTTACTGACTTAAACCACCTCGGTGTTCCCTCGCACACTGGCGTTAGGGAGCTGCGGGTGCGAATGCGACTTCCACTCCCGCGGACTGGTGACAGCCTGCGCGCTGCGGGCCCCGTTTCCGTAGGGGGAGTGAGTTATTTAACTCCCCCGTTACGTCTTAGAGAGGCGCGCGTGGAACACTACGCGCCGTCATGTCGGGTCCTGTGTGATGGGGGGCGACGAATGTCTTTCCCTTTCTGCAGCTTCCTTTTGCGAGATATCTCGAGATATCAGCGACAGAACGTTTCCCACTTCCGAAACGAGGCCACGGCGTGGCTCGTCCCATGCGGCTTATTAGGCTAGCGTATGCTGTGCCATGTCTTCCAGACAATGGACACAGTGATGGCATCGAGTATCCAGCTCCCTGATTATACGTCTGGGAGTGTCGCGAGGAGGCGAAACGCCGGGGCTTAACTCCGATGCCGCAAGAAATTGCGGCACAGCGGACAGAGCTCCGGCGGGATCTCATGGCGTCATGGAGGGTGCGATTGTCGCAACCCCGCGCTGGGCACGCCACAATCGCGGCGATAAGACCCGTCTTTGAGGAGTGGCTGGAGAGACGCCACGGCGTTCTCACCTTCCGCCTGACGCAGGTCCTCACCGGACACGGCTGCTTCGGGAGGTTCCTGTTCAGGATAAGGCGGGAGGAAACACCCGG
This sequence comes from Agrochola lychnidis, assembly GCA_963680765.1. NCBI lineage: Eukaryota > Metazoa > Arthropoda > Insecta > Lepidoptera > Noctuidae > Agrochola > Agrochola lychnidis. The sequence goes on along the minus strand of OY796850.1, from coordinate 16,574,506 downwards.
GTGTCACTATTGTGTGGATCGGCCTGAGGACACGGTGGAGCATACGGTGGAGGTCTGCCCGGCTTGGGCGGAGCAACGCCGTGTTCTCGTAGAGGCGATCGGCGGCGGTGATCTCTCGCGTCCGGCCCTGGTTCAGGCCATGGTACGGAGCGAGAGGAAATGGCAGGCCGTCACCTCCTTCTGCGAAGCGGTAATGCTCGCGAAGGAGGAGGCGGAACGCGTGAGGGAGAGGCAAATTTCGCGCCCTCACGCCCCTAACCGCCGCAGGAGGAGACGCCCGGGGCGGGAATCGCGAGCCGATTTCCGGCCACCGTAGGCGCGGGCTTGCGTACGGAGAGCAATGGGTAGCTCGCCGTCCGATAAGGACCAAGCCCGGGTGGACGGCGCGTTGTGTTCCACGCGCGCCTCAAAGAGATGTCAGCAGAATTGAAGGGGTCCACTAGGGCCAATGCCTGCCGGGGGTTCGAAGAAAACCGATCGGGAAATCGTGGCCCCCGGCAACAGGGCAACCGAAGGAACACGGGTGGGTTTTAGTCAGTAAGAGTCTGAGACGCCCTCCCGCTCCGCCCAGAGCGGGAGAAGTTATTTGATAATTTCCCACACAAAAAAAAAAAAAAAAGCTCCCTGATTATGCGACACGAGTACTTTCCGAAGCAACTGTACCCCGAGAGCATTTCCGTCGCCCGAAACGTCAGGGAGCCGTGCTTCCTGTCGAGCCATGCAGTGCTGCGATTCGACCAATGCGCAATCCGCCTCGTAAGAGATCGTGTGATATCCTGTAATGACTCTGACAGCAATCGCTCTCTGCGGTTTGCGTAGCATTACGATGTGGCGGGCCGTCAGTTCAGCTACCCACACCCCCCGGTGAGGGCAGCTGGTGAAGTCCACACCGGGACTGTATAAAAAGCCATCGACCGTACGGTCCCCACGTATAACCGCCTGCAGGCGGTTTTCGGGCCCCCCAAATTGGGAAGCAACGTTGACAACGCACCCGAATCGCCAATCACCTTGGGCACCAGCCGCTAAAAATGGGTACCGAAGCCCCCTCGGCGGTCGAGCACCAATCCTAGGTACTTTATGGTTGAGCAGAGGCTTACCTAATCTAAGATAAAAATATTTGTGTCTTACAAGTATTACCTACTATTGTTAGACTACAAAGTCTGTTATCGGAATGGAACGTGGAAAAAACTAGGAAAGAAATTAGACAAGAGCCAATTATTTATTTATTTCTAAGTGCCATACTTTGAGATGCTTTCAAGATTCTTACCTTTTCTACTTTTGAAATAGCCAAAACATTGTTCGCATTGGAAAAGCGGCGCGGGAGTGGTCGGTTGCGCTGCGTGCCGCTTGTACTTGTGCCTGTACCAGTGCGTGCGGCTCTGCAGCACTTCCCCACACATCTTACAGATGACGCTGCCGTCATTCTTCAGCAAGTATTCCAACAATTCGTGTTTCCCTCTGGTTCCGTCTTTTCCTTCTTCTTTATTCCCCTCTAATTTAGGAGCCAGTTCAGGCATTTGCTCTGTTAGAAAATGAACTCCAGCATCCTTACGAAGTGCATCATCAAAGGGGCCGCTATTCGTTCTTGTAGTAACATAGTTCGCTATAATCGGATCAGGATTAGAAGAATCCGACATTACTTCTAGTGTTATAATAGGAAATCTGCCGTTGTCACCATCATCATCAAATGTGTAGTGGTATTCTGGAAGTTCTAATGACAAATTAATGAATTTATTAACTACTATTCCGCTAATTAAAGTCATAAAACAGATAGGTATACAATTTAATGGGGCAGGTACTTAGTAGTAATTAAAGACACTTAAATATTTTTATCGTTTTATTCGTAGTGTAGGTAAATGTTTTTCACAATAATTACTCAATACGTGTTGGTAAGATCCTTTCTTTATAATATAACTACTATATTTTTGTTACAATAAAAATAAACTTTTGTCTCGTTCTCATCAATTTATTGTTAAAGCTTTGATGTTTGCAACGATAATTACATACCTACTATAGTAATCTATTAAAATTATCAGTTAGACTGTGGTAGTAATTTTGTTATTAGCTATTGTTAATATAGACTATCGAATATCTAACGTTCTTAAATCACTATATCATTACAATATTGTAAGAGTAGTCGAAAAAAAAAACATATTTTAGTATGGCCCATCTTAAAAACAAAACATGTATTTACTGACGGTTTCTACAATGTACAGAGATAATTTTACCTTGCATCGGTGTAAATAAATGATACTTTTGAACGACTAATTGGTAGGAATCTCTCAAAATATTGAAACAAGAATTTGATAGAATAAGACAAGTAAATGTTAATAATATTGGATGAAAAAATAAATGGTACAGTACTTTATAATGTGAACGATAGTAAACTATTAATACTCGATACCAATAACTTATCAAACAGGAATAATTCCGGACGAAGAATCTAATTGCTAAATTGTTACTTCTCCATCAGTCTGATAATAAAATAAGCTGAGCTGCTGGCATCGAGTAAGAATCAATAGAATATAGAAAAAAATCAACACTTGCATATAATCATTGCACTTGACACGAACCTAAATAGTAAAAACTTTTCTTGCAATATTAGTTAATAATAAACATTTTTAAACTTCTAGACGATTTTTTCATATAACATAAAATGTAAACACATTTAGCATATTATTGCTATTAGAAAGTAGGCGTTAAAATCACCTTTCTGTAGGACCTATCATGGAGGTGAATAATAATATATTTGAAGGTAGGTACAACTAAACTTTTACAAAAGAAAATTCCAACAGAAATAAAGCCAGACAAAGATAATTACAATCATAAGAAAATATTTTTCATAAAATTACCAAGTAACGGTTATTTATGTTTTTTTGTGCAGGTTAAATTTTAGTAATGATATTTAATCGCCGATATTTAAATTTACCAAATACAGTCGAACCTGGATAAGCGAGAGTTCAAGGGACTGCGATCTCTTTTTCGCTTATGAAGGTTTCTCAGTAACTCCAGTTACTAGCTTATAGAGGCTGAGGAGGGTTGGGAAAGGTAGAGAGGAAAAACAATGTTATTTCCACAAAATTTAAGAATGAGTCATGAATAGCAGATGTTAAATTACACCCGACTGTCGCTTATAGAGGTACAGGCAAATAGCAGACTCAGTTATAGAGGTCCACGAGTGAAAAACGACTGTCTCTATAGAAGAAGTTTTGGACGGTTTTAATGACGGGACCTGGCAATTACTCTCATTTATAGAGTTTTCTCGCTTACCCAGTTCTCACTTACCCAGGTTTGACTGTAACCCATTCTAACTTCCATAATACTTTATTCATAAAGTAAAATATGTTTTGCAATGCTTTTTATATTAAAATTACGCTGCCTTGCAGCATGTGTTTAGAAGTGAGAAAGTAAGAATTACAATAACTCAACAATGAACATGATCGCCAACTTAGTTAGCACTAATATCACAAAATAAAATACTACAAAAAAGATAAAAGTAAGGCATAACACTTCACCACTTCAAATAATAAAGACAAAAATATATAATGTCTCCTCCAACTTGAGAAAGCTTATGGACTCAATAAGTAACAAAGCATAAGATAACAGAAAAGGAAGTGGTGAAAAATAAAAAATAAAAGAAAATACAAACAAAAAACCTAATCCTTGTCAAAAAATTTCAACGTTTCGCTACGTTGAGTTAGTTTGTGCGATTGACTGGCGCTGACGTACCTACTTAAATAAAAATCACACTGCAAATTGTTAATACCTTGTCGGCGACTATAATATATATCCTAAATGTTTATGTAATACACAGTTTAACTATATACAAGAACGTCCTCTAACAAAATCTTCTTATTAATGTAAACTTAACATACGTAGATGAAACTATATCCAAGTTGTGCGCTAAAATTTAAAATACAGAAACTCAATTTATAACCGATTAATGCTTTAAGTAGAAATTAAATTAATACTACTCTATTTTAGTATCCAATCAGTAAAACATTAATCGATCTCATAAACGTACCTACTCTTCCAAAACGTGAACTTACAATAACGTAGATTAGGCATAAACCATTCTGAAATCGACCTTAACGATATACATGAACATTAGGCTTTACAATTACCTAACAAATATTATTTCCCTTATCAATGGAAGAACTGCTGATTTTGTTTTAGTTCCTAGTATACCTAGAACTGTTTCGCTATTCACTAAATATAATCTAAAAAGTGAAATAATAAGAGTTGGAAACTTTAGTAATATTAAAAATTATACAAAATGAATAAAAATTGCGCTATGGCACTATTAAGTTAAATGTTAACATATTGATATTTTTCCACTATACTTCTCTTGTTAAAATAGATTCAATCAAATAGGTACTTATCGTACATAACAGTAGGTAGGCTCACTAATAGGTAGACAAATATTTTTAATATAATCTATTTATAAAAGTCTTTAATAAGATAGAAAAGATTTTAATATTATTAAATATATCTATTTTTATTAATGCTTGCGAGTGATATTGATATTGTCGCAATATACTTATGTCGTAGGCGCCTGCCCACCCCGCCTAGGCGCATGCCAGTGCCCGGTCCGCGACGTCCGATCACATACCGGTAATGTTGCAATTTGCGAACATAGACAACATAAAAATAAGTTTTATTTGTAATACAGTCTTTGGTTGGTGTCTTGCGGTATCTCGAATAACTATAAGTATTTTTAGGCACTTTAGGCGACAACTCATTTAGTAATATAGTTTAATAAACTGCGTAAATGGAAGGCACATTTCAGACTTTTGTAGCACCTACAAATGCTATAATTTCAAAAACAAGTTAAATTCAACACGCAGTAACTGGCCTCAAATATTACATTGTATATTATTGTCTAATATTTGCACAACCATTCTTTTAAACAAGATAACATAATGAGCTTTATTTTATGTAACAAACATTCGTTAAATGCATAACAGTATTCCTGGAAATATTGTAATACGTACAATGTAAAAATGTACATGAAAATTTTACTCCAAAAATAGAACGAATACTATAATCGAAACCTCGATATCTTGACGATCTACAAACTAGCCAAAGGAAAAGTTTACATGTTTACGTGGAATCAATAACAATCCAGCGCAAACCCATCACTCAGACTTGCGCAGGGTCAGGCGAGGAGTGCGAGGGCGTGGAGCCGTGCGGCGAGCCGGAGCCCATCGCCTCCAGCTTGATGCCAGGAGGGAGCTGGCCCTCCATTCCCGGTATCAAGAAGAATGCGTTCGGTGGATATACGCAATCTTTTGGCACGTAACAGTCGTGCGTCGTTTTCATGTGGTTCTTCATTTTGTCAGGCCTAGAAAATTCTTTGCAACAAACGGGACACGGAAATACTTTCCTTTGATGACCCTCGTGGTACAGGAAAGCGTGCCTCTGGAATGAATATTTGTTTTTAAAGGTTTTTTGAATGTTCTCTTTAGCGCACTCCGTGCATTGGTACACCCCTTCGTTAACTGACGCGTATCTGAAGAGGTTGAGGCCTCTCACAGACATTTCAGTCAGCTGCTCGGCGGGGTCATTCGATGCCGAGTTAGCTCTTCTCCTTATCCGTCTTCTGACAGCTGGCCTCTGCATTTGACTGCCGGTTTGTAGCGTGTTATTATTTAACGAGTCATTTTGATACTCATTTGAAGTAGAAGCTTGTGTTGCCGGATTAACGCGAATTTTTCCTGATCCATCATTAGTGGGCGACGATCGAGCATATTTCATGTCCTTATTTTCTGAATCAGGGCTACCACGTCCTGGAATATAAGGTAAACAATTATGAGTAAATATCCTTTTAATTTACCAGATAGCCACATTTATGATGAATATTTCAAAACATTTGTATAAAAGGACAACACCATAGCTTTAATTTAAGGTTAGTTGGTGTTATAATTTTAATCAATTCTTGTTTTCCATATAATATTGAATACTTTGGAATTGTCCTTTATATACCTACCTAGGTTGCTCAACTTACTGTAGTGATTATAGGCAGAAATAATTGCAAAATAATGAAAATCGTGTGCTACGAGGTGAATAAAAGAAAAGGATAACAATAAAAGAGACAAAAAAAACCAACTGAAAATATATTAACTTTATTTGTTCAAATTGAATGACGAAATTTTATTACACCATGATTAAAATGAAAAACCACGATTTATGGAATCATTCCATGAACAAGTTTACGATATAATTTGAAATAGCTGCCGTTTAGAAAATTCGATCATTGATTACTAATAATAATTATAGCACCAGTATTAGAATAATTCGTAATGATCCACAATAGTATTTAAGGGGATAAACTTGTTCATGAGATGCATTCAAAATAAAACATTTAAAACTAGAAAAATGTGAAATAATATCAATTTTGGAATATATGTACTAAGTGTATATATATTAACCAAAATTTTAATCATCAGTCCTATAAATTAAAACTCACTAAGCAAATAAATTTCAATAGATAACAGAAATTGTGTTCAATGAAAATTTGATGTTTAATTTAAAACATGAACTTGTAGCAAAGTCAAACTGCTTAAACTATTTTAAAGTAACCATATAAATTAATAAATTAAAAAATAATAACAAAAAAGAATAGATTTCACTATGATATAATAGGACTCAAGTGTTTGCATTTGGAACTATTTCGGCAAGTTCAGTAGTAGGTACATAATTATAAAAATAACACTTCAGTTAACTTAAGCTCTTAAGATCACATAAGGTGGGTTGAAAGTTGAAAAGTAACATTAAACTTATAGCAGTTGTGTGTGTCGTTCGTTACACACGAAAACTTATTTAGAGAAAAATAGTTGCCAATATAGTAATTGTATGTGGACATACAGAAATAATAAGCCGAAAGATACAATCATGTTTGGATAAAATTATCAGGAACATGTAATTAGCCTCATTAATCAATATCTGGATAATATTGCATCAGAAATATCTAAGAGTATGGTATAAATAAAAAATAAAAAAGCAACAATTTGTACTGGACCAACAAATCAATACTTTGATCATTGCAGAGCATCAATTTGAGCAACATAGAAAGCATTAAACGTAATCTAGCTCTAACCACACCATCTACGAAACGTGAGAGTAGCGTCATAGGATAACGTACCTGATCAGTCCTCTCTTCGTGACTAACGTAACATTCTATACAGTGTCCCAATGTCACTCCATCGTTAACAACACTATTTATGTCTATAATATTATAAATAACTTAACTTTTAATCTACTCTTTACTAATAACCCGTGTTGTTACTTTGCTACTATTTAAATATAAAAAAATAATAAAATATTGTTGAAATCGTTAGTGTTCGTCATCGTTGCTGCATAAATCACGGGTGACAGACTATGTATCTAAACGAAATTAAATCGTGTCACCAAGTTTAGTATATAATCAAAGGCAAGACAAGACATTCAATATCAACTATTACAGCGTTTAGCGCCATTGATTACCACATGTGGGCACGGTACAATAGGTACAAGAACGTTTTAACGATAATTATAATAAAGTTTAACAGACAATCAGATAGGCATAAAATCATAGACTTTGTCAATGTCACAATAAATAAAATCAAAGAGGTAAAACTAAAAATAACAATAGCGAATCAAAACAAAATAATAAGTAAGAATCATTAAAAATGTTGGTTGTTTTGCTGTAACTTTTATTATTTTCTTTAAAGTTTCTAAAAATAGTAATTAACACCTTATTGTATACCATTGTATTTTGTTTCATTTAACAAATACTCTATGTCGTGTAACTTTCAATTCTAAATTTATCTAAACATTACTCTTTGCATTTTCTATTGTCTAAGTGCAAATAACAAAAAAATATGGATTTGCTTAACATTTGGCTAAATTCTAGAATTAATAATTATTATAGTTGTCGTGTGAATTTTAATTAGTAAATTTAAATATTTATTTATCTGCAGGTTTTAATACAACTTTTGTGAGAGAAAGTTAACAACTTAACGATTTTGGTAATGTTTGAGGAATTGGCATTAGGTAATTTCAACTACTTAAGCTTACTCTTTTCATGAAATAAATAATGTTAATTTGATTATAAACGAGAACGATAAGTATAATTACGCCGTAGGTGTATTATACAACCCTGTAGTTTAATAATTGTCAATACTTCTCTATATTTTGTAACCACTTGACCAATCCCTCAAAAACCCTTAAGTAGGTACATACTTTTACAGAAGAAACTAATGTTGTTATTCTGAAGTAATTTATATGAGATGAAAATTATGATTAATTTGAACCCAGATACGTTCTATGCCATTAATGTTAAACTATCTTTCAATAATTACTTGTAATAATTATTTTTATAAATATTGCTTTAAGATTTCATAGTAAACGGTAAGTATCTAGATATCCTTATTATTTTGTTTCAACCAGAAATTAAAATTATTAACATTTGAATTGAACTACATAATTGCGAATGTTTCAAGTCCCATTGGATGATAATTTTGTCAACGGATAAATGTAACGACTGACTACAATGTATTTGCATACATGCTTTTTTAAAACAACAATATCAACAAACAATATATAATATGTATATTTTAGGGACAATCCATTTTATGTCACATCACATGTGACATTTTCTTAAGTATAATTTAGCACCAATTATGATATAACATTAACAAATAATAAAATTATTTATTAGTGAGATGATAATTATTATAATAAATATACGGAGTTCAAATTAAAAAAGAACATGAATTTTATCTGAATTTTGACTTACAGCTGAAATATATAATAATAAAACAAAACAATGCTATATTATATAGACGTAACATTACAAAGAAGATGTTCAAGTAGTAATTAGGTACACACAAATGAACGGGTTAAGCTTAGGCACTGGCTAAATTGACTATCATAATGTAAGTGATTTGTTTAATCGTTCAATAATAGCCTCACCATTTTAAGTCTAAATTTCCTCTTTAAGTACCTATCAATGTTCAAGGTAAATTTCGTATAAAGATTTATGAAAGGTAGGTACAATAAATTCGTTTTTATGAATTTTAACAGTCTTAATATTGATTATCAAGACCCGACGCCTCGAAAATTACACGAATTTAATATTCATTTTGTAAATAACATTCACGAGTTGTTCCGATTTCCAAACAAAATGGAAAACATGAGATGATATATTCTTAATTTTAATTACATCTTTTAATTTAACTACTTGGGCCTAAAAGGTTTCTAAACTCCTAAGGAAGCTTCTTAAAGTAGACATTGTAAACTCTGAATAATGAAAATAAATAATACATAACATTTTTGAAATTTCTTAGTAGTCTAGTAGTCGATAAATATTAAACTTATTAATATACAAGTAAAGGCACACTAATAGGCAAGCGTTCCCTGGACCTACGTTTATTATAATTGGAGAATTTGGTTTTTGGGTCGACAACGTAATTACGTAGGTACCTATTAAAGTAGATACTACCCATAGAACTAAACTCTTTTATAATATTATTTAAAACAATTTAAGTTTTGTCGTTATTATTGAAATACGAAAATGTGTCGCTAACATTACATGGAAGACTACTTTTGCCTCTAAATTTAACTAAGTAAATAATTTATAAGTACCATTCCTTACTTTATATTTAAGGCATTTTGTTTTCTACTAAAATAGAATTTACAAATCATCTCATGATTCCAGTTACATATAAACTTCATTCAAAGCACCTTGCTAAGATCACTTTAACAACAACGCCTTGTTGTATCTTTTCAATATATACAATTTAAACGTCAACCTTTAAAATATATAATTTGTTACATTTGTTATAAAGTTGTTTTAGATAGTAACTCAAATATGAATAAGGTAGATGTGTTTGTGATACGATTATAATATCGCGACTGCACCCATTGGCTTTGATTATTAAGTTTACGATGAGCACACTGCACGTTTAACTTAATCCTCAGCACGGCTGCATGGAAGGCATGCCGAACAATAGATGTAATACGCGATCTAATAACCTTTAATAAATATATTATCTACAGTATTTGTTGTATTGTCTTTGACAAATAGATATTTCACACGCGTAAATAATTTAATAATTTAACAAAGTAATATAATCCTATAATATTTTAATATTAGGAATTTAAAACTTTTATTAAAATATCTAAATGATTTTGGGGCTCTGTTGATTATTCAGGAACTGAATGTTTAATCATAATTTGTAGGCATACTACAATGATCGCCCTTGATACTGTTTCACGACCTATTCTATAGAGTTTATTGTATTTAACTATTGTATAATTTAAGCGATTTAAATAAGTAGATATTTGAATAGTATAATAACATTTACAACCAAATATTTCAACATTGATAAACTATTTTAAATTAATCTTAACAAATTCTAGAAAATAAAATCATAGCCTGTGTTGAGTTTTACTTCGAAGAAGTCAAATCGTCATCTACAACTAAGATCACTATTAAGGCAAGTTAAATGAAAATGCATTTTTCCGCTACTACTTATGCAATGGCATTTCGTTCAAGTCTTTTTATAAAGAGTTCGTTTAGCAGTTTAGCCTCTCGTGATACTTATCTGAACAGATACCGACATGCCAACATGTCACCTAGCACTACCTACACTCGATTTACAAAAAGACTATGCCATTGCTATAATTCATAAATATATTAACTAAACTTAAACTAACTAATTCAGTTCAATGAGAATTGCATTTAATATTCAGCACATAAAAAAAATTACACTACTTTTGAATTTACGATCACCATGAGTAGTTATTTTGTACCCTGAAAATGTTGTAACTAATAAAATTAAGTAACAAGTTAAGTGCAAAATAACAAGTAAATCATAGAAAATTTTATAAATCTCTTTGAAGTCAGCACTCTGAGAAACAAATGGAACAATATACATAAATATATAAATATTAACAACAAACGACTGGCGTCGTCTAATATCAACAAACTTATTGACATATGCATGAAACTTAGAGCTCGAACACTTACTCAATACGCAATCTACGCTTTATAAACTATTGAAAATCCAAATTTTAAGTTAAATAATGTATAACATGAATAAATTCTACTCTGGCTAATCAGATCTTAATACATCTGCGACAAAGAGTACCTACTGAGTGTTGCCGACAATCTTAAACTTCTGAATACATTAAGACTCCTGCTTCGCCATTTGCTCGTTGGCATTCGGTTGATTTTTGTGAATGATCTTTAAGTGAGCGATCATGTTATCTTTTCGAGTGAACTCTTTGAAACAAATGGGACATGGGAAAACTTTTACATCTTTCTTGTGAGAAGTGACGTAGTGCCTACAGAAATTACTTATATGCGTGTAGACTCTCGCGCATATTTTACATCTGAATACATTTTCTCCTTCCTTGATGCAATAATCTCTCACCGACTCGTTTGTCTCCTCGTGATAGTTACCCACACTACCCATATTGGCCTTCCTTATAGGCGAGGGAAATATACGATGTTCCCAATTGGTCTGCGCTAAATCGGATACCTCGTTATTAGCCAAGTTGAGGTTATTTTGCTCTAATTCAGCCGCGAACAGCTGTGTGGCGAGAGCTGGCATCAGAACCGGGTCTGGGGGGAATTTATCAAACGTATTCAGCGCGGGATTCAAACTCGATAGCCCGGAAAGCTGATTGAACAAGTTTCGAGCTCTAATTTTGGACATTTGGGGTAGCAATTTTTTACTATTCTTTGGCTTTAAGTTACGACCTAGTCTGTTTTTATCTTCTGTGTCTTTAATAGGACCATCTTGCGAATTAGAGTTCTCGCGGCTTCTGTCAGGATTGTATTTATATTCGATTGGTTCATTGTAACCGTCGTTAAGCTCAGCGGCTGGTTCTTGTTTAATAGATCCATTTTCTATAGAAAGTACAGGCCCGTTTGTTGAAAAGTTTTGTTGTATTTCTTCTTTTGGCGGTTTATCAGGATCTGAAAAGTTTGTTTCAGGTCTCAATTTATACGAAATTGATGAAATCAACAAATATTCATTTCACTCGACATCGTCATTGGAAATATTTTAGTGAGACGTAAAAATATTTACTTAGGACTTATTATTTAAAAACAGTCATAGAAACTACGAACCTATGTATTTAAAAAGTTTATTGTGAGTGGCAAGCCACCAGAATATTTCCAATTGCTTTATTACCAAGGAAAGCTATTGGGAATAAGCCTTGTTTGTGTTCCCTTTTCTTATTCGTAATAATAAAATATTTTTATTTTAAAGAAGTTTATAAAGAAAGAAATTATCAATCAAACCATTAAGTACCACACCGAGTTTGCCCCTGGCCATTCCTCTAATAGCTCTCCCCAAAAGCAGAAAAGCAAGCAATAGTTAAAATTGTCGATTTATAGAAGAAAAATAAGCATCTGTTACTCGTATACGTCAAAAAATTTCATAGATAATCACTTACCCCTTTTCAATAAAGTTTAAATATTATTAAATATAAAGTAGGCATTCGTAATACACTTCACTTTTCACTTATCGTATCCTAACATCAAAGCTTATATCCCATTAGCTTTTCCCTTTTTAATTAAAATTTTACTGTTCTAAACAATGTTAGATGTTTGGAAAGGAAGATTAATACAGGTATTTACAAATAGTAAGCGAGTATAAACAACAATATCTTCATTTATTTACTTATGGCGCGACTTTTTATTTTTTTACAGTTGATCATTCTATACATCAATACAACAGGTAAAAGGCATATTGGAGATTATCAACAATATTTCATAAAATGAGAATATTATGTTATTAACAAGTGAATAGTTTCTACCGACGTAGCTGTAATATTATAAGTCATATGGGGATAGACACGTACCTGCCGACTCGGAGTCTTTGCCAGTCATCGGGGCTTCAGTCGATTGAGCGTCATCACCTTCGTCGATGAGTAGGGCCTCGCCAGCCTCCTCGCCCCCTGACGTTGCTCCATCCTCAGCGTTGAAGCTATCCATAGACATCTTCACTTCCAGCATTTCTGGCGAGCCTCTTATTAGTTGGTCCACAGGTCTGTTCGATGATCCATGAGAGGCAGGCTCAGGAATAAACTCTCCGGGGGGACTAGCCGCTGTGTTTAGAGCGTCACTTGAACTTCCACTTAGTTTTCTCGGCCGACCTCGTTTTCTTTTCGGTTGCATCAGTGCGTTACCCAATAAAGGCATTAATAAATTGGGAGGCGCCCCTCCGCTGGGCATCCCGGATGCAGGCCGTTTCTGATGCATATATGGATGTATTCTGTGAAGCTGAGGGGGAGGTGTGTGTGCATTCGTCTGCTGCTGTATTAACGAATTAGTTAAGGCTGGAATATCACACTTCTCCTCGTTTACTTCTGTAAGTCCTTTTATTCTCAAGCTCTCAGCTACTTTTAAGAAAGCTGTCAATCGTTCCTGGTCCACACTTACTTCCCCTCTGTACATGAAGTCTAATAAACTCTTCATGTCCGAATACGGAACGTCCTTCAATATAACAATGGGATGCTTTTCTTGGTGATTGACGAAGAGAGCTTGAAAGTAAGGGCTACAAGCCGACAAGACTATCTTATGTGCTTTCAGCAACTGGCCTTCGACAGCGAGCGTGACATCTGTGAACGTCTCCGCATGTAGTAGTTGATCAAACACAGATAACATATTAGATTGGTGGTTGTTCCACCGCAAGCAAAACCTCTGCGTAGCCATTTTCGCTTTTGTATATTCTTCTTTGGAAGATATGATTTTTGCCAGTCGAGGCTTAAAATCTAATTTTACCAACAACTATTCACTCATGTATACATAAGTATTCTCTCTTGTTCCATGAACAATACAACAAAACGTCAACAATAGATAATGTTTACTTTTTAAAAGCCATTTTCAATTTGTATGTTTCATAGTGCTTAGTGCAGTTTGTGTGCCGGGCGCAGGGGGATCTGTAATGGGATAACACTCAGTTTTAGAATTATAATAATGACACTTAGATCATCTTTTGAATACAGAATTATCTAGGCAAACTCACATATTAACTTCTTTATAAGCAAAACAGAAAGTCGAGGATCGCCTTGATTTCTCTGATCTCGTGTCTATTAGAAATAATTAGGTACAATGCTTATGTGATTACTGATTACAGTATTTCTTAGCTTCTATCACGCTATTATCCTCCTAGGTTATTAACGCAATATGCATCTACCTACTTGCCCGTCTACATAAGATCAGGTTGATACTAACTAACCTAAATAAGTGCATCTTTTTACTAACTAAGTAGGTACGATGCTCATTTATTTTCATTATTTTAATAATTGCACTCATTCAATGCAAGCATTAAATTATAACCTCTGTGGTCTGTAGCTATGGTAGGTATGCACTGTACATAAATATTTATGTTGAACTAAATACAACATTTTCTTACTACATAACAACATGATGTTAGCTATGTATAATTTTTAAATCTTTGACAGTTGTGTTGAATCACAATGGTAGCTTAGAGGTCGTGGCCGTTGACAGAACATATATTGTATCTAAAAACAATATGCAAATCTAACATATTCAAACGTTTAATAAAAGTCGAATGGTAAATTGTGTTGTTCACTTCCTGAGGGTGGGAAAAACCATAATAAGGACCTAGTAGTCTCTTCAAGTCGTCGATGCTTTTTATTAAAGAAGGTAACAAACACACCATTGCATTATTAATTAAAAGTTGTTTTAAGATATTGAAAAAGGCTTCCTGAAGCGCGTTATTTAGTACCGTACTGTATTATAGCATTATTTAATCATTCTAAAGTGGTAAAATATCGTTATTAAATTATATTTTGTTGTCATAGCTATACCAGATACCACATTCATATTATTTTACTGGGTTGTGAACGAGACCAATAGCTACACAATTCAATCAAGGTTAAAAAAATCGAGGGCGTCTATAGTCTAGCGGCGTGGGGACGTGGGGAGCCTGTGCATCGCGTCGGCGAGCGCACTGCAGTAGGAAACTGAATTGTAAGCTACCACTGCAGCCATGACAAACACCAAATAATCATCATGTTCGTAACAAATCATGTTTTGTACAACGCCAATCATAAATATTTGCCTTTAAAAATAATTCATATTGGCATGCACTCTAATCAGAATCCAATTGGAACGATCTCGAATTTATTTAAAAGCTACAAAAACACGAACATTTGCTCCACATCCATAGGTGCTGACCACAAACGTTATCGCGGTATAAACGGGCGCTCGAATTATTACTACGCACCCAGTCGAGCGCGTTACATTACGTCATCACAATGGCATTATTACCTCCGATATCCACATTAATTCAACCGATACGTCGAGATAAGCACCGTTTGAGAATAATTATATCACTGCACTAACATAAGGGAACGTACCACACGTATCTGCACCACAATCAACTCGACCCTTTTATGGGAATGAGGATCAGCCCTTCCGCCATAGTCCGAGTCCGCGTTTACGTCGCACCCCGCTCACCCGACGACTGACGGCCGCAGCCCGCAACCCCGCGCGACGAACACCGACTCGCTCCGCGACTCGAATATCTCTCACAAAAAATACGCCGTCATCATCGAAATGGCGGCAGCGGATATATTCAGCGCAGGGTGCACAGTAAAATATTGATTTATTGAAATTTATTGATTTCCCCTTTGGCGAGGAACATCATCCCCGTCAGGATGCTACGTTATTGGAGCGTTTACGATAGTGGTTATGGCTTTAGTTGAGTGTACGCTCATTATTTCCTAGCATTAATCAGTATCATGATGTATCTTGAAACTAAACCTTCGAGCTGTAGACGAAAATAGGGGCGACGCCGACACCCCGGTAGCTCAATGCAGCAAAACAAGACCGATTTGTTCATTTCATTCATTAGGCAAGTTAAACTTAGCAATAATAATAATTATAAAGTTTATACAATCTTCTCGGTACGTATTTCAATCTTTATTATTGTGAGAGGAACTAAATAATGCAGCAAATATACTTCGGAACATACAGGAATTTACAGCGTAAAATCATTAGTCCTGAAACTACTAAATTCTAGCTTGCATTGTAAAATCAAGGGCAATTTAATACTTTTCTACTTAGGAAATTGTACTAAGATCGATTTGGTTATATGAGTCATCATTATCACCTACCTTTGCATAGATACATTCAAGGGATGAGTTTTCCACGTGAAAAACATCAATCCATTGGTGTTGTCGCCATGTCAGCAGTGTTCTCTGTCTCTGTCCCGCACGGGCGGGGTTGGATGGACGCCCTCTAAGCGGCGAGCGCCGCCGATGATGACCGAGAGCCGCCACTTTTCGCAACCGAACCAACCCGAGTCCGCACGGAAAATAGATCGCAGGGCGCACTTGTATTTTTTTTAAGTTTCAAATTCACTTGAACAAACACCAATGTTTTTGGATTTATTTCCAATATGTCCAGAAAATATATCTGTTTGATTATATTGAGCAACCAACCACTTTAATTATTTTTCATAGTTTTTGAACAAAAATAGGAAGAATTTCAGGACACGAAAAAAAATCCGCGCGCGATGGTACTCGGAAGTATTTTTAATAAAAATGGCCTGCCGCCTCGGCGGGAGGAGTGGCAATGGGCAATGAGGTCGGTACCCTCTCTCTGGCACCCGCGCGCGCCCCTCCCTGCCGCTACACTCCGGCACAGGGTTAGAAAGTTTCAAAAGTGAATCGTGGAAAACACGAACACCGATTCCTGAGTGCAATATATTACCAGCTAGCAAAGGTTTACAGGAACGAAGGAATAATCGTCAAGCTCTGCATTATTTTCAAGTAAAAGAAACGGTTGGATGTAGGGTTAACTAGTAAATTATAATGTAATCCTAAAACGTTTCCTGTAAAAAAGTGCCTTTCAGTGGTATGTACCATTAAAAGGAATCAGAAAAGATAAAGCCTCTCCTGTTTCCTAGTTATTGCAATATTAACGTTATCGATGACACCCCCTTGATGTGGACAGATGCGACACTATGAGTTAATACGCCCAGAACTGTTGCATATCATTACTGTCATTTCAAATTACCTAATATCCTATTTCCGTGACTGGCATATCAACTGACCTAAATCAGGATAGCCAAAAACTAATGTATTATTTATTCCACATCTCGTAGTTCCATCGCTTCCACCGTAGCGCGGAACATTTTGATTCTATGATTTTTGGCGCGAACCCAGAAACTTTAGTATAAAAATACGAACGCAAATGGTTTCCTGTGCACCCTTACCAGTGATATATTTTTGTTATATTTGTCAGAGCATATAATTAATATCATTTGTGTTGCAAATATACTACTGATTCCTTTTTTTTTTAAATCATTTCCTTTAATTTATAATTACCTATATTAATTCCATGTTAATTTTATGACATTACAATCTTACACATAATTGAATGTATTTAAAAATGTAAATTACCTACAAACAATTATACCTACTTACCTTATTTATTCTAATTGACATTGCGGCTGATTTATTTTATGTTTTTTTTTCTGTTATATATGATAAACCAAAAAAATCTGTTAATAAAAGTACCTACGTACCTAATAATCATCTAACAAAGTATCTATGATGTTAGTTTCAATACTTTATATAATACAAATCAGTGACGTCGGTTCGTGTGTATTTATAAAGTCCTTTCCGCTACAGCTTAGGGTGCGTAGGTACAATACTTACATATATATTCAATCCAATATTTAAGAAAACAATGTAATGTACTTTTTCCCAAGTTGGTTTTCATCAGATAAGACCTTCTATCATATGAATTGCTCTTAGCAATTTAACCACAGACTACGGGTTTCAGGTTTGATCTAGAGAGAAAACCGATTGTGTGAAAATGCTCGCTTTGCGTTTGCAACGCCTTATGTCTAGTATGTATGAACTATAAAATAAGGCTGGCGTGGAACAAGTTGTACTCCCAGGTCCAGTCTGTCAGAGTTTTATCTCAGCGCCTGTTGTGCATCCTGAGTATTTTATATTACAAATGTTTTGTTTTTTAATCTTTATTTATTAACGAGGGTTTGATCACATAGTGAACATGCCACCCTCATAGGAACCCTTTGTTACATGCAAAGCTTAACATCTACGCTTAATCCCTAAATTGACTAATTTATATAATATTCTAGTGGCTTTGGATGCTTGAAAAGCTAAAATAATATTACATTCTCCTACTTGACCAATATTCATATTAAATTGGTCTCTAATCAAATATCTTTCCGCTTCGTTCCGGACACACTCCACCATAATATGAAAAACGTCTTCGACCACATTGCATTCCGTGCAGTTTGGAGATTTTCATCCATGTCAGCCGCCATCCGAACTACCTAGACGTCCAACTATGTAAAAGTAACGATCTAATTCTGGAAACAGTTGTTGACAACTTCAATGTAATTTGGGTTTATTTGACCAACCATATCTCTCTATTATGTCTGTTCACTGTAGCGTTCTCACATTGGTTTACAGGCAGGCTCACGTTCAGCAATGGATGTTTACGAACTGATATAATTACTCAGTTCAATGACATTTCTGTTTTATGATAATGTCTAAGCAATGTCGTTCGTTTACGCAGAAAAAGCAGATTTTCGCGGATTCTTTCTAAACTGTCTATATTATTATCTGAAAAATAGTTCTTTGAAAACACATACTTGATTCATGTTCTGAATAATATCAATGGATTCAGTTGTTCTAAGAGATAAAAAATCGACATCCGTAAAAAAAGGATTATGGGGGTAGGTACCTACCAACGTTAAAGTCAAATCATTTATTTCAATAGGCCCATAAACGGCACGTTTGAACGTCAAAATTTACAAAAAAATATACCTAATTGATTTTAGTCACCCCTTCCAAAAGGTAGTTTTCGTATGGAGAAAGAAGAATAGGCAAGAAACTCGACTTCGAAACAATAAAAAAATACCTGCGTTATGTTTTTACGAAAATATTCAATTTAATTCCTGCACACATTATGTTATCATAAACATCCACAAGAATATTCCTTGAATCATATCGACGTATTATAATTATAACAACATTTGAATTCTCACGTGAAAATCATCACTGAATTAGCGCACCTGCCGCTGTAAACTTGGTCGTATCGATTGGACGGAGCGAGAGCTATAATTCAGCAGTGACCTGACCTAGGTCATCGTGCCCGTGTTAGCTGAAGTCCTTACAGCCAGCTGACCCAGTTTTCAGGCGGCGCGGCTGATGCATAAAAGCTTGCCAACACACTTTCCCTCTAATAACAAACACGCCCTGGAATAAAGGTGGCACGTTTTGCCAGTCAAGCGTTCTCGGGGAAGTCACAAATATTCGTTATGTATTCACAACTACACTGGTTTTTCATGAATAACGTAAGCTTTTATGTACATTATGTAAATGGATTGTTAATTTATGTATCGCAATGAAGTTGTTTTGATTTTTCGCGATATTTTGCTTGATAAATCGTCACATTTTTTTCAATCCTCTAAGGCTAAGATGCGCTTGAATGACCGCAATAAGCTGAGGTTAACTTTGGAAAGTAAAGAATTTAGATTGACGTTTTTGACAACGCAATTAAATAGTAATATGTACTTATATTTTAGGCTACGGTACTTAATCACAGTTTTGTGTCCCTTTAAGTTCATCCACAACCTATTTTTCCTTTTATGTTATTGTTTTTGAAGCGAGTTTACTCCGAGACTTACCATTTGCGTAAGAAGCCTTTGGGCTGCGAAAGACTGATCACTTAAAATATGAATAGGTACATGATGCTGTAAAATCTTAGCATGAAACTTTTCGTATGATGAAACTTAATTATTGCATGTTTACCGCCACTATTCGAACACCACCGATAACGGTATAATAATATGTTCTATTTCAAAATAAGTAATAGTCTCTTTCCTAACTTTGGGCCTTCGAGTGTCCAATGAATAAGCAGATTTTGCTGTAACGGCCCACGAAGAACGGTCGACGTTAACTGTTAAAACTACGAGAGTGGTAAAAGCAGCGAACAAAAAGAAATCCTTCGGCTTTCTAACAGAGACGTGTGTGCACATCGTGGACACCGACAATCTCATTGACTATGGGATGGGATATCGTCTTTCATGAGCTATTCAAATGCATAGAAGCAAACATGACAACTATCTATTTCTAGGTAGTAGGTTCCTAACCTAAATTTCCCCAGGATTTATTGATACTTGTCTGCATTTCTGCGGAATCGAAGGCTTCGCTTACTTTTAGTTTATTTTCAGGAAATTATTTTCTAAATAATTATTGAGATTCATTGAATAACAAAATAATATGCTATGCTAATGTTTTCAAAATTCATCCGTATCAGCAATTCTTGTCAAATTTTCAAAGTAGATTAAAAGCTTGAAAGAAGAAAATCTCATCATCGTAGACTATGGTGTTGGTTTTCAGTAAATCTTATCTCAAAATAAGTTGCATGAGAAATAAAAAGGTATTATACACAAAGTATACTTACAGAAATCAAAATCATTTCTAATTTATCAAAAACATAACGAACTTTACAACAAATAATACTTAGTGCTTCCCAAAATGCTCAATTTATGAGCTTTCTACCAAACTGCATCGTTGAGATCTTCAAGCTGTTTTAATTTTGGACCTGTGTCGTCGTATCGTCCAAACCGATGCGTTTTGGTTTCCCAATATGATCGTGCATTAGTAAGTAGGTGTAGGTAGAAGGGCCCGTCCTGCTAGAATCGGTGCGTCTAACGGTCGGGTTTCGGTTCAATGACTCGATTCGGACGCTCAATTTTCGCCGTGTACTGTTAGATATCTCACGGCAGCAACACTTCAGCGACCAGACGAATCTGTCCCGAGGCGGTGATGTGGATGTAGCGTGTTGCCCTTGCATGTTTAGTTTAAACAATTTTCTTCAAACACAATATGTTGGAAGTTCTTAATATAGGATCAAGATTTAGTTCCGAATTTGGAAACTTTTCATAAAATGCCACAAGTGAATAGGTACAGTGAGAGGTTTAGTCAATTTTCGAGAAAGCTTTTCCGAATTCCAAAAGCTCCACCAGAAGAAAGAGGCCGTGACTCATGTGTCTTGAATTTTATGGATAATTTAATTGTGTAACTTGCTTGTGTGCTTATGCTTACATACATTTCACGTACTTATATATTATAATAAGTACTTACAAAGAGATTATAACGTTTGTTATGTACAATTTCCCCTTTTTTGTCATTATCGTTTTTTTAAACCCCACTTGTTCACGTTGGGCACAAACAATAGGTACCTACATAATTCAATGTGTTTATTTTCCTGTAGTGAAATAATTAAAGTCATTCTTAAAATAGAACTAGGTACTTTATTTTAAATAGGTAGGTACGCGAATTCCCTAGGGCATCCAAACAAATTCTTTAATGGAATAACATGGTTGTTACTCATAAGTTGAAATCGATGAATTCCTGCCATATGTGTCAACGGCATGAAGTATGGGGAGCGGCTGATTCCTGCCGACCAACTCCCATTTCCGAGAAGGGCTAGCTTGACCTTCTTATTTCTCATACAACTTATTTTAACTCGAACTTTGTAGGTAAATCTTCTTCGTCATGTCAACGGTTCATAATATTGCAAATGAAAATATTAGTGTACATTAAGTTAAGCCATCATTTTACTTTAGTAATTATACCGGTATTTGGATAATTTACGAACCGCGAAACAATAAGTCATAATTATTGTAATGATTGTATTAATTGTGTAAACGATTTCCTGTTTTAATGAGTACTTAATTCTAATTTACTAGAGAACATTAAAGTGACACTTGCTAGTAAGCCTTAATTTTGCTCAATGACCGAATAATGGATACTTGTCGAATATATTGCCCAATTTTATCGATTGTAAACAGCGTGAATTCCGACATTATCATGATAAGCCTCATGTCTTCTCACAGTTTATCGGGCCGCAGTCGCACAATCAGGGACACCTGTCGGTGCGCAGTGTGACGGTCCGGGTACAATCTGTTATTCTGTACTTAGGCGCATTTCTTATTCGATTCGATTTTTTTTTACGCTTTTCCACTCATAGTTGCAACGAGTGTGAGCAAGACGACATCTCAGTTAAGTCGAATGATCTATTCGAGTGTTTCAGAATAGGCAGGCGGTGCAAAGCATCAACAGCAGCCGTTAGCTAGCGATGTCCCGTTACTACGCGGCTCATCACTAATTCCATCTCACGAAAGCTCAAATTTTGGCGGTGAATCAATTAACCCTAAATGATATCCGGTACACGCAGCCGCCTTTTCCACGTTTCTTTTTTAATGTTTCAGTAAAGGGGTTACTTAATTATTCGTTTTATCTTAGTGCTATATTTCAAATAACACGAAGGTGTATGGGCTAGTTAATTCAAAAGAAAATAATGCAGTACATAATAAGTTAATGGGTAGGTGGACTAATTCTGAAAACCCTTATCAACGGTGGTTATAAAACTTATCCAATTTTCTGAGTTAAGAAAAACTTAACGAAATCGCAAAAGGTGTATTCAATTTAGACATACAAAACTTATGATGATCATAATATGATGATCAATAAATTAATCATTGATCACGCTAGCTACGTATAAGTTTTATTTAAGTGGTACATTATACTTAACCTAAAAATACGAAAAGTAAGTACTCGTGTTATGGTATGCTGGCAGTAAAAAACGAGGTAAAAATACATGATTTAACAAGTGTACTAAAAAAAATGAACTTCATGTATAGGTATATAGGAGGATAACGTGGAGTGGTAATCGGGCGCGTTGAGGTTGGGCGCGCAGCGAGCGTGTCGCGCTGCGCAGTGGTGTGAACGCGGAGGCGCGCGCGCGCCCGAGTGGTTGAGATTGCGTAAGCGCACGGGGCCGATTTCTAGCGCGGCTCCCACGCGGCAAGGTCAGCGCTTCGGAGGATTGCTCCCACTTGCCGCCGCCATCAATGTAAAAATATTACCGAGCCAACATATCAATATTGAACATTATGCAAAGGTAGTTGATTACGACCGCGACCGGTGCTCCTTGGTTTATTATGAGACCAATAGGACTTTTTCTATGTGTATTGCAGGTATAGTGATGTAGCCAGTTAATTGCAAATCACATCAGAACTACTATTAGTATTAACTTTTTTTACCTTCATCGCTAAATTTTCAATTTGGATACCCACCGAAATAATTTCGAAACAAAATAATGAAAAATCCACCATTCAACGAATGAAAACCCTTCACGATCATGTGACTTATTGAGATCATTGCTTGTATATAGGTAGGTAGGTAACACTTATTTTGATTTATTTAATCGTCATCTTGAAGTTTACTTATTCTACGTTGCCTGTCATTAGCTGAAGGTATACCAATCTTGTACATTAACTTATATTAGGTTTATGTACTAGCTTCTGCCCGCAACTTCATCGGCGTGAAATTTCTTTTTCTGTCGTCCCACCGTGTGGCATCGCATCGCCATCTTAGTCTACAGTTATTCTACGTTGCCTGTCATTAGCTGAAGGTACTTATACCATTCATATTAAGTATATATGTAAAGAAAAAGTATTTTCTTATTGTAGTTTGTATAGTAGCACTAAAGAGTTTATGACAGTGACAGTACGGATGTCAATGTAGAAAAAGTAAGAGATGTCAAGAGATGTCAAGATAGCATGTAAAAACCTAATCATCTTTTAGTTGTTAAATATTTTATTATTTGAATATTATAATAGGGTGTAATAAAAGACATTAAATGTCGTTTCTTCGATTTTAGCAACACATTTGGTTTTTATTATTACGCCTATCAAACCATTAAGAAATATCTTATATATATACTAACTTCTGTCCGCGCCTTCATCCACGTGAAATTTCTTGTTCCCTCGTCTCACCGTGTCGCATCGCATCGCCCGCCCGCGCTATCACTTCGTTTACGCTTAGCATTCTTTTTTCTTTTCGCTCGTCTCCAAAGGGTCATAGCGTAATGTTAAATAGTCTATAACAATTTTTCATCTCCGACTGGCAGTTCTAGATATTAATTAACACGTTCAAACAAAAAAAAAACTCTTCAGCTTTATTATTAGTAAAGATAGATTTATCGGTCGATTTATCAGCCCGAAAGTCAGACAACCAGTCTTACCAAGGATATCGTGTTACCCAGTTACTGTGTTGTGGAGGTCAGATAGGCAGTCGCTCCATGTAAAATACTGGTATTCAGCTGCATCCGGTTAGACTGGAAGCCGACCCCAACATAGTTGGGAAAAGGCTAGGCAGATTGATTGAGATAGATTTATCGGTACCTGCTATAAAAAACATTAACAGTATAATTACAGGCATATAGGTAAGTATCTAATAAACGACACGAACACGATTAGTTAATTACGTTTGGAAACTGTAAGTTCCTACTCGTATATCTCACAAAACTTGTGGTAGAAGTGAACACTATCCATATTCCAACCATTGCTTTTCACAATGTTTCATGATGTTGTAAAACCAGACAACAACATTCATTTCTCTAAGATTTTATATGACTTTCGCGCACATATGAATTTTCTTAGTGTCTTTAAAAGCTCTATAAGCATAAGAAACCTTAATTTCTCTTGTAAATACCCGAGTAGGTACAGCTAGAGGTGAAGTGTAATTTGATTTTAGTATGTAACGATTTTATCGTCATTTTACGATTCGGCGTTTCGATCAAAGGGCTGCTAAATCGTAGCTGCAAGAAGCGAGTGATGCACAAATGATTTAAGCTGTACTCGTTGCTGTTGGCGTGTAGGTACGAACATGTAAATAGAGATAGATAATCTCTGCCACCACCGTGGCAACGTGAGACCTTGAGAGGCGACGACGCCTACCTACCTCATTTGTTACGAGACTACTACCCATGTAGCGCAAAGTTTGCGCATCATTTGTAAAGACTCGTTAATCAAAGAAACAGATATCTACTTGCTGTGAACATTTGTGTTTGCAAAGCATGTACCTGTCTATGTACCTACTGACGTTGTTCTTCATATAAATAAAATGAGTAAAAACAATTTCCTCAAAAAAAAAGATCAATCACGTGTAGGAACTAGGATTAAAAAAAAAATATATTGACTTAACTCATATTTCGAGTTCTATAAGCTCAAAAATAAAAATTTTGGGCGGCCGATACCCACTATGGATTCTTTTTGGGTGAATACCAACATGCTCAGATTGCAAGATGTCCTAGAGATGCATAGGGTAAGATTGATTTCATATAGTAGCACTTATTAGATCTATCTACTTCCGAAAACCTTTCAAAATTATCTTCAAAAGTGCTCTAATTTTTAGTGAGCAATGTTTAAAAAAAGAACTTTTTTGAATAATTAAACGCAAAGGTAGATTGCTACGTTAATATTAATACAGAACAATGTAAGATTGATGTTATCTTTATAATTAGGTACTTTTATTTTGATTGTTCTCATCTTAAACTTTAACTCAGAAAATTAAATTCAAAGCTAACGCTCTGGCGAATTGAACCGGGACTGCGTAGCGGTATAAAATGCGTTCACAGAGCCCCAGGCGGCCAAATAAATTAAAAACCATGAGACAGACAAGTAAACGTTAGAAAAAGTACCAAACTAATTTTCTCATCTTCTACATACCTACCTACTTTTACTTATGGCGATCAAATATTTAGCTGACAGATCTACGAGAATCAAGTTCCGTGGGCAAGGATAAACCGATCGTACTCATGAAAAAAAAAAAAATTGTAGCACCGTAGCTACTCGCTGTTTACCTGGCATAGATAATAATAGTTTACCAAAAAAGTTTGAAGTATATATGCATTTATAATTTTCTTTTTGGCAACAAAGGCAACAATAGATTTTTATCGCTGGAATTCATTTTTATTGTCATTGAAACAAGTCCTCGCGGCTTCTACGCTGCGTGTACGCAATTTCTATAATGCTACGCAACTTCTACGATGCTACGCAGCTTCTACGCTGCTACGTGACTCTTACGCGGCTACGCGACTTCTACAATCCAACGCGGCTTTTACGCTACTACGCGCATTCTACGCTGCTACGCGACTTCTATTCTACTACGCAGCTGCTACGCTTCTACGCTGCTTCGCGGCTAATACGCTGCTAAGCGGGTTCTAAGCGGCTTCCACGCTGCTACGCGGTTTCTACTCTGCTATACGGCTTCTACGCTGCTACGCGATTCGTACGCTGCTACATGACTACGCTGCTACGCGGCTGCTACACAGCTGCTACGCGGCATCTACGCTGCTACGTGACTTCTACGTTACTATGCGGCTTCTACGCTACTATCCGGCTTCTTAACTGATACGCGGATTCTACGCGGCTTCTATGCTGCATCTTCGCTACGCCCAAACCTACGCTGGCGCTCTGGGGCTTGTGTGAAGACACTCAACAGTATACCTACGCTAAGAACTGGTGGGTAGTTGTGTCTATGCTTTTACTGTACGAAAGGCTATCCATAAGACATGTACTTACCTACTTAGACATAGATAGACAGCCAGAGACTAAACAAATTTTGCTAACATACCTCTCTCTATTAATTGTATTATTTCTGAAATCTATCCTAGACACGAGTAGAACTTTTTGATAGGCGCCGCGTGCGACATAGTGCAGCGTGCGCGCACGTGAGAATGAGCGGAATGAACAGTGCAGCGATACTAATCATACGTACGTTAGAAAGAGACAAACGATGTGAAATCAGGGTGGTTCCACATGGGGTCAACGGCCCACACGCGACACGCGTATCGGTGATTTTTATAATTTGGATTTTGGGACAAAATTTCCGTCTTAATGCCCGGAAGAGATACACCTCCTAGGTACCTACGTAGTGAAACTGCTCGCTTACCATGTAACATAAATACGAATTCTTTATCGATACCCTTTTAGTCTGTAAAATATGTAGTTCCTAGTCACACTGACTGTTTCCTCTTTATCAATATTATAATTATTACTATAAATTGAAAGTACGGTAATCAATTTTATTTGCATGTTGTTTTTCGAATAGGTTAGTAAGTATTTAATTAATTACCCGCTAGATATTTTAATGTATTAGATGATGTCAGGTTACAAGATAAAGTGTATTTATGTTAACTCTTGTAACTTTGACTTTTAAATCGGCAAGAAATTGTTCAATTACAGCCGGACTCTACGTTATTGTTTTACATCGTATTATAGTGAACTGTGTAGGTCTATGTGGAATTGTGGAGCGATTTCTGTCGCATGTTTGTGATCAGAACCTACTGTATTTTCTCTTACTTTGATAGCTTTTTGTTCTGTTGCGTGTCTCCATCTCCAATACACGAACAGTGAACAGATCTGATTCTGGCGCACAAGCACACCGTGTTCATTGATTTTTTATACAAAATGTTCATTGATTTTTTAAGTGACATCGTAGTGTTCCCCGTGTTTTTATTTTAAACGTGTTTCTTCTTATTCTATACAAGATGTACTTAATGTAAATCAACAAAACAAAATTAAATTCCAAAGTGAAGATTTAAATATTTCCTAAAAGCGATAGTAGTATTTTGCTGTTTATACAAATAACTGTTAAGTCGTCCAAAAAGCGAAGCAAACGAGAAGCTTAGCACTTATTTAAATAGTTGTATATGTAAGTTGCATAACAACGATTCTGTCACCGTACGACGTCGCACCGACATACAGATCGGTTCGTTGCCATTGTATGATAATCGTGACCTTCACTTTATGGGCGTGTGTTTATTATCACCCCTAATATTTAAAGAAATATCTATTCGATCTAGAATGTCTTTTTATAATCGCTTGTAATCATTGCTGAATATGCAAAACTTCTGTCTTATAAGTATCGTAGAGTCATTCCTAATGATTAAATAATGTCCTATTTGCAAACAAACAATGCTTTTGAATAAGTAGATAGTTTTAATTTCGATTTTAATGTTGGAGTTTGGTCGGCATTGAAAGAAGTGCTGAATGTCCCTCCGTGAAGGGTAGTGACCGTAAGAAAAGTAGCGTTGCGCGGAGGCAGGCAAGCGTTGCGCAAGCCTTCTCCACGTGTAAACAGTTGGCGGGCTCCACGGCTCCACGGCTCCACGGCTCCACGGCTCGCGGTGAACGAGCCATCCGTGATATATCCCAAGCAACTACGTAGTACACCTATGTAAACCACGTCATCACTGAAAGATTTTTGGGAGACAATTATGAACAAAGGAATCAAATAGTTAGGGAGTTTTGGGACCTAACTAGGAACCAACATGATTCTGTTAAGTACCATATTTTATTTCACAATTCTGTGGTACCCTAACAGTATGGTTGGTTACATTTGGATTTATTCGTCATAAGAGACTAGACCCACGTGGAATTGTTATTTATATTATTTAACCACATATGATATCGAAACCAACTTATGTAAATATTAAGTAATCCGAATGACTCTAAGTTTACCGTAGTGGCATTTTGACAAGATAAAATGCCCAAAATTCCGTGTTATATTGTATCGCATGACTTGCGTGAATTCCACCTTTCTCTGGTGTCCGCTCGTGGCCCCGATGGCCGCCTGCGGCCGCGGTTTGGGAGTCGCCTTGCGCAAACGCGTCCCACACGTGTGCATCCGAAAGGCGCACTCATCATTCTTTGCACCGTTAGTTTTTCCTACTTCTCAGCAGGTATATTATAGCGATGCGCATATCGTAAAAATAGGAATGTTTAATTAGAGAAAGGGCTTCACGGTAGGTACTCGGACTGTTCGAGATGTTTCGAAGGGGCTAAAGACCGCAGATGAATGGATCGATGCGATTGATGAGATAGGTGTCATGAGTTGGTATTGTACCTACCTTAGCAATACTCAATAAACTTCGATTGGGGTGACGTCAAGCGATCAACGAAAAGTGCCCCGGAGAGTTGCCCTCGCGACGGCGTTGCAGGCGAATCGGCGGCTGCGCAGGCGGTGATCGAGAGGCCCCGGCGGGTGCGCACCGCCCGCCGCGCCCTCTGCGCCTTGAGCCGTGCGCCCCGCACCCCCCAGCCCCGCGCACCACCCCCGCCCCGCCGCGTCGTCGCCTCCCTCACACACGAGCGCGCAGGAAAATTTTATAATAGGTACTGTTGATGACACCGTCAATTCATGACATATGACGTGGACGCGGCCAACTAGATTTTTTTTATTGGTCGTTGCAATAAATCTAGACACTGTCTACCTTGTGCCGTACATCCAGCCACGGCATTGCTGAACGTTATTCGTCCGTCCTAGTCTTAAATTTAGTTATTTCCTTATCTAGGATCTATATTTTTTAAATTATATTGCCATAATATCAGAATGTGTAAAAGCATTGAGAACACTTCCTATCCAATCAGTAGAAATTATGATTATCTCAATAATCACCAACCCCCATTATGAAAACAAAACTTTTAAATCCGAAGTACCTGTTTACCTAGATAGTTAGGTACGTACCAAACCTACCTACAAAATCTGGTGTTTTCTGATACTTGAATTTGCTAATCTAGACGTAAAGTTATCTCTACCTGGTACAAAAAAATCGCTCATATAAGGTTGCTACTAAGGCAATGAAATTAAACGAGAAGTGGGTATAACTCTTCTTTACTCGCCCTTAAATATTGGCCGCAGAGACACTGCAAACTGTAGGAAAATCTACAACTACCTACATAGGGAAGGTACTTATAGTGAAAAAGATATCTTAGAAAAATGAGCAACGAAATCATTTCACATTGCTCAGTGATTTCCGTGTAAAACGTGAATTAATATTTCTTCTTAGTGAATTACCCATGTGATCATGTAAATTAATTGTAAAATTATAAAGCCTTTGGTGCTTCAATGGAAGGAGCTAGATTTGAAAGTTAAAAAATTAAGGGACAAATAAATACAAAGAGCGACCATCATTTAAAGTTACATCAAATGGATGACTCCGTGCGTCGTAGCGTCTCTCACGTGGGCTCAGCGAGTGTGCGATTCATTAAAGATGGCGCCATCGTTTGAACCAACGTTGGGACCAATCGTTTGGCATTAGAGCATAGAAATCGTAGAACAAAGATCACGCAGGACGCGAGGGGCGAGCGTGTCCTACAATAATCAGAAGGTCATGGCAGGGTCTCCGCTACTCCGCGCTCGCCACGATAAGCGCCCGTCCACTCTACTAACCTCATGGAGCGCGTTACAAGTACCTACCTGACTTAAAAGGTACATTACCTACTCATGTAAAAATTATGAAAATTTATAGTTTAACTCTTAACACACAGTAACGTGGGAGGGATCTACGTTTACATTACAGATTGATTTTCTCCTTTTGATTATGGTCTTTTGTTATAGTGGTGAATCGGGAAGTAGCCAGTCTAATATGGGTAAACTGACGTGGGTAGGTTTTATCGATGTTCTTAATCGAGCGCCAAAAACTTGTAACAGCAATTTCTTGTTTATGCTCCACACGCGTTCAATGTCTCTGTCAATTCATGATCGAATTCATACCTATGTTGAAAAGTATCAAATTTTTCCGATGGAACCTTCATTTTGTCATACACGTAATATTATACTTAGGTATTCGAAATTTTTGACAAAACCACAATGTCAAATTTTCTCGGATACCCATTTTCCGGGTAGTAGTATCACAGAAACAAGAAAATCTTCACGAATTTTCCTCGATACCTACCTGAAAATACGACCGGAAATGATCATTTACGGTAGAAAGATTACAATTGGGGTCAGTCACGCTGTGATGCGACGTCAGGGGACGAGCGAGGGTACGTTTGATTGTGATGCAAATTCCCTGCTTCCGGCGAGGGGGGCTCGCAACAGGTAGGGGTCGAACCTACCGACAGTCATCGCGCAATCACTGCTGATGATGTTTAGATAATCTCAGAACGTAAAGTACTTACAGAGAAAGAAATCGCAGAAATTAGTAGGGTTGCGTAGCAGTTTAGGGATAACTTGAGTAATTTTCATTTCATCGTAAAGATAAGAAAATTCAAGTTTCAGTTCCATCGATGTCCAATTAGATTTAAGTAGATATGTAGGTAATTATTTACCTATCAAATGTGAATTATCGTTTTCAGGAAAAATGCTTTGAATAGGAAAATCCAATACTCATCTGTATTTTTCATAATACCCACTTAAATACCTAAAGTTCTATTATCTTTTGCACATATACATTTATAGCACTAGACTAAGCTAAAACAAGGAGTCGGCCGTAATTTATTGCAATAATTAAACTTGTAACATGACGGTGTTTAGATTAATACAAAATTCACCTGCAGCGTAAAATTACGTCTGTAACTGTAAAAATGTTTTTCTACTAGATATCACCTCATTCTTTACATTACGATAAAAACAAATAATAAATTTGTTTAACAAGACCAACATTTTAAGAGACAAAAAAAGTTTACTTTTTGAAAATGAAGAACTAATCTTAATTTTTCTAACCTTACATAAATGTAATTGTAATTTAATAAGCAATATTATTATATTATAAATTATATTATATAAAATAATTATATATTATAAATTACATTTATGTAAGGTTAGAAAAATTAAGATTTGTTTATTAAATTTCTAAGGTTAGATATTATTTTCCTTCAGTACTGGACATAAATTGAGAAAATTGTATTGCATTACTGTTTCCTTATCTCAGTTGCAAGCTGTAACTCCCGATAATGGAATAGAGTCACTATGTAGGCAATTACTTTCTTGCTGTTCGGGGACAAACGTGAGAAACTGTTATTTCTAGTTATGATTATGTAAGTGACCACTGCTTTTTATGGAAATTTTACGATTTATAGATTGGTGGTTAGTAGTTGTGTATCTACCCACTTTAAGCAATTTCATCAATAATAAAAAACATAAAAATAACTCAATAATTGTCATGTTGATAGATGATGATGATGTTTTAGATGTAAATAAGTAGATAAATAAACAAATAAAGGTTTTTCTGAAAATAAAACCTTAGATTGAATTTTCAGCGGGTGTTCGGATCAGAAACGTTCGGTCATTTGTTTTTGATCGTCTGAAGCAATAAAAGTTAAAAATTAAAGACTAAGACTAGTTAAACATTTAGAAACACTTTTCATTTGATTTCGTTGAGTAAAAAAATACGTTGCGCCCCACAAAGATATTTTAAGCTGCGATTTATGCGACCGGAACTCTAGATTTTAATAAATACTGTAGGAATGAGGGACGTTACAGACCGTCGGCCAACCGTGCGCATACGCAGGGGGCGGCCACCCCGGCGCGCGGTCGTTCACCCGCGTCCCCCTCCCGCGCCCTCAATCACAGCCCTTTGTGAGACTCGCTGAGGGCTACTCGGTGAGGGCAAGGACTCCATTTCTTTGTTTTGAAATGCCTTCTAAGTTTAAGAGGGCTCGCTCGCAGGTAGGTATGTAGGTACTTACTGACTCGGACACAACTTGTTTTTAACGAAGAAATGAGATTTGGTTCTTAACTTAAAGTTTAGGTCAATGACATTGAATATGCATCCCTTATTATTCCCTGATTATTTTGTTTTGTTTAGGCCAAATTTGTAGAATTCTATGTCAAGAATAAAAAGTACCACCATTAAATTGGTGCGCAAATGTTAAAGGGTCACCGGAAAAAAAAAACATCTGTACTGTTTATTCAAATTTTTTATCTCAATTTTCGAATCAGAAAAGATCATGTACATAGATATTAGAACTCCATTTTAATAAAGCTTTATCTGGTAAAATATCGCAGCTATCTACATTTCAATGTCTTAAATAGGTTTGTGCCCAAAGCATGCTAATCTTAAGCATGTTTTTAAATATCAAAGCAGGCTGTAAAATTAACCTAGTTGAAACTCATTGAAAAGACATTTTAACATGAAATATGTCGTAAACTTGCTCATTTATATTATTCATAATTTGAAATAGTAGTCTCGGTGTACGTGATAGAAAATGAGGTCTGAATATTAAACAAAATGCCTCAAGCACCCTGTTACTTAAAAAACTTGTTCGAGAAATAATTAAAAACGTTTACTTGGTAGGTACGGTTTCAAACGAGTGCGCAGACGCACAATCTAGAAATTGACAGCA
Source organism: Agrochola lychnidis (assembly GCA_963680765.1). Lineage (NCBI taxonomy): Eukaryota > Metazoa > Arthropoda > Insecta > Lepidoptera > Noctuidae > Agrochola > Agrochola lychnidis. The sequence continues at coordinate 16,541,510 of OY796850.1, read as the reverse complement.
GTTTACAGATCCCTCTTCGAACATCGTAGATCAAATAAGAAAATGTTACCTACCCTTCGATGACGTAATCATAAATTTTTTTGAAAGTATCAAATAAATTATCGTTAGGTACCATCGGGTAATGCATATATAACCAATTTGAAAATAAAATCCCGTGAACACGACCCTTTTTTTTCGTAGGTAAGCGTTACTATAGCGGCTGAGCGCTGCAAGCAAAAATAGTCCTTACAGTGTACAGATATGCGTTTCGTCGATAGTACCTTTTAAAAACACGCAAAGTTGGTAGAAGTTAGCATGGTCACACGTGGTTTCGTCCTGCTCGATGTGACGACAACAATTGCTCAAATTACGTCCATTTCCTTAATTAAATCATGGAGCAGCACCCTCGCTTCCCTTAAAATGATTCCTGTGAGGGTACTAGAGCGTATGGTTCGAGTCATTCTCCCATGGAGGCACCCTTCGATATTATACATGGTAAACGTTACAACCGCATGCTTCGGAACGACAAGTGCATCGTTATGTAAATTGGAGAGAATATTTGTTATTAAGGGGGAAGCATCAGGGTAGCCCGCAAAATTCAAATTTTCTTACGTTTTTTGCATTTTGCAGGTCAGTGTCAGGTTTTATGTTGCAAAAAACGTAAGAAAATTTGAATTTCACGCTGGCAAACGGCGTTGATAAAGGAAATTGAGAAAATAGTTATTTTCAACATTTATTAAAAATCTGAATTGGTACCTATATCGGAAAACGTAGAGCACGTGGACCTTATTCTTTTCTTTTAATGTAATCGCAATATACGACTAGGTAGATATTTATAATCGCGTCGATGATTTACATCTTTAATAACGACAGTTTATTTTGAGAAAACTAATTTAAAAAGTCCGGTCCAAAAACTCAAGCTCTCCCTAACAAAATCACTTAATCCAGATCAAAGTACTTAAATACTAATAGACGGACAAAAAATAAAAATGCACCCTTCGACCGAATCGTCGGGTAGATGGACAAATAAAAAACAACACAGTCTCACCCCACCCGCATGCCAGGACGCTGCACCCACTGCGTCGTGTTAAATTGAACTGAATTTACTGCATTACAATCCTAACACTTACCAGTACAATATACGCCGAACAAGCAATAATCAACCTTAGATTTAACTCAATAACGTCGGTATTAAATAACTGAAAGCGTGAAAATATGTTATGCGAGGGTAAACCATGAGGGTAGTTTGTTTCTATCAATGGTTTTATTATTTCAATCGTAACAATTAAAAAAAAAGGAAATCGTCGAAGCGGAAAATTGATTTCATTCATCTAATTAGTCTGCGTTGACATGCTTTGTGTAGGTAGGAGTAACTTTTAACTTAAACTTTTGATAAGGCTCTGTAAATATTAAGTAATAAAAAATTTCGCAGTAATATTTTTTATTAAAGTGAAAAACTTATTTATTTATTCGTATATTTACAGTTTGCATCCACACAGAAGTTATCGGTGAAATACGGTACACATAAAATTATAAAATTAAGTAAAATTATAACTAACAAGTTATAACTATTATAAGTCGATAATCATCTTTCAAATAAACAAAGATTTTGTAGGAAGAACTCTTAAGGATTTTTTCCAGCAGATAAATAAGTAAAACACCTTGGAAAGTACAAACGAAAAAAATATCGCGTAAATGTTAAGGTATAAAAGGAAAATTCAACAATTTCTTCACAAGAAAATGTGGAAATCAAACCAAAAAAAACGAATTATTTTATTATTTATTATTTAATTTATTTAGGTAATACTATTTAACCTTTGTATAGAAATATAGTAACCATGTTTTTACCTACCGAATCATTTTGGTTAATAGATAGGTATGTCTGTTTGCATCCTTTTCTTGCGACTAAAAACTTGCGGAACGAACACTGATTTCAATTCAACCGGTCGTTTCACCACGTTTAACCCTGAAAACAAATTGTGAAAATGTATAGATCTTAGTCGCTACGGCTCGTTTATAGGATCTGTTTAGAATAAATATTTCTAGAAAACTTTCTTGTAAATGGATAAGACTGCGGGGGTCGTCCAGCACGCGTAGCACGCACGACCACAATAGAAACGGGTTTTGTCGACGGAAGTATATACAAAATGACAGATTCACAATCACAATCTGTCATTTTGTCTATTCTTCCGTCGACAAAACCCGTTTCTATACGCGTGCACCTACCTAGAGTCCGCGCCACCACTGAACTCTGGCGGAAAATTATGGAACTATATTTTTTATAATGCTATTTGATGCAATGACATAGATACTAGCGCCGGGTGCGGCGGACTCTTTAACACTTTCGACTCCACCCATTTTTAATAGAGTTCATACGCCATGCCGCCATACATAGTGCAAGTTAACTCTAGGAGGATCACCAGCATTACGTTTGCGCTAAAGTTAACCCTCCGAAAGTGTCACCAGCATTAGGTTTGAAATCTTCTTAAAATATAAACTAATTTTATTTTCATGGTTTGTAATGCCGAATTCGCTAAGAAAAACCTACATTTAAAATGAGCCCTCCGCAAGGGCTCTCGGCATCCCATATATGACTTGAGTGAACCCTCCAGGAGGGCTCCCGGCACTGAACGTGTTAAACAATAGGTACAACATGACATATTGACAAATCGTGCAACAGATAAAATAGTAGATTGTTATACGAGGGGCTAAAATAACCCATTGTAACGAGGTAGTTAGTTTACTCCCGAGCTTTAGCAAGGGAGTAAATAGAAACCGAGTTATAATGGGTTTTAGCGCCGTGTGTTACACTCTACTTTTCACTACGATTGCGAGATTATAAAATAATCCAATAGAATATTAAATAGCTAGTTTATTTAATTTAAATGTACAATTTGTACAATTGTGGATATATTTAACGAGATGTTTTTTTCCGGCAACTTAATTTCAGTCCTCTGTGAAGATATTCTCACTAGATGATGACATTTTCACTGTTGTAAATTATATTACGGTCACCAATTCAATTCGTAATTAGAGAAAAATTCTAAAGCCGCAACGCAATGCACGCATTCTACCGAAGAGATAGCCGCATTTAGTTCCATTTTCAAAAATAAATGTTCTTTTTTTTTGTGAACCAGCAATAAGTCGAGTCCATAATCATGATTATTCTACATAAGAATAAAGACTTTTTCGTTTTTCAAGGCTCGTTGGAACAGACAAAAATTAACAAGAAATTACTTTTTCCCCTAGAGCAAGAAATGCAATTTTTTCCCCGCTCTGGTACTCTACAATGACGGCCTTTCTGAGCAAGAGGAGTGAAAAAATTATTGTCACTGAGTAGGCACCCACCTGAATTTATAAATAAGGGTAAGTAGGTATTCGTTTACAATTTTTTTCTATGCTAGAATTACCTCCAATTTAGTCACAGTTCGCCATCTGATTAAATAGGATTAAATCTGGTCCACTTCCATTCATAATATCAAACTAAGCACACTATGAAGTCATGTCCCTCCTACATAGTTTGGAAACTTTGAAAGATTGTGTTGGCAGAGATCTCAAGACCGTTTGGCAATGGCATCAGTTTTGTCTTCTAAGTTATTAAAACACCCACGTAGGGAAGCTTTAATAAACAATAACGTAGAGCCTTCGTTATTTTTAAAGCTTCCCTATTTATTTGTCTATCTAATCTATATAATACGAAAATTATTCCAAAATGTTGGCGATTAACGGTTAGACCAGACTCTAATGCCCGAACAAACATTTTGCGAGTTTTTTTGGTAGAGCTATCAAAAGTAGTCAAATTCAATAAATATTTTCAAGTTTTTAATGTTTACGACATTTTACAAAGTAGATTGAGGTAACTACCGTAAAATACTGCAACTTTTACTGTATTTTGACGTTTCTTTTTTCGTATCTCTGAACCTATTTATTATTATGGCTTAAAAAGAGTTTCAAATAAGGTTTCAAATGGAAAACAGACCTAATGCCTTGCCAGATAAAACTCAAATCTTTTTAAACATTGCTCTTTTTCCGAATGACAAGCACCCAAAGTCGTATGCAAAGTTGTAGGTAAAAAACTAAACTTTCAATAAATATAATGTTAATCTTTGTAGTATTTTGTGTTCCGTGTGCATGACTCACCGCTCTAACTTGTCTCCGGCAGTTAAGTACATTATTGCCATGAAGGTAGTATTTTTTTTAGCGGCTTCACCAGAAAATATTTATTTTGAGTATTAGGCCAGTCACCGTAGACACAAAAAACTCGCTAGGTCGCAAAATTGCAGTGTCCTGGCGGCCTAAAACGGCCGCTTTGCAGAATAATAATATATTAATATTACTTATGAATCAGAGCAGTGATGGCCTAGTGGTAACGGCCGCGACTTACGAGTTGTACGGTAGGTTCGAGCCCAGACAGGCGCTTTACTTTGTGTAAATTATTTCATCACCACTGCTCTCAAAAACGGTGAAGGAAAACATTGTGAGGAGACCGGCATGTCCTAGAACCGAAAATTCGAAGACATGTGACATCTTAACCCGCACTGGGCCCGCGTGGTTACGGCCCACTCCCTCTCACAGAGCAGTGGGAACATTATAGGCTGATGATGATTATGAATCAAACTGTCACAAACTGACAATTCATAATATTATCTGCGTTCAATTCATATTACATAATTCATCTGTTTGACAGTTTTGTATTTTATTGAACAAAGACATTAAATTATTCTTAAATTTCTTTGATAATGAAATAACATTTAAACTGTAGAAAAAAAAGAAAATCTCATTTGATTAATAAAAACTGTACAGAAAATTTATCCTTTAAAATTACGGTATTCATTTTTTCATGCGGCAATATTTACACCAAATATGATTCTGATATGTCAAGTATTGAATTGAATAAGATTCAGCTAAAATATGTGTCACCATAGAGGAATTGCTGGGAATTCAGAAAATGAATTGCTTTTAGAGGAATTGCTTAATGTGGCCGTTTTAGACCCGCTGATCTTTTGGGATGTTGTAGGATAGACTTTGTAAATAAGGGTGACTTAAACTCCAACTAAAAAGGTATAAAACACCAAAATACACTTTGCTTGTTTATTTGTTGAATCCAAAAAGCCTATGAACGTACGTCATCATTCTGACCCATTTTCCGGAGTGGCTTTTCATTCCACTTCAGGCTCGCAAACCTCCCTTTCATTACACAACACGCGATATGAGCCTGATTGTTTATCGCTATTAATATTAAAATAAAACAAACACTCCCCCGCGGGGCCGGTTTAATAACCTGTGGCTGGAGCCCCTCGGCCCTCGCCACTTATCGCGGGGCTCCGTGTCAAACGACAAGTGCTCGTGGTTTCCACACTTTGCCATTACTGTATAGTTTGCTGGATATGACAGCTAAACCAATAAGCAACACTAGTCAGTTTGAAATTACTGCGTCGTCTAAAATATTAATAGGAATTTTCGTAGCGATTTCCACGATATGAGTTTTCGTTTTCGCTGCATTTCCCACAATTTTCTTTTTTCTAATAAGTATAAGATTATAAAGCCCTAGAATCCGCCGCTAAGTATACCTAAGTATGACACTTTTGAAAGTCTGATATCTGAATATAACAATATTTAGAATCTCTATTTAATGATTTTCGGCTCTATGAAATTAATAAGGGCAAGGTAATAAAAAGCTATTCATGAGAAATTAACGGCCGAAAGGCGTCATATTTTTTAATGTTGGAAAACCTGATAAGCTTCTTTCTTAAATAAAAAAGAAAACTGCTGTTCAAAACGAAAACCTCCTTCTGTCATGTACTCATGTCTCTTCCAGCGTAACTCGTTCCTGTAATGTGGTTTCCCGCGAGTTCGGTCACGACATGTCACGTGAGAGATCCACGGGCATGGGGAGTGCGTTCATTCAAACTTTTATTTGCTCTAATGCCCGACATAACAATGAAACTAATTCTAAACATTGGTTAAATACTGCTGAATAAATCATGAACTCTGTGCAGGAAATATAAATTACGTTTTTGTATGATGGACATTTTTACGTGGTAGCGAATGAATCCAGTATGTTATCGTGTTAAGCCACTTCCTGCTGAACTTAAACTATCTCATCGTAAATATAATTAAAAGCGGATCTGACAAACGCGCGTGAAATTTGTTACAGTTTCTTTAAATCACCTACTACGGTTATCACAGGTATCTACCTATCTAGTAGATTTCTACCTATTATAGGTACCTGATATCTCTGTCTAGCACGAGATACCTGAGGTACCTGGTGTGTATGTGTGTGTACCTATTAATACCTGCACTGCTATTCTGTAAAAATCTCACCGTGATATCTTAGGTGAAGTGAGCTGCCAATAGTGTCAATCCTTAGCAACTGACAGCTCATTCCACGCTCACTTCACCTAAGATATCACGGTGAGATGGTTACAGAATAGCACTACTGATATCTTTGTCTAGCACGAGATACCTGAGGTAGGTGTGTATGTAATTATGTATATGCACCTAGTAAGATCGGACTAAACAGATTTCATCCCTGCAACATGTCACATAAAATATTGATTTATTAGCTAAGCTAGTTTGCTCGCAGCAACGCCTGAAGTCACGTGCATTTAATATGTTTTTTTTTAATTTTTATTGCAATCTATCAATCTTGCAGATATACAGCAATATGTGTAAGATTTTATATGATTAAAGGGCTTGCACCAAAGCCGTCCAGTGACTGCTCCATTTATTCTTGTGCCTCTCAGAGAAGAAGGTCTTGAGGAATCTTTCTTTTCAGTCTACGAGCAACTGTTTGGGTGTTCATTAAATTGACTGCCAGCATATTTGGATGATTAGTGATTCGCTTCTTGTACGCTTTTGTCCTTTCCGAGATTTCTTCTATAACACTTTTGAAGCAGAGGTCGTGATGGAGTCTAATGTTTGAGACATACCAAGGTGCGTTCGTTATTATTCTTAGTATCTTTGACTGGAATCTCTGTATTATTTCAATGTTTGAATTTGCTGCTGTTCCCCAGAGTTGTAGGCCTAATATGATTTAAGGAAAATATTATTTTGTTTTTCAGGTACATACTGCTAAAACATAAAAGTTTTCATTTTATGAACTTTATTTATACTGTATAACAACTTGTTACTCACATTATGACTCACCCAAAAATCAAAATTTTAATAAATACAAATGGTTTCTAAAAGGATCACCCGAACAATTTACAAACTAATTAGGCACCTATATCCTGCAGCTGCTGTCATTTTGATAGGCATTAAAATCTAACGATCTACGGAAAGGACAGATGTTCAGAAGGTAGACGACGTCATCAATAAAATATAAATATTTATCCAACCAATTAAACTATGAGCCTAAACACAACCACAAAAAAAACAATGTAAAATCTACCGCGCAAAATACCACCCTCAAAATTCATCTTTACATTTCTAAGAAAACAAAGTAGCAAAGGCAAAAAGTTTAAAAGGCATGGATGATCATGAAAACTCTCCCACGAGATGAAGTCGCGCCGTCCCTCAGAGGGAAGGGGACGTAGAGCATTCCTGGGAACGGCGGGAGGTGGCCCACTTTTGTACTTTTTGCCGCCGTCCAGAGGGGGATGACCGGCTCACTTTTTTGTTCGACTTTTATTTCTCTTATTTCGGACTTCGGAGGAACGCTGGTCAGTCCGCAGCGCAAGAGCTTATTATGTTCATTTGTTTTTTGTTGCAACTGAACAACCTAAGTTTTAGTGGCTGGCTTCTAGCATCATTACGAGACATAAACAAGTAGATAGGTAGTTATTTTAACTCTACTGTATTCGAAATAAACTGTCAACTTAAACCTACTTCATTTTGTCCAAAAGCTTCTTGGTTTTACCAAAGATTTGCTACAAAACAAACATTTGGCGCATACGTAGGTACAACTGAAAACCGGAAAGTGGATGACAAACTACACAATAACATCCGTGCAGTTTCAGAGCGCGAACCCTTATTGATTTAACTCCAGAGACAGACAATAATATATACAGTGCAGTGTAGTCTCCCAACAATTAGCCTTCGGTGCATGATGCGGGCTCTATCGACACATCGGCGCGGGGGGGTTGGGTGGATGCGGCCCACCCCCGGCCAGGACACCAGCTAGTTATCTGCGCCGATCGATAATAGCTATGGAAAACTACCTACATGAAAATCCATACCTAGATATACCACCTATGTAGATATGTGCTAGTTGCTAACGGAAATACGGGAATAATGTTGCAGATCTTTTACTGCATGTTATTGGTCAGGTACATTTTTAATAGATGCATGTCATTTAGGAATACTTTGTTAGTCCCGTCACTACGCAATAGTTACCAAAACTCTTAAAGAAAAACTAATGACATTGTTTTTCATTAGGTATAAATAGTTCCGAAAAGAAAGAAACTTATTATGAAGCGGGAAACTAGGAAACTCTACCGTCCTACTATAAAACAGTCACGAGTAGGTGTTTTGCAATTAAACCGAGTGGTTAGCCCGTCTGACTTGGGAATAGGGAATTAGTCTGCGAATTCAATCATGGGAATTATTTATAGATGGATGAACAATGCAGCTGCATTTATAGACGTGGTTCAGTCCTACCTTTCCTACCCTCCAGTGTATGTAGACTGCAGAAGTACAAAACATATACCTATGTTGAAAACTAGCCTACAGAATTTTGGGGATGGGGACAAACATAAAATTATGTTCAGGATAATGTTACTATGTTTCAACTTTCGTCGCACAATGTGGATACGTTCCTGCACTTGTGATGGACAACAGAATCCGGGTTAGTTTCATAGTTTGATAAAAATAACAAAGGTAAAAAAGAAAAAAAAAAAAAAAACTAAATATATAAAAATGAATCCCCATCATGCACCATGCGTGAACGTGAACGGCTGGACCGATTTCGCTAATCCTTTTTTTTTGTGTTTGTTGTTAGGAGAAGGTTCTTGTGAAAGAAAAAATTAAGAAAGTTGCGCGGAAAATAGATTGCACCCGTGCAAAGCATGGGCGGGTCGCTAGTGTTAAATAAAGCCTATATATAGTTTCTAAATAAATACTCGTAGATGCTCTACGAAGCTGTCTACGAAGTTTAAAGCAGTCAATTAAGAAAAGCTGTGGAAACTACATCGTTGTTTTTTATAAACAATACATCCTATATCCTATAACATTAAATGAGCAATATCTGTATGTATATTTATATATATATATTTGTAATCACGTTCTCGAAAACGGCTCTAACGATTTCGATGAAAGTTGTAATATAGGGGTTTGAGGGGGCGAATAATCGATCTAGCTAGGTCTCTTATCTGGGAAAATTTGTTATTTCTATTTTCACCTGATACGTATACCTTCACATAAATAACGTCGCTCGGCATCCAATCCATCCATTTTTAAATGCAGGATCACGTATTTGAGCGTGTAGAATGAAATAAAACAAAAATCAGACTTTCGTCAAAAATGACATTCGCGGTATTGGATGGCGAGTGACGATAAGATGCACAACATGGAAAAGCTAATGTTAGCCAATAGCCCTGAAAAAACTGCTGAAAAAGCCTCGTAGCCTTACAGCGTGAAAATTGGCAGATAATTAATACAATCATTACAATAAATGGATATCGTCGCTTATTATTTTGACATGCTGGATTTATAACTATCGATAAAATTTCAATAGGTACCTATCTAACTTATTCATTGACAAAGATACAAAGTTGAGATAGGTAGTTACTTTTGAAGTGAAAACTTCTTTAGGCGCGTTGGGCATTTTTGAGATGGGGAAAAAACAATTGAACTCGCGACACCGTTACCGACACCTCATTTTTGTAAACGCGATTGTGCTCTCTATTTATATTATGTTACGGATCAATGTTCTATGCAAGTATTTTTTACTTTAAAGGTTTTACAAGTATTTTTTTAAATTGTTCAAGGTTTCACTTCTGTCGGCACTCCCGGAGCGCCACTGTTTTTTTTTAATTTTATCTCTTTTCTTTTGCCCTCTTTTACCATTCATATGATGAAGATACTACTCAGTTGAATACCATTTTTGTTTTGTATTACTACCATTTTTTAAAATATTATATTTAGGTACATACATCGTCGTCACTGCGTTGGTCTAGTGGTCGTAAGTGCTACTGCTGCGCATGAGTTGCGCATTGCTACTGCTGCTGCGCATAGCAGTGTTATTGGGTTTTTCTATCAAGAATTTCTCAGTATACCAGCCCGGAGTCTGTATGTGTGTACGGTATATGGTAATGGGTTCGCCCCCTATTATGTCGGGAGCCCTCCTGGAGGGTTTACCTAGTCGCATAGGTATGGGATGCCGGGAGCCCTCGTGGAGGGCTCATTTTAAGTGTAGGTTTTCCTTAGCATGTGTAGCATTATAAACCGTGAAAATAAAATCGGATGTAAGTATATTTTAACAATATTTATCAGTATAAGCGTCGGTTTTAAAATCTAAACATTTTTTTTTGTTCACGTTTTCAAATATTCACAAAAAAATTAAAAGGTTGGAAACTACTTATAGCGACCTGATAACACAATTTCACTTCGTTTAACAGTGTTTTATAAACCTAATGCCGTTGACCGTCCGCGATGGTTAACTTTAGCTCAAACGTAATGCCGGTAACCCTCCCGGAGGGTTCACTTTCAATACGTATGGCGGCATGGCGTATGAGTTCTATGAAAAGTGGGTGGAGTCGAAAGTGTTAAATAAAACTGATGAACTGTGGAGGTACCTACACCTCTGCCTAACGCTTCGGAGAAAACAGGCGTGATATTATGTTTTGTAACATACATTCTATTTTTATCCCAAGGCCTTGAAAAGAAACCATATAGGTACCTTCTACGGGCCTTGCCTATAATTTGTCAAAATTGTAGAAAGTAGGCAAATGTTATGAGCCTATAAACAACTACGTATATTAACATAATAACATATTCCAGTGGCTTGTTCTCATAGACGTGATCCCATTCGTAAGGGCCTCACCCAGCATTCGGAGTCTTCATTAACCTCAATGTTGTCCCATCGGCGCTATGGACCCAATCAATATTGCAATAACATTAATGGTGATATCTTTTGATATTCAGTGTAAGATGCGACTTGATTACTTAAGCTTTAATCTGTTCGTCAATAGACTTCGTATAATATTTCTCCAACCTAGCGAATGGAAAATAATCCCGAATGGAAAAAGTATTAAGTTATTTTTCGATTTTCAGACACCATAGGTTCGTTCAACACCTCAATCAGCATCGAGGCGAATGATTCAGTAAAACCTGATGAAATGAATTCATTTTTAGTTAATTAATTAAAAGTTAGTAGGTTATAGCCTTGCATTGATAGCTGGGTAAGCGGTCAAGCCCCTCCACAATAAGCAAAGAACAGTGATAAGTGTGTAACGTCGCGGAGATGGTCATTTTGAACGGTTGTGTCGGCTATGGGTAGGTGGACGGTGGCAGCGCGGCGCGGGTGCACACCTGTGCCGCGGACATTCTATCCGCAGCAATAGCCGAACTTATCGCCATGCGCTGACGCAACCAAAACAGGATCCACCTCCCAACAAAAAGTTCCACGGCCACTATTTCGAAACTCGTGCGCACCTAAATAGAGAAAGGCATCTATGTGCTTGTACATCATTTGTAGAGCCGCTAGTCGCAACCCACGGGGTACGGGGTGAATGCCCTTAACGTCCTCCGTCCTCTTCAAGCATAGCGCCCTCTCGTTCTGGCGTGCGAGAGTCCCTCTTCTTTCGACTTTGAAAAGAGGGCACGATGGTGTGGCCGCTGAGCGATTTGGAACTGATGGTCGTTGACTTTAGAGTCGTCATTAGTACGTCGGGTTGGGTCTGTGTACAGTTAAGGGTGTGTGCGCACGCGCATTGCGTTTGTATTCAAATGAGGACAGTGCGTTCCGCGCCGGAGAGCACTATGATTGTACTTTTTTAGTCCGTGAGCCGTAATCAGCTACAAGGAAATGGGCATCCTTAGGGGTGGCGCGCCGCTCGCGGCTATTGAGGACACGATCTTGTTAATGCGCGACAATTAGGTGCTGAGAACAGACACAATTAGTATTGATGGCCGGGTGGTCGACCACTACACGCTATTAATACATCGATAGATAATGCGTATCGTGTCTAATAATCCCATATTGTGACAATATGTCAAACATTTTGAATTTTCACACAGAAACTGTTTATCTATTTAATTATATTATTAATCAAATGGTATCTATTACAGAATTAAACTTTCACATTAAAAATATATACTAAGCAAGATTTGAATATGAACCTGTTTTCCTCTGCAGGTCATCAAAACAATGTTCTCGCAATACCTGCCAGCCATCGAACAATTTACAACTATCTATAGATTTTTAGGAAAAAATGAGGTTATTGGTCGTTTTTCTACCTTAATCATGGTTATTATCGCAATGGTCGGCTCGGCGGATATTATGGAAGTACAATAATAATCTGTTGATAAATTTTCTAATAATTAAATGCTCTATGGCCACAAAAATATTATACCGAAACCTGTGTCCATCATTACTTCTGGTAATTAAAAATTACAGTTATCAAAAAACTTGGATGGTTGTAAAAATCGTAACGTATCACGACTGTTATATACCTATCTACATGACTGCCAAATTACATAAATAAATGTGTCTTTATCTCCTTAATATGTAAAATGACCTTCAAGCGAGGAGATAAAAAATAAAAGCTAAGTATGTGGTTGAAATATAAGTCTTGTTCTAAGGATTTAGACCGAAATATCAGTTTGTACAATTTTAAAACAATTCGCAGGATTGTGTGAAATGATTTAGTCCATCTGTATGAAATGTGGTTGAATAATTACTTATAGATAGATAAACGAACAGATAATTGAGTCAAAATAACAAACTAGGTAGGTATTTTTACGAAAGTATCAAATTATCAATGCTGCATAATACAAAACAATTAAAATCAACAATCACTGTAAAATTCTTCCCCTTCGAACAGCGGAACTGCGCTATGACTTCGCTTTTGCAAAGGGACAATTACGTTCAGGAAATAACAAGTGAACCTTGTGTTGATGAAGTCGTAATTAGTATAGTAAAGATGGCTAGTAGTGAACACAGGTAGCGATCGCCTAGTCATCGGAGTGGCGACGTGGGCGGTGTCGGCCTTCACGTATCCTGCGAACTCTGCTGTTTTCCAACTACCCACAGTGTCGACACAATCGGTACTGTGTTCAAAGTCAAACATGCGAATATTACCTACTGCGACAAATCTACACAGATAAACGACTTAGAGTTTTTTTTAACCAGCTATGAAATACACGTACCTACTACGCGAATTTCGTATCTTTGTGTAGAGGTTCTACAAAAAAAGCATGTTTCATTCTAATAGCTCTCTTCGTGATTTTTTGGGGTGTTTAGCTGCTAGGGTTGCTCCATCGTCGTTGTTTTTCTTGAGTGTTCAGAGATTCAAACATGTTATGAGTTTTGACAGGAAAATTCAATTCACAATTTTCCTGTGTAACTAAAAATATATTAGGAGGTTTCGAGATTTCGTAGAACCAGGGGCTTACATTGCATAGTAGGTATAGGTACTTACTTCTGTTTCTTGTTTCACACATGCCTTCACAATTCGTGCACCTACTAAATATAGAGTCATCTACAAAATTTGAACGACTCCGCTAATACGTCGGCAAACTTACCGAATTCTACCTCAAGATGGAGGTGGATTCAGACAACCTTTACTTATTCCTTTGTGCGTGTCTATTCTAACGCCTACGACACTATAATTTATTTTATTCATGTTCCTAAAATTCATTCATAGAAGGCTTGAGTGCTGTCTCATTTGAATCTTTTGGAATTCTTTGAAGTCAGGTTTATTTTACGTTAAAATTATCTTGTGAAAATTTCGAATCGTATTCTATGCATCAATTATTTTTTTCTTTTAGCCGCTTTAGCACGTTAAGCCGTTGGTCCCGGCTGTCATTTGTAGATCTTTGACAGCAGTTACAGGTCGTTAGAAGTCCGAAAGTCTGACAATTTAACCAGTCTTACCAAGGGGTACTTATCGTGTTGCTCAGTAGCTGGGTTGATGGAGGTTAAATAGGTAGTCGCTCCTTGTAAAATAATGGTATTTAGCAGCATCTGGTTAGACTGGAAGCCGAACCCAACATAGTTGGGAAAAGGCGAGGCAGATGATGAGTCTCCGCCAACATGAGAGGATATATAGGTATCTAGTTGATTTTCAATGTATTTACGGTTTGTTTTACTACACAGTTAAGTACACAGAAGAATGTACCTACAAGTCGGTCGACTTTATAACAATGATTGATGTCTCACGATAATCGCTGCAGCGCCTACCCGCGCTAGGAATCTGTAGCCTCGATGAAGTCGCTCATTCACGACCTTGGGGAGAACGGGTATTGTGACAATAACTTATAATAGCAAAGAATAACGTTTAAATATTTGAGAAGTGCTAATTAAGCAAAAACAATTTTTTATTTTATTGACGGACGTTATCCTTGCCATTTATCAAATAAACCAAAGTTCATGTCGAGGTTATCGATAGTTTACGAATGTATAACCAATACTTAAATGGATATGGACCTCCCCTAACTTGGGTCGACGTAGGAGATATTTAAACTCTTCGATCGAAGGTCACGTCACATGATATAAGTAGCTCATGGGGCATAAGTACAACGCCATCAGTGAAAATGATGGAATCCCTTCATAACTTAACCCTCCGTGATTCACAGGCGTGACGACTGTGTTTCTGATAAGTTGAAAGCATATACCTATAGTGATTCCGAAAGAAATAACAAGGTAGACAAATATATGCGTGCATATGTTCATATTGGTGTTTTTTGGGAGGGTTGAATTGATTAGATTGAGAACGATAATCTCGTAAAAGCTAATTAAAAGATTAAATTCATATAAAGCTCTACTATATTCATCTAAGTACAATTGATTCAGAAGTAGTCGGTACACCTCGAAGGTTCTAAACACGGTGTGACACGCGGTGCGCGTGCGCAGGAGCGCGGCGCAGCGGGCCGTGGCCCTGACGACAGGGCACGCCTCCGTCACCGATGTGATTATATGACGATTGTGGAAAATAGCCGTCCATTATTACGTATTTACATGATATACCTTTATTATTGTAACCAGAAATAATTAAAAAGAACATTTTTTGTTGTTAAAATAATAATCTAGCCAAAGACAGTGTCGACAAGGGACGCGCGTGCTGCGCAGGAGTGCACAGCGGCAACGGGCCGTGGCCCTGACTACGACGTGCAGGGTTTACACGCGTACTCCGTCACAGTTCTGATTTGATTTGACGCTGTTTGTGGAAAATGGCGATGAATTTGTAGAAACATCCAGTATTACACATTTAGATATTTCTGTTTCTCTACCTTTTAGCACTTAGCGTGAAATCTAGTACGAGACACTTCGTGCAATTATTGTATCCCATGTATTCATCAGACAGTTCACCACAGCTGGTTTGCCTTCTTGCATACTATTCGAACACACAACAGCATGACACAACAGCTTGGAAAATATCCTACCGTGGATGAATAAGATTATTATTTAGAGATTACCCCTTTCTAAGAGACAGAGGTAGGTACCGTATGAAGTTAATTAATAATACAATGCTAAAGAATCGATTAATAAACTTATGTACGTCCCGTTTGCGCTTTACGATGCGGCGGCATTTAAATGATGAATTTCATTTGCGCCCACGCCGCTCTAATGTACGTAAGACCCAAGACTTTTAGTGGTACCGGTGCGGCTCACTAATAAAATATTTCTTTTTATGTCTTCCCCGACCAACAACACGTTTGTGGGCAGGCTCGGTTGCGCAAGCGACGACGGTGCATTCCGTGTTTCCGTGGCTGTGTCCACTCCGGTCACCGCACCAAAACCTGTCAATATACACTTTATAACTACGTAGTAGATACTCTAGTATTAGACGGTTAGCTGCCTAGCACTCTAGTTCAAGGCCAGTCTTTATGTCTTGTCATTTGATAACGACATAATTTATGTCTGACGTAGTAGTTAGTGCGATAACTGCCTACTGGTTTAGTTCAATTCATCTGCAGCCTGCACTGACTCCTTTCTCGTTTTAATGGTTTGTTGACAAAGCCTGCACAAGTGTACATTCGTACTAAACAATTAGAAAGGCGAAAGGCGTGTTTAACTTATTAAATAGTGTGAGCTTTACGCTCTATGTTCTATAATAATATGACCGATCAGTTTGTCCGTGTCCGCCATGATTCATTCTGTTCTATTGAACCCTCTACGGTTTCAAAAGGCTTGAACATCGACTCGATGGCAGCAAGTAAACTAAAAACCAGATTTTGTTTTCTTTATGGAGGCAAAGCCTTTTTAACATGATGCTCTGTTATTTAATATTTATTTATCTAAACTTCCGCATGACACAGCAGCTTCATACAGAAATCTCCACTGAGTGCATCCGAAACAGCCAAAAACGACACGAAACGCTCATAGTGAGATAGTAGGATGAATTGAACTTGTACAGTATTTCTATTTACTTAATGTCTCTTGGGTATCATCGGATTTCCGAATACAAAGAATGCTAATTTCCATGACCCTCAATTATTAGATTAGTGTATAATTATTTGAATTCAGAACTAAGTACTTTATTGTTGTTTTGTTTTGATTTCCGTGTTAACTATATAGAGCTGTAAAACTATTTTCCTATCTGTCATGCCTGCGACTTTAACGGCTTTTCTCTTATTTTTTTTTAAATAAATTACATTAAGTTAAAAGAGTATTAACAACTCTATATACTTCTAAGTCGATTTGGGAGCGTCCGGTCTGCACCAAGTGTAAACACGAAGTTTGCCGAGGAACATAAAGAAAATAGAAATACAGTACATAGGAGGTAAGATCAGCATTAATTAAGAGACCCAAATAGGTAAGTAGAAGTTCCTAAGAAAGGCCTTGCCATGGAAAGTTCCCATTACAGAAAAAATGGGGTCCCGATCTTAGTCACGTTGATTGTCAACTCATCCTGTGGAAAATACACCCATTAGTGTAATCCGTAACATCCTGTGCACGCTGCACTAGCCTGCGCAAGTGTGCTATCATCACCTTTACATTGATCTTCAGATCACGTGACTAACGTCAAGCACTGTTCCAAATCTTATACCGGTTGCCCTGATGGTGGCCCATTCCCTGTTGGTAGACTCTTCTAAGTTCTGTTGTCCTGCTCGGATTTTGTAAGGAGTCTGCTTTTCTCTCATCCAACCTAGTATTTTCCTAGCTACACATAACCAAACTGTGGGTCAGTAGTAAGTAAAAGACTTACTCCTGATTTCTATCACGTGGATTTTTCTTCGGATGCTTTTCTTCTTTCTTGCTTTTTTGATGCAAGAAAGATTTTTGTTTAGGCAGGGTTCCTATAACCCTGCCTGAACTAAAATATTTCCCTGTTTAACCACTTGCAAACTTGCAACTTATTCTTGATTCGATTCGTTCACGAACGAGCTGATGAGCTTGCCGCATTTCTGATTGGATGCCAAGCCGAATGTGATAACAAGGAGAAACCGAATCGAATGATCGAATCGCGAACAGATTCAAACCCCAATTTACGTGTATTATTAACTTGAGACAAACTTCATTAGTTCTATAATCATCTCCTATTATTATATTTAGAGCTTCTTCATTACTTTTTTAAATTGAGTCTCCAAAGACAGTTTGTTGGGTGGACTTTCCAATATTGTACCTGTTAGATCTACCTTAATTATTATCTAGAATTTTTTTGCTCTGCACCAGTAGCACGTATAGCGGTCTTAATCAATACTACAGTGCTATGTGATTGGTTTTATATATTTCTGAGCTACTTTCGTTGATATATTCAGGCCCCAATTGAAATATTCAGGAGACTAACCGGAAGTTCTACACGTGCCTCGCAAATATGTTTTTTTTCATGTAACAGTACTTTATCTAAAATTCTACTATAAGGAAAAAGTTTGAGAGATAGCGCTGGTAAAACTAGTTGACAATACAAAACAGCAATGCTGCAAGAAACAAAATGATCGAAGCTTTTGTAACGTAATATTTACTTTCAACTGCCTCAACAGTTAGGAACACTGACGCTTGGTAAATCCTCTTCAAAGCACTTATTTGTTACGTTGGTGTTAAAGCTTAAAATTTAATGGATGTAATAATTAAAAGAGAGATTAGATATTAACTGTTAGTATTTATGAAGAGACGTTACGTAAAGCTAACACTGCATGTCTGCATGACCTTTCGGAGCCTAAGCAGTTATTAACGTACATTCGGCAGTTCATCAAGTCGATGATGTTTTCTCTAATCGCGCCTGACAATCGACATCATTTCTGAGATCGTAGTGTAACGTCGGTGTATCGGCCTCGATTCACCCCACTGTCTCCGTAGTTTCCATTTGTAATAGCAAAAAGTTGTGAACGGTGGAGCGTCGTCGGGCGGGGCGACATCGAGTGCCATTACGAGCAGCCAGCGCGCGCAGGCACGGCAGCGTCGCCGGCGCAGCGCCGCGCGCGCCAGGCCCGACGTGCGCGCGCAGGGGTGGGCAGGCCTCCGCTAGCGGTGAGGTTTTAATGATACATTGTTGGTCGCAGACAGGGGAACGGTTCGCGATATTGAGAAGTTCTTGCGCGCTGACTATGCCGACGCACTGCGCCCGCGCACACCGTTATCCTATTTCCTCTCCCTCCTTTATGTTCAACGCATTGTGATTGGCAGTATGTAACTATCGCTACGGTTTACGGTAGTTCTTCAAAGAAGCGGTGTTAAAACGTAACTGCGTTGCATTTTATGTTAAAATTCGCAAGTTACAATAAGTTAGATTTATGTGAATGAATTACTGATGCTTACTGCCATAACAAGATGAATTCCGCAAGCCTTTCCTTATTTACTCACTTGTCTAAGCAATAGAATTTTACCGAATATTTCAACTTATCATAAATTCACTATTCGACAGAGACCAATCCCAAATTGCACGAATAGAATACACTCGATTCTTCGCCCTCCACATCCGGTACACCGTAGGCTACCTCAGTCGGTCAGTCCAACAAACTGTGAACTACTGAGAAGTGATAATTTTGTAGGTACCCTGTTCACTCGATCTGTTCTTTGATATGATACAGCTTCTCTCAGAATCGTCGTTGGTTTCATTCTAAAAAAACACAGTTGTCTTTATAGATCTCTGCATGATACTAATGTTCCTACACTTCGAATTCAAATTGCACCGTGCAATTTTCCGACTTCCGAATGCAGGCAAAAGTATAGAATTATAGAACAAGCTGAAATTTTTCTACACCAAGAATTCGCAGGATACTTCAGCTGTGTCAAAAGTCCATAGCTCAGGCGACAAGTCGGCACTCCCAAGTACCTAGTAGGTACATGAAGATAACGTTTTTACTTTTAGATAAAGATTAGGAATTGGGGTATCGCTCCGAACACTGATAATTTTTGTAACTGGGATTCGCGATACGAAAGACTTGGACAAAAGTATCTAGGTACTTTGATATCTTGAGATCGTTTTACTTCACCGACGGCCTACGTTGGATTCAACACAATATTGTTGTGTCTAGGCTGGCCGCAATATGAGCATTAGCTCATCATACAAAAGGGACATCAGCTCTAAGCACAAACCCAAACGACTGGCTATACCAGGAACCATAGAAAGTTCCTGTACCTATTACTATTCATGTGACCCTGCAATGAGAAGGATTAATGAAGCATTAAGTAGGTACCACTCTGTCGATTCCTAGCCTGCATGCAAGCGACCTAGTTCCGACAGCTAACAGGGCTTTTAGTGCCAAACACACGCTGCATCTGAAAAGAATATAAACGACACGACTCTTTGGCTTTTCCCGGCTTTTTCGTCATCATCACAGGATGGTTTAGAAAAAGTGCTTTTCGTTCTATCTAAATGGGTAATGTGTCTAACAACATCTGCCAAACGAGCGTAGATTATCCTTGTGGTGAGTGTGGTCGGTAACTGTACAGACTGCAGGGTCGGTTTCCAATAAAGTTTATAACGCGTGTCAATATACCCGCGTGTAATATATCTTATGTATCCTCGCCGGCATGTCGGTGCTCACAGTACCGCAAGCGATTAGGATGGACTGTGGCCAAACGGAAAATCCCTGGGTTGGCAAAGTGCACAGTTTTATGACAATGTGTTAGCAACATTGTGCAGTTTATATCTATTATGGTCAACCTCGCCGAGGTCGAACTGACCGCGAAAAGGATACCCATCGAACGACATAATGAAGCATATCGGATACTTTTAGATAGCAATTACGAAGATTTCTTATTTGGCTTTTAAAAAGCTCTTTGTTTTGTCTTCAAACTGTAGGCATAACAGCTAAATAAATCAAAAGGTCTACGAATAGATGGTCATAAAGGTGGCCACAAAAGCCGGAGTTTTAGAGCCCTTCAGAAAGTGTGTCGACGGGGCGGGTCCCCCCGCGGCCCCGCACCCCGCTCCTCACCCGCGCCTCGCTGGAAAACGTCCATGTATGCATTTTATAGTTTTCCGTTGAACTGTGAACGTCATTATTGCGCAGGTACCACACTGTAGGAAGGCGTCGTAAACACTCGCACACAGCTCAAAATTTAAACGTCGTATGTTTCTACATGATAGATTCATACTAGGTGCTGCATTGTATTCATTATGTAGTGTTAGCCTGTGGTTCCGCTCGCGTTATGGATTTTCTTTTTATAAACCAGCAGCCACAGTTTCCACGAAACTTATGTACCTATTATGCCTGAATTTTAAAGTTAGATCCATTTATTGAAAAGTAGGTCATTCTATTTTTTCAGTTAGTTTTCTTAGTTGCATTTGCTTACCCAAACCTACAGTAAAACTCATACCAAACTAAATAAAATTGGTTTTTCATTAGGTTGACACATAGGTAAAATCTGTAATTCCTAAAAGGGTGACAACGATAACGATTCAAATGGGGGCGTACCTACCTAGTTCATCACGACTTAGCGTTGGTACCTACCGTCATTCATGAGAAATGCTTTAACTTCACTGATAACTTCATGAATATCCCATTTACCTATGTGGTGGTTTATCCATAAAATCATCATGTTAAGTACGTCTTCGGTCGAACTATTGTGTTAAAAACAAATTAATGAATATGAAAATGTGTCATATTTTCAGGAAGCTCGTAGCTCTCGTGGCACCATGAAATCACGAATTACATAGATACCTACCTGCAGCAGTTGTCATTATAATAATATTATGATTATCAGGTTTTTTTTATTACTTGACAAATGTGTTTTTGCATACTTGCAGAAAGATTATAAAGCAATTATATTACTTAATTTATTAGATAGGTTATTAGATATTTTAATTGAAAACGTTTAGCAGCAAAAGGGCTCTACAGACTCGCCACTCACGAATGCTATTGGTACACACTGGAGTCATATTCCTGTAAAGAAACTTACACAACTAGTCAATAATACATAAAATATTGGCAACATTCCACCGATATAGGTAGTTTCCAAGCGAATGCAATAAAGCTCAGTAGTTCACATACCTTTAAAAGCCTGTACTTACAATTTCAACCAATAAGTCACAGTTAGAGTTCATTGGAATTAATACCCCGAGCGACGGAGGGCAGTGCTGGGCATTGAAAGCAGGAGGGGGGGGAGGGGGAGGGGATGTTGCGCAACGCATTACAATAACGCGACGCTACGTGCCGCTGCGCCCGCGCAGCCGGGGTCACACGACGATTCGGGGAACGCTCGCGCTCCAACTTACACCTCGCTAGGGTTGCTAATCGAAATGGATGCGATCACGCAACGAGAGTGGCAGAGTAGCGGACGATCACTGTATAGCTGTACATTGTAATTGCTGCATTCTGGCAGCTTTTACGATTCGTGAAATAGAATTCAAACTTTGCACATTAGCGTGACTTTATCTAACGAGCTTCACGCCTTCCCTTGACAGTTAACGAAGACCTTTCTTATCTACCTACTTACTTTGAATGTACCTGCTTACTGGCATTCACATTAGATAATGTTACTCATAGTCGCAGGTAAACAAATCTCTGCAATCCATAATTACATCGTAATTACACTCTGACATTGTCCTTAATTCGTGCGTCATAAATTGCAGCCCTATGTAATAATATGCACGGATTGCACAGCATTCATCAAGTAAGAGTAAATCTCGTCACAATAGGTACATACTGAGCTGTGTCCTTATCAGTAATACGCACGCGTGAATCAGGATCCGGGAGTCATGTGTACACATGACCTTATGTTTATCTATTTTATCTATGGAGGATTGGATTCGCATTTCGAATTTAATATCAGAATTTCGTATGAAATGAAATTATTGCATGTCATAGTGTATTTAAAATTTAAAAATAAAGTAGCGTAGGTACCAACATGAGTTAAATTATTGTCTAGATAGATAATTATGGATTTTGGTAGGAGGTAGTTAGACTGAAAAAGTTAGGTTCGTAGCTAATTTTGACCCAAACTTGTATGACTGTTGTTTGGTGATTTTCAGTTTTGCCTTTTGGATCATTCAGTTTTGGCAGAACTGTCGGGTCAGAGTACCTATCCTTTTAAGGTGGGTTTGTATTCCATTCAGAATAATAATGAGAATTTCAGAGAATGGACAAACGAAAACATAATTGTGTATAAAATCAACATGCTTTACCTCCAAGTCGCAGTTTGAACATGAGTTTATGTTATGAGAATTCAATTAAAACAAACATATAAAAGTATTAAGTAAATAATTAAGTATCCTACGCACCCACTCCACATTATTTACCGCGATGTAGGTACTTCTTAGGTAGTTATTTACTTGACGTCGCATTATGTAATATTTGTTAATAGAAGCATCAATGAGCGTAAAGAAAACTGCGTCACAGTTTTGTCTAGCCGCGAAGAAGTGCCTAGTAAATTAGAGCCGGAGTCAGTCATCGTAACATCTTATTTCGGTCGAGACAGGTTGTTTAAATAAGGAATAATTTACCTACGATTGAGACGCTTGTGCTATTTTTAGTCGGTCGTTAGGTGCCAAAACGTTTTAGTCATGTAATAGAGAAGCAGCCAGTGTCCCAGCTGTCCACGCAAGGATGCGCGGGCGACGCGCGTTTCTTTTAGAAAGTGGCACGTGTCGGGGTTGTTCACCCTACGCGATCCGGGTCAGGCGCCGCGCCCCCCCGCACACCCCGCGCCCCGCGCCTCTCGCCCCCGCCCGCGCCCGCACCGTACGTCTAGCTTCAGTACGTACTTCACTTGATGTGAGTGTACTAGTCCTTGATAAGGGAACTTCATTGACACCATAATCCAGAACCGGGTCAACGGATAAGGCACTCCTCGGCGCGCCCACCGGCGCGGGCGCAGGACCACGCCGGCAAGACGCGCGAAACCGCGTGCGTGCGCAAAAATAGATAATATTATGCTAACACATGCCAGAGGCGCGAAAATACAATCCTTACGTTAAAATAAAACGTGACAAACTGAATTAATTAGGTAGGCACATCAAGTTCAGTCAACACGTTCCGAAAAAATTCAAAAAAAAAAAATAAGAAATGAATAGGCAGCTACGGCTTTATTGATATAAAAATCTTATAAAACAATCAATTAACTATAGGTTTAATAAATAATTTATATAAATTATACAATATACCTATGTTAACAATGCACTTAAAATTCCATTTCATTGAATTCATTTATTAGAAATCAATTAACTGCGAATTGTAGTAACATGCGTATAGGTAGTTAATAAAAGCAGTTTATAAATAGGTTCACTAACTAGTAAGTAACTATGAAATTAACTTATTTAGTTTATTAGAATTAATTATAATCATTAATTGGACGTTAACTAATGTGATGAGCGCGCTTTTCTTACCGCTGTCAAGATTATGTCAAACATAGAATCGTGTTGTTTAGATTATTGCTAGGTTTTACTTAATTCTCGATATAAAATATCTTATTGATCTTACTATAACGTAGCTAAATAAATTAATTTTATTAACATATAAGTATTGTAGGTTTACATTAGCTACGGTTTTACAGATTTTTTTCTTCTACTGATCATCATCCACTTACAATGTCCAATGTTGGATTCTAATCCTAATAACTAGACATCTTCGCAAATGGATCGATGATAACAGTGACTTATTGTTTTTCTATACATATGTACATACAATACTAAAATACATGCTTACATAATATAAAATGTACAAGGAAGTAGACGTTCGACTTTGGTCCTCTACAAATGATACTCGTGCTTACGTTTTGACAAATTGACTTCATGATTGACTCCGCCGTCACATTATTATTATCACTAGATCACTACGGTCTCGACAATTGCTAATATTCACTTTATTTGCAGTGAACTTACATACATAATGTAGAGTGCTTGGCGACTATTCTGAGAACCTGAACCAAAAGGCACGTGCGATGAAACCTACGCAAATCTAGGGTGTGTAATAAACACTCGAGTACAATAATTACTTATTGAAAAAAAAAAAATTGCCGCCATTTACGGTTTACGGTTTAAGAAAATATGTTTCGCTCAAAAAGAATACAATTAAAATTTAAATAATTCACTCCTATAAGGAAAAGCATAATAATTAAAATAAGCGATGGTTTTGCTTGGTTATAAACTAAGTTATAAAAACGGTAAAAATTTACAATTTGTACATTATTCAGGTAGTGCTTTAATAGCCTTTTTAAAGTTTGAAGTGATTTCTATTCCTTAATTTCTTCAGTCGCCGTAAAATAGAAAATTCCTTGAATTTATTTTCTCCCATCTTTATGGGCTAGTAACTTTTTACTTGTAAAGTACACAGAAGTGATCATCGTCCGTCAATTCTCTATAACGCCATCCTCATTTGTCGCCTGGCTGTCAGCACTTGTGGTGCTCTCCGTCGGTGCAACAGAACTCCTTGCCTGCCGAGAAGCTGGTGGGCGTCCACTCACCGCCGCAGTTCTTTATGAAGAGGAACGCCTTTTCCCTGTGCACGTCTCGTTCCACCGCCCCGCAGATGACAGGGCCGGCTCGTGGCAGGTATTTCAGGATCTAAATATAATATTCATTCATTAACCCCCTATGTTCTATGTTATAGGGTTTGGTTTCCGCACTTAGTCCGTAAAGTGGACCATTGTGCGTGGGCCATGGCGGCCGTTTGGTGGTTATTCCAACCAGCCCACCTCCCTCATTAACCCCCTTTACAATATCATAACATCACGCCTGTATTTCCTGAAGGGTTAGGCAAAGGTGCAACCTATAAAATACAATAGACGTTGTTATATTTAGTAACCTGTTCTGCTTAAAAGAGCCATAAAAAACCCTGTAAGAAATCGACACGTGTTTCACTTCGCAACGAGGCATCCTCAGGATGACGATTGGTGCTGGTCGCAGAGTCTCTGCGACCAGCGCTCGGTGTGGCAACACGCCGTGTTCGGTTTCGCGACAAGTCAATCGTCATCCTGAGGATGCCTTGTTGAGAGGTGAAACACGTGTCGATTTCTTACAGGGTTTTTATGACTCTTTAGGAGTAGTTAAGCGGAACAGGTTACTAAATATAACAACGTCTATTGTATTTTATAATGGATTTCCGCAAGGTCACGCCTGAATCAATTAGCTATGTGCAACCTACAGTACACCCACAGTTCGCCAGTTATGTTTAAGTCCCATGTAATAGCGGGTGAGCCTATTGCCATCAACCGGGCACAAATTCAGGCTCCGGGGTACTACTGCCAAATTATTGCAACAAAATTAACCTTTTAAAGTATGACCTGCATGCAGCTGTTTATTAGTCTAACTAAACACAGCAGTATTGTTTTGATCGCAGTAAGAAATCATAATCCTAATCGTAAGTACTATCTTACTACAGGACTTAGGTTTATTCTTTAGCACGTTGGATATCGTTGATACATATCAACGGTTGAAAGGCTAATTGATTTAAGCGACATTTTCTAAAACTTGCATGAGGATGGATCATAGTTATTTTTTTTTTGAAAAAAAAAATCATGAAAAAACAACTATTTGATAGACTTTTATTTATTTAAATCAATCAATCATAATCATTTTCATCATCATTTCAGCCGAAAGACGTCCACTGCTGGACATAGGCCTCCCCCAAGCACCGCCACTTCGACCGATTCTGTGCTTTCCGCATCCAGCGGATTCCTGCGGCCTTCACAATGTCATCGGTCCATCTTGTGGGAGGCCTTCCAACGCTACGTCTTCCGGTACGTGGTCGCCACTCCAGAACCTTTCGACCCCATCGGCCATCCGTTCTGCGAGCAATGTGCCCTGCCCATTGCCACTTAAGTTTGGCAATTCTTCGGGCTATGTCGGTTACCTTGGTTCTCCTGCGGATCTCTTCATTTCTGATTCGATCACGTAGGGAAACTCCAAGCATAGCCCTCTCCATTGCCCTTTGGGTGACTTTTAGCCTTCTGATAAGGCCCATTGTGAGCGACCACGTTTCAGTACCATAGGTCATCACTGGCAACACGCACTGGTCAAAGACTTTCGTCTTGAGACACTGTGGTATGTGGGACGAAAAGATATTGCGTAGCTTCCCGAACGCTGCCCAGCCGAGTCGGATTCGACGATTGACCTCTTTCTCGAAGTTGGACCTACCTAGCTGGACAATTTGTCCTAGGTAAACATACTCGTCCACAACTTCGAGCGTAGCGTCTCCGATCTTCATGGGAGTGGGTGTCACATGGGCATTTGACATGACTTTTGTCTTGTCCATGTTCATTTTAAGACCCACTCTTTCGGAGGCTCTACTGAGGTCATCGAGCATTGTACTGAGTTTCTCCATGGTCTCAGCCATGATAACTATGTCGTCGGCAAACCGAAGGTTAGTGATATACTCGCCATTGATGTTGATGCCTAGCCCTTTCCAATCCAGAACCTTGAAGACATCCTCCAGTGCAGCGGTGAACAGTTTCGGAGAGATAACGTCTCCCTGTCTCACACCTCGCTGCAGAAGGATAGGTTTCGAGGTCTGGTCCTGGAGTCGAACTGACATAGTGGCGTTTTTGTACAAACACTTTAGCACCTCGATGTACCGATAGTCGATCTGGCACCGTTGAAGAGACTGCAGCACAGCCCATGTCTCGATCGAATCGAAGGCTTTCTCGTAGTCCACAAACGCTAAGCAGAGAGGCTGGTTATACTCTTCGGTCTTCTGTATAACCTGCCGCAGCGTATGTATGTGGTCTACGGTGCTAAAGCCTTTACGGAATCCGGCTTGTTCGGGAGGCTGGAAGTCGTCAAACCTGCGCGCGAGACGGTTCGTGATAACTCTTGAAAACAGCTTGTAGACATGGCTCAGAAGTGTGATGGGCCTATAATTCTTAAGCAGGGCATTGTCGCCCTTTTTAAAGAAGAGTACCACCACACCTCTGTTCCATGCCTGTGGCGTTTGACCCTCGAGTATGACGGAATCGAAAAGCTTCTGGAGGGCCTTAAGAACAGGTTTTCCCCCGGCCTTCAGGAGTTCAGCCGTAATTCCGTCATCACCCGGCGCCTTGTTGTTTTTAAGTTGCTTCAGAGCCATCCTAATCTCGTACAAGCTGACGTCCGGGATGTCTTCGGTATAGTGTCGGGTCAATCTAGCTCTTGGGTCGTTTGCTAGATTCGTAACGGGGTTACTGGTTGACGTGTATAACTGTCCATAGAAACTCTCGATCTCTCTCAACAGCTCAGGTTTGGCGGATACGATTCTGCCATTATTGGTCTTCAGTTTCGCAAGCTGGCTCTGTCCAATAGACAGATCTCTAGCAAATACCTTGGAGCCCTTATTCTGCTCTATTGCGTCCTTAATACGGTTCGTATTATAGAGTCGAAGGTCGCTTTTCAAGGACTTAGAGATCTGTCTATTGAGCCGCCGGTATTTAAGCGCATCGTCTGAAGACTGCAGAATCATCTCGCGCCTCTCCTCCATGAGCTGTAAAGTAGCATCAGAGAGCCTCTTGTTTCGATTTGTACGACGGGTCTTGAAAAACTTGGACCCGACCGTATGGACAGTTTCCACGAACCCATCGTTATAATCGTCCACGGAGCTCCCTAGGCACTCGAAACGATTCTGAAGTTCGAGCTGAAAGCTCTCGGGGTTTTGGACTTGGATCGGTGCTGGGCGGAGCGTAGACTTCATCAGTCGAGATCTTTCCAGCTTGATATTCAAGTTCAATGTGCCTCTTACCATACGGTGATCACTTCCGGTTTTCACCGCGTTGATCACAGAGACATCATTGAATACTTGCCTCTTCGTCGACATAATGAAGTCAATCTCATTTTTTGTTGCACCATCAGGGCTCTGCCAGGTCCACTTTCTGTGCTCACGTTTTCTGAAGAAGGAATTCATCATAAAGAGGCCTTCCTTCTCCATAAAACTGGCCAGTAGGTGACCCCTGTGGTTTCGACGTCCAACTCCAAATTGCCCCACTCGCAGCTCATCATCGTTTCGTTTGCCCAGTTTCGCGTTGAAGTCCCCCATGACAACGGTGAAGTGAGTTTTAGAGCCATGCATGGCTCTGGAAATATCCTCATACATGGTCTCCACCTCATCGTCGGGGTGTGACGAGGTCGGGGCGTAAACCTGTACGACCTTCAGCGAATATCTTGCGGATATTCTGAGTATAAGGTACGCCACCCTGGTCGACACACTCTCGATCTTCACCACGTTGCTCACAAGGGACTTATGGACGATAAACCCGACACCACCTTGGGACTGCTGGTCGCCCTCCCGGAAATAGAGCAAGTTCCCGGATTTGAGGATTATCGAGTCCTCGCCCTCTCTTCGGACTTCAGATAACCCTACTATACCCCATCGTAACTTGCTCAATTCTTCCTCGAGTTCGATGATCTTTTCGTCGGTCCGGAGTGTACGCGTGTTGTATGTTGCCAGGTCCAGTTTCCGGTGGTTATGGTAGCCGGATCTCTTCCGGGGATTCTTCGCACCCCTTGCCTCACCGTGGCCTTGACCGCTACCGTAGCCAAGGGCCGGTGGGCCGCCGGGCACTAGGGGCCGTTTCTTTTTGGTGCTTTTCATTTTTGGGGGGGGGGTATGCCATAATCGCCACGCTTGGCAGGCGGGTTGGCGATCGCAGTATGGTGTTAGAAATGCATAGAGAACGCTGCTGCCCATTCTCTAGTAAGTCCCTTAGTCGCCTTTTACGACACCCATGGGAAGAAATAGGGTAGTGCTATTCTTTAAGTCCGGCACCACACGGACTCTCAATCATAATAAGATCTTATTATGATTCAAAAAAAATAACTAATCCGTCCTCCTGCAAGTTTTACAAAATGTCGATATGTATAAGTGTTTATGGTCAACCTTCATGTAACCATTTGATTGCTATTGTTATGATTACTTACGACAGAACGTGGCGACCTCTACTATGTTATAGCAGCTAATTACAATAAAGGGCCGTGAGGTTACGCGCATGAAATCGTGTACACTTGTGCGAAATTAATGAGGGCACTAAACAAATAAACAATTCCGTAGGTGTTTGTTCTGAAACTGTCTAGAAATGCTTAAATTATCCTTTATCGAACATTGTGGCTTTGACATTGCTTAGCTGTATCATTGAACTCGATTTGCTAAGTTGAACGAATGCGCTTTTGTAGGAGATTAGAGTTTTCTCTACCTCACCCTTAGGGAGGGAATACTGGCGTTGTGTTATACTAAGAGTGTTGTTGGTTGGTAATTCTTATCATCGAACTAGATATTCCCTTCTTTAGGTTATATGCCACAAAAACAGATGGAGTACCAGTGCAGTCGATTGGCCCAAAATTTTACCTTACCTTGGACCATAGCTGCATTTAATTTACAGCAAGGAATATGTATACTCCAGACTTTGATGCAGTAAAAACCTTTCTAAGCTAGATATTTGTTAAAAATACTTGGTTAAAAAATACTGACCACATCAAGACACCTACTGACGCAGTTCTTGAAGCCCCCCAAGCCGCAGGGCAGACTGGGCGAGTCGGTGTCGTAGGTGACCACGGGCTCTCCCTGCGGAGGCCCGCGCGGCCGACTGCGGCGGTTGTTCACCTTGATGCCCACCTGTTGCGACAGGAAGACGCCGCACTGGCATGGCTCTAGCTGAAAACGAAGAATAAAATTGGTTAGATCCTTTGGACTTAAGAAATTATAGAGACTTGCTTCAGTTTCTACGCACTATCAACTAAACATAATCAGCCTATAATGTTCCCAACTGCTGGGACACAAGCCTTCTCTTGGTGATAGAGTGGGCCGTAAACCAGCACGCAAGCGCAGTGTCGGTCGGTGGATGTCACGTATCTTCAAATTGTTGGTTCTAGGACATGCCGATTTCCTTACGATGTTTTCCTTCATCGTATTGAGAGCAGTGGCGATGAAAAATGTATACAAGTAAACAGTCTGTCTCGGTTAGAACCTACAAACCACAACTCCTAAAGTCGCGGCCATTTCCACCATCAACTTGCATAAACGTTATGGTTGATGCGTATGCGACGTTTGTTTTGGGAAAAACTAGGTAAGCATCTATATTATGCCTATGCAAGGGGACTGCTGTTTAGCAGTGAACTGCAATCAATCAACCTGTTATTTACTCGCTCTTAGCAAACAAGCGAAGTCGATGGCGCACTTTGTATCATAGAATATTGGAGTCGTCCATTCACAGAATGACATAGATAGTATAAATCCTAATATAGGTATATAGGAATCAAGTCCTTAAAGCTTGAGTTGAATAACCAGGGTCGTCAACATAACCCTTATTATGGCCTATGTAAACAAGTAAGTACTTGCTAGCGAAATGTCCATGGCTAAAACTAAAGGTCGAGGTCAAACTAAGGTCCTTTGGACTGCAAATCAACCCTAGGAAATCAGGTCTAGGCGGCAGGTATATGCGGAATAGGCTCAATGTTGCGTCGCTGTCTGCACTCTTGTCTGAATGGAGTTCAGATTGAAGACGCAAATGCGGTTAAAAACCTCGGGCTGACCATGGACTCCTATTTATCGTGGACTGCCAATATCGCTTAAGTCAATCGTAAAGTGCTCTACACGTGCCATTCCTAGAAATGCCTCAAGAGCACTACGCCGATGCCTGTTATTTGGATGCCACCGAGGGGCTTATAAATAAACTTGATCGTTTGCAAAATATCTGTATTCGTTTTGTTTTTAATACCCTTAAAAAGTATGATCACGTTTCTAGATTTTGCAAGATACAAACTTATTCAAGTAACTTCTCAAGAACTTTCGGATATTGTGTCTGCAACACAACCCTAAAACGCCATCCTATCTGCGGGAACGCTTATCCTACGCCCGTCGTTTTGATGGGCCTTATTAAGTCACATCTTAGAAACCTCCTTAAGTCTCCTTCCCTCTGCACCGACTTACTCCTACTCCTTCGCTGTACACGCGGTTGTGGAATTCACGTCCGTCTGACTAGCGACTGCCAAACTATTGCAGTAGGTATTTAAAAGAAGAGTGAAAGAACACTATCTTTCCATTTCGTCATAGTTGTGTAATCGTTTAAGTATCTATTATTTTAATGAAATCAAATTATAATTATTGAAATTTTAGTGATATTTATTTTACAAGTACCTATCTATTTAAGTATAGGTATGTTATATTATATGTTTCATTTAATATATGAATTGTTTTTTTGATTTTATATATGTTATTTTCTCTTCTACTCTTATTATCCTCTTTCCTATCGCAAGTATGCTGGAAGTTTTTTTTTTTTAAATAATCATCTTTTTGTACGTATTTTTCTGTTTCATTTTTATTTATTTACTAGCGGACCCGACAGACGTTGTCCTGTCAAAACATTGTCCAGCGGACAAAATTGTGAATCTAAACCATTCCCAGATCCCCTTGAACACACACAAAAAATTTCATCAAAATCGGTCCAGTCGTTTGAGAGAAGTTCAGTGACATACACACTCACAGAAGAATTATGTATATAAAGATTTTATTTTTTGGAAAACTTACAGCTAAACAGACACAATAAGTAATAGTTGTGAACAAAATATGGCCAATTACAAGTTTCCACATGTAGTTTAAACCTAAATTATATGAACACAACAAAAAAAATTGACAATAAGACTTTACACAACAAAAACAGAAAAAAAGACTATTTACGCTCGAAGAAGCCATCAGATAAAATTTTCTTTAATTTAGCAACACTAGTATTGAAAATGTCGATATCAGCTTTTTGTCTGTTTATACGGGGTGTCAGGGACATCGACGCGAAAACTTTTACCATGGGTTCAGTACATGATTCTGAACCATCATCGATTATTTAAAAAAAATCTGCTGTTTCATAGAAAATTGCAATACCTACGCGATCAAAATGTATGGAACAGCTGATTTAAAAAAAAATAACCGACGAAAAATTTCAACGCAGGGAGGTTCAGAGTCATGTAATGAACCCATGGTAACAGTATTCGCGTCGATGTCCCTGCCACCCTATATGTGTGTAGGTACATAATGGTTAAATAATAATAAAGCTATTCAACCATTAAGATACAATGGTGCTCTTATTAATTGCCATGCGTGTCATCTTCATTAGGTAGGTACTGAATGTAGCTAAGGCTTAATTATACCTACATAGGTAGGTACAGTGGACCATCCTCACGCAATGATGAAGTAACCTTGACCACATAGCAAGGTTGGGTTGATGCACAGAAGCCAAAGTGTAATAAAAACCAGCAGAATATTATGATGACAACGATGAATGATTCATAAAAATATGAGTGCACTACCTACCTTTATATACCTACCTCGTCATGCCATTATGTGCTTACCTAAAATCCTTAAAAGATAGAACCACCGAGACTTTTATAACCAACCAATTAGTGTAAATAAATTGCGTGTTGGATTCGAACCCACACCGTGCAGCACAGAAGTTAATTGTCATTCGTCACTGCGCCAAAATAGCCTAGCTAGTAGTAAAGTGTTTAGCATTTTAGCAAAGCAACCCATAAGGAAAAAAATAACAACATAGATCCCTATGGTATGTTCTGATTTTTCGGTGCGGCAGCGGTGCCACATCAGCATGCTCGGTATAAGCGGTACCGAAACCTTACCGAGCGCCTATATTTCAATTGAGCGTTCCTGATTAGCAAGGTTTACGCGGAGTGGCGCGGTACATACTCGTACCTATTCGGCTTACCGCGTCTCGGCATGCATGTACAGTGGCCGCTCTGAATAGTGCATTCTGCTATCACTCGAACTCAAAGACGACATTATTTCGCGACGGCACAAGCAACTCTGAATATTTTTTTACCGACATGTGCATATAGGTGAAGGCGATGCGGTATGTTTTCGGCATCCGCGCATGCTGATGTTGCACCGCTGATGCGCCAACCAATCAGAATCAGAAAAGGTTTTAACTTACTAACTACGTCCTTAACTATGGGTCAAAATTCAGAACAAAGAGGAAATTCTTTTGTTTGAAAATTCAAAAATCGAATGTCAAATATCGTTACCTCTTCATTATAATCGTCATCGTAGTTGATTTCTTCTTCCGACGGAGCACTGCCTTCATAGTTCTCTCGTTTGGCCACCCGTTTGCCCTCAGTTGTCACCGTCAGGTACAGGCACACGGCGAGGAGCAACCAGCACTGGACCCCACGCATTTTGAACAATCGGAGAAGAATCTTAAAACAAGATAGGTATGAATTAAACAGAGTTATTTCATCATCATGTAGGCAAGAAGCAAGATTTGATATGATTTCAGTCAAGGGGCGTTTAATAAAGCTATAGTAGCTATGAAGAACTCAAACTCAAACTCAAAGTATTTATTTCAAATAAACCAATTACAGGTACTTTTGAATTGTCAAGGGGTCGGTCAGTCAGAAAAATGAAGCTAGTTGCCCATTCCAAAGCTTAGTCAAAGAATCAGCACCAGTACCCTATTGCGTAGGTAATACACGATCAATCACAATCTGAATTGTTTTGAAACAGATTGCTAATCCATTGCCTCATATCAGGAACGTTACGGAGCTTCGGTTCCGGTTCCGAAAGGTCGCACTTTCCGATTAATTTTACACCTCCGATTCCGACTTCGGTTCCGATACTTTTGAATCGGAGTTATACCGAAGGTCGAAACGCAGTGATGCACGTGATTAGAGCGCTAACGTTTTAACTCGTCGCCAGTGTAATTTTAGTTTATTTTATACACGCTCGCGCTCGAAGTCTCAGTTTATAGTTTTGTTTGTGGATGTTATCGCTAATATTTGACTGATTAAAGAGACTGAATTATATTTCAACTGTTTCATTAATCCTTCCCATAACACATCTTTCTTCTACTTCCACCTTGTACTCCGGTTCCGGTTCCGATCCGATCAATCAAGATTTAAAACCTCCGACTCCGGTTCCGGTAAAACGACTTCCGTAACATCCCTGCCTCATATATTGAAAACAAAAATCTGCTCAATAACGTAAATAACGCAATGAATGTTGTTGAACTGTCAAAATTAAACAGATTAGTCTTAATCGTTTACGAAAATGTGTTACGTAATTAGATAGTAGTTACCAAAATGTCCTAATTTGTTAATAGCTACTTAGGTCGATGTCGCTACTTACTCAATGTCAGTAAAGCGCAACAGAAAATAGTTTAGAGCCTACTCACTTCACAAAATTCTTCAGGCTTCTAGTAACCGTAGCACCTCCGCACAGTTTTTTAGATAATCACATCACAGAAGGACCACAATGAACGTATAGTGTCATCCGCCATGATTATCTGCCCATATATAAACGCTATCCCCAGTTCACATCCATATAAAAATTGCTAACTCAGCATTTTTGCCGCACAGCGAAACGTGTCGAAATTACTATTTTACGTGGATATATCTAGTAATCTTTCTGCGTAAGAAACGTGATCGAGGATTGTTTTAAGATAAGTTTCACTTTAACTAAATAGCATGTACCTAAACGAAATTCCAAGCCGTATGAAAGATGGCGGAAACATAACATCACGCCAGTAATCCCCCAGAGTTAGGCAGAGGTGTGCTGGTGTGTCTGTAGTACACCCACATTTCGCCAGTTATGTTTAAGTCCCATGTAATAGGGGGCGAGCCTATTGCCAACAACCGGGCATAAATCCAGACTTCGGGCTGCTACTGAGAAATTCCAGACGGAATAACACAATAACACTTTGCCCGACCCAGGTATCGAACCCAGGACCTCATGCTTATTAGTAGCGCTTGCGACCACTAGACCAATGAGGCAGTACAGTGAGGGGCCACCGCTAAGCAATGTCCCTCACAACCTTTGTATTCCAGCCTCCCTTTTGAAAACCTGACCTACAATCCAAGAAGAGCGCTAGAACTGGAAGATGTCATTGGACATTGGGTCGTGGTCTGTTCAAACTTAACCGTCTATCAGAACCTAAAACGTTTGGCACTGGTGCCGATTCCCTTGTTCACAAACTAAACTAAATTTAAGTTCAGTGCATCTTTTTCTTTCTATTTCATTAAGAAAAGGACAGAAGATAAATTTTAGTTTAGTCCTGTCAAATTAATCAGCGCTTGACGTAAATTGACGTAATTTTAGTCGACAAGTTTTTAATCACGTCTAAATTTGTATGGAGAGTGACAGGCGCTGATTAATTTGACAGGACTAAACTAAAAATTTTCCTCTGTCCTTTTCTTAATGAAATAGAAAGAAAAAGATGCACTGAACTTAAATTTAGTTTAGTTTGTGAACAAGGGAATCGGCACCATTGACATACCTTATTATAACTGGGGTAACTAAGAAAACAAACAACCTATTCCTAAAAAAAACCCTCAATTCTCATCCAACTAAATCATCTAAACTAATATTATAAAGAGAAAAGATTTGATTTTTTTTGTTTTTATGTTTGTTTGTAATTGATTAACTCAAAAACTACTTAACCAATTTAAAAAATTCTTTCACCTGTAGAAAGCTACATTGGTGCCGATTCCCTTGTTCACAAACTAAACTACATTTAAGTTCAGTGCATCTTTTTCTTTCTATTTCATAAAGAAAAGGACAGAAGATGAATTTTAGTTTAGTCCTGTCAAATTAATCAGCACCTGTCACTACTCCATACAAGTTTAGACGTGATTAAAAACTTGCCTACTAAAATTACATCAATTTACGTCAAACGCTGATTAATTTGATAGGACTAAACTAAAATTTATCTTCTGTCCTTTTCTTAATGAAATAGAAAGAAAAAGAGGCACTGAACTTAAATTTAGTTTAGTTTGTGAACAAGGGAATCGGCACCAATATCAGCGAGTAACATGGGCTTTCATTTATCGACTTCCAGTAACTCATAAGTACGCATTTAAACCCACAGCCACTCAATAGCTACGTTGCTATGAATGCGTTTGACATCCATCAATCATATTCATTGGTCCACATAGGTAGCATAGCACTGGTGAAAACGGGTTCAACAAAGCTGTTTTTATAAGGTTGCGTGCTATGGATGGGAGCTGTGGATCTGCGAAGTATGAGCAGAGCAGCTGCAGCCGCTCCCCGTGCCTTCCCATACTGTCGATGCATCACAGAGCTCGAGCTGCGCATCTTCGTCGCACAGCTACCTCGCGGCGGCGCATCTTCATAGCACATCTTACTCGCTCCACTCCACAGCTTAGCAATAGTGGAAACGGTAACATAGATTTGTAGCTTAGCTTTCACATCCTCGCAGCATAGCACATCTCTGGTGGAAAGCTTCCCTTATGCCGTTACCGCTGTGCAGTGTGCTATTGGTGCCGATTCCCTTGTTCACAAACTAAACTAAATTTAAGTTCAGTGCATTTTTTTCTTTCTATTTCATTAAGAAAAGGACAGAAGATAAATTTTAGTTTAGTCCTGTCAAATTAATCAGCGCTTGACGTAAATTGACGTAATTTTAGTCGGCAAGTTTTTAATCACGTCTAAACTTGTATGGAGAGTGACAGGCGATGATTAATTTGACAGGACTAAACTAAAATTTATCTTCTGTCCTTTTCTTAATGAAATAGAAAGAAAAAGATACACTGAACTTAAATTTAGTTTAGTTTGTGAACAAGGGAA
Organism: Agrochola lychnidis; assembly: GCA_963680765.1. Classification (NCBI taxonomy): domain Eukaryota; kingdom Metazoa; phylum Arthropoda; class Insecta; order Lepidoptera; family Noctuidae; genus Agrochola; species Agrochola lychnidis. Next base: position 16,504,502 of record OY796850.1, on the reverse strand, counting down.
TCGGCACCATTGTCGCTTATAATGCGGAAATCAGTTAGGACTATATTTTGATGATAGGTAATAGTGTAGGTAGTCATGGGCGTAATCAGCATTTTTTTTGGGGCGGGACAGGAGTAAATTAACTCTATAAGTAGTAGAAATTTCGCGCGGTAATTTTGAATTTTTCCAAATAAATAATTAACACTGGTGCCGATTCCCTTGTTCACAAACTAAACTAAATTTAAGTTTAGTGTATCTTTTTCTTTCTATTTCCTTAAGAAAAGGACAGAAGATACATTTTAGTTTAGTCCTGTCAAATTAATCAGCGCTTGACGTAAATTGACGTAATTTTAGTCGGCAAGTTTTTAATCACGTCTAAACTTGTATGGAGAGTGACAGGCGCTGATTAATTTGACAGTACTAAACTAAAATTTATCCTCTGTCCTTTTCTTAATGAAAAGGAAAGAAAAAGATGCACTGAACTTAAACTTAGTTTAGTTTGTGAACAAGGGAATCGGCACCATTGTCACTGATTTTAAACCTAAATTGCCCCACCGTGGGTACGCCCATGTAGGTAGATATGCATCGGCAGCTATATGCCAAATTATTGGGACCAGCAAACACACGGAAAAATCGTAGGCAGGTACCTACCTAAGTCTGCAAACAAATCCCTCTCACTCCACGTTTATGCAAGGAGTTGGTATTCTGCAACATCCTCAAAATGTCCTAAGAGTTGATGCATAAATACCTTATTCGAGTAAGTAAACCACCATTCCAGGTTTGTTGTGGAAACAGGTGTATTCCATGCCACCATGGATTGATCTAGAACGGTGTAAACCGGAGGTATTAGTGTAAAAGATTGGGATGAGCTTTGAAGTATAGGTCCTATCGCTTACGACCTAGGGATTGCAATTGAACATGAACAGAACTTATGAACCACGGGCGTAGCCAGGTTTTAGTATCGGGGGGGAAGGGGGGGGGGGGTTCAAGAAAATAAAACGACTAAAAGTACAGACGCCAGCACATCAAGCTACCCGAAACTGTCAAATTTTCCCAATCAACTTTGAACCTTAGACATCAGCGATAAAGTTGAAAATCTATTAAATAAATTTGACAGATTGTAGTAGCTTGATGTGCTGGCGTCTGTACATAAAATAACCCATTTATAAGAAAAATATTAGAGATGTGAAAAATACATACAGAAAGAATCTCCTCGAAGGAATTGGGGGTCCTTTTTCGAGCAGTGGGACAGTATAAACTATAAGCTAAATAAAAAAATAGTGGCGGAGGAATCCAAACCACCGTATATTTTAATGTATAGGTAATAGTTAGTAATCAGTGGGATATGCCGCACGCCTTTTCGTATTTTAATTCTATGAATGTTAATATCTGAACTTTTCGGGGGGGGGGGGGGGGTTGAACCCCCAAATCCCTCCCCCTGGCTACGCCCGTGTATGAACACAGTAAGTTCAAAACTATGGGCATGGCAGGTATGCTATCTTAGGACAGGATTCACAGACCGCACTTTGACTTTAGAAGAGTCACGATATGTGCATTGGATAATTACTTTTCATCCTTCGGTAGCGAAAATTTGAAAAAAATAAGCGGTGCCCATAATAAGTACACCTCTCCAATTTTCATCGATACCTTTACTGCCAATACTATTCGAGTTGGCTGTGCTGCGTGTCATCGGGACGAACGGTCAAACGGACATGACGAAATTATAAGGGATTCCGTTTTTGCAATTTGGCTACGGAACCCTAAACTGAAAAAGGTTCACATTAGAAGTCAAAGTGCGATTTGTAAATTTTGCCCTTACAGACGAGCGGCAACTGCAGTCGACTGGTGGCGGCGGCTTCAGTGGTGCCGATTCCCTTGTTCACAAACTAAACTAAATTTAAGTTCAGTGCATCTTTTTCTTTCTATTTCATTAAGAAAAGGACAGAAGATAAATTTTAGTTTAGTCCTGTCAAATTAATCAGCGCTTGACGTAAATTTACGTAATTTAAGTCGGCAAGTTTTTAATCACGTCTAAACTTGTATGGAGAGTGACAGGCGCTGATTAATTTGACAGGACTAAACTAAAATTTATCTTCTGTCCTTTTCTTAATGAAATAGAAAGAAAAAGATGCACTGAACTTAAATTTAGTTTAGTTTGTGAACAAGGGAATCGGCACCAGTGTATGACTAACATTGGCATGGCCACCATCAGAGATTTTAATTTTGATAACACAAAAAAAATTGTCGCTAATTAGTCGATATTTGTCGCCAAGTTTCAGAATTTGTCGGTCACTGGTTCAAAGTTAATGTAAGGGTTTATAGGTGGCCGATCTGGGGAGCATCTCCCCAGCTTAGGCAAATTGAATCTCAAAAGCTAGGGCATCTAGCGAAGATCTGTTTTCTCCCAAATTTTGTCGGTAATTAATCGCAATTTTTCGCCAATTCACAGATTTAGTCGGGTCTTAGTTTAGAAGATATAATGAGTTAAATTAAGTATAGTCCAAGAGCTAGATCGAAGAGTTTACGAAAAATCTTGGGCCAAGCTGGGGTGATGCTCCCCAGATCGGCCACCTATAAACCCTTATAACTTTTGAACCAGTGACCGACAAATTCTGATATTTGACGACAAATTTCGACAATTTTTTTGTGTTATCAAAATTATAATCCCTGATGGTGACTACGCCAGTGTCAGTCACACGGCTTCAGTTACCTCTGTCGTCGTAAAATGCCACTCGTCTTAAGAGCCTATATATTATATATCCTATACATTCCTAATACTACTGAGTGAGGTACCTACTTACTGTACTTAACCAATTATCAAAAAAGGGTTTAAAAAAAATCGGATTTGAATTAAAAAGCCATTCTAACATGATGCAGATTTATTTTCTACATTAATGTTAAAAAACTATCAGAGGAAAAAAATTACAAAAAACATAATTATACATTACCTTTGTATCGTTACGATGTTTGAATCGCTATGCACAATATTAGCCAAAACTAAAAGATTTATTTCACAGCCTTCCCAATAACAGATTTATTTTGTCTACAAAATACTGAAGCAATTAAATCTAGCAACTAGTAATACTCTTAATAAAATTTGAAAATCCTAACGCTACATAAATACTATGAAGTGATAAATACACAATACTATAAGCACATTACGAGTATAAAATGATTACCTACGAAATGTAAGAAAAATCGTTCAAAGAATCATTGTTATAATGTAAGTAGGTACTTCGTACAAGTCAATGGAACAAAAAAAAAAACACAAACAGGCAAAAGTTTAATAAAAAAAACTAACATGTCTGTAACAGATCAAGAAGTTATGTAAAACAAAAAAGGGTTTATTACATGAAATCATAACGTAAAAGGTCAATATAAAATTAAAGGTGGCATTTCATGATCACATTTAATGCGATGTGGTGGTACAATAGAAAACAAGGTAAAAAAATAACAAATATTTTACCATTAACTAACAGAAAAGTAAAATAAAACAATCGTCGTATCTCCACAGACTGCATCTCTTCCAGCGACTTAGCAGACGTACGCACGAACGTAATAAAATTGCGAGGGGATTTTGTCACGCACTGGATTATCAACTCTCGTTGTTAAGCCGAACGTTGAGAATTTAACTCTCGTCCCAGCGCGTTGAAAAACACACTGTTGGATTTTTAACTCTCGGCGCTAAGCAGAGCTTTGAAAATCAAGTGCACGAAAAAAAAATGGCCGCGATTTTATTACGTCCATGCGTACGTGGGCTTACTGGTGGCGGTAAAAACCAAGTTCGAAAATAATTAAAAGAGGAACAGTGTAATGGCCAGCACTAATAAGTAATTACAAGTTTTAAATACAATTTAAGTTCTAGAAAAGTCGTTTTAATGATACCTTTATAGAAACAATACATCATCAAACAAGAATTTCAATGTTCATTCATTGTCTGTCGTACTTATTGGAATTATGATGACAACTAAACATTAGAGCATTACATGTTTTATTACACAAGTATCACGAGTCAGCAAAAGGCACAAACTAAATCATAGATGCTTCAGAAAATGCTAACTGTTTAAAAGAATGCAGTGATCGTAATATAGAAAAGCTTTGCGACGCCGCATCGAAAAAAATGTTGACGTCACCTAAAGATTTCACGTTGCGACGTCGCACTGCTATTATTTGTCCTGGCACTTTATAACATTGGTAGAATCAGGGTAATAATACCTAACCATTTTGTACGCATTTAACGTCAAAAATGCAAAGCTGAAGCTACCTAATGTAACACATCAGCAAGCCATAAAGATAAAAATAATTGGACATGTTACTACATCCAAACTCTTCAATTTTACGACATTCTATGCAATAGCTTACGATTGCCGAGTCAACAAATGCATCAATTCCTTTACATCAAAACATTGCTTTTGCCCAAAAAATGAGATGATAAATAGCCATTGATAATAGTGACTGTGATACTGTTTGTCTTCATGAATAAATTATTATATGACATTGGCAAGAAGTTATCACATTGCTGATGAATATTATGCAGTTAGTAAATAGATTATGTAATGAGTGTCAATAGGTACTTTATTTATGAAATTTGGGACAAGTTGTACCATACACACAGTTGTTATAAAATGCAGTTATATGCATCTCTTGAGTAGGTAAGTAATGATCTAGTTGCTATCAGTCTTAATTAATTATAGACTATGAAAATTGTATAATAATGGACATTAAATGGACAGATTTGGAGATACAACTGCAGCATGCTTGATGTTAAATTACTAAATGTTAAACTACCTTGTAGGTAATGAGTTATCTATTATTATAACTAAATAATTGTACTTCACAGTTTATATTATTTGATTTCATGAATTTATTGGCACATAAGACAGACTATCATAAAACTTTAGACTTTCCAATAGATTTCCTTTAATCTAGTTAATTTTTTTAAAGATTTCATAAATTTTATATGAATTTAAAATGCCATATAGCATCACTAAAAGTTTTTCTTAATAATTAATACTTAAATCTAAGAAATAAGTTACTATTAAGAATTAACTTAAATCTCTAACAGTCTTTGGCTAACACGAGTTTAGCCTCGCCCTCGAACACAACCTTCTTTTCTTCCTCAACAATGCAATAAAACTTCACTTTGAGAATCTTCCTCACATCAACTAGTTCTACACTTATGGTCAGCTTCTCTCCAACGAAGCACTTGTTCGGGAATTTCATAGTTTGTGATACAAGGACTGTACCTGGGCCAGGCAGGTGTGTGCCAATCAGTCCCGCCACTAAGCCATTGAGAAGTGCTCCGTGCACTATGGGCCTTTTGTTCCCATTATTCTGATGCAAGTAGTTATGATCACTTGTAAGGTTTGAGAAAGCATCCAAATCTTTCTGAGTCAATGTTTTTTGTATGCGAATCTTATCTCCTGCTTTGAAAGCTGTACTACTAAATGTAGTTGTATGAATTTTGCATATCTTCTGATAATTTTTGTTATTCACAACAATGTAGGGGAATCTGTTTGATAGCATTTTGTTCATTTTTGTGTCTCACTTTTATTTATAAAATCTCATTTGTACTGCATACATCTTGTAAGTAAATAGTAGCTAAGTTGGCTAATCTTTTGTCATTTGATTTTTGTGTTTCATGAACACGCTGAATAATCTCTGCTGTGGAGATTTCAGATTTGGTTTGATTGGTATGTAGATAGAACAAAGTTGTGATAGTGTCAGCTAAGATATCATTGTGGTTCAACTTCAGTAAACCAATGAGTGGGTTCAGTCCAGACTGTGTTATTATGTATTCAGCATTCAATGGATCTGGAAATGAGAAACACAGTTTTAATGAAACTTAAATAAACAGAACATGAGTTAATCGCAGCATTATCTATAAACGTTAACATTATTGTTAGGCCACTGTAGCCTAAAAAATATGGTCAAAATGATGGAATGTAACATATGAAACTGGAAAATATCCACACATACACAGCTAAAAGACCAGCAAGATTTATATACTACTTCAGACTTAGGTGACATATGAAAGCAAGTTTTATTTGAGTCATCTCAGACTTTTATATCAGGTATTTTCTCTGAATTTGTATGCTCCTTTACACACGGCTACACATCAAGCTATACATTTCCAGTTTATGCTGATCTCACATTGTATAGGATTTCCCTATAACGTGAGGTCAGCTTATACTGGAAATTTATAACTTGATGTGTAGCCGTGTGTACCTAGTCCAACTACATCACTACAGCAAAGGAAATAACAGAAGTTTACAGAAATTTTCTTACCACAGCTCAAATTGCAGATACCAGCAGTAGCAAAATGTAACAGTTGATGGCTGCTTTCATTCTTTATAACGTGAAGGAAAATGTCTAGCACGCCAACATCTCTGATAAATTGATAGTTTATGGGATCGTATGCAAAATTTGCCAAATTAGCTAGAACTTGGCATTTAGCATCTGCAAAAAGAATTTTGATTATGTTACGTGAGTCGTTCATTAAATGCCTTCAAATGAAATAGTAATAGCTTACGTCCAATGGTAATAGAACAAATAAGAACAAATCATTAATATTTTGTGACAGTAAATAGAAGATATTTACCAAACGAAGTAGAATGCAAAAATTCATCCACTAGAAGCGATAAAAAGCTCTCTCGATCTGTCCCATTTTCAGGAGTGCGTTTCTGAAGTTGCGCCTTGTTACTAAACATTGAAAAGTTAACTCTTAAGTTATAACTTTCAATGCACAAACACCTAAAATAAATAAAGAGAGACTAAATTTTCACGCGCAATTCTGAAAAAGTAAATTCCACCATCTTGAATTCTTTTCTTTCATTCAATATTCTTGACTGTCAGACTTTGGCAGTTGCCTGAATGTTGCCTGTAATAAAAAAATCTAAGATTGGTTTTTCTAATTATATTCACAGACTAGCTTCTGCCCGCGACTTCGTTCGCGTGGAAGTCGTAAAACATCACAATATACTACAATAATAGCCACATTTTTATAAAACTTCCCTGTATACTACATTTGTAGTTTTATTCTCAGCAGCCAAAATATACAGTCAGGAATGGTGACTCGGGAGCAAGCGACGTAACAGTTGTTCGTATGAGAAGCAGCTTGTCCTGAAGTCGACACCCGCAGCCTTCAGTCTTCGATGTCGGCCCCTGTGACTTGTTGATCACAAAGCGTACGCTCACAGGGAACTGCACGCGCTTAAACTGGTAATGGTGGGGAATTAGTGGTATACGCGATATAAATACTGTCTCGCCATCGCCACAACCTGTTAGAATTTCCGTCTCGATGACGTTTCTCTGTAAAGACATGACTTTGAGCCGGTTTCCGTTACACAGATATACAACCGGAAAAGATACTTGCCATTTGCGAATTGAGAAATTCTACGGGGTAATATGTGGCATTAATGGAGGTGTATATCACTTCACTCCCTTCAATTTGTGAGAGAATACTGTGGTTGATCGCTGCAGCTTGATCATTTTCGGAGTTAAAATGGACACACACCCACAAGAATTCTCTTGGTACGGTATTTGACTGATGTCCTCGTATATCAAAATGAATAAGATCTTCTAAAGTGGGATCTACTCTACCAAGAGTCCCTGGTAAAGTGCCTTCACCAACTTTTAGAAGAACATCGGAGAATTCTTGAGCATTTGAATTCACGCCAAACCGAGCTCATATGATGATGGTCAAGCGCAGTTTATGAACTCTCGACCATAGAGTCGACCTTTTCAACGAAGTATTCACTTTGTTTGTCAGAACTGTGACACCACCCATCATATCTTGGTTCCTGCGAATGTCCTCCAGGGTTCTGTTTACAGCTTCCACTGCTTTTCTATTTGCCATAATGCATTCATACTATACGATGAAGCGCAATCCCTATGCACACATCTCTTGTTCTGTTGCGTGACACCCCACAAACAGGCGTTTCGTTGCTCTCTAAATCGATGGGAATCTTAAACATGGCGTGCGGTGTTTTGTCACCAGGAAGCAGTGTGGCAGCGATTCCAGAAGATCCACACACATACATATTTTAAAATCGTTAGGACAAATCTGCTGTCAAAATCTGTAAAAAATCATTTTATTCCTACAGTCTTTAGCTCTTAAATGATAAGAATACAACCTTGAATGTTTTGTGACTGTAAAGTACTTGTGACGTAGTAGGCTTCCATAGCTTACGAAGTTTTCCTTTTTTTTTGTGAATTAATACATTAATAAAAAAACCGTTTTACAAAATTTAAGAAAATAGTTTAAAAAAAACAGATGGTAATCGAACTTACTACCAGGACTTCGAATCATTCGTCCAACCGCTTACTTATTCGCTTTGTTAAAAGTTAGCTAAAATAGCCGTTCCTATATAATTATGTCATTCCTGACTGCATAGTTCCATAAATGTATAACTTGATTATAATCATTTAAAAAGTTAAATCGGTAACTATCTACAATATCCCAACCTTTTGGCGCGTCCTTTTATAATTTGCAGAGAAAAATAAGAAAATAATGTAATATTGCTCATCCCCCATAGCAAATAGCGTGATGAAAACTATATTTTCCGCATAAGAATCAATCCCAGACCTCATAGCAATAACTTTCTTTCAAAAAATTTAACTTCGCTACGATTTTATCATAATATATTATAGGGACATAATGAAAACAAAAAAAAAATCGTGTAACAAAATGTGAAAAAAAAGAAAACAAAAACCGTAGTTGGGAATCGAACTTACAACCCCATGTTTGCAAAGCAATCGTCCAACCGATGAGTTAATTGCTTCGTTGAATTTTATCTTAAATAGCCGTTCCTATATATTTCATGATTGACTGCTCAGTTCCATAAAGGTATAGCGTAATGATAATCATTCTAAAAGTTAAATCGATAACCATCACAATATCCTAAAATTTTGGCGCGTTTTTTTCCAAAAATTACGAACATAATATAATATTGCTCGTCCCCCATAGTAAATAGCGTGATTGTTTATACCCTACAGTTTGACCAGACTTATAGGGAACACCTATGCAAAATTTGAACAGAATCTATCAGGTAGAATTTGCGTCATGCTAGAACATAAAAATACGACATAATGTAATATTGCTCATCCCCCATAGCGAATAGCGTGATAATTTATACCCTATAATTTGACCAGACACACAGGGAATATCTATGCAAAATTTTAACAGAATCTGTCCGGTAGAATTTGCGCGATGCTGGAACATACATATAGACAAACAGACAAACAGACAAAAATTCTAAAAAATATATTTTCGGCATTAGAATCGATCCTAGACCTCGTAGCAATTACTTTTTTTCAAAAATATTCAATGTACAGTTTTGACTTCGCTACGATTTTATTATATGTATAGATATCGAACATCCAAGACCAACTCTGTTTGGATGTAACCATCGAAAACGATGACAAAACATGGTTACGGTTTGTGCTGCTAGTGCCATTAGTGATGAAACTTATACTTCCCCTTTGACTCTAGTATAAAATTATTCATTGTCTTTTGATAGCAATTTGAATTAACGTCTTACTTTTTTTTTATTTGGATTTTTCTTTTGTACGACAATTTTGCTCAAAAAACCATAAAGCCGGGTCTCCTGCGCGTGTTTTCACACAAAAACATCGCATCAAAGAGGTGTGGTCATACACATTTGTCTATGCTTTGTATGAAATTAATTGTATTAGTGCAACTATGCGTTTGCACTGGCGAAATATTCAAACAAAACATGTTGAAATCTCTAGTTCCTGTCAATAATTGTGTGGAACATTGACAGAATAAAGATTTCAACATGTTTTGTCGTGAATGTTTCGCCAGTGCAAACGCACAGTAAGCTTTTTTGTGTAATGTTTCGAAAAAACATGCGCAGGAGACAGGAGAGATATTTTAGACGTGGGATCTCGATAATTTGAACTTTTGGAGTTGGCAACACTGATCTGAAAACTCAACGAGAGATTCAGTAAATTCAGTTCAGAGAGTTTTTAAAATTGATTGTCTATGGTGTTGTAAATGACGTGCGGTGCGGCAAGTCCTAAAATCCCAACACGACATATTTTCTTGAAGATGATGAGTTTTTAGACATTATATTCTATATTATTTTGCTGCTGACATGAGTACACCGTATATTGCTGGTAAATGTTTATAGTACATCCTTAAAGTTTCTGGAGAGGAGCATGTTTCAGAGGTTATAATTGTCTGAACCCTATCAATATTTTTACAGGTTTGACCAGCAAAAATATATTTTTAATTGACTTCAAAGAGCCTTATGGAGAGACAAATCTCAGGGATGAAACGACTACGAATATACGTAGTATTATATTTAGTCCAAAAGGCACCTACTTAGCTTATAGGACTGATAAGAAGTGAGTATAAAAATAATAAAATTATTCAACAAATCTATTTTTAATTAATTAGACCCTGGTAAGTTTTCAGTAACTGTTGTGTTAGGTTTTAGATTGAGGATCTTAATATACTTACTTAATATTGTTTTTTTTTTTCCATTAAAGTAAGTAAAACATGATAATAAAGTAAACCATGACTATGTACCAAATAATACTGCCTCGTTGGTCTAGTGGTCGCAAGCGCTACTGCTGAGCATGAGGTCCTGGGTTTGATTCCTGGGTCGGGCATGTGTTATTGGGTTTTACCATCTGGAATATCTTGTTAAAGTTTGCATAGCATCAAGTGTAGGTTAAGAACTCTTTAGACATGAATATTTAAAAATGCTATCATGCTATGTGACATAAAAAAAAAAAACAATGGACTAACCGGTGTCTTGTTGTAAAAGAAAATTGTGTGTTCGTGTTGTGATAAATAAATAGAGGTAATACTAATAAAATCACCTAAATCTAAACCGTGCTAATAACTAAGAAAAGGACTCATACCAATAAGGCTAAAATAGATTGTTTAATTATATTATATTATAGTAAATTCTTTGCCAGTGCAAATCATCTGTTACTTTAATAAAAATTCTGCGAGATTCATTTGAGAGGTGAGTTGAGTTATCTGCAACATATCTCAGTAGCAGTGCGGAGTCTAGATTTGTGCCCGGTTGATGGCAATAGGCTCGCCCCCTACTACATGGGACTTAAGCATAACTGGCGAATGTGGGTGTACTAGATTAGGTTCCTTTGGGGAATACAGGCATGATGTTATGTTTATGTACAAATAATATAAACTGCACAGGTATGAAATTGTGATTTTGTCTGATTTTCAGAGCAGAGATAGTGAGATGTTCAGACTGGTCTGTAACAGCAACCATAAATGGAAATATCAAAGATATGTTTTTTTCACCATTGGACAATTATTTTACGGTCTGGGAAATGTTTTTTATGACAAAAGATAACCCTCAGGTAATCAATATTATTTTCATGATATTTATTTATTAAAGTAAAGATTTAAGGTTCTGAACAATAGGCTGGATAAGGAGATGTTACAAAAGGAATTAAACGAACAAATTGACTGTTTCAGGGCAAGCCTAATCTTCACATTTATAAATCAGCTGATGGGCAACTTGCAGGCAGTTTTATACAAAAGAATCAAACTGGATGGTAAGCCACATTTTAAGAATCCAACGTTCATGATAATAATGGTTAAATGCAGCTTGTTACTGACCTGCACAATGATATCCCATTAGACTAGAAATAAGCATTACATTTTGCTCATATTTCAGAATTTCGACCATTAAGACATAGTAACCGTGCGCACTTTGGACGCGTTTTCGTACGAATTTTACACGTGCGAACATATACTAACACGCATGAACAATCCTGACCTTCCAAGTAGGGATGAGACGTATTTACCATACGAGGTTTGTAAACCAGGGCTTTGGTTCAAAGTACGGCGCCCTGGTACGGGCAGGAAAAACTTGCAAGTGTGAAAGTATTTGCTACCTAGCATCGGGCGCAGGCAGGGCTTGAAAATACTTGCGTAGGAAATCGATCCATGTCGTTATATAAATAAGGAACACAATCGTATTTGCAAATAAAAAAACTTTGAACTTCCAAGTATTTTTTTCTTGATACGATTATGCTTTTTATTCGTAAAGCAACACGAATCAATTTCCTATGAAAGTATTTTGGCGGCGCCACGCGCCGCAGCCAACGCCGCGAGTCCCTCGCTGCCGGCGGCCGCGCCTTTAGCGCCCGAGTTGAAAATACTTGTATAGGAAATTGATTCGAGTGGTCTTACGAATAAGGAGCGTAATCGAATCAGCGAAAAATACTTGATAGTTCAGTTTTTTTTATTTGCAAATACGATTATGCTTCTTATTTGTATATCGTCACGGACCGATTTCCTATGCAAGTATTTCCAACTCTGGGCGCTGACTCGCTGAGACGAAGCAAGTTCGGGGTTCGTCGGTGGCCTTGGCAAATAAACCAAATACTTTAAATTATTTTTATACCTGGTTTTCGACCCTGGTATTTTTACATACTCGTACTTGGAAGCCCTGGTATTGAATTTTGCAAGTATATCTCATCCCTACTTCCAAGTACTAAGGGAGCGCGCAGACTCAGTACGAGTTAGTCGTATGTATGCGTACGCATAGTTCCGATGTATGTAAACAATCCAAACTTGTTGGGATTTTTCGTTATTTGATAGAGAAAAACGTATTCATTGTCAACTCAATTCGTACAACCACGATCATACGTTTACGTACGATACAAATTCGTGTCCAAGGTGCGCGCGGCCATGTTGTCATTTATTGGTAATCAAAAAAAAAATTTTTAGAAAATGCATTCACAATGTCTTCATATTAATAACTTTGAATTTCTGTTTAAGGGAACCAAAGTGGTCATCAGATGAGAAGCTGGTTGCTCTACATATGAATAACAGGGTGTTGATCTATGAGGATGGCATCCTCGACAGATTTGTGCAACAGTTGCAGGCAGAGAAACTGAAGTCTTTCAGTGTCTCGCCCAGCCCTGCACCTACGTACTATTTTTCTGCATTTACTTTAGGTGAGCACCTAAAAATATTTCAAAGGATGACAAGCCGTAAAATATGAAAATAAAATAATATTTTTACCTTTAGTCTAAAATCGAATTACGTACATATAGTAGAAAAGTTTAAGTTATAATAAGTTTGCAAGGCTGTTATAAACGTATAATTGACTCCTTTAATGTCGTCTTTCAGGCTATTTACTCAAGGTTTGCTCAAAATGTTTCTTCTCTTCTACCATAAATCACTGGTGTCTTGGATATAAAAAAGTTCCTTAAAAAAGTCTGTGGGCTATCTTAGCGCATCCACCATTTGGTCAGGTAGCCCACAGAATTCAAATTTTCATAAGAAAATTTGCATTTTGCTGACTATATATATCGTAGTCTATCGTGCCGATTTTGCCTACAAACCAAGTTTTTATTAAAATAAAAATTGTTTTTCTCATGATTTCTGACTAATGGACAGGTAAGGCCGGCCAGCCATCATTCTGGCGCGTGTTCAAGTACCCTGACCTCGAGCAGACCCAGGCAGTCGTGGCGCGCTCCTCGTTCCAGGCAGACAAGGCCACCTTCTACTGGAACCGACGCGGTACCAACGTGTTCGCGATGACGCAGACCGATGTCAGTAAAAAAAGGCAAAGGCAAAAATTCTTAACACCACGTCGTGACAACCCGTGATGTTGATTATTATTGCTTTCAACACTTGACTAGCTGTAAATCAGAAGAAATCACACAACACGGTACTCTTAATAAATCAATAATTCTGGTTTCTAGGTGGACAAAACTGGAGGTTCTTACTATGGAAAGCAATCACTCTCATATGGTGATGTGAAAGGCAGCTCAGAAAATGTGACATTCAGTAAGTTTTAGGTACTAATAAATTGTTAGATAGCTATTAAGTTGTTAGTTTATCAAAGAAACCAATGCAGTTACTTAATTTTTGATAGCATTTGGTAATGAATAGGCTTCAGTAGAGTACTATGCTTGCCCATAGTACCTTGACAGAAAATTTCGGTGCTGTTAGCAATTTAAAAAAACCGTTTTATGAGAATTCCAATATATTTCCGGTCTGTATCTAGCTTCTTTCTACAAGGGCAAATGCTATGCTCTAAACTGCACCACACCATCCTTGAATAAACTTTAAGCATTTTTCCCTTGTGTTCATACATAGGTAAGGAGGGCCCAGTGCACGCGATTTCATGGAACCCAGGCAACTCCAACGAGTGGGTGGCGGTGTACGGACACGCGCCAGCTAAGGCCACGCTCTTCAACGTCAAGTGCGAACCGCTGTTTGAATTCGGAACTGGAGCATGGAACTCCATATACTTCCCACCTGAAGGCAACCATATCCTTTTCATATGATATCACTTTAAATACAGAATTGCCTATTTAGCAGTTCTATCTAGTCGCGTTTATGCTCACAATATACATCAATATATTAATGGTGATAGTTTGCAGTTCATAATTCTAAATCAATATAACAAAAAAAAAATTATTTAAACCCCATTTTCACAATGCAATTTTCTTGCTTGTGGCATACAATAAAATTGAATCAACAATTGTTTATGTAACTTATATTATTGCTTCAACTATGGTATGCCTCAGGTAATTATATCGCACCTTGTTAAGTCGTGTCCAGACGTATGTAATGTCATTACATTACACAACGTCTGGACACGGCTTAACGGCTTATCGTTTAATGTCATGCAAATAGTGTGAACGGTATACAAAATCAACGCGAATCCTGTATGTTGAACTGCAAGAGTCTTTGTGTTCGCGCTAAAACGAAAAATTCGCGTTACATTACACGGTAAATTACATTACACGCGTCTGTACACTGTTTAAAGTGTTCCACTCCGGTTAATAATATAATATCACTTCAAGTGATAATTTTTCTCAAGCTATTCAACAAAATGAAACCTTAACTCAATCACACGTATGCTGCTGGGCGGCTTCGGTAACATAGCGTCGGGACACATCGAGGTGTGGGAGCTCCGCGGGTACAAGAAGGTGGGCTCCTGTGCGGCCCCCGACACTACCAGTCTCATGTGGGACCCTCGTGCTGAGACCTTCGTTACGGCCACTACGTACCCCAGACTTACTGTTGGTAATGGGTATGTATCATATATTACCAAGTATTATCATTACTACAAGGAAACTTGGTAAGGTGAACCTTGAATAGGGCATCAAAAATATATATGGAATAGTAGTTATTTTAAAGATGTTAAGTACTAAAATAGACGATTTCTGAAAAAATAAATAAAAGCGATGAAAAAATGGAGAAGTTACTTGCTTTTGAAATTATTCTTCTATCCTTATCACGCAAAACGATTATTGTATTAAATGGCGCGAAGTTACTATGGCCCATAGATGTATTATTAAAATATCTATGGGCGCTCCTGTGTTGTGACGTCTCACGTCAGATGCTACGTGCTGTTTTTGTCTACACATACACTTTCAAATGCATACAACTTCATCATTTTTTAATAATTAAAACTTTATTTTTAATATTTCTTCACCACTGATCTCAAAAACGGTGAAGGAAATCATTGTGAGGAAACTGGCATGCCCTAAAACCAAAAATTCGAAGACATGTGACATCTACCAACCCGCACTGGGCCCGCGTGGTAGATTACAGCCCACTCACTCTCTCAGAGAGGAAGCCTGTGTCCCAGCAGTGGGAACATTATAGGCTGATTATGATGATAAATCTAATAAAAATAAACAGTCAAATGCCCTATCATCTTTTGTTGTAAGACCTCTCTGGAAGAACGTACGTTACTGAAATTATGTACGTGCCGGTAATATGCAGGACAGCTATTCAGTAATTTTAAGCTTTACCACGTTCTTTGTGGGGAATTGAATTAGGGAAAGTAAAAAATACCACCCTTTTTGAAGGGAATTAAATTAGGGATAGTAAAAAATACCACCCTTTTTGAAGGGAATTGAATTAGGGATAGTAAAAAATACCACCCTTTTTGAAGGGAATTGAATTAGGGATGGTAAAAAATACCACCCTTTTTGAGGGGAATTGAATTAGGGATAGCAAAAAAGAAGGGTATTGGGCGGCCCCTAACTCTTCTGAACTAGGTCCCCATTTCGATCGAACAGATTGAATGCATTGTTCATTTTAGTCGTCGTATCTGCAATCTTAATAGGAATTTGAACTATATTTTATTCATTTATTGATTGTTCAATTATATTATTTGAATTGAATGAGTAATAAATGAATATTTATTAGTGCTAAATTAAGATCAAGTTTGAATAAAATGGAATTTAGAGTGCTAAGAGTAATAGTTGAAAATAATTTACATGTTTTAATTAGTTCATAGTGATGATTAAAAAAATAATTGTAGATCTGTACCCTAATTGCGTAACTTATTTTCGTAAACTTTATGACTAATTTGTTTCATTTTGACAGTTCAACAATATTCATTGCGTTATTTACGTTGTTGAGCAGATTTTTTTTCCAAATTATGAAGCAATGGATTAGCAATCTGTTTCAAATCGAAACAAATTGTGATTGTGTATTACGCAATTAGGGTACTGATGTCACATTTGGTTCTAGGTTGGATAGTGTATTACGCAATTAGGGTACTGATGTCACATTTGGTTCTAGGTTGGATTGTGTATTACGCAATTAGGGTACTGATGTCACATTTGGTTCTAGGTTGGATAGTAATCCCATATAGGTTTCGGTAGTTTAAAATTTCTAATTAGTTTTTTAATCAAATTGTACATAAAAGTACAAGATTAGTTTGGGCGGTGACCTTCAAACTAGGCGTTGCCTGTATCTTGGCGGTCGTGAAGGTCGAAAGTTCAATCTTTACTTTTATTTCAGCTACAAAATCTGGCACTACACATGCGCACTGATGCACAAGCGTGTATGCGCTGAGCGGGAGAACCTCCTTGCTATCAGCTGGCAACCAGGCAACTTTCCCAAGAGTGAGCTGTCTCGAACTGCGCCCAAAGGCATTGAGGACTCCACACCGAAGCCCGCGGCGGCCTACAGACCTCCTGGGGCGAAGAATAGGCCTTCGACCTTTACGCTACATGAGCAGGAGAAGCCACATAAACCTGGGGAAACACCTAGTGGTAAGATTTAACTGCTGTACTTTATGTCTTTTAACCAATATTTATTTTTGTTAAGCAATCTGCCTAGCCTTTTCCCAACTATGTTGGGGTCGGCTTCCAGTCTAACCGGATGCAGCTGAATATCAGTATTTTACATAGAGCGACTGCCTATCTGACCTCCACAACCCAGTAACTGGGTAACACGATACCCCTTGGGAAGACTGGTTGTCAGACTTTCGGGTTTCTGACGACCCATAACGACTATCAAATATCCACGAAGGACAGCCGGGACCAACGGCTTAACGTGCTTTCCGAGGCACGGAGGAGTCTGTATGTGAAGATGGTCAACCATCTACGGACCAACCCCGGCAAGCATTAACCTGATGGAATGACCCGTGCAGCTGCACGGCTGCTGTACTTTTAGATATATATTTTTGTTTGTTAATAAAAGCAAGAAATAATATCGCATAGTATTAAGTCTTTTTCAGCGTAAGCAACAGCTTCCAAATTCGACCAAATATCCGTTATCTTGAACTATAAAACCTCATACGTTATGGTTCCTCATAGTTAGTAGTCTGACATTGACAACATTTACAGAAAGATAACCCTATTTATTTATTTTTAATATTTATTTAGCAGCACCATCGAAGCAGGCGCTCAAACAGAAAGAAAAGCGCGAAAAGGCGAAGGCCCGCAAGGCTGAAGAGAAAGCCCGCGGCGACATCTCCCCGCCGCCACCCGTTGCCTCCTCCCGCACGCCCTTCATGTCCACCGGAGACCCCGAGAAAGACAAGAAGATCAAAAATCTCAACAAGGTAATGTTTTGAGCTCATTAAAGAGTAAGCATAATTTATTTGCAGAAAATACGGTTGTAAAAGTTGGTGGTTTATGTGCAGTCCATATTTTGCCTGTTTATTTATTGCAAATTAATTTTAGGTACATTAAAATACCTACTTATTTTAGTAAAATGTTCAAATAAAGAAAGAAAAATATTTTATTTGGGACATGCACAGGAAATACATGAAGTAAAAAAGGAGCATTTAAAACTAACAAAATTAACATATTTTCTTCGAATAAACAAAATAAAGACATGTGCGAGGCCAAAAAGGCTCCTATCTCAGCATAATGATGCTATATAAAAAAATTGACATCAACCAATATGTTTTAATATAAATTACAAGACACTACAAAACTATAGGTACTTACCTTAAAATAACAATTTTTCTTCATGTTGCAAACATACGTGTAAAGAATTTAAAATCATCTGTCATCCATCTGCGCAGATTAATGCGCAATAGGCTCGACCCCTATTACATGGGACTTAAACATAACTGGCGAAATGTGGGTGTACCTGCTACAGACACCTCTGCCCAACCCTTCGGGGAAACAAGGCGTGATGTTATGTTATGTAAAATTTAATGGGAGTTGGTAAATCCCATAAAATATAAGGCAACTCCGAGTTACCTTATATTTTGAGCTAATTTTAGGTAACCACAATTCCGCGAATCTACAGTATGTTTGAGAATGAGAGAGACAGATATAGAGGGTAAAAGAGGCAGATAGAGAAATTTTAACTCGTGACTAGCTTCTGCCCGCAACTTCGTCCGCGATTGGGCTATCCAATACAAAAATATTTTTTTCAAATCCGACTGGTAGTTCTGGAGATTACCCCCCTACATAAAAACTTACAAACAAACAAATTTTACCTCTTTATCTTATATAAAAAGATTCTCGTGTCACAATGTTAGTTATCTTACTCCTCCGAAACGGCTTTACTGATTTTTACTAAATTTTATATGCATATTCAGTAGGTCTGAGAATCGGCTACTATCTATTTTTCATACCCCTAAGTGATAAGGGTGGTCCACCCCAAACATAAATAATTTATATGGCAAAACAAGGTTTGCCGTGGTCAGCTAGTTATGTTATATATTATAAGTATGGATGGTGTTATGTGTATAAAAAAAAGAATATAAAATTCCGCATTGATCGCTTTAGGAATGACCTCCTTGAATTGACGTCAGTGTCTACGACTACTCGCAAATTATGAAATTCGTCTCATTCAAGGTATCAATCAGTGTTGAGTGTACAGTCAGCAACATAAGTTGTTTAATCGTCTATATAATAAATAAAAAACCGGCCAAGTGCGATTCGGACTTGCGCACAAAGGGTTCCGTACCATTATCTATAAAAACGGCAAAAAAAATCATGACTTGTATGGGAGTCCCTTAAATATTTATTTTATTCTGTTTTTTAGTATTTGTTGTTATAGCGGCAACAAGAATACATCATCTGTGAAAATTTCAACTGTCTAACTATCACGGTTCATGAGATGCAGCCTGGTGACAGATGGACAGACAGACAGACGGACAGCGGAGTCTTAGTAAGAGGGTCCCGTTTTACCCTTTGGGTACGGAACTCTAAAAATAAATGATGTTCATCGGTACTAACTTGAGAACGGCTGGACCGATTTCGGTATTTATTGTTTTAAAAAATTCGTGATATTCCGAATCAGGATATTAGAAAATTAAAAAAAACTTCTGTTTCGGGAATAACTGAACGTCCTTTTTTTTGGATGAATGATTGAACTTTGACAGGACAACGTCAGTCGGGTCAGCTAGTCTAAACTAATAATAATATATTTTATAATAAAATATAATTAAGAGAAAAGCCACTGGCGGAAGCTAGTTAAATATATTTCCAAAACATGTTATCAAATAGCTATTGAACATAACACATGAGCATAACGTCACTCCTGTTTTCCCCAAAGGGTTAGGGTTATATAGTTGGGTAATAAATGCTAACGGGACGTTATTACTTAGCCTAAGTCTTCCCCTTCCGTTATAATTATAAGGCAGCACCTTTCAGTTTTAAAACAAATATCCGAGCGGTATAATATACGAGGAAATTAGAAAAAAAACAGTAACAGCACTCCGGGAGTGCCGACAGAAGTGAAAACTTGAACAAAATCGCCTTGGTGGAAGAAAAATACTTGTATAGAACATTGGTCCGTAACCTTATCTAAATAAAGAGCACAATCACGTTTACAAAAAAAAAAACTTGCGAAACCTTAAAAGTAAAAATACTTGCATAGAATATTGATCTGTAACGTAATATAAATAAAGAGCACAATCGCGTTTACAAAACCATTAAAGTAAAAATACTTGCATAGAACATTGATCCGTAACACAATATAAATAAAAAGCACAGTCGCTTATACAAAAATAAGGTATCGTCAAAGTGTCGCGAAATCAATGGTTAAGTCCCATCTCAAAAATGCTCAACGTGCCCAAAGAAGTTTTCACTTTAAAAATAATACAATAAAAATAAGGAAAAAAATCACGTTTTTTTTCCTGCTCTATCTCATGGTATAGAACCCTCAGGCTCTGACAGGGGCCAGAACCTGAGGATCCATACAACACTGACAACCTGCCTACACACGGCGAATCAATCGTAGTTTTTCACGGCAAAAAAACACGTGTACACAACGGGACTTGTGTGCAAATACGATTTGCAATTGGCCATATATTTGCACCTATTATTGCAGACCGTACATATTTTATTATCAAAACTATCAAGGTAGCAGGCGCGTGTAAGAATGCACACGAGTTCACGATTAATAAACCTGAATTCACGGCCATTCTAAAAATATCCAAATAAATAATTACATTAGTATTTTGCTTTTTTATAACCTGACCGACTACACTGACGTCTTATGCATCATCAGCCTATAATGTTTCCACTGCTGGGACACAGGCCTCCTCTCTTCAAGAGGGAGTGGGCCGTAATCCACCACGCGGGTCCAGTGCGGGTTGGTTCTAGGACATGCCGGTTTCCTCATGATGTTTTTCCTTCACCATTTTGAGAGCAGTGGTGATGAAATTATTTACACAAAGTAAAGCGCCTGGCTGAGTTTGACCCACGACCTACAACGCTAAGTCGGGGACGTTACCACTGGGCCACTGCTGCTCTCTGACGTCTTATGTTAGCATAATATTAAAAACATGACGTAGGTATACTAAACATAATATCACGCTTGTATTCTCTGAAGGGTTAGGCAGAAATGTATAGACCACTTTTCGCCAGTTCACTATAAGTCCCATGTAATAGGGAGCGACCTTACTCAGCAAACATTTACGACGTTGTGTAGACGTTTTGG
Source organism: Agrochola lychnidis (assembly GCA_963680765.1). NCBI lineage: Eukaryota > Metazoa > Arthropoda > Insecta > Lepidoptera > Noctuidae > Agrochola > Agrochola lychnidis. The sequence goes on along the minus strand of OY796850.1, from coordinate 16,483,342 downwards.
TGGTAACTTAATGTTATTTAGTATAATCGTATAAATGCCATAAGGACGTTTACTCAACGGCATTAGGGCCCATTTTATTCAACTAAAAGCGCTAAGAGTTTCGTGTAACAGTCATAAATACCTACTTAGTCGCTTAGTAGTCATATACACGTCGGCGATTTGACTATAACTCATGTAATGATAACTGTCGCGGCGTGTATTCGACTTCATGTCGAGTAATGCCACACAATATTACTTTTATATAATGTAATCGTTGTGTTATTGTTATTTAAAGATGATGCTTATCTTGAACGAATTATAACAGATTATTACGTTTTATTTGCATTTTTTTTCTTTATTATTTGACGTGATAAAACCATTTCATCAGTTGTAAACCATTGTGCAATCAAGTTTACTGATTAATGTGATATAAGTTCGGAACAAAATTTTTAAGCGCTTTTAAAATTTTAATGTTTTCACATATTTTTATTAATAATTTATTAAGTGACTGCGTCATATGACAACTATATAACTTCCCGACCTATAAACTGCGTGTTCATTGTAAATATGTACGCCATGACAGTTGATTTAGGGATCATACATACATACATAAACTCACGCCTTCTTCCCATGGGGGTAGGATTTAGGGATCAATAATAAAATAATAAACGCTTTGCTAACTTAGTTCAAAGAGTTTATATTTTATATATATATAATACTTTTGTTTTAGGTAAACCAAAAATCCACCCACAATCCCACAATGATCTACAATTATGCGTAGATAATCTACAAATAATGATCTACAATTAGATCCATGTTGTACTAAACAGTAAACAAATATGATAAATTTGATTTCAAAATGGTGGAAGTTGTATACAAGGTTATTATAAACCTTTAATATGAGTATTAATTAAATAGCGGTCGTATATCATGTTTGTGATACTTTAGGATGTATACAGGTTGCACTCATAATACTTATTCAACTTATATGTAATGGTTACAAATACTACGTGTAAACAATTATTATCCGTTTAGCAGATGTATGAAAGGTAATAATATGACAAAATTGACAGTATTATGACGTTTATACTACGAAAACGTTTACACGACGAAAAGTTGTATAAGTAAGTTTTATATATGTCGTCGCAGACGCTATTATATAACGATTGTAAAAAAATGTCGAAATAAAGTCTATATGACATTATTATACGACAAAAAATGTATATGACTATTCGGACACATAATGCACCGGTACATGACAAAGAGTAAAAAAAATTACTGTTAAATAACTTTAATAAGACTCAAGGTCTTATAAATGTTTGATTATATGACAAAAATGTTTGCTGGGTATTGCCATCAGTCTGGCTTAAATCCAAACCCGGACGGCCACTAAGATATGTCCAATAGCAAAACTCATACTTTATCCAACCTGAGGCCCGAGGAACGTCCAGCTCAGAATATCACAAATCTGTAGACTTTGATGAATATCGAACTTTATTCCGAGAATGTTATAGTTCTAAATACAAAAACTGTTAAAAAAAAACCCCAGTCTAAGTTGTCAATTTTGTATTTAGAACTTTTAATATTTGGGAATAAAGTTCGAACAAAAACTGGCTGAAAGTTTTAAGCTTGGACAAGTAAGAACTCGTTATACTCTTCTCCTTTTCGTGTGGTTAGTGACTAACCTGGTTTCAGAGTTTTAAAGCCGCCCATGAGCCTCTGACTGGGCTTCACATGACGTCGAGAAAGGCATGCCGGTTTCCTCACGGTGTTTTCCTTCACCATTTTTGAAGCAAATGATAATTATACAATACACACATGAATCCGAAAAGTCAGAGGTGCGTGCCTTGGGTTCGCCGAGACCTATGACTTGGCAGTCTGACGGTCACACCACTAGGCTATCACTGCTAACTCGTTATACTTAAATAAATAAATAAAATTTTTAATTGTAGACCACATGTTCGATAAAAAACACAAAAATAAAGTTTCTATTAAGACAGTATTTTATGCTCAGCAGTAGCACTCGTGACCCCTTTTTCTTTTTTTTTGAGTGGGAAATTCGTCATATAAATTCACCCGTTCTGGGTGGAGCGGGAGGGCGTGTCAGACTCTTACTGACTAAAACTCACCCGTGTTCCTTCGGTTGCCATGTTGCCGGGGGGCAACGATCTCCCTTTCGGACTTCTTCGCAACCCCGGCAGGCATCGGCCCTAGCGGACCCCGTCAATTCTGCTGACATCTCTTTGAGGCAGCACTTGTAACCCCTAGATTAACGATGCTGAAGTTTTATAATACAAGTATATTTGTATGTTACAGAAACTGAGCGACATTGACAAGCTGAAGCAACAGAAAGCCTCTGGCAAGCAGTTGGAGTTGAACCAACGCGCCAAGATCGAGCAGGAGCCGGCGCTGCTTCAAGAACTCGCGCTGCTTAGGTTATGATCGTACTAGCTCAATAAATATGCTTCGTTGACAAACCGCTTAGCGTGAATCTAGTGTTAAGGACAGCTTTATTGTTGAACCACTCCAGTGGAACAGGTCGCCTAAATACATGTCTTGTCGACGCGAAGTTATTATTGTACCATTGTTTTTTGTTAGCATTCATTATTTATCACAATTCTATAAACCTGTTCCACGGGAACGGATCAATATTCGTTAAACAGTTAATTTAATGAAAAGACTTAAGAGATAAATTATTAATACGACGTGAAACATTTAATATGAATTTACGTCATTACTATAGAAATATGTTTTGTTTTACTATTTTTGTATCAAAGAGTTTGTCGTTAACGTAATCGTTTGCATAATATAAGATTTGAGAGTGTATCTATTTACTTATGAAAACCGGACTGAAATGAGCCGATGGACCGACTGGCAAATTATTACTGATTCGATTATTCGCGAGTGCAGTCATTAATGTAAATGCAAATGTTTTTCATATAAATCTGTTAAAATATGAGAAGGATTACCTACGTTATTTTTAATTTGTTGATAATTATATCGTAAGTGTACTAAATCGCTGAATTTCTTTTGTCATGAATGCATAAAGTGATTGTTGGTTTATTATAAATACATCAATACAAATCTGGTTACTATATTTGTAAGTGGTAGTTTTATTTATCTTATCTTTATCTACGTTTCCGCTAATGTGTTTTATCAGCTTATCTAATCTTGCACGTTGATCTCATTAACACTCAAATACGGTAAAAACCGCACAAGGAATAAAAGTTGGCTGAAGAAAAACTCTTACGCTACACATATCATCGCCCTCCCCGCTAACTGTCGTAACTAGCAATTGATATTTTTCCAGGGCAACAGTTTTTCGGTCGGGCGCTACAATCATGTTAATATAGTTGCGTTAGCTGTGGCTTTATTAATGAATTAATAACTTTTTATAAATAGCTCTTGACTTAATCTTTAACTCACTAACTGTAGATGTGTGCATATACGACATATATGCACACATCACGACATGGTGAGAATATTTTTTCCCTCAAACAAAACTCACGCAAAACAAAATACGTGATTATCTTCTAAACGGTAAACGACACAGACACGACGATTAGAGAGAACTTTTTCGAAACAAAGTTCTGAACACGTAGGTAATGTCAGTGCAGATACGTCAGTTTGTGAAATACGACAGTTAGCGGGGAGGGCGACGATATGTGCTTTTACTACACAAAGTACAAAGTAAATTGGAGTCTTGCTAACCACCCTACACGAATGCACCACAATTTCATCTAAGGTTTCGGTTTTTAACTTGATGCTAGCGACGCCCGCACGGAGATGCGGTGTCAGTCTGTTATACCCTGCGGTGTTTGTATACAAATCAAGATTCTACAAAGTTAAAAACTGCATCAACGCACACCGGAGCGGTGTCCGGTGCACTGTGATAGCCGCCTCCTTAGGTACTTCCAATTCACATAACGCAATTTTTTGCTTGATCTTAATGAGAGCCTGTCATGGCTCTTTCTGGTCATAAAACTACCCTCTGCCCAGATTTAGGTCATAAAGATCAAAGGGAAAATTTCATACTAATATTTCGGATGTGGGGCAAAAGTGTTAGTGATCGTAGTAACTGTGCAGGTGAGAGGTTGTGAGTTCGATCCTCACTCACTGGTTACACTTTTGCCATGCATAATCAGCCTACAATGTTCCCACTGCTGGGACACGGGCCTCCTCTCTGAGAGAGGAAATTTTTGGTTCTAGGACATGCCGGTTTCCTAACGATGTTTTTCCTTCACCGTTTCTGGGGACATTTTGCATGTGCCTTTCCGATTATAGGTCGTCTTGCTATTAGGACTTTTTGATATGGAGGGTGCCAGATTCAGGTCATAAGGTTGAAAGGGCAAAATTCATAATAATATTCCCGAATCTGGGGCGACTAGGTGATGAATGCTCTTAGTACCTAACTGCAAGCGAGGGGTCGTGCGTTCGATCCTCACTCACTGGTCGCACTTATGCCGTGAAACTACTCTCGTCAAGCAATACGGTTGTTTATACAAGTTCCTATAACCAGGGAAAACAGACAGGCCAGTGATACACAAATAAGTTATTTGAAGGTGAAAGGAATCGTGCCAATTTCATTTGAACATTATTACGCCTGTATTCCTGAGAGTTGCAACCGTGATGTAGTTCTTGTCCTACACCCAAACTTTACCACTCATCATCATCATCATTTCAGCCTAATGACGTATACTGCTGGACATAGGTCTCCCCAAGCACCGCCACTTCGACTGATTCTGTGCTTCCCGCATCCAGTGGATACCTGCGGCCTTCACAAGGTCTTGTGGGAGGCCTTCCAAAGCTACATCTTCCGGTAGACGGTCACCACTCCAGAACCTTTCGGCCCCATCGGCCATCTGGTCTGCGAGCAATGTGCCATGCCCATTGCCACTTAAGTTTGACAGTAAAATTCTTCGGGTTATGTCGGTTATCTTGGTTCTCGTAGGGAACGTAGGGAAACTCCAAGCATAGCCCTCTCCATGGCCCTTTGGGTGACTTTTAGCCTTTTGATAAAGCCCATTGTATTAGTGCCATAGGTCATCACTGGTAACACGCACTGGTCAAAGACTTTCGTCTTGAGATACTGCGGTATGTGGGACGAAAAGATATTGCGTAGCTTCCCAAACGCTGCCCAGCCGAGTCGGATTCGATGATTGACCTCTTTCTCGAAAATGGACCTACCTAGCTGGACAGTTTGTCCTAGGTAAACATATTTGTCCACAACTTCGAGCGTAGCGTCTCCGATCTTCATAAGAGTGGGTGTTACATGGGCATTTAACATGACCTTTGTCTTGTCCATATTCATTTTAAGACCCTCTCTGTCAGAGGCTCTACTGAGGTCATCGAGCATTGTACTGGAGCCTTACTGTGACGTGTTATAGCCATTATTGTTCCGCTGTGAAAATGGGACAGTGCCATTTATGCTGTATAGCTCCATCTCTCTCTCACACTGGAACAATGATGACTTTAACACGTCGTAGTATGGCCCCTGAGGTCCTCCATGGTCTCAGCCACGATAACTATGTCGTCGGCAAACCGAAGGTTAGTGATATACTCGCCATTGATGTTGATGCCTAGCCCTTTCCAGTCCATTTCACCATTATCCGGGCACATATCCAGATTCCGAACTGTTACTGAGAAATTCATAACGGAAAAACCCAATACCACTTTCCCAAACGGGATCGAATCCAGAATCACACACTCAGATGTAGTCAGCTTGCGACCACTACACCAACGAGACAGTCAAAAGAAAAATTAAAAATAAACGATGACTAATTGCTAACCTTCAAGTGAAAGTGCACTAATTAGGTACTTACAATGTTAAAAACGGCAGTTACCTATTTAAAAAAACGAAAGCATATTATACTGATTGATAATTAAAAAGTAGTTAAAAATGATTTCATTTGCGTATTTAGGAAATTTTGCGCTCTGGAATGCAGTTCTCGATTTGGCAATAAAAAATTTACATTTAGTTAATCGAGAGAAGTACTTAGTCGCTTTTACTAGCCCCATGTAGAGACTGAGGAACAGTCAATTGAGATCTTTGCAGTGTTTGTTTTTATAACAGTAGCTAAAAATGAAACAGTATTTTGCGGTACTTAATCATTAAATAATAATTACATAAGTATAAAATATGTGACTGGTGCGTGTGAGTACAACACTGCGATCATCTATCCGTTTGTCAGCCGCGGTAATAGCTAGTTATAGCATTTTGTTTGCTTTTTTGTAGTAATTTTGTTGCTGTTCCAGGGATTTTAAATTATCATAGGCAGTGCCAGGATTCCTTTTATTTGATAAAGCCGTCAGTTAGCTGCAGGTCCTTAGTATTAGGATTACCTATGCTGACAGATGATTATTATCTTTCTCTTCGTTTTATCCCTCTGCCCAATCCATTGCCTACATAAAAGTTCAGGACATCTTAGGCCGCATTCCGAGTTACGTTAACAGTGATACTATCGCGAATCCGACCAAAATCTAAAGTCACAAATTATTACTCAATAACCCTTATATTTTGTGACTATTAAATTTGGTCGGATTCGCGATATTGTCGCTTTTAGCGTAACTCGGAATTCGGCCTTAGTTGTCAAAATACATTTGGCTTAAGTTATAACAGTGCCAAATCAAAAAAGGTAGTAAAATGAAATCTCGTAATAGAATTTTTATGACGATTACTTTCGTTTCAGGTATACATATAAACGTAGGTAGGTATACCTACAGCTTAAAATATGTCACTGAAAAGCAATCGACATTTGGCATGAATGTGAGATGAATGGAACAATTCGGAATCCTTCCGAAACTTCCTTTGTTTGACAAGTTGCGATAAACTACTTTCTGACATGGATTATCGCAAGCAAATACAACGTACGAGTACCTACATATCAAGTACCTACCTACCCACATATAAATAAATGAAAACCCTGCCGCACTTCCCACCGCCGCGACTCAGCCGAGTCAACGCGCCATCACTGGCTGGAAAGCGTCCTCTATCCAGATTTTTTTATTTGAACACGATAAGATATCGATAATAAATTGATATATGCGAGGTTGGTTTTTAATTTTATTGTGAACAGTAAGTAGTAGTCGGTGCGCTCGGTGTGTAGATACGCCGATAACTCGGTTTGTTTACGATCGGGTATTATTGCGACGGCGACGGCGGCGGTGCGGTGCAATCTAACATATTCGTATTGAGCTGCTCCAGCGGACCGAGAGCAGTGGCCCTTCAATATGGACCGAGAGTGCGATGATGCTGACGATAACACGCAGCTGCTAAGTGAAACTGATCGTGAACGGACTACAAGTGATTCAAATCTGAACAGTGTTTCCGTCTGCGGAACAGGTTCTAACGAGACGATAGTGTTTGATAGCAAGCTGATGAAGACCTCCACGCACACGGATGATCTAGCGGCGACGTGGGGCGGGCGCCGCTCGCTGCAGGACTCAGGCCGGCTGCGGCGCGTGCACTCCTGGTCTGGAGGACCGCCAGACGACATCAGCTCCGAGATCATTATATTAAGAGAACGGTAAGTAACATCTCCATTTCAAATCAATGATAAAATTTGTAGCCATACCTACTTGTTATTTGTTTTTGAATACGTGCACCTAGCTGAGTAATTATTATAACCACACGTGTTGCAGTTTGTTACTATTATCAGTCTATTGTAAATGTAAGATAACAGCCGTTGTTATTTATCTGTAATAATAATCATCAATGTTAAGCAACTAGGTAGGTATACGTATCACAACTTCACAAGTAATCCAATACTAGCTTGATCTTGGATTGAATCAAGAAAGACCACTTAAAGGTCCGAGTCACCTACATAGTTTTAGCAAGACTGCTAGAATAAATAAATAGAACAACTAATTACTTGAACTATAGAAAATAAATGCAGGAAGAATTAGAACATAACCTTGATTCATTGCAGTTGGTGATTGCAATGGCTACCTTAATAACCTGTTAGCATAATTGTTATTTTGATTTCGAATACAGCCACCATCAACACTAAGTAAATCTGCCACAAAAAATAATTCGTAATGTTCCTATATTAATTTTTAAGTTTACCTACCAAAACTGGTTTTACGTAGGTGACCCACCGTAACCTACCAACAGAGTCTATTGAACGTAGGTATTCGTTATCCTAATCGACACTTTTGCATCTATCCATAATTCGTAGGTTGGTGCGAACGCAGACGCGCCTGCAACCAGGGGCAGTGCGTCACCTCTCCAGCCGTCAGAGGCTGACCCTGGCTTCTCTAGCCCTTGTGGACTTCATGAGCTTCTGCTCCATGAGTGTGATGGCGCCGTTCTTCCCGCGAGAAGCAGCTGCCAAGGGCCTCTCGGAGACCATGTGTGGAATCGTGTTTAGTTTCTATGCAGTCGTCATGTTCCTCACATCGCCCTGGTTCGGCAAATTCGTAAGTATTGCCATTGCCTTCTATCTTCCTCTACAATTTTTGTGGCGGTGCTGCTGATTCTGCCTAGAAGAATAAATGTAATTCAAACTCAAACGCATAGTTAATTGGATCATCAAAAGACTATAAAGGCAAAAGTTGATGGGTAGAAACGGTGTAAAACCCAGTGATAGTCGTGGGAATCTGCTGGATACGGGAAGAACAGGACCGGTCGCTGTGGCGATGCCTGAGGAAGGCCTATATCCAGCGATGACGTCTTCGGGCTTAGTGATGCTTAAAATAGTTGATTAATAGCTAGCATAAGATTGATAAGGGACACGCAGCATTTATTTTATGCCCTTACATTTTTTGTCCAGTCCTCACTTGAACGTTATCCAGTTTTTTCCTGAACTCGGGAGAACGTTACGTAAAGTTCGATTCCAAGAACGAAGTAAATAAATCAAAAGGTCAAAATCTTCAAATAGATTTTCTATAAACTGTATTCGAAGAACCAACCTACGTAAGGAATGTAATTATAGCCATGTAGGTATCCCTTTAAGTTTTCTTTTACGTCATTTACATATTCTATGTAGTTTATTTAGTTGTTCTTTAATAACACATAGGTGCCTATTCCCTTGTTCACAAACTAAACTAAATTTAAGTTCAGTGCGTCTTTTTCTTTCTATTTCATTAAGAAAAGGTCAGAAGATAAATTTTAGTTTAGTCCTGTCAAATTAATCAGCGCTTGACGTAAATTGACGTGATTTTAGTCGGCAAGTTTTTAATCACGTCTAAAATTGTATGGAGTAGTGACAGGCGCTGATTAATTTGACAGGACTAAACTAAAATTTATCTTCTGTCCTTTTCTTAATGAAATAGAAAGAAAAAGATGCACTGTACTTAAATTAAGTTTAGTTTGTGAACAAGGGAATCGGCACCTATGTCTATTGCCCAAGCGAGTGCTAGCTGCTAGCTGACATGTGGCGAAATCCTCATAGGTAGAATCAAAAGTTCTTACAGCTAAAACATACGACGTGTTGCTGGGAAGTTTAGTGTGTCATATTCTTTTTCCCAGCGCAAACACAAAATATGGAAGGAAATACGGAAGTCGTGAAGCGTGGACGTTTTGAGAGCTATCTTTTACACTTTTAACTTTCAAAAAGTGCTGACATTCAGGCTAATTTAAATAAATGGTAGGTACTTATTTGCTTTCCCAGCTAAGGCACTAGGAAGTGGTGAAGAGCGGGCGTTTTGAGGGACTGTCTTATGGAATTTTGATATTGAATAAAATGACTTTCGATTTTAATTTAGCTAATGAAAACCTAGGTTAGAAAGGGTGTTTCCACCCTTATCGCCTTGACGGTCTATCAAAACAAATGAGTGCATGCTTAAGCAAACATTAAACCATTGTTGATTAAACACTAGAAAGTGTACAGACTACTTAGCACTATCTCATAGACGTAGATACCTAGTAGAATGATCATGCGTTATGTTTACTCTTCGTAGTTGCCGATGGTCGGCGCAAAGTTCCTGTTTACAGCAGGCATGTTTGTCGCCGGTGCCTGCAATGTATTATTTGGGTGAGTTTTATACTGTTTGTCCACTGCACCGCAAACGGGATGTCAACGAGAAACGAGATTACGCCATAGTAAGCCGACGTTCGTACGGATGTAATAAAATCGTGGCGGGATTTCATTGCGCATTGGATTTTCAACTCTCGGTGTTAAGCCGAGCGTTGTGAATCCAACGCGCTGGAACGCACTCTCGCCACAACGCGTTGAAAAAACACACTTGGATTTTCTACTCTCGGCGGTAAGCAGAGCGTTGAAAATCAAGAGCACGAAAAAAAATCGCCACGATTTTATTACGTCCGTGCGATCGTCGGCGCTACTTCGGCGTCGTCATCTCGTTCTCGTTGACGTCCTGTACCCTAATTGCGTAATACAACAAAATCACAATATGTTTCGATTTGAAACAGATTGCTAATCCATTGCTTCATAAGTTGAAAAAAAATCTACTCGACAGCATGAATAACGCAATGAATGTTGTTGAACTGTCAAAATGAAACAAATTAGGCATAATTGTTTACGAAAATAAGTTACGCAATTAGGGTACTGGTCACGGTGCGGTGGACAAACGGCCTTTAGTTTAAACATTATGGATTTGTTTGATGATCCACGATTTTGTGGAATCTTCTCTTGTTTACACATAAGTAGCGTTGTTTGTAAACATCGAGGCGTTGTGACGAGGTCATAGGAAACTTGTGACTATTCGGGAAAGGCTTGGTTTATTTACTTTAGATAAGTGTACTCGCAAGTGTTGCTACGTAGCGTTAGTTTGAATCGAAAGTGCATAATGAATTAGATTGCATTCAACCATTGTACGGCCCACTCCCTCTCACAGAAAGAGGAGACCTGTGTCCCAGCAATGGGAACATTATAGGCTGATTATGCAACTAGTGCATTAAGAGGTAGACCTGACGCTTTGATGTCGCATCCAAATTATTCCAAATATTCCCATCTTGCGGATGTACCTAGGTATCCCGTTAAAGAAGGACGTCACATAATGCTTTTCCCACAAACAATATACCTGAAAATGTGATAAATTGCTATACCAACTTTATTAGGTAGATGGTCTAGTTACTGAAGTTACAGTTTTGGGGCTAAAATTACCTATTAAATTAAATTATGACGGTTATGTTACGTGATTATTTTATACGATTTTCGTTATAGGATTCTCGTAAAACTAAACAAAACAATTTTTGTTTAAATGTAACAAGTTACGTAAAAAGGCGGACTATTTCATCAAAACCGTGTTTCTTTGTGAGGACATCATCGTTCAGAATTCTCTTTTCATCATGAAAAGGAACCAACATTTTTGTTTCACTGTAGCCGCCAAACAGTAGGTAGTGCACGTTTCACATTTTCTACGCCAATTAATCGAATTATTAACTTCTCCGATGAAGCGTGGGACGTTAAAAACATTTGCCTTCGCGTAGAGACAGGCAGCATGAAAATCTAAAAATAGGTCGTACCTATTATGAAACATCCTTTTTGTTAACACCTTTTTAGCAAATGCTGGCAAAACTGGCCAGTTTTGATCAAAATAATGACGGAGAGCCATTAATTTTTTCTTCTTTTTCTTTTTAATTACCTATACCCAATGGGTTCTTTTTAAATTTTTTCGTCGATATCCGCTAGTATTTTGTTAGAGGGGCTTGTGGCTAAGTAATAACAGCTGCACGGGTCGATCGATCAGGTTAAGCTACGCTTGCCGCGGTTGGTCCGTGGATGGGTGACCATCTTTACATACCAAGTACCCTCCGTGCCTCGGAAAGCACGTTAAGCCGTTAGTCCTGGCTGTCATTTGTAGATCTTTGACAGTCGTTACGGGTAGTTAGAAGCCCAAAAAGTCTGAAAACCAGTCTTACCAAGGGGTATCATGTTACCTAGTCACTAGGTTGTGGAGGTGAGATAGGCAGTCGCTCCATGTTAAAATACTGGTATTCAGCTGCATCCGGTTAGACTGGAAGCCGACCCCAACATAGTTGGGAAAAGGCTAGGCAGATGATGATCCGCTAGTATTTTGTTAGCTAAGTTTGAGTAGATTTTTTTTATCAAAAATCTATTATTCTATTAATTGATTTTTTCCATGCATGTTGTGCACTTTTGTTTCGAACGGAATATAAGTAGGTACCTACCTAATTCCCAAACTAGATTTAGTTTTTTTTTTTTCAATTATTTTCATTAGCCATGCACCTGCATTTTAACCTTTTTATTTATAGCACACTAGCTTTAATTGAAGATACAACGACGTTCACGACGCTCTGCTTCGTGGTGCGAGGGATGGAGGCTCTCGGCGCGAGCGCATACTCCACGGCCAGCTATGTGTTCGTTGTAAACACATTTCCTGACAGCATTGGCTCGGTCCTCGGTATTCTGGAGACTTTCATCGGTCTTGGCATGTCTGTGGGACCGGCCATCGGAGGGCTCCTGTACTCGGTAATTGAATTTATTTTATGAAAGACACATGAAACTAATCATTTTTTTCTCGTCGGCATGGTACCGCATCGTCAACCTACTTATTTTGTTGTTGTTTTATTTGCTGCTGTTATTTGTAATCGCGTATTACATCTATGTAACCCGAATTAAGTTGTCTTCAGTATTCTGTTACCAAAACTTTTGAAAAGTTCGTTTTGAAATATTTATTATGTAGATATGACCAGTTCCAGTTTAAATTTTTGCAGTAATTGTTAAAATCATGTAACTAGTTGTTAGTGATTTTAATTAATCTCTGTAACACGATCACGAACATAATAATCTCTATGTTATCGTAACAGGTTTAATTAACACTCCCATACATCGTCATAACAAATAGCCTTCACTCCATGATGTTGATATGAAAAGTAGGGCGTTATAGTTACCGACACGTAAGTGAATTTTGAATTAAAAATATTGGACCGATCAAATATTGGATTGTTATTTGTTCAAGATGATAAAGAAAAATCTTTTTTTTATATCTCTGATATACCAACTTGTATAGGTAGGTAACCAAAATATGGGCTAGGAAAAGAAAATGCCATACATTTTCAATTTTATTTATTGGATCTCCAACAGAGGCTACACAATGTCGTGCAAGTTTACAAGAACAGGGGCACATATTAGTATGCGTTTCCAATTATAGGAGACCACATCATTCGCTTATAATCTACTTAGATACAGTAAGTTTGACTGCCTCGTTGGTCTAGTGCTACTGCTGACCATGAGGTCCTGGGTTTGATTCCCGAGCCGGTCAAAGTGTTATTGGGTTTTTCTATCTGGAATATCTCAGTAGCAACCCGGAATCTGGATTTGTGTCCGGTTGATGGCAATCGGCTCGCCCGCTATTACATGTGACTTAAACATGACTGGCGAAAAGTGGATGTACCTGCTACAGGTGCATCCGCCCAACCCTTCGGGGAAACAAGGCGTGATGTTATGTTATAACATTTGTAACGACATTGTTCGCTCTAGCCATTTTCTAAAAATGACAATGCAAAAGCTTCTACAACAACGACACACTGTAGTTTGACCGGAACCGATGTTCCGCGCCTTAGGAATGCGAGGTGGTGCGGGGGGCAGTGTTGACGAATGAGCGGCGAGCAGGACGCCGTGTATTGTGAGCATTGACCAATGAGCGGCCTGCACTACCTCCCCGTCTCGCCGCGCACATGCCTAAGGCGCGGAACAGCAGTCTCGGTCAAACTATAACTATTACAATTGATGAAAAAGTTTGTACTTACTCAGATCGACGATCGTAACACGTTTCTGTGTGAATGTATGATTACTTATATGAATGTTTCAGGTAGATCGGGGGCTTCGGGCTACCATTTTACACTCTTGGCATTATCATGGTGTTGACTGTGCCCATCAACTTCTTCCTACTCACTGATTGCGAAGGTAATACTTATTCATTTTCAGGTTTTAGGTGTAATGTATTAGCGAATTATTTTGTATAGTGGCTGCAAACTCGCCTGCTGGAAGTCCCGAGTTCAGTCTCTGGCCTCGAACGCTAAATTTGCTCCGTGTTCAATTTTGCAGAAAGCTAAAACTATAACACCTGCATTTGAGACATTTAAAATTATGGTGCTTTTGCTATAAGGCCAAATACAATCCAGAGGCAATAAAAAAATGTTTTCCCAAGTAATTTGATAGACTCAAATATTACAATGACTGTAACCCCGGGTCCACACTCTCCAGGAGGCAAGACGAGGTGAAGCGAGCGCGATAGTGTGGATGACGCCCTCACTTCCTCTCGTCATCTCTCGCCCTACGCTCTGTGTCGGTTTTTTGACCGGAGTCAAAGGACACGAGGTGCGAGGCGTAGCAGGCAACTGAATAAAACGAGAGTGCGGATGGGTAGCACTCGTGTAGACTCCAACAAAGGCCTCCTTGAGACGCACTCGCGAGAGTGTGGACCCGGAGTAAGAACTTAAATTAACTTATCCTATAAATATTTTCTTTTGCAGAATACGTATCAGGATCCAAGACAACCTCTATTTTCGGTCTATTCAAGATCCCTTCGATAATAATAACGGGTCTGGTGATAGTCATCGTGTCCAACACATGGGCCTTCCTCGACCCGACGCTGGAGCCTCACCTGCGCCAGTTTGGACTGTCCACGGAACAAATCGGGCTGATATTCCTGCTATTCTCCAGCCTCTATGGAATATTTAGCCCTATTTGGGGATGGGTTGCAGATCGGTAAGTTTTTTTTTTACAATATTGACTTGCTTCGTTCGTATGTTTCCGGTTACTCTGTTTGCTTTCCATTTTTCAAACACTTCCTATGTTTGAGAAATCCGATTTTATCGTTATATCAGGTAACTCACTTATTGCCCACTGTTGGACATTTAGCCTACTCGAACCTCGTAAAAAAAACCCCAAGGCAAAAACACTGGAGTCTATTTTCGACCTAAACTTTAACTTTATATTTCTGCAATGAGAACGAGACATTAGTAAACAAAATGCCGCAAAAATGGATTAGTGAGCGGTGAATAACATCGAAAGTGTAATCATACCAAACTTTTATAAAATGCGAAAGTGAGTTTGTTTGTTTGTTACGTGTTCACGCTAAAACGGCTGAATGGATTTGGATGAAATTGGACACGTGGGTAGTCCATGACCTGGGTTAGGACATAGGATACTTTTAACGCGATTAACCGTGGGTAATTTTTCGACATCCACGCGGGCGATGCCGCGGCCAAAAGCTAGTCATCCTTTAAACTTATGCAAGGTTTTAATTTTTTTACAGGGTGCACAACCACTGGTGTATGATGGTGTGGGGTCTGTTCCTGTCCAGTGCAGGACTGTTATTACTCGGTCCGTGTCCCTTTATCCCGGGTCTGCCAAGGTAAGCATCTCATAAAAGTCGAACAGAATACAATTCATTCCACGTCTGATAATTACGTGTATAGTCCTTCAAGGATCTGTGGCGCCATCTACATCGCCGCACGCGAATTACGCATCTCACTGACGTCACGCAAGCGAAGTTTACCGCGCGACCACCATACACAACATGTAAAAAAAACCCTGAGACCCCTGTGAGGTTGTTGTTAGGTATCGTACTGAGAGTCGAATTATGTAGTAATTAAAGGAAAATCGATAAAAAAGTTTCATTTTTTTTTCAATGGGGAGTTTTACCTGTTAACATGGGGCGCGGGCGGCCGCCGTTTAGCGGGAGTTAAGAGCCTATACAACCTCAGCTCAAATTCACTTTTTATCTCGCTCGCACCATACTGCTCGCGGAGTGAGTGAGAGCGAGACGGAGTGGGGTGTTAGCGGCTCCGACGCGCCAATAATTTAGGTAATTGCTTTTTACGGCGAAAATAAAGGTAATTTAAAAAAAATAAAAAACATAGTCGCTGCTTTATAGTTAGTTCAGTTATTATGCAAAGTTTCATGATCTAATTTGAAGTATTTTTTGAATACCAGTGGTTCATTGTTCGGTTTGGAGGTAACTTTGGATTTTTTTTCTATCGAGAAAATTTTATGGAATCGTGTTTTCGTCTAACATGATTAATCCTTAACTTTAACATATATTTATTTCAAAATTAATGCTGCAGTATTTTCGATATAACGGAGGATCATGTTAAGCCATTTGAGGTAGTATAGGCCCTTAACAAGTCATAACTTATGACCCCCGTTGAAAATTTGCTCATTTTTCATGAATCTGGGGTAATATTGGTAATAAAATGTGATTTTTAAATAGCAATAACTTTTTCTTTTCAATAATAATTAGATTTTTTATTACTTTTAGGTAATGTTATTGCAGTACCTGGTGCCCCTTTTGCATAGGACAGGGTTTTTTTTAGATATTGTATACAACGTCTCGACGATTGATCGTCGGGCAGTTACCCACCAGACACAACACCCGTCACTGGTCGGAGGATCCTCCCTTTTCTATGAAGGATAAATGCACTTTACACCCTGTTTCTCATACCTCTATAGATCTTTTGGCGCTCGAATGACGTTGACAGGGGGGCGCTGTTGGTAAACATTTGTGTAATTGTTTTGTGAAATGCGTTGAAAAAACAAGATGGCGGCGTTTGTTCCGATTTTGGCCACGCGCCAAAAGATACTTGTACAGCTACATCGTTTTGTACAGTATTTCACAAAACTTATTATTTATTTTCTTAATGTCTCTCGGAAAACTTCGTGTTTCGTCAATCGTCGGATTTCTATAAGTTGCCCTTTGCACTTGGTGCTGACCGTACTTACATATATTATATAGAGTTGTTAATACTCTTTTAAAATAATATAAATTTTCTTAAAAATGGGAGGAAAGCTGCTAAAGTCGCAAACACGATAGATAGGAGAAAATAGTTTTACAGCTCTATATATTATAGTTCACACGGAAATCAAAACAAAACAACAATAAAGTACTTAGTTCTCAATTAAAATTATTATACACGATAAATCTACACATGAATACACATGTTGATGGACATGGAAATTAGCATTCGTTTGTATTTGGAAATACGACGATTCCCGAGGGACATTAAGAAAATAGAAATACTGTAATAGTGATAGTGTGATAGTTACCAGTCGTATGGATATTTTGTGAATAGATTATATTTTCAGGGACTTGTGGCTGGATCTAGTGGCGTTGTCTATCCTGGGCATGTCCGTCGCGTTGACACTTCTGCCCACCTTCCAAGGAGTGCTAACGAGTTCTATGTAAGTTGTTATACCTAAATTAACAGGAATATAAAACAGCTCCAAATCATGCTATTGCATCCAAATTATACTCCAAATCCGTCCTTAGTGATCCCTTTCGTTATAAAAGGAACTCTTGTGCAAAATTTCATGCTTTTAGACACAGCGGTTTGGGCTGTGTGTGGTCTGTCAGTGCATTTAATATTTTATTAGGTGAAAATAACGGCCTCCTTAAGATCTTTGTCTGTTTGTTTGTTACGCTTTCACGCTAAAACGGCTGAACGCATTTGGCACATAAGTAGGCCATGACCTGTGTTAGGACATAGGATACGTTTTATCCCAATATTCCCACAGGATCAAGATTTACGCGGGTGAAACCGTAGGGCGCACCTATAGTAATATAAAGTATATCTGATATCACTAAATGTGAACTTTATATTCATTCAAATTCAAATTTTTATTTCAGACATATGAGTCCATAGTGTTAGGGCGAAAGTGAGTTTGTTTGTTGCGTTTTCGCGCTAAAACGGCTGAACGGATTTGGATGAAATTTAGCACATAAATAGACCATGGTCTTGGTTACGGCATAGGATACTTTTATCCCGGTAGTATAATTCCGTGTGATAATTTCCGGCCCTCACGTGGGCGAAGCCGCGAGCAAAAGAAAAAATACAATGAGTAAACAGGTTTCGAGAGCTTTAAATTATTCGTTGTATGTTAAAGCTACGAGGGCGGCTGCCCCGAAGCCCTGGCGACGTACAGCGCGGTGGCGGGCGTGTGGTCGTGCTGCTACTCGCTGGGCGAAGTCCTAGGGCCTGCGCTCGGCGGGGCACTGACCGAGCGCTACGGGTTCCCGCTGTGTGCTACGCTTTGCGCTGCTGCCTGCTTTACTATGGTAAGTTGTACCATTAGCGTTCTATGGGCCGAGCACGAACGTTCGGAATAAACATGCCGTAAAATCGAAAAGAAATCTGATTGAAAATATTGGTTTCACACATAATATTTATATAGTTTTAAGAATTTATTAATATCTATGGGTGATAATAATTGTGCCGCATACATTTAAACCAAAATGCAGTAGGATAGTTGTATTTTAATTGAAAAATCATTCGAATTTACGTTACGTTTACTTCGCGCGTTCATCTTGTGCCTTCGAAGCGGACTACGAACGTAATAGGTGTTGAATTTAGTGCTACGGGATTCTTCTGTGCGCTACGGTATTCGTTTGTGTGGTACGCTAAGTTTGCGGAACGGACGACGAGCGTAGAAGGTCAAAGCGGGATTCTTCTGTGCGCTACGATTTCCATCTATTACCTACTACGCTATGTATGCACAGCGGACTACGAGCGTAGCAGAAGTTCGTGCTACGGGATTCTTCTGTACGCTACGGTTTTCGTCTATCTGCTACGCTAAGATTGCGTAGCGGACTACGAGCGTAGAAGTTAGCAGCGAGTCAGTGCTACGGGAATCTTCTGTGCGACTACGGTTTCCGTGTGTGTGTATGCATAGCGGACTACAAACGTACGGGATTCTTTATTATTTATTTCCACCTTTATTTAATTCTACCCTTTGTGTAGCAAACAGCAAGAGTTAGTGGAGGTCGTGATATCAGAAACAGAGAGAATAATCTTTACAATGTAGATCTGTCCAAACATACTTTATTTCTTTACAGGCCATAGTAACCCTAACATTCTTCTCGCTGCGCGAGTCTCGCAAATGCGCGCAGTCGGCGTCGGGCAGCGCGTGCGACTCCATCCCGTACACAGACTCCACGTGGACCAGCAACAACTTCTGTCGCACGCGCAGTGCGCCGCAGACCTTGGCTGAGCACTCGCCGCTGCTCACACAGTGCTCTTGCTACAAAACACATAGTAAGTACAACTTGTGTGGCCCTTTTTGACGTGTGCTACTCTAGATATTTCCACTGTTCTTCTCCTCAACTTGTAGAACGATTCATGATTAGCGCTGTCCAGGTGCCCAGTGAAATTGAGCTGCTGATTTTTGATATAAACAATATTTTGCCTTTACCACAGAGTAACTAACACCCATTCAAATGATTCAAAGATGTTTCAAATTGAGTTTGGCTACAATTAATTGGTGCCCACTCATAAAACTATCAATTTTCCCAGGTTTTACATACGGCCCATCGCCACCCAAGCACTTCTGCCTACTACATAGCAAGGGCAACAAGAGCGGGTACGCGAGCATCGCCGAATTTGCCGCATACATCCTCAAGTTTCAGTTCGTCACCAGCTTTTACATCAAAATCAGAAGATCTAGACGAAAGGCCCTCGCTGCGCCAGCCCCCACACCAGTGCTCAACGAACAGCTTTACCAGAATTATCTCGATAGGGAAAATAGCGAGTCAAAAGTTAAACATCGCGTCAACTCGAATGGCTACATAAATATGACAAAGAAAAATGATAAGTACTGCACGTTCTTAGAAGACGCGATCTTCGGAAGCCCCGATATCATGAACAATGTTACTGCTGAGCACCTGAGGGTTAAGAGGTATAACACTGGACTGGTTTCTACAGAGAAGCGGTGCGATGAAGAGCGAAGAACCACGTACGAAATCATTCGACATAATCTTGAGAAGGTCCAGTTTTATGAACAGGATGAGTGTCCATCGTTTCAAGATATATTTGTAAGTTCCTATCTATTAAAAGTAAATATATACGTTTACCCAATTACATAAAAAAATACAATAGACGTGGATATATTTAGTAACCTGTTCTGCTTAGCTATTCCTAAAGAGCCATAAAAAACCCTGAAAGAAATCGACACGTGTTTGCTCTGGTGCTAGCGTTTGGTGTGGCAACACGCCATATTCGGGTTCGCGACAAGTCAATCGTCATCCTGAGGATGCCTCGTTGAGAGGTGAAAACACGTGTCGATATCTTTCAGGGTTTTTTATGGCTCTTTAGGAATAGCTAAGCGGAACAGGTTACTAAATATATCCACGTCTATTTTATTTTATAATGGATTTCCGCAAGGTCACGCCTGAATCAATTAACTACCAATTACATAAATAAATATTGTAGTCATTTTATGTTAGAGTGTCTTAGTAAAAAACAGTTGTTTCGAGATGACACAACGATGCGTACCACTTTTTAGAAAAGTCATGTTCCAGTTGACGGAACAGGAAATAACGATGGATTCACACACTTATTTAAAGAAAATGGAATTGTTGATAGATCATCTAATAATTTAAAATTCGTTTTACAGGATAGCTGCGCTTGCAGGGACGGTGTTACCTACGTCAGAGGAACGGTAACTGTGTCCTCAACGGGCGCCTGCGAAGTGTAAGATCTCGTTGCGTTCTAAATGTATACAAATAAGATTTTTTTAGTTTTAATTCACACAAATTCAACCAAATAAAGAACGCAACTTCAAATAAAACCGAAATATTATCGTTTATTATGCGACCCTTTACCATGTTCCCCTATCGGAAGACAATAGCAAAAATATTTTACGAATTGCGCCGCTCACTAGGACAGCATTACCTTGCGAAGCTTCCCTACCGCCAAATTCCGGTATGGTATTCGCATTTCCTATCGAAACGCGACTGCCTACAGTTTATGCTTTCCTGGTACAAACGACCTCTGCTGACGATTTCGCGACGTTGTCATGGAGATTTCGCAAGTCAGGTTGACCACTGTCCATTTGGGAAATCGGGAAATATTATAGGTTGGTTGAAAAATCAGTCCATTCTTCGTTTTCATGCAACGCACAGTAACAACGCCAACCGCCAACGTTGGTTTTTCACGACCGTTCCCGAATACACTTGTACCAGGATAACATAAATTGACAAGAGATTAGAAAATTCTTGTGGAAGTTTGTGAAAACTTCGGAAAATAGTCGTAAATCCTGTTTTTTTTTTTTGTGTGTTTTCCTAATAATTTTTATCATGAACTATATATATTACATCATTTTGTCTTGTAGAATAATTTATAACTAGAATAAATAAATTGGCAGTGTTCTTGTGTACATGTTTTTCCACTGAGAAGAGTTTGGAAAAACTAGAAAAAGGTAAGTAATTAAAGTACCTATAGAAATAAAATAAGAACTCATTTGTTTCTAACAACTTTATTCAAGACTCATTAGTTTTTTGAAAACATACAACAACGCTAGACGCTTTTGTTTTCCTTTGTCGAACATCGATATTCGCAAAAGGCGTCACTCCACGTCGATATTAATATCGTTGACTGTTCAATAGATACGGCGTCCACATCACCAGGCTAGCATAAGGTTACAAGATATGTATTACTGGTTATTTATTATCTGCTATAAATAAAGTTTAAAAAGTTTTTCCGGATAACTTACATTTTCATTCATATTAGTACATACATGGATATTTTGTATTTTTTAAAAGTTTTTGTCGAAAATAGTTTCTTAAAATAAAAGTTTCGCCCCCAAATATTTGAAGAGCGTTGTATTTACATACGCGGAGTGAGGATTGGTCGGGAAACAGAGAGGGTTGGGGGAAAAATCAAACAGGGAGCGGCCCTCCAATGCGGAAGCGAGATAGATACCGAATGTCCTTTTCTTTGATGTCATACCTCCAGAGTGCTACTATCCTGGTATCTCATGCATTTTGCTGAGGTAACAATAATTCCTGAAATGGGCTATGATTTAAGAAACGACATTGTTTTAAACAGAACATGTACCTATATTATGATGATAAAAATGAATGCTAAGTATTAAAGTAAAATCTATCACCATAAAGGGGTTTATTTATAAATGTTGCTTAAAGTAATGATTAGCGACTGTTTAACCATATATTTTTGACGTTTGAACGTCACTTATCTAACTTTAAAAGCAACGTTTAAAAATAAACCCCATAATATAACAATTATGTAAAATAAGTAAGTATTTAATATTAAAAGATTGACAAAAGTTTTACTCACAATCATGAGGCAAAAGTTTCACAATTTCATGGGGATTAGAATAAATGATATTGTCCGAACTATCGAAAGTTAGCCCGAAGATGTTCTTGATGCTAGCTATTTCTATAAGCGTGTGGTTCTGTTTGTGCGCCACGTAGATGGCACTTTTAGCGCAGAAGTGTGCGACGCCTTTGTGATTTACTTCAATGGCCCTGAACACTTTGGGCCCGTCGTATGGGATGCGATGATTCTCCCCTTTCTTTACCTCGAACAAGCCATCCCTAGTCGTTATAAACATGTCACCATCTCCATCAATAGCGAACTGGTATATCTTTTCCTGAACATGTTGCTGTAGCGTGACATGTTTTTCCTTCACATCGTATTTATGTAGCCGCTGCGACGGGTACTGTATGAAGTACAAGTGGTAGTTGAACATTTGTAAGTCCCAAATGTCACGGTCCTTAACAACGTGCTTCAAGCCGTGGGATTTCTCGAGATTATCTGCGTAAATTCCGTCGTTGCCTCCGAAAAATGCTGTTTTATTGTGTTCGTCGACGGCGACTGCGAATCCGTTTTTAATTCCATTAATTGGGGTCGGCATTGTGTCGTTTATTTTCACGTAGGCAATCCCAAAGGTGTCTTCGGTATCTTCTCCGACGTTGTAACTGAAAAATATTTTATGTTCGTGGTTGTACATGGCTAGTTGGTAGGGCCGATTGATTCCGTTCATAATGACATGTCTTTTGTGCAGTTTCCCGTGGACGTGGACGCCTTCGCATGGTTTTTTGGTAGAACTATGCGTTGTTTTACCGAATACGCTGATTATCACACAAACTAAAATGAATATTAACTTCATGATTTCCGTAAATACAAGAACGGAGACGCCTTTCGCGTTGCTGAATACATTCAATACTAGCTGCAATCAATGAAATTTTATATGTCCTGATAATTTATAATAGTGTCATAAAGCAATTTAATCATTGAAAATGAACCATATGGCGATTACCCTATACATATGCTGTTATAGTTAAATGGGTCACTATGTATTATGTTCACGATTTTTTTTTCTACAAACCTCACTTCCTGAGACACATATGGAGCTGACAAGAATCCAGCTCCATATTTAATTTGGGGAATTACGATTGATCCCGAAGGATTGTTGCACTATAACGAAGTCTAGACTATAAAATAAACGTTATGTGAGGTGTGGGCCACCCCACAGGCATACTCTTTATCGGGTGGCTGAGTGACGTCATCGCTGAACCACCAAACTGAAATTTGTAATCCTATTCTCAAAGAAAATTCAACTTTATCACTGCCAAAATAAAGTTAAAAGTGATTTATGAAAGTGCTAAATTCAGCTTGTAGAGGGGGCAGCCGGTTTAATTGGATCAACGGCGTTTACAACTGTAAACAATTTGTTGGATTTGTTAGTCGACCTTGGAGCTGGCTCTAAAACGTAAAGAATTACCTAAATATATTTTAACGTAACCCTTTATAGGTGGGTGGAACATTTTATCTGCTTGAACTTTTTAGTACCTAGTGAAATATTTAGGTTCCTACTAATATTTATTATGTAACTAAAGGATAGGTACGTCCGAGCATATGATTGATTCTCTGTTATCCTTATTTCTGTGATGGTATTATACTTAGTAATATTCTGGTCATTCTTCTGATGTACTGTAGAATCATTGATCCCTTCATGCATCACTAATAAGAATTTGTTGACGATAATGAATTCAATTATTTTTTCAAGATCAACCCGGAAAATAATTTAAGCAAACTAAATTAACTTGATAATATACCAACCTAGCGACATGCATTTTATGTAAGTAAATAGGGGCACCATATTCAAGTTATAGAAAATGTAGATCTATAATAATGTCCAACCACAAATTAAAAACAAAGAAAATTACAGTGCTCTATTTTATTAATTCAATGCAGTGTTAGGCGAAAGACGAAGCTAAACTTACAAACCATTCTTATCCTTATCTATACTCCGTTTGAAATAAGATTAGACATTTAACTAAACCTTTTTTACAGTCCGTTCAACCGATTTTGACTTCTATACCGTAGGCATAAGGATGGCATTAAAAGCAAAAAAAGTGGTTACAAACCAAGTGTTTACTGCCGCTGTCATTTGTCATGCTGTCATCGCAATAGAAGTCAAAATCGGTTGAACGGACTGTAAAAAAGGTTTAATTAAATGTCTAATCTTATTTCAAAAGAGCAGTGGTGGCCCAGTAGAGCAGTGGTGGCCCAGTAGAGCAGTGGTGGCCCAGTGGTAACGGCCGCGACTTACGAGTTGTAGGTCGTAGGTTCAAATCCAGACAGGCGCTTTACTTTGTGTAAATTAATTCATCACCACTGCTCTCAAAACGGTGAAGGAAAACATCGTGAGGAAACCGGCATGTCCTAGAACCAAAAATTCGAAGACATGTGACATCTACCAACCCGCACTGGGCCCGCGTGGTGGATTACGGCCCACTCCCTCTCACAGAGAGGAGGCCTGTGTCCCAGCAGTGGGATCATTATAGGCTGATGATGATCTTATTTCAAACGGGGTATAGTATAAAACAAAGTCCCCCGCTGTGTCTGTCTGTCTGTCTATCTAAACGCGATAAACTCAAAAATTATCGAATGGATTTTCCAATGATTTTCACCAATGGACAGAGTGATTCTTGCGGAAGGTTTTGGTGTACAATTTATTAAAGTTTTGTGTAAATTGGCTGAAATATGACGATTATTGTCGAAGATGTCGGATCAAATCATGCCGACTGGGAGCTTTACTGGCGTGCGCCGCGTAAACCGTCAGAGATACATCAAATTTATGTTCTACAGGATTGAAGATCTTAAAAAGTTTAAAAAAAATCCCAAATGGCATATGTCTATCTTCTAAGGATGACCCACAATAACCATTATTATCTTTCAGAATTCGATAAAAATTCCATTGTTATTTCCGAAGCTATATTGACCGGTATCATATTAATCCTTATCCAATAAAGTATGTTATTTAAATTTGGCATTTCATTTAGATTAAAATATGGCTTCACATCATATCATTTAAATGAATGGTTTAAAAGATATCACAGATTCAAAATTACGCGTAACAAAATAACTATGGTTGGAGCGCAGGAGTCAATAACCTTTACGTGGACTATAAGGTATGTAATCCCGGTATTGCCCGGTAGTACGTTCCCGTGGGATATTTTCCGACATCCACGCGGGCGATGCCGTGGGAAAAAGCTAGTATTAAATAAATGAGATTTATTTTTGTTAACTCACGTGCGAGAAGCCTTATATAGGCTTAAATAGGTTTCCGGGGCCAAGAATTATTTGGTCTCTAATCTCACGTGGGCTTACGTCAAATCCGACCTTATTTTACTTGAGCATTCCTGTAATTTTCAATGGGCTCATGGCGTCATCAGTTCCGATTAGCCATTAGCACGATTAGGTTTAATAAAATGAGAAGAATCGATTTTAAGATTTTATTCTTCTAAAGAATAGGTAAATGTACTTAAAATTATAATTGCATTAATAAATCTTTGGTATTAAAATAAATAAGAAATATACTAAGAAATTATGTGAGGATTCTGAATGAATAAGAGATTACAATAGTTTTGAACATGGTCATTCGAATGAAAATAATATGGCCATTTCTGAACATAATAACTCACTGATATATCTAGTATATGTATAGTAACAAGTTAAATACACAACAGATGCTATTAAAAAGCGGATACCTACAGTAGATACCAAGAAGTTTGTACAACAAATTAGAGTCTAGCGAGCACCATAGCGTCGGTTGTGTAACCCTCAAATATCAGAGGCAAGACTACCTAATGCGCTTGCAATGTTGGCAACAGTTGCACCCCAGTTACGAGTTCACTTCCAAACAGATTATCTGCATACATTTTTCAAAACATTGTGCTAGTATGACGTCATATTAAACATTAGTTATATGAATTCAACATTGAAACAAATGGTCGTTTGTTACAATAAGAAGCATCATTGTAATAGACATCTAATTGTTTTTATATTACTAGTTATAGAGCAGCAATTTAACATTGTTTGACTATATTACCTACTTATTATAATTTGCAGCTTCATCCTCAGCAATTTGTGGTCTAGCCACCACCGGCTTGCGTCGAATGAAACCGCTAAAATTGTGATCAAACTTTACATTTACAATATCAGCTCGATCATCAATCATTTTCACATTTCATAAGGACGGATATTTTACAACGATATAAGTAGGTATAGTTCTGGGACTAAACTGTCCTCCTCAAAGTCTCAGATCTTTCAAGTGCAGACAAGGACACACGAGATGGAACCGGTTTAGTATTTTGAAGAATCAAATAAGCACGTCGAGGGTCTCAGACATACACAATGAAACGTTTAACATCTTTACTGCAGCATTTCACGTCACGGACATTTTGCAGCTTTGTTTGCCATGAACGTTGTGTTCCAAAATACATTTTTAAAACATTCTGTGAAGTTTTTATGACGACGTATAACATTTAGCCGCGGAATGCACCTAAGTGTGTGGTGACTTTGAGATCGTTCATTAGTACGGACGCTAACAGCATGAAACTCTCAATGTCCCAACTTCCGTGCCACGTTTTGCGCAGCGCATCTAATCTACTTTCAAGTTCAGTTAGCGTTATGTCATCTTCGATAGTTATGTAGTTACTGTGTGGGCGTTAAAACAGACTGTCGGTGATCTCATCTTGTCCGATTAAATATATTTTCGTATTTGTATAAGTAGAACTGTCCCTAGATAAGACTACCTTAATAGGACCTTATCGTATAGGCTAGTATAAGTAGGATGAAGGACGAAGCTAGGCTAAAAGCAGGTCTGTCTGCGCTGTTTCCGCAAACCATTCTTCTTGAAGCGACGGAAAGTTTCTTGTTCTGTAGGAGAGCGTGTACGGAGTCCAGCTCCCATCGCTCCATGTAGCCAGGTTCGCGGGAGAACAGGACGGAGTACAGTTGCGGAGACTTTCCGTTCACTTGGTCTTGACAGAAGTTCAGTAGAAGATGATCGTTGACCGCTTTAAGCACTTGAATAGTACCGCTGAACTGTTGATATTTGGGTGAAGCCGGCATTGTTCCTGAAATGTAAAAAATAAAACTACTT
Source organism: Agrochola lychnidis (assembly GCA_963680765.1). Taxonomy (NCBI): domain Eukaryota; kingdom Metazoa; phylum Arthropoda; class Insecta; order Lepidoptera; family Noctuidae; genus Agrochola; species Agrochola lychnidis. The sequence continues at coordinate 16,456,244 of OY796850.1, read as the reverse complement.
AAGTATTTATACGAAAATTGATCATATAATTGCAAAGAATATACTGTGAGTCTCGTAAAAAGTGACTGAGTATTAATTGGAATAGAAAAATATTTCTGTTTTTCTTCCTTCGTGCATCAACATCAACACGCATGGAGAATTAAAGGCAAATTGTTACATAATATTTTGATATGATGAAAAACCCTTACCGTTCTGACCGTCGAACACCTGCCAGTAGCCGGCGGAATCGTTCTTAAAGTACAGCGAGTACTCGATGGTTTGTCCTGCCTCGTCCCATAGCAAGCGTAAGTGTCTGTACTCCTGGCGGAACTTCGCGTTGATATGCTGCACGTGGAACAGCTGGTTCTCCGTCGAGGGCTGGAAAGTGAGGAAAGACAATAAGATTTTATCCTGTCTTGCGGGTGTTTAGGTACTAAACAAAGGAGTCGATTCCTTCGGTTTATGTCATCCTACAAGAAGATCTTAATACGTAGGAGCACTTATCTCTTTTTCTTTAACGATCGCTATGATAAAGTCTCAAGGGACCTTAGACACTCTCATTTTGAATACAAAATAAAGACACCTATTAATAATTAACCTAGAACATACATAAAAGTCTACACAGAAATTACACCATTATATTAATTACCGATAAGTAGTCTGACAACAAGCACATTTTGCTGTCCCCGGCGAATAAAATTGTAATCGTAAAAACTAAATTTTACAGGAAAAATAAAAAGCAGTTTTTTTGTGAAATAACTAAAATACATAGCGAAATTGTTGCAGTACCAAAAGAAAAGTGGTTTTTTACATTCATTACAATACATCTTAAAATCTTGTAACTTCTAAAATAACCGTAGGAAATGAATGAAAAAAAATTACAGAGTGTTGTTGTACCTCTAAATATCGAATATGCAATAAAGTTAAAATTATCGTAATAGCACATTACCATTTTATTTGCCGGGGACAGCGATTTAGCCGTATAGAACTTCGATCAACATTGGTATTGTTGATCGAAAGTATAGAAAGATAAAGATTTATTGCGATAAAATACACCTACATATTTTCGTACTTTTATAAATAGAACAGTCCAAGGGACTGTTCTAATACGACGGCGTTGATAAGACCCTTATCGTAAAGGTAGGCATTAGAGTAATCTATGCTATTAGTGGAATTAAAGAGGAACATAGACATAAATAATAGTAGGTCGCTCAAAGAAGTCCTTTTCTTGATAGAGCAAAGGACACAGTTCTCAAGTACAATGATGTCCTCAGTGCACGTGCATCTACAGAACATGTAAACATTCTCTCCAAGTGATTCCAAGAAGTTGTAAACAATTTCCACGTTCATCCAATTGAACCTGAAGTTAGTCATCGTGTTCTAGAGATTGCATCCTTGGAGATTAAGTGGGTCAGTTAGATTGACCCCTGCGCTGGGTCAGGATGCGTCACCGTGGGTGTACCATAGGCATACAGATGACATTAATTGTTGTATACATCTCGAAATTTGACAATTACTACCTTAGTAACGTTGATGTAGAATTGTAGATATAAAGTAGGTAGGTATAAAGTGGGAGCAGTTAATTGCCCCATTGTCGTATGTTAGTATTTATGTATGAGTCAGTTAGAATGACCAAATGATATGAGTCTCGTTTTTAGAGGCACTCGACCGAAAACGCATCACATTCGTTTCTACAGTTTCCTTTGAAAAATAATTGAAAGTGCAAATAGTTTAAGCACACATTGGTGCCAATTCACAAACTAAACTAAATTTAAGTTCAGTGCATCTTTTTCTTATTTTTTTCATTAAGAAAAGGACAGAAGATAAATTTTAGTTTAGTCCTGTCAAATTAATCAGTGCCTGTCACTACTCCATACAAGTTTAGATGTGATTAAAAACTTGCCTATTAAAATTACGTAAATTTACGTCAAGCGCTGATTAATTTGACAGGACTAAACTAAAATTTATCTTCTGTCCTTTTCTTAATGAAATAGAAAGAAAAAGATGCACTGAACTTAAATTTAGTTTAGTTTGTGAACAAGGGAATCGGCACCAATGTTGGTTTTACCTAAGGTATAAGATACATATGTTACAGTAAATGTATTTTCAACATGTCTGAAGTATGTAAAGGCTGCTAAAGTGTTGACCGAGAAATTATAGTCGGAAAATACTGATGGGTTGTTCTTAAATCTTAGATCATAACAATGAATGTTATCTAATACATTTTTCTTTCCCCTAAGTAAGTGCTATCGAAGAAATGCATATCTATACACCGTAAGGACTATTTCTGCTTGCAACGCTCGGCTGCCATAGAAAGCGGCCGTTAAACAGATGTGGTCTTCGTGTTCACGGGATTTTGTTTTCAAACTGCTTAGATAGGACGTGTTTCTTCGGTAGTACCTAATTTCAAGTGGCTTTATGAAAATATCGTGTTATTCAAGTTAATAGTATCTACCTATTGTATGAAAATGATGATACATGAGTGTAGGTAAGGCCGTGCGCACTTTGGATACATTTTCGTACGAATTACACTCGTGCGTACACGTACGGAAACGCACGAACGATACCGACATTCCAAGTACAAAGAGAGCGCGCAGACTGGGTGCGACTTAATCGTACGTTTACGTACGTATATTTCCGATGTCCGAAAACAATCCGAACTTGTTGGGATTTGTTCTATTTGACGGAGAAAAACGTATCCCACGAGTACGCACGAGTGAAATTCGTACGAAAACGCATCCAAAGTGCGCGCAGCCTGGCAATAAAAAAAATAAGAAATACTTAAATGCAGTTAACAAAGTTTTTTTTACAAATCCGTCACCGGGCAATATCTCTTGCGAGAAGAGACATTTGATAATCGGTGACCCTGGTAAAGGTTAATTGGGAGCGTGGACCTCACAAGCAAGGTGACCTAACTTAATCTAACCTAAGACAAAATAAAATTTCAATCTTTTACTCAGAAACGATACTTAACCAATTTAACCTTTAGTTCATACTAATGTACTTACAGGGTGGGCACATAAAATGGTCTAACATTTTTTTGTAGCCTCTTGCCAAGGGCTTTCAAAATATACGTCTGGAAAAGTTAGCTCTAAGGGAAACATTTTGTTCGACAAAATTCGTTCCAGATTTTCAGTCAGTCCCTAAAAATTTTTGAAGGGAGTGTGGCAAAGACTTCCCAGTAGTTTATAAAATTCTATGGACTGTTTAAGACCGCTTTCAGGCACAGTTTTTTTTTCAAAACAAGGTAACAACAGCCCAGGACAAAAAAATCTAGAATACAGTTTGTTTGTTACAAAAAGGTTTTTATTTGAACTTGATTAAATCGTAAACCGTTTGTAACAAGAAAACTAAAACCACAATCTCACTTCCTAACTTTTGTTAAAAAAAAAACGTAATTTATACAGATTAGCCATGTTTTGTAAGCGATATATAATTTGCAACCATGATCATGAATACTGGGGTCGGACGCGGTTCGGTTCAATCTGCCGGATGGAGCATTGAGGTCGGAACCGGCTCCCTACAGCATGCGAACTGATACACCTGTGTCACTGAACCCGAGGGTTTAGACTGCACTTATTTTTTGGGATATTATTTAAGAATTCGTTCATGTAGAATCGCGTGTTAGCTGTGCATAGATCGAGGAACATTTTAAGTAGTAAGTACCTACTTAATTAAATTTTCAAGACAAAACTATTAATTCTCTGCTATTTTGTTAATAATGACGCGTTGGATGATTTCAGTTAAGTGTAGTTATGTAAGTTAGAATCATTACTGAAAGTTTAATTTAATCTAAAACGTTTTTCCTCCTATTTTACTTAAAAATACAAGCAAAAACAACACTTGTAATTAATATAATCAACTTAACTCAACGCAATTCTCTCATGTTGTTGTTTATAGTTATTAACACTTTCGACTTCATCCACTTTTCATAGAACTCATACGCCATACCGCCATACGTATTGAAAGTGAACCCTCCGGGAGGGTTACCGGCATTACGTTTGTGCTAAAGTTAATCATCGCGGACGGTCAACGGCATTAGGTTGAAAACCGTGAAGTAAAATAGCGTTTTCAGGGGGTCTTGTTGCTATAAGTAGTTTATAACTTTTTAATTTTTTTGTGAATAGGTATTTGAAACCGCGAACAAAAAAAATGTAAAAAATACTTGCATTTTAAAATCAACGATATACTAATAAATCTTGTTTAAATATACATCAGATTTTATTTTCACAGTTTATAAGCTGTATTCGCTAAGATAAACCTACATTTAAAAAGAGCCCTCCGCGAGGGCTCGCGGCATCCCATATGTAACTTGAGTGAACCCTCTAGGAGGGCTCCCAGTGTCATTATAATTATGTACCTATTTACTTTTCGAAAGCTTATAATTCTCCTACCCCTTATCCCAATTTATTTGGGGTCGGCACATGTCTTCATCTACTTTTCCAAAGCTTCGCAAATGTTGGATCGTAGAGATCATGGGTCGATCTCCAGAGGCATTTTTTTTCGTGTCGAGCTGGATAAACCCATTTTAAAAACGAAAAACGTTTACAAAATATTTTTTTATATACAGTTCGGTGTCTAATCTACGTGATACAAGGCTAATATTATGAATAAGTTTATTTTAAATATTAAAAAAAAAATCTTAAACCCTAAAATCCTGATCGCTCTGGGTTGACCCAACTCCCGATTGAATGAAAAAAATATTCTTTAACTTTTTAATGAGAAGGATCATATGAAACAACTTATTTAGATTACATAACAAATAGTTAATCTTCATAGTAATAAAATATTTTTAGTGATATTAACAATACTTTTGCCACAATTTGAATTTAAAAGCGTGACCGGGCATTTTATCTCATCGCTCTGCGCTGAGGTAAAACATCGCGCTCATCCCTAGTTACGCGTTATAAACACTCTATTCCCCTCCCGCGGGGCAACGCCAGTAGTGGTCTAACCGCCGAGGAGGATACCTATGTACCACGTTCCCGCATTCCAATATTACGAAGGTAAGTTTATGATTGCCCTGGATTTGGTTCTCGAATTTTATGATTGCTATGGCACGTTATTTAAATTCAATAGTAAGCTTGTGAATGTGTTTGTTATGTGAATTAAGTGATCGTTATGATGTTTTTTATGAGACGTAATCACAACTTTCTACTGCTTTTAAATTCGGCTATATTTATGATTTTGTGACTTTTTCTGATCGCTATGGCTCTGATTGCTCTGTCCAAAAAGACCAGAGCGATGATATTTTGCATTAATTATACGTTATAAATCTATTTTAAGTAGTAATACCGGTCTGTTACAATGACAAACGATGAACTATGCATATAACCTTTAATTTATAACCTTTCCTGGGTTTCTTCGGACAACCTAAACCCATAAACAGATTTTGACGTATTTTACCTTGATGATATTATTATATTGGCATTTAGCTACCACAACTGTAACCCTTTCTTCTCTAAAATTTAATGGCAACTATTGTTGCAGATTGAAATCAGCCTCGAAATAAATTATCTATTGAAGAAAAACGACTTAGGAAGAAATTGGCTGAGCGTCGTAGAATGGCCAAAATAAAAAATGATCCAGATCTATACGCACAATGGCTTATTAAGTCAAGAGAGAGTTACCAAAGGAAAAAGCTCGGGGCACAGTACTACCAATGAGTGATTTGACTCCAAGCCAGCAAAAGGTTCGAGGGAAGAAAAGTAGGCAGAGTTCTGGACGATATTATTTAAAGAAAAAGTGGATAAGTTACCAGCAACTGATGAGCTGCTGGTAACTTATCATTCCGTATTTTTGATATGTATGACTGATAATATGCCTTGACCTTTTTCTAAAATAATAAATTTCTCTTACACATAATCTTGTTTCACGTACACTGAATATGACTGAAAACGGCTAAATAAATAATATTTTATCAATATTTACTTTTTGTTTCACTGATTTCACCATTTATGATCGCTCTGGCACTAATTATGATTGCTCTGGTCGCGAAATTTTTTGAACTTAAATATTTCCATAACTGTTTGTGTAAATTGAAGGCCAATAGTAAAAATGTACCATTTGAATATCATTATTTTTAATAAGATACATAATTACCATTAAATATCAATATCTGAAAAGCTCCAGAGCGATCACACGAATACGCCCGTTTTGGAGATATACCCTCATACTCTGCCTAGCAAGAACCTGTCAGGGATCAAGGAATATCAGCACTAGAAATGAAACAGTAGCTATAGCAACTTGAACTGAGATAAGTGTTTTTCGAGGAGCCAATTGTCTATTGTTTATTGAGCCAGTTTATGTTTATCGTGATGTTATGATAACGATACATAAATTGTTAAATTTCATAATATTTTGTGACAGGTTGTGCAATAGCAATATTTCCACACAGAAGAGACGCACGTCTGTATAAGGAAAAACGATTCTGAATTTTCTAGGAATTATGCAATTTGTTTAATATTATCTAGAATTTATATTATGTTACGTATCTTTCTTATCATTGTTGGTACTGTTTTATCAGTTTGTTTATGTTTTACTTTTTAAAATACATCCATCTACATTTTATATGACATGCTAATATTGTGAGAATCACTTTCTTACTAATAATAACTCATATTTGTATATTTTTGTCAAAAGTAAATTAAAATTAAAGTTAGGTGTATTTAATCTAAATAAGGTTACGGAGAAGTTATATTTTTGACGTTCAGAATTGCCATAAATGATGTGACTATTTGAAATAAATTATTTGACTTTGTCTATATACCTAATGGTATGTTAGTGTTAGTGCGTTTGTTAGAATTTGTTCATTGTACCCATGCTTATTAGTAATTGTATGAAATGGAATTCGCATGACTAAGTATAGTAGTGTCTAATAGGCTAAAAGTATAGAGAAGTATTTGTGTTAAATAATTTTTGCCTTCACTGATTTTCTAACAAAAAAATATATAAATAATAATAAGGTGTCATGTCCACTTCTTGCCTACTTCTTCGAGGAATTTAGTCTTGTTTACATCAAAGTGTGAGACAAGACTGTCAGTAAGTAGGATTTCATGTTTAGATAAGTAATTCTTACTTACTACTTTAGATATAGGTACCTATTATGAATGAGTATTCTACGTCATCTACCTAGTTTAAATTAATTCTTTCAGTTGCAATGTTTTTAAAGGGAAAACTTCTTTAGGCACGTTGGGCATTTTTGAGATGGGAAAAAACAATTGAACTCGCGACACCGTTACCGACACCTCATTTTTGTAAACGCGATTGTGCTCTTTATTTATATTACGTTACGGATCAATGTTCTAAGATAAGCGTTAAAGCAAAACAGTTTTGTTATATTACCTATTTGCACCTATATGTAAGTAGATTCAGCTTCAATTTTCTGAGTAACTGACCGACTCTATCACAATTCAAAAGTGCCTATAAATGGTTTAACTGAAATAAATGCTTTGAGTTTGAGTTTGAGATTCGTAAATTCAATGTAGGTATTATGCGAATTGTTGGTTTTATTACCAAAACATACTTTGGATTATCTAGGAACGAACCGTGTCGAAATCGATTGAAATTGTTGCATAACAACACACAATACAGACTCGTAAGATACAGTACACAACACCTACTAGGTAGGTGGTTATAGCAGCTGCGTAGATAAAGAACTGCAAGTTTTGTGTGATTTCTGCACGTAATGATTTTTTTATTATTTTTTTATAAGTAATTTTTTTTCTGTCTATCGGTCTGCTGGTCCGTTTCGCGTCTAAACTAACATCTAACAGACGTAGTTTAAAAGAAGGCTCTATTTTGGAAAGTTTAGGACGAAAGTACCTATAGTAAAGTAGGTAGGTACACGTGTGAGAGTGTGAGCCTCAGGCGCAGCCAATTTTAGAAAAGATTTGTCATTGATCGTTTTAACTGGCTATAAAATTATGATGAATCGACGCGTGCGCATCATGGACTAATATCGATTCAAGGTGCTTCTGATTCAGTTGGATGTAGAGGTTTTTCATTTATACAAACTTTGAGTAACAAAAATAATTGTTTTATCTTTATTAAATGTACAATAAATAAGTGGCATTGGTAAACAATAAACACAATACATGATAAGCCTTTGCGTTGTTTAACTTAAGGGCTACGAGTTTTTTCTAAAAATAATTTAATATTGGACCAGATGTTTTCGTAACACTAACCTAAAGTAAGTAAGTACAAAAAATACTAGGTATTTAGGCAGTCAATAATCCTATCTTCTAAAATCACATACGTACGAGTACATATCGTACACCTCTATCGTCTGTCACTATACACTACCTAACAGAAAATATTCAACCTTCTTCTAATAATAAGTAGGCAAATTCTATTTTCAGTCTTATTACTGTAGAAACATAGATCAGAATAAACAGACACACATGTTAGAAAATCATTAAGGAATTCTTACTGTCCAAACAACACACATTATACAATAAAATTTGCCCAATTGAAGGAGTTACACAATACAATCATGAAGTGTTCTGTGAACAACATGCACATAAACTTAAATAGGAATAAAATTAATATTTCAGACCTAAATATTCACTTGATCACTTGTATCTACTTGTTTAACTAAACCTTATAAATATGAGGTCACTGTGTAGCACAGGGAATACCCGAGATTATCTCAATATTTCAAATCTAAATGGTTAACAATTATTGAGAAAAATACTTCATGCGGAGTACCAGTCTTTTTTCAGGAGCCACAATTGTTAATCACAATCTAATTTGGCGTCTCAAATTGCCAAATTGCATATTGAAAATCAATAAACCTACCCCAAACGTGGTAGTGGGGAAATGTTCTTCTTCCCAGATGGTGACTTCGGGACAGCTGTTGTACTCGTTGACGCCTTCCTTGCTCAGGTGCATGTACAGCTCGCGCACCTTCCACTTGCCCAGCACTTCCTTAATGTCCAGCTTGTCGTACAAGTGTTCATGAACACATACCACACTAGTTGTATTGTAAGCTCCACTCGAGCTTTTTTCAGTACGGTTCGAATCAAGGTCGATGTCATAAATTAAGAATTCTTCAGCAGCTAGCGATGTCAAAAGAAGCAGCATCCAAGGTAAAACTCGATAAAATAACTCCATTTTCCTAAGATATGGTTTCTCGTATTCACATAACACTCACTACACTTTTCTGACATCAAACTTCCGTCTGATTGATTTAAAATTCGAATATCTCGAGCGAGACTATAATTCGAGGAATTGCGCTCGCGAATAAATATTGCGCTTATAAAAGATCGTAGCCGACTGAGGCGAAGTAGCGCGCGCGCCTGACTCACGCGGCTTGATGTTATCATGAAGTTGTACCGACGCTTTTATACGGATAGAGTTGGCCGGCCGTGCCGTAGATAGGTAATCCCACGAAGCAAAAAAACGTAAACAAGATTTTCCTCAGAGTGAATGAAAATTACACAATATTATTAATTAAGATGTCGCCAGGTTATACTTGACAAAAGAAAAAGATTGGACATAATGATGCTGCCTTTGGGAAAATATTGTAGGAACGTGCAGATATTTTGGGAAAACTATTGCGTAATATTAAATTAAATATATACCTACTATAAAATAAAAATGTAAATTATTTTTATAGAGTTGCAAATGCTTACCTACTCATTAATTTGAAGAAAATTCCAGGCAGAAAGACTAAGATGCTAAATACACCTACATATTAAGAAGGTTCTTTCTGATTTTTTAGGTTTTTTTCCAAGTTTGCTATGTTAGTATTTTCCTTTTTCATCGCATTTATATGTGATTCGACTTCCAAAACCTTTACGTATTAATCAACGGATTTTTAGATCTTCAATTACGTTTAAAACAAATCTATCGGTACAACGCATCTACATTGACCCGGGATTCTGGATTTTCCGCAATAACTATGAATCGTGTACTAACTAAGTAGTAGTATCGGTAAGTACTGATAATGAAATTCCAGTTAGTAGTGCGAATAAGCTATCTTAATAAACCCGTGAACTTTGACTAAAGCAGAGTTATCTCAGCTTCGGAATTAAGCCACTACCATTTCATGTGTACTTTTACATTTATGTTTATCTAATATGTATGCTTTTTCCCGCGGCTACGCCCGCGTGGATGTCGTAAAATATCCCACGGGAACGTACTACCGAGATTTCATACCTAATAACAGAGGAAAAGGTCATTGACTTCTACCGCTGCACCCGCGTTGCTACGCGTAATAATGAAACTGTGATATCTTTTAAACTATTCATTTAAATGATATGATAAAAAGACATATTTTAATCTAAATTAAATACCTAATTTAAATAACATATTTTATTGGATAAGGATTAATACTATACCGGTCAAAAAAGCTTCGGAAATTACAATTAAATTTTTATCAAATTCTGAAAGATAAAAATGGTTATTGTGGGTCATCCTTAGAAGATAAACATATGCCATCGCGGATTTTTTGTTGAACTTTTTAAGATGAACAATACCGTAGGACATAAAATTGAGGTATCTTTTTCGATTAATGCAGCGCACGCTAATAAAGCGGGTCGGCATGATTTTTTCCGACTTCTTCAACAATAATCATCAAATTTTAGCCAATTTACACAAAACCTTAATTAATTATACACTAAAACCTTCCGCATGAATGTTGTCCATTGTTGAAAACCGTTTGAAAATCCGTTCGGTAGTTTTTGAGTTTATCACGTTCAGACAAACAGACAGACCGACGCGGTGGGGGATTTTGTTTTATATTAAGTAAGGATGTAATGGATGGAAGGAGTGCAAATTGACACTATTCTTAGATATAACATAATATATCTCGTAAAATATTAAATTAGAATTAAATTACTTATTAGTCTATTAGCCTAGATTGTAATCAATTACTAAGAACGTCAATTCTTATTAATAAGGAAAGAAAAAAAAATTAAGTAAAGATAAGGATGTAAGGAAAAGGATAAGGATTACAGAAGATTCGCATCTCAAAATTCCCAAAGCCGTTGCAACTTATAAGATATTGGTGCCGATTCCCTTGTTCACAAACTAAACTAAATTTAAGTTCAGTGCATCTTTTTCTTTCTATTACATTAAGAAAAGGACAGAAGATAAATTTTAGTTTAGTCCTGTCAAATTAATCAGCGCTTGACGTAAATTGACATAATTTTAGTCGGCAAGTTTTTAATCACGTCTAAACTTATATGGAGAGTGACAGGCGATGATTAATTTGACTGGACTAAACTAAAATTTATCTTCTGTCCTTTTCTTAATGAAATAGAAAGAAAAAGATGCATTGAACTTAAATTTAGTTTAGTTTGTGAACAAAGGAATCGGCACCAGTGTTCGCGACGATGCGTCACCAAACATTTTTTAAATGTTAAAATCTTTATGTTACCTTAGCTTCATATATTTAGGATAGATTAGTTCGCAACGATGCATAACTAAACAATACAAATTGTTTAGAATCGTTGTAAATTCATAGATAAGATAGGTATTAATAGTACTAGTTAGCAAACAAATTGCATTAAAAATAATGATTTTGATGAAAGTCGTAAATATGACCATTGATCGACTCAATTATACTCCACAGGTTTAGGTAGTTAAAAAAAGGTAAACAAAAAAAACCACGTGACGAGACAACCGTCAAGTAACCGACTAAACGTAATACCAGTCACTTCAGTTGTTATGCTACGTCACAGTTGTACTCTTCAATTTAGCAACGTTATATTTCGTTGACGTTTAGAAATTCGGCTCTTTACAATAGACAGATTACAAAATATTATAAATCAGACAAAAAAAATTGTTCTCAAGCAGTTACATCTACGAAAAGTAGTGAAGAATAAACGATAAAGTTTAACATACATTAATAAAAGAGGAAACTATAGATAAACACTAAAATAAATTTAATTTGGTTTTATTGTTTTTTTAACAAGAAAGTGTCATCTATAAAAACCCTTTTTACGATTTGTTTACCTTTTTTTAACTACCTAAACCTATGGAGTATAGGTAGGATATATAGCCACAATTTGATATTTTTGATTGCAATCAGGTCACCTAGACCGAGATCTAAAAATCTAGCCCTACCTACATAACCTATTTAATTGAGTTTATATGTTATAAAACTTTGCTTCGTAATCTTGTAAAATAAAGGCTTAACAACCTATATTCAGAGGCTCGTCACGGGCTGAAAAATCTAGATAAGAAAATTTAATTACTAGATTTCTCTAAGGCAACAGACCAGCTTGAGGTTTCTATGTGGAACTTGGGCATCGGTTTAGTAATTTTTCAGTAAAATCACTTGCAAACAGTTTAATATTTAATAAATTAAATCCCAGTTATACTGAAATATCATTTCAGCGGGAACAGATACGATTCTTATGGAAACCTCAGTGAACAGGTTAATTTATTACGAATCTTGTGATATGGAACATGCCATGTAGTTTAGTCATGCAGCTGATGGAGAAAGAAGAAGAAAAAGACATGCTAACCCCAAACAAATTGTACCTATTGTTCGTACAATAAGTAGAATTAACAATTCCAATTTGCCAAGTGGCCAACAGGAGTCTTATGTCCAGCAGTGGGCGTTTGTGGGCTAATAAAAAGTGCCAGTGTACAGTATTTGTAGGTCTATGGCAAGGAGTAATAGAGCTGGGTGGTATTTGTCACAACAATCGTTTAAATGTGCGGTCACGTCACTAATTGACGGACCATCAATTGGCACAGCAGTGAACAGCGTTTATGCTTTTCCAATAGAAAGCTTCAATTACGAGCTTTGTTTCTGTTTTTTAATTGAAATTTGTTTCGACTGTTTTAGTGGTCTAAAAAACTTCAGGTACATACTATGAAATAAGTGCACTAAGCAGTGCACTTATTGATGATTTCAGGTGTAAAAGTTTTACTGAAAATATATGGAGTTATGTAGTGTTATACGCAGCCATTAATTTGCAACTGTAGTTGGTGGCAGATTTTTCAGTATTTTACGAACTTTTTTGGGATAACAACCAGCACCGAAGGCCAAAAAGTTGGTAGATATTTTCAGTAGATATTCTCTGCTGTCATTTTGGTAAATGATTTTTTACGTTCATTATACGTATGTAAATGTTCCTTCCCGATTAGAACTATGTTATGTAAATTCATACTGTGATATATTATTAACTTTGTACTGATTTTGCTTATTACTTTAGTCGTGTCAAAGATTTTGAAACAAAACTTACCTGATCTGTAGGCTCCGAAATGTGAATTACGATGCAGGTTCTTGCGTAGTCGATCCTGGAATCACCGGCTAAATGCTGGACGAACTCCACACCATACCACATGCCCATCAGGCTGTCCACCCAAATGCCCTGCTGCGGTGAGCGGTTCACGCAGTAGTCTCTTATATTCTTCATGAACGGTATCTCGTAAGAACTGTAGCCAGTACCGTACCCCTCCTGTCCAACCTGCCCATATCCTTGGCCGTACCCTTGCCTGTAGGTGTCTCCATATCTCTGAGTATTGTCTCCGCCTGGGGGGTAGAACTGGTTCGATCTTTGAGTACTGTAGGAGTTGTACTTGTTCGTCGAGAGCCCAGGACTGTAGTTGGGGTACCTGGTCACTTCAGGAAAGTTGGATATGTCGCTCCCGTAACTGGCGGATTTGTAAGGGTATTGATTTTGACTGTACGGGTTCGCCGCCGTCGTATAGCTGCTGCTCCAACTGGAGGACGTGGAATATCTTGCATCACCAGGCTCGGCGTATCGTTGGTAGTTCGCGCACTCGGCTGTGGCCCACAAAACAATTAAAACGACCACGTTTTGGTACATTTCTAGTTGTTTTTCGGTATTCGATGTGTGACGTTGCGTGATGTAAGGTTGTGGCCACAATGTGTGACTGGTGCGGGCTCGCGATAGGAGTGGGAAGTAAACTAATTACGACTAATTCACGACCACTGGTCCCGGAGATGAGAACACGTCTAAGTCACATTTATAATTTTTGTGTCCAGTTAATATTAATTAGATAATTCTGTGTGAGAGATTAAATGATCTTTGACGTGAAGAGTTGGTATTTCTTTTTATAAAAAATGTGGAAATTATTTTTTTGTTATTGTTTTAATGTTTCTTGTTGTTTTCAAAACATTAGTTTCAAAATACAATAATGATAAGAAAATCTTCCACTTGTAGTCTAAAAATAGGTTTGTTTTTAAATAACAAACGGCTGCTTGAAATTAAAGTATTAAGATTATTTTATTGCGGTTGTTTTGAGTAAAAAATTAATTAATTAAATACTATGCTATTTAGAAGTAGCTGCATATGCAAAACTTTTTTGGGAAACAAACTTTGAATGACTCATCTCTGCATTGAAAACCGTTGCAGCTTGCAACCTTAAGCGAATGCATAAAAAAAAATAGACTTATTGCACTTTCCAAGCATATCGTCCCTTCTTATTCATTCAGGGCACTTAAAAAATAAAAAACGTAGACAAGGAAGTAAACATAAGTAAGTATTACATTTCTGTCTCATCCTTCAAGGTTACCCGACCGTCACAGAGATACTTAAGTTTCAATAAAATAGCAGCTGAATAAATTGAGCCTCGCCAAACATCGAAGCAGAAATTGATTTAAAGCACAATTTAACTATGGCTGAATTTATCAAAACTCGTTTTACATAAGTAGATAGTACGTTTAGCAGACTAATATTGACTTTTCCACTGTCCATTTCTTATGATTTCTAAGAGATGATATCTGTAGCGATATCTACTCATTAAGTAAAAAACACCTAATTAATTAGATACCCATGTAAAATTAACTACAAAGTGTCAATTCTGACTATTGACAAACTACAGCACTTCAGAATCAGAGCGTCGTAGGTTAAAAAAAACCGGCCAAGTGCGTGTCGGACCACGCACAATGAAGGGATCCATGGTTGGGATGAATTTATCCCAAGAACAAACTTAACATTGTAGTTGAAAAACCTGTTCCCCCATACATTCCGACTGCAAATGTAAGTTTGTACGCACAATATTGAGTGATCTAACGTGTTATTTTAAGATCATAGACTTCTTATAGGTTTTCCTGTAATCCACCCTTTTTCAACATTTTTGGTTCGGCAGTTTCGGAGATAAGGGGGAATGGTCAATTTTCATCAATTTTCTTTAAAAACTTTCATCATCATCAGCCTATAATGTTCCCACTGCTGGGACACAGGCCTCCTCTCTGTGAGAGAGAGTGGGCCGTAATCCACCACGCGGGCCCAAAAACTTTAAAACTATTTATTTTAAAATTTACAAAATGTTTGGAATTGTCATAAAAATGTTTTCATATGCCACTCGGTACAATTTACAAAACCTTTTTTTCTTTTAATTTTTCCCCCAGAAGTGAACCTCAAAATTAATTAATTAATTAATGTTACATATTCGTGTTTGGGTCACTGAAAGTCATATGTGTACTTTTCAACTTGATCGGTCCAGTAAATTCGGAGCAAATCGGCTGTGACAAACAGATAGACACACGAGTGATCCTATAAGGGTTCCGTTTTTTCATTCGAACGTACGGAACCCTAAAAATACCACCGTTAATGATAAAACAAAGCTGAAATTATATTAAAACGTATGGAACTTAAAATGTTAGTTGCTGTTGACGATATAACGAGGCAACTCATAATGTGATCATTATAAGGAAGACACGACAACACATAAGTTAGCAACCGTCTGTGCCCAAACTACAGGTTTCCAATAAACGTAGGGCTTCTTATAAGTATACTTACAATGGACCTTTCTGTTGACTGAGTTTTACCCAATTCAACACTCTCTATACCTCAGCTTAAATTCACTCCTTTTCTCGCTCGCGGACTGAGTGAGAGCGAGACTAAGAGGCGCGGCGGAGAGAAGGCTCCAAGGCGCCGATAGTTTAGGTAATTTCTTTTTACGATGAAAATAATGGTAATTTAAAAAAACATAGTATCTGCTTTATAGTTACCTAGTTCAGTTATGATGCAAAGTTTCATTTAAAGTATTTTTTTAATACCAGTGGTTTATTGTGTTCGGTATGGAGGTAACATTAGATTTTTTTTTTCTGTAGAGATGATCTTATGGAATCGTGTTTTCGTCAAACATGGTACTTAACATTTGATCCTCAACTTTGCCATTTATATTTATTTCAAAATTAATGCTGCAGTAAATGTTTTCGATAAAACGAAGAATCAAGCAATTTAAGGTCTTATAGACTCTTAATACAAGGTTGGCTTTAGTTCAAAAGGTCACCAATCATTACAGAAATCCTCTCCTCCTTGTCACCCATGAGGGCACTATTTCCTTAGGAATCTATGTACAGCGATGACCAGCCGACTTAATTCGACACTGGTGGCGATTCCCTTGTTCACAAACTAAACTAAATTTAAGTTCAGTGCATCTTTTTCTTTCTATTTCAATAAGAAAAGGACAGAAGATAAATTTTAGTTTAGTCCTGTCAAATTAATCAGCGCCTGTCACTCTCCATACAAGTTTAGACATGATTAAAAACTTGCCGACTAAAATTACGTCAAGCGCTGATTAATTTGACAGGACTAAACTAAAATTTATCTTCTGTCCTTTTCTTAATGAAATAGAAAGAAAAAGATGCACTAAACTTAAATTTAGTTTAGTTTGTGAACAAGGAAATCGGCACCATTGTATCCTATCAACCCATCTCTTTTAAAGAACTCTATAAGTAATTAAAACTACTGCCATAGTATTATATTATCTGTTCTACTGCTGAATCCACCGCATAATTTCTCAAATAGGTAAGTACCTACTTATGTAAAGCTGATTCATAAAATCCGGTGTGACATACGGTTAATTGATATAATTCGTTAATGTCCTGTCGCCACGGCGGCTACGTGACCCTGTCTCCTGCGCTGGTTCACAGATCATAGGCCACTGGTACATCCTCGCGCACAAACAACTCCATTGTCTATAAGGAGCAGTAGTTAGGTACACGAGTCATTAATAAATAGAGTACGTGCTGGTATGTAAGTAGTAATTGCCTTTTACTGATGACTAATGTGGGAAAAGACGTTGTTTTCGACAATTTAGGTACCTACGTACTCATTGATGAAATCATACAAAACGAGTATTAACACACCGAGGTATTTGGCTCGCTTCTCCCAAGGGATCGGCTTGCCGAACAGGGTGATCGGTCAGGGGAGGGGGAGGGATCTGGATCTCGGTTTCGAGAATGAAACCGCTTGACTATTAAATGGTCATCCAATTAAAAAAGAAAACAATTCGCAGTCAACTATCGATAACAATCAATAGAGACCTACTTCACCTATCAATCAATCAATCATTTATTTGCAATGAATGTAGGTTACATAAAATACAGGTGGAGTAGATAGGAGTGAGCCATGTACATTCCGCCTGGAAACAGGCACGCAAAAATTATAAACATTGTTGAGAAGCTATTTAAAAATAAAATTACAAATTAAAATGTCACAGTTAGAATTATTACAATTATGCATACATTAGTTAATATTAAATAATAGAGGGGCTTGCCGCGGTTGGTCCGTGGATGGGTGACCATCTTTACATACCGAGACCCCTCCGTGCCTCGGAAAGCACTTTAAGCCGTTGGTCTCGGCTGTCATTTGTAGATCTTTGACAGTTGTTAAGGGTAGTTAGAAGCCCAAAAGTCTGACAACCAGTCTTACCAAGGGGTATCGTGTTACCTAGTAACTAGGTTGTGGAGGTCAGATAGGCAGTCGCTCCATGTAAAATACTGGTATTCAGCTGCATCCGGTTAGACTGGAAGCCGACCCCAACATAATTGGGAAAAGGCTAGGCAGATGACATTAGTTAATATTGAAAATGTCAATGTCAATTTTTTTGGACAAGAGAGATAAGAAATTGTTAAGTATCTAAGCAATGGAGCAGAGAGCAGTGGTGGTCCAGTGCAAACAGACGCGACTTACGAATTGTGGGTCGTAAGTTTGAACCCAGACGCTTTACCTTGTGTAAATTATTTCATCACCACTGTATTATCACTGCTCTCAAAACGGTGAAGTAAAATGTCTCGAGGCAACTGGCATGTCCTAGTACAAAAAAATTCAAAGACATTTACCACTCCGCACTGGGCTCTGTTCTGGATTACGCGGCCCACTCCCTCTCACAGAGAGGAGACCTGTGTCCCAGCAGTGGGAACATTATAGGCTGATAATGTGTAACTATCTAAAGTAGATATAAACGTTGGTAAACAGTGTGTACTTACTGTTTATTTACCTATGTTTATACAACAAAATCTAAATCCGTATCTTTGTGTATATACTTATCTCTAGAGGGGCTAGTGTGTCTGTCATCGGTTAAAAAACATGGCGCAAGCCGGTGCAAACGCTCGCGGTAGCGCCCGACGCGACGCTATCAGACTCCGATACACATGATTACAGTGTTTTCCTGTAGACAGTCACCTGAGTACCTGCGTAAAAGTCTCGTAAAAATATTTCGCAATAATTGCTCTATAATCGCGCAACCGATGTTTTTATTCCAAAAACATGACTTAATAGTTTTTGTCTACCAAAACATGTGTACAAATACATGCGACGGAAATACCTATCTACCTACTAGATCCTATAATCATATGTTACGTAAGAAAATTCTGTCTAAGTACGTACGTAAGTAATTAACACAGACAGCTGTGCTGCTGGGGAGTTTGTTGCGCCACTTCTTCTTCCCAGCTAAAGGCACTAGGAAGTGGTGAAGGGTGGGCGTTTTGGGGGACTGTCTTATGTAATTTTGACGTCCGAAAAGTGCTGATTTTCAGCCTGGTTTGAATAAATTACTTTTGAAAATTGTTTTTTTTTTAAATTTTCTGAATTATTAAATTCTGTTCTGGAACAGGTATTTTGGTTGCCCAACGTTTTAAAATCTGAGTGTAAGAAAAACCCAGTGCGTATTTATAGTATAAAAATAGGAACGTATACGGTGTATGAATCATATTTTTTTCGTAAAGGTCATTTGTATTGATCTTCAACAACAACTAAAAAATGACAAGACATGGCTTATTTTGATGTCTAACTTTTTTTTCTCGCTTTTCTGCAAATCTTTCCTCTCGTTTTCCTGCAATCTGTGGAGTGGGAAATCCGTGGGAGTGATTTCGTGAAAAGGGACGGAAGTGTATTACAGAAAGCCGGGGAAACGCGCGCTATTTGATTTGACCAATGAGCGGGCGCGGTGCTAGACTTGGCCGTCAGAAACGACCTTGAGGCCCCTTTCATCATCATCATCATCAGCCTATAAATGTTCCCACAGCTGGGACGCAGGCCTCCTCTCTGTGAGAGGGAGCGGGCCGTAATCCACCACGCGGGCCCAGTGTGGGTTGGTAGATGTCACATGTCTTCGAATTTTCGGTTCTAGGACATGCTGGTTTCCTCACGATGTTTTCCTTCACCGTTTTGAGAGCAGTGGTGATGAAATAATTTACACAAAGTAAAGCGCCTGTCTGGGTTCGAACCTACGACCTACAACTCGTAAGTCGTGGCCGTTACCACTGGGCCACCACTGCTCTCCCCTGAGGCCCCTTTAATGTTGCTTATTACCAAGGTGAGATGTCAGATGTTCCACATCATATGCGACTACTGTAAGGCTCGCTCGTTTTTTTTTTTTAACTATCGTTCGGTTGTGCAATAATATTGTGCAAAAATATAAAATTCATTGTTTTCTCTTGCCCTACACAGTGAAATAAAATTGTGCAATCATTTCGTTCATGAGGAACAATCAAGTCAACTGATAGCAAGTTGTTTTGTTATCGCACTATATCTATCTACTGACATTAACTTAAACAAATGAAAACTTTTTGACAAAAAAAAAAACAACCGACTTCTAAAAAAACACTACAAAGTGAAAAATAACTTATATTTCGGAAGTTCTTTGGTTTTGTATATTCGTTATTTGCCACCGACTTCCGAAATATAAGTTATTTTTCACTTTGTAGTGTTTTTTTTAAGTCGGTTGTTTCTTTTTGTCAAAAAGATTTTATTTCTCCCTTTTACGTGGGTCAGTCTTGAAGTACATCCTTTCCAATAAAAAAAAATCGGTTCGCGTGATATTGAGTTATTCGTCCATTTGTCGCACGGCACTATGGACAAATGTACTGAATTTAACATTGTTGTGTCTTCATCAAATCATCTTTAAAATACTTCCACAAAAGATTCAACACAAACTACAGTGGCATTTCCGAGATATTTACAAAAATGTAATTACCTACTGTTTAGAGGTTATGTTCGACCATAAAATGAATTGAAAAACCTATTTGAAAGACTCTGAATGGGTTTACGCTTTGTGTCTTTGAAATACATTTGTGTAAAATCTGTAGCTATGTCAGGTGGCTAGTTGCTGGTGACCACCTGTGACCTCATCACCAAATCTTACTTGATTTCGATTTTGAGCATCTTCGTGCTTTAAAATCTTATTCCCGCGTTTTATTATAATGCAAAGCATGGAAGTAATTATAACTTCAAAATCAAAATCTTTTATTTCACATAAACCTACATGGGCACTTATGAAACGTCAGAAGGTAGGTGCACGGTTCCAATTGGTCGTTTACTATGGAAAAGAGCCGGCAAGAAACTCCACGGTTACTCTTTTAAAAATAATTGGCTTTTACAATACTTTCATATAACAGTGTTTCTAGGTATGGGGAGGACAGTGTAGGTCTTTCAATAAGTACCAAGTACTTAACAAAATAGAAAATGGTCAACAGGTCTACAATCCACTAAGCCTACAGCGTTCTCACATTCACAAAATATGTAGAAAAGAATCTATACAAAAAATAAATAAATTAATAAAAGTAAAAAACCTATTTTAATAAAACGCAATTATATGATTGCTATTACAACTGTAATCAATCTGAATAATTATCATGTCCACAAAAGTCACAAAAAAAAAAGTTGAAATTAAATTTTAGGCACAGTACCGACCAAAAGTCCATAGGCAATCTCACAAAGCAACAGCTTGACGTTTAGTTTTACTTACGACCTTTTATTTTCAAGAGACACATGCATCATTGTCGTCAACAAGTGATTGTAGTTCATAATTTCAACATTAAAATACAAGTCAAGATGACCTAGCGGTTAACGCGTTCAGATAGATGCGTAAATCGATAAGCCATGAGTTCAAATCTCATGCAGTACTATTAAAGGTTTTTTGTAAGTTTTTACTCAATTGGAAGTAATGGGACAGAAATATAATATTCTTTATGTTCGCTTTGTTCACACATTTCGTAAAGTTAGAAAGGTAGATCATAAAAAAAACTAAATAAGTTTAGACTTGTGAGGTAGAATATGAGTTAAAATGAATATTTGACTTGATCGGAATGAACGTTGTCGATTTGTTGTAACTGTTGGTGTGATCTCAAAATGCAGGCAAATATTATCTAATATTGAGGCGAGGGTGACTATTATTGCGATGCATAAAAGTGGTCTTAATAGAACACAAATATCTGATGAAACCGGTTTGAATGTGAGTATTATATTTACGAATTGTAACTTAAACTTTTATTTGAAATTTACCTAGACTATTTGGTGACATGTGGATTAGTTCTTTTTATTGTTATTTTTTAAATCCATCATGAGGTCTAAAAGACAAATAATTAGTGTTTATTATTGCATTTGTAAATGCAGAGTTTTAATATTACTTATACTGTTATTTTAAATAAATATTATTTTATGTTATTATAAAAATTATAAAATGACGTCACTTTAGTATTTTGTTATAACTGCTTAATATCACTTTTCTTTTTGTTTTAGAGGAATACTGTAATTCTCTGGATTAAACAGTTCTACTTATGTAGAAGTATTAAACGATGTCATGCTACCTACTGTGCGCATCATTCACCCAGCTGATGAGTTGACACAATTGACATTTGTCCAGGACGATTGTCCTATTCATCGGGCGAGCATTGTGCGTGAGTGGTTCCAGAATCACCCGGAGATAATTGTTGTTCCATGGCCAGCGCAATCACCCGACCTCAACCCCATAGAAAATCTATGGGGTTTGATGGTGCAAAGATGGGAGTCACGGGATGAGAGGTGTATACAACAAATAAAAACCCATTGCATGGAGGTGTGGGAAAATTTAAGAGGAACCGAAATATGTGGTAATATTGTAGGGTCCATGCGCAAACGACTACTTGACTGCATTGAAAATAATGGGGGTAATACAAAATATTAATACCTAGATGTTTTGGTTTTAATAATAATTAGACGGTGTAACTAAATATTTAGTAGTATTAACATATCTGTAATTATTTAATGATCTTAAATTGAAGTTTAGTTTCAATCTTCTTTTCGTCAAGAAAATGAACACTTAAGCTATATTACCTCAATATTACATTAATTGTGACGTTACATAAAAAATCGAAACAGATTGTGATTGCGTTGTATTACGCAATTAGGGTACTAGTTATGTTATTATGAATTGACTAGGTAAGTGGGTACCCAATTAGTAAATTTAAAAAAAAAATCTTGTGAATGGTAGGTAACAAGAGAACTTCTTTTGTCTAGGTAGGAATGTGACATCACAATTCTCATAAGAGTTTGTTAATTTTATAAATAAATAAAACGAATAAACATTTTTGTTATCATTCAACACGACTTTTTATTTCCACCTTCTAACACCAAAAAGATAAATTAAAAATCACTTATATAGTTAAACAATAATACAATAACTAATATTTAACTTCTTATAAAAAAAAACAAATAATAAGAAAAAAACAAATTTAAATATAATTTTTCTATGAAACTAGTAAAACCAGCCACACGTTGTAATTACTTAGATTCGAACTCAGACCTCACTGATCGTGAATCCATTGCTTAGCCCAAACAGCTACCAATATATGATATTTTAATGCGAATTTTAGCATCAGCTCGCCACTCTGACGCATATTGTAAATGCAACAGAAATATAATGTTATTTCACGTTACTGTGCGACGACAATTGATTAGTGTGTGTTATCTGTGGAATGTTGAGACATCACTCATACACGCACATGCACACGCACTGACTGTATCGTGCTCGAGATCATAGCAATATAAACCTTAGCATACTTACGGAGTTTTGAGGTGTACTGTACTTGATAGTCAATCGCTCAGTGTTATATCTAGATCCTACTAAAATCATAGATTGTGTCATGAAATGGTCTATGTAAGTAGAAAGGGATGGAAAACAGCTACACTAGATACAATTAATGAAAAATGATTATAAATAAGGGGCGTTAATCTCGAAGAGCAGTTGAGATATCGCTCGACAGTCGCACTCGCCGCATATTTTCAATATATCACAATACAAAAAGTTCTGTCTTTAACACACGCGGTGCAGCGGTGTTGGAAGTATGTTTATTTTCAATGGGTTAACAGCAGTAACGGAGGAATTAAAAGGCTCAAACTTGACGCATAACGTACCAAAACCAGCAGAATAAACAGACTGGTTGACAATGTTGACATATTGACAAAAATATGACAGACGGGCTAATAAATGTCAAATAAGGTTGTACCCGTGCTGTTGTAACTTTCTAATACATTCGATTTTTAATCAATTTATTATAGGAAAAAAAAGCAAAAATATCGGTTGGCAAACATAAAATAAAATAAAAAACATAACGCGTTTTAGAGGATATTACGGATAAAAAAAAATATTTGTTGTTATTAATCAACGTGGGTGTAGTAGTAATAACAGACGTTTGAAAGTATTCCGATTTTAATTTCAAAAATAAATATAAATAAAACTAATAACCATACAAACCAAATATACCTCACCGCACACTATTGTCTCGTCACATTTTCAATAAAATAAGATAGATAAATGTACCTACTACCTGAGATCTAGTCCTGTGGAGTTATAGAAACAGATTTATTTATTTTACCTTTTGAGCTATCTATCGATACTTTAAAAATATTGTATACACCTTTTTAGGGTTCCGTAGTAAACAAGGAACCCTTATAGTTTCGTCATGTCCGTCTGTCTGTCTATCTGTCTGTCCGCGGTCTAGCTCCGAGACCCTTAGTACTAGAAAGCTGTAATTTGACATAGGTATACATATTAATTACGCCAACAAAGTGGTAAAACAAAATTATGAAAAACATTTTTTTTTAGGGTACCTCCCATACACGTAAAGTGGTGATGTTTTATTTTTTATTTTTTTATCCCATAGTGTGGGGTATCATTAGAAAGGTCTTACAAAAACATTATGAGTTTGTAAAAACCATTTTTGGATTTAGGGATTCGTTTGCAAAATATTAAGCTTTAAAGTGCTCATTTTTGTTAGAGTCAAGTGTGTCCCCCCCCCCTGCCAGCTAAATGGTTGGTTTTGGATGTGTGAAAAAAATTACAGCAGTAGTTTATATAACGAAATTAAAAGGAAAACTATCACAGCTAAGTAGGCTTTACTAGTTATCGAGTAATAATTGACCAACTTAACTTTGCAGTTGCAAAAACATGTTTTCCCATAAATTCCGTATGGGAGAACATGTTTATCAACTATAAAGTTAAGTTTGTTTTTGGGATAAATTCATCCCAACTACGGAACCCTTCATTGTGCGTGGTCCGACACGCACTTGGCCGGTTTTTTTTATTATTAAATAAACAGTTATTTAACTTGATACGCAATAATAAATTGAATAATCAATACAGAATCGATATCATTATATTTTATGTAGGTAGGTAGGTACATCGCAATAGTAGAAATGGACATCCCTAGTGTTGACAGGCGATAGTAAAAAATGGCGTACCTACTTCATAGTCGGAAACTTAAAAGTACTCATTTTTGTTAAAACAACTATCCCATTATAAATAATAATTATATTTTATTAAAAAAATATATTTCTATTTTAGATATTTCATGTTGATCAAGTTTTTGAGACACGAGACATTTCTCAAGAGTACTGTATATGGGCAATCTCCTTTATGACTTATATGGTTTTCTCATGGATGCCATTGTCAGAACTGGGAGCTCGTGGCTAAGTACTAACAGCCGCTCGGGTCGATCTGTCAGGTTAAGCTACGCTTGCCGGGGTTGGTTCGTGGATGGGTGACCATTTCTACATACCGAGACTCCTCCGTGCCTCGGAAAAGCACGTTAAGCCGTTGGTCCCGGCATTCGTGGATCTTTGTCAGTCGTTACGGGTCGTCAGAAGCCCGAAAGTCTGACAACCAGTCTTAGTCCAAGGGGTATCGTATTACCCTGTTACTGGGTTGTGGAGGTCAGATAGGCAGTCGCTCCATGTAAAATACTGGTATTCAGCTGCATCCGGTTAGACTGGAAGCCGACCCCAATATAGTTGGCAAAAGGCTATGTAGATTGATTTTTGCCATTGTCAGAACTGGACCAAATTAAAATGGGACCACACGGAAAGCACCAGCTTTCAAATAAAAAATTAATCATCAAAATCGATTCACCCAGTCGAAAGTTATGAGTTTATGAGGTAACAAACATAAAAAAAACAGTCGAATTGAGAACCTCCTCCTTTTTTTGAAGTTGGTTAAAAAGAAACGCAATGATGGATTAAAGAGTGGGTGGTGATCGTCGTGGTTATGAACAAAAAGATTGAGATCAATATTAGAAAATGTGTGCTGAGTACTTATTCTATAATTCATTTGGGTAGGTTTTTCCATTCATTCTAACTAATAATATTATAAATGCGATAGTGAGTTTTTTTGTTTGTTTATACTTTCACGCTAAAATGGCTGAACGGATTTGGATGAAATTTGACACATGGGTAGACCATGACCTGGTTAGGACATAGAATACTTTTTATCCCAATATTCCCAAGGGATCGAGACTTATGCGGGTGAAACCGTCGGGCGCAGCTAGTGTCAAATAAAAATAAGGTTTTTCATTATTATAAGTAATAATATTTATTTCCAACCATATTTCATGACATCTAACATCTAATAAACCCTGGTGCGTATAATCTGGGGGTACGGTAGTGTCCCCGCCAAGACGGGTTAAAAAAAGCAGGGGCACTACTTACCTGTTCTCGAAGCATTTCGTAGTATTTTCAAACCCTCATAGCTGCGGTCTGGTTAATGGTACAGAGCTCAAATTATCAGGATAAGATGTAGTTAGCAGACTTATAAAACACACAAAGTTTCATTTGTCTAACTTTTATACTTTGGATTTTATTAATACTTAAATACGTTGATTTCGTCACTGACTAACTCTCTCACTCATCTAAACCTCTAGGACACTTCTGGAAGCCTTTTGCACATCAAATACAATTTTTTTAAAGAAATTTGTAACTTCACCCCTCAGCATACACACATACAAACTCAATCTCAAACTCAAAGCATTTATTTAAATTAAACTATTTACAGGCACTTTTGAATTGTCAAGGAATCGGTCAGTCAGAAATATGAAGCGAGTTGCCCATTCCAAAGCGTAGTAGGTACCTATGGAGAAGAACGGGCACACACCAGCACACCATATACACTGCACAGCTGCTGCTGCTTTCAGCTTTACCTGCAACCCCCCATTACGCGGGTAGCCGCATAATGGGGGGTTGCAGGTAAAGCTCTAGAGTACTTCCCGAAATCCCAGAAGATTTGCACACAAACAACAAAAAAATAAGAAATTTGTAACTTTCACTCTCCAACCCCCTTAAAGGGAGGTGCAAGTCTATATTTCTTAGGTACCTACAAAAAGAGATGAAATGTCAAGACTTGTGTAATGCTGAAAGCATTACACTGTTAAAAAGTTATCAGATCTAATTTAGTACCAAGCCTCTAACTCTACAAACCTTACATATTATGTTATGTATTATTAACTACCTATTGCATGACACAATTTTAAAGACTTAATTTCTTACCAAAGCAGTGTCTTTCGTGCGACGGTCGCGAAACGGCCAAGCCGTACATTTTGACCAAGATGTAAGGTTTGTAGACTTAGGCCTTGTAGATTTAGGGCCTTGGCTCCACATTAGATTTGATAACTTTTAACAATGAAAGCGTTATGTAAGTCTTGGAAACCTACTTTACATGAAATATTTTTGGTGGGATTAGTACTATACTACCTATATGAATCATCTTTTTAGGATTTCGTACTTCAAAAGAACCCTTATAGGATCACTCGTGTGTCTGTCTGTCTGTCCGTCTGTCACAGCCAATTTGCTCCGAACCTAAAGGACCGATTAATTTGAAATTTGGTACACATGTATTTATATGACCCAAACACAGACGTGTAACGTAAATAAATGAATTTTGAATATGGGGGTCAATCAGGGAGGCACTCCGGTATCACCGGATGCCGACCTACCTCTGTCGTGTGGTCGAGGCTTATCTGACGGACAGGGCCGTCATCTACCCCGGTCACCAAGGAGAATGGAACCGGCAAGAGATGTCGTGCGGTGTCCCACAGGGTTCGGTCCTGGGGCCGCATCTGTGGGACATCGAATACGACTGGGTGCTGCGCGCCGACCTCCCTAGCGGCGTCAGCGTCGTTTGTTACGCTGACGACACGCTTGTCCTGGCGCAGGGGGGGTCGTACCAGGCGGCGGCCGATTTAGCGACACGCGGGGTTGCGACAATCGTCGATAGGATCCGGCAGCTGGGACTCGAGGTGGCCCTGCACAAGTCTAAGGCCATGGGTTTTCATGGTCCTCGGAATGCGCTACCATCGGGCTCCCAGGTAATGGCGGGAGGGGTTCACATCGGTGTCGAGTCGACGATGAAGTATCTGGGACTCGTCCTCGACAGCCGGTGGAACTTCGTAGAACATTTCCAACGTTTGGCTCCCAGACTGGAGCGGGCCGGGGCTGCATTGAAGCGGCTCCTGCCCAATCAAGGGGATATAGAGCCTCCGGCAGGAGGCGTTTGGATCCCCATGATTGCGGGGATCGTGCGGTCCATGGCCCTTTACGGGGCACCGGTGTGGGCGCGTTCATTGAGGCTGCGGCCAGCCCGCCGGTTGAACGCGTCCCAGAGGGTCATGGCCATCCGGCTGGCCCGAGGATACCGCACGGTCTCCTGCGAGGCGGCAAGCCTCCTTGCCGGATTACCGCCATGGGATCTGGAGGCAAAGGTCCTCGCGCACATCTGGGAGTGGCGCGAGGAGGCCAAACGCCGGGGCTTAGCTCCGATGCCGCAAGAAATTGCGGCACAGCGGACAGAGCTCCGGCGGGATCTCATGGCGTCATGGAGAGTGCGATTGTCGCAACCCCGCGCTGGGCACGCCACAATTGCGGCGATAAGACCCCTCTTTGAGGAGTGGCTTGAGAGACGCCACGGCGTCCTCACCTTCCGCCTGACGCAGGTCCTCACCGGACACGGCTGCTTCGGGCGGTTCCTGTTCAGGATAAGGCGGGAGGAAACACCCGGGTGTCACCATTGTGTGGATCGGCCTGAGGACACGGTGGAGCATACAGTGGAGGTCTGCCCAGCTTAGGCAGAGCAACGCCGTGTCCTCGTAGAGGCGATCGGCGGCGGTGATCTCTCGCGTCCGGCCCTGGTTCAGGCCATGGTACGGAGCGAGAGGAAATGGCAGGCCGTCACCTCCTTCTGCGAAGCGGTAATGCTCGCGAAGGAGGAGGCGGAACGCGTGAGGGAGAGGCAAACTTCGCGCCCTCACGCCCCAAACCGCCGCAATAGGAGGAGATGCCCGGGGCGGGAATCGCGAGCCGATTTCCGGCCACCGTAGGCGCGGGCTTGCGGACGGTGAGCAATGGGTAGCTCGCCGTCCGATAAGGATCAAGCCCGGGTCGACGGCGCGTTGTGTTCCACGCGCGCCTCAAAGAGATGTCAGCAGAATTGACGGGGTCCGCTAGGGCCAGTGCCTGCCGAGGGTTCGAAGAAAACCGATAGGGAAATCGTGGCCCCCGGCAACAGGGCAACCGAAGGAACACGGGTGGGTTTTAGTCAGTAAGAGTCTGACACGCCCTCCTGCTCCACCCAGAGCGGGAGAAGTTATTTGATAATTTCCCACTCAGAAAAAAAAAAAAAAAAGGGGGCAAATAATAAAATTTTAAAAAAGATTTGTAAACTGTACTGTGTGACATATCAAATGAAAGGGGTTGTTGCGAGGATTAATTTTTATAATTATAAAATAAACACTTTTAAATATATTTAAGAAAACAGACGACAATTGATCATTGCCCTTATCCCCGAAACTACTGAGCCTAAATATATTCAAAAAAATACAGAGAATGGTTCTTATTACAGGAAAACCTATAAAAAGTCTATGGTCTTAAGGGTCTGTACACGAAATCGACTGATTTTGACCAATTTTGTTCATTAGTTGCGAGAAAGGGAAACAGAATTTAAACAAAATTACTTGTGATTTGAAAAGTCGAATTCTTTGTCTCGTACATAGCGGAAAGGGATTTTTCAAATAAATTAAGAATTCGTGGAAAATCACTAAAATTCGCAATAACACATAACATCACGCCTTGTTTCCCCGAAGGGTTGGGCAGAGGTGTCCCTGTAGCAGGTACACCCACATTTCGCCAGTTATGTTCAACTCCCATGTAATAGGGGGCGAGCTTATTGCCTTCAGCCGGGCACAAATCCAGACTCCGAGCTGCTACTGAGAAATTTCAGATAGATAAACCCAATAACACTTTGCCCGACCCGGGAATCGAACCCAGGACCTCATGCTCAGCAGTAGCGCTTGCGACCACTAGACCAACAAACCAACAACACAACAACAAGTTTTCCAACAAACCAACAACACAACAACAAGTTTTCCAACAAACCAACAACACAACAACAAGTTTTCCAACAAACCAACAACACAACAACAAGTTTTCCAACAAACCAACAACACAACAACAAGTTTTCCAAAAATTTACGCGAGACTGACGTTTGATCGTTTCGTTAGAAATAACTACTTTTGATTTCATAATTAAAAAATCGGCCAAGTGTATGTCGGATCACGCACAATGTAGTGTTCCGTAGTTGGGATGAATTTATCCCAAGAACAAACTTAACTTTGCAGTTGAAAAAAAAAATCTTTCATACGGAATGTATAGGAGAACATGTTTTTACAACCGCAAATCTAAGTTGGTCGATTATTACTCGTTAACTTGTAAAGCCTACTGAGCTGTGATAGTTTTCCTTTTAAATTCGTTATATAAGCTACTGCCGTGAATTTTTTCACATACCTAAAACCAACCATTTAGCTGGCAGGGGGGGGACACTTGAATCTAACAAAAATTTGCACTTTAAAATTTAATATTTCGCAAACGGATCTCTGAATTCAAAAATGGTTTTAACACACTCACAATGTTTTTGAAAGACATTTCCAACGATACCCCACACTAATAAATAGAAAAAAAATCATCTCCACTTTACGTGTAGGGGAGGAACCCAAAAAAAATATATTTTTGATAATTTTATTTTACCACTTTGATTATTATGTATAACCTACCCATGCCAAATTACAACTTTCTAGTACTAACAGTCTTGGAGCTAGACCACGGACAGACAGACAGAAGGACATGGCGAAACTATAAGGATTCCTTGTTGACTACGGAACCCTAAAAATATCATCAACATCATTATATGGTCTACTTGTACCTACATAGGGAACCACTTTTTTCAAGTTCCATACAAAATATAGCAGATTTTAAAAAAAAATAAGTAACCAATTTTTTTAAACCCTATCAGTAATGTATTTTTTCTAATTATTTAACAAACCAATCAAGAAATTTAAAAATCACACATTAGTCTTCAGCTATCCTTGAAATAAAATCAAAATTTTATTTTTATGATTATATTATTTCTTCATTAAGTAAATCAAAGGCGAAATCACACTAATATTATAAAAGTGAAAGTTTGTGAGTGTGTGTGTATGTTTGTCTCTTCTTCACGCAAAAACTACTGAACGGATTTGGATGAAATTTGGCACACAGATAGTTTATAACTACATAGGATACTTTTTATCCCGATATTCCTACAGGATCGATACTTACGCGGGTGAAACCACGGGACGCAGCTAGTAAACCATATTTTCAAGAGCGCAAAAGTGATGCAACTATTGACAGGTGCTGTGACTGACACGAATGGTTTAGCACCACGAAAACTGTACTTTTATACTTACAGAGACTTAATGTTTCTATTATTTTAAGCTTTCTTACAATTAGATAAGTTATTGATGAAAAAGAGTTTTTTTCGTGCACGGATCCGTAACCTCCCGAACGCCGTAATTACAGAAACAATTAAAAAACCATTGTGTCTCGCGTGGATCCACGTTTGAATACGAAGGGTTAAATAACATGGTGAATCTCTCAATATTATTGTGCGTACAAACTTACATTTGCAGTTGGAATGTACTAGAACATGTTTTTCAACTACAATGTTAAGTTTGTTCTTGGCATAAATTCATCCCAACTACGGAACCCTTCATTGTGCGTGTTCCGACACGCACTTGGCCGGTTTTATTTTTCGTAAAGTTCATTTGTGCTGGTTCTAACAAACAGCTGAAAAATAAGCCATAAACTATCAGTGTGTTGTGCAAAAAAATTAGGTATATTATTGTTTCCTTTTGACATATAATTGTCCATTGAAATATAATTGTCAATCCATTGAAATATAATTGTGCAATAATTTCGTTCTTGATAGCAAATAGTTACTATCGCACTATCTACAATTGTATACATATAACTTCAACTAACTTTTTGGATAGCAAAAAAGAAATAAGACAATGATAGATGAAAGAGTACTGGTGATCGTGGTGGTGATGAAACAAAAGAATGAAACCAATATTTGAAAATGTGTCTGGAGTATTCTAACACAGAGTTAATATTCGTTTAGGCAAGTAGGTTCTTGTTCATGTCAAATAAAAAGGTGTTTAATTATTATTAGATTATTTATTTTCTATCAAATTTAATAACTTTTTTAGCCCAAATTAACAACATCAAAAACCTTATAAAATTACAAAAACAGCCATACACATTAAAATAAAAAATACCGAGCTAGTTTCAATACAGCCCGCACAAACTGCAGAATATCGAACAACATTAGGTAATTCGAAGTTGAAGAACTGTCTCTTGTAGTCGAACCACTCCCAGCGGTCTACCCTGGAGGGTGACCTTCGGAGGATGAGTGAGAACACGCCGCCACTGATCTCTGAGCAGTGGTTGATGATCATGACATGTGGAGATACCTTTAGAATTCGTATGACTTGAGGATGCCTTGGAGGTTCGTCTGGGTTCCATACCTCTGTGGAAGGTTGAAAATCAAAATTAACCAGGTCACCTTCGAAGAAGTGTTTCATACTCGCATGCGCACTATGCATGTCTATGGGCTTTAGACAAAGTTAGAAACTTTACAGAAGTTGACATTTCAAGACTGATTTGTAGATGAGAATTAACTGATGGTACACACGGCTACACATCAAGCTATACATTTCCAGTTTATGCTGACCTTGCATTGTATAGGATTTCCGAACAATGCGAGGTCAGCTTATACTGGAAATGTATAGCTTGTTGTGTAGCCGTGTGTACTTAGTTTGTAACATCAACAACCATCTAGACTAGAGTGCTACAAGGATCTTTTGCCGCTTGAATGACATCGACGGGAGCGTTGTTGGTAAACATTTGTGAAATTGTCACAGAAATTGTATTCTTCTTCTTTTCGTGTGGTGTCAGAGTTTTAAAGCCGCTCATGGGCCTCTGACTTGGCTTCACGTACCGTCGAGAAATATCTCTCGGTTTTCTTTCGATGTTTTCCTTCACCGTTTTTGAAGCAAGTGATAATTATAGAATACGTACATAAATCCGAAAAGTCTGAGTGCGTGCCTTGGATTCGAACTCGAGACCTATGAAATTGTATTGACAAAACAAGATGGCAGCGTTAGTTTTGATTAAAACCACGCACCAAAAAAATTTTTTTGCGTTGTAACCAACAAGAATTTGAACAAAGTATACCTATTCCTCTAGCCATCAGCTCTCTCTCCAAAGGCCTCCGTTGGTCTGCTGTCCACAGCCCCGGTGCCTCAGGGGTGTACAGGTAGATCTGCTCCACGGATTGCCCGTCCTCATCCCACACCACCCGCAACCGCTTCTCGTTGTATATATCCCTCTTCACTCGTATGTCTAGCCACGAGCCTGACAAGACGTCATCCGACCACGGGTTGCTCTTATATGAACGCCACTTTTCATCTGAATAGTTGTGTTTTTGGATCTGCAAGAAAATTGAGACAAATAAATGTAAAGCTCTATTTTATTATGTATCTGAAAAGCCAATGACCGATGTTCAACGTAGGTGGATTGCTAATCGAGAGGTCACCAGTGGTCAACCGATTACCATACTGGAAGAGTATTATTCAAAAATACTAAGTACTCTTATCTTAGTTTAATTTAATGTACCTACTTAGATACAGAACTTAACCACAATTATTAATAAACAAAATTATTAGTACTTACAGACCAATCAAGCCAATCATCCTGTGGTTCAGTAGTGACATCGGTGATGTGAAGAGTGACGCAGCCAATCGTGTTCGGCTTGTTCGTCATATCCGGGGTGTGCTGGGCGTACCCCACGCCGTACCACATCCCGTACACATCCTCTATGTTGAAGTGATGGGCCCACCTTACGCTGTCACCACAGAATCCATAAACGTTGACGGAGAGGTAAACTAAGTTGAGGAGGAGACTCACAGGCACAGTGAACATGTTCGGAGTAGACACGCAAGTAATATGGGACAAAGCGTCGCGTCGCCCGCGGTGCCAATTAGCGAATTGATGCAGGTGAAGCTCTCTGGCGCAACTGCACTGTGACTCAGTGGAATGATTCTGTACGGAATACGTGCCCTGGTTGTTTAAAACCTAGTTATTTCAGCCCATATAAAGTTATGAACAATGAATATCGATAGCGATACTTACTTATGATTGTCAACGAAGAGCATGTGCATGGTTGATGAATAGGTTAAGTTTTTACAGCGCGCAGTAATACGGTCTCATTGTAATGGGGGTAGGTAGGTGGGTATTTGTTTATTTTGAGCATGAACAGCGAAATAGGCAATAATAAGGTAGTTTTTTGACTATCTAAAGCAGGTGCAACGCGAGAAAGCGTAAAATAAAAAAAACACTTTAAAGTTGCGTTTAAAAATCCTTGGATAAAAATTGAATCCATTAACTAGATACGGCAAAAAGTTAGTTTTGTCTAAACAAAATAATCCAGCAAAAGCTTAGCTGCTGATGAATAGGTCGGGTTGCTGTGTTATGTTTTAACACATTCGCGCAAGCAACTTCTTATAACGGCCTAAACACTCGTAAGCAAAAGAAAATCGGCGTAGTCCCTGTTACCTGGGTAGATACATCTTTCGCCCCCATAAAATATGAGCCATCATTTGCATCTCAGCTCAATATCCCTTCTTATTCTTATATAGCTTTATCATCTTTCACACAGTCCACATTCATCTTTCTTTGGTCTGCCTCTTTCCATAGCTATCCACATTTATTCCTAACTTGATACTTTTCTAATCGGATGCTCTATAATTATTAAACTTTGCTTTTCAATCCAAATTGATGAGCTTGATTGATCTTAATTGATTGATTGAATTGATGATTGATTGAGGAGCTCGTGGCTAAGTACTAACAGCCCCACGGGTCGATCCATCAGGTTAAGCTACGCTTGCCGGGGTTGGTCCGTAGATGGGTGACCATCTCTACATATCGAGACTCCTCCGTGCCTCGGAAAGCACGTTAAGCCGTTGGTCCCGGCTGTCATTCGTGGATCTTTGACAGTCGTTACGGGTCGTCAGAAGCCCGAAAGTTTGACAACAAGTCTTACCAAGGGGTATCGTATTACCTAGTTACTGGGTTGTGGAGGTCAGATAGGCAGTCGCTCCATGTAGAATACTGGTATTCAACAGCATCCGGTTAGACTGGAAGTCGACCCTAACATAGTTGGCAAAAGGCTAGGTAGATTGATTTTCAATCTAAATTGAAACAAAATACTTACTTAATACTACGGATGAAACAGGAAACAATCTGAAATATGGGGAGCTTACTTTCTGTTCCAACTTTTTCCTAAATTAATAACTACATACAAGTCTTATATTCCTATCAAGCTGCCAATAAAACTCGTCAAAATGTTTCTTAGTTGTTTTTGCTCTCCTGAAAACATTTTTGCCCGAGCAAATACCTTGAGACAAGCGTATTGTACTTACAACAAAGGACCCAAGATCCATATCTTATACTTGACTTAGTTTAATCCTTGTTGAAGGCACTAAGGTTTATTTCTCTTTGTTCGATAAATAAAAAACTGTTTACGTCTTTACTCGTAGAACGTTTATTTGTATAGAATCAGCTATACAACGTGCCGCCACAATCGCGACATTAATTTAACACACGGGTAGGGCTAGTGGCCAGTAATTATTAAATATAATAAGAACAAATAATTCGTTAATTGAAAAATTAAAATTTTCAATCGCTCGCTGACATAAGGCTCTCCCTTTCCTTCAATTCGCCTTCTTTTTGCACGTTATTCATTTTATTTTCATTGATGCGATGTTATGATCCGTGATCCCGGTAAATGACCTCTGCGCTACACTTTTTAAGTACAGGTTGCACCAAAATGCCATTTTAGAAAATTAAAAATAAATCGATAAATAATAACATTTAATGAAATTAAAATATTTTCATAAAAAGAAAACGCTAATCCGTATGGGTGTGTTAAATTAATGTCACCATTAAAGCGCCACGCTGTATAAATCGTGAATAGATCAATCTGTTATCAATACAGATTCAGTGTGCATAACATTACGACCATGTGTTCGGTGTAAAAGTGAGTGTGTAATATGCCTGTGTGCGTGAAAGGTACCTACCTAGCTAATTAGTTAAACTGTCACCACTCATTTTTTTTTTACTTTGCTTAAAGTTAAGCAATGATTTACATTTGCTTAGCCATACATTTTATGAGGTTTAAAAGTCTCTTGTAATTAGAATTAATCTCCTTTATTTACAAAAGCATAAATAAAGGGGATTAATGCTAATTACAATTTGGACAATCTCACTAACGCAAGAGATGAGATTCTATCTTTGTAGGTCGGGTATTAGAACAAGACCCTAGTCTAAGATAGGACAGGATTTAAGAAATTGTACCAAAAATAATGCGTATATAAATAATTTAATTTTCATTTCTCATACAAAAATATAAATATAGATCGTTTTTCTTAGAAATAACTACATTATTGCATCATTACTATAAATTAAGTCTCATTTAAATTCGGGATCCCCAAATTGTGTAAGAAATTATAAAGAGTAATATTGTCGAAATCGTCATTCTTGTGGCTGAGTTTTCACAGACTCTCTGAAGCGCCGACGTGGAGAGGTGTTTCATTGTGAACACGTTGTGGATGCTGGCCAGGTCCTCAGGAGTCAGCTGGTTCTCGTTTCTGGACAGCACGACGCTGAAGAGCTGAGAGTTTGGCAGCCTCATACAGAAGTTCAACACCAAGTGGTTGTTAGCTACCTTCAGGACCTGGATCACGCCTCCGAAGAAGCGATACATGTCGCCCACGGCTGAAATAGAAAATAGAATGATTTTAATTTAAATGAACAATCAAAACAAATACAAACATGCCAAATTACAAAATTAATTAATAATTAATGTATATTAATATTATTATTAATTTATATTATATTATTTTATTTATTTTTTAGTTATATTATTTTATCTATTTTTAATTTATATTATTTGATCTATTTTTAGTTCATATTATTTTATTTATTTTTAATTATTAATTAATTATTGCAAAATTGCTTTGAACAAAAATGTTTCAATAAAAATAATCAAGAGTTGAGGCAACGTTGGTAATGTAATGACTGCTGACATTAGTATATGTATAATACAATAGCTGTTTAAAAAAAAAATGGTCCTTAGTTCCGCAGTGCGAAAACGCATTCAAAACATCGTAAAATTGCTAATGTTCAGGTCCTTACATTTATTAGGTACATCGGTGGCCCAGAACCCTTTGTGCGAGGTGTTGACCTTGATGTGGTAGTCGTCCTGCCACAGACCCTCGTGCCACTCCAGCACAAAGTGTCTGATGCGGTACTGTTCTTGCATGTTGTACTGACGGTTCACGTACGGCGAGTTTGTCAGCTGAGGGTACGGAGTCGGTGGAGTTGGCTGAAATATAAACAAACAGAAAATAAATGTTAAAGATATTTTTTCAATCGTAGTTGTTGCGTCGTGAGATTGACAGTATGACACCGTTGTCAAACTGTCAATCTCACTGGTGCGAGGAAGCGCGATTCTAAGTAGTACCTACTATTATATTTATATGACTTAGTTCTTAACTAAAAGACACACGCAATCACTCACTAAGTTATGGTTCAACAGGCCACCTTCAACGTAATCTTCAAACTTTCTAATTTGTACAATAGGACAGTAAGGGTTAACATCAGTTCTCGTAGCATTGTCTTTGTGGTACACGTACTCGTGAACATACCACATGCCTAACACTGCTTCCTCATCAAAATCGTTCGTTGGACTTAAGTTTAGGCAAAAATTTACGTTGGCTGCCAAAGTAGTTGATATGAAACCTGATAGGATTAACACAATGAAACCCATCATTAAAATGTATGCTATGTACTTGTGAGCGATCTGTTTCACGACACCGGGACTCCTAATTACCATCCCAGCTCCACTTGGGTATATTACGTCTTGTTACGTACTCACGTGGACAGTAATTACAATTAACCTATTAATTGACACGACCACCCTGTATCCTGTTATGAGTAGGCCTTTCAGAGCTTTACCTTGTTTTAAGTCATTGGCTAATCTACATATTATACATGGCCTACAGTTACGATATTGGTTATTGGTTGGTATTGGCATTGGTTGTTGGTATTGGTTTTGTTTGTTGTTGTATCTCAACTACTACTAAAACAAAGAAAATCAAAGAATACTCATTTGTATTAAGTTGGTCCTGTCTAAATGAAAACCAATGTCATATACACATTTCCCATTTTCCACGTTTCCTTTTTTATTGCTGATGGGATTATCATAATAAAAAAAATAACAACGGACAGATCCTTTCAAATATTAATATCGTCTACACAGCTAATCATGAATATCAGCCGCGGAAGGACTGATAGTGTTAGTGTTACCCATATGTACTGCCACAAATCACAAGTTATTCTAAATAGCGTACAAAAAACAAATCAAACAAACCTCGATATTTAGCTCCTTGATGTCAATATAAAAACACTCCTGTGTATGTTCTATTTTATATTCACCTCTCGTGTGTGGGATTTTTTCTACACCATACCAAACACCAGATATTTGATCCAAATTGATAGTTCCATAAAAAGGTGACAGGTCGTCACAATATTTGTGACTTTCGAAACTGTACTGACTGTAACATTGCACCAAACCAAAACACAACGAAATCAAAATGATACTACTGCACGCCATTGGATTAACCGCTCTGGATAACCCGGATAATATCGGATAAAGTTTCGGATAAACTGAACCGGCAGTACCAGGAGACAATACGCGAAAGGAGATGTTTTACAGATTAGCCCAACGGATAGAGTGAAGGCGAAGTGGCGAGAACACGTGGGCGGGCTCCCAAATGAACAGCACTCGACTGTGGCGTTGTACCAGTCGAAGTAATTTACTACTTATGCGAGAATACTTCCTTAATAAACTTTATCAACACGTTGACAGTCCCCTCTCATGTAAGTCAGGCACGTATGTATCTGTATATATTATCATCGTGTACAACAATTTTCCTATCTGTTTATGGGTAACGGTAGCCGGTTACATGATCGAACTACTGAAACCAAGGCCATTAATGAGTACATGAAAATAGCACTGAAGAAAAGAAGATTTGCTTAAGATTTTCCAGTGCTTTCTCAAGTTTTCCGAAGACTGACGCTTTCCTCGGCATACTTAGATGCCAGGACAGCAGAAGTATTAGAATATGGGGAGGAGAAAATCAATAGAGCGCTCTGACGTCACGAAGGGTGGTTATCGAGCGGGTAGCGCTCACGATACGACGCGTAGTAGTGTGAGTTAATATTGATTTTGTACGCATTTGTGTGTATTTGCGAAGTCGTGACTGTGTGACGTTGTTTTTATAATTAATTCATATTGCGAAAACAATCAAATGTTTAACAAGCCATAAAAACATGAAGTAATCTTCATTTTTATCCATTCGAATTGGAGAAAAAAGATTATTGAAGTTGCAAAGATATGGTGCATCTGCTTTGTCGAACATAAATAATAAGTACACATGTACTGAAAACTCTTGCTATGTACCTACCATTTCATGACGTAGACAAAGACTGGTGCGTAATGCGTGACGTACTTCGCTATGGCTAAACAAGAGACTGTGTGCACTAAGGACTCAAGACTCGAAGGTTGTGGAAACTTCAAAGAGTGTGTACCGTGCACGCTAGCCATCATGAAAATAAGTTTCTTAATAAAAATTGTTTGCTAACTACCCACGATGTTAGGTGACAGTTAAGAAAGGAAATATGCTGGATTAAGTAAGCACATAGTTTCGAAAACTTCAAGCAGGTTAAAGTTTGGAAATCTATTTAAATACTTCGATACCTACTTTTGATTTGGGGAATGCAGCTATTATTCTCGATTCGAAATCAATTTTGAAAGTTTTCCTGACTGGATTTATCCCAATTCGGATAGCGAACAGCCCTTGTTGAACCCTTAAATAGGGATGATGATTTAAAATATATTTATTGTCCGTCTTGTAGATTATTAAAAAAATATTGGACACGTATTTTTTCTTTTTTTACGTTATCAAAAGATTACGGTGATACATTGAGTTAAAATGTGCCATGACGTCACAAGTATGATTTTATACTTACTTGTGACGTAGCGACTCCACTCCCCAACTTTTGCGTATGCGTTATAACCAAGTCATTTTTTATTAATATGATAAAGCAAAAAATACGTGTCCTATATTTTTTTATTATCTGACTGACGGACTAAATAGAATTTCTTTTTTTTGACGTCATCCCTTTTGTTTGCGTACTATAGTTTACCAACTCACTGAGTCCTTTTATCCTTTGTAACCAGTACTGCATGTACCTAAATACTGGGACCACATATGTATGTTAGGAAATTTCAGACAAAATCTAGGCTGAATATGTTTCTAACAGCTCTGATGTCTCGGTATTTAGGTACAGAGGAATCTGCGAATTTGAGATCAACCGCGATAGTTTGGTGGATTAGTTGCTCGGCTTTGCACGCAAGCAAACTAAACCTGTATACCTACATGAAATAATGTGATTATAATAATGTTTTTATTTATTAGTTGTTTGTAATTATAGTGAACATAATAAAAAGGCTAGAGTAAATTAAATTACGGCTCTAAAAATAGCAATAGGTAAAAGCAATTTTATCAATCACTTAAACATATGAAAACCGTAATTTTCACAACAAAAAACTAAAATAACTAACATCAATCTATTTTACTTCAAAGTACTACCCATATCCGTGCACTTTTGTATGAAAAGTGCACGGATTTATTTCCCATTACCATGCCGAAGCATTCAGCAATGAAATCATCCCCATAACATGCCATTGAATTCGGGTAATACCACCCCAAAGGCTTTGTGGTTTTCTCTACTAAGGCTACATAAGCTACGCGTAGTCTCTCGAGTGCTACGTCACGAAGTGGTCGATATTTCAGGCTAGGAGCGCGGAGCGTAGAGCCTCTACCAGTGCTACGAAAACGCCTACAGCGTTCTACGCTACGCTTTCGTCGTAGTGTGTCATAGTTACGAATTGCTCGTAGCATTTTCGTTGTGTAGGTTTCGGCTTCGGTAAAACTTATATACGATCTGAAAAAAAAAATGTAGGTATTTTCTCCATTATTTTTAAGTACACAGATTTTGTTTAATGCCGGACAAAAAAGGTTAACAAAAAAAAACTAGAATAGATTTCTATAATTAATGTTTAGTCATTATTTACTCATATAAATAAACATAACTGTTCAAAATATAATTTTCTCTTAGTTTACAAACAGGTACTTAACACAACGTAGCGTAACGTTGGCGCAGTGGTTAAGCGGCTGACTGCTGCGCTGCGTGTCGTGGGTTCGATTCCCGAACGGAACAAATATTTGTATGACCTACCAGTAGTTGTTCCGGGTCTGGCTGTTTGTGTATGTGAGTTTAAATGTTTGTAATCGCACCCACGATACAGGAGAAATTCCTAGTGTGGGGCAACGTTTTTAAAAAAAAAAAAAAAACAAACGCAAAATAATTTATTAACAACGTGCAAATTCGGACCTCGTTCAAAACTTTCAGCTGAAAATACGGGGCCGAACGCGGTGTCGGCGTTTCAGGGGTTATTTGCACCAGGAGAGCAGGACCAGGAAGATAACATTTTCAGGCAGTGTTCCGCTACGTCTATCAAAGTTTATATAGAACATAGTTGCTATCAAAACAAAACTATTACGATTGTGTACACTCAATACTTTCGTAATTTATAGTGATGTTTATAGTCAACCAAGCAGTATTTGGAATAATATACGCTAAAAACATGATGATTAGGTACTTTATAGCGTGTTTATTTCTGTAGTAGGTAGATACCATACATACATATATCACGTACAGAATTAAATAATAACAGACGCATAAATAAGACGTAAAATCGTAAGCAAGTAAATACATAGTTACACAACACGGTTCCAACTTTCCTAGTAAAATATCTATGAAAGAAACGTACATAGGTAAGTAACTAAGAATTATTAGCAGTTAAATTATCATTAGTATGGCTCGAAGGACCAACATTCTACCCCTTGCAATTACTAATTATTCTTTATATTATACTATTATATTAGTAAAATGACAGCAAACGCTCTAGTTCGAGTCACAAATACTAGATGGTAATAGAGGTAACTGTTTCTGATTGGTCAAGCAAACTTCAAGCAAGTTTCAACCTGTCAGTTGAATTCGGAACTACCTGCATAAAAACGTGCATATTTTACGGCTGCAAACTTTGTAGTGTTGCCGTGAGTTTCGGTAAGTTTCCTTTATTATTTGAAATTGTTTGTTTCAGAAATGTGTTTGCAAGTAAAGTCACTGTAAAAATTATACTTTTTTTACGAGCCTAAGTACCAAAATCTTTTACTTTGTCTCATACTTTTGGGTAACTTTGGCTCATGAGCCAAAGTTACCCAAGTATGCCTCATACCGAACC
Source organism: Agrochola lychnidis (assembly GCA_963680765.1). Taxonomy (NCBI): domain Eukaryota; kingdom Metazoa; phylum Arthropoda; class Insecta; order Lepidoptera; family Noctuidae; genus Agrochola; species Agrochola lychnidis. The sequence continues at coordinate 16,414,160 of OY796850.1, read as the reverse complement.
TGATTTCATTTCGAGAAAATAATGGTGTTCCTTGATTTTCAGCCATCACTATGCCGTCAAAATATTAGCGGAAGCCTGGCAGCCGTCGATATATTGACTACACGGAGGCACAATTAGAAGAATGTTTGAATGCTGTGAGGTCCAAACTCCTTACCCAACGTGCTGCTTTGGAGCAGTACGGAATTCCCTGGAGTACTATAAAAAATAAATTTACTAATAAATTTATTAATAAATCAGGCCGACCAACAGTATTTACAGAAACTGAGGAAAAATCGTTTGTTGCTCATATAACAGCCCTTTCTGAATTTGGCTTTTCTGTGACCGATTTTGACTTAAAAATGGTAATAAAAGACTATCTCGTAGCACAAGGTAGAAATGCGCCACAATTCAAAGATAATGTTTCTGGCAGAGATTGGATCCATAGTTTCCTCACAAGACATAAAACCATATCTAATCGTCTAGCAAACAATATAATAATTACTTTCTAATTTTTGTAGTAAAATAAGAAAACAATGATTCTCAATTTTAAGACTATGATTATTAGTTTTAGATTGTTGATTATCCTACGTTATTTCTTAATATTATATTGAAGCATTTTTTAATTTTTGTTAACATTTTGTTATTTTCCATAAAACTTTTCTTTTTCTGAAAATTAAACTCAGATTTTTGGTACAACATTGGTATTTCTATTGTCTATCATTGTATAGGGCTTAGATAGGCTTAATGCTGTCATAAATATCGTTTTTGGGTCAATAAAATCTGCAAGACAAACTAACCCTCTTCAAAGAACAACATTGGATCAAAAAAAAAATATACATACATTTTGGGGAAAACAACATTGTTACTTATTAGCTACTATCCACATCTATGAATCAAATCCATTAAAATGCTAAGAAATCCACCATAATTCCTACTATCAAATAATTTCTAAACAAAGATGAAAAAAGTAGCTAAAGTTAAAGTTTTCTGCGTCTGCCAAACCCTGTAGGAAAGACTTTTACCATATCAGGATAAGGTTACTGATGTATGAAATGAGGGCGAAATGCGTTAAAAAGTCACGAGCAAAAAGCATACACTTAGCAAAATATAAAATGATTTTCTCGTGGAATAACGATTGCAACTTGACATAAGCTCTATGTAGTGTGGGACTGTGGGTTCCACAATACTATATTCCTAACAACATACAATTACAATCAATACAGTAGGAGAAAATAAAGTTGATAATTGTATACATATTAGTGCTCGTGACTGTACCTGTTATAGTTACACCTCTGCCCAACCCTTCAGGGAAACAAGATGTGATGTTATGTTGTTACTGATGCATCTTCAGTTAATATCAGCGATTGAATAATTACAAAATAAACCGAAAGTAATTTAAAACAGTTAAAATAACTATTTTAATTTTTTATTAACCTACTGACGGCCCCAGTCGCATTAATACGACAAATGTATTCGTGCTCGTACCGCCTCAATCGTGTTTATGCAATTGAGAACCATTGTTCGTTTTTAAGGTCCCGTACGCGAAGCCTCCGCTGTCTGTCCGTCCGTCCGTCTATCTGTCAGCGGGCTGTATCTCATGAACCATAATAGGTAGACAGTTGAAATTTTCACAGATTGTTTATTTTTATTGCCGCTATAACAACAAATAATAAAAATTAAATAAAGTTACAAATTAAAAGGGGGTCCCCCCCATACAATAAACTATTGATTAAGAGAAAAACAATCTTACCCTAGCATGTGGGGTGTCATTGTCTAGAACTCATCGAGTAGAGTACAAAAATTTCTGTGTATTATGTAGGTACCATAACCTCTTTCTGTGTAGGTATTATGTAAATCGAAAAATCGACGATTTGTCGTTTTATGAGCTGGGCGCCGGGGGCACAGCAATTCACAATTGATATAAAACCAAACGGTCAGTAGGTTAAACAAAAGTAAAAATATTCGGTTCAGATTTGTGAAAACTATAACTGTATTCGTAGCGCTCTGCAAACTTTGCAAATCGTAGCGTCGACATTTTCGTAGCGTAGTATTGGCGTAGTCGCTAAAACTCCCCCTCTCACATTTTCCGTAGTGACGTAACCCCCTGACTACGAACATACCAGGGTATCATGACCGGTGAGAAGGGTTGTACAGTTTGTTCACTCCACAAGTTGACAACTAACGCGGGCGCCCCGCGCTTGCTAGTGTAACACAATAGGACAACATGATAGTGAGAAGGTGAAAATAGTTCTGTCCAACTATCGGGTGGTGGCGGGTGGATCGCGAGGGGTGATGACGTCATGCATGATAACCACTGGGGAGGGCTCCGGGAAGGGCAAGTGACTGATGATTGATAATAAACGATAACAATGTTTAGATATGGGACTATATTGGGGCTATGCAAATATATTATCAAAAAGGGCACCATGTTTACTATCGATAAGACATCAATGATAACGTGCTTTTGTTAGGACTATGGAATTTCTTTATTCCTCGAAACATTATCTAAAAAATTAACTTAATTAATAAACAAAACTATGTTAATCTGTGACACCTTAATTTTTAGTTGTTTAAATTACTTATTTATAATTTTGGTTACAAAACTAATTAATCAAAAAAGATAACTAGGTACTTTTAGTAACCAATAGACGGAAAAACTGTGAAAACAAACTTCTTAACAAAGAACTTTTGGCACAAATAGGTAAATTATACTTAATAGTTCTCAGTACATAAAATATTATAAGTATGTTAGATATCAGTTTAGAAGTTTGTTTGTGAGAGTTTACTTGTATTATATGTAAGTTACTAGTCTACCTACTTGTTAAAACTCCATAAAAGTTAAAAACTCATTGAATAAACGTAAAGCAATGAAAAAGATATAAGTAAATTATTTAATTCGTTTATTCATTCTGGTTCTTATTAAGTTACATTTTTAAATATTTCTTAAAATAAAATAATTAAAAAAACATTTAAAAACATAAAAAAATAGAGGTCTGCCGGTGTCGGGAGCAGGTTCCAAGCTACCGGTGGTTAGGGCTGCAGAGAAAGGAATCTCCTCAAAATGCGACCCGTATCGAGGAGTATTCTGAATCAGGCGCTTGATCCAACCGTCTAACGAAAGCCTTGAGAGATGTTGGTCGACCATAAGTAAATTATTATTATTATAGTTGCACTGCACTTCAGAGTGAACCTGAAAGTTACATGGTTACACTGTAATTCAGTTATATATTTGAATGCATGCAAAATGTTACCAATCATTGTTGTCTATACTTAAACCTGAGCTTATTCCAACGTGCAAACTTATAAGCTGATCCAGTCTGCTGCACTATCATACATTTGTAGCCAGACTTACGCTGATCGATAAATGACGTCCGCGGCAACTATAGGGGTGAACTTATCTCCATTATTCTATAAAGCCCTAGTACAAAGGGTCACAAGTCGGCGCTGACGTCGGCCGAACGCGAGGGGTGAATCGCCGGGGGTGACACGGGTAAACGGCTACAGAATTATGACGTCATGTTTAGCTGACGAGAGCTGAGGGTTGAATAAAATAATTACTCTAAGCCCTTGCATTCGTAACATGTGATTTTACTGAGTAAATTAATTAAAACAACGATTTAAATAAGTAGGTAATTAAAGCAAAACCAAGCAAGCCTTTATAGTTTTTAAATAATTGCTGGTACCTACTGATTAAACATGAATTTAATAGGTACTTCTACGGATTTTTTACGAATATCGCTGTTCGTTACATAACTTTCAAAAGGCAGGGACCTTGCAAATTGTCAGTACGTGCCAAAACTGTGTTTCTTTGGCATTTTGCGTGACCTTTACCCCAAGGATGACGCCGTTCGCTGGGGGTGCTCTGTCCGCATCAGAGGTCGATTCCACCAGGAGAACAGAATACTAGAAGATGTTTCAGCGATATTATCTACCCAGACAATTTGGATGTAATCTTTTGATTTATTTAATAATTTGAGGCCCGTGATTTAGAGAAGCCAGTCAAGTATGATGGATTGATTGATTGTCAAAAGCAAATCAAATAATTAATTTGTTATTTCACACATTTATTCGCTTTTATGAATCGAATAAATGTCGAATAAAAACGAGCGATCTATCAGATATGACAAGTTGGGTTTTAAATAGAAAATTAAAGAAAACCCCAACGCAGAAAAGAAAAGTGAACATTTAAAAAGTCATAAACGAATCCAAACACTACATAGGTATCTGCTTTTATTTTTCCAAGAGTATACACTCTTGCGTGTGCTGGATATCCTGGCTGCAGCATCAACTCATCGTGTTCCCACCATTGCATTCTATGAAGAATTAAAAAGACTGATCAAAACAAATCCAAACACGACATAAATATCTGCAATTTTTTTTTTCAATCGTTTAGGTAATCGGATAACCTGGCTGCAGTTGCAGACCAAGAATTCCATAATCATGCATAGTTATATAGCATTCATTTCTGATTCCTGTTTCAGATTTTATCGTCTTTGAGCGACCATATCTAGTGAACCGGCCGATGAATATCGTCTGTTTTTATACTGTTCACACAGGTACTACATAGTCATATTATAGTGCCGTATCAGCCTTCCTAGTTATTGTTAATTTTTGGTAACAATAATTCGTCTTTGAGCGGCCATAGATAGTCACTTTGCCGGCCGCATGCGGGCAAACCGTCACCATTGCCACCACAGGAGGGCCCTACACCCACCAAATACTAAACCAGCCTTCCTAGCGGTAGTTATCAAAAGTACGTCTATCTCTTATACTATACGTCTGCCGTTCAATCTCTTAACCAACCTTGGTTGACTGGTAGAGAATGCCTAAGGCATTAAGTCCGCCTTTTTACCTTTTTGAGTGTTAAAAGTTTAAATAAATAAATACGTAATATCCATTAAAATATTTAATAAACTACCAGATGCAATAAAAGATGAAACCAGCGATACGATATTTATAAATAAAATCGAGCAAATGTTAATTAAAAAACATACCTACTACGCAATAAACGAGTACATACATGACAAAAAAAAAATAACACAAACAGACACCATACACTGTTAGTCGTATACATTCATACATACATAGATAAATATTAGATTATTTATTAGATATATGTTTAATTGACCTTATCAAATAATTATTAATGTACCACAACCTTTAACTGATCTCAATAAAATTAATGTTTTATTTACTTAATGAATGTTTAATAACATATTATTAAAAAATTGTTGTTTGTTCCATTTTCTTTTAAATAATTAATTTTAAACTATTTGCTGTGCCCCACAGGGTCCGTAATTGTCACTGGCTGATTAAAGGGGCGGCAGCTGCGGTCCGCGCCGGGCCCCCGGTATTGGGGGGCCCCCAAATCTCTAGTATAAAGGCTCCTTCAAACAGGCGCGACACAAAGGCACCGCTCGTCTCCCGACGAGCGGTGTCTTTGTGTCGCGTCGCGTATCGCGCCTGTTTGAAGGAGCCTTTAGCCCAAACAAGGCCAAAATATGTTCAGTAAGGGCGTATGCTAAATATAAAAATATTGTGATAAAACTCGCATTTGTATCGCTTCACTCGATCTTATATACAATTTCTCATACTTTTCTGGCACCCCGGGGCCCCATCAGGCTTAGTTTGCCAATTGTACCTTAACTTTGAGCAATTGTAACAACTTTTTTATTAACGCAAATAAAGATTTGAACATGAATATTAATTTTCAGTTTGACTTAATTCAATCAAATTAATTGTACAAAATAGTCTCTATGATTTAAAATTATAAAATTATAAAATATCATAACGGTCACTACGAGTGCAATACTGTGTTATCTTAGCAAAAATAACAGTTATCTTATCAGATTCATCATTACCAACTATCTATTTTTATCAACTTAGATAACATTTTGTATATCAATATATTTTTCTACTGCACCAAAGTGACAACTTCTAAATTTTGTAAAAAGTGGAAACATAATAGGTGTCTAAGTAATTAAGATCAATTTGCACTTTCAAACTTTTAATTTAGAGGTTTGTGCAAATTATAGAGTTACTTTATAGAAACTGTTCAATATTTATTTTTTTACTAGGGCATCTCGCAGTTGACCTATGAGGTCATGGCTGCTTAACCGGACTTTCCTGTGGGTGCCTTAAGCTTCTACACTTAAAGCCTCCAGCCAGGGGCATGAACTATTCTAAATGAATACTATTAGGCGAACGCTCGCTAATGGCACCCCATGTGGGGTACGAGCCTCGGCTTTCGGCGTCGCTGGGTCCGGGAGGACAGCAAGAAGAGACAGGCTGGATCGAACATAGATTTTCATCTTGATTATTATACGGGGTATTTGAAGCTACGTGCTCAGCTGCAACAACTGCTGGCACCTCGTTTTCGAGCAAGGGTCGGGGATAATTAATTTAATAAAGTTCCTTCTTTTATAGGTTTAGTTGGTCTTCACTTAAAGTACAGTCGATCAAGATATTTGGTAGATATACATGCAGCTAACTTGCTACTACTTTAAACAATCCAAGGCCGCGCGCACTTTGGGACACGAATTTGTTTCGTGCGTGTTCGTATGTGTTCGCACGAGTAAAATTCGTACGAAAACGCGTCCAAAGTGCGCACGGCCTAACGAGTGTGCTGAGTAGTCAATTGTTTTACATCACTCTCTGCCATACATAAGCTTTCGTACACTTTTAATTATACGAAAATGGTGGCCAGATTCAGTTAAAACCGATTTTACAAACACAAAATAATGACGTACTTACATAGATAATATATGTATAGGCATAGTACCGCAAACAAAACACTGTACACGCTTACTACACATTTTTAACGATTCGCCTTTGATGTTTTTCATGCAGAAATGTAGGTTGGTAGGTTCTTTCATTATTTTAAACCCTTTGACAACACGAGTTTAGCAGTTGAATAACACAAAGACAATGCCTACGTTCATAGGTTTAAGAAAGTCTGGGCCTATTGTTTAAAGTAAGTATATAATACTGAAGGCAAGGAGGAGCTCGTGGCTAAATACTAACAGTCGCTCGGGTCGATCTGTCAGGTTAAGCTACGCTTGCCGGGGTTGATCCGTGGATGGGTGACCATTTCTACATACCGAGACTCCTCCGTGCCTTGGAAAGCACGTTAAGCCGTTGGTCCCGGCTGTCATTCGTGGATCTTTGACAGTTGTTACGGGTCGTCAGAAGCCCGAAAGTCTGACAACCAGTCTTACCAAGGGTATCGTATTACCCAGTTACTGGGTTGTGGAGGTCAGATAGGCAGTCGCTCCATGTAAAATACTGGTATTCAGCTGCATCCGGTTAGACTGGAAGCCGACCCCAACATAGTTGGGAAAAGGCTAGGCAGATTGATTGATAATACTGAAGGCATAATACAATAAAGAGGAAAAAATAACTAAGTAACTCAGCTAATATTTATAAGGAAATAACTTAACTAAATTCTAGGAAAAGTTCTCAAAATTTTTGACCTAAATTAACAAAAACTCCGTTTCAAAAATCTCAATGATCTAAAACCACGTCGTCCTAATTTTTTCCTATATGCCAATAATATTTTCCACGTAAGAAAATCCGTGGGAATTCCAGGAAGAACTCTCCGCCCACCAGCTGTTCCGGAGGGCGGTGCTGAGTCGATGTCACGTGGCTACATTACTAGGGCTTCATAGCACGAAAAGGTATACCGGCTATTTGGAGGACTTTATAGCATTAAGTGGGCTTCTATCACAAACACAGGCGAATTTGATAAGAATCTTTTAATTAAGATGTTCTTAAAATAGACTACCTTTAACCAATATTTTAATGAAACATAAGTTCAGATAATTTCGATGTTATGCTTTTAATAATGTGTATCGTGCCAAGAAAACTATTTGCCTCCTCTAGATGTCTGATCGACGGAACGCGAAACGACTCATAACTAAACAATTAGTAATGCTATCAAATATTGTTACTAATAAAAACTAATTTTAATTAGTAACTTTATTTTTCACTCGTCTATAAATCTCAAGTAGGTAAGGCAAACTATGAAGGCGGAAATAGCCGTTCCGCCCTATCCCGCCCAATGTGGCCAGCGTAGGGCGGCGACAATTTTCCACGGGCGGCTACTATACCAGGCTAACAGAGGACAGAAGAGCTTACGCGTAGACAAGACATCTGAGAAATCCGAAAGAGACAGGATATCGAGAATTCACGCATGCGCAGTAGTCAAAATGGTCAGGTGCTTTTCATATCCTCGGAGATCGTAGTCGGCTACGGACTGCGATCAGTTTACGGATAGGGCAAGGCATAGATGTTGACGTCACGACTTTTGTTATGCGTAAAACTTGCTCAATATTTCTCATAACTTTCTTAAAACACCCAACATGTTACAAAATTTGACAATTAAGAGGAAATACCTACATTATTTTTAAAAGTATGGAAAATCTTTACCTTTCGTGACTGAATGAATACCTGCAACAATTTATTTTTAACGTGGTTCCATAAATGTAACTATTAAAAACCTGAAATCGAGGCTGTTTGTTGTATTTGCAAAAGTAGCCAGAAGTACTGAAGGTTCCCATTCTTACTTAGAAAAACATAGATATTGTTAGTAGCAAAAGTTTTTTTTTTGTGAAGAATGAGATATATTTACAGCGAAAGTGATATATAGTGTCCCATGAAAAGGTTCATTGGACACTATATTTCATTTTAGGCTTGCTTTCAATGGTCCCCTTAGATCATTAGAAGGAAAAGGTAAAGTAGATTTAAGCCTAAGTACTTGCACCACAAATCGCTGCTTATTCGCGTTTTATCGCTAAATGTATTTAAAACATCGCTCTGTTTCTGCCAATAGTTCGAAGACGTGGTTCAAATGGGCCTTAGTGTAGGACTCCAAACATTCTGATATAATAATTTGAAACAACAATGTTTTAATTGATTCATCAAAACGTTACGTAGCCCATAATCTAAGTAACATAACATAACATCACGCCTTGTTTCCCCGAAGGGTTAGGCAGAGGTGTACCTATAGTAGGTACACCCACATTTCGCCAGTTACATTTAAGTCCCATGTAATAGGGGGCATAATCTAAGTAAGTACATTCAAAATCACTAATTCACGATTAACGAGTTTAATAAACGCGACAAAATATACAGTCCTATTCTACTAGATCTAGGTAAAACAAAACCCCAAGAACTCACATTCCTGATTGTCGTCTACCGTATTGTGGTTTTATATTAGTAACTTCCCAACTCCTAAGGAAAGACTGGATTTAGGTGGCATCTGCTACGTACAAATTATAAAAATTCTTAAGTAAACGTTTCAATAACTTAACACCTAAGTAAGTATTATGAACCTAATATAATTAAGTTATTGTGTCTAAGTAGGTAGGTATAGGTAGTATCACGGGCCTCTGAAGAAAACAAAACAAAAGAAAAAGTTCTGTAATGTTCTTATCTGTTTTTTATATTTCTGTATTCTGATTCCATGGCTGTCCTTAGAATTTTCTAGTATTTGTGTGACTGTTTTTAAGCACCTACTTGAACAAAAATCTCTATTAGAGTGCGTACACCTACCTACAGTAGATATCTCAATGGAAACCGACGAATGCATCTAATTAGCTACGCAAGGGAGCATCGGTTCATGCTATTGAAACTATCAGCTTTTACCTTACTGAGTTATGGGCCAAACAAATTTAAAAAACCAAGAATATATATTTTTTCGTGTTATTTTTGCCATCGACACGATAAGAAGAAGCTTTGACCTACAAACGAGACTACCATTTGCAATATTTATCACGAGGAGCATATGTCATACCTACCTACATAGGTATAGGCACCTACATCAAAATGTTCGTCTGAGAAAGATAAATGAACTTGTCTAAGTTGCTCTCAAAAGCCCTTTAATTTTCGGACGGAGCGACCTTAACCGTATGAAAATTATGTAGTTTGCTGACGCAGGCTGTGGGTAGGTACTTTCATATTTCATTTTACGTAACGTTTCGGGAGCAGCAGCGACATTTCACGAGGCGTGCTATTAGGGAGCGGGGTATCGAGCATCGGGTGGCGGCGTCGTACGGCGTCGTAGGTCGTGACGCGCCCGAGTGACGTCACTGGCGAGGGTGGAGGGTGCGACAGCCGACAGGGCAAGGGTAGTCACCCCCCAGTGAAAGTCGGCCCGACGGCGTCAGTACAGCCTGGCTTGTCGATGGACTCGAACACTTTGCTCCTCGCTCCTCTATTTACACCGATCGCTTAACCTATAAGCTCAGGCATCGGGATCTGATATTAATATAAACGCCAGAAATATTAATTAAGTAACCACAGTCAGTGAGACATCAATGTTCTAATTCCGCACAGTGAGTGAAAAGTTGTAAAAGTTTCGAGTGTAGCGGTTTCGCGCTAGATTGTTTTGACAATATCTGAAAACGGATTCGGCACTAGAATTTCGTTCTAGTACCTATAGGTACCTAATTAAATAAGCGACCGGCCAGCAGCTGAAATAGTGGACGGTGTTAGGTACGTTTTCCCAGATTTTGTTAAAACTCTTTGTTTCCTGTGTAGAAGTAACAATAAGCGTATTTCGTGACAATGTAAAATCGCAAAATACTATAAATAAGCGTCGGTATAACCTACATATAGTGGCCATGAAGCGGAATATTGTGGCAAACTAACTTTTCTCAAAGCGCGACACGAAACAATACAACAGCCGTGGAAACTTTAATTACAAATTAAGCCGAAACCCTTCAGGTGCTAGTTTAAATGATGACCTACAAGAACGAATAATGAGGCCTTCGACTCCTGTTAACCCAAACTTTTTATTTACAATCTAATTTCAGCGCCGATGCACGAAAGCAGCTAAAAATAGTCGGGGTTTGCGCGCTCGTGTCTGCCCGCAGCCGGCCCGCGTTTCTCCCTACACTATTTCTGTCTTATAGAAAAGCAATAAGATATTCTACATGCTAAAGAATACCAGTGGACGGTTCCCTTGTAGATAATGAGAAAAGTGCGTAAAAAGAAGCCGGTTGTCGCGAGGCGACAGTGACTGATGGTGTTATTATAGTGTTTACGAAATACCTAATTATTGTGCCTCAATTGCAACGCATTCGCTATAAGGTAACTAAATACATCATATTACTAGAGATATTATGTATTCTTATTCCCAAATGTGTAGTTACGTGCAAAGCATTTATAAGTTTCCGAAAGCATTACAGATTCATCGAATTTATTGCCTTCGTCATGCTATGCCGTATCTGTATAATATGTACTTTATTGCTGGAGATATTTTCATGTCTACTTAGCTTTTTTGTCCTTGTATGTAAATTGATGAGCCTCCATGTATTACATATTTACTTTCGACGTAGCTACAGCGATAAACGCAGAAATTGATCTTCGCTGCTGGTAGTTATTGAAAAGTGATATTATTAACCCTTGTCCAGGCCAAAGCAGACGGATTTAATCACACTGACGTAGATTATCGTAAACAAACAATAGCCTACTACCCAAACAACTATAACGTAGCTAACATGATACGTGGTGGGTAGGCAGTGTGGGTACCAACTTCCAACAGCTGGAAATCGACTTTATGATGAGTTAAATATTGTTGACTAAAACTGTTTACGATTATTTTAATACTTGTATTATTTATTGTTCTGTCGTCACTGAAACGACCAAAACTTGGTATGTTAAGTCAAAAGTATAAGCAGGCTAAAGTAGGTTCCTACTAAGACCTACCTACTTCATGTATAGAACTAAGTAAGTAATAAACGAACGAAAATCGTTTCTTTTGCGGAAGTGTTAAATGAAACAATTTATTGTAAAAACTATAATAACGTTTATTATTCCATTAAACAAAGAAACTCAACAAAAAGTGTACTTAAGTAAGTACTTAAAATATTTTTAACAAAATTTAATATAAGTATTAATTTAAAACAATAACAAAAACTTTGCGATTTAATTTGAGCTCGTATGGCATTTTGTGACATGTGTCAGGAACTTGATTTTAATTTACATTCCTTAATATTAATATGTGTAATAAGCTAATAAGTAATACTAGCTTTAACCCGCGAAATATCGCAGTGTATTTTTTTTTTAGATTTCTCTTAAGTCATGACTTCATGAGCTATTCAAATGTCAAAAAATATTCGGCCTAGGTCTTAAGGGGGAGGCGTGAAAATTGATTCGCTGTTACAATGTATACTAAATGATTTTATATTGTAACCCCTTTTAAGGCACAATTTTTCTATGATACATAATATTTAATAGCTACTCCTTATGTACTACACTACTAATACATAAGTACATATCAGCAAGGAAGACTAGGAAAATAACCAATGTGCTACACAAAAATCATATACTCTACATCTTTTGCACTACACTACACTTGTTTTTTTTTATCACTATTTCTATATTGCACACACAACAAAACTTTTGGCATAAATTTAAAGATACAAGGTACTCTTAGTAAAAGGTTTTATCTAAGGCCTTAGTAAGGTCTAGTAGATATGGTCTGTTTTATACAATCAACACAATGTCTACAAAGCTTAAAGCGAAAGCGCCAGGGTAGCCCGCGAAATTCAAATTTTCTTACGTTTTTTTGCAATTTGCAGGTAAATATGATTCGCGTTCGAATGTTCGATTTACAGAATTACAATCATTAAAATCATCAGTTTAACTCTCTAACATCAAATTAAGTAGGTACCTTAAATGACTATTTCATAAAATCATGACATTTGAGGCCAATTCTAACTTTGAGTTTTATTGATGATTCAAATGATCATAATTTTGTAAATACATATTTGTTACGGTCACGAATCATATTTTGATCAACATACGACCTCACACTGACCTGCAAATTGCGAAAACTTGAATTTCTCAGACTATCACAGCGCATCTCACTTAAAGTAAATTAGTGATACATGATTGATAAATAAATAAAGTACATTAATAAAATTGTTCAAAACAACATATCAACAGGTAAACATGGATAAAATGGCTATGCTTTGCAAATAATTAACAATAATAAAAATTCTATCAAATTCTCTATTAATATATATGTTACTCTTAATTCTATTGTTCCGAGCACCAGTACAATTCTTATCAAAAAGACTAAAACTAAAGCTTTAACAGCGGAGTCAACATTCCATTAATTTATCTATGCTTGCTTTTTAAAAATCGGGTCTAAATAAGTAGTTACTTTTGGCCAAATCTCATCAGAGGTGCGTCCCTCAAACTCTTTGAGTATACCTTTATTTTTGTAGAACTCTATGACAGGTCTGGTTATGCTGTCATAGATCTCTAAACGCTTGCGCACAGCTTCAGGTTTGTCGTCAGGCCTTTGAACCAAATCCTCACCAGTCACATCATCTTTACCTTCCACTTTAGGTGTGTTAAAACCAATATTGTATACCCTTCCTGAAGCCAAGTGGACCCAGCGATTCTTCACTCTATCAATGATCACTTCAAATGGCACTACTAGGTTTACTACAACATCAACGGGCTGTACCTTCCACAAAGCATTAGCTTGACCCACTGTTCTAGGGAATCCGTCCAGCAACCAGGGCTGCCCATCAACTTTTTTCAGTTCTGTGATCATAAATTTAATCATCACATCGTCGGGTACCAGTTTTCCTTCATTTAAATACTTTTTGACTTCTTTTCCTAGGTCAGTTTGTTTTTCAATGTGGTCCCTTAATTTGTCTCCACTAGAAACATGAGCTACATTGTACTTCTTGACTATTCGAGAAGATATAGTGCCCTTTCCTGACGCAGGAGCGCCAAGTATTAAAGTTCTTAATAATTTCTTCGCAGCCATACTGACCTTTGTACTTTGATACGCTCCGTATCTCTACGATTTTATCGTATAGCTATACATACAGCTGACCTCGTTTATTTATGCGGAATTTATTGATTAAATATAATAACCGAGGATATTTGCATTGGTTAGTTGATAAAAACTAGTTACAGCTAAACACGCAACATTAGTATTTGTTTCGTAATATATTTTTATTCGTTTCATGTATGAAACTGGTCTAAATAACAGTTTGTATATAATAATCGTAGCTTAAATAACTTTGTGCATTGTTTCACTCATTTAATAATCGTAAAATAAAATAAAAATACGAATAAATCGTAATAAAACACACCGCACTAAACCAATTCACTACGCGCGATCTAGCGCAGTCGAAATTTCAAAATGTCAAACGTCAAACAGTAACGGGAGCGTTCGTGTTACCACAGCTGCTGCTATCGTGCGACATATATGTGTCCAACGTTACGGTATCGATTTTGTTGCCAACTGGTTTCATTTTACTGTTAATTTAACTAGTTCTAATAGTAATGACAATTTCCATGAAGCGATTTACTTATTTGAGCAAAAAACCATAACAAGAATTAACTTTAGCATGAACGCATTCATTACGAAGACTGAACTTTATCGAATACTAAGACCGCGAACTTTGAATCTCTGAAATATGATTACAAACATTCAAAATTGTTTTTTCTATCTAAAATAACTAATATGAATATAATATTCCAGCATGGCGCTTGTAATGTTACCTTGTGATCTTCCCTGGTGGACGTCCGTGCAACGTCACTTGAAGCACCTGCTGCTGGCGTCTTCGCCGGCAAAACTTACAGCCAGCATGTTGAAAATACATGACATGTGCAAGTGAGTTTTTTAACACAACTTTACACAACCACACAACACTATTTTAATTACTTAATTAACATGAGTTTCAGCAGTATTGATTAAATTTTAATATGTATAGTTATGTCTCTTTTTACCTAATTGCAAAGAATAGCGTTGTTTTTTTAATTTAACATTTTAAACGATCTTAATGCTAAAGTACTTACCCCGACAGCCTGTTTAAAAAAAGTACTTAATGCTAAATATCTGTTGCATACAATCTAGCGGTTTCCTTTTATCTTAACAGCATAGGTATAGATCCGGACGACGATATCAAAGACCCGGAGTTGATAAAAGGGCTGGAGGCGTTTCTCGAGGAGGAGATGACAGAGGACGAGCGAAGGCACTTCCTCGACAACACTATCAGGATCATGGTGAATAAGGCGCTGCACCTCAAGCGCTGGCGGCCACCCAAGGGACTCATGTTCAGCTTACAGCAGCAAAGTTCGTAAAACTTTTTTTTTTTTTTACTTTTTCTGGGCTGAGTTTTGAAGGTCTACCATAGACTAACTACCTAGACGACATCCGTTGTTGAAAAAAAAAATTGCGTCTAAAGCTACGGTTTCTTACACAGCGGACAGCGGTGGCCGCCACATAACGGCCGCAACGACGGATACATGTCATGAAAATTATGTCAGCGGGGTTTGACTTTACGGTGTCATAAACGATCTCTAGGAAAACACTGTACTCTAAAGTACTTACATATGAATTCCATGGGAAACACCAACTCAGGTTTCAATGACGTCATTCGACGGTATATTACGGACGCTACATGTGGCAGCCACCGCAGTCTTGGAAACCCTTGTTTAGTTCCTCCTATGTAGAACGTGCTTGAATAATTTGATGATGGATTTACGAGCATTAGCGACATAATTATAGGTAAATATTGGGTTCCGATCGACGAGATTTTCTGATTCTAGCATGATTTATTGCTAGGTAGAAGGTACCTTTATTTATAGGTCGCACCTGTACCTACTTACATTTAGCCCACGTTCGCGGACGTAATAAAATCGCGGCGATTTTTTTTTCTTGCACTTTTTTTCAACGCTCTGCTTAGCGCCGAGAGTTGAAAATCCAACGATAAAGAGTTGAAAGACGAGAATGCGTTCCAGCGCGTTGGATAAAATCCCGCCGCGATTTTATTATTACGTCCGTTCGAACGTCGGCTAACACCACAAAAGCGCGGTTTTCGTTCGATTCCGTGGTTGTGAAGGTTTATTTGGTTTTATAGGCGTATCTCTGAAAGGCACAGGCATAGCTCATAACAGCTATATCATGAATGATAGTAGATAGCGACTCTTCCATTAAGCAGTTTCGATGCGACTTTGTTTAGCGAACTGTGCGTTAACTTGCCTATTCAAAAATCTTTCTACAATCAGTCTGTTTATTTATAATAAGTTAAGACCAGGCACTCCAAAGACAATTTCTACGCAAACTCCGCCCCCATGCACCCCACCACTCAACTATATACTAAACGCTAACACATCAGTAATAAAGTTGAATATCGCGTGCGCTCTTTGGTCGTGTTCGAGCATGGAACTAAATGTCGTAAGTCTCAATTCTTATTTCGTTTATAACTAAAGTAATAATCTTATATTTGGATAGTAAACTACATTTACTTACTGTCAATAATTATTTTAGATATAAAAGCCGAGTAATCTTGTTTTTGTTTCAAATAATCAATAAAAAGACATGATTTACGAATAAAAAATTAATCGAGCGAAAATGTTTCAATTAGGTAACTGTCTTATATTTGGAAAGAAAAAGATCCAATCAATCATATAATTAAAGTTGCATTTTGATTGTATGCGTGACTTTTTCAGAATGTTAATGCAAATTAACCTACAATTTAGGGAGCCTCCTCTTAAGTTTCGTAAATACCCAGTATAACCCTATCGTTCTAAGCCTTTACTAAATTTTATTCTTACATGAACGCTGCCTAGATTTCTGTTACATAATACCCTGCATTATTATCGGGCTCCGGGGAAACTTGTACGCATTACGTCAGAACAACGGAAGATACTTAATCCGGACAGGCAGAGATAAATAAATGAAACTAGGTACAATATTCACTTATCTATTTATACGTATTATAAAACAAATTCGCTTTTCATGTCCGGTGTCTGTCTGTGTGACCGCGTTGTTCTTCTAAACTACGCGACGGATTTTGATGCGGTTTTCAATATTATTTAGAGAATTTATTTCGGGAGGTTTATGTTCATAATACGTTAATATAATAAAAAAATCTCTTTGTTTTGTCAAGTTGTAAAAACCGTGCGAAGTAAGGGCTATAGTAGATAGAATGTAAAATAATTCCTTAATGTATCAAGGTTCATAGTTTTGTTTCGGTTTAAAGAATTTTATTCTCATAAAGAACACAAAACAGTTCATTTAATATATGAGATAAACAAATAAATCATGCAGTTCTATAGTAACAATAACAAAGACTCCGTGAGTCGATAAAAGGAAAACAATAGTAGATTGTTATACGAGGGGCTAAAATAACCCATTGTAACGAGGTAGTTTTTCTCCCGAGCTTTAGCGAGGGAGTAAATAGAAACCGAGTTATAATGGGTTTTAGCGTCGTGTGTTACACTCTACTTTTCACTACGATTACGAGAAAATAAAATAATCCAATACAATATTAAATAGTTTATTTTATTTAAATGTACAATTTGTACAATTCTGGATATTTAACGAGATGTTTTTTTCCGGCAACTTAATTTCAGTCCTCTGTGAAGATGTTCTCACTAGATGATGACATTTTCATGTTGTAAATTATATTACGGTCACCAATTCAATTCGTAATTAGAGAAAAATTCTAAAGATTTTGCGCCAATGTCTTTTTTATTTCTTCTGTAGCCGCAAAGCAATGCACGCATTCTACCAAAGAGATAGCCGCATTCAGTTCCATTTTCAAAAATAAAATGTTCTTTTTTTTTGTGATCCAGTAATAAAGTCGAGTCCATAATCATGATTATTCTACAAAAGAATATAGACTTTTCGTTTTTCAAGGCTCGTTGGAACAGACAAAAATGAAAAAGAAATCACTTTTCCCCCTAGAGCAAGAAATGCTATTTTTTCCCCGCTCTGGTACTCTACAATGACGGCCTTTTTGAGCAAGAGGAGTGAAAAAAATATTTAAAACTAGGCTTCTAAAAATACAATGTAATGAGGTTATTTAGTTATTTATCATGCTGGCAATTTCTAGCTAAGTGTTACAAGTGTTTGTTTCACTCTAGTCCTATCCTACTAATCCTACTTCCTACTAATATTTCCTACTGATATTATAAATGTGAAAGTTTGTGAGGATGGATGAATGTGTGATGAATGAGTTTTTGTGTGAAAGAGTAACAATACTCTTTCACACAAAAACTGCTGAACGGATTTGGATGAAATTTACACAAAAATTTGCATACAGATAGTTTATAATCTGAATTAACACATAGGATATCTACTTTTTATCCCGATATTCCCACGGGATTGAGACTTCTGCGGGTGAGACGGCGGCGGAGCGCAGCTAGTATTAAATAAAGAGCATAACTTAACTCTTTAAAACTTTATAGCTTCGAGTTTCGTAAATAATAGGCAAGTAATAGGTACCTATAAGGTAGTCTATCTCCACCTAATCCCAAACTAGGTAATGCCGCAGTGGAGTATCGGATATCCGAACTCAGGGCCGCGTAGGTTTGATTACAAGTTAGAATTAAAACTTCTTTCTTTTGTTTCCCGACTCTGTAATTGGATTTTAATAATAGGGTTTTGAATGTAGAGCTGTTATTTTTGTAAACTTAGTCTAGCCTGTTCGTGACTCGTATTGGCAAAACCTTTAGCTTAGGTATCTACTCACTTATACACGTGCAGATTTGACCAAAAATAATGAGTGATAGGGTGTTCCAATAACGTCTTCATATCATGAGATAAACTTAAAGAGATAAGAAATGATTGAAGAGGGAGATCGAAAGTAAGTAGGTAGATACCTAGCGCCCCAGTGACAGAAAATCTGAGACATACCTGATTGTCGTGGTATGGACATGAATGTGTGATATGATGCGGATGAATGAGGAGCGAGTGACAAGTAAAGTGACAAGCAAGTGACAACTAAAGTATGAATGTGGTTGACTATAAGAAAAAAAGCAGAGCGAAGAAAAGTTTGGATGGATCTTGTCAAAAATGTTACTCTATGGGTAGGCAAGAATTGAATACAGACGACAGCTACAGTTCAACGCACCTAAGCACTGCTTCGTATCAGCATCACCTCAACTCGAGCCGTGCACTGTTCTTTCTATGAAACTCCATACTGCAACGCACACTCATAAGCATCGTAACGGCATTGCCTCGGCTCGGGAATTCGGGATCAGATAGTAAAAATGAGATGAGGTGATGCCGATCCGGTGTAGTGTTTTTACGCATGCTATGAACTTAATGAGGATCTATGGAACAAAAAGACTTAAGTAGGTCGCCGAATGCGCCGACCACAAATACATATATGGGCTCAAGTTAGAAGGACTTTTATTATCTTCTCTCAATCAGAGCACCTGCCATCTTATCTCTTCACCACCCTTGGTTGACAAGTAGAGAATGCCTTTGTATTTAAGTTTAAGCGCCAGTTATGTTTAAGCCCCATGTTACAGAGGGCGAACCTATTGCCATCGACCGGGATAAATCCAGACTCTGGGCTGCTACTAAAAAAATCCTGATGGAATAACCCAATAACACTTCACCCGACCTGGGAATTGAACCCCGGACCTCATGCAGCCATGCCCAGCAGCGCTTGCGACCACTAGACTAAAGAGGAAGAAAAAAAGAAGTTTTGTAATTTGGCTTACCTATCTCGACTTAATGCTAATTAGCATTAAGTCCCCCTTTGTACTCAATGGTGCCGATTCTCTTGTACACCGAACTAAACTATCACTAAAATTCCTTACTTTTGACTATGAGAATCTCAAAGCTAGTCTGCAAAATAAATTCTCTAAATTTAAAAATAATTTTGACACATCTAAATCGAATTTGACAATCGTGACTCCACACGTGATACCTAACCACGTGAATCTTTTTAGAGCCGGTGGCGCGCAGGGGGGGCAGCCTCGACGTGTTTTATAT
Source organism: Agrochola lychnidis (assembly GCA_963680765.1). Taxonomy (NCBI): domain Eukaryota; kingdom Metazoa; phylum Arthropoda; class Insecta; order Lepidoptera; family Noctuidae; genus Agrochola; species Agrochola lychnidis. The sequence goes on along the minus strand of OY796850.1, from coordinate 16,394,416 downwards.
GGATTTTTCACTTTTTGTGGGGAAAATAAGAAAAAATATTACCTACTTGTAGAGTGTTAAGGGGTTTAAGGGTCTTATAAAGGGTGTCGAAATTTTCATTATTTTTGCGATTGGACACACCGTTTTCGAGATATAAGCAAAAGAAAAAAAAAAAATCAGTGCTGTTTTTTCATCTGAAGTCGAGGTGTTGGTGTGAATTTTAGTTCATGACAACCAATTTTATTCCACATGTTTTTAGTCGCGATTAAAAATAGTCATATTTAGTTAGAAAATCTAAATTTTAGGTTAAAAACGTCAAATTCAGAATAGCAAAATTGTCATTTTCACTAAACTAATATCTCAGTGCCATCTTAGTGCTGTCAAACTAAAATATAGTTAAGTTGTGTCACTTTAGTCTATTTCAGAATGGGAAATCGTCGTTTGACAGGAATAAACTAAATTTTGGTGATTTTTAGTTTAGTTTAGAGGCATTTGTGACAAGAGAATCGGCACCATTATGTGCAAGAAGTTTAAATAAATAAATAAGGACGATCATGACGAGATAGGCAAATTACAAAACTTCTTTTTTTCTGCCTCTTTAGGCTAGTGGTCGCAGGGCTGCATGAGGTCCGGGGTTCAATTCCCTGGTCGGGCAAAGTGTTATTGGGTTATTCCATCAGGAATTTCTCAGTAGCAGCCTGCGTCTGGATTTGTGCCCGGTTGACGGCAATAGGTTCGCCCTCTATTACATGGGACTTAAAAATAACTGGCGAAACGTGGGTATAAGGTACAACTCTGGTTAACTCTTCGCGGAAAACAGTGGTTATGTTATGCTTATTCTTCTTCATAGGTGACGTCACAGAGCTAGAGTACAACTTCGTGTCGGCGCTGGTCGCGCACGCCTTCTTCTCCACGAACCCTAAGCGCACGCTCAAGACACACCCCACCTTGCAAGACTTCAACTTTACACATTTTTTTAAGAATTTACACAGGTATGTTACTTTATCAAATCACGGAGTTTAAGAAGCTGCCTATCCACTGGAACGGAGCGAAGCAGCGGAGCGGAGAAATGTGCCAATATTAACCAATAGAATCTAAACTCCGCTTCAGAGCTCCGCTCCTATTGGTTAATATTGGCACATTTCCCCGCTCCGCTGCCTCACTCGCTCCAGGTGGACAGGCAGCCTAATAATATTAAAACATAGTAGATAAGTACAAAAGCGAGGGCCTGTGGAAGAGGCACATGTTTAATTCAATCATATCGATGTGTTTTTTGACGAGGTATTTGATTCGAATCATGAATTCAAAATGGACAAAATGAATGACGAGATGCCAATAGCATTGCTAATTTTATAATGTATCAGCAGAATGTTATATACAGTACTTTGCATACCTACAAATCATACAATTAATATTAATAAACAGTCGCTGACATAACAATCAGGAGAAGTAGTTCAAATTGATTTGCGGAATTGTTCCAATCACGGCCGAACGGAATTTTTATTAATCGATTCTCATTTGTTCCAGAAAATCGCAAAGAAACAAATTAAAAAGCTTGCTCCACTACTTCGAATGGTTAGATAAGAGTACCAACGAGGGATCCATTAAATTAAGCAGACAGGTAAACTCCGCCGACTATACGACCAGTCGACTTTATGACCGAACAACACGCACGATTACACGCGAATGCCTAGATGCATAGTAATTAGGTCCATTCATAAAACGGTAACACGACACCAGTGAATAGGTGTTGCCTAGCTGATTGTTGATAGCGTAATAATAGTTATGTCGAAGTACGATGGTTGAAGCCGTGATATAGTTATATCGCTAGGTATATACCGTAATAATATAGTTATATGAAAGCAGTGCATAGTTGTGTTACTAGGAATATAACTATGATACCAGCACGAACTAGTAATATAACTATTAGGGCACTCCGACCAAATAGGTTAGGTTAGAACTGTGACCAACTACCCGCGAGCCGAGCAAGCGAAGCGAGCGGTGCCGCGGCAGCGTCCGGCGAGCGGCGCTACGTCGAAATTGGTCGCAGTAACAAAATTAGGCCACTTATTTACGAACCGTTTTCAAATAACTATGTTACGGTATATAGCTATATCCCTAGGGATATAACCATCTTACTGCGACAGTTACACGTCATAACACATACATTTACATACTCTTAAATAATCTTTGCCACAACTGTTATCGATTTCCGATGAGACTGATCTTGAACAGCTGTTTTAGATTAAGAAGGTAGACTTCATAGAGCCTCAATGATGGCAGTCCATATTTCCAAACATGGGGCGACACTTCTGACTGTTGCCTCAAAGCGCTGAAATACGGCATGCACCTTAGAAAACATCCTCTGCACATCCAAGGCTTTTCCTAATTCCGTGTTACGTTTTAGGTGATGACCTCAAAACAGTGGTTGACAATAGAGGACTGGTTAGAATGCACACTTCCCCTGTGTAAGCTGCTAGTGCGGCACGAAGGGCGCCCGGAGAGGTGCGAAAATGACGAAGCCATCCGAGTGTGCTTCGCGTCCAGTCGGGTCGGCGGTGATACGCTCATCGATGGAGAGTCACAGGTACTTATTATAGCGAACAAAGGGTTTATTTAGACATGGAAAGACACGAAAAGAATGCCATATTGAAAGACTAGTCTAAACATTGACCAGAGCCAAATGGTGTCTCTGCGACTACGTACGTGTTTTTCTATAAGATTTGTCCAAAGCAGGAGTCACCAAATGGCGCATGGCGGACCGCGGTCCGAATCCGGACCGCACCGACTTGTTTGCTTCCATCGCTTTCTTGTCAGAAAATTTTAAACATATCAATGACGTGAACCTTAAACTTCAAGAGAAAGGAAAGCCTGGGAACTTCTGTCAAAAGTGAGCTTATCGCGAAAACTTGATCTTTTGAATTACAATCTTGATAAGGAACGCCTGCAATTTTTCGGCAGCGTTAACGAGATTGACGTCGGCAAATACGGAAGACATCATTAATGATCCTAAATCGGAACTTAAAAATAGATTCGCAGATTTTAAGAAAAGTTTGCATGATTGATATTTTTCCTAATAGCTAGTAATCGTGTACCAAACGTACCGCGAAAGTCATATTATTTTTAAAAAACGGACCCTCAGTTAAACTTATTGATGATCCCTGGTTCAAAGTTTGGACAAATCTTGTACCTAGTTGACATTTTGATCCAGCTAATTGTCCAAATCAACGGGACTATAGTTTTTATTCATGGTGGAGTATGGCACAGTAATAGGTACGCTATCTCTTCTTAAAATCAATTTCTAGTATAAGAATGTCGTTTAATATTCCTTATTAATTGAAGAAAGAACAAGTCACGGAAACTCTTACAACTTTTCCCTCACAAACTTTTACATCATTTCCCAGGAGTCCCTATCTATGTTCATGATGCCAGAACTTCTGCCAGTGATGTTGTCTGTAGAGGCGCTAGAAGATAACGAGGTGCTCAAGGTGGAAGGCGTCAGGCTGTTCAGCAGGATCTGTGACAAGAGACAGAAGACCAAAGTGGAACTGCTTGATGAACCTAAAACGGTAGGATTTTGAGTGATATAGGTACAATATTTCTATTTTCTTAATGTCCCTCGGGAATCATCGCATTTCCGAATACAAACGTATGCTAATTTCCATGTTCATCAATAATTAGATTTATCTTGTATAATAATTTGAATTCAGAACTAAATACTTTATTGTTGTTTTGTTTCGATTTTCGTGTGAATTATATAGAGCTGTCAAACTATTTTCCTATCTGTCGTACCTGCAACTTTAGCAGCTTTCCTACCATTTTTAAAATAAATTACATTAAGTTAAAAGAGTATTAACAACTCTATATACTTCCAAATCGATTGAGAGAGTCCGGTCTGCACTAAGTGCAAGGGCAACTGATAGAAATCCGACGACTAACGAAACACGAGATTTGCCGAGGGACATTTTAAGAATGTACAGACGCCAGCACATCAAGCTACTACAATCTGTCAAATTTATTTAATAGATTTTCAACTTTATCGCTGAAGTCTAAGGTTCAAAGTTGATTGGGAAAATTTGACAGTTTCGGGTAGCTTGATGTGCTGGCGTCTGTACTTTACTAGACGATATTACTGAAGTTGCGAAAGGCATGGACAGACGGAATGGCAATGGTGCCGATTCCCTTGTTCACAAACTAAACTAAATTTAAGTTCAGTGCATCTTTTTCTTTCTATTTCATTAAGAAAAGGACAGAAGATAAATTTTAGTTTAGTCCTTTCAAATTAATCAGCACTTGACGTAAATTGACGCAATTTTAGCAGGCAAGTTTTTAATCACGTCTAAACTTGTATGGAGTAATGACAGGCGCTGATTAATTTGACAGGACTAAAGTAAAATTTATCTTCTGTCCTTTTCTTAATGAAATAGAAAGAAAAAGATGCACTAAACTTAAATTTTGTTTAGTTTGTGAACAAGGGAATCGGCACCATTGTCTGACTAGGTATCAGTGCACTTAAATATGATAGGTACTTAACAAATTTTGCGACATTATACCTAGTTCTAAATATAACCTATCCACTTCTTGCAAAAATAGAGGGCATCTCATCGGACAAAAAGATCTCTAATTTGCTACGCTATAGACTAGTACGTACCATTTATTTGTTCTCAATCATGACCGAAGTCCTTCAAAACTGTTTTTGAGGGTATCTACTCCTAGTTAAAATATAACAATAAATTTATTGTGCAGGTAACCGTCTGTCTAATGGACGCGGAAGACTACAGCAAGCTGCCTCTAAGCCAGTGGGAGGAAGACAACGTGCTGCGAGAGCTGAACAAGTGCTTGCTCGCCTTCCAGCAGACGCCCATGAAGAGTAGAGAAGGCACGAGGCACGAGAGGAGACTCTCGCCAATAGGTAAGGGGTTTACGGAATACTTGATAATGATAGTTTATAGTACATATACAACACTAGCTTTTGCCCGCGGCTTCGCCCGCGTGGATGTCGGAAAATATCCTACGGGAACGTACTACCGAGATTTCATACCTAATAATAACAGAGGAAAACGTTATAGACTCCTACCGCTGCGCCCGCGTTGCTCCGCGTAATTTTGAAACTGTGATATCTTTTAAACTGTTCATTTAAATTATATGATTGAAAGGCATATTTTAATTTAAATTAAATGCCCAATTTAAATAACATATTTTTTTGGATAAGGATTAATACTATACCGGTCAAAAAAGTTTCGGAAATAACAATTAAATTTTTATCAAATTCTGAAAGATAAAAATGGTTATTGTGGGTCATCCTTAGAAGATAGACATATGCCATCGGGAACTTTTTTGTTGAACTTTTTAAAATAAATAATACCGTAGAACATAAATTTGATGTATCTGTTTTGGTTAGCGCACGCCAGTAAAGCTCCCAGTCAGCATGATTTTTTCCGACTTCTTCAACAATAACCGTCATATTTCAGCCAATTTACACAAAACTTTAATGAATTATACACTAAAACCTTCCGCATGAATCACTCCGCCCATTGGTAAAAACCGTTTGAAAATCCGTTCGATGGTTTTTGAGTTTATCGCGTTTAGACAGACAGACGCGGCGGGGGACTTTGTTTTATAATATATGTAAGGAAGGATGTAAAAAAACCCTGTTCAATCCGTGAGGGACTCTCGATATAGTTAAACATTCGCTATTTAGTAATTTGTCATAGCAAGATTTCGAAGTTCCGTACATCGTACTGATGAACATTGTAATAGGGTCCTAATTACATGGGACTTAAACATAACCGGCGAAATGTGGGTGTACTTTAGGTAAGTACACCTCTGCCTAACCCTTCGGGGAAACAATGCGTGATGTTATGTTATGTTGTTATTTTGAAATTATTCTATCTGTGAAGGTATCGCCATTCGTCACCGTTAACTTGACCTACATGAAAAGATATATTGTGAGTTGCTAGATTAGCTGAAACACTTAAAAAATATGTGTAGTGTAGACGGCTCAAGATACGACGCTATTTAGGACTACTGCTCGGTCTGATCGGGTTCTTTCGTAGTAGTAGTGAAACGCTATAAAGTTCGTATAAGCACTATATTGAGAATGAACCCCAAGAGAACTGTTCGCCCGGACCAGTGCGCTGTAACTAGTCGGCCGTACGTACGTCTCCCTTATAATCTATTTTGCTTGCCTTGCACTCTGCCTTACGTACTTACAGTATAACTATTTTCTTAATGTCCCTCGGCAAACTTCCTGTTTCGTCAGTCGTCGGATTTCTATCAGTTGTCGTTTGCACTTGGTGCAGGCCGGACACTCTCAATCGACTTGGACGTAAATAGAGTTGTAAATATTCTTTTAACTTAATGTAATTTATTTAAAAAATTGGAGGAAAGCTGCTAAAGTCGCAGGCACGAAAATAGTTTTACACATACATAGTTCACACGGAAATCAAAACAAAACAACAATAAAGTACTTAGTTCTGAATTCAAATGATTAAGCATTCATTTGTATTCGGAAATGCTATGATTCCCGAGGGACATTAAGAAAATAGTTAGACTGTACATGTGTCCCTACAACATTATTGTATTTAGAATTATTATGAAACCGATATTTGGCTGAAATGTGGCTGCCTATCCAAACTAAAAATTCTATTAATAGTTCTTTCTTCACGATTATTTTCAGGAGAGTCCTTCAGCCACACGCCGCCTGAAGTGGAAGCAACGGTGGTGATAAAGCAAGCCTCGTCATGCAGTACGCTCAACAGCTACAATAGTCGCAGTCCCTCGCCACAGAACTACTGCGCGGCCACGCTCAACCTGAACGATCCTAGTGAGTACCTTCTACCTTTAAAAGTAAACCATACACCATTAAGACTCCTGTAAACACGACGCGACTGCCAGACGCGACTGCGAGACGCGACAGCGAGACGTGACAGCGAGACGCGACAGCGAGACGCGATAGTGAGACGCGACAGCGAGACGCGACAACAGCGAGACGCGACAGCGAGACGCGACAACAGCAAGACGCGACAGCGAGACGCGACAGCGCGACACGACAGTGCGACGCGACAGAGAGAAGCGACAGCGCGACGCGACAGCGCGACGCGACAGCGTGACGCGACTCTAATAAAACAATTTCTAAGAAAACTTCACAGTAGAACAATTACTGGTGTCGTGTCACGCCGTCGTGTCACGCCATCGTGTCGCTTTGTTTAGTAGGTAAGCAAACTGGGTAACAGCTCATACAAAAGTTGTCACTTCCACCTAATGACGTACCTACCCTCCAAATTTATAAAATCCTCGATCTTATCCAGCCTTAATTTTTTGAAGTGAAAACTTCTTTAGGCGCATTGGGCATTTTTTAAGATACTAAACTATTGATTTCGCGACACTGTGACGACGCCTCATTTTTGTAAACGCGATTCTGCTTTTTATTTATATCACATTACGGATCAATTTTCTATGCAAGTATTTTTACTTTAAAGGTTTTGTAAACGCGACTGTGCTCTTTATTTATATTACGTAACGGATCAATGTTCTATGCAAGTATTTTTACTTTAAAGGTTTCGGAAGTTTTTTTTTTGGAAACGCGATTGTGCTCTTTATTTAGATGAGGTTACGGACCAGTGTTCTATACAAGTATTTTTCTTCCACCAAAGCAATCTTGTTCAAGTTTTCACTTCTGTCGGCACTCCCGGAGTGCCACTGTTTTTTTCCAGGTGCAGAGTTCACAAAGAAAAAATGCTGGCTGTCTCCAGACGGAGGCATGTTGAACAACCGCCGAGGAAGGTTCATAGTGCTGGGTTCTTCCGGGGAATGCTTGCCGGTGACGCGGGCTACTGGGGGGCTGCAGGACGGGCAGGAAGACAGTCTGTACTCCAGCTGTAATTCCAGTGATGACGAGTACCACAGTGCCAACGATAGCTTTGATTATGGTAACTTGATTGGATTGTAGTATACTAGCAGCGCCCCGCGATTTCACCCGCATAAGTCTCGATCCCGTAGGAATATCCGGATAAAAATTATCCTATGTGTTAATCCAGGTTATAATCTATCTGTGTGCCAAATTTCATCCAAATCTGTTCAGTAAGTTTTGTGTGAAAGAGTAACAAACATCCATCCATCCTCACAAACTTTCGCAGGATTTTTATTTTTGCGTTCATACTTTTGCCTTGATAAGAATACTGAGCTCGAAGTCCATGCTTCGATCCGCAAGGTCGGGGTAAGTCTTATTGGGCTTTTCCTAATAGGAAATTTTCATTCTCAATCTGTATTTCATTATCATTATCTGCCCAGCCTTTCAGCTCAATACCAGTATTTTATATAGAGCGACTACCTGTCTAATCTCCACAACCCAGTTACGTACGCACGGACGTAATAAAATCTCGGTGGAATTTTATCCCGCACTGGATTTTCAACTCTCGGTGTTAAGCCGAGCGTTGAGAATCCAACGCGCTGGGACGCACTCTCGTCCCAGCGCGTTGAATAAACACACTGTTGGATTTTCAACTGTCGGCGCTAAGCAGAGCGTTGAAAATCCGGTGCGCGAATTTTTTTTCGATAAGACTGGTTGTCAGACTTTCGGACCTTGTAACCACTGTCAAAGATCCACGAATGATAGCCGGGACCATACTAAGACGCAGGTGACGCAGGCCCACGCAGCGCAGGGCAGACCAGATTTTGTAATACATGAACGTACTAACAGCTGCGTACGCAGACTTGTCTGTCCTGCTCTGCGTCTCGCTGTAGAGCCGTCACAGATTTCTGCGAGACGCGTGCAGGTCGTCACTTGTTTTTTACCATTGATATTTAGATGACAGATTTTTTGTACTAACTAGGACGCGAATGTGTCAGCATGCGCTTGCGGCATATATCTGCCTCGCCTGCCCTACCCTGTAAAACCTGTACTGTGCTGTGCTGCGTCACCTGCGTCTCAGCATACACTTAACCTGTGCTTTCCAAGGCACGGAGGGTACCTTTATTCTCAGTCTGTATTTGTGACCGGTTTATAGGAATTTTGAATGTGTATATCATCCACCAATCATTCATCTAACATTTCCAGGCAGCGAAGACGAAGGTCGCGGCGAGAGCGCTCGTCCCAATTCATTCCAGTACCTCAAGGAGTTATCAACCGAGGAGAGACGGCACAGCTTCGCGGACAGACTGCGGGAGGCGTTGAGGAGAGAGGCCGAACATTCTACCACCACCAGCACCGGGGACTGGTCCACGGACAGTTCGAGCTACGCTGTGGGCATCAGCATATCTGGGGCGGAAGTGCAGGACAATGACATCAGGTATAGCAATAGGGATGATAAATAAATATATTTTTTTCCTTTAGTTAGATTATTAAAAATATTGGACACGTATTTTTTCTTTTTTACGTTATCAAAAGATTACGGCGATACATTGAGTTAAAATGTGCCATGACGTCACGAGTATGTAGATTTTATACTTACTTATGACGTAGCGACCCCCACTTCCCAACTTTAATGCGTTTTATCTAAGTATTTGTTTATTAATATGAGGAAGCAAAAAATACGTGTCTAATATTTTTTTTATTATCTGAGTGACGGACTAAATAGAATTTCTTTTTTTTGACCGACGCATCAACCCAATTATTCTTAAAATTGGTTATACCAAATTCTGGGTCTTAAATTACCAGATTAGTCTTAAATTGGCAAAAAAAAAAATCCGTAGAGCTTATGCCAAGCAGTTTCTCATCTTTGCATGTGAAATAAATAACTAGGTAATGGTATAGTCCCTAGACCTGTCCCGTGTCCATCAACACCTGCGAAGTATTCATTTGCCCAAGTCTTACAAAAATTACTTCTCCGGGCATCTAGGTAGTCAAAAGGTCTGAAACTTACACCTGTCTTCAGACACACTTAACCCTTCTTATCTTGAACTTGCCAGGGTAAAACGCGGCGGTTCAGTAGGCTTCGTGTTAACGGAAAAGGAGACTGTAAGCAACGGTGAGCCTTCGCCGAGACACCGACCACTCGGAAAGAAGGAGACCGGCAACAGCTCCAAGTACAGCTTCAGCACTGAATATACGTGAGTTTACCACCACCTACACTCACTCATCGCCACTACTGTCTACAGCGCCGGCCCTATCACTTGACAGGGTAGAGCGAGATTGTCTTTCAGCGCCCTTTGATCGAAACTTTCACGTAAATTCTACTTCGGTTTCATCTTAATTAGTCTGGCCACGCTAAATCTGCAATGGAATACATGGGCAACCACAAAAAGTTTTTTATGTGGCATACTTTTACATCAATCAGATATGTCAACAGACTAGTTAGTAAGTAGATCTAATGATTTTGATACTTGCCTTTTGATTTTTGCATAATAGATTATGTGTAATAGACTATGTCGTACCTATGCTCTGCCTCCATACGATGACAAAACTGTATCAAATCCACACTGCATCGTGCTAAAGTGACTATTCTTTACCAAGAATAAATCAGAATATAAACAAAATAACCTAACAAAAACAAATTATTTTTTCGTAGGACAGGATGGTGTTGCCGTCTATAGATTTTCTAATAAAAAAATAAATAAAATAAAATTAATTTAATTCAGACAATTTTTGTCCATATTTTGTCAATTTTTATACCTTTTACATTCTCTTAAAACTATATTAGTAATGACGAGATCAATTAATACATTTAGGTAACATAATATAATAAGTATTGGAAAAAAAAAAATTAAAGTAAATTAAAATAAATTATTGAAAATAAATTAAAAACCGGTAAAATTAAATAATTCAAAATAAAATACGATAATTCATTAGGCAACATGCAGCCTGATGAGCCTTGCCACAGCTGGCGATACTGGTTCGGTCTGCAATCATCTTTATGATTCCGTTGCCATTCCCTCGAATTTCGACGAATTAGTGAGACTGACTTTTTGCGCATTATAGCCACCGTTTCACGTTTCCTTATGCAGACTTAGCGTGGCCAGACTTCTATTTGTGTGTAAGAGATGATTTTGAAATTGGCCATTATTATACCAACCTTCAGTATTCTTATCTATTTATTTTCCATATTTTAGTTCGGAACTAGAAGAGGTGTACGAGCAGTTCAACCAGTGGCTCAACGACCCCATCGTCGACTCAGAATCAGGCGAACACAAAAATCGAGAGTTAGACTCACGAGACTTGGCTGTGATAAGGTAAACTATCTTCTTTTGATATCAAAGTAATCTAGCAGCAGAAGCCAGCGACCTTATAGGACAACTTTTCTCTTTTTGTTTGCTCGAACAAAAAGAGAAAAGCCAACCCCAATTTTCATCATTTTGTGTATTTGAATCGTAAACGGTTCCGAAGTAGACTTGGCCACTTGTTCAATATTTATTCCATCCTTGGCAACTTTTGGAGGAGGACTTTGCAGGAGAACCAAGGTAACCGACATAGCCCGAAGAATTGCCAAACTTAAGTGGCAATGGGCAGGGCACATTGCTCGCAGAACGGATGGCCGATGGGGCCGAAAGGTTCTGGAGTGGCGACCACGTACCGGAAGACGTAGCGTTGGAAGGCCTTCCACAAGATGGACCGATGACCTTGTGAAGGCCGCAGGAATCCGCTGGATGCGGAAAGCACAGAATCGGTCGAAGTGGCTGTCCTTGGGGGAGACCTATGTCCAGCAGTGGACGTCTTTCGGCTGAAATGATGATGATGGCAACTTTTTGCAATTGCAGTAGTTCTTTTCTTCTTTTTCGTGTGATTAGTGGCTAACCTGGTGTCAGAGTTTTTATACCGCCCATGGGCCTCTGACTTGACTTCACATGCCGTCGAGAAATATCTCTCAGGCATGCCGTCTCCTCACGATGTTTTCCTTCAACGTTTTTGAAGCAAGTGATAATTATACAATACGCACATGAATGAGGTGCCTTGGGTTCGAAACTCGAGACCTATGGCTTAGCAGTCCGACGGTCACACACACCACTATACGCTATCACTACTGCAGTAGTTATGGGCTAATTTATTAGGTGAGTTAGGGTTTTTAGAAGCATCCTCTTCCCTATAGTGCAGACGGACCTGTGCTGCCGCTTGGTGAAGGAAAAGTATGCGCTGCGGCAGGACCGAATTGGGCAGACACTTCAGTCTTGCCCCAGCAGGCCCTTGATGAACGGTACTTCTCCAGGTAGAAAGAAGCCATATTTTTTAATTACGCTGACTCAGTATTTTGTGAGATTTGAAATTGTTCGGATTGCCAAAAACTTCTTTCCCCGCGTCACATCTCACATACCTACTACAAGAAATATTTATATTTGGGTAGGTACCTACCTAACGCTTATCGTACTGTTCTGTTTCGTTCACCTCAACTTTTGTGATTTTTCTTCTCTTTTTTCTGGGAAATGGCTTCCTTTTCGACCTTGGACAAATGCGGCGCAGTGACCGAATGTCCACCTTTGATACCAACTTTGAACTCCAGATCTATGGGTGCCAGTAATTCTTACATCGTGATCTTTATCCTGGTGACTGTTGTGCCATTTCTTTTGCCTAGCTAGTGATGGCCATAGGCAGACGTTCTGGGGCGTGACGATACTAGAACTGTTCCATTGTGAAAAAGGGATAATGCTATTCGTCCTGTGTAGCTCCATCTCTCTCTGACACTGGAACAATTATGGCTTTAACACGTCATAGTACTGCTCCTGGAGGCTGTCTTTTGAAACTTTTGACATTCAAAAGTGCTGCTTCTAAGTCTAATTTGAATAAACGATTTTTAAATTTTGATTCTTGCACCGTAATCGTCAATCTTGGCCCTTTGCATGACATAAATTTACTTCTCCAGGTTCGCGGGCTCCTTACTCAAGCGCACTCTATCGGAGTCGCTGGCGGTGGGCGCCGGCTCGGGCTCGGACGCGGCCGAGCTGTACGGCCGCGAGCCGCGCCCCCTGCCCCCGCGCCCTCTCGCTCTTGCGGCCCGCTCGCTCTCCCTCGAGCTCGCACGACACAAACACCGGCTGGCCGCGCATCTCGTACGTATTGCACAATCACCCACACATAAAGCGCTTTAAGGATATTTTGGCGCGAACTAACGCCGCCATCTTGTTTTTAGGGTTCCGTACCTCAAAAGGAAAAAACGGAACCCTTATAGGATCACTCGTGTGTCTGTCTGTCTGTCTGTCTGGCTGTCTGTCTGTCCGTCTGTCACAGCCAATTTACTCCGAATCTAATGGACCGATTAAGTTGAAATTTGGTACACATATGTATTTTTGTGACCCAAACACGAATGTGTAAAGTAAAAAAAAAAAAATTGAATATAGGGGTCACTTTTGGAGGGCAAACAAGAAAATTTTAAAAAAAAGTTATGCTAACAGTACCGTGTGACATATCAAATAAAAGGACTTATTGCGAGGATCTTAAATATATTTTTTATATAATTTTAAAATAAACATTTTTAAAGATATTTAAGAAATTCAATGAAAATTGACCATTCCCCCCCCCTTATCTCCGAACCTACTGAACCAAAAATTTTCAAAAAAATACATAGTGTGGCTCTTTACTCATAGATTACAGGAAAACCTATAAGAAGTCTATGGTCTTAAAATAACACGGTAAATCTCTCAATATTGTGCGTGCAAACTTACATTTCGTCGCTCGGCATCCAATAGGCCCATCTCTCTAGCTACTATAATATCAATATCAAAAGTGTTTGACAGTCTGCTTAATACACAAATAAATAAAACTGTAAATTTTCATGACAACCAATTCGGGTTTCGGCGTGGTTTGTCAACAGAAAGTGCAGTGTTGTGTCTTAAACATACTGTCACATACTATACACAGCGTGGGACGATTTATGCTAGCTTCCTCGACTTATTCAAGACTTTTGATCTGGTTGCTTATGACGTATTGTGGAGAAAGATGGAGAAGGATAGGTTGCCAATGGAGCTTAAAAACATTTTTAAATATTGGTACCTATGGTAACCAGATCAATAGTGTACGATGGGCTGGAACTTTTTCCAGGCCATACAGGTTGGAATGCGGGGTGAGGCAGGATTGGCGAGCGCAGCAGCACCAGAGTGGGTTGCTATACAGTGTGATTCTTCATAATGTGCACATATCGAAATGAGGGAATCTATGCTTAATTTTAACGACAGAAAAAATATTTTAAAAATCTAAATATTTTTTTATACTTTTATGGAATACATTTTTTTTTTAACAAAACTGTGTAACTTTTAAACTGAATCAGCTATCGTGATGAAACAAACTCCATAATGATTGGAAGTAAGTAGGCGTCCACATAAAATTGAGAAAAAAAACTACCCTCAATTGAAAATAAACATGTTTTTTTTAGTAAAAATCTGTATTTTTTTCATCAATTTTTACAATAATTGTAAAATTTATGAATAAGACGCCCAAGAGAATAAAAAAAAAAAAAAAATTGGCCCTTTTTCCGTCGGTAAAATTAAGCATAGATATGTGCACATTATGAAGACTCACACTGTATAGATGGTATTTTTGTAAATAATATTAGCTTTGCAGACGATATGGTGCTTCTGAGCACCAGCCAGTATCCCATAGACAAAAACTGTTAGTCGCAAAACTTTCTGAGTGACCTGGTAAAATAAGCTAAAGTTCATAAGTTTACTAACACAATGAGTCTTTGTTACTTGAATAAAGAAAAATATATGGATGACTATTTTTTTTTGAACGACGTTTTCTAAAAATGAAACCTAGCTAGATCGATTTATCGCTCCCGAAACCCTCTGCATACTAAATTTTATAAAAATTCTTGGAGCCGTTTCAGAGATTTAGGTTATATAATATATACATATATACAAGAATTGCTCGTTTAAAGGTTAGATTTTTATTTTTTCTACACGTTCAAATAAGTGATCCTGCAATTAAAAAAAACGTAAAAAATTACACATTCGCGGTATTGGATGCCGAGCGACGATTTGCAGTTGGAACAAATGTTAAGTTTGTTCTTGGGATAAATAAATTCATCTCAACTACGGAACCCTTCATTGTGCGTAGTCCGACACGCACTTGGCCGGTTTTTTTTTAATACATTTCAAGTAACGTTTCACAAAACGCGCCTCCCTGTCTACGTCATTCGAGCGCCAAAAGATTCTTACAGCAGTGTACATTGTCCTGCTGGCTCTCGGTTTCTGAAAACTTTTTGATTGAATGTTCACCGCTCCGACACGGCAAATAACTTGTCATTCAAGTTAGGATTTTAAACCAAACGCATTAAAGTCTATTTTACAATGGCTATACAGAATATCTGTTATCGACATAGCTCACAGAATTAGCAAGCTGAAGTGACAGTGGGCCGGCCATATCAGCCGTAGAACCGATGACCGTTGGAGTATACGTGTTCTTGAGTGGAGACCGCGAATTGGCAAACGTAAGGTAGGACGCCCTCAGGCTAGGTGGAGTGACGATCTTCGAAGGGTGGCTGGTAGCAGCTGGATGAGAGTTGCCGAGAATCGAGCTGAATGGCGTGCAATTGGAGAGGCCTATGTCCAGCAGTGGACTGCTATAGGCTGATGATGATGATGATGATACAGAATAGTGGACGGCTTGCCGGCCGCTCGCTCAGTGCCCGTGAGCCGTCACACGTAAAGTAGACTTTAACGCATTTAATTTAAAATCCTAACTTGAATGACAAGTTAATTGCCGAATCGGAGCGGTGCTGTTACAATGATAATGAGCGATGTCCTTAAGTATTTGATCGCAGATTTACTGATCAGGGGGCCTACTACCAGCCCTTATAGCAGTATTATTTTAATATTACTTCAGTGGGAGAAAGAGATGGAGCTATACGTCCTGTAGACCTTCACCTCTTTCCCACACTGAAGTAATATTAAAATAATACTGCTTTATGAGCTGGTGGTAGGCCCCCTGAGGAGTAACAGGCTTTCAGAAACCGAAAGGTAGTCGCTCCGCCGCGTCCTCAATGCTTTCTCTAACCCCACGTCCTATTTAAAAGCGATTGTCGCGCAAATACACGATCGTTCAAACTTTTTGTTCGGTGAACATGAACGCGTGGTCGCGCCGAGAGGGTGCTTTACGGTTTTCTGAACAAGTGGCAAATGCACGCGGGCGATCGCGTAGTTGCGCGACTCTAATAAAACAATTTCTAAAACAATGGTAGAACAATTACCGGTGTCGCGTCGCGCCAGTCTGCGCGAGGCATCAATAGGACGCGGCCATAAGGCTGCCTGTTCTCTGGAGCGGAGCGGAGAAATTTGCCAATATCAACCAATAGGAGCGGAGCTCTGAAGCGGAGTTTAGATTCTATTGGTTAATATTGGCACATTTCTCCGCTCCGCTCCGCTCCGCTCCGCTCCGCTCCGGTGGACAGGCAGTCTAAGCCAGCCATAGAAGCCGCGCGAACGCCTCTCTTTAAATCTATAGACATACTGTCAATCGCGTATCCTCGCTATTGAATTTTTTTACACATTCACTTGTACACACGGCTACACATCAAGCTATACATTTCCACTATAAGCTAACCTCGCATTGTACGGAAATCCTACACAATGCGAGATCAGCATAAACTGGGAATGTATGGCTTAATGTATAGCCGTGTGTACATCATGCATGACAGCCTATGTCGACGGTAAAGGGAGTAGAGTGGGCGATGCGATGGAGCGGCAATGAAAATGTTATTAATGAAATATTCCGTTTTTCTGTGTAAGCCTATTTAGATCGAGTCGTATGTTTAATAACTTTAAACTAGTGATGCAACGAATACTACTTTTACGAATACGAATACGAATACGAATATCAAACCTACTATTCGGCGAATACGAATACGAATACGAATATCTCGCCATGGTAATAAAAGACTAATAGTCTATTACTACATAGACGCAGCCATTACTAACGTTCGTCTAAGTTACTTAGGACTTACTATCCTACCTTTTGTTCATACAAAAGAAATACAGACCATATAACTACTTACTTGATAATTTATCGAAGTGTTTCCATATGTCACTTTGATCTCGTTTACGAGAAGACATTTTCTATTCAACTTCAACTTCTTTCACTTCGCAGCAGCCTCAGAAAATAAAAATAAACATGTGTGCAATTCACACGTGGTAGAAGTGAAACCTTCAAAAATTTTGGCTTCAAGAAAACGAAAAAAAAAAAAACATGTATGACAGAATTGTTTCTCTTTAAAAGTTCTAAAAAAAAGTCCGCAACAGCATACATCACGCTTTTATCAGTAAAAGTGGAACTTTAAAACGTTAGGTAAAAGCACTGGGTCTTATAATCTTATATCACGCCCTTCCCCCTCATGCATATCATAAATGCGCGCGCAGTACTTGATCATTATTTTGCTGCGATGTTATTTTAAAACTGCGATATCTCCTAAGATATTCATTGAAATCGAATGATGTAAAGTGCAATTTTGTTTTGAATTAAATACTTGTGATGAATAATGTATTTATTAGGATAAGGATTAATATCATGTTTATAAAAACACCTTCGCAAATAATGCATTATTTTAAAACAAATTTGATTAGCATAAAAAAGGTTATAGTGAGCCAACCTTAAAAGGACTTTTTTTTTAGAACTTTTAAAGGGAAACAATTCTGTCATACATGATTTTTGCGAAACTTTAACCGTTTACGCAGCGCACGCAGCGGAAGCTCTCAAAAGGAAAAATAAAACCCCCCGATTTTGAAACATTCTTCATTAGTGCTCAGCTCCTATTAGTTTTAGCGTGATGATGTATAGTCTATAGCCTTCCTCAATAAATGGGCAATCTAAAACTAAAATGTTTTTTTTAATCGGACCATTAGTTCCTGAGATTAGCGCGTTCAAGCAAACAAACAACTTCTTCAGCTTCAGAGAACCACAAACATAAGAAACACTGTATAATGCTTCCTATCTCATTTTCTCTCACGTTAAATCTTATGAATTTATGTTTGTCTCTTTTTACTGTCGCTTTTTCGTTTCATCGACTTTCAAATCACAACGATACTAAAGAAGTTTTCACTTCAATAAAACAATATTCTCTTGCTTGACTTGTGCTTTCGACTGACAAATGAAATGAAAGGAATGAATGAATCAATCAATCCATGGTTCGTATTGATAGGAAAACTCCCGGGCCGCGGCACTGTATAAACTATGGCCGGGGAGACCCGCGCCGCGTCGTCGTTGCGGTTAAGGCCCTTGCACACGTCGTATTTTTACGTGCCGATGACGCGCGTTTTCCAAGTCTGCCAGTAATTAGATTTGCGTACAAACATATTAATTTTTAAATATTCGTATTAGTATTCGTATTAGTATTCGCCGAATACGAATATTCGGTAAATGTCTACTATTCGGCGAATACGAATATTCGTATTCGTATTCGTTGCATCACTACTTTAAACTGTGCTTTATAATTTAGGACTAAGCCAACGTTCGCACGGAAGTAATAAAATCGCGGCGATTTTTTTTCGTGCACTGGATTTTCAACGCTCTGCTTAACGCCGAGTGTTGAAATTCCAACAGTGTTTTTTCAACGCACTGGGAGAAGAGTACGTCCCAGCGCGTTGGATTCTCGACACTCAGCTTCACACCGAGAGTTGAAAATCCAGTGCACAATAAAATCCCGCCGCGACTTTATTACGTCCGTGCGTACGTAGGCTAAAAGAAAATTGGTACACAGAGTTTTCTAACACGTTTTGTTTTTTTTTTTGTTTAAAGCAGTCCTTACGAACATGACTACCAATTTTAACTCAATAACAAATCCAGATGCAGATGACATGAAGCATAAAACTTACTGTTTTTGTCGCTATTAAAATATCTAGCTAATTATTATTAATTACCGAATATTCAATAGCGCACACTGCAAAGCTGCGAAGCAACTCTCGATCAACTAACAGAAATAAAATAAAACTAATCAAATTAAAAAAAAACAACAACAAATAAAGTACATAACAAAATAAACCAACCGGTGACCTAAACTGCTATATGTTTTGACAGAAACGTAAAGTAAAAGAATCTATACCGGAGGAGTTTATAGAGAGCACGCGAGCAACCGCTGCCGACACGACACACGGCGACGAAAGCAAAAGTGTGGACACGACAGAGACCGACACAGTAGCGTCCAACCAATCAAACCCCGGTCTACGGAAGAAAAAGTTGAACTGGATGATAAACATGATCGTAGAGACTATCGAGGAGACCGTGGAATGCGAACCGGTCACAGTAAAACTAAAGAAACCGAAGGTCAGACCGCAGGCGTGCACCGGCTGTCGCTAACTTGTAAACTCAGTATACTAACTTAACATCACTGATTATAATCGTCTTTGCTTTCTGTCGAAACATATACTTCTGTGGTGTTGCATGTAATAATCGAAGCTAAAACGAGTGGGGATTTATTTGTACAGTATATTATTTTTATTCATCTCACGAAGCGACGCGCGCTTTAAGGCCTTCGCAGACACAGGCGCGACGCGACACTAGTAGAACGTACAGGGTGGCAGGGACATCGACTCGAAAACTGTTACCATGGATTCAGTACATGATTCTGAACCCCCCTGCATTGAAATTATTCGTCGGTTATTTTAAAAAAGATCAGCTGTTTCATAGAAAAGTACAATACCTTACGTGAAAATGTAGGTATGGAAAAGCTGATTAAAAAAAAAAAACCGACGGTTAATTTCAACGCAGGGTTCAGAATCATGTACTGAATCCATGGTAACAGTTTTCACGTCGATATGTCACCCTGTATTCTATGAAAACTTCATAGAAATTGTTCTACCAGAATCGCGTCGCACCGTCGCGTCGCGCCTTTCTTCGAGAGCCTTAAGAATCACGCTGTGAATGTGCGTCAAGACGAGCAGTGTCAGCAAATAACACACATACACAAACACTTTCGACTTCGACATTGTCTCGGACGGTACCGAGAGCTCCTGCGCTTACGCACACATTCACAGCCTTCTATACACTTGGTAAACCACAAGTAAAGCGCGCGTCGCTTCGTGAGATAAAAAATACTGTGACGTTCTACGTTCAAAGACGTAAGACGCATGGACGCAACCTAGATGCTCGTTGCACTGTGTTTTAAAACGCACTCTCCTGTCCATCTTTGCGTTAAACGTTGTTCAAAATCGCATTTGTAAACGCTAATTTTTGATGTTCACGTTTTTCCATTGTGTTCAATGTCCGTCCAAACTGACCAGGTAGATAAAACGAGCTAAAAATACTAATACATAACGATTTGGTAGATAATATTCTCCAACTTTTGACTGTGCGGTACTTACTGCTAATCGCTTGAAATTACTTTGGTAGGTGTGTATTTTTCAGTGTGATTGATATTCTTCTCGTCGTTGGTTATTCTGCGGCGCTGGAGATGCGATAATAACGATAATAATATTAAACCTTCAGATGCATTGACTCAAGTCTCTTAGGTTTAAGGCTCCCGAAGACAGGCGTGACGCGACAACAATTGCGCGTGGAACAATTTCTATGAAAACTTCACGAAAATTGTTCTACCGGTGTCGCGTCGCGCCTGTCTGTGGGAGTTTTAAACCTGCAGTCAAATCTCATGTTTATAACAGTTTACCCATAGTGATCTTTATTCTCGTCACAATAAGGTTGCTGTTGGGTTGCTTGCTGCCATAGAAGTTTGTCAAAATCACAGTGATTTTTATTTTCGTTTTAATAAGGTTGCTATTGGGTTGCTGCTGTTAGAGGTAAAATAACTCTAAAACAACTGTAACAGTTGTCCGACATAACAGGAGCCAATCAAACATGAGATTTGACCACAGAATAATAAGATTTCAGAAACCTGATCAAAAACGAGCACAGAGCAGAAGATTTTTTATTAAGTACATTGTATAATACGTTGTATTATGAGTGCCATAAAGTGCAAAGTTGTACATTTAGTACAAACATCAAACGTGTCATCGGGCGTCCTCAAGCTGGCTCTCTTTTGCACTTTAAAACACTAATAATAAAGTTCAACATTCAATGCCACGAATCTTCTGCTCTGCCTTAAGTAAAAATAAGAAAATTGAATGAAGTTGATCACTACACGGTCCGCAGCTGTCGCAGTTGGCGCACAAGATCGTGTCGGGCGGGACGTGCCGGCCAGTAGCGACTGGCAACTGGGGCTGTGGCAAGAGGCTGCGGGGACACCCGCAACTCAAGCTGCTGCTGCAGTGGCTGGCGTCTAGTGTGGCCGGAGTACCCGCGCTCATTTATTATACGTTCGGGAACGAGAAATTGTTTAAAGTACGTATAGATGATACATAATGTAACCAAAAAAGGATTCAACCCATATTCACTTTAGGAAGAGCCACATTTTGAGTACGCAAAATTATTAATATAAGACGATTCATTGAACATATCAGAGGGGCAATTCCCGTAATTATTACGAACGTTCGCATTTGCAATCTGTCAAAAATCCAATCAATAAACCAAAATTTTTGACAAGTTTGATAGATTGCGATTTGAATGTGAACGTTTTTTAAGTACGAGAATTAGCCTTTAGGCTCAAAACTGTTATGAGAGTTACAAATTCCGAAGTCCACCTGGTACCTACCATTATATTTTAGAAAGGAATACTACTCACCACTAAGTTATTAAAATGATCATTTTCCTCCACAGTTAGACACACTCGTCCGAGTACTAGTAGACAGAAAATGGACGGTCGGTCAACTAGCGCGCGCCGTGCTCAAGTTCGCGCGACAGACGCTCAACGAGCCGCACGTCATCCCGGACCACCACTCACTGTTCGACGAACTCATAGGCATCGACAAGATACCTGACGACACATAGCTAACACTCGCCCGAAGAAAGGCTCGGAGATAGCCGGCGACACGTGGTGCTTGCCACTAGTTTATCAAAAGACTTTGATTGTAATGCAACAGCATCATAACATGGAGTAGTGAACCAATGGAGTGATAGAGTGCGGCCAGTCACCTATCGATATCAAGCCGTTTGACTCACCACTCGTGATCTTCCAGCAGTGGGCGTTATGTTAGCACTCCATCTGCTCACTACTCCGTGACACAATATGTTAGCTTCGTTCGGTCACTCCACTATAACTCATTAATGCATTTATGTTATTCCGTCATCATACTCAATAGTAAGGTGGTTCAACTGTGTCTTATTTTAAATAATGTTTGTGGACTTTTAGATATTTTTTACGAAATAGTTACATAAAAGCAATATTAGCGTTTGATTCGATTTAAAATAACAACTTTAAAAGAAGTATTTTTATACAAAACTATCGATTAAAAGTACAATTATAAAGTTTACCTAATGTAAGTTTTATCAAGTCATTGTTAATAAACTTGAATAAAAAAATATGTAAAGGTGATTTTTAATTATTACAAATTTTAATAAATTTACATAATTTATAGGGCAGTGCTAATATTAAGACTGTGTACTGTTTATAAAAGGTTTCCAAAGTTTACCAAACTTCAAGTTTTTTACTATCGCGATACGTAATCATCCTAACGAAGTTAGCTACCATTTAATTGTAAATATTGGATAACGACTTAATTCTAAAACATCACATACATTTATGTAGCTTGACAATATACTTATCCTGTTAGTCATATAATTGACGTCACTTCCGGTTCCCACAATATGGTGTCTGACAGTGTAAAGACTTGATCTGACAAAGTCTTCCATAGCATGAATCTCAATGTGTCCAAAATTGTTAATTTTGAAGTGAAACTATAGAATTATCAAATGGGATGCGAAAATAAAATGATGCGTCACATATTTGTGTATTATTTTGTTATTTTTTATTGAAACGATTTTACTCTTTAAGGTACTTACATATTTATTTTAAGTAGCTACATTTTAAATCAGTCACTATGTCAATTGTAGGACGTGACATTCACAATCAACTTTACATATTTGTGAATGGATATGAATCAGTATTATGCACTGAGAAAAATAACGCAGATAATTAAGGACCTAGGCACACATACATTTTTGCAATCAGTAAGCTCATAAGCATAGCCATTGCATTTGTAACTCTACTAAATGCTTATAAGGTTCAAAGTACTGTTCGTAGGCAAAATGAGATTTTGTGTGTAGACCTTAATCAACATTAAATTAATAAGT
The DNA here is from genome assembly GCA_963680765.1 of Agrochola lychnidis. Classification (NCBI taxonomy): domain Eukaryota; kingdom Metazoa; phylum Arthropoda; class Insecta; order Lepidoptera; family Noctuidae; genus Agrochola; species Agrochola lychnidis. The sequence goes on along the minus strand of OY796850.1, from coordinate 16,371,402 downwards.
GTATTCAATGAGATCCTTTTTAAATTCTTGGATCATAATCATAATTGTATTTAGCTATCTCAAGTTTTTCAATATTTTCTATTATTTCCACCGACATCATTAAAAACATTTTTTTTAGGACGCGCTATTAATATTTTTGAAATTCAATATAGGCAGTAGAATCACAGTAAACTGCCACATAATGAACAAAATTTCCTTAAATTGTACTGAGTATAGAATTCATGGAAAAACAAAACTCCCACTATGGTTACAGAAAATTTTAAAAAATAAACGCATTTTTTCCTCTCACTCTATGATCCTAGTTGCTGTACAAAAGAGGTTATATGAACGACCGCCCTAAAAAAAAAGGCCACGCATACGGCGTCCCATTCCCTGCCTGTCGTAAAGGACATTGAATCTGTTGACTAGCTGGTTGATGGCATTGCAGCCCTTCGTGATTGTGCCCAGGTACGTCATCAGCGCCACGTCGTTGCATTGCTGAAAAAAAAAACAATAGGATCAGCACTTATACTTAAATCAGTCAAATTACTGACGTAAATGCAGAGTTCAAATAAAAGCGCTAAAATAATACTGGCAAAACACAATACGAATGATCTCAACTTTGACTGGTCCACACGCTTTGGACGAACAAATCGGCCTAAGAAACCCTATCCATAATACCTATTTAAGTTTGTTAATAGTAAGCTTTCTTTAAAACAAAATAAATAAATATACACGAACGAACGAAACGAACGACCGACGATAAAAATCTGCTGTTCCATACATTTTGACCGTGAAGGTATTGCACTTTTCTATGAGACATTTGATTTTTTTTAAATAACTGACAAAAATTTCAACACAGGGGGGTTCAGAATCATGTACTGAATCCATGGTAACAGTTTACGCGTCGATGTCCCTGCCACTATGTTTACTACTGCTGTGAATTTTTTCACTTAACCAGAACCAACCATTTAGCTGGCACTCTCAACTCTAACAAGAATTAGCACTTTAAAGCTTAATATTTCGCAAATGGATCCCTGAATCCAAAATTGGTTTTCACACACTCACAATATTTTTTAACTTTTCAATGTCACCCCACACCATGGGATTAGACAAGAAAAAATAACATCCCCACTTTACGTGTAGGGACTCCCCTACACGTAAAGTGAGGATGTTTTTTTTTTACCCTAAAAAAAATATTTTCATTATTTTATTTTACCACATTGTTGGCGTGATTAAATATGTGCGTGTATGCCCATGCCAAATTACAGCTTTCTCTTACTAACAGTCTCTGAGCTAAGCTGGGGACAGACGGGCAGACGAAACTATAAGGGTTCCTGGTTTGACTACGGAACCCTAAAAACTACTTTATCAGAAAATTTGGTTTGATCATTTGATGTGTTTGGTAGTGTTTTACTGGGAAATTGAAGGATCTGTAAATATTACACAAAACTATAATCTGGCAGTTTTGAGTACTTTATGCGGCCTACCCAAATGTCCTTTCTTTGGTATTGTTCGTCGAATCGTTGAGCTCCTTTTAAGTTCTGATTTGAGCTATATGATTACTGACAAATAAGTGCACTGACTGGACAGGTCCACTCAAATCTGTATGGTTCTTTCCTTAAAAGACCATTTCAGACACAAATCTACATGGTCCTCAAATGAAATGCTCTGACCAAGATTATTTCCAGGTTTTTTTTTTTATATACACATTAATGAATTTTATATATACAATGACATGAATATTTACTTTTAAAGTATTATTTTATTTTAATTATTGTGAATGTGAAGACTATATGGGTCATTCCTTTTTGTTTTTAATTTTTTCTGTTAGTTCTCATGTCAATCATGGTCTGACAGTTTGAGTAATTTATGTGGCCTACACAAATGTCCTTTTTTGTATTGTTCGTTGAATCGTTGAATTCCTTACAACCTTAAATTCTGAGTTGAGCTGCACGATAACTGACAAATGCGTGCACTGACTGGACAGGCCCTCTCAATCTGTGTGGTGCTTTGCTCTAAAGACCACTTCAGACCACATGGCCTTCACATGATCTGACTAAGATTATGTTTGGACACTGAGACTGACCTCTGAGTTTGTTTCGGCCTTTCTTCCCAGAGTAGTCAGACAGGAAACGTCGACCTCATCTAGTTTTTAAAATATGATAGACATGTAAAAGTGTTTGTACAAACCTACTTACAGAAATAAAATCATTTATACGTACATTGTAGAAGTGTGTGCGGAACTGTTGCGAAGTGAGCAGCGGTAGCCTGTTGGAAAGCGCGCGCGCCTCCCGCAGCAACGCCGGCCGCGGCGGCAGGGACCCGTCGCGGATCGCACGCACCGTCGCTAAGACCGCGCGCACTCGGGACACTAACATCTTTATAGCTGAGCGTTGAGCTGTTAAGTGTTCGGCCACTGTAAATAAAAAGATATTTTGATATCAGCTTTATCCCTAGTATCCCCAAGATACCACAGAAAGCAGCAACGACTTTGCATCTGATACAAAGGCCGCATTCCGAGTTACGATAAGAGATAATATCGCGAATACGACCAAATTTAATAGTCACAAAATATAAGGGCTATTGAGTAATAATTGTGACTATAAAATTTTGTCGGTTTTGCGATATTATCACTTTTAGCGTAACACGGAATGCAGGGAAAGTCATTGTCTAGTCTAGTGTTGCCATAATATTTGCTGGCAACTGGTGCTATGCTCCAAAAAGTATCTAATGAAAGTATAAACAAACCCTGTATAGGTTAATAGTTACAAATTAAAAAGAAAAAAAAGTTGATAAGTAGTAGCAGTAGTAGTAGTTGTTGTTAAGTTCTAAATATAGAAAGTTTCAACTTCATATCTCGCCACTTTTACCAACAAAATTAAAACAATCAAATCAAAGCACTCAATTTGGTGTTCGAAAAGTGCTGATTCTCAGCCTGATTTGAATAAATGAATTTTGATTTTATCCCAATAAATGAAACATATTTTATACCCTTTATGTAGTACCCTTTATATTGTAGTTTATTGAAGATTTAATAACAGCAGTGTCATTTTTTTTTAATAGTTGTACTTTGAAACTAGGAGAATCTACCAAAAAAAGAATGAGCAAATCACAGACAAATGAAAACAAACATTACCTAAACTGTTAAGTGCAGCTTCACCAGATGATACCCTGGCCACATGGTCCACACCAATCCTCTCAGCCTCCTCGGCAGCCAGAGTGTACGTAAGTGGTGCTAGCAACATTGTGGCTCTACCGTTTACTACATCTATCACTGACTCATATAACACCACTGGTAGTTGCTGAAATATTAGAAAAAACAAATGAAAAGATGTTTGGACGAAGAAATTAAGAAATTTCACTATGCACCAGATTAATTTTTACTGCCATTTAACAAATTAGAAGATTAAATTAAAGAATGAAGGCCATTTTGGCTGGATATCATTTCAACTATAATATCTACAGGAAATTATTTAAAAAACAATGAGTACAATACTGTCAGTCCACTCACATCTCCATTCCTTCCCGCAGGGTTTAGCATCAGCATGACTGGGCACTCATTAATATCACAGATCTGTCGGTGAATGGCGATGTCCTTGTCTGTGGGAGTGTCTCCAGTAGTGTACCACCCAAGGAAGTCCATGTCAGAGAATACTTGTTTGACTGTCAAATTATAAAACCTAAATTATTATTATTTCCAATGTGTGAATAACCACAGGCTGGGAAATACCTCATGCTGAGTATAAAAGGTATCAGTATGAAATCAGTGTTTAGCATGATTCTTGCTCAGTGACACTTATCCTGACAGGCAATGATCACAAAATAATGACCAATGAAGTAATAAATGAAGTTATACTCACATTGTTCTTCCTTTAAATTGTAATAATCTCTATCAATTATTATGTCTCCTTCAATGACACTAAACATTAATTCAAATGAATTCATAACTTCTATGTTTCGACCTTTTTGCTTGCCAATCAGGGCTCCAATAACTGAAAGGTAGAAAAGTGAATGATAAATAATAGGCATGAATTTCACCGAAATCAAATTTAACGTAAAGTTATTTACCTATCTGAGGAGATCCTTCCTGTGCTCGCAATCTTGTCCAATGTTCAGATACATTCATTATTACAAGAGGATGTAAAGATACTGTTACGGAACCGGAGGTGGTTGTTGTGACCACCACACTCTTCGCGCCTCCTGGCGCTGGAGGCGCAGGTGATGTGGGGTTAGGAGGATCCACAGCCGGCCCTGATGAGGCACTCTCCACCTCAACTTCCATTTCAAAGTCAATTCTATCGGCACTTGACATTATTGAATATAATTCACTATTTGAAGAACTTAAATTGGGCTACAATAGCTGCAGCCAACAATGCACACAGCGTCAGCTACAAATAAATAAATAGAAGATGAAAAACAATCTGCTCCGTTTTGACGTATTTCTGATTTTAGTTTGACGTCAGTCAGTTTGACATGACATTCGTTTTTCTCACGCACGATTTCAATAGACAGCATGCTCTGTGATAGACAGAGGAATAAAGCTGTTGTTACACATGCTCATAAAAATAAGCTTACAAGTGTCCTCGGTCCATCACACACAAGGAACATATTTAACAGACGTTGTGAACTTGTGACATTTGCGCTAAAAGTGATAATATCGCGAATCCGACCAAATTTTATAGTCACAATTATTACTCAATAGCCCTTATATTTTGTGACTATTAAATTTGGTCGGATTCGCGATATTTTCACTTTGCGTTACTCGGAATGCGGCTTTGGTAGATCCGCAGTTGTAGCTAGCGAAAATCAAATTTTCTTACCTTTTTACAATTTGCAACTTGCAATAAAAAGTAAATTCAAAATTTTTATCACAGTCTGGCCAGTTTTTTAGCCAACTCACTCGCAATATATGTATTTTCCTCAAGGCCGGCCCGTTCATATAGGCGAACTAGGCGACGGCCTAGAGCGCTTGTATTAGGGGGGCGGCAATCGGCGGCATCGAAATGAAAAAATAATACATTACAGTTATTTTTACAACTTGAAAATACTTCCAATGTTTTACACATTTTTCTACCAAAATGCGCTCATGGACATTTACGAAACCATCATCGGTACGGAAATCAAAAGCGAGTTTAATTGATAGCCTCAACTCGCTCCATTGCTAAAAAAATCGCAATTTCAAATTTATTGCTTCTCTTATTGTATGTTATAGTGTTTTGTTCAAAATTGATTTGACTATTATAGTTTGACCGCGATCGCGCCTGAGAGATATTTCTCGACGGCATGTGAAGCCAAGTCAGAGCCATGGTCGGCTTTAAAACTCTGACACCAGGTTAGTCACTAACCACACGAACAAGAAAGAACATAGTTTTATTTTGTCAAGAATTTTCTTAAAAGGGCGCCGTTCCAGCCTTTCGCCTAGGGCGCCAGGAATTCTCGGGCCGGCGCTGATTTTCCTACTAAATTTGATATAAAATACTTTTCATATCGATGAGGGTCGTTCCTCTGCGGTCCTGCGGATCCTCTAATATGAACTTTAAAAAGCTGTTGGTCCACTTTTCGTGCTGTTATGGCCACAAGTCGGAAAACTTGGCAGCATTCCCCATCCCATAAATTTTTTTTCTTTTTCTTTTGGCCTCGTAGCGTTTAAATGTTCTGTGCTTTTGGCTCCCATAATCCCCTGGCTGGACCGCTGGAGGCTTTGAGTGTAGAAGCTAAGGCAGCCCTTAGGCAGCCACAGGAAAGCCCGGCCAACCATGACCTCATGAGTCAACTGCGAGATGCCCTAGTTAAAAAAAAAAGCTCCCATAACATACTTGTCTATTGCTTTGTAACTGAACCACAGACAATTATAAACTGAACTAAATTCTATAGTCTGCTATGGCCTCTGGCTACGAATGATTGGATTTGCTAGTGTTTGTGATTATTTGGTTATATTTGTGAAATGAACGACTACTGCGACATTTTCAGCCCACAATAGTTATTGCTTATAAAGAACAGTTGCAAATAAAAGCTGTATTTATTTCACCATCCGAAACACTAAAATAACATTCAACTTTTCACTCACTTGTCATCGTGTCTTCAGCGCGGACTGCTGTTGTTCTCAGGTCAGCAGATATCTGTTTCTCTACACTATCATAAAATGGCATCAGCAGCGGCGTTAAAAGTTATGACAGGCGTGCCCAAAGACATATCGCCGTTATACTACAGGATATTGTCAAAATTTCCACAGAATTTTACTTTTTGTTTCGCCTATGGGTCTGCTGTGAAACCACAGATGGGGAACAATAAAAAGCAAAACATGATCGATCTAATATACTGCGTGGACAACTCGTATCGATGGCACGCGGCTAACATCCAAGTGAACCCATCACACTACTCCGCGCTCCGATTCCTGGGCAAAGGGTTTGTTGCAAGGTTTCAGGAGAACTGGGGTGCTAAAGTGTACTTTAACACTCTTGTTGAAGTGAAAGAAGAAAACATTCTCATAAAGTATGGTGTTGTGTCACAGAAAGATTTAATTGCTGATCTACTAGATTGGAATGATCTATATGTGGCTGGCAGACTTCATAAACCAGTAGAGATTATAAAGCAGACCAATAGTTCACAGTTACAGGGTGCTCTTCTGTCCAATCTACGCTCAGCAGTTCACACAGCTCTCCTCACTTTGCCAGAAACATTTTCTGAATATGATTTCTACTGTGCTATTTCTAACTTAAGTTACGCTGGTGACTTTAGAATGACATTTGGAGAAAACAAAAACAAAGTGAGAAACATTGTACAGCCACAGCTGTTAAACTTTCGAGAACTTTACCGACCCATCTTGCAGCAATTCCATGCCTATGTTGACATCCCAACTGGAGATGCTCAGTGCCATCAGGATATAAGTCCAGAGACTAAACTGCATCACTTGATGCAGCTGCCTATGGTGCCTCAACAAAAAATTGTAAAATTCTGGAACCATGGTGGTCTTCAACAAGATATGGAAGATGTCCTGCGAGCAGTTGCTTATGACATTGACTGTGCTGTCATATTGAGACAAATACTGAAGGATATAGTTTGGCAGTCCAGTGTGAGGCAATCTCTAAAGGGCATTCTTACTGCTGGTCTGCTGAAGTCTGTTCGTTACAGTGCTAAGAAAATAGCAAAAATGTTTTAATTGTTACTGTAGATTTTATTCATGTAATCATGTATATAATAAAAGTAGTAAGTAAATTAGATTTGTATTATTCCCGATTTTAAAAACCTTTTTTTTGTTTTTAGGTACAATTATGATTTCAGATGAGTCAAGCAGTGATTCAGAAACAGGTAGATTCAAGGGTCGACCAAAAACTCAAGAAGATAAATCTTCTAATCAAAGGGCTGACAATGTCAGAGATTCAGGAAGAAGTAGACCATCTGGACCTGACAGATTTAATAGAAATTTTGACAGAAAGAGAGATGAAAGACCTCGTTCTGATAGACATTCTAGAGATAGAGAAAGGGATAGACACAGGTATTCTAGACCTTCATCTGTAAGTAGGCGGAGACTCTCAAGGGACAGAAGTTCCAGCAGGAAATCACATGAGAGGAATAGGCACAGAGACTCAAGGGATAAATCGAAAGTTAAAGAACAGAGGAGTAGTAGTAGAGATAGACATAAGCATTCTGGATCTACTTCTAGATCCTATGTAGCTCATGATTTTCGTAAAGAAAAAGATGTTAAGGATAAGGAAGACACTCGGCGTAAAACGGATCGCGTTAAAAGCCCTGAGAAGCCCATAAAGAAAGCAAAAGAGAAATCACCGTCCCCTGATCATAAATCTAAGAGATCTGAAGTATACATACCCCCTCCTATGGTAGCACCGAAAAGAAAAACTGAAAGTCCAATCATCATTGAAGAACATGTCAACAGTGATGCATCTGAGGAAGTACTACCTGGCTCTTACTATAACATGATACCAGCTGTTGTGAAAGAAAAAACAGATGAATCCAGTGAGATTGATTCTTCTGATGATGAGAGGCTGAGGGCTAAACTGTTGAATTTGGAGAAAGAACTCCAAAAGACGAAAAAGAAAAAGCATAAAAAGAAACACAAAAGAAAAAGTTCTAAGTCTAGCAAAGATAGGGACAGAGATGCAACAGTATCAGTAGAAGTAACTAGCACAACTGACATTGATGTAAAAGCTGATGTTTCAAAAAACGAGGGTGAGCTTGTGGAAGAGGTTTCTTCCACACAAAAGAATGCTCAAAAAGAAAGTTGTGAAGAAGGTGAGATATCAAGTGATGATTCCCAGAGTGAGATTGAAATAGATCCAACAGACTTGAGACACAAGTTGAGGCGTACGGCTCCGAGGGGTGATGACAAGTCAGCTCCCGACGTGTGCGGACCGGCGCTACCGCCCCATCTCGAGAAGCGTTACGAGCGAAGTGCCTCTCCAGATATTGAGGGTCCTGCTCTGCCAGCACATCTTAAAAGAAATCCGAATAATATAGGTAAAGTATAAAATTTTTATAATCAATGTCATCATACCTCCTTTTTTCATATACTTTATCAACTCGTGTTTGTTGTAACAGCACTATGTGTAGTAGAGAGCTGCAGTATCTCTCAGTGTACATTGCCTTGCAACCCCATGTGTCAATACATAACTGAAGACATACACCATAACCATTTTTCTCATAATTTTTACTTCAGGACCATCTATTCCCGATGACATGCGCAAAGTATTGGCTGAGAAAGAAAGAGAAGTTATCAAATACGAAAGTTCAGACGAAGACTTGGGCATAGGACCTTTGCCCGCTGGCTCGGAAGAAAAATGGTCTGACGCGCACCGGCGGCTCGAGGAAAGAGCACTACACATAAAAATAAAGAATTTAGATGGACATTCAGACTCAAGCAAGATTAAATCCAGAGAGCAATGGATGTTGGAGCTGCCAGAAGGTAAAGCAAAAATTATTGGCTTAGAAGCAAGGAGCTTTAGAGCTAAGGCGGGCCCGGACATGTCAGATAGGTAAGCTCTACTAATTATTTGATTTCATTCTAAACTCATGTAATAATAATATTATTATGTTATTATCCTCATGGACTGCACATCTCTGTGTGACTTATATACAAACAATGTTGAAAATGTAAACAAGTCGGTTGTTTCTTTGTTTTTATTTTTCACTTTTTAGTTGTGGTATCTACCCCACACAAATTCCAATACCACTACCTGCTATGTAAATACCAGTGACAGGAACTTAACATATCATCCACATACTAAACAGGATAAAATACGTATTATTGAAGCTAACTCAAATACTGCTCAAGCTAAGTTATTAAAATTCATATGGGACCACCTCTGAAGTATGACCTACCAAACAAAAAAGAATCATGAAAATCAATTTATAATTGGCGGAGTAATCACGTAACAAACATACAAAAAAAGAACATTCAGTCGAATTAAGAACCTCCTCGTTTTGGAAGTCGATTAATAATAGTAGCAATGCAGCCAATATTAAATGTCTCTGACAAACTGGGAGACTTTCAATGGACATGCTTTCCCAGTTTGATGATGAAGGCATCATAGGATCGAAGGGATCGAATTTTTCCGATCTGTTGTTAATAATATGTAAATGCACTGTACTTGCAGAACGAGTTGGACAGATACTCCAGAGGACAAAGCAAGGAAAGCAGCTGGACTCGCGAAAGAGGAAGATGTGGAGGTGTCCTTAAAACAAGAAGCAAGAATGCGCCACATCGCTAACAGGGACGACGAACAAGAGTCGGCCGTCAAGTGAGTAATTATAATAATTCTGCACCTAAATACATGCAAGTACACCTACCTCTATCTAGCAGTTTCCCTGGTGAGGTGTATACCTGCTTATCTCGCGTCAACGACTGTACGGTACACTTAATCATTGTTCCTGGTGTACCACACTCCGATATGCCACGAAGTTTTGCGTGGTTGTCGCCAATTTAGTTTGTTTCTACTTTCAATGAAGTCTTATGGAAATGCTTGTCTTATTCTTAGAGATTTATGTGTCATTTTTTTGTGGCAGGAAACACAAAAAGAAACACAAGAGAGACGAAAGCCTTCTAGATCTGCATCAAAAGAAGTTGAAAAAGAAGAAAAAGGTAAATTATTAATTTATTGAAAAAGATAATTTAAATACATAAGTCTCATGTGTCGTCTCTTGCATGTGAGGACGACCCTATTGTCATCACCCGGGCAGAAATGACAAGTCCAAACTGAGAATTTCCTATTGGAAAAACCCAATAAAACTGCTTGGGCATGAACCCCCAGCAGTGGCGTATACTAAACCATCGAGTCAGTCATTTAACTTTCTGTATTTCTTCTATCTACAGAAGGATGAAAAAGAAGACGGCGGCAAGAAGGACCGGCGCCCGTTCAGTCGAGACGTGGATCTTCAAGTGAACCGTTTCGACGAAGCGCAGAAGAAATCCATCATCAAGAAAGCCCAAGAATTAGACTCTAGATTTTCTCGAGGAGAAGCTAAATTTTTATAAAGGTGTTCAGCGGCAGTATAGCAAAATAATACGATCACGGGATTTTGGTCCGAAAAGGTAAAAGAATTAGAGATGCACTTATTTTATCATGATACTATTTTATGACGTCACAATATTCTGTAAACGGAGTATGTTCACTTGTTTCTGCTAATATATTTACTAGTAGGCGGAAAGGAGTAATAGCCCAGCGTTTGGGGCGTCGGACTAGCGAACGAGAGGTCGTGAGTTTGAACCCTTCCCGATGCACAATTCGACGTGAATCCACTTCACAAGCATAATATTGTTTTGGTTGGATTTGGCCAGAATTGATAAGGGATATTAGACACGCTTACTTGTAAGCAGAAGGATAGATAGAAATTTTCTCTCACATGTGGTCACCATCTAAATGTTATCCACAAAAATATGGAAATAACTTTTTCATGGAATATCTACTAGAACAACAATAATCATTATGCTGTTGGTGAATTGTTTTATGGTTTTTAAACAATAATTATTTATTAGTTGTGTTTGTGCAATAGTGCCCTGTATTAATCAATCACTGTAGTTGCTATGAATTTCCCTGTTTTAATAAATTGCATATACACCGTATATTTTGTGTGTCTACGGAACTGAAAACTTGAACAAGATTGCCTTGGTGGAAGAAAAATACTTTTATAGAACATGGGTCCATAACCTTATCTAAATAAAGAGCACAATCGCGTTTAAAAAATGAGGTGTCGATAACGGTGTCGTGAGTTCAATTATTTTTTCCCATCTCTAAAATGATGAAAAAGTTTTCGCTTCAAAAATATATAATTCGCTCGTAAAATTACAACATGATTAATGAAATATCCAATCTGTGTTAAAAACGTATATTAGTAACCCTAAACAGTTTTCCTAGCCACCTTAAATATGCGGTGTATACATATGATATTCAACTCAGCCATTTGAAATAATAAATATTTTTGACTATAAAATTAAGACTTATCAATATTTTTTTTAATTATTATAATAATTATGTATGAATTACTGTTGTAGTAATGGAATAGTATTTGAAGCACAGGTGTCCTTTGCAAAGAATGAAGAAAGTATAGAATTGTAATAAGCTATACATAGATATTTTAGTTAATCCAATGATTTTACGGAAGTATGAACTTTTAGTTTAATGTTCGGTTCACAATGTGATTGATGGTAGCCGTTAATATTTTTATGATGTGTTAGAAACAGGTAGATTTCATACATTGTAGTTATTAAAGCACGACTGTTCTAAGAAAATAGAAAAGTCTACCTCTACGTCATGATAAGGACCAATATATTGGTTATGAATGTTGGTTATCACAAAAACAGGATCAAATTAAATTAAAGCACACAAAAGGCGGGTGCGTGTCGGGCGCGGGTCGGGATGGCTGTACGGCGGGCTTAATTCGTTGTATTTATATTGATATCAGCTAGGGTTGCCAACCCTACTTATATATCTCATTATCTGTTACGATGCCTCATTGAGGTGGATAACAATTAAAATTATATTGTGTCTCGTTAATGACAGTTGAAAGGATAATATATGTATCTAGTATCCTGCTATATCCAGCGCTTGGGCTCTGTCTCGCATGGGGTCGCAGCATTATGCTGAGCGATGGCCGTTTTGCGTGGATGCGACGCATATTTTCCCCCAACTTGTTATTTACGTGTTTTTTTATCTTTCTTTGCGTCATGTTTACTGCAAATAAACGAATTTTCTTTCTTTATAATAGAGGCCAGATACTATATTTCTTAAGAAAAAATATAGTAGGCGAAAATACTATATTTTTAATAATCGCACTAGGACCAGTATTAATCTCAAAAGCTGAATTAATGGTATTTTGTAACCTTAATTTAGAGTGTAAAAAATAGTTACGAGAAATTAAAAAAAACCTGTTAATAAAGGTTCATACTCATAGTAGCAAAAAGTATGCATTTAAACATAGATGAAAAATGTTTTTGAAACATACCTACCATATTTTTTCGCCATCTACCTACTATATTTTTACAGGCAATGGCTTCGGAAAATACTATATTAGATTTTTAAAAATTGGCAACCCTAATATCAGCACACGAAACACGAGCGCGGGTCGGGTAGAATCGGTCGTTTTCTTCGCGTCTCACGCAAAGAAAACATCCTGACCCGCGCCCGACCAGACCCGGATCTAGATTTTTTTTTGAGGCGGGGCAAAAACTGCCGTCTGCCGCCCCCCGCCAATCTTTTATGGAGATGCGCTAAGTTAGCCCCCGCGAAATTAAAATTTTGGCAGCAACATATTAATCAAATTGTATCGATCGATAATGCGCCAATTCAACAGCGGCGCCAAAACTGTTAAAAAACTTAAAAAAAAAACTTTTTTCGCTAACTGTAAAAAAGAAAAAAATATAAGATTTTAAATGTGCTGCGCGTCTCATTTATTGCAAAGTTGTTGTGTGCTGGGTGGTGCACTTGTCTGCTACGCTTGAATTTGTTGCCCCCTGAAGTTGGCCCCCGGGGCACGGGCCCCGGCTTGCCCCCCTAGATCCGGGGCTCCCCGACACGCACCCGCCTTGTGTGTCTGTTGAGCTTCACAGACTTGGTGTTGAATATCCGCGGCACTTGTCTCGTAATCATCTGTAGTTACTTGAAATTAGAAGTTTTTAGATATTGATACCCATCACGTGCGTGACGTTTCACCTTTTTAATATAATTTGACCCTGTATAAGTCCGTACGTTATGTATTTACACTTTAACCTCGGCGCCTGCGCGGCCAGAGTGAATGTTTGCTAAAACATCCGCTTGGTAGATACCGTCGACTTCAAGGAGTTGGTAATCTGTTGGTTTGGAGCGTAGATGCGACGGTGAAATATTGGTGGAATGGAATTAATGCAGTCATTCGGTGCAAAATTTCGTTCTAGACTTCCCATGGAGGAGGCAGAAACTACAGAACGCCACCTTCTACGATTCTTACATACTCCTTTTGCTTCGTTTACGTTCATACATCTGGTCATACACGCACGCCGGTTGCGAGTACAGTACTACGCTCGGTCTCAATAAACGAATAATATAAACTTTTATGTCCAGGTGCGTAGTACTCACAACCGGCGTGCGTGTATGACCAGTCAGTACCCTAATTGCGTAATACAACACAAGCAATGAATGTTGTTGAACTGTGAACATGAAACAAATTAGGCAAAATTGTTTACGAAAATAAGTTACGCAATTAGGGTACGGATGTATGAACGTCATCATCATCATCAGTCTATAAGTGTTCCCACTGCTGGGACACAGGCCTCCTCTCTGTGAGAGGGAGTGGGCCGTAATCCACCACGCGGGCCCAGTGCGGGTTGGTAGATGTCACATGTCTTCGAATTTTCGGTTCTAGGACATGCCGGTTTCCTCACGACGTTTTCCTTCACCGTTTTGAGAGCAGTGCTGATGAAATATTTAACACAAAGTAAAGCGCCTGCCTGGGTTTGAACCTACGACCTACAATTCGTAAGTCGCGGCCGTTACCACTGGGCCACCACTGCTCTGGTGAACTCTCTCTGTATGAACATAGACGAAGCAAAAGGAGTATGTAAGGATCGTAGCAGGTGGCGTTCTGTAGTTTCTGCCTACCCCCATGGGAAGAAGGCGTGAGTTTTTGTATGTATGTCCAGGGCGTCCCCTTTTGCGTCGAGTGACGTGTTTTGTTAGTCGCTTATACAAGATAAAGTTATCATGGCCCCCTCCCCAAGTGATACTTTTGAGCTAAAATAACTGCTTACTCCCGATGTTGTCTAACTAGTTACATGCGAAGTTCTCAACTAACGTTCCGCCTCACCACGCTGCTATCTATTCAGTTTATTTTGGAGTGGTAAATGAAACCGCTTTGCTAATTGGCTACCGCGACCAGCTCAATTTGTCACTTTGGCCGCGCAAGAGCAGGATTTACATCGAAATCACGATTAATTATTACTGTCTGATATTATGCTACTCTTGTAATTTGGCCTGCTTTACAGGTTCTACTAGAACAATGTACAAAAGTATACAACAGAAAATAGTTGTAAATATACGGTTTTACCCATTATACGCTTGTTTATTTAACTTATTACCTATCCATTCGTCGCAAGATTTTAGCGTTTATAATTCGTACCTTATATTGAATAAACAACAATAATAATGCTAAAATCCTATTGAAAACCTTATCGATTTTGAGCCAAATTAGCGAGAAAACTTTTGAGCAGTATAAAGGCCACTGAAAACAGACGCGACGCGACTCTAATAAAACAATTTCAAAGAAAACTTCACGGTAGAACAATTACCGGTGTCGTGTCGTGGAAAAGTCGCGCCAGTCTGAACGGGACTTAATTTTTATTTTTATTTAAATTCCAAAGTTAGCTCAGACCGATGGAGTGGCGGCGATAAGACACATTTTTTAATAACTGAAATTCGATTTTAATTACATTTTCAGCTGAAATTTCCGCCGCTCGACAACCTCTCGCGCCGCTTTATGTGACTGTATTACGTAATACAAAAATCTGCCGTTTACTATAGTAAATAAAATCGACTTTCACTTGTTATAGAATTAGTCCGACGTTTTGACGTTCAATAGTGCCTGCTGTTGAAATCAGTGCTTTGAGTGAAATAACTCCCTTATTAAAATAAATTATTTGACTTTGAGTCGCTTTTCCGCCACTCTGTCGGTCTGCGCCATAGAAATATAAAAAGCAATATCTACGGTCTGCGACGATTCTAATTTTGCTATTTAAAAAGTAAAGGCTCGTGCAGACCAGCGCGATATCGCGGGCACGACACGGGTCGCACTACCAGTCGCGCCCGCGATATCGCGCTGGTCTGCACGAGCCTTAATTCATGTATTTCCTATCTAACAAAGGTAAAGGTAAAGATATAATATATAAGTGAAACAATTTTTTTCTTATAAATTTAATTCATTTACTATAATAAATGCAAGACTAAACTAATACAAATGAGTGCATTATATGGGTGTTTCGATTGGGCCAGTGGCATTCTTCTTCTCCGCGGAAGGACAGATCTTCACCTTAGAGTCCTCGCAGCAAAGCGGCTCGTCTGCCGTGATGTCGGCGTACATCCACGGCTTATCGCAAACTTGGTAGAATGCTGACAACTGCAACAAAACATGTTTGTAAGTTATCACCGTGGATTCTCTTTGGTCAAGACTACCTGTACCTACGTCAGGGAATCAAATGCTAGTGGGCTGGTACGCATTTTTCTTATTATCTTGATTACAGGCCAAACAAATTTACAGAAGCGTTGTATGGCATAATGTTGAAGTTTAATTTTTTGTTCAACATGAATTTACAGTTTACACAATTTCAGTCGTATAAGCGATTTACCTTCAATTCATTTGCAGTCTTAAGTCTATTGCATAACACTTCTGGTCCTTTTGCCTTGGTTGCAGTGGCCAAGGCGTTGCAAAGGCTCTTGCAAGTGCCAGCGCCCTCGTCATCGCACTTGACGATCAGGCCCGGGTTCTGTGAGAGGAGAGGCTGGCTGTTGAGCTCTATCGTGTTCGACGCGTACCCGCCGCACGTGCAGTTGCCTTTTGGTCCATCGTCTATTGCTGGTGAGCTGTGGATAGACCAAAGAAAATAAATTTGTTTTGCACAAACTAAAAGTGGACTGTTCACAATGCAAAAAAAAAAAAGTAGAAAAGGCTGGAAGCAAAATTAGAAATCGACGTAATAGGCCTGTGTCCAAATTTTTTTTTAGTCCGTCTTTCAGAAAATAAAAAAATATTGGACACGTATTTTTTATTTTTTGACGTAATCAAAAGATTACGGCGATACATTGAGTTAAAATGTGGCATGACGTCACGCCGTGATAGATTTTATACGACGTTGTGACGTAGCGAGCCCCCACTCCCCAACTTTAATGCGTGTTTTCTAAGTTATTTTTGATTAATATGATAAAGCAAAAAATACGTGTCTAACGTTTTTTTATTATCTGAAAGACGGACTAAATACAATTTTAATTTTTTTACCTAGGAAACTACCCTATTATACTTTGTTTTAGGTAAGATGATTAATTATAGGATGGGTGAACTTCGGTGCCATATCTCTAATTCACAGCGTCTTTGCTGGACCGCTCTCTTGATGAATCTACTGTCGCTACATATGATAAATAAAATCTGTGACTTACATGTTACTTTTCTCCTCGGCCAGTATGTAGCCCAGTCCGCATAGTAGGACGATGCAGAGGTCACACAGTAGCACCCTGGAAGACATGTCGACTGCAGCGGAGGCGACTTACTGACGGACGATGTCGATTCCGTGACATTTATATACCAAGGAATTTTCAAGTATGCGCCGAATTATCCATTGATCACGCTTTCTGGTTGAAATTTCGGGACACAGGTTTTTTTACCTACTATTGTTTATAGACAAGTTTTTCTAACTGAACAGACAGCTGTGCTGCTAGGGAGTTTGTTGCGCCACTTCTTCCCAGCTAAATCACTAGCTATTTAAAGTATGATTTCCGCCAAACGGCTCGCATCGCATTGGATCGGAATGGATTTTACAATATTTAAACGATATTAAATCGTGTACACAGTACTTAAAGTTTATATTACCAAGCCGCGCACAGCAGCTTGACCGCGCACGTTTTCCGCGACACGCAATCGTAGCCGAAAGTATGCTGCAACGCGCGATCGGCTCCGTTCGCCTGTCGTCGTATCCGATCGGATCCTTTCGGCTGTTTTATCCAACTATTACGTCAACTTCAACCATTTAAAAAAAATTAGAACTTGTCGACACGGTAGGAATTAAACTATTTGACTAGGCGCAGAAACCAGATACGTTCGCAAACGACGGTACGGAGCCGATCGTATGCGTCGACATCCTGCCGGACGCGATCGGCTGTCGCCGCATCCGTTCGTATCCTTTCCGATCCGATGCGAAGCGAGTCGTTTGGTGGAAATTATTCTTTTGGTGGAAGTGGTGAAGAGCGGGCATTTTGGGGGACTGTCTTATGTAATTTTGACGTTCGAAAAGTGCTGATTTTCAGCCTAATTAAATAAACGACTTTTGATTTTAATTTTTTGCATGATAAAATATAAATGTTATGAGGTCTCATTTGGTTTAGCATTAGTTGGCACGGTAGCTGAGAGGTCAGCTTCAGTAGGTACTAAAGAGGTCGCGAATTCAATTCAGAAGAAATATCTGAAGACTACCGCAGACAGGCTCAACGCGACTCTGGTGGAACAATTTATCTATGAAAACTGCATGGAAATTATTCTACCGGTGTCGCGTCACGCCTGTCTGGGTGCCTTGAATGTCCTAATTATGAATGTTCCTTGATCACTGGTTTTTGTAGGTATTTGATAAATACCTACTTCTTGTCTTCTTAGGAAAAGCAATACCAGCTTTAAAGATTGAGAGAGTTAACTCAAGCTTTTGACCTTACCTGCCGACTAAAGAATTCGCGTTCATACATTTCAATTTACTATTCGTAGGCTTAGACCAAATAAGAAACCAAGACAGCGCTGTCAACAGTGAAGTGAAGCCGGTTTCGTAAACATGTGTGCACTTAGTGAGGTGTAGTTTGATTGTAAATGGTTGCATGTATGCACAGAGCGGAGGTGTAGTTTTAGCATGCTTCACTGTATTGTTCGCAGCGCTGTCTTGGTTTTTTTTTTGTCTGAATACCTAGGTAACTCGTTTGTTTTTAACCGACTACGATGAAACAAAAAGAAGGGTTATGATTTTGACCGGTATGTATGTTCATCTGTTACCTCATAACTTCTAAACTGCCTATCATAATTTGACAAATGAGGTACCATTGGAAGCGTATTGATTGTCCGCTGGTTATAGGCTATGTGACATCACATTAAATGCAATATGGCGCCCTCTAGAGGACATAAAGTAACGAAATAAAAATAATTGAATTGTGCCATGTTGGGTATCAAATGAAAGGGCTTGACGAGCACATTACAAATATGTATATATATCATATCGTCCAAGTAAATAAATATGTTTAAATTGTTACAAACAAGTAAAAGTGAGACTGCTACGTACGGCGCGGCTGTAAAATGAATACCTATTTTACCATGAATGCCGTGATGGTCCAGTGGTTAAGGCCTCGCCTCTCATGCACGAGGTTGTGGATTCAAATCCGGGCAGGTACCAAAGTGACTTTTTCAATTCAAATCGCCAACACGTCTTGAGCGCGCGTGGTGATCAATGCTCGTGCCTTCTCTGTATGAGAAGAGGCCTTTTCCTAGCAGAGGGACAATAATAGGCTGGTATTATTATACCATATAACCCAAAAAATAAAATTAAGCTGCTCTGCAAATACTTTATTACGAAACTATAACCCCAAAATAATTTAAATAAAAAGTAAGTTTAAAAACTAAAACCCGACTAAAAGGTATGAAACAAGAAAATATTTCAGACAGAAGTCAAGAAATAGGTACGAAAATGGTCAAGGTAAAGCCGTGGTCGCATGCCTGTGCACCTACAAAATTATAATGGCATGCGACCACGGTTTTAACTTGACCATTTTTGTACCTATTTCTTGACTTCTGTCTGAAATATTTTCTTGTTTCATACCTTTTAGTCGGATTTTAGTTGTTAAACTTATTTTTATTAGAATTCGTCCCAAAATAATCTACGCAGCGTGGACACTGCGGTAACGACGATGACTTATGTTTTGATATGTGAAGATCGAATTTGTTATGATTGGACTCATATACAATAAGCCGTTACTCGGTTGCACGGATTTGTAATTATCCATACAGGTATCATCATTTGACACCAAAGTTCTAACGGAAACCATTATTTTGCGTTTTGAAGACATTACATTCACACCTACATACCTACATAAATAACTCTTGAAAATTAAGTATGAATGGTTTCATCTATAGTTGTATTTGCTGACGTGATGATGGGTATCCCTTTGATCGCCACTGCATGCAAAACATTGTTTTGATAGCATAACAATGCATCCTTATTATTATTAAATAATGGTGCCGATTCTCTTGTTCATAAACTAAACTAAATTTAAGTTCAGTGCATCTTTTTCTTTCTATTTCATTAAGAAAAGGACAGAAGATAAATTTTAGTTTAGTCCTGTCAAATTAATCAGCGTTTGACGTAAATTGACGAAATTTTAGTCGGCAAGTTTTTAATCACGTCTAAACTTGTATGGAGAGTGACAGGCGATGATTAATTTGACAGGACTTAACTAAAATTTATCTTCTGTCCTTTTCTTAATGAAATAGAAAGAAAAAGATGCACTGAACTTAAATTTAGTTTAGTTTGTGAACAAGGGAATCGGCACCAATGACACTTCTCTTATTTTTAAAATAGACAGGAAAGATACAGATGTCTTACATGTCAACAATAGTCTGGCTGTTCTTTTAAAATGGTTCGCAGCTAATAATCTTTTACTTAATGCGAACAAAACTAAATGTATTAGGTTCTCATTACCAAATGTACCTCAAGTAGGTCTAAATCTAAAACTTGATAGCAAAAAAACAAGTATTGTGTGGTTTTATGAAACCACGGTAAAAGTGAAACTTCTATAGGCGCCGCCATATTGGCCTTGGCTGCTCTGACGAGAGCCTTTCACTTTATCCCTACTCCGCGGCCGACCGTCACGCGACATGCAACACACAAACGAAAAAGTTTGAGACGATGTAATAAAAGTTTCACTTTAACTAGATGCAATAACGGAAACTATATTCTTAGGAATTAATTTAGATTCAAAATTGCAATGGGGCGCCCACATTAGTAGAACACTTTCAGCAGTGCTATTCTGTAAAAATCTCATCGTGAACGCTTAGGTGAAGTGAGCTGTCAATAGTGTCAATCCCTAACATATGGTGGAATGATAGCTCACTTCAAGCTCACTCCACCTAAGCGTTCACGGTGAGATTTTAACAGAATAGCACTGCTAGTAGATTAAACTCAGCTGCATATGCAGTAAGAAAAATAAGGCAGTTGACTGATATAGCCACAGCTAGGTTAGTAGATATACTTTGCTTATTTCTACATCCACAGTATTATGTCTTATGGCGTTCTGCTGTGGGGATCGGCAGCTGACGTAGATTCAATTTTCATTTTACAAAAGAGGGCAATCCGCGCGATCTATAAAATGGGTCCTCGCGAGTCCCTTACAAGACTAGATATATACTGACTCTACCTTCTCTTTACATCTTAGAAAATATTTTGTATGTTCGCAAAAACTTAGGACTTTTCAAAATAAGAAGCGATTTCTATAATATAAATACACGTAGTATCTATCATGAATGAAGACGTAATGACATGTGATACCCAAATTTAGATTAACTAAAACAAGCTAGCCATTTCTTATAAACAGTATCGGCTTTTAGAACAAGTTGCCAAAGTCGGTTACAGAACTTAGCGATGGGAAGTTCAAAACCCACATCCAACGTGTCCTTATCAAGAAAGCATAATTTATAAATTAAAAACTACGTTGAAGACAAGGAAGTTTGGCAGTAATTCCTTTTGCACATGTGGCTTCCCTGGTACCTCATTAACGGCATAATTATTTAAGAGTCTATTAACTGCTCCCAAATTACCATGTTTATTTTTATTTTTTATTTTTTACATGCATAATAATACTGTTATTATAATTATGATGATGGACCGTGGAGTTTCTTGTCGGCTCTTCTCCACAGGAAACGACCAATTGGAACCTTGCACCTAGCTTCTGACGTTTCATAAGTGCCCATGTAGGTTTATATGAAATAAAATATTTTGATTTTGAATGGCATAGTGACTGTAACGACCACAACTTACCTATACATGATTTCAGCTTAATTACTTGAGAACGAAATTTTCCGGATGCTGAAAATTAATTAAAATCACAAATGGAATTTTTGTACGATCTGAATACTTACAAACAGTTGTATTCGCTAGAAAAGGGTGTAACCTAATAATTTTGCGGTCATCCACTTCTATCACACAGTAAAACATGGTTTGCAGAAAACACGGTTACACGGGACTCGAACCCGGAACGTTACGGTCACGCGCTGCAACCATTCTTGTTAATCGATGTAGAGGGACTCATTCATGAATTCTATTTATTCTTGTGAAGATTAAATTAAACATATCCTCCTATCCTATCTTTGAAAGAATAGGGTAGGTCAGTATATATACACCAAGACTTCGTTCGCCAAATTAAAAACCGGCCAAGTGCGAGTCGAATCTATAAAAACGGCAAAAAAATCATGTCTGTTGTATGAGACCCCCTTAAATATTTATTCTATGCTTTTTTTAGTATTTGTTGTTATAGCGGCAACAAGTACATCATCTGTGAAAATTTCAACTGTCTAACTATCACGGTTCATGATATACAGCCTGATGACAGACAAACGGACGGACAGCGGAGTCTTAATAATAGGGTCCCGTTTTACCCTTTGGATACGGAACCCTAAAAATACTTATTCGGTAACAAATGTACCGGCTAAGCTCGGTAGAATCTATCGATCAATATATTCAAATCTATGCTCCTGAATCAGTTATCTTTTAAAAAAACAGTGGCACTCCGGCAGTGCCGACAGAAGTGAAAACTTTAAAAATCGGCACCGCGGTAATCAACGCGTTGATGTCTTTTACTCCACGCCCCGCGGTAATCAACGCGTTGGTAATCGCGCTGGTGTCGTCAGTGTCGCGAAATCAATGGTTTAGTCCCATCTCAAAATTGCCCAACGCGCCTGAAAAAGATTTCACTTCAAAAACTAATGGTTTTTTACCGTTCATTTTTTCTAGCTCGCAACTTTGGTGCAAGAACCAGCAACAAGAAGAATTGATGATGTAGGTACCTACTATTCGCCTCTGACCAACCCTTTGGGGAATACAGGCGTGATGTCATTTAACACTTTCGACTCCACCCACTCTTCATAGAACTCATACAGCATGTCACCATACATGTTGGAAGTGAACCCTCCGGGAGGGTTACCGGCATTTACGTTTGCATGAACGGTCAACGGCATTAGGTTTAAAACCGTGTTATAAAACACTGTAAAACGAAGTAAAATAGTGTTTTCAGGGGGTCTTGTCGCTATATAAGTAGTTTCCAACCTTTTAATTAAGTATTTATTTTTTGAATATTTGTAACCGTGAACAAAAAATGTTCAAAAAATTAAAACGCATAGACTAATAAATCTTGTTAAAATATACATCAGATTTTCTTTTCACGGTTTATAATGCTGTATTTGCTAAGAAAAACCTACCTCCAAAATGAGTCCTCCGAGGGCTCCGGGCATTGAATGTGCAAAATATAGTTTCAACACAGTTTGTTTCGTCCTAAGTTTCTAAAACCCTGCCCTGGGCATTAGGTATCGAACGAAGGGGAGATATATAAGGATAGCATAGCTATATACAAATCCATTATAAAGACAAAAATATTCTGTTCAAAGATTGAAAAATATTTATTTCTGTAAAATCATACACGTGTTCGTGAAATAATAAGAAGGCCGCAGTCCACTTATTTTTATTACAAACCGTCAATGTAAGGGATCTCGCGCACTAGACAGCCACGACTACGACCGGGCCGCGCACTTGGTCGCAACAGCCAACTATTCGACCAAGTGCGCGATTCATATCGGTTTCTATAGTTTACCTGTACCCTAATTGCGTAATACAACACAATCACAATTTATTTCGATTTGAAACAGATTACTAATCCATTGCTTCATAAGTTGGAAAAAAAATCTGCTCAACAACGTAAATAACGCAATGAATGTTGTTGAACTGTCAGAATGAAACAAATTAGGCGTAATTGTTTACGAAAATAAGTTACGCAATTAGGGTACTGGTCGCTGCGACCACTGCTCGTGGCCGTCTAGTGTGTTAGATCCTTAATAAGTCGTATTATTTTATGGCTTACTCTACGAGCGAGAAATACGTTGGCAAAATAAATCTGTGCTCTCGCACGTATTTCATATCAATAATTGTACGTTTAAATCTTAAATGTACAGTAGGCCGCACTTCGGCGATATCACTTTGACCTTGAGATAGCCTAACGTAATACTGAAGTGCAGCCTACTGTACCACATATGAGCATTATTTGCTATATAGCATTTCCTCGATGATGTGTCAAACTTATACAATTAAATTAAACAAACTCTGCTTACAATTATGTTATTATTATCAATTATTGATTGTCAAGATTTAATAATGTACTCAGTTACAAAATTTTATCAATACTGGTAAGAAACAATTAGGAACATATTTGTAATTTTATTGTAATACAAAGGCATACTTTCTATAGATACACTTATTGTACTTTTTAAAAATATTTTTTCTTTAGATGTTAGAATACAATACTAGTAAGTATTATTTAGTTCAGAAAACTGACTGTTTGATGAAAATATTGGAAGCTCCAGTTTAATATAAAAATTGTGTACTCTCCATTATTTTCCGACTAGCTCCGGTCACCTGAAAGCTTTGTCAATTAGATCTGTTCCTAAGTTTCATTTAAAATGAACTTATTGGCCGTTATTATTACTCAACCAATCACAACATTCAATTTGGCAGTAGATCACAAATCAGAGATTTGACCAGTCTGTCAGAAAACAGGTGTAAGTCTTCCTTTTTTACTTTTTAAACTTTGTCTCTGCCTGTCCTAACTTGGTTCCTGTCCCATATAAAGTAAACTGTCCCTTAAGGTATGTAACAATATGATAATAAAAGCGTTATTATTAACTATTATCTTTGGGGTGCAGGCTTTGGTTTAGGCATTTTCACTAACAAAGGCTGTATTTCCTTCTTCTCATCATAACTTTTCCACATTTCATATAAGTTTATTATGGACCTCACAATCTCTTGGATCTGAAATAAAAAGGAAAGTTAGTAAAGTTACAATTTAGCCATGTAGGTTGACCTAGTTGGGTTTATATGTGCCTTCAGTGTTTTATTCTTTAATTAATATTCATAAATGCAGAGTATAGTTATGTACAACCAATATATCCTACAGATTTACCATATATTTTCCACGGATTAAGTTTGGTCGCAAATTAGTACAGATGGGACACTCAGCAAAATCAATTAAATAAAAAGCGACTTTTGCTACGACACAATAAAGTGCAATTCAGGTTGCACAGCACTTTTACTAATTACCAACAGTTACATTCACCTAGAAGTTGCGTCTCTTTTTATCACGTAACTCTTATATCTTCTGACTAGTTACACCCGACAAGTTGAGTCCGCCGCGTACCTACTTGTAGTTTCATTCCTAAAATGGAGTGTCCCATTTATATTCATCTGTGGTTTGGTATAACTTTGCATTTATTAATAATATAGTGAATATTTGGTTAATTAATCATTTCCTCACCTTGTCCATGTCAACATTGAGTTCTGCAAACCAAGGCTTGTGGCTTTCCTTCCCAAGCATCACACACGCTATGTGAAGAGCAGCTATTGCTATCTGAAATATAATGATCACAACTTTGGGACAAAACTTAACAAACCGAGAGTATATTTTGCAGGCATTGTTGTCAATGTATTTTACAGTAAGTAAATAAATAATTATAATGATTACCTGATATGGAGGGTACAGCAAACTGACATCAGTCCTCAAAGAATCATTAACTATCCTCCATGCATAAGTTAATAACTGATCATCCTGCCCAATATCTTGTACAAATAACAGTAATGGTCTGTATGGCTGGTACACAATCAAACAACAATCTAAATTCTCCAACAAGTAGAACTCACACTCTAGTATATGGTTAGTTCTGTACGGAAACTCTTGCTGTCCATACGCATAGCTAAACTTATTCTTGATCACAGTCTGGCAAGTGGTTATTAGACGAGAGTTGGAAATCACACCAAACTCTTCAACCTTAGAAGCAAGGAAGACGCATGTGGGTGCTAAAAGCAACGGGTCAATACACTTTAACGAGTTCCTTGCGTAAAACCTCTTGAAGTATACTGTAGCTGTAGCTATAACTTGCTGACGAAGCTTTAGCTGTTCTCCTAAAACCTGAATTATGCTTGCGAAGAAGTTGAATAGTTTTTGGTACTCTTCCTCAGTCAATAAACCCAAATCATGTTGCCGATCTCTTATAAGATCCTGTTTATCTAATATCCACTGTTGGTGATGAGAACTTTGCCAGAAATTACCTGCCATTATACTATTTGGAAAATCAAGTTTTAAAAATCTAAATAAATATTCTGTTACCGACTGTCAAAGTTTGACAAACCCAAAACGTCAAACTTATTACATAGACAATGACATTTCTTAATGTTTTTTTACGCGGTTAGGGATCGTATCTTTTGAGCTATTTCCGAATGCAGTTTTTGCCAACAGTGAAAAATTAAAACTGACAAATGTTTATAAAGTATTAAAAACCAAGCCAACGCAAAAGTGTCTCACTTTTCGTTCCCGTATGTTACTATTTATCTCTGAAACTAATGAGATCCCAAGTGCTTTAAAACTATTTTTGGGTCATGGCAACACCACACTACAGGTTGGCCAACCGCCGGAAAAAAGGCGCCATTTATTTTTGAATACAAGTGAACATCAAGTTGGTCGGAAAATCTGTTTCGGGAAATTTTCACCTACAAACATACATAAACTCACGCCTTCTTCCCATGAGGGTAGGCAGAAACTATAGAACGCCACCTGCTACGATCCTTACATACTCCTTTTGCCTCGTTTATGTTCATACATCTGGTCATTCTGGTCTTATACGCACGCCGCACACACGGCAAAAGTGACGATTTAGATGGACAAAAAGCGATGCTACCGATGTTCTTCAATGGTGCCGATTCCCTTGTTCACAAACTAAACTAAATTTAAGTTCAGTGCATCTTTTTCTTTCTATTTCATTAAGAAAAGGACAGAAGATAAATTTTAGTTTAGTCCTGTCAAATTAATCAGCGCCTGTCAGTCTCCATACAAGTTTAGACGTGATTAAAAACTTGCCAACTAAAATTACGTCAATTTACGTCAAGCACTGATTAATTTGACAGGACAAACTAAAATGTATCTTCTGTCCTTTTTTTAATGAAAAAGAAAGAAAAAGATGCACTGAACTTAAATTTAGTTTAGTTTGTGAACAAGGGAATCGACACCAATACGTATGATAATATGTGTCAACGTTCTTTAGTGTTTGACTTACTAAATGACAGTAATAGTAACGCAGTAACATTATACACTCTTTTACTAGAGTACCCGGATTCTCGCCACAGTGTTCTTGGTTAGCACATGTGTTTAGAATTGTTCGGTGTTTTTTGAGTGATTGTTGAAACTTTTGTCACTTGTTATAGTTTAAGTGTATTGTCCTTGTGTTCGTAACCAGGTTTGTACTGTGATTGTCTTATTTTTTACTCTTTTTATCCAAGATGGATGGAAATAAACCCCCTGATCCTGACCCCCCTGACATCCCAGGTCCCTCAACTCCTTTTTCCCCTAATCCACTATCCCAATTTGCGGACGTTGTCTGTAGCATAACACAGATGGATGTATCCCAACCCCAACAAACCTCACGCAAACGTCCCGGTGACGAGGAAATTCTGACACCCACTTCTCCAAACAAACAACAAAAAAGCCAAATCGGTCGCGTCAAGTATTCCGTAATGGACAAGGCCCCCTATATTGTTCACGTCTCCCGCGTAGAGACTCAACCAAATGCAGGCACCACACTTCACCCTGTTAATTTTGGCAAATTTCTACTGAACAACAACATTGCGAACATTGTTCGTGGTGGTGTTAATAGAGTTGGCAGAAACCGTGTTTCCGTAGAGTTTGCCTCCCCTCAGGATGCTAACTCTTTCTTAGTTAACCCTTTGTTATCTAAATATAGTTACATTGCTTCAATCCCCACATTTATTATAACTAGGATGGGTGTTGTAACCGGGGTTCCCTCTGATATTACAGAAGAAGAGGCGTTAACTTACTTAACTGTGCCCTCTGGATGTGGGCAAATACTTAAAATCCGACGTATCAACAGGAAAATTCAAAGAGACGGTAATAACGAGTGGAAACCTACTGAAACCTGTGTCATCACATTTGATGGCCAAGTTTTACCCCAAAGGATTTACTGCTGCTACACTTCCCTTCCTGTTGTGCAATACATATACCCCACAATCCAATGTCGCAAATGCTGCAGATTTGGACATGTAGCAACCATATGCAGATCTAAACCACGCTGCAGTAAATGTGGCCACGATCACCCAGGTGATGGTTGCAACGTTTCTGAGGGCGAGGCCTTCTGTATCCTATGTTCGGGTAATCACTTTGCTAATAGCAGGTCATGCCCCGAGCATGGTAGACAGAAAGCCATTAAGACTGTTATGGCTGAAAAATCAATCCCTTATGCTGAGGCTAGCAAAATTATTCCAACAGCTTCTTGTAATTATGCCAATGTCACCAAGACTCCAATTTCTCAGTCCTATCGGAAAACTGTAACCCTCAAGCCCAGGACCCATGCCCCCCTTTCTCCATCATATGATAAAACTGCTCATCACCAGATAACTAGTTCTCCCCAAACTTCACAGCCTAATGGCTGCGCTCTCAATTATAATCATGTCTCTTCCAATAATAGTACTTCTTCTATTATTGAACTACTTATAAAACTTTTACCTGTTGTTATTTCTTCTTCTAATTCTACTCAATCACCGTCCAACGTTGCCGATCAACTTATAAAATTACTCTTAGACATAAGAAATGGCGTCTCGCCAAGTATTCCTACAGTGGAATGTGAGGAGCGTGTGGCATAAAAAGCACGACCTCATATTTCTCTTGAATAAGTACAAGCCATTGGCTTGTTCCATCGCTGAGACTTGGCTTTTACCAAGTCTTAGTTTTCGTATACCACATTTTAATATCCTCAGATGTGACAGAGCTGACGGCTATGGAGGGTCGGCTCTCTTTGTCAACAATCGGGTCCCACTCTTACCTTCTGCTTTACCTTCTCTTACAAGCGATATGAGCATTGCCGCAGGAAGGATTGAGGGCATCACAGTGTTCTCCATTTATATTGCTCATCCTCACCAAAACTTTTTTATTATTTTAAAAAACATTTTTACTAATGTCCATGGACCAATACTGGTCATGGGTGACTTTAACTGCCATCACTATAGATGGGGCTCTGAGCGCTGTGATGCCTTCGGTGTAGCATTGGTTGAACTCTTGGATGATCTGGATCTCTGCATTTTAAATAATGGTTGCCCAACACGCAGATCTCTTCCCGGACAGCAAAAGAGTTGTGTTGACTTAACCTTTTGTTCGGTTGAGCTGGCAGCTTCGACCCATTGGGAATGTACAACCTTGTCGCATGGTAGTGACCATTACCCTATTGTTATATCTTTACTTAACAAAACTTATTTAGAGAAAACTTCTCCTCCACTTTTGAAATACAACCTGTCCAAACCGGATTGGGCAAAATTTTCTTCATTATTGGAGGATAAAATTGACGTTCTTCCAAATTTAAATTCAAGTTTAGCAGACCCTTCTGGTCACCGTCATGCCAAGAGTTGTTATGAGGGATTTGTTACAGCCATCACCTCTAGTGCGGACTCCTGCTTTCCATTAAAAAACAGTGCTCGTAATAAAATACCCTCACCACCATGGTGGGATCCAGAATGCACTTCGGCAGTCAAGGATAGGGATGAGGCTGAGGAGTGTCATAATGCGGATATGAGCACGGAAAATCTATTGGCATATTTACGGCTTAATGCTAGAACCAAACGTCACCTTCGCAAGAAGAAACGTGCGGGTTGGGTTAAGTTCTGTACCTCTTTATCTCCCTCTACTCCAGTCTCAGTAGTCTGGAAAAGCATCAATAGATATAGACGTGGGTGCTCCCCGTCAATCTCGTCCCCTATCACTAGGGAAACTGCTGAACTTTTTTTTGACAAAATTGCTCCTCCATACGTTCCTCTCTCTTCCGAATGTTTCAATATGTCCCTGCAAAATGTTTCAGAGGATCCTTTTGATGTGCCATTTACTTTGCAGGAACTTAATGTGGTACTCAGGTATGTCCGGGATTCAGCCCCCGGTATTGACGGTATACCATATTCTTTTATAGCTCATTCTGGAGACAAGGCTAAACGTTACTTCCTCGATGTTATTAATTTTTGTTATAGTAGTGGCTGGGTTCCAGACCAGTGGAAGTTACAAATCATTATCCCACTATTGAAGCCAGGCAAACATGTAGATGATCCAAACGGCCTTAGACCAATTGCTTTGTCCTCAGTTTTGTCCAAATTAATGGAACACCTAATTAAAAATAGACTGGAATGGATAGTCGAGTCGAGGGATTTACTGCCGAATTACCAATTTGGTTTTAGGAAGGGGCTCGGCACAATGGATAGTGTTGGCGTTTTAGTTGCGGATATCCGCTTGGCGTTTTCCAAAAAGGAATCCGTTGTTGCCGCTTTCCTAGACATCTCTTCTGCATACGACAACGTTCTTCTTCCCGTACTCAGGCAGAAACTGCATCAGCTGAGTCTCCCGGTTAAGATGATCGAATGCATCTGTGGTCTTCTTTTATCTCGTTCGTTGGTTCTGAGAGTCCAGGGTGAGGATTTCGATGCAAGGCAGACTTGGAAGGGACTCCCACAAGGATTCGTTCTCAGTCCCCTTCTTTATAATTTGTACACAGCGGACATTGGCACTTGTTTAAATAATAACTGTCAAATCCTTCAATACGCCGACGACCTAGTCTTATATGTGACAGATTCCTCCATCGTAGACGCGGCGTCATCACTTTGCCTCTCTCTGGACTCTTTGAACCAGTGGCTTTTAAGCCATGGTCTATCGTTATCTGCACCAAAAAGTTCGGCAGTAATTTTCTCTCGCAAAAGACTGATTCCGCACGTCTCAGTGGACATTTTAGGTAACAATATACCGTTGGTAAATAA
Organism: Agrochola lychnidis; assembly: GCA_963680765.1. Taxonomy (NCBI): domain Eukaryota; kingdom Metazoa; phylum Arthropoda; class Insecta; order Lepidoptera; family Noctuidae; genus Agrochola; species Agrochola lychnidis. The sequence continues at coordinate 16,341,092 of OY796850.1, read as the reverse complement.
GGCAAAATTTTTAGGCGTTTTCTTAGACTCAAAATTAAATGGTAAGCACCATATAAATTTATTAATAAAAAAATGCGAAAGAGTCATTTCGATTTTAAAAGCTCTCGCGGGTGTCTGGTGGGGTGCCCACCCTTACACTATGAAATTAGTTTATAACGCATTAATACGTAGTGTTTTAGATTATGGTACGTTCCATCTTGTTCCTTGCAATAAGGGCGCTTTGGCTGGGCTGGATAGGATTCAGTCAAAATGTCTTCGGATCATCTCTGGTTGTATGAAGTCTTCTCCCGTTAACGCATTGCAGGTTGAGTGTGCTGAACCTCCCCTGGCCTTAAGGCGGCAGTATCTGGCCTCCCGTTTTCTGGCTAGGTTAATATCTAGATCTTCCCATCCACTTTTAGCAAGATTGAATGAGTTAGATGCCATATGCAGAAGCTCAAATTACTGGAATAGTAAAGAAATTCCCCTAATCCTTAAAGCATTTCGTCAAAGTCAGCATTTAGAATGTCCAATAGAACAGAATCTCCGATTACCTGTTTTTAACTTTTCCTATGAAGTCTTATGTTTTATTCCTAAAATTTTCTTTGATATTGGCATTTCTAAAAAGTCTACTTCAGCAGATTCGGCCTTCAATGCGGCCGTGGGAGAACGATGGACTGGGTTTCAGAGGTTTTTTACAGACGCTTCAAAATTTAATGATCTTAGTAACGTTGGCGCTGCGGTTTATTACCAAAGCTCCAAAATTATTTTACAGTTCAAATGCCCTAAGGAGTCTTCTGTGTTCACGGGCGAGTGTGTGGCTTTACTGGAAGCTTGTCTTTTTATAGAGTCACACCACAATATTGACAAAGCCGTAATCTTCACAGACTCTCTTAGCTGTTTGCAAGCTTTAGTACAAAATCCCTTCAAAAGTAAATTGCACAGCTCTCTTGTTTTAAAAATTAAAAAGTCTTTATTATCTTGTTTTAGTAGTCAAAAAGAGGTTCAATTAGTTTGGATACCTAGTCATTGCGGTATTAAGGGCAATGAGTGCGCTGATTCTTTGGCCAAAGATGCTTGCTCATCAGCAGCAGCTGATCTCACCCACAACTCTCATCAGGGGTATGACTTGCTGAGCCTTCCAAAGGTTGTGTTACAGTCTTCATGGCAGGATCATTGGAATAACACTGGGAAAAAAAAGGGGAAGTTTTATTATGCTGTACAACCAACCATAAAACCAAAACCTTGGTTTCACGGCTACAAAAAAGTCTCCAAAACCGTTATATCCGTCCTTTGTCGTATTCGTTTAGGTTTTTGTTGTACTCCCGTGTTTTTGGAAAAAATCCGGATTCGCGACTCCTCTCTCTGCGAGTGCGGGTTGGAGGAGGGCACACTGGATCACATATTCTTCGAATGCTCGAACAACGTTCCACCTTTAGATTTATATAAACGTCTCCCTAAATTTAAGATCCCTCTTCCAACTAATTTCTCCTCTTTACTAACATTTTCCTCCCCAGATCTGCTTGTGGCGCTGATGACCTTCATTCGTCACAATAACATAAAGTTATAAATTATTCTGTCTGTGTAGGTGTGGTATGCGTATATTTTATGTTTTTAACAATTTTATTATATATTTATTTATATTTTTTGTTTGTTTCAGTCCCGTACTAACCCAACAAGATCTACATTGAGTTCAACTGTATCAATCGAAGAATTTTATTAGTTTTTTTTTTTTTTTAATCATGCACACTTGCTTCTTCCAACTCACTTTCGACATTGGCAGAATAGTCGACATCGGCTTTGCTTGCCATTTGATAAAAATAGAATAGAATACTAGAGTACCCGAATCTTGCCGAATGCTTATCGGTTGCGTACGCACCTCTGTTAGGCATGCGCTTTAGCCCTGTACTATTTATAGTTTGCATTCGTATATCTTTTTGATTTTTTTTTTATGTTAAAGAAGGACTCCTAACAAGTAAGTTTTTAATTTTTTACTATTGTACATGTAATAACTTTTGAATTTTAATTATTTAAAGAAGTTCTATCAAATTTACTCGAAAACAGTGATTTCATAGACGACAGCAAAACAGTACCTTAGAGTACCCTCATTTACTTTTTATAATAACGTTGTTCAAGTCTCTTAGAAAGTCTATACAAAAATTTAGCTATCACTTTTTATCACTTTAGAAGTAATTGTTGTTTTTGTTGGCAGATAAAAAAAAAAAAACAAAACAATAATAGCAAAATTGCGATGGCAACCGAATCTGTATAATTTTTATTCTAAAAAAGATAAGTTTTTTTAAATTTTGTCAGAAGAAGTGTAAGGAAAGATTAAAAAGCAACATTTAAAAAAAATAAAAATTTTGCTTGAGTACATAAAATATTTATTCATGGAGCAGACATTATTTAATCGTTACCATTACATGCAGGGCAATTTTCAGTTGATGAAAATTCTAGAAAAACGTCGAGGATAAACACAAATACAGATATGCACATGCTACTTGTTATTTCAGATCCAGTAATATCTGCAAAAAGAAAAAACGTATGGCACTCGGGGACTGCCGCGGTAAAGCTATTGCATAGCATTTGTAACCACCATACTTCCTATTTGTCAACGCTACACTTGGGATGATGACGTGATGACATAAATCAAAAATTACGTTCCCATGACAACATCACGTTGTCATGGGAACCGTCATAACATGGTAGGCGGAGTGGGGGTGTTAGGTTTTTTCGTTACGGAATTTCTTGATTCGGTCGCCGCTCTCAAAACCCGCGATAAAAGCTATGCAATAGCTTAAAACTTAAAAGCACAAAAGTATACCTTTTTCGCCACAAATTACATCAATACTTGATATCCCGAAATTCTTGCAAGATACATCAATCCGGAATGATGATACTGATGATAATGATGGTAAGACTGATGAAGAAATCTCCCACGATTAAAATTTAAATGGAAAGTTCCATAATAAATCCATTTTATGACAATAATTTTTGTTTTTATGATTTATTTCATTATTGTGAATCAAACAATTATTTCCTTCCCGGAGGAAGTCAGTACCTAATGCTAAAATCGTTATTCTTGCTTAAACAGTCATTAAGTATCATATTATGTTAAATCTCTACTTAAAAAATCAACTTCATTAGTTAAATATTTTTGTCCACCTAAATCGTCACTTTTGCCGTATGTGCGCCGGTTGCAAGTACTACACACCTGGCCTTTCTGAAGAACATCACCATTTCACCAATCAGGTTAGTATATGTCCTCCTAGGGCTTCCCGGCCCGGCCTTTCCCTATACATCAGCCTTGTAAATATATTGTGTTAATCGACTTTCATTCATCCTCTCCACATACCCAAACCATCTCAGCATACCCTTTTCAATTTTTAGGGTTCCGTAGTAGTCGTGTTTTTCAACTACAAAGTTAAGTTTGTTCTTGGGATAAATTCATCCCAACTACGGAACCCTTCATTGTGCGTGGTCCGACACGCACTTGGCCATCATTTCACATCATTCCTCAGCCTATTATTCTAGTCAAACCACACGTGCTTCGCAAGAAACGCAACAGCTAACACATTCTACTTTCATGCTTGTTTTGCTACACCCAACATTGACTTCCGTACATAAGCGTGGGCACCAGCACACCATTGTGAACAGCCAGTCAAACCTTTTTAGACATCGACTGGTTGATTACAATCGCATGTATAGCACCATTCATTTTATTTCCCGCATTTACTCTCCTTTCCGCATCTCCATCAATCTTCCCATCCCTTGTAAACAAACTCCCCAAGTATATAAACTCACTTACTTACTCCACACTCTTATCATTTATTTTCACATCACACACCGATAGGTACATCATCTCCTCTTTCAAACACCATGACCTTCGTCTTATTCACATTTATATTCATCCCTTTCATCTCATATGCTTCATCCATCACAGTCACCATGTATGACACCAATATGATTTATTTTGTTTTTTCAAATAATTAAAAAACTTCCTCATGAAAAACATTTTGTTTTATTAAGTCTTAAAAAATCCTATAAATATAATAAATATATGTCGGATCCGGTCATTAGTACGGACACGAAACGAATCGCAAGCGCGCCACTGGCGACATTAAGAATGATCTACCTACACCAAAAAAGGCGCGCTTCTACAGAGTCGTGATGTTTTAAGGCCACGGCGAGGAGGGCATTCAGCCTCTGGTCGCATTGGAGTCAAGACGTCGCGGAACTGTTCTCGATTCGTGGTGCTCAGTTATTGTGTTAGTTGTAATTTGTGATCATTGTGTTAATTTGCGATTTTAATAAACGCCGTCACACCCAGTGTGTGTATAATTTAGCTAGTGTGATTAATTTTGATAGTAAATTATAATGTGATCTGAACTGCAAACTCTTTTTCTATTGCGCATTAACCAATACTACCCACACTATGCCCACAGTAGTTAAAATAACGCTGATAATAACGAGAGTCACATACCCGTCTCCGACATATATAAATAACACCTACCATAGAACTTTATTTCACAATTTGACAACATTATGTATGTTTTCGAATTGTCGAAATATTCATTACAAAATAATTAGGAATTTCTCTCACATGAACCCTAAGGCTTTACAAATTCACGTGTGTTACCTTCATTCACGTATGATGCCGTGTGTTACCAATTCACGACTGTTATTGTACAATTTTTGGCAGCCATACTCACCAAATTTATTTTCATAATCCTCCGACGCCCATGTCCGCCCTTCTGCTATCATGGGCTGCGCCAGCGCCTGTCTACATACGACTTTATAGACAGCTAGAATTTGCAAAAAAACCCATTTAATTTCAAGGATCGTATCAATGGTGCCGATTCCCTTGTTCACAAACTAAACTAAATTTAAGTTCAGTGCATCTTTTTCTTTCTATTTCATTAAGAAAAGGACAGAATATAAATTTTAGTTTAGTCCTGTCAAATTAATCAGCGCTTGACGTAAATTGACGTAATTTTAGTCGGCAAGTTTTTAATCACGTCTAAACTTGTATGGAGAGTGACAGACGATGATTAATTTGACAGGAGTAAACTAAAATTTATCTTCTGTCCTTTTCTTAATGAAATAGAAAGAAAAAGATGCACTGAACTTAAATTTAGTTTAGTTTGTGAACAAGGGAATCGGCACCATTCTCAACTTAAAACAACATAACTAGCTAAAAGTGGTGTAGGTTACAGATCACGGAGACTCCGCCGGTGCGGCAATTTCTCAACAGGTACAGTCCCGTACAATACACTGACCAAAAACCAGGCCTAGTTTGGGAGTTAGGATCAGATCTTTGTAATACTCGTAATACATTGATGTATTTTCTAGTGACAAATAAACGTTTTTATTTATTTACTACACGAGTAGGTACACCTCCCAGTTCATTCCGAGAATACAGGCTGTTAATGTGTCTCATTTTGTGATGTCATTAGCTAGTACATATTATTATTTAGTTTAGAGAAATCTCGTACATCACCTGCAAATCATGCTAACAGTTGTCAAAAAGAAAATAAAATTAAACATGTAAACTAAAAACCCGAGTGCCCGTCCCGGAGAACGAATTCAAAACCTCTCGGCAGTCGGGTTTGTGACCTCCAGACCAAAGAGGCAAAAAGAAAGACCTAAGAATAAGACCTACTTATAAGAAAATCTTTTTATTTATAGCGCTGATTAATTTGACAGGACTAAACTAAAATTTATCTTCTGTCCTTTTCTTAATGAAATAGAAAGAAAAAGATGCACTGAACTTAAATTTAGTTTAGTTTGTGAACAAGGGAATCGGCACCATTGTTCAAATTGTGCGAGATCAATGTATAAGTAGGTAACTACGACGATAACTAAGATAAGATTCTGTACGCAATCATCGATATTATGTTCATGAACATTAGGTACATTAACTGTCGATAGCGAGCGTATATATTTTTTAAATCCCGTCTAAGGGCTTGCGCCTACTGGCGGTATGGCACGGCAAGGGATTTTTATGCGACGAATAGGAATATAACTTACTAGCTGACCGAACAGACGTTGTCCTGTTTCCTATAACTCGATCGCAGCGCCACCTACTGGGTCCAATTATGAATCTAAACCATTCCCAGATCCCCTTGAACACACACAAAAAATTTCATCAAAATCGGTCCAGTCGTTTGAGAGAAGTTCAGTGACATACACACTCACAGAAGAATTATATATATAAAGATATGTATGACAATAGAATTGAAATTTCAGTGATGATGCCTAAAGACGTCGCGGCATGCCTAAGGATGCCGCGGCATCGTAGTTGTTGAAATTTCAATTATAATGTCATATAATTAAGTTATATTTCTATTCGTGGCATAAAAATTGTTTACCGTGCCGTGCCGCCAGTGGGCACAGGCCCTAACTTGCCCAAAGCATAAAGGTACTTTTACACTTCGAGGGCACGAATAGTTCTAATCTTACGAGTGAATGCCCGATGTGTAGCGGTTAAAAACAGCAGTAACCCTTTCACATCGGCTACTCACTCGGGTACAGCGACTCAAAATGTTTTTATTTTTTGAACCCTCATGGATTTTCATGCTACGTTAGCTGTTATATAATCTAGTAAGTCGTCTGTTACAAAAGGACCACAGCCTTGTGAAGAGGAACTTCCAGTTGTACAAAATTAGAAACACGCTCGTTTTAATAAAAGAGTTCATTATTTCTTCATTATTTTATTCCTTACAACAAAAATAAAAACGTTGAGTATTGAAATTCCGTCCTTGAGCAAGGATTTGTCGTTCTCCTTACAATCCTAAGATGTCGTTAATTGTATATTCCTTGAGGACGTCATTGATGACTTCGAAGAGTTCTTCACTGAGCATTTGGCTGACATTCTCCATCTCAGTCTGGATCAACTCCTGTGTTAGATTCTGAACATAGCTGTTGATAAACGCGTTGATAATGTTGGAACCAGTCATTCCGTGGAATTGGATCTAGAGAATAACAAAAACAACATTATCAGCAATTATACAAAACGCCCAATTTATATGCAACCAACAGTCACGAAACATATCAGATTTGAACGGTACAAAGAGAAACCTTAGGGCGCGGGTGGTTGGCCCACACTCCACGCAGTTGTTCAATAATCTTGGTTGGCTAACTAGTAGTAACTGAATCTGAATAATACACAATTTGACATTCAGAACGGGTGATACAAAAAAAGGATTAATTAACATTCGGGCTTACATGGGTGTCATGGATATCGATGATGATGTTCAGTTCACGAAGAAACAGGTGTCCTCCGAAAATGTTGGTGCCCAGCCTCATGTCCAAGCCGACCTCGATGCGGTGGGCAAAGATCCTGCAAAATGATGTAAAATTAATATATTGTAGTCCTCGTGTACCTGCCAGTGCTAACCTACCGCTAAATCAAAATGTCGTGAAGAAAACAGTTCGGTACATACCTGAATCCACCGCCAGCTCTATGGTTTAGAAGACCCAGTCTTGCGCGGGCGTCGTAGTTTCCTTTTAAATTACAATCATTTAGTTCCATATTTTAATACCCTATTGCGGATTATAGTGCTAATAGGCTTATGTACTTAGGATCAATTACTATCGCAGATGTAAATGTTATCAAACTAATTTCGCTTTTGGTTGGTACAGTTGCTGTAATCATTTGCTATTAGCTGCGGACAGTGATAGGAATTACTTTTACGTTTGGCCAACGAATAATGGCGATAGTCGTTTTATGACGATTGCGAACGATTTAACGACGTATTCCGTCATGGAATTAATTATGTATTTATTTTAATTATGTATCGGGTCACATTCTGGGGACCTGTAATATTTGCAGTTTGATATGTACAGGAGCTCTGTTTCTAATAAAAAAAACTTCTTGTAATTACCAGTAACAGTAATCCAGGGAATAGTAATGTGAGCTCCGAAAGAAAGTCGGAGAGCGTTGAAGGTGATGCGGTCCAGCACGTACCAGCGGAGACCTTCCATTTTGAAATCATTGATCGATACTGTGGCTGTCGTACTGCACATACAAAAATATCGTTAAACAATACCAAAATGTAGTTAAATCAGTTAAATGTAACAATAAAGAGGGTCCTAAATATACATTTTTTATCTTTTGATCTGTCAGTCAACTATGAGCAGATGTGGAGTAGCGGCTTTGTAGAGTAATTTCTTCATTAAGAATTCTCTTTATTTGCATTAGACTTGCAGGGCATAGTCTAGCTTGATAGGTCTGTTATTGCAAGCCTTTTAAGTCTTCGTTTGTGATCAGACTTGGTAATTGATAGTGGGTTTGGATACTTCTCAAGTCTTGTCTTATAGCGTGCAGCAATAGATTTTACTTATCTCCTCCTGCAGTGTTAATTTTTAAGATGTCGTGTAACTCTGAGTTTCTGATGAACCTGAAGAGAGCTCAAAACAGCATCTTAAAAGCAATATTAACTGCTCCATGCATATATTGCTTTTAAGATGCTGTTTTGAGCTCTCTGGAGTTTGTTTAAGTTTGAGACACTTGCGGTGCCTCAAAGCTAAACAATAAATATAAAAATAAACATACGCAGGAGCTTGATATTCGAAAGGTCCGATGAGGGGTATGTCGAGAGGGTCGAGCGGTGGCACGTCATCGTTTCCATGAATGACGACATCCCTGAAGTCTTCGATCATCTCTGCGATGGCGTCAGCGACTATACTGCGGCCTTGTGCATCTAAAGTCTGGAGCTCTGATATAAGCAGCTTGTCATCTTCACTTACAGCATGGTCAGCTGATAAAAGGTCGAGTTCCAAGTGGAGGTCTTCCAAACGATTATCCGCGTCTTCCACTAAGAAGAAAACAATTGTTAATTAGGTACTTAATAATATAATTTGTTAGAAGGTACGTGGTTTGGCATCTACCGCTGCAATGTTTATAGGTACTCGTGTGAATCATTACTATACATATTTTAAACAAGCTAAACCCGTCTTATTTTTACAAAATAAGGTAGCGTGGATTCGCGGATGGCTCAAAACATGGGAGTCCCACAAGGTTTAATACAAGGTCCCTCTCTCTTATTTGATTAGAGCTTTATGGTACTCCCATTTTAATAAATGTTTTATCGGTGGCGGTGCTTCATAGAAGTGCTTTAAAAAAAAACAATGAGCCTATAATGTTCCCACTGCTGGGACACAGGCCTCCTCTCAGTGAGACGGAGTGGGCCGTATTCTTTATATTTCTATGGCCGTATTCCAACACGCGGGTCCAGTGCAGGTTGATAGATGTCACATGTCTTTGATATTTTGGTTCTAGGACATGCCGGTTTCCTCACGATTTTTTCCTTCACCGTTTTGAGAGCAGTGGATCACCACTGCTCTATAATTTACACAAAGTAAAGCGCCTGTCAGGTTTCGAACCTTTTTTTTGTGTGGTAAATTATCAAATAACTTCTCCCGCTCTGGGCGGAGCGGGAGGACGTGTCAGACTTTTACTGACTAAAACACACCCGTGTTCCTTCAGTTGCCATGTTGCCGGGGGCCACGATTTCCCTTTCGGTTTTATTCGCAACCCCGGCAGGCATCGGCCCTAGCGGACCCCGTCAGTTCTGCTGACATCTCTTTGAGGCGCGTGTGGAACACAACGAGCCGTCGACCCGGGACTGGTCCTTATAGGATGGCGAGCTACCCATTGCTCACCATCCGCAAGCCCGCGCCTACGGTGGCCGGAAATCGGCCTGAGATTCCCGACTCCCAGGGCGTCTCCTGCGGCGGTTAGGGGCGTGAGGGTGCGAAATTTGCCTCTCCCTTACCCGTCCCGCCTCCTCCTTCGCAAGCATTACTGCTTCGCAGAAGGAGGTGACTTCCTCCCATGCCCTCTCGCTCTGTATCATGGCCTGAACCAGGGCCGGACGCGAGAGATCACCGCCGCTGATCGCCTCCACGAGGACACGCCGGGCAGACCTCCACCGTATGCTCCACCGTGTCCTCCGGGCGACAATGGCACACAATGGTGACACCCGGGCGTTTCCTCACGCCTTATCCTGAACAGGAACCTCCCGAAACAGCCGTGTCCGGTGAGGACCTGCGTCAGGTGGAAGGTGAGGACGCCGTGGCGCCTCTCTAGCCAATCCTCAAAGGGGGACTTATCGCCGCAATTGTGGCGTGCCCAGCACTGGGTTGCGACAATTGCACTCTCCATGACGCCATGAGATCCCGCCGGAGCTCTGTCCGCTGTGCCGTGATTTCTCGCGGCAGCGGAGTTAAGCCCCGGCGTTTCGCCTCCTCACGCCACTCCCAGATGTGCGCGAGAGGTTTCGAACCTATACCCTACAACTCGTAAGTCGCGACCGTTACCACTCGGCCACCACTGCTCTGTAACAATATTTTTTAAATGGGAGTGCCACAAATGGCACTCCCATTTTAACAAATGTTTTATCTATGGTGATGCTTCTTAAAAGTGCATATTTTTTTTGTTAAACCCATACTTATTATAAACTTACCTAGGGGAAGGTCTTCATAGTCTACATTAGCGCCTTGCGCGAACGCGCACACAAGTAACGACACAAGACACAATATTTTCATTTTCTGTAATAAAATATACACAAAATTAAAAATCATAGGTATACAAAATTAACAAAATATAAGATCCATCTTTAAAACAAGCTACTACCGTTGTCCTTTTTGCAATTTGACGGGTCTGAGTTGTTCGCACTTCTATTTAATATTTAAAATTATCTTCATTCATCATAATTAACTATACTAATCCAGTATTTGTAGATAAAAATGGAACAATCTTATTTAACAATCTGTGATTTGTTTGGCAGCTGCGCTATATCTCTTTGTTAAAAAGATTATGATATGTTTAAATTCCTACCTGTAAAATAATTAAGTAGATTGAGGTGAACATACTTTCTGTTTACTCTCTTGCCGTCATTCATTCTAATATCCAGTAAACATTGTTTTACTATATTCTTACGTTCTTCTTCTTTTCATGTGGAGAGTTTTAAAGCTGCCCATAGGCCTCTAACTTGGCTTCACATGCCGTGCTATCGAGAAATATATCTCAGGCATGCCGGTTTCCTCACGATGTTTTCCTTCTCCGTTTCTGAAGCCACTTGCTTCAAAACGTGCTTCGTAATTATACAATACGCTCATGAATCCGAAAAGTCAGAGACCAGATGTGTGTTTTGGGTTCGAACTTGAAACTTGTGACTTGGCATTCCGACGGTCACACCACTGATTGTTGCGTTAAGACTTCAAGACGAAAATATAATTTCGTTGTTAAAGCTGATGTTGTGTTCCTTCAGGTCTTTGAAGTCCTTGTAGGACATAATTAATTAAAATCTCATATTATTGTCTTTCTTCTGAAATAAATCTAAAATTAACAACATCGCAAACATGACCTAGTTTATGACTTCATTATAAACACTAGCGGTCGTCACGGTGTATTGGTCGCAAGTACTATTGCTGAGCAGGAATTCCTGAGTTCGCTTTCCAGGTCGTGTAAAGTGTTACTAGGTTTTTCCATTTGGAATTTCTCAGTAGACGCTCGGGGTCTGTTTTTGTTCCCGATTGATGGCAATAGGCTCGCTCCCCTTTTACATGGGACCTAAAAACATGTATAACTGGTGAAATGTATCCCTCTGTCCAACTTCGGGGGAAGTAGCGTGTTCCAAGTAGACACAATAGTGTGTTCTCTCGTTCGGTATGCCCTTTTTGCCATAGCATATGGTCTTAATTAAATACTTTGGTACTTAATTAAATACTTAATGAATGGTACCTATTTAATCAAAAGGGCGTGAGCTAACAACAAATAAATAACAACATTAATAATGTTGTTGACACAATCGTTTTTAAATCTACTTGATATTGATTATCTACATAACTGTCTGAAGAACAAAAATATGTGGTAGTACAAGTATGTACATTGTTTTACAATCGAATATCCAATTATATGATTATCATAATTTTCGTTGAAATACAAGCTCTACCTCGAACAGTTATTACAGATATATCGATTTTCGCTTATCTCAATGGATAGCAATTACTTAATCCTATTTGTATGTTATGGTACAGTAGAAATATTTAGTAAATTGATTTTAAATATATGGAAAAATACTTTAAATCCATGAAAATAGCAAACTGTTAATGCAATAATATTATGAAACAATAAGTAATTATACTAAAAAAACCGGCCAAGTGCGTGTCGGACCACGCACAATGAAGGATTCCGTAGTTGGGATGAATTTATCCCAAAAACAAACTTAACTTTGTAGTTGAAAAATATGTTCTCCCATACGTAATGTATGGGAAAACATGTTTTTGCAACTGCAAAGTTAAGTTGGTCGATTATTACTCGTTAACCTGTAGAGCCTACTTAGCTATGATAGTTTTCCTTTTAATTTCGTTACATAAACGTACTACTGTTGTGATTTTTTTCACACACCCAAATCCAACCATTTAGCCGGCAGGGGGGGGGACACGTGACTCTAACAAAAATTAGCACTTTAAAGCTTAATATTTCGCAAACGAATCCCTGAATCCAAAAATGGTTTTCACAAACTCACAATGTTTTTGAAGGACCTTTCCAATGATATCACCATGGGGTAAAAAAATAAAAAAATAAACATCACCACTTTACGTGTATGAGAGGTACCCTAAAAAAAAATGTTTTTCATAATTTTGTTTTACGCACTTTGGCGTAATTAATATGTATACCTATGCTAAATTACAGCTTTCTAGTACTAAGGGTCTCAGAGCTAGACCGCGGACAGACAGACAGACAGACAGACGGACATGACGAAACTATAAGGGTTCCTTGTTTACTACGGAACCCTAAAAAGCCGTGGAGCTACGAATCGAAGTATGACAGTCATTTCGTGAAAACAAACGTTAAATGCCTTCTTAAAACTTAATGTAATTATGGTGTTTAGCGAACCCAGGCGAGGCCATGGTACGGAGCGAGAGGAAATTGCAGGCCGTCACCTCCTTCTGCAAAGCGGTAATGCTCGCGAAGGAGGAACCTGAACGCGTGAGGGAGAGGCAAACATCGCGCCCTCACGCCCCTAACCGCCGCAGGAAGAGACACCCGGGGCGGGAATCGCGAGCCGATTTCCGGCCACCGTAGGCGCGGGCTTACGGTCGGTGAGCAATGAGTAGCTCGCCGTCCGATAAGGACTAAGCCCGGGTCGACGGCGCTTTGTGTTCCACGCGCGCCTCAAAGAGATGTCAGCAGAATTGACGGGGTCCGCTAGGGCCAATGCCTGCCGGGATTTCGAAGAAAACCAATAGGGAAATCGTGGCCCCCGGCAACAGGGCAACCAAAGGAACACGGGTGGGTTTTAGTCAGTAAGAGTCTGACACGCCCTCCCGCTCCGCCCAGAGCAGGAGAAGTTATTTGTTAATTTCCCAAAAAAAAAACAAAAAAAAAAAATGGCGTCATCATTTCTAGCCCAAACTCGATGATAAGACGGTGCATGTTTTCAATAAACATATTATAGAACTATGTGCCTTCTATTCTTTCTCACTTCCTTGAGCTCCAAAAATCATATTGATGACAACAATTAATGAATTAACAAAATCTATTTTTGAAGTGAAAACTTCTTTAGGCGCGTTGGGCATTTTTGAGATACCATTGATTTCGCGACACTGTAACGCAATTTACCGACACCGTGGAGTAAAAGACATTAACGCGTTGATTACCGCGATGCGTGGAGTAAAAGACATCAAAGCGTTAATTACCGCGGTGCCGATTTTTTTTTTCAAGTTTTCACTTCTACCGGCACTCCCGGAGTGCCACTGTTTTTTTTACCTAATTAATGTGTCATGACTTGTTTTGTCTTGGTTTGTAATGTCACTAATGTCTTCAGGGAATACTATACACCAATTGTGGGTCATATATAACAATTAAAAAAAAAACAATACAAACAGAAGAGGTCCTAGACAACCTTGCGACACTCCTGCTGCTCTGAAAGTAGAAACGAGTTTTGTCGACGGAAGAATAGACAAAATGACAGATTGTGATTGTTTATCTGACATTTTGTCTATTCTTCCGGCGACAAAACTCGTTTCTACGGTGGTCATGCTACGCGTGCTGTTGTGTTAAAAATAGAGGTAGTTGTCGACACTTTATAAATTAATACGGGTCACTTCTACACTCAGTGTTGCTTAGCTGCGATAACTTTGTGAGATATCCTGGGCAGGACCTAACCGATAACATTTTTACTAGCTTTTTATGATTTACGAGATCAAATGTCTTGCTCAATGCTCATGACATGCATGTTTTAATTTTTAAGTTTCCGTAGTCAACAAGGAACCCTTATAGTTTCGCCATATCCATCTGTCCGCGGCTTAGCTCAGAGACTGTTGGTAGGTACTAGAAAGCTGTAATTTGGCATGGGTATATTACGCCGACAAAATGGTGCAATAAAATGTTTTTTTTTTTATGCTGTACAGACGCCAGCACATCAAGCTACCCAAAACTGTCAAATTTTCCCAATCAACTTTAAACCTTATATATCAGCGATAAAGTTGAAAGTCTATTAAATAAATTTGACAGATTGTAGTAGCTTGATGTGCTGGCGTCTGTACGTAATGTAGTGATGTTTTTTTTCTCGTCTATCCCATGGTGTGGAGTGTCGTAGGAAAGGTCGTTCCAAAATATTGTGAGTTTGTCAAAACCATTTTTGGATTCATTTAGCACTTTTAAGCCTAATACTTCGTACACCGATTTTGCGAAGTATTAAGTTCTAAAGTGCTAATTTTTGTTAGAGTCAAGTGTCTGGATATGTGAAAAAAATTACAGCAGTAGTTATACAATAACGAAATTAAAAGGAAAACTGTCACAGCTAAGTAGGCTCTACAAGTTAACGTACTCGTTAACTTGTAGAGCCTACTTAGCTGTGACAGTTTTCCTTTTAATTTCCCCCCCCCCTGCCAGCTAAATGGTTGATTTTGGATATGTGAAAAAAATCACAGCAGTAGTTTATATAACGAAATTAAAAGGAAAACTATCACAGCTAAGTAGGCTCTACAAGTTAACGAGTAATAATCGACCAACTTACATTTGCAGTTGCAAAAACATGTTCTCCCATACATTGCGTATGGGAGAACATGTTTTTCAACTACAATGTTAAGTTTGTGCTTGAGATAAATTCATTCCAACTACGGAACCCTTCATTGTGCGTGGTAAGTAATTACATAAGTGATTTGTTATTGTAAAACTTTGCTGTTTCAAAAAAAATTATGATAGTTATGCAATGATGTTATGTTAACGGAAGAAGAACATATTACTTCCATGATTAAGACCTACGTATACCAGCGCTACTAGTTTTCAAATAGCATAAAATTCAAAGTTTTCAATTTGGAGAACAGTTGTTTGCGTGAATTTTGATTTTACGGATAGAAAAACAAACATTAGGAAATTATTACCTATTATAGAAATCGCTAAAGCCTTCATTGATAAGGTTGTTCTCGTAAATATCGGAAAACAATCGATAATCTTGAGTACATAAACTTTTGCAGAAAACGTGCGCGTTTGACATAGTTGAAAAATCTACTCTCAATAAGTATAATAAGAGGTAAGAGATAAGCATGTAAAATATGATTAAATTAAATCAATCTTCAACTTTAGTGTTTTCTTTTAACTAATTACCTGACTGTACATGTATTTTAAAAGAAAATGATTGCCTGGTCGTGTAATATTGACAATTTTTTTCAGTGAATTTGTACAAATAACAACGTAATGGTTGTGGAAATCGTATGGCATGTAATGCAATGTGCTGGTGGAAAATCAATTTTGTGTGTCTAATGTGCACAAGCACATAAGCCCTAATAATACAACACAGGAATTATTTGAGAAGATAAATATCAGTGTTATATATTTGAAACTGGTGTATTTGTTACGCAGTTGGACAAAGAATTTGGTGCAAAAATGCGGGTACTCTTGCTAGTGACATTGTACAACGTATTGAATGTTATACTAGCACAATTTGATATAAGTGAGTAAGTAGTGAACTATTTACATAGTAAATGCGTTAATGTTGTTGGTCATTATAAGGATATTATTGCTAAACTAGTGCGCATAGCCACGCCAGCTAACCAAATTAGCCACGGATTATAACTCAGTCATGATTGGTAATCTTCTGACCGTCTTGCATGCAGTGAGAGTATACGTACTTGAAATCAATGATAAATATGATGGGTCCGTAATCTGTCGATAACGAAAAATTTGCTTATTTAATTTTACAAACGTGGAATGATGCAGGTAGTCCGTCCCTCGTGCCTTAGCTCTGAAATCCCGAAGATTATTGACTCGAGTTTCCGTGACATCATAACGCAATTAAGAAAAATGAGATGTTAATTTTCTCTATTTATTCGAAGAAAGTGCTTTCTTCGGGTGTTTATATTTTCCAGCTGCGTTGTTATGACAGTGGTGGTGATAGTTAATTGATTCAGGCGTGACCTTGCGGAAATCCATTATAAAATACAATAGACGTGGATATGTTTAGTAACCTGTTCCGCTTAGCTATTTCTAAAAAGCCATAAAAAACTCTTGAAATAAATCTACACGTGTTTCACCTCTCAACGAGGCATCCTCAGGATGACGATGGACTTGTTGCGAACTCGAACTCGGCGTGTTGCCACACCGAGCGCTGAGCACCCAGCGCTGCACTCAGCGCTCGGTGTGGCAACACGCCGTGTTTGGAGTTTGTTTCAGGAGTTTTTTATGGCTCTTTAGAAATAGCTAAGCGGAACAGGTTACTAAACATCATCCACGTCTATTGTATTTTACAGTGGTGGTGCTAAGTTTGCACTACGCAAATATCAAATCAATCCACTCTAATGTACTTGTACATGCCTAATCTCACAAACATTTTACAAGTTTTCATTAACACTTCGATTAGCCTCCGTTGTGTATGTTTTTATTGGACTTGTTTTTATATTTCATTGAACCCTGTGTAGATAACAAGTCACCCATTAATACTTAACTACTTTTTTGTTTGCTTCCTGCATTTCGTTCAAAGTTCGAGATCAAAATGATTTTTCTGGAACTTATGTACTTATTATGATGTATGTATATTAAACCATTTTCGCGGCCTGACCTCAGTTCCATCTCTAGCATATCTATTCTATATTGGAGATTCGCTGCATAGGTACCCATGTGCACGTGACTCGTTACTCTATTAGAAACTGCTTAAGTCATATAATGCTCGCGTCTCATATTAATTACATATCTCTAGAAATATATATTTAAAAAGCGCATTTCTCTCACTGATGATAAACAAACGCCAGGGGGCCTACCACTAGCTCAAAAGCAGTAGCTTTTGAGCTAGTGGTAAATCTGACATTAAGTAGGTATATATAATAAATTCAACTATTCCCCTGAAATCCTAACTGTGTACTTTATTATAGTAAATGAAGACCTTGGCGACTTCCACTTCCGCGCCGCGGTGGGGCATCTTCCATTGAAGTACAGCCCGCTGTCTGAAAAGGATCAGAAAGCCAGTGACAAAGCCGCAGATTTAGTCGACTTCATACAACTCGTGCCTAAGATCGATCCCCTGAATATACCAGTTGTTCAGCCGCTTGGCATTGATCTTCCTTTCCTCTTCCTAAGGTATGTTATGGAGGACTAAAACTCTAGGTGATTTGGAAAACTCACATGCCAAACCTTTTCCCAACCATTTTGGGGTTGACTTTTGTCTAACCGAATGCAGCTGAATACCAGTATCTTGCATAGAGCGGCTCCCTATCTTACCTCCATAACCTAGTTACTGGGTAACACGATAACCCTTGGTAAGACTAGTTGTCACTGTTGTCAGACATGCTTTCCGAGGCACGGAGCGAAGAGTTAAAGAAAGAAAGGCAGAGTAAGCAAGAAAAAAGACTAGTCTATGGCAATTTCGCTTTATGAGATGTTACATTATATTTATACCTAAAATTTTTGTTGAGGTAACTAACCATGCTTTTTTATAATGTATTGCAGCGGTAAAGTTTACTTGGAGAACTTGGTCCTGGCTGGAGTCAAGCAGGTTCAGCTGCATGGTCTTGAGTTGCGTCTGATTAATCTTCGGTCAGACTTGAATATCACCATACCTCAGTTATATTTTGAAGGTAAAACCGATCAGATTCCCTTATGCAAGTGTATTCCACTGAATATCATCACATTTATAGTTAATATATATAGCCTTTATAATATATCTACATTGCCTTCGTGTGTTTAAATAAAATATCGTACGGGGGACAGACGAACTGACTGCAGATGAGGAGAAGGAGCTAAGGTACTCATCGATAGGACGGGATGAGAAATATTTAAATATCTTTTTTAATAAAGGGTATTAAAAAAACAGTGGCACTCCGGGAGTGCCGACGGAAGTGAAAATTTGAAAAACAGTCGGCACAACGGTAATCAATGCGTTGATATCTTTTACTCCACGCACCGTGGTAATCAACGCGTTGATGTCTTTTTAATGGTCAAAAGCTGGTGTCGTTACAGTGTCGCGAAATCAATGGTTTAGTCCCATCTCAAAAATGCCCAACGCGCCTAAAGAAGTTTTCACTTCAAAAAGATTTTTATATTTGTTTCTCGTCGCTCACTTCTCATCCATTTTCTTGTTTTCATATTATTATTGTGTATAAATAAGTAAGTACATATAACGACAGCAGCGCCGGCCCTAGGGTAGAGCGAGTGGATCGGTCGCTTTGGGCGCTAGATGGTAAAGAACGCCAAAAAGCCAAATACGAAAAACAATTTCCTGCGCAAAATAAAAAATTTATAGCGCCTTTTGAGAGGTACGGGAGCATTTTTAACTGATTTTAAAAAAGAGGATGTTCTCAATTTGAATGTATGTTTTAAGGTTCCGTAGTCAACAAAGAACCCTTATAGTTTCGCCATGTCCGTCTGTCTGTCTGTCTGTCCAGCATGCGTAGCATGACCACCGTAGAAACGAGTTTTGTCGACGGAAGAATAGACAAAATGACAGATAAACAATCACAATCTGTCATTTTGTCTATTCTTCCGTCGACAAAACTCGTTTCTACGGTGGTCATGCTACGCGTGCTGGGCGTAGCTCAAAGACTCTTAGTACAAGAAAGCTGTAATTTGGCATGGGTAATACACATTATTCACGCCGACAAAGTGGTAAAATAAAATCATGAAAACAATTTTTTTAGGGTATCTCCCCTAGACGTAAAGCACTTTTTTTCTCGTCTATCCCATGGTTTGGGGTGTCGTTGGAAAAGGTCATTAATAAATATTGTGAGAGTGTGACAACCATTTTATAGTAAGTGTTGATATTTGAAAAAAAAAAGTAGATTTTTGATACTTAACATGAAACCGAAGTAGAATTTACGTGAAGTGAAAGTATCGGAAGAGCAGTGGTGGTCCCGACTTACAAGTTGTACGTTATAGGTTCGAACCTAGGCAGGCGCTTTACTTTGTGTAAATAATTTCATCACCACTGCTCTCAAAACGGTGAAGGAAAATATCGTGAGGAAACCGGCATGTCCTAGAACAAAAAAAATCGAAGACATTTGACATCTACCAACCCGCACTGGGCCCGCGTGGTAGATTACAGCCCACCCCCTCTCGAAGAGAGGAGGCCTGTGGAGGCTATAGGCATTATGATGATTATGATGAAAGCATCGATCAAAGGGCATCGCTCTACCCTGATCACTGCTAGGGCCGGTGGTGCTATACGACGGGATAACGGGTTAAGTAAGCGCTTCGGGAAACGACTTATATCTTTTTTACGTTTCAGGCGATGTTCACCTGAAGGCTTCACTCAGCTTTATGCCTGTTATGTTCAAGTGCCATCTAAGGTTAGTACCTATACAATAAGTAGTTATATTAGTTCGAACTTTATTTGCAGGATTATATAAGGTCCCATTAAAATAGATAGACAAATTTTAACACAGCATTCAGTACGTCTAACCAAAGATATCCAAGCAAAAAAACATTGATTAAAGTGATTTTATTATTTTGACCTAAAATAATTAACCAACATTTTAGTGTATTTTTTCGTTCGCTGATTTTTATTCTTGTAAGTTTCTAATGCGTTTTTCTTATTATTATTTTTTACCATTTGCCTTATTGTGGTGGTCTGAATGATTTCTAAAAGTTTGTTCATCTATTTTAATGGGACCTTATATATGTACAGACGCCAGCACATCAAGCTACCCGAAACTGTCAAATTTTCCCAATCAACTTTGAACCTTAGCCTTCAGCGATAAAGTTGAAAATCTATTAAATAAATTTGACAGATTGTAGTAGCCTGATGTGCTGGCGTCTGTACCTATGTCTCATGTTATAATTTTTAAAGTGTGGTGTTGTCTTTTTGTCCATTGTTTCACAAACCTTAATTTAATAAATAATTTTATCCAGTAACTTTCTGTTATTAGTGTAAACTTGTTCGATGTGGGCGTCGTGACGACGTCGGGTGGTTTCAAGACGCAAGCTCCGACAGTAGGCGATGTGCTGCAAATCGAGAGTGCAGAAGTCAAAGTCGACATAAGAGATGTTGTGGTAAATATATTTAACGTTGGGTTCACAGAGCACGGAATCGGCTGTCGAGGCGTCTCCGTGCTCTCTGTGATTGGGTTCTAAATTCACAGAGCTGCAGTCCGCTCTAGATCTTGCAGTCTGTAATGGATTAATCAGAAAAAGTAGAGTCATTTTTAAAGCACACTTGGATGGTCTTATGGGATGCCATGACAAATTTTTGTCGTTGTTATGATGGACAGAATAAATACAATGAAAGTAGCTGTAGCATGAGAATCAGAAAACAGGTCTGGCAGTCGGCGAGGCTAAAAAATTTATTAAAAACGTGGTGACCGCCCTAAGCATATTTGAAGGAGCTTTCAGGATCTTCTCTGACGCGTCCTGGGGTTTACAAATTAGTCTAGCAGATCTCACCACAGTTTCTTCACGGTTATCTTTTGTTTCAGTTCAACTTAACTAATATGGTTATGGGCGAGGAACTAATGGAAGAATATGAATATGAAGACGAAGATACTCCTGTCACGCAGTTGTTTAATAATAGATTAAGTAGCAGTGGTGAATCGAGTAGTGCTTCGGATGGCAACATATTAAATGACCTTCTCCGCACAGCGCTTGACATTGCCAACAAAGAACTTTTTAAGATTCCCATGAATTTTTTTAAGGAATATCTATTGTCTGATACTTATTAATCAGATTGAACAAATAAAATTAATCAAGGATAATACGAATCAGCCATTTTAAGGACATCGCCCATTATAATAGCACCGCTCCAGCGTAGTAACACCCCGGCACCGCCTCGAAAAATTTAGTCGCCAACGTGCCGTAAGCACGGCGAAACGTAACGTAACTAGTGACTTCGAAGGCGTCACCGGTTTTGAAAACTAGTGATTTTAGTAACTAGTTATTTTTCAAATTCTATTCGGTGATTCAACACGGTGATTCTATCGAAGTATTACAGTTATTTGCGAAATGAAAATATAAATGATTACCTACGTAATACGTTACATATCACTAGCGTTAAGTTTTTGGAACGAATAAGTTTTTGTAACTACATATGCAGTTACATTATTAACGTAATACTAAAATTATTACGCGCGAAAGAAACAACATGCGCTTGCAACGTACTTTTGTTTCGTTTCACTCTTTTCATTCGATTACTGCATTGTAATGTAACTAGTTACAAAAATCACGTGTTTATGTGTGACTCGAAACCAGTTATTTGGCTACATGCTCCGTAGCCAGTTATTGTAACTAGTGACGTGAAATAACGCCCATAACTACTTTAAGCAAGGCCACCGCTCGCTTCCAGCACGCCACCGGTGAGGTGACAGCAGAGCTGGGCAAAATACATGCTTTGCTTTAATTAAAATACAAATTACAAAATACGGTCAGGTGTTAGGTTATGTAAATAGAATAGAACTAATACAGCCCAGTGTTGCCAACTTTAAAGATTGATATATTTAGCGGTCGCCATTTTGCTTACGAAAGCTATCGAGGGCAATTTTTGCAGAACGCATTCACTAATAAGATTGCTTAATGTATTTATATTCAAATGTATTTTGAAGCCATAAGTATTTGAAATACTAACTACATAATACCTCAGCGTCAGGTATTTGAAATACCAATTACAAATTATATTTTTAAGAAGTAATTGAATTACAAATACTAAATACGTATTTGTATTTCAATTACGTATTTTAATTAATTACAAGTAATTCAAATACTGCCCAACCCCGGGTGACAGCTCGTTGTTCATTCACAAGCGACGCGTCACCGCGTGACCGGCGCACTGTGGGAAAGCCCCATACAAAGCCGTCTCAAAACCGTTTCAGGTGAAAGTCGTTGTAATGGAATAAAATTAATAAATTAATATAGTATAATAAATAAGCTTTCGTTTCGCAATTTTTTAGTTTTTTTTTTTTAGTTCATTATAATGTATATAATAGGCATCAAAGCTAACTCATGTTCAATAACGTAAATTAAACGCAATACGTTACTACAATTCAACGCCACATTACTCAAAAGTTTTTGATATAAATGTACAAGTATTATACAGTTTTGGAATGCTTATAATGTCCTCATAACGTTTAGTAATTAATATCATATACATTGGTTTAATAAAATAAAATTAAACAATATAGTTTAAGATGGTATATTTTTAGTGTTCATTTTTTTTTTAACGAGACTTTTACCCTTTACCGCTGCTTGCCGCTGTCGAGATATTTGTTGTATTAAGATCTTTATACATTAGTATATGCAAGGAGAAAATAAAAATTTGCGCATACTTGCGCTTTTTCTGATACGGGATCAAAACATATCGCGAGATAAAAATTAAATTTTTTCAATTTCGTTTTTTTTCTCATAAAATTATTTTTTATCTAGGTATTAAGGTCAATTTTATAAAAAGTTCATTACAGTGATGAGTATTATTAATAGTTTTTTTTTGTGGTTTTGATACAGTTTTGACCACCTTACTTGATAAAATATGGCCAATTATCTATTAGGGTTTAATTAAAAACAGTACCCTAATTGCGTAACTTATTTTCGTAAACAATTTTGCCTAATTTGTTTCATTTTGATAGTTCAACAACATTCATTGCGTTATTTACGTTGCTGATCAGATTTTTTTTCCAACTAATGAAGCAATGGATTAGCAATCAGTTTTAAATCGAAAAAAATTATGATTGTGTTGCATTACGTAATTAGGGTACAGGTTGGTTATAGGAAGAGTGCAAATGATTAGTTTCTTAGCTTTTTCCACGTAGCACTATATCATTGGCCAATAAAAGGAAGGCGAATTCTGAAACATTAACAGTTGTTGGTCAGATATTCAGTTGCCCTAAAAAGCAGTTATTACTTATTTTCAAATATTCGCAGAAGTTGACTGATTTGAAAAATGAGTGAATTTGTTTGTAACAAACGAGAGTTGTGCAATTTGTTGATAAATGGGCATAATGTAGAAGACACGAGATGTGAACGAAATTTCATTTCAATACGGACTGTCAACACTACATGCTTGGATTAGGAGTATGGAGATGATCTTACACATTTCCTATAACTTGTATATTAAAAAGTGGTCAGCTACTAGGTACACCCGAAAATAAAAAAAACAAAGACGAAAAGAAAAAAACTGGTGCAAAAGTGGTTTAGGGAAGAAATGGGACTGCATGTCGATAAACCTCGACAAGGCACTGGAAATAGTAATGACGGAAACACAGCTCGGACATTTTTTCAGAATCACTCTTGCTTTGCAGACATTACAGGAGTAGACGTAGAACTTATAAAACGAATGTACATAATACTACAAACTATGTCATCTGGAATGGCTATTGATTCAAAAAAGTTCGGTGAATACGCATATAGTACAGCCCAACTGTACGTAAATAATTATAACTGGTAAGTATTAAATGCCTTCCTCCATGCATAAAATACTTATTCACGGCGAAAAAATCATTGAGTACTATGCTATTTTACCTATCTGACAATTGTCCGAAGACGCGCAATAATCCTGAAATAAGGATTACAAAAAATTTAAACTTCATCGTTCTAGAAAGTGTTCAAGAGCGGCTACCAATGAAGACGTGTTCCATACCTTATTGTACACTTCTGATCCATATATATCAACTTTGAGAAATATCTCAGAAACAATATCGAAAGAACTTTTAAATGTAGCCAAGGCCCTTCTTGCGGTCAATGAAAATCTGTAGGAGCTTGCTGAATTGTGTACATATTTTGTTTTCTCGTTTGGTACTATGTATATTCCGTTTTATGTAAATTAAACAAACATATTTTGTATTTTTTTTTCTTAAAAATGCATGTAATTTTCTAAGTTTAATTTTATAATTAATTAATAAACAGAATTACCAAAATCAAAATTATTCTCATTAAACTTTATACATCCAAGTATATGTGTGCAAAATTACAGCTCATTTAGTTTTGAAACAACTGAGATACGGAGTTTTGAGACGAAACATACGCGATTTTCCCACTGTGCGGCGGCGAGGCGTCACCGCGCGGACGGTGAGGCGCCATGCATACCGCCCGCAGGCGTTTCTTCGCCGGGGAACGGGCTCCTCGCTTGAAGCGCGCTGTCGTCGGCGCGACGTGTGACCGCTCGCGGGCCGCTCACTGCTCGTGAGCCGTGCACTGTTCTGTATAGCCATCGTAAAATAGACTTTAATACATTTGATTCTAAAATCCTAACTTGAATGATAAGTTATTTGCCGTGTCGGAGCGGTGGTATAATGAGCGATGTCCTTTATCGTGGTCGGTGGCGTGAGCGATACCTACTTGGTAAAATCAACAGAATAAACTCATGAAGATGATAATATTTGCAGCGAAAATAGTTAAAGAAGATACAAGTTATTATAATTATTGTACAAGAGCTCTTTGCAAAAAAATATCTGCCTTATTGGAAAAAACTGTCCCGATTGTTTTATACCTGCCAATAAATAGTAGTAATTATTACTTACATATCATTAAAACGTTATAATTTTAGTTGTAAATATAAATACGTATGCCTATTACTATCACACGTGTTTTATTATTTTATGTTGACCTTGCGGCCCATTCAATAGGTACAGACGCCAGCACTTCAAGCTACTACAATCTGTCAAATTAATTTAATAGATTTTCAACTTTATCGCTGAAGTGTAAGGTTCGAAGTTGATTGGGAAAATTTTACAGTTTCGGGTAGCTTGATGTGCTGGCGTCTGTACTTAGGTAAGTGTTAGAGGAAGCCCGCGCGGAGATATCTACTTTGTTCTATTTTTTGGATACCAAATGATGTAAAAATAACGATATTAATAAATGTGGAAAATCGGCAAGAAATCTTACCTCCGCATCCGCATCCGCGCGCGTCCGTAAGTTTTTAACGGAGTAAATAAGTAAGGAGTAAAGTAGTAACGGATTAAAGTAGTAAACGGAAGTCTAATGAAGAAAATCGTCGCTAACTAAGCGAAGACTCTTTAATGTGGTAGACATTTATCTCGAAGTTTTTAAGTTTTTGGCTCACATGTCACCACCCACCACCACCAGCGCGAGTCAGTACCAACTACCAAGTAAGCAACTGTTTATTGGAGCTGCTAAGAAATCACCTAGAAAAGGATAAACCCACAAAACTGATTATAGGTTGTAACCGTAGCTTTACCTGTATCCCTCTCTCTATACAGGGTTATTAGTTATACGTCGGCAATCCGTTAAGAGGACGTAGGAGAGGTCATTTGGGATTGAGCTGCTCGCTTTGCTAAGCCTTGTGATAAAACCATAAAACTTGACATTTTAATTATTCTGTATGATCATCAAATTATACCAGTTTTTTTTTTACATTAACATTGTTGAAAATTATATTCAAGATGACATGATTACTTTGTAAAGTAGGTATTATATTATTATTTTTATATATTTTTACAAATCTCGGGACCATGGATCCCGGTCTTTTGGAAGGCGTATGATACAATACACCATTTCAGCACCAGTACCTCTGGATTTTATCATCTTGCACACCACAAACCTGGTACACTTTTAGCATCATTTAACAAACTATATAACTAGGCACTAATATAATAACGTTATAGACCTTAGACTTCTTGAAGACACCTTCTGGTTACGAGGCTCATAGCCCACTGAACTAGAAGTTAAGCGACGCTCCAAACATCATGTTTCCAATTCTGTTTCGTTAAAAAACCAGTACTTTTACGGAACTATCAAATGAGATACTTTTAAACTTCATAATTACACTGATACAAAATCATTTGAGGCAAATCACATACTTTTAATTTTATATTTAGTATTTAAAATCAGTAAATCTTCCTAATATTTGGAAATCATGACATTCGGCCATCCGACACTGTGTTGCCTCCTGGCACACACACAACAATCATAAAATAATATATTTATTTTTTTTACATAAATCATGACATTTTGCATGTTAAATAAAAAATTAAATGAAAACAAATTTCTTTAGCAATAGCATACGGAATTACGAGTTATGGGTGAACATTTAAATCATACATTGAAAGATTTTCAAAACTACGAGGTAATCTTTTAAAATTCACTGTACTGTGAGCACCATGCTTGGCTGCTCGGGCAGTGTATAAATCAAATAATTTTTGAGGAGACGATTATATTTAAACCATTAGTACAATATTATAAAGATACACGCGCGCGCCGTTGCTGAGACTAGACTATCATTTTTTTTTTTACCGACAAGTGAAAACCATATAAAAAATCCTAATTTAAACATATCTTGTCAGATTGTTCGGATGACGTACAGTGTTCTTGCCAGCCTGTACAGCATGAGGTTGCATCTCATGATAAAACCTCATATGAGCTACGCCCCACTTGAATAAATGGATCAGGCAGAGACTTTTATTCAAAGCATCCGAACAATCGAACCCTTCCTGCCTATACCTAAAAGAAACATTACCTAACGATGGCAATTAAAATACATAGTGAGGTCTTTCTCTTGCAAGAGAAGGCTTAAGTCAGGACGTACGAATCGCAAAGTTCTGATACCAGGCTAGGTATCAGCCAAGTTAAATGACAATATGTGTTAACACGCACCCAGAAAATTAACGTCGTCATGCTTAAACCTTACCGCACCAAAACCATCGAAAAAGATACGGCAAGCCTCAGAAAACAAACAAACTGACGTGACAATTCACATCTACCCAGAGGGGGTTTATGAAAATAAGGAACTAGGCTCCACATCCTAAGCCTTAACTCCATCGGACATAATTGAGCCAGAGGGAACGAAGGATCAAGAAATAAGCGCTCAACAACATTAATAACTCACGACCATACTCCAGAAGGAAAATCTCAAAACCTCATTCTATCCTTACAAGACTCAATCTTTATCGAACGTCAGTTAGCTCTGACTAAACTGTGAGACCTCAGTCGTAAGTTGAACTAATTGTGTTAACTAGACACACCTTGCAAGGGCTATGCCCCCGTTAGCGAGGCTGGTCAGCTCAGTTCTAACCAGGAAGATAAAACATCAACATAAAGGTAACGTCGCCGTCGTCGAACTATTTAAATAACAACATTATAAATATCCAGTACAGACTAGACTTAATATGTCCCTCTTAATTGAACCGTTGAACAACAGAAGTATTCAAATACTCACATAACATAAAATAATCACAAGAAGTATCACCAAAAATAAACAGTATTTTTTTTTTAACTCCTACCATAATCATTTAAAACACCAAAACTTATAAATACAAAATAAACTCGAAACGTAGGAAAAATACCATTGTAACCACACAGACAATTTAGTTTAATAAAATAATTTTAGCGCCAGGCTCGACATCAGATATCATTTTCACATCTCATTGAAACATTACTCTTAAAGACGTTCATACAAAAATTCATAGAAAAAGAACGTTCAGATACAAGGAAACTTTTTGATTTTGCTTTCCACAAAAACCTAATTCGGACTATAAAGAACATTTTTTTTAAAACAAAAGATAGCCAAATCGTTTCAGCTGTTCTCAGGTGAACTCTGGGCTCTCGCTTACCAATGAACAGCATTTCATTATTATTTATGTCGTACATACTCGGGGCGTAATCCATTTACAATCTTTACACATGATTCTATATAGCTTAGAAAACCATACCAGAATTCAAATCAAGTTATATTCAATTAATGTTTCATTGATCCAGAACAATAATCATTAAGTATCATAATTATAATAAAATAAAATGGTATCATGAAATCAATCATAGTATAAAAAAATCAATAAGTATCATAATACTAATACTCCATTTGAAACAAGATCAGATACCCAAACGAACCCTGTCCACATTAACAAAACCATTTATCATAATCAGCCCATGATCCTCTCACTGTGAGAGGGAGTGGGCCGTAATCCACCACGCGGGCCCAGTGCGGGTTGGTAGATGTCACATGTCTTCGAATATTTGGTTCTAGGACCTGCCGGTTTCCTCACGATGTTTTCCTTCACCGCATCATTTATCAAGTGCGAATAAACATAGTACACTAGATGTCACATGTCTTCGAGTGATTGGTTCTAGGACATGCCGGTTTCCTCACGATGTTTTCCTTCACCGTATCATTTATCAAGTGCGAACAAACATAGTTCACTTATCATTTATCAAGTGTGAACATCATAATTCACTTATCATTTATCAAGTGCAAACAAACATACTGCAGTTATCATTTATCAAGTGTGAACATCATAGTTCACTTATCATTTATCAAGTGCAAACAAACATAGTTCACTTATCATTTATCAAGTGTGAACATCATAGTTCACTTATCATTTATCAAGTGCAAACAAACATACTGCAGTTATCATTTATCAAGTGTGAACATCATAGTTCACTTATCATTTATCAAGTGCAAACAAACATACTTCAGTTATCATTTATCAAGTGTGAACATCATAGTTCACTTATCATTTATCAAGTGCGAACAAACATAGTTTACCTTTTGGTTAATCCCACGACGGTCTCACAATGGTTTCATGACGGTCTTATGACAGTCCCGCGACAGTCTCATGACGGGCAATCATCACGTCATCGTGATCATGCTCATGCAATGGACACGTTATAAGACATAGAATGACTCACGAAAACCATGAAAGAAAGAAAGAAAATACATTTATTTAGCACAGACAAAGATGAAAGAATGCCATTGTACGAGCTACGCTGTACATGAAAATAATTTGTCCTTCTTACAGTGAAACGTTACAGTTTATTAACCCAACATTAATTGTGCATTATTACTTTATTAAATATTGTTTTAGTAGCAATAAAACCTTTATAACAATCGGTTGTTTACTCGTTCAACATAACATTCCAATACACAACATCAACATAACATTTTCACTGTTGGGAGTTACGCCCCAACAGCCATGTAAATAAATCCCATCCAAAATAAAGTGTTGGTTAAGTTCACTATCTCAATCAATAAAATTAATCATAACCCAAGTAACACATCAAAGCAGTATAGCGGCAGACTTACAGCATTTCTGTATCCCTTTCGCATTTTGAGTTAGTTCTTAGAAGCATTACAAACGTGTATAGGGCTACTGTAATGCTTATTTGGGCACAAATTATACGGCTTTAGATCCTAAATATGTTCACAACAGTTGTTTAATTGCATTACAGGTGCATTATACTAGCAATATTATTGATAATGAAGATGTTATTTGCATTACAAAAGCATTAGACTAGCATTAGAATGTAGTAAAAGAATTATTAGAGCTATTCAAGTGTTCATAGCTAGAACATAAATAAATCCTAGATCATTGCAAAAACACCTCTACTACCACGGTACAAATGTTTTAATACAATTAACGTTGTAATTTAACCATTTTGTCTCGCAATATAATATGGACGAAGACTGTCAAAACTGAGTGAGTGACATTATATTTGTTTGCATCAAAACAAAATTTATAATACTGGCTAAGTTTTTGACTCTTTTGTTATTTCATGGCTTCAAATATTACTGCACAATTTAGTTTACTGTAAAGTGTGAAATAACCAAAACAATTGTGTATTCCTAGTATAGAACGAATTTTGCGTAATTAACATAATTTGTGGGGTAGTATTAAATTAAGTTATATCATATTTAAATAGGTCTATTGCTTTTATAAATAGGTCCGAATGATAATATATATATATTTTTTTGGTTATAAAATATTTACAAAATGGTGTCGGTCTATAGCAGCCTGGTGAGCCTTTAAAAAGGCTAATTAATGCCGCCAGCAGTATAAATACTCAGGCGTGAACAATTATTAAGCCAGAGGCCAGAAAGAAGACTTGATGAACCACTATAGTGCCATTGCCTATAAAGTAGTTCTACGTCCACCATAAAAAATGATGTTGTTTTGTTGATCATATAATATGTGATTTTCCACAATATGGCCGACAAATTTATGGTTTTACGAATACAGTAAAATGAATGTAAATACAGTTTTACGCATTACAATAACTCACGTGTATTTGATTAAAGCTGTACAACAGAACTCAGTTAATCTTTAAAAAATGCAAGAATTACATTGATTCACATTTATGCTGTTCAGCAGTACTAGGCTGTTACTAACCACTTAAAAGTGCTATTACACAACAAAAGGCACTAGAAACAGCTCAAAACTGTATAACGGATTTACGGTGCATTATAATGGTACAAGTTTATGCTATTAAGCAGCATTAGGTATTATCTTACTACTTAAAAATGCAATTTTAGACCCTAAGGCACTAAACACAGATGAAAGCTGTATAGCGGATTTACAGGTCATTATAATGGTTCATGTTTATGCTATTAAACAGCATTAAGCATTTATTTACTACTTAAAAATGCTATTGTAGATCTAAATGCACTAAAAACAGGTGAAAGCTGTACAGCTGCATTATGGTTTGCTGCAATAAAACTAAAGGCTTTACAAAAGTTTTGATATGCCATTATCCAACCGTTTTACAGTGTAAAGCATCATAATGGTTTTAAAATGCCAATATACGGCGTTAAGATGCTCGGTGAACTTATATAAGAGTTTATACGGACCTTAAGACGCAGATATATGACAGTGACCTTGAATGGTTAGCTTGCGTGTTCTGTACTGAGCTCACGCAACGCGTTGTACGTCCAGCCAGTAATAGGACTCGCCCATCAAGGAGCACTGTCCCAAATTAGACGCATTATTAATTTATTACACGTAAAACAAAAGGTATTTTAATAAAACACGTATACTAAAAGATCACTAATTTAATTATCTTTAAAATTGTGAAGTTTTCAGAAAAATACGCTTGATGGATTTTGCGCCATTCTCAGTTTTTTATCCGCGTTAGATATAACTTTACAAATTAATTTCACTATGTAATATAAACATAATCAAAAATATGCGTATATTCAAATATTAAGAAAATGCTCTAATTTAACATATATTTTTTTTTTTCAAACCGCTAACACTACTCGTTCAGACGTCATCTTCAGTAAAAAATCATTAAAAGTCAGCTATCGTCCCCTTAAGTTCTACATAATTTTACTATTCGTTTTTTTTTTAAATGCTTCCTGTGTTACTTGGGAGGTAATCGCAATACGTTCATGTCCAGCTATTATGCATTTAAAACAATTTATCCGACGACTAGTGACTCACCGAACAACCAGTAGTTATCATACCAATTCAAAATCCAGCGAAATCACAAAGTACGCCCCCTAACAGTGAACAACCATAGTTCAATTATCATGGCAATCATAAGGTAGAAATAATCATAACCAACAATTTATTTATGTTAATCTCGTGTTGCTTTTAAATAATCATAAAAAAATGTTTTTGTCAAATGTTGCTCATTTGCTTCCCTTATAGAGGCTTGTGGGAACGTATCTATTAGTTATAGTGGTAGCAAAATTATAAGGAAACATTATACCCATGTATACTTCACCGCACACCATCAGAGAGTTGCCCTGACCTGATGTGGGATACCCATACTAGTACCCCGAAATCACGCTCATTGCTTTCATTTAGGCAACCAAAACACATCTCGTGCTATCGGAGAGTCGCCCCGATCAAGCACACGATTTGTCTGGTCAGTATGTGCAATAATGCGTGCTAAAGTACCGCCAGAGAGTAGCCCTAGCCACGTACCCACACACACCATTACACACAATCTACACAATACAACACATCATCAGAGAGTTGCCCTGACCTGATGTGCAGCGCCATGCAGCCGATAAAATGATAGCAACCCAAAACAAAACTCAATAATCCTTGTAGGCTCCTAGTTGTTCCCATAAGCCTCTTTACCTTACCTTTTTGGTTTAACCCACTTCTGAAATGATACAATACACCATTTCAGCACCAGTACCTCTGGATTTTATCATCTTGCACACCACAAACCTGGTACACTTTTAGCATCATTTAACAAACTATATAACTAGGCACTAATATAATAACGTTATAGACCTTAGACTTCTTGAAGACACCTTCTGGTTACGAGGCTCATAGCCCACTGAACTAGAAGTTAAGCGACGCTCCAAACATCATGTTTCCAATTCTGTTTCGTTAAAAAAACCAGTACTTTTACGGAACTATCAAATGAGATACTTTTAAACTTCATAATTACACTGATACAAAATCATTTGAGGCAAATCACATACTTTTAATTTTATATTTAGTATTTAAAATCAGTAAATCTTCCTAATATTTGGAAATCATGACACGTACGAGGGGCCGAAGCCAACTCGCAGAGGCCCCTTAGACATTAATAAGTGTTGAGGCACCAACCGACGATTATCCCTGTATGCACCATACAAGTGCACCCAAGGACAACCCCCGGTTGGTGCAGGACTATTGCAGAACATGGAAACAAAACATATTGGGCTATGGATTTGGGTGGCTATAATGGATTGGTTAACTGGAACTATGGAAAGACTATGGCCCCTGCCTGATCAATGTTTTAAATGCACACGGATAAAATGGCAGGGGGTGACTTGCACACTCAATAATGGGCCCCCGAAAACGGTCGCTAGCACAAAGTGTCGTAGCGACAAGGGGGCAACATGTCCTGAGGTGCTTGAGGAGTGGAGAGGTATTCCACGGCTTTCAGAACAATCCCAGAGCCCGGAAGATGGTCAAGATCCCTACGAGCACTTACTGGAATACTTCCTTCCTCCAAGCACGTTTGCTCTTGCGAATCTCCACTCAAGCCGGCCAATTAAGGCAA
Organism: Agrochola lychnidis; assembly: GCA_963680765.1. Classification (NCBI taxonomy): domain Eukaryota; kingdom Metazoa; phylum Arthropoda; class Insecta; order Lepidoptera; family Noctuidae; genus Agrochola; species Agrochola lychnidis. The sequence continues at coordinate 16,307,953 of OY796850.1, read as the reverse complement.
GAATGAGATGGGAGCTCTGTTCCTCGTCAGTGTTCACTCCAGCCGGCCAATGAAAGCAAGCCAGAGGTGAGGAACAAGACTTCTCCCGGGAGATAGGGTCCGTGGGGTCGCTACTGCCCATCAGCTCGCCACATGCTGCCCTGCGGGTTTTTGTATCTCTCTTGGTCTGGCTCCTCATCCCAGACCTATTCCGGCAAAGTAAACTCTACCGGCACAGACCTAGAGTTCGGAGCGCGCAAGCCCCACCACGACGTCAACGTAGAGATACGGCGGTGGGGTTATTATTTTAATTATTGTGAATGTGAGGACTATGTAGATATTATTATTATTTTTATTTCTCCATACTAGTTTTAATGTTGGTCTGGTAGTTTGAGTAGTTTATGCGGCCTACCCAAATGTCCTTTCTTTGGTACTGTTCGTCGAGTTGAGCTCCACGATTACTGACAAATGATTGCACTGACTGGACAGGTCCACTCAAATCTGTGTGGTTCTTTCCTTAAAAGACATGGTCCTCATATGGCCTGACAAAGATTATGTCTGGACTTTAAAAGAGATTGCGACCTCTGAGTTTGTTTCGGCCTTTCTTCTAAGAGTAGGAAACGCCGAACTCATCTAGCTGATTTTTTTTAGTATGACGTGTGAAAGTGATTCCGTTATCCTATTTACAGAATAAACAATTTCATTTCATTTCATCCCTTTAATGGATTGCCTACGTACAATATAACCACTAACCCTGTTTATCAGGGTTATTGGTTACATTTTATATCATTCATTTTACAATATAAAATGTCAAATTACTCGAAAATAGTTACGTACAACCATTAACCCTGTATATCAGGGTTATTGTGTACATTTTATATTTTTATTTCATACATTTTAAAAGGGGAAGGCCTATGTCCAGCAGTGGAGGTCTTTCGGCTGAAATGATGATGATGATGACATTTAAAAATATTAAATGTCAAATTACTCGAAAATGGTTGACATTGGCATAGGGGTCATCAGGGGTAATTTGGTTACAAATAACCTAAATTTTATAACCAATAACCCTGTATAGGTTATCTCCGAAGTTTAGAGCCAAGATCATACAAAGCATTCAAGACTCCGAGTCTCACGTGAACGTGGTTTTGAAGTACCTATGTATGGATGGGAAAGTTTGAAATATGTAACAAGGTTGCGGGCAAAGGGCTAATCTTAAACATAATTTTTCTCTCTAACCATTCTGCGAAAACTATAATAATATTATTTTCTAATTAAGTACCTACGTTTATGAAGATATCAAACTTGTATTAACTTGTCCTATAAAAGCGTAATTAATATACTATCCTACGAACAATATAATAAATGTGAAAATTTCGTATGTTTCGGATGTTTTTTACTCAATCACGCAAAAACGGATTTAGGTGAAATTTGGCACACAGATAGTTTATAACCTGTATTAACACTAAAGATACTTTTATCCCGGTAGTACGATCCCGTGGTATAATTTCCGACCTCCACGCGGGCGAAGCTGCGGGCAAAAGCTATAGTAGTGAATAATTAAGTATTTTAAGGCTCACCCCCTATCTATCTGCCTAGCCTTTTTCCTAACTATGTTGACCCGTCAGCTTCCAGTCTAACCGGATGCAGCTGAATATCAGTATTTTACATGTAGCGACTGCCTATTTGACCTCAACAACCCAGTAACTGGGTAATACGATACGATACCCCTTGGTAAGACTGGTTGTCAGACTTTCGGGCTTCTAACGACCCGTAACGACTGTCAAAGATCCACGAATGACAGCCGGGACCAATGTGTTTTCCGACAGGGACCGAAAACCTTTATAAATTACGGTACAGGCATCGAAGAATTTAGGTTACTTCTACGATTAAGGTTTACCGCTATCTGGGTAACCCAAGAAGAAGAAACAGGTTACCTCTATTTAGATTACCGTTTTAATACCGGTTACCTAAAAATTACCTTGATTACGAAACCTTGCGATTACCTTGAAAGAAACAGAATATCGCAGTGCCGACAATTTGTTGGCATTTGAAAAAAATACATTACCAGGGAGATCGTCGTGCGTGCTGTACTATTTATTATTATTACAAGCTTTTATTCAACTTGCCGTGTTAGTTAGCAAAACTTGCAAGCTGAATTAAAATCACTTCCTCTTATCCTACGGAGTTGAAATACACGTTGGTTCAGTTTTGAAGACAATGCATTTCTTTATGATGTATGACCCGATTCTACCCCCAGAATAGGCTCCAGACAAAGAAACTCCATAACAGTCAACAGTACAGACACGCAATTTAAAGTCCGTTCTAAAGTCGACCATGACCTGGCTACAGCATCCAGGATTGGCTCCACACGAGGAAACTCCTTACCGATCAACAACTGAGACATTCTATTTTATGTACGCATTTAATTACGATACCTCATGCCCAGTTCACCATGATCTGGCTGCTGCACCCAGGATTGGTTCCAGAAGAGAGAACTTCACAGCGGTCAAAAGCACAGACACAAAATTTTATATACGCATTTAATTATGACAGTCCGTTCTAAAGTCTACCATGACCTGGCTGCTGCACCTAGGGTTGGCTCCAGAAGAGGGAACTCCTCAATAGTACATACAATTTTTTTAATATACGCATTCAATTATGATAGCCCGTGCTAAAAGTTCACCATGATTTAGGTGCTGCACCCAGGATTGGGTCCACAGATGAGGGCACTCCTGAACGGTCAAGAGTATAGAGACAAAATTTAATATACACATTTAATTATGATAGTCTGTTCTAAAGTCCACCATAACCTGGCTGCTGTACCCAAGTTTGGCTCCAGACGAGGAAACTGTTCAGCGGTTAAGAGTACAGACACGAAATATTATATACGCATTTAATTAAAATAGTCCGTTCTTAATTCTCTTAATTGATTGAGAGTTATGATTTTTTTAAATCTTTTTTTTTTTAATCTTCATAATTCTAGCATGATTAAAAAAAAAACAAAAATACCAATTAATTGTAGGTATATTGTTATTATGTCACTATGTCAAATGAAGCGTTTGAAACATTTCAATTTTATATACTAATAAACCATGTTCCATAATTATAATGCATGAGCATTAGTAATCGTAATTTTAAATTATTTGCTCTGTATTCAAAGATTGCATGAAATAAGGAGGCTTTTTTATTTATTTTATTTAATTCTAGCATGATCTGGCTGCTGCAGCCAGGATTAGCTTCAGACGAGAACTCCTCAACGGTCAACAGTACAGATACGAAATTTTATATACGCATTCAATTATGATAGTCCGTTATAAGTTCACCATGATCTAGTTGCTGCACCCAGGATTGGCTTCAGAAGAGGGAGCTCTTTATAACGAACGCACTGTATCCACAAAAAACCGTATCTTAACCCATTTGGTCGGGGTGTTATATAGTATGCGGCGTGAAATGCAACGTAACATTAAAATAAGTTTAAAAAATCGAAAGTTCAAGCAAACACCCTAACCAAATGGGTTGGGTTAGATTAGAATTAAGTGTTACCAATCGCGCGCGCGTGTCCTAGAACCGAAAAGTTCGAAGACATGTGACATCTACCAACCCGCACTGAACCCGCGTGGTAGATTACGGCCCACCTCCTCTAACAGAGAGGAGGCATGTGTCCCAACAGTGGGAACATTATAGGCTGATGATTAACCGCGCGCGAGCCGAGTGAGGGCTACTTCCAAGTTGTTTGCTTTCCCTATTATCATATTTGGAAATCCAATAAAAGTCCATCGACTTATTTTGCGTGGTCACCCATGTTTGGCCACATCATGAAATAGTCGTGCGTTTAATTGTTCATATCGTTAAATGTTGAATATTTAATAATCTGGCCAGCACTCTAATTGCGTAACACACGATCAGTCACAATCTGAATCATTCCATTGCTTCTGCTCAACAACGTAAATAGCACAATGAATGTTGTTGAACTGTCATAATGAAACAGATTGTGATTGATCGTATGTTACGCAATTAGGTTGCTGACTGCTGAGCACTTCATAATACAACCATTTCATGAATGATCAATTCAATCAATACCAGTGTTTTAATATAAAAAGTGTAGGTACTGTGCTAGCGCCCTCAAACAAATTGCAAGCAAAACAGTTTATGCGCTTTGTTTACGAGGAAGTGCTGGCCTCTATTAGAAAACCGGCCAAGTACGTGTCGGACCACGCACAATGAAGGGTTCCGTAGTTAAGTTAAATAAAATTTATCCCAAAAACAAATTTAACTTTGTAGTTGAAAAACATGTTCTCCCATACGGAATGTATGGGAAAACATGTTTTTGTAACTGCAAAGTTAAGTTGGTCGATTATTACTCGATAACTAGAAAAGCCTACTTAGCTGTGATAGGTTTCCTTTTAATTTCGTTATATGAACTACTACTGTGATTTTTTTCACATATCCAAAACCAACCATTTAGCTGGCAGGGGGGGACACACTTGACTCTAAAAAAATTAGCACTTTAAAGCTTAATATTTTGCAAACGGATCTTTGAATCCAAAAATGATTTTACAAACTCATAATGTTTTTGTAAGACCTTTCCATTGATACCCCACACTATGGGATAAAAAAATAAAAATAAAACATCACCAGTTTACATGTATGGGAGGTACCCTAAAAAAAAATGTTTTTCATAATTTTGTTTTATTATTTTGTCGACGTAATTAATATGTATATCTATGTTAAATTACAGCTTTCTAGTATTAAGCGTCTCGGAGCTAGACCGCGGACAGACAGACAGACAGACGGACATGACGAAACTATAAGGGTTCCTTGTTTACTACGGAACCCTAAAAATGGGCGCGTACGTTTCTTCGCAAATTAAATAAACAAACTACCGAGTTGGTTTCTATGATGAGAGAAAAAGATAAACAAATGACATTTTACCAGTTTACAATGTAATATTATCTTACTACTGTTCATTTCCTTTTTAGGGTTCCGTTGCCAAATGGCAAAAAACGGAACCCTTATAGATTCGTCATGTCTGTCTGTCTGTCTGTCTGTCTGTCCGTCCGTATGTCACAGCCACTTTTTTCCGAAACTATAAGAGCTACGCTGTTGAAACTTGGTAAGTAGATGTATTCTGTGAACCGCATTAAGATTTTCACATAAAAATAGAAAAAAAACAAATAATTTTGGAGTTCCCCATACTTAGAACTGAAACTCAAAAAAAAAATTTTCATCAATCCCATACGTGTGGGGTATCTATGGATAGGTCTTCAAAAATGATATTGAGGTTTCTAATATCATTTTTTTCTAAACTGAATAGTTTGCGCGAAAGACACTTCCAAAGTGGTAAAATGTGTGTCCTGTAACCTGTAACTTCTAAAATAAGAGAATGATAAAACTAAAAAAAATATATGATGTACATTACCATGTAAACTTCCACCGAAAATTAGTTTGAACGAGATCTAGCAAGTAGTTTTTTTTTATACGTCATAAATCGTAAACCGCAATTTACCTTTCATTCAATGTTACTTGCTGCTACGGAACCCTTTATGGGCGAGTACGACTCGCACTTGGCCGGTTTTTTTACTTGAACTCAAATACTCCGCAAAAAGGCGAACCAAACAGACATAAAATTTAAGTAAAAACCCTTTTAAAAACAAGCCTTTAATGAACTAAAAGGTACCAAATGAAACTTACGTAAACATTGAACTTTAATGTATTCTTAAAAGCTTGAGGCTTATCTTAAAGTGTAAAAAAAGCGGCCAAGTGCGAGTCGTACTCGCCCATGAAGGGTTCCGTAGCAGCAAGTAACGATAAGTTTACGATTTATGACGTATTAAAAAAAAACTACTTGCTAGATCTCGTTCAAACCAATTTTCGGTGGAAGTTTACATAGTAATGTACATTATATTTTTTTTTTAGTTTTATCATTCTCTTATTTTAGAAGTTACAGGGGGGGGGACACACATTTTAGCACTTTGGAAGTGTCTCTCGCACAAACTATTCAGTTTAGAAAAAAATGATATTAGAAACCTCAATATCATTTTTGAAGACCTATCCATAGATACCCCACACGTATGGGATTGATGAAAAAAAAATTTTTGAGTTTCAGTTCTAAGTATGGGGAACTCCAAAATTATTTGTTTTTTTTCTATTTTTGTGTGAAAATCTTAATGCGGTTCACAGAATACATCTACTTACCAAATTTCAACAGCATAGCTCTTATAGTTTCGGAAAAAAGTGGCTGTGACATACGGACGGACAGACAGACAGACAGACAGACAGACAGACAGACATGACGAATCTATAAGGGTTCCGTTTTTTAACGGAACCCTAAAAAGGACGTTGACGCCTCAAGCTTTTAAAATATATTAAAGTTCAATGTTTACGTAAGTTTTATTTGGTACTTTCTAGTTCATTAAAAGCTTGTTTTTAAAAAGGTTTTTACTTAAATTTTATGTTACACTTTTTAGCATTACAATTTGTTTAAATATCTGTTCTATCACCTTCACTTGAAAGGTACTTGTAAAGACAAATCCAACGAATCCAAACGCATTTACACAAGTCATGGTGTTTTGCACTATCCAAGTCATGCTTATACTTTGGAACGGGCTATCGTAATTGAATGCGTATATAAAATTTCGTGCCTATGCTGTAAACCGCTGAAGAGATCTCTTGTATGGAGCCAATCCTGGGTTAGCAGGCAGGTCATGGTGTATGAATGCGTTTATAAAATTTACTGTCTGTGCTGTTGACCGTTTGGGAGTTTCCTCGTCTGGAGCCATCCCTGGGTGCAACACCAAGGTCATGGTGTAATTTAGAACGGGAAATCATAATTGAATACGTATATACTACTCGTATTTCGTGTCTGTACTGTTGACCGTTGAGGAGTTCCCTAGTCTGAAGCCAATCCTGGCTGCAGCAGCCAGGTTATGATCTACCATGACCTGGCTGCTACAGCCAGGATTGTTCTACAGTCTACTGTAGAACTGACTGTATTCATTAAATGCGTATGTTACATTTTTTGTCTGTACTGTTGAATGTTAAGGAGTTCCCTCTTTTGGAGCCAACTCTAAGTGCAGCAACCAGATCATGGTGAACTTATAACGGACTATCATCATTGCGTATATAAAATTTCGTATCTGTACTGTTGACCGTTGAGGAGTTCCCTCGTCTGAAGCTAATCCTGATTGCAACAGCCAGATCATGCTAGAATTAAGAACGGAACATTTTAATTAAATGCGTATATAACATTTCGTGTATGTACTCTTAACCGTTAAGCAGTTTCCTTGTCTGGAGCCAAACTTGGGTGCAGCAGCCAGGTCGTGGTGGGCTTTAGAACAGACTATAATAATTAAATGTGTATATTAAATTTTGTGTCTATGCTCTTGACCGTTTAGGAGTGCCCTCATCTGGACCCAAACCTGGGTGCAGCACCTAAATCATGGTGAACTTTAGCACGGGCTGTCATAATTGAATGCGTATGTAAAATTTCTTATATGTACTATTGAGGAGTTCCCTCTTCTGGAGCTAACCCCGGGTGCAGCAGCCAGGTCATGGTAGACTTTAGAACGGACTGTCATAATCAAATGCATATATGAGATTTTGTGTCTGTGCTGTTGACCGCTTAGAAGTTCCTTCTTCTGGAACCAATCCTGGGTGCAGCAGCCAGGTCATGGTGGAGTTTAGAACGGACTATCATAATTAGTATATTAGATTTCTTGTATGTACTTTGAGGAGTTCCCTCTTCTGGAACCAATCCTGGGTGCATTAGCCAGGTCATGGTGGAGTTTTGAACGGACTATTATAATTAAATTCGTATAATAAATTTCTCGTATGCACTGTTGACTATTGAGGAGTTCCTTCTTCTGGAGCCAACCCTGGGTGCAGCAGCCAGGTCATGATGACCTTTAGAACGGGCTATCATAATTGAATGCGTATATAAAATTTTATGTCTGTGCTGTTGACCGCTGAGAAGTTCCCTCTTCTGGAGCTAACCCTGGGTGCAGCAGCCAGATCATGGTGACCTTAGAACAGGCTATCGTAATTGAATGCGTATATAAAATGATTGTCTCAGTTGTTGATCGGTGAGGAGTTTCCTCGTGTGGAGACAATCCTGGATGCTAAAGCCAGGTCATGGTAGACTTTAGAACGGACTATCATAACTAAACGCGTATATTAAATTCCGTGTCTGTGCCGTTGGCTGTTATGGTGTTCCTTCGTCTGGAGCCTATCCTGGGGGTAGAATCAGGTCATACATCATAAAAAAGCATTGTCTTCAAAACTAAACCAACGTGTAAAATTTCAACTCCGTAGGATAAGAGGAAGTGGTTTTAATTCAGCTTGCAAGATTTGCTAACTGACTGACTAACACGGCAAGTTGAATAAAAGCTTGTAATAATAATAATAGTACAGCACGCACGCACGACGATCCCCCTGTAGTGCTATTCTGTAACCATCTAACCGTGTATCTTAGGTGAAGAGAGCGTGGAGTGAGCTGTCAGTTGCTAAGAATTGACACTATTGGCAGCTCACTTCACCTAAGTTATCACGGTGAGATTTTTACAGAATAGCACTACTGGTAATGTACTTTTTCAAATGACAACAAAATGTCAGCATTGCGATATTCTGTTTCTTTCTCGTAACCAAGTATATTTTAGGTAACCGGTATTAAAACGGTAACCTAAATAGAGGTTACCTGTTTCTTGTTCTTGGGTTACCCAGATAACGGTAAACCTTAATCGTAGAAGTAACCTAAATTCTTCGATACCTGTACCGTAACTTATAAAGGTTTTCGGTCCCTGCTTTGAGTAATGCCGACGGCACGTGTAAAATAGAGGTAACTTTTTATTTCCGTATCGGTATTTGTACCGGTTGTATTCAATATCGAAGAATTAAGGTAACCTTTAAAAATACCTTTAAAAGTTATAAAGGTGGTAACTGAAAAATACCGGTATTGGTCGTACCGGTTTCGGTCCCTGCTTTCCGAGGCACGGAGGAGTCTCGGTATGTTAAGATGGTCACCCATCCACGGACCAACCCCGCCAAGCGTAGCTTAACCTGTCGGATCGACCCGTGCGGCTGCTATTACTTAGCCACAAGCTCCTAAAGCTCGTCCTCTATTACATAATTATAATAAACTTTATTGAAACGAAAAAGTTTACAGAAACTCTGTGTTCGATAACAACTGCATTAGTATAATACTGTGTCGCACTCATTAACGCCCACCTCCAAAAAGTTCGAGACAAAAGCAAAACTAAAACAAATCAAATAAAAAAAACAAAAATAAGAAATAAAAACGGAGTTAAACAAAACTGGCGAAATGTGGGTCTAATACCTATACGTAAACCTCTGCCTAACCCTTCGGAAAAAACAGGCGTGAAGTTATAGTGAATAGTTCTCTACGAAAACAAATAACTTTAATTAAAGACTGATAAGTAAGTACACCTCGTTTTTCATTAATTTGCTTGTTTCAGACATGATAGAATTCATTGACTATTGAGAAAAGTTGTTTTGGTTGATTATTTATTAGGTAGGTTGCCTGATTTGACTCGACCACGTTATGGCTGCACTCCCATTGATTGCAAAAGAGGCCATTAATGATACTATTTTACTACCTAATAAAAACTAACTTTTCCATCACTAACTTGTTTTACTTCGTAATTCTTTTCTCAATTATTTTCCATCAAATTATGTTGTGTGGGATTATGTTTTAGTTAATATATTAAGTACATACACATAACGGTATTTTCACGGTTTATTAAAATTTAACATTACCAATACATATAAAAACTCTAAAATATATACTACCGGTCAATTCTTTGACATAACGGTGGGTCAGACGCATGCAATGCTTGGGAATAGCATGCGCCGGATTCTTAATTTTACTGTTTCACTTTGCGAGCAGGTACTCTACAGGAAAAGCCTTGTTACCCGTCTCTTTAAAATACAATGAGAACTAGATGTTTTGCAAATAACAAAACCTGTTTCGCGCTGGTAATTTTTTTTTTTTGAGTAGACCTCCAGGCCAGGGTCACCAAAAACTTCGCAGTTTCAAAAATACCCAATGTAAAAATAATAATTTCGCGAAAGCGTAACTTTGGGATCCCTGTACCAATAACCAGAGTACAAGCAAATATTAGACATGGGCTCAATAATGTTTTGTAATTCCTAGCCGCCGTAAAATCAATTACTTGTGACTAATGCTGACAACAAGGACATAATTAAGGAAATGATTGAATATATTGTTATATATTTCCATCTAGTTTCTTTTGTCCACGCAGTTGTTTAGAATTATCGGCAATCGGCAAACATGAAGGGACTTCTGATTGCAGCAATCTGCGCCGTGTACTCAGTTCAAGCATGTGAGTACCTAAAATTATTCTTATTAATAAGATCCCTAGCCTTTTCCCAACTATGTTGGGGTCGTCTTCCAGGCTAACCAGATATAGATGAATACTAGTATCTTACACGAAGCGATTTCCCATCTGACCTCCGCAACCCAGTTATTAACTGGTGTAACTATTTTCTTAAAATGTGCCTCGGCAAACTTCATGTTTCGTCAGTCGTCGGATTTCTATCAGTTGCCCTTTGCACTTGGTGCAGACCGGACGCTCTCAATCGACTTGGAAGTATATAGAGTTGTTAATACTCTCTTAACTTAATGTAATTTATTTTAAAAACTAGCTGTTGCCCGCGACTTCGTCCGCGTGGAATTTAGTCTTGCACCACTTAGAAATTTAAATATTGTAATCTAATAGTTGATACAGTTGTAGTTGTTTTCATAAGTTCACAAATGATAAACTGCCCACCTCTATTTCAATCTTTGCAATAAAAAGCTTACTGCCTAAATTTTGGGTAATTTTAATTTCACATGTAGTCTAGGGAAGATATATCATAAAATTTCTTTGTAAACCACATTTACTGTTTTCCTGTCTTGAGCTAGTATGAAAAGATTGTATGCATTACTGACCCGCGAGCAAGCCACATACAGTTGGCTGTGGAAAAAACAATCAGACCTTAAGTCAATACCAGCAGCTTAGAGTCTGACCCTGGGACTTGTTTATTGTCATCGCGAAGCAAATGACTACCGGAAATTGTATGCGCTTGAACTCGAACGGGAAGTTATTGGGGATAAGCGGTATACGCGGTATAAAAACAGTTTCACCAGAGCCACATGCAGTAAGAATCTCAGCTTCAATTATATTTCTTTGTAGAACAATTCCTTTAAGTCGGGTTCCATTGCACAATTCTGGGGGAGTAAATTTCCTCAGAAGCATTATTAGAACACTGACTTTAAGAACAATTTTGTGAGTGAGGAAGACCACTTGCAGTGAGTGAACTCAAAAACTCAACTGGATTATTTTAAATGGATTTGACATATCTCGGGACCCTGGGGTCCCGGACCTTTGGAAGGCATACGAGGGGCCGAAGCCAACTCGCAGAGGCCCCTTAGACATTTTTGAGTATTGAGGCACCAACCGACGATTATCCCTGTTCGCACTATGCAAGGGCACCCAAGGACAACCCCCGGTTGGTGTGGGACTATTGCAGAATATGGAAACAAAGATATTGGACTATGGCTTTGGGTGGCTTAAGTGGACTGGTTACCTGGAGCTATGGAAGGACTATGGCCCCTGCCTGATCAATGTTTAAATGTACACGGATAAAATGGCAGGGGGTGACTTGCACGCTCAATAATGGGCCCCCGAAAACGGTCGCTAGCACATAGTGTCGTAGCGACAAGGGGGCAACACGTCCTGAGGTGCTTATGAGGAGTGGAGAGGTATTCCACGGCTATCAGGACAATCCCGGAAGTACGGTCAAGATCCCTACCAGCATCTTACTGGAATACTTCCTTCCTCCGAGCACGTTTGCTCTTGCGAATCTCCACTCAAGCCGGCCAATTAAGGCAAGAATGAGGCGGGAGCTCTGTTCCTCGTCAGTGTTCACTCCAGCCGGCCAATAAAGGCAAGCCAGAGGTGAGGAACAAGACTTCTCCCGGGAGATAGGGTCCGTGGGGTCGCTACTGCCCAACAGCTCGCCACATGCTGCCCTGCGGGTTTTTGTATCTCTCTTGGTCTGGCTCCTAATCCCAGACCTGTTCCGGCAAAGTAAACTCTACCGGCACAGGCCTAGAGTTCGGAGCGCACAAGCCCCACCACGACGTCAACGTAGAGATACGACGGTGGGGATGGATGGATAAATGGATTATTATTAGTACCATCGTTCTGATTAAGGACGCTGTTAACTTCGGTAATTTTTTTTTTATTGATTGCAGCCACTTGGTAATTTGTTGGAGTGGGTATTGCACGTTCACATAACCAAGAATGTTCCTAATATGCTATATTTGATAGATTTCCTAATACCGAACGTATGAGTTCGTCTTCTGAGGATACGACTCTGCCAAGTATTTCTGGAAGCGTCACCTGACCGTGTTGCTCAGGGAGGGTGCTTTCTCCAACTTTTAACAGAATACCGGAAAATTCTTGGGCATGAGAATTACCATCCAGTTGTGCTCTCATGTTAATTGCAGCTTTTTTATTTGAGGCCAGAGGATGGCCAGAGGAGGAGGAGAAAATGCTTCAATTAAGCCTTTCCTTCGACTTACAATCGGTAGAGTTTGCCGAAAATCTCCAGAAAAGCGTAGTGTGATGATACACCCCATTGGCCTTTCATCGCGCCGAATGTCCCGTAGTGTTTTGTCCACAGCTTCGATGGCTTTTTTATTTGCATTCGTACATTCATCCCAAACGATTAGAAGCAATCTTGTAACACTTTTGCCTTATCACAATTTCTTGTTATCGAACATGTTACTTACAGTTCAAGTGAAGGAAAAAGTCCGAAAATCGTTAATTTATAGTTTAATCACAAAAACAATGTTTTTGCTATTAGGTACAAACTTACATTTATTTGCATTTGGAGAATTTACCGTGACGTATATCGATTTATGGGAGAACAAGTTTTCAACTACAAAGTTAAGTTTGTTTTTGGGATAAATTCAACCTATCTCAACTACGGAACCCTTCATTGTGCGTGGTCCGACACGCGCTTGGCCGATTTTTAAAGTAAATCCAGATCAAATTAATAACAAAACCACAAAGCAAAATCGTAATTATCCGTGTCCGTAGCAAATATTCAATAAGTCAAATAATGGAAACGTCACAATAGACTTTTCAAAAATTACACTAGTTTACATTTTTTTTTTTTCATGAAATGCAACATATATCTCTCTTTTCATGAAATGAAACATATAACTCGGCTGGGCAGCGTTCGGGAAGCTACGCTATATCTTTTCGTCCCACATACCACAGTGTCTCAAGACGAAAGTCTTTAACCAGTGCGTGTTGCCAGTGATGACCTATGGTACAGAAACGTGGTCGCTCACAATGGGCGTTATCAGAAGGCTAAAAGTCACCCAAAGGGCAATGGAGAGGGCTATGCTTGGAGTTTCCCTACGTGATCGAATCAGAAATGAGGAGATCCGCAGGAGAACCAAGGTAACCGACATAGCCCGAAGAATTGCCAAACTTAAGTGGCAATGGGCAGGGCACATTGCTCGCAGAACGGATGGCCGATGGGGCCGAAAGGTTCTGGAATGGCGACCGCGTACCGGAAGACGTAGCGTTGGAAGGCCTCCCGCAAGATGGACCGATGACCTTGTGAAGGCCGCAGGAATCCGCTGGATGCGGAAAGCACAGAATCGGTCGAAGTGGAGGTGCTTGGGGGAGGCCTATGTTCAGCAGTGGACGTCTTTCGGCTGAAATGATGATGATAATGAAACATATATTATTTATGTAGGCTATGGACGGTAATTAAAAAGAATAAAAAATAAATCGTAAGAGGTTTTTTATCTACCCGCAATTGTTATAAATTTATCGTTCTATTTTGTAAACAACTGTGTGATTCAAGTCTTATTTGTACATAAAAATGTCATCTAGAGTGTGTAAACTACATCCTAATCGATTTTGTTATGTTTGTGGGAAAATTGTTCAGTTAAATCGTGGTTTCCCTGTAACAAAACCATTGCAAGAAGCCAATTTACATTATTTTGGATTTCCGGTGTCAAATCAAGATAAAAATTGGGTTCCTCATGTGATTTGCACTAATGGCAGATTGGTCCTCAGCTCCTGGTATTCACGTAAAAATAGATCACTGAAATTTAGTAAACCAATGACATGGAGAGAGCCAAATAACCACGTAACCAAGCCAACGTAACGTATCTAAACCTGCATTTCAATACCTCTGCTCTGTATTTACAAATCTTTCTGGGGCTAAATTAAAGGAAGGAATATTTGTGGGTCCTCAAATCAGCAGAATATTGGACGATACAAAATTTTAACCGAGGTAGAAAAAGCAGCCAGGAAGTCTTTCAAAAGTGTCGTTAAAAAATTTTTAGGCAATAAAAAAGTGATAATTACAAAGAGATTGTTGAATATCTATTGCACAATTATGAGTATGGATGTAAATATGTCACTAAAAATTCATTTTTTTCATTCCCATTTAGAATTTTTCCAGAAAATCTTGGTAGTGTGAGTGATGAACATGGTGAGCGATTTCACCAAACTTTAAAATTATTTGAGCAAAATTATTAAGGTTTTTGGGATCAAAATATGCTAGGTGACTATTGTTGGTCTGTCGTGAGAAATACAGATGAAAATATTTATAAAAAAGAGCAAAAATTACCCTAGATATAGTTTTTTGTAAAAATATTCTTAGTAAATATTTCAAAAAACTGACGTGCTGGATTTTTTTAAATATTTTTCCTGAGTTTTAGATACCCAAAGTAACATAACCGTACATATTCCATTTCATGAACAAAAGTCATGTAAACTAGTGTTATTATCACGTTATTTGTTACGGGGGAAGAGCAATATTACAATAAGTTCGTATTCTTCTATAGTTTACCGCAAATTGTAAAAGGCTAGCCAAAAGGTTATGTTGCAGTAGTTACGGATTTAACCTTTTAAAAGATTCTAAGCAGTCAATCACAACATATACAGGGTGGATTTTGAGATGGGGCAATAAGGGCAGATACCTTAACCGTTGTCGCTATAAGAAAACAGTCTTAGGAGACTGTCCTTAACTTTTTGAAACATTTTGATCTGCATTCACAGATGTACAGTCAGCAAGAAAATGGCCAATTTTCACAAAAACTTTTTTGATACCAGTCGATCATACATAAAAAATAAAATATTCTGACGAAACGAGAACCTTCTCCTTTTTTGAAGTCGGTAAAAATTAGTCAGACTGTACTTGGTAACACGATACTCCTTGACAAGGTTAGTTGTCAGACTTTCTGGCTTCTGACTACCCGTCACGACTGTAAAACATCTAAAACTGACAGCCGAACCAGTACCCTAATTGCGTAACTTATTTTTGTAAACGATTATGCCTAATTTGTGTTATTTTGACAGTTCAACAACATTCATTGCGTTATTTACGTTGTTGAGAAGATTTTTTTTCCAACTTATGAAGCTATGGATGAGCAATCTGTTTCAAATCGAAAAAGATTGTGATTTTGTTGTATTACGCAATTAGGGTACAGCTGGACCAACGGCTGAACGTGCTTTCCGAAGCACGGAGGGGTCTCGGTATGAAATAGATGGTCACGCACCCGCGGATCGACTTCAGCTAGCGTAACGTGGCTAAACCTGATCAATCGACCCCTGTGGCTGTTATTGTTGAATCCCTGCCTTATTCCAACTAATTATATCATCCAAACTAATAAAAAATAGTAGATAGGTATTAAGAAAGCAACAGTATTTTAAGATTTCAGGGAAAAGTGAACAATTAAACGCAGTAAAAAAAAAAATCGACGAACTGAGAACCTCCTCCTTTTTTTGAAGTTGGTTAAAAAGAAATGGAAAGATATTTCTGTGTCCGTGTTCCGACTCTTTTGCTAATTTACTATCCGAAGTACTTAAAATATTATATTTTTCTTTTGATGATTCCAATTAAAAGATTTATTCTTTGTTATTAAAAACACATAAATGAAACCCAGCCACCAGTTGAAATCATATTGTTTTTTTACTTACATTCCGATTTAGGAAAACCAGATTCCGATTTTCTTAAACTAATTTGAATACTAGTACGTAATAATTTCGTCTTTGCCCTACAGCAAAAAAAAAACGTAAATAAAAAATTGTAAAAACATGTAGTAGGTACTGTGTAATTTTTACATTTCAACTAGAAAACTAATTACGTTACAATAATGGGTTGCTACGACGACGTGGAGACGTAGACCCTACGCGCGGTTACGCCAGCTACGACGTAGCAGATATTCGTAGCACCGCGCTGCCGCCGCGCTCCCGTAGCGTATTGCGATTTTAAATTTTACATATTTATTGGTTTAAATATTTAAGTAAGCTGTACAGCACAGCAGCCTATTTGTTTTCGAGCCTTTGGGCCCCGTTTTCTGTGTTTATACGTTGCCTTAAAAGATTTAATTGTAAAAAATGCAATGACTTTGAATTTAAAATGCTTTTTTTTTATTTAAAGGGGATGAAAACCTCGGCCCTCTGCACATCGAAACAGCCACCGGAACTGTGCCACAGAAGTACCATCCGCTGTCCGCAGATGACAAGCATGCCACTCGCAAAGCTGGTGCTTTTGTAAGCTTCATAAAAATCGTGCCTCAAATCAACCCACTTCAGTTGCCTTCTCTGGGACCGTACAATATCGTTCTGCCCGATGTCAACTTCCAGTAAGTGTTAAATAAAGAAGAAATTAAAGATGCGCTTACAAAGACAATAAATTGCGCAATATCAAGATTGTATAAGCCAAGAATTGCGCAATTTCAGCTGCCCATGTAAGCGCACTATTTTGAGGGGCTTGTGGCTAAGTAATAACAGCCGCACGGGTCGATCGATCAGGTTAAGCTACGCTTGCCGCGGTTGGTCCGTGGATGGGTGACCATCTTTACATACCAAGACCCCTCCGTGCCTCGGAAAGCACGTTAAGCCGTTGGTCCCGGCTGTCAGTTGCAGATCTTTGACAATCGTTATGGGTAGTTAGAAGCCCAAAAGTCTGACAACCAGTCTTACCAAGGGGTATCGTGTTACCTAGTAACTAGGTTGTGGAGGTCAGATAGGCAGTCGCTCCATGTAAAATACTGGTATTCAGCTGCATCCGGTTAGACTGGAAGCCGACCCCAACATAGTTGGGAAAAGGCTAGGCAGATGATGATGTAAGCGCACTATTTGCTGTATTTGTAACGAATGAGTTTTTATAACTGAACAAACAGGCTAGGTGGTGAGATAGCGTCAAATTCAAATCTACTCAAAAAGATATATTGTTTTTTGTTCTTGATATTATTATTGTCTTTATTTATTTTTAGGGGAGACATCCTTTTGAAAGATATTGTAGTAAAGGGACTCAAGAGCCTGTCTTTGGCGGGTCTCGAAGTACGCATGAATCCTGCTAGACTCGACTTTAACGCCAGTATTCCACAAGTTAGTGCTGATGGTAAGCGTTTATTG
This sequence comes from Agrochola lychnidis, assembly GCA_963680765.1. Classification (NCBI taxonomy): domain Eukaryota; kingdom Metazoa; phylum Arthropoda; class Insecta; order Lepidoptera; family Noctuidae; genus Agrochola; species Agrochola lychnidis. Next base: position 16,290,500 of record OY796850.1, on the reverse strand, counting down.
ACCTAACTTTAATAATAACTCTGAATGCCTACAAACATGTGCGTGGATATAAAGTTATGGGAAAATTCATCAAAATAGTAGATTGTTATACGAGGGGCTAAAATAACCCATTTGTAACGAGGTAGTTTTACTCCCGAGCTTTAACGAGGGAGTAAATAGAAACCAAGTAGTAATGGGTTTTAGCGCCATGTGTTACACTCTACTTTTCACTACGATTGCGAGAAAATAAAATAATCCAATACAATATTAAATAGTTTATTTTATTTAAATGTACAGTTTGTACAATTCTGGATATTCAACGAGATGTTTTTTTCCGGCAACTTAATTTCAGTCCTCTGTGAAGATGTTCTCACTAGATGATGACATTTTCACTGTTGTAAATTATATTACGGTCACCAATTCAATTCGTAATTAGAGAAAAATTCTAAAGATTTCGCGCTAACGCCTTTTTTATTTCTTCTGTAGCCGCAACGCAATGCACGCATTCTACCGAAGAGATAGCTGCATTTAGTTCCATTTTCAAAAATAAAATGTTCTTCTTTCTTTTGTGAACCAGTAATAGAGTCCATAATCATGATTATTCTACATAAGAATAAAGACTTTTTCGTTTTTCAATGCTCGTTGGGCCAGACAAAAATTAAAAAGAAATTACCTACTTTTTCTCCTAGAGCAAGAAATGCTATTTTTTCCCCGCTCTGGTACTCTACAATGACGGCCTTTTTGAGCAAGAGAAGTGAAAATGCCTTTGAAGCAATTCTTGTTTAACCGAGTTGTAACAGCATGGAGGCTCCCGGAAAATGTTGTGACGGCTCCCTCACTGAACTGCTTCAAGAATCGACAGGACAAATTAAACATCTGCAAGTTATTTGATACACACGCATCAGTTAATTAGCTGCAAGTGTGTCTAAACAAATAATAATAATACTTATAAGAGGCCGGCGACACGGCTCGCAATTACAAATCGAGATGTTTGCAAAATTCAATTCCAAGCACGTTGCGCTAGTCGGAGTGCCTGTCGGAGCGATATACACCAACAGTGAGCAATACTACCACGCACACATTGACAATTATTGCTTGACGCGATAGTACTACTAGCTTTCGAAAATTTATGATAAATTTGGATGTGTTCCGTAATACAAAAAATTATGAATGAAAACTTAATGTATTTCCATTTTTCTTTCGATAATTTGTAACTTAATAACATAAACTATGCTTCTGCGCAAACAATATTACAAATATTGTTATTTATAATGCAGAAAAAACAATATGAAAACATGTCATTTACGCTGTAAAAATGTGCGAAATGCAATACGCTTACACTTCATTTAAAGATAAGTTTTTGGAAATAAAAAGACGTAGGAGCCTAGATAAATACTGTCTCAATCCGAATATTAACATAATATGGTGGAAATATGCTCAAATTGCAAATTATTTATGTACTACGTTTGTATGGACAATTCATGCGTCGCCGCATTCTTAATATATGTCTTCGGTTAGCCCAAGCTTAAAATGCTGATGAATAAGGCACAATATTGATTTATCAAGTGACGTTTGGCAAAGTCGCGCATTTTCTTAATTAGGTACACACGACTACACATCAAACTATACATTTCCAGTTTATGCTAATCTCACATTATATAGGATTTCCGTTCAATGCGAGGTCAGCTTTTACTGGAAATGTATAGCTTGATGTGTAGCCGTATGTACATAAATAATATGTGTAGGTATAATTACGTAACCAACATTACTGGATTTTTCAGCAGATTATAAAATTAAAAAAAACCGTAAAAGTAAAACCGTATTAAAGCCGCCAATTTATTTGCTTCTTATAGTTAATTTCGAGCTGCAAGCAGTGTTGTCCAATCAACCCTTAAACGTCAATGGCCAAGTGAGGTAAAATCTTATTTTTATATCATTTATTCAGTTAATTAATTAAGTATAAGTAGTCACACAGTCTCTACAAATTATTATTTTACCTAAATAGACCATTTATGAACACTTTGTAAAACTACAGTTTCTGAAATGTATTGTTCTTTGTACACAGTGTAGTGCTCAATAACCTGGGCCTTTCGGCTGCCATTGGTACCAAAGTAGCACAATTGGGACAAAACCAGGTGTACCAGGTGGACACCGCTGATATCGAGATAAATCTGGGTGAAATTCAGGTAAATAAAATACCTATTACAAGCTACAAGAACCTTCTGGCGCCTCTGGGGGTCGTTGTTGGTAAATGTTTGTGAAATTTTCAAATCAATTGTATTCAAATCAAGTGCGTGCTGGACCACGACCACGCACGATGAAGGGTTCCGTAGTTGGGATGATTTTCTAAATAGAAAACTTTGTATGGGAGAACATGTTTTTCAAAACATTGTAGTTGAAAAACGTGTTCCCCCATACATCTTATATGACACGGCCAATTCTCCAACTGCAAATGTAAGTCACTTAATCAGAAGAAAAAGTATGTGATGAAAATTACAAATTAATTATTTTCGGATTTTTATCTTTACATAATAATATGCTGTAAGACCTTGCTTCTTGCCAAATTTCATGATTCTAGGTGAAAGACAAGTACCCCTATAGGTTTGGATTTATTTTTGAGTATCAAAATATGTCGCATAAATGGTCGTATTTTTTTTTCATTACATTGTCTTAGAACAAGGCTGCTCAACCAATTTGGAAGATGGGCCAAATTTTTTATTTCGTGATATGTGGCGGGACATCTTTTGTAAATAAAACTTGCCTACAGTTGTGGTTGACACCTAACTATTAAAATGCAACAAAACTTTTAGTTACTTAATTTATTAATAATCTAATAAAAAACATTGGTCCGTAACCTTATCTAAATAAAGAGCACAATCGCGTTTACAAAAAAAAAATGTTAACAAATAAAATTAGTTGTCTGTAAAGTCGGTTTACGGACGATAATTTTAAGTGATAACGTCACAAGCCAAACTCTTAGGCCGATCGCGCCTCTCTATCGCTTGTTTCGCGCTCTCGCTTGCACGCTCGGCTCAGGCGGAACGTGACACTTTTTCGTGCGTGCAGTCGGCGTTCATCGATATAAGGCTCTTACAAACAGGCGCAACACGCGACGCGACACCGCTCGTCGCGCGACGAGCGGTGCCTTTGTGTCACGTCAAAAATTAAATTTTATTTACCGTTTACGTTTAAGTAAATTTCACTATCGTAAACATGAGATGTGAATAAGTCCAGCTTTGTGGAACGTCGTCCCTATCTATAAATACCTGTGACTCTTTGTCGAACTCAGGGTGGGGGTACTGTTATATACTTAGTTAAAAAACTAAGGAGCAGTCATACCCATGATGTAAATATATAATAACAATTACATTTTCCGAATCGTTTCTATGTTACAGATCTCGATGGACATGAACCAATATGCCGAGGACTTCAGAAATATTGCAGTACAGTTCCTGCAAAATACCGACCAGTACTCGAGCATCGTGAATGACTTACTGCGAGCTGTTCTGAAGGCTATCAACAATGAGCTCACGCTAGTCACCGCCAAAGAGATTCTTCAGTATCTGCTAGGGTCGGCGAGACCATCAACCCTATCGGGTTAGGTTATAACTGTAATAAAATAAACACTTGAACTAGATGAAGTTAAGTTATTAGTGTTATTTTTATTTTCCTTTCCTTTTCTTATTGAAGCATACTAAAATAAAATTAGCCCCGTCCAGTAGACAAGCACATAGCTGTGGAAAACGAAAAAAAAAGTTACAAATGATAAGTCGGTTTAGTGCATATAGAATAAAATAGAATAGAATATTCTTTATTATGTACCCACACCATAAAAATTACAGACATAAATTTAGAAATTTTACATTGGGTGACACAATGGGCGGTTTTATCGCTAAAAGTGATCTTTATATAGATCTAGATATAGTTATCTTGATATTGATGTATTATTATAACTAGATAAATACAACTTATAGCTTCAGCGTTCCTTCAGACACGCTGGTAACGTGCGACTTCAGTAGGTAATAATTTCTATCGATTGAATGGCGGTAGTTCGACTTTGTAAGTCGTCTGGACGAATTTTAACTATTTATTATTTAATTATTATTTTTTTGTTTCTATTTGTTGTTCTCTGGACGCTTTTAAAGGCTCTCGCAAACAGGCGCGACACGACAACGCGACGCGACTCTAATAAAACAATTTCTAAGAAAACATCACGGTACCCAGAACTTAAGTACCGGTTGCGACGCGCGACAAGTTGCGCCAGTCTGCACGAGCCTTAACGTTTATGGCTTTTTTAATCGTTGTAAATTCAACATTAATAAAGTAACTAATATTTTTGTAACAAAATAATTTAAAAGAGTGTCCATGGAGTTTCTCGCCATTTCTTCTCCTACCTACTACGCTTTGCAATGGGCAACTAGCTTCATATTTCTGACTAACCGACTCCTTGACAATTCAAAAGTGCGTGTGAAAGGTATAACTGAAAAAAAATGCTTTGAGTTTGAATTTGTAATAAAAATCACACGGTTCCCGCCGTGTCTAAACGCACACTTCACACCGAGGCACCTTGCAAAAATGCGCCTGGTGGCACGCCACAGTACGCGTCAGGCACTTCAAAAAGCAAGATGTCGCGAAATTAAGAAAGAAAGAAAGAAAAGAAAGAAGAAGAAAGAAAATTGCGTTTATTGGCATTAAGACAGAAAAATACACCTTAAAACTATAAAAACAGAAAACAATGATTATAATGCCAAAAGGGTCTCAGCTCAGCATAATGTCAGATGGCAACACAAAGTGTACCACCTGGCGCTGATTTTCAACTGCAACCCACGAGTGTCATACGCTAGAATAATAATAATACATATAAACCTTCCTCTTCAATCACTCTATCTATTAAAAAAAACCGCATCAACATCCGTTGCGTATTTTTTAAGATTTAAGCATACATAGGGACAGAGAAAGCGACTTTGTTTTATACTATGTGGTGATGAGAAACTGAAATAAATATAAAATGAAAATCCAATATCTGTGTATTACCTATATAAAAATAATAAATCTATCATCTATAAATAGATAGTAACTTTAATGCAAAATCGTGACTGCGTTCTTCTAAAAATACGAAACGAAGGTTGATGCGGTTTTTATTATCTGTTTATTTATTATATTTACCCATTATTATTGTTATTTAGAGAAATTATGACAATAATAATTGACAAATAAAACTGATAAAATTGAAAATAAATTGATAAAAATCATAAATAAATGTTTTTTTTTTGTCGGCTCGAACATTTTCAACATCCTTTTGATGGCTTGATAAAAATTCTACTATTCTAAATTAATACGGTAGATATCCCTAGCGAAACTAAAATCAAGAAATAGGTACAAAAATGGTCAAGGTAAAGCCGTGGTCGCTTGCCTTGCCGTAAAAATTAAAATGGTTTCCTTTTGAGGTACGGAACCCTAAAAACGGAACCCTTATAGGATCACTTCGTTGTCCGTCCGTCAGTCTGTCAATACTCTTTTTCTCAGGAACGCGTGGAGGTATCAAGTTGAAATTAATATTAAATAAGATCTCTAAAAAAATCAAGCTTCTCAGTCAACGCTATAAAACAATACGGCCATTTATGCGACATATTTTGATACTCGCAAATAAATCAAAACCTACCGGGTACTTCCCGTTGACCTAGAATCATGAAATTTGGTACGAAGCAAGGTCTCACTCACAGCACAAGTAAAGGAAAAAACCGGCCAAGTGCGTGTCGGACCACGCACAATGTAGGGTTCCGTAGTTGGGATGAATTTATCCCAAAAACAAACTTAACTTTGTAGTTGATAAACATGTTCTCCCATACGGAATGTATGGGAAAACATGTTTTTGCAACTGCAAAGTTAAGTTGGTCGATTATTACTCGATAACTAGTGAAGCCTACTTAGCTGTGATAGTTTTCCTTAATTTCGTTATATAAACTACTGCTGTGATTTTTTTCACACATCCAAAACCAACCATTTAGCTGGCAGGGGGGGAGGACACTTGACTCTAACAAAAATTAGCACTTTAAAGCTTAATATTTTGCAAACGAATCGCTGAATCCAAAAATGGTTTACACAAACTGATAATGTTTTTGTAAGACCTTTCCAATGATACCCCACACTATGGGACAAAAAAATAAAAAATAAAACATCACCAATTTACGTGTACCCTAAAAAAAATGTTTTTCATAATTTTGTTTTTAAAACAAAATTATGAAAAACATTTTTTTTAGGGTACACGTAAATTGGTGTGGTGACCAAAAAGTGGTAATACCACTTTGTCGGCGTAATTAATATGTATACCTATGTCAAATTACAGCTTTCTAGTACTAAGGGTCTCGGAGCTAGACCGCGGACAGACAGACAGACGGACAGACAGACAGACAGACAGACAGACGGACAGACAGACAGACGGACATGACGAAACTATAAGGGTTCCTTGTTTACTACGGAACCCTAAAAAGCCCGAAAATTGTAAAAGACATGACCAGCAGCCTAATTGCGTAACATATTTTATTTTTGATTGCAATTCTGAATCGAAAGCAAGTCCAATCTTAATCGCATGCCATAATTGGAATTGCGATGTACATTTTTTACCATACGACTGAAATTGTATAGGGATGTTCAATACAATTGTCTATAATTGTTAAATTTATATGTTTAGTTACAGCATCTATGAATGGTTAATATTCAAATTATTGTGCTATAATGTAATTTTGTTTTAATTACAACTGATGATCTACTAGTGCTTATAAATAAAAATGTACAATGATTGCCGAAAAATGAAAAACGAATTTTTAAAATACTTTCTACCACAATTGAACTACGTAATAAAACGTTTTTCTTTTCACGTCTTTGCTATCTGTGGCCTATGACAAAATCGTAGAAAAGCAGTGTTGTCAACTTAGAGGGATTTCCACTAAACCTGGGAGTTTTTATCCCAAAAACAAACAACTTTGTAGTTGAAAAACATCTCCCCTATATTGATATATGTCACGGTCAATTCTCCAACTGCAAATGTAAGTTTGTAATGGTTTTTTCTTTTTGTATGTGATAAAACTGAAAATTTACAATTTTCTGTCATTTTCCTTTACTTGTGCAATGAGACGGGCTTTGTGCCAAATTTTATGAGTCTAGGTCAACGAAGTACCCGGTAGTTTTTGATTTATTTGCGAGTACCAAAATATGTCGCTTAAATAGCCGTAATTTTTTATTGTGTTGACTTAGAAGCTTGATTTTTTAGAGCTCTAAGGGACCACAGACGTATTTGATATTAATTTCAACTTGATACCTCCGTACGTTCCTGAGAAAAAGGGTCTTGACAGACTGATAACGAAGTGATCCTGTAAGGGTTCCGTTTTTCCTTTTGAGGTACGGAACCCTAAAAATACTATGATTACATAAGTTATGTTTTATTTTCATACTCAAATCTTCAAATGGACTCCCAAAACAGCGGCCGAATGTCGGTAACAGAAAACCGATTTCAGGAGAGGCTCCGGCTCGCAGTTTCGATCGTCTCTAGTAATATTATTCGGTTGTAAGTGCATCGATCAAAACTATTCAAATATAAACAAAAACTTGCTTAGGCAAAACCACACTTCCGTGGTTTTGTGAAATCGGTTTGTCTAGTTCGGATTATCGATACGATTCCGTTTCTGATTGAAATCGGATTTTTGATACGTTTCGATGTATCTAGACGCAAGTCTATAGTGGACTTAGGGGAAAAAAATTGCAACACTGAGAGTAAAAGTTGAATGATCTGCCCTCATTGCGTTATGCGTTGACGATTTAATGCAAACTACTGCCTGTCTAAAGTATACCTTTGCTGCTCTAACTTTATCAGAGTGTAGGGAAAAGAAAAGGAAAGGCATATGACATCACATGTTAAACCTTTGACAATAATTTGGGCTGGAATGAATATTCTTTGAATTCTGTGGAGAATACGATATCAATCATGGCGACGCATCTGTTTACATTTTATTTTTGTTGATTTCGGTAAAGTTTTTGTTTTAAATTAATAGTTGTTTTATATTTTTCAACATACAAAATTATATTTACTATTCACGTACAGAAACATGGGCCTGTAATAAGCAGTTTTGGAACATTATTCTTGTGGCTTGTGGAAGTCGGAAGAACTTTGGAAAATTCTCTCGTTCGAGACACCGCCTTCGTTTTGTACTAGCTTCACCAAGATCACAGACTACAATTAAGTACATGGACTAAGACTTAGGCTGTTTTGCTCCATAGCGAAAAGTATCTAAGTCGATATTATCACTACAAGTAAGTAAACCAATATAAATAGGAATAACGTGTGTGAGAGTACCTTCGTATCTCATTAGATTATTGTAGCTGTAGGTACATTATTGGTGAGTCTACGTATACGGACAATCATTCTTTTGTTGCGTAGACACAGGCATCTTACGCGAGGTTAACTATTTATTGTGGTTAAAATAATAGTTACGTACTATGTCTCACATTCTAACTAAAATTGTTAATTGATATTTTTGTACATAAGTAGATGCTGAAATAAACTATAATATCCACTACCTAACCAAATAACAGATAACTACAAAACATATTCATAATATTTTCACAGACGTGCTGAAAACACAAGAATGAAACACTACCAAATATCAATATTGTTGACTTCCTAACAAAGAAGTTGGTGGCAAGGTGGCAAACATGGATTGGATTAAGAATCTTATGTATTAATCATTGAAGGTAAGCTTTTTGACACATCATTAAGAATTAAGCATAGCAACTCAATTATGAATATATTTCCTTGGCTGAACTTTTGACAGACACATCATAATATATATTTTATGTTTATCCAATTACCATTATAATTTAGTATTATAAAATATCTGGAGACTGAAAAATCAGCCCTAAATAAAGAAGAAATTATACAACCAGCATGACGATGATGATAATAGATGGCTTTCATCTAGCCATGGGCCTAGTTGATATGTCTACTTTGCCACATGAGTACTTTATTTGAGCAGAAAGTAATATGACTTTGTTTTAAAATGTAGAGTTCCTGGGGAATTTCACCTACGAAGACATGAAGGCAGCATGAATGATACTGCCCCTGCTGTGCTGCACTGCTGCTCTGCTACTTCAGATTTCAAGCTTCTTAAGTACAAAAGTAGAAACTGAAGATCCTTCATGAAATATTTTTTTTAGAAAACTTGATTATAGTCTTGTACGACAGTGATATAAACTATTGTGTTAATTGATAACAGTGTAAACTTTAATAAAGTGTTTTAATTATGAACTATAGAGGGACAAATAAAAATAACTTTAAATGAAATAATTAAGAATGGCATACTATTTGTTTTATACAAACACAGACAATTTTATAATTATAATGATACTATTTAAAGGTGTTTACCTAAATTAACTGTCATTCATTAGATTTAAAGGAAATAGAGAGAAATAAATTATGGTAAACAAATAAAACTGTTTTATTAAATTGTTACAACCTTAACTCAACACTGGACAAGAGAATCGGCACCATTACCATCTATTCACATTAATATGAAATATTTGGACATAGAGCAAAAAGGAATTGGAACAAACATACTGTAAGGATTAGTGGAATTTGGAATCTAATGTCTTCCTGTGGAAATCATCATGAATTATGTATGTACTGCTTGTTGTAAGTGTATGAGAGACAGTTAAAAAAAATCTTGAATAATGTAGTTGAGCCTGACACCTGAAAAAAAAAGAATAGTAAATCTTCAATATATTCCACAGAATAGCAATATTCTGCTATAAACAACAATTGGGTCAATTATAAGCAACAATTGACTTAAATATTCTTACCTACTAATAATATTAATAGGCTAAGTACTAACAGCCGCACGGGGCAATCCATCAGGTTAAGCTACGCTTGCCAGGGTTGGTCCGTGGATGGGTGACCATTTCTACATACCGAGACTCCTTCATGCCTCGAAAAGCATATTAAACCGTTGGTCCCGGATGTCATTTGTGGATCTTTGACAGTCGTTATGGGTCATCAGAAGCCCGAAAGTGACAATTAGTCTTACCAAGGGGTATCGTATTACCTACTTATTGGGTTGTGGAGGTTAGATAGGCAGTCACTCCATGTAAAATACTTGTATTCAGCTGCATCCGGTTAGACTGGAAGCCGACCCCAACATAGTTGGGAAAAGGCTGGGCAGATCGATTTTTTAATAATATTAACAATAAGTGAAAAACATTTAAGATAGTTACTTAGATATATTTTCAGTTGCCTACCTACTTTCTTTACTTTGTTGTTATAATTGCTAAGTAAAAATTCATACAAGTAGTAGGTTAGGCAACTGAAAATATATGTATGGTATTTAAATGTATGGTAAGTTTACGTTTGATGGTGCATTTCATATTCACCAATAAACAATATGGGGTTTATTTATAAACGTTGCATAAAGTTATGTAATGATGAGCAACTGTTTAATCATACATTTTTGAGGTTTTAACGTCACTTAACTATAAGCAATGTTTATAAATACATCCCTATGTGTGTAACATTGTTGCTGTACTTAACACACATTCAATGTTCAACACTTAGAAAGAAAATAATAAGTAAGTACATACCTTAAACAGACAATGATGTGGCAATAGTGGTATGTTCATCAATGTCCTTACATAATCCATTAATATAAAATGATTCAAACTGCTTTTTTTTGTTCTTCCTCAATTATAAGTTTTTGCTTTTCCAATGTATTACAAGCTCGACTGGGTTGCTAAGCTTGTGGCTCAAGTTTGTTACGGTATGAGGTACGAATTTGTCTTTCGTTAAAATGCCACCAAAATACCTCGTTTCTGGAATATCATAATATTTGTTTTTAGTTTAGGTTGTAGGCACTAAACTCACAAGAAAACTTTCACAATTATTATTAAAAATCGACCTCGCTGCTTTGATATTTAACATACCAATAAAATTGATTTATCATTGAGGTTTTACATAAAAACACATTCACAATTTATCAGGAAGACTATTACTTAATTTTTTTCTTAATAATTATGGAGATTTCATGAGATAATCCCAAAAAGATTGCTAAGTAAAATCTATTGCGACCACTACAGTGGCTTCTCTTTCATTTGACAGACAAAACAAATTACTATAAGGTTTGAAACAAAATTACAACTGTCAAAATGGTTACGCAATTCGATTAATAGCCTTTTTAGACGCATTTCGTTCACTCAATGGAGTATCAAACAGACCGCAGTTTGTTTAAAAAATATTGGAGTTTTGCAATTCCAAAGTCGTAAAATAAAAGCAATTCGATTCAAATTGAAATAAATTCTACTTGAATGGTAATCAAAATACGTTGCGCAATTAGGTAGCAGGGCGCCTGCCTGAGTCAAAATCAATGTTGTTGCAAAGAAAATATTGTTTTATTTTTGCAATTTTTGTATTCTATAGATTACAGATAAAAAAGTTTCACGAGTCTAAAAGATCAGGAAACAGAAAAGAAAGATAAGTTTTAACCAAATAACTCTGATTTTTGATATGAGATGGCGCCAGGCGTTGTGGTTATCGAGTTTAAGAATGATTTTTTACTATTCAACATGCCATCGAGGCGCTAGGTTTTTTTTATACCATCAAAGGGACAAACACCTGTCCTATCCATCCATGTGTAAGAATAAACATAATAGATTGAGTATTCATAGGCCTGAGCCCCGAATCTAGGGGGGGGGCAAGCCGGGGCCCGTACCCCGGGCGCCAACTTCAGGGGGCAACAAATTCAAGCGTAGCACAAGTGCACCACCCAGCACACAGCAACTTAGCAATAAATGAGACGCGCAGCACATTTATAATATATCTATTTTTATTCTTTTTACAACAGTTTTGGCGCCTCTGTTAAATTGGCGCATTATTCATCGATACACTTTGATTAATATGTTGCTGCCAAAATTTTTATTTTGAGAAAATTTTAATTTCGCTTGGGCTAACTTAGCGCATCCCCATAAAAGATTGGCGGGGGGCGGCAGACGGCAGTTTTTGCCCTGCCTCAAAAAAAATCTAGATCCGGGTCTGCCCTGGGGTCATGTAAATTACCAAATCAACACTGCTTTGTTAAGTTTTGCTGGCTCACATGTAATCGAGCCGCTGTGTCAGACTTTATATACTTTATTGACTAAAACCCACCCGTGTTCCTTCGGTTGCCCTGTTGCCGGGGGCCACGATGTCCCTATCGGATTAGCGGTAGGCATTGGCCCTAGCGGGCCCCGTCACTTCTGCTGACATCTCTTTGAGGCGCGCGTGGAACACAACGCGCCGTCGGCCCGGGCTTGGTCCATATTGGACGGCGAGCTACCCATTGCTCACCGTCCGCAAGCCCGCGCCTACGGTGGCCGGAAATCGCGTCGCGATTCCCGCCCCGGGCGTCTCCTGCGGCGGTTAGGGGCGTGAGGGCGCGAAGCTTGCCTCTCCCTCACGCGTTCCGCCTCCTCCTTCGCGAGCATTACCGCTTCGCAGAAGGAGGTGACGGCCTGCCATTTCCTCTCGCTCCGTACCATAGCCTGAACCAGGGCCGGACGTGAGAGATCACCGCCGCCGATCGCCTCTACGAGGACACGGCGTTGCTCCGCCCAAGCCGGGCAGACCTCCACCGTTTGCTCCACCGTGTCCTCAGGCCGATCCACACAATGGTGACACCCGGGTGTTTCCTCCCGCCTTATCCTGAACAGGAACCTCCCGAAGCAGCCATGTCCGGTGAGGACCTGCGTCAGGCGGAAGGTGAGGACGCCGTGGCGTTTCTCCAGCCACTCCTCAAAGAGGGGTCTTATCGCCGCAATTGTGGCGTGCTCGCACTCTCCATGACGCCATGAGATCCCGCCGGAGCTCTGTCCGCTGTGCCGCGATTTCTTGCGGCATCGGAGTTAAGCTCCGGCGTTTCGCCTCCTCGCGCCGCTCCCAGATGTGCGCGAGGACCTTTGCCTCCAGATCCCATGGCGGTAATCCGGCAAGGAGGCTCACCGCCTCGCAGGAGACCGTGCGGTATCCTCGGGCCAGCCGGATGGCCATGACCCTCTGGGACGCGTTCAACCGGCGGGCTGGCCGCAGCCTCAATGAACGCGCCCACACCGGTGCCCCGTAAAGGGCCATGGACCGCACGATCCCCGCATAGAGCCTCCGGCAGGAGGCGTTTGGATCCCCTTGATTGGGCAGGAGCCGCTTCAATGCAGCCCCGGCCCGTTCCAGTCTGGGAGCCAAACGTCGGAAATGTTCTACAAAGTTCCACCAGCTGTCGAGGACGAGTCCCAGATACTTCATCGTCGACTCGACACCGATGTGAACCCCTCCCGCCATTACCTGGGAGCCCGACGGTGGCGCATTCCGATGACCATGAAAACCCATGGCCTCAGACTTGGTGGTAGGCCCTCAGATCATGTCCTTTGTAGTTTTATCACATTTTTTTTGTGATTACAAACTTACGTTTGCAGTTGGAGAATTGACCGTGACGTATATCGATGTATGGGAAAGATGTTTTTCAACTACAAAGTTAAGTTTGTTTTGGGATAATTTCATCCCAACTACGGAACCCTTCATTGTGCGTGGTCCGACACGCACTTGGCCGGTTTTTTTAAATTAAATAAAAACATTACACTCCTTTTTGGGTAGTCGATTTGTGTAAAAATAAAAGCAAGTTTCAGCTGATTTTATAATATAATACGTGAAAGTATAACGAGGTACATAAATATTTTTACAAGTGTACCAATTTCTTTCAACAAACGAAATTTCACAAATGGATGCACATTATAATGTTTTAGAATAAGGCATTTGTTTTGCAGTTGTTCATAAAGAACTATTGAGGCCAACATGCGGACTTTTATTATAACATTTTACACTGTTTTTCTAGTTCAGTCAATTACCGTTGACGTTTTAGCTAAATTAGAGGAAACTAATCGTACTAAGGAACATTGTAAGTAACATTTATTTTAGTGCTATCATGGAAGACATTAATATTTTTAATAATATAATTAAGAAGCCTCCCACACTCTTCAACTGCCACACTATGCCTTATAACAAGTATCTCACCGTAGCCCACTTTGCAGTTTTTTCTATTAAATATCGTAATAAACAAGAATATTTTCTATTACAAATATTAACAATATTTTATTAGATATTGATCATTCTAATCTAAGTAAATTCATTTATTCCTACAATTTGTAGCTAGTAAAGATCTCGGCCCTCTCCATATCCACGTGAATACTACAAAACTTCCACCTGAAGCTCACGCCGTGAAATGGGATGACAGACATGCGACTCAGAAAGCAACCGTCCTCCTGGACTTTCTCAAAGCTCTACCTGAACTGAACCCGTTCAATGGGAAGTTATTTGGACCCTATGATACTAGTATACCAGACCTGAACTTTGTTACGTAAGTTGCAGATTGGAAGTTGCTTTTATGCCTCGTATTGCAATGCGAGATCAACATAAACTGGAAATGTACCTTGATGTGTAGTAGCCGTGTGTACTACAGATGTCCAACCATCAACACGTGGGCAGTCTGCTGCTTTCAATAACATGAAAAGTAATTATTTATGTTGATAATTTCAGGGGAAATCTTACTTTTGAAAATGTAATTGTAACTGGAATTAAGGAATTATATTCAAAAAACGTCAACATACAACTGGCACCCACTAGAATTGACTTTAACGCCAGCGTTCCTAACATCACTATAGAAGGTAAGTTTTTTTATTGAGGTGGGTTTAGATACTTGTGTTCCCTAAAGGTGAAGCACAAAGCGAAAGGAGTTGTAGGTACATATAGGAAAAGCTACATTTTGCCAGCCATGTTTAAGTAGGCTACGGACATAAAGTCAGCGGGTGCGGGGATTGGCGCGTTCAAATGCATAGATTTTTATGGAACTGGCCTCGAAGGCAGCGGCGCGGGGAGCGAGCGGTTCCGTATAAAACTATGCGTTGCCGCACCGCCGCCGCCGCCGCCGCCGCGGCCCGCCTTCCGCTGACTTGGAGACAGAGGCCTTATAGGAAGCAAGCCCGATCCTAATAGGTACTATTTAACTTGCACAAATCCCGACCTTGAAATATTTACGAGCTAAGGTACACTAAACTTTTCCAATAATTTCAGTTGACTTTGACGTGGACACCATTGTCGGTAATTTACATATACGTGACAGTGGTCACTTTAAGTAAGTAAGTTCCTATGCGTGGGATAGTGTCATTAATGTAGAAACATTAATTCTACTTTTCCCATCACAGGGCTACATTGCTGGACTTGGTTGTTACTGCAGTGATCGGTCCTAAATCTGCGGAATTTCATACCGGCAATGCATACCAACTGGAAACTGCTGATATTACCATAGACCTAAAGGATATTCAGGTAAGTCTGTCCCAGTGAAATAATTATCTCAATTATAGGTTAGGTATTCATATAATAGAGCCAGTATTCAATAACAATTTATTTCGATTTGAAACAGATTGCTAGTCCATTGCTTCTTAATTCGAAAAAAAACAGTAGCACTTCGGGAGTGTCGACAGAAGTGAAAACTTGAAAAAAATCGGCACCGCGGTAACCAATGCGTTGATGTCTTTTAAACCCGCTTTTATTAGGTCGACCTGTATGTAACTAACTATGTAATGGAATCTAAGGTAACTAAGATAACCATCTTCCAAGGGTCGTAGCGTAATGAAAATTGGCAGCTGTATGTAGTTCTGATGACAATACAATAATATGGTACTGTCGAACTGATCTGATGATGGAGCCGGAAGATATGAACTGGAACTTCATGATGGAAAATCGTATCATAGCTGATTTGGATTTCTTAGAAAAGTCTTGTAATGAACTTTGACCACGATGCATTTATAAAAGCGTGTTTTTTTATATTTAGTTTTATAATAATTAAAAATGGTCAAAAGCTGGTGTCGTCACAGTGTCGCGAAATCAATGGTTTAGTCCCATCTCAAAAATGCCCAACGCGCCTAAAGAAGTTTCATTTACTAAAATCTTCTCAACAACATAAATAACGCAATGAATGTTGTTGAACTGTCAAAATGAAATACAATAGATGTGGATATGTTTAGTGCGATAAGGGGCGAACAGTCGCAGCAATGGTGACCTTGGCATACTCCCCCCCCTTATCGCACTGATAACGGTCGCAATAATAACGGTCGCACTAATAACGGTCGCACTGATAACGGTCGCACTAATAACGGTCGCACTGATAACGGTGACACTATATAAGTGGGTTTCGACGGGCGATAAGGCTCAGTCTGCACTCAGCGCTCGGTGTGGCAACACGCCGTGTTCGAGTTCGCAACAAGTCCATCGTAATCCTGAGGATGCCTCGTTGAGAGGTGAAACACGTATCGATTTATTTCAGGAGTTTTTTATGGCTCTTTAGAAATAGCTAAGCGGAACAGGTTACTAAACATATCCACGTCTATTGTATTTTATAATGGATTTCCGCAAGGTCACGCCTGAATCAATTAACTATGTCAAAATGAAACAAATTATGCATAATCGTTTACGAAAATAAGTTTCGCAATTAAGGTACTGGACGTCTTTGGGAAACTAACTTGCATTAGAAATGTATTTCCTTATTTCTAGCTCCAGATGGATACGATTTATGGTGAAGAAATTAAGCTAATATTAGATGAGTTTTTAAAAAATGTTGAAGATCTATTTGTTGACAATGATGTATTGAACATGGTACTCAAAGCAGTCAACCAAGAACTTACGAAAATCCCGGCGAAAAAGATAGTAAACTACTTGTTAGGTACTGCGAAACCAAGTAAGGCACAATTTGGCCCAGATAGCAGGAGATTAAGGTCTGGTCGGAAATACGGCAAATGAAATTAAATGATGTTTACTGTAAAAGGTGTTGTAATTCAAGGGATTTCAAAGTATATTTAATTAACCTAAACCACCTGTCCCACCGCCGCCAACGAGGAAGCGACTATTTTTGGTCCTTGAAGATTGTAGGTCCCGTATATAGTCGAGAGAGCTATCAAGCGTTCGTCTCGAGCTCGCACGCTCGTTTTTATCCGACTACGGCGAAGCAAAAAGGGGGTTATGATTTTGACCGGTATGTATGTATGTTCATCTGCTACCTCATAACTTCTAAACTACCGTTCATAATTTGACAAATGAGGTATCATTGGAAGCGTCTTGATCGTCCGCTGTTCAAAAGCTATGTGACGTCATATTAAATGCAATATGGCACAATCTTGAGAACATAAAGTTATGAACTAAAAAAAAAAACAACCGACCTCCAAAAAAAACACTACAAAGTGAAAAATAACTTTAATTTCGGAAGTCGGTGTCTTTTGTTTTGTATTTTCGTTTTTTGCCACCGACTTCCGAAATTAAAGTTATTATTCACTTTGTAGTGTTTTTTTTGGAGGTCGGTTGTTTTTTTTTGTAAAAAGTTTTTATTTTTCACTTTTTAGTTGTGGTACCTACCCCACACACATTCGAATACCACTACCTGCTACCAGTGACAGAAACTTATCATATCAACTACATAGCAAGTGGGAAAAAAATACGTATTTTGTAGCTAACTTAAAAATTATCAAAGCAAAGTTAATAAAATTTATATGGGACCAATTCGAGAGCACACCCTTTTAAACAAAAAAATAATTTTCAAAATCGGTCCACAATTGACGGAGAAATCGGTGGACATACATAAAAAAAAAAAAAAACAAACATACGCGACGAACATATAACCTCCTCCTTTTTGGAAGTCGGTTAAAAATATATATAAGAATTGTGCCATGATAGATATCAAATGAAAAGGCTTGACGAGTACTTTACACATGTGTAAATATATCATATTGTCTAAGTAAATAATTACTTAGACAATATGATATTTTTACATATGTGTAAATTGTTAAAAACGAGCAAAAGTGAGACTGTACAGCGCGGCTGTAAAATTAATACCTAATACACAATAAAACCGAAACAAAGAAATAGCTTGGATTCTAGAATTTGAGACATAGGTAATAGTGCTTTAGCTGTACCATTGTCTGATGCAGCTAAAGTACTTTACAAATTAGCTAGCTAAGGTTTTTTTAAATAGAAATTGGTATGATTTTATTCTCTCCAAACTTCAACATCAAACTGTTGCGTACCATCAGCCTTGTTACGCAGCGTATCAATCAAAAGAGGGCGGAATAATCGCATGTGCGACAAAGTGTTTTTTTCCCATTATTAACAAAAAAAAACCGAACAAAAAGAAAGGAGATAATGGTGTGAATTTATAGATTCAAACATATATTACTTGTATTGCAGTGACTAGTTGCTATCCCACAATTCACACAGCGATCCATAGTTTCAACAATATCCAATCGACAAAGCGGTGGTAAAATCCAAAATAACAATTCCAAGTCAATCGTGTGAGCGATCTTCGGTGTCCAGTGTGAAAACAAGGTAGGCAGGGTCAGAATTCGTAAAAAACAAAGAAGTGGTCGTTGAAAATGAAAAAGTAATCGGGAAAGCACTCATAATGCATCGGAAAACACAAAACAAGTGGCAGCTGTCTAGTAGGGGTGGGCGTTGCGACTACGAACCGTTTATAAATACCGTTTTGTGATGATGAAACCGTTTTACGTCCTGGGTTTAATTTCAAACAGTCTTCATTGCACAAACCAGTCTTCGAATTACTTGGTGCGATTTTTTATTTTACATCTAAGAAATTACAGTCAGGTACAATGTTCAACTATCTATCACACTCGTAAAACAGTCCTTCCAATAAAAAGTGAAGTCTTTTTCAACGAAATACAGTCAATAATGTATTACCAGTTGTCAATGCTGTCGTTCGTGATGCGAAAAACCCATTTCATACATTTCAAATCGTTGATAGTTCTAAGAAACTGCGCTCGACGAAAACGCAATTCTATTCCATGTTGGATAAGTTTCGTCCTTTAAAAGGTAAGTCAACAACTCTGGCAGCATTCTCTCTAGTAAGATCCATAACAGATAATATAGATAAAAAACGCTCTGTTTCAGTTATCTTCCTAGATATGAGCAAAGCTTTTGATCTCGTTAACCACTATACACTACTAGATAAATGTGAGCGCTACGGCGCATCAGGGATCCAGCGTTAGAATGACTGAAAGTTATCTCAGCAATAGACAACAGTGTGTCGAAATATCGCATTTGAATGATAAACTTGTTGCGATAGTTTACAAATCCCTATTTAGACACAATGGGTCTAGAGTACCCCAAGGAAGCATCCTTGGGCCTCTTCTCATCCTTCTATATTTTAATGACTTACCAAATATAACAAGCCATAAATGTGTACACATTGCAGATGCTGATTTGCAGATGACGTGTCAGTAATACAGATAATACCGGAAAATAATAAAACATTACATCAACAAGAATTAAATCAAACTATCAATAAAATAATAAATTGGCTAAATGAAAACAACTTAAAAGTAAATTTATCTAAAACAAAATTCATTCAATTTGCAAACAATAAACAAAACCCCTCAAAAATTAATTTAAACCATAATAACAAAATAATTAACAAAGAAAATAGTATAAAATTTTTAGGTCTAACATTAGGTGAAAATTGTAATTAGGGGAATACATATTGAAAACCTGTGTAAAAAAATAAACAGATTTGTATACGCACTAAGAGAACTACATAAAACAGCGAATGAAGAAGCTGCACTCTACGCCTACTCGTATCACGGATACGTAGCGTCTGTACTGAGGTACGGCTTACTCCTATGGGGTAACTCGTCTCATATTCAAAGAGCTTTCATAGCGCAAAAAAATACTTGAGAGCAATAACTGGGGCGCCTCCATATGAGAGTTGTAGACCAATTTTTCTAAAATTAAAGGGTTTAACGCTAGCTTTTATGTATATTTTAGAAATAGCCATATTTGTTAGGAAAAATTCACACTTCTTCTCTACAGTAACCGAAAACAATAGATTTACAAAAAGGGACCCAAGCTAAAATAACAATTTTTTAACGGCACTCTCCACTATAGAAACAGCTACCTTATGTCCATAAAAATTTACAACCATATTCCAAAAATAATAAAAGAACAACCATTTAACTACTACAAAAGAAATATCAAAACATGGCTTCTCCAAAATATTTTTATACATTAAAAGATTTTTTGAGTTCATCCTTGAGGTACCCGATCCTTGAGTGACCCGTCCTTTAGGGCCCCGATCCTTGAGCACCCCGATAAATTTGATTATCTTTTTAGGGTTCCGTACCTCAAAAGGAAAAAACGGAACCCTTATAGGATCACTCGTGTGTCTGTCTGTCTGTCTGTCTGGCTGTCTGTCTGTCCGTCTGTCACAGCCAATTTACTCCGAATCTAATGGACCGATTAAGTTGAAATTTGGTACACATATGTATTTTTGTGACCCAAACACGAATGTGTAAAGTAAAAAAAAAAAAATTGAATATAGGGGTCACTTTTGGAGGGCAAACAAGAAAATTTTAAAAAAAAGTTATGCTAACAGTACCGTGTGACATATCAAATAAAAGGACTTATTGCGAGGATCTTAAATATATTTTTTATATAATTTTAAAATAAACATTTTTAAAGATATTTAAGAAATTCAATGAAAATTGACCATTCCCCCCCCCTTATCTCCGAACCTACTGAACCAAAAATTTTCAAAAAAATACATAGTGTGGCTCTTTACTCATAGATTACAGGAAAACCTATAAGAAGTCTATGGTCTTAAAATAACACGGTAAATCTCTCAATATTGTGCGTGCAAACTTACATTTCGTCGCTCGGCATCCAATAGGCCCATCTCTCTAGCTACTATAATATCAATATCAAAAGTGTTTGACAGTCTGCTTAATACACAAATAAATAAAACTGTAAATTTTCATGACAACCAATTCGGGTTTCGGCGTGGTTTGTCAACAGAAAGTGCAGTGTTGTGTCTTAAACATACTGTCACATACTATACACAGCGTGGGACGATTTATGCTAGCTTCCTCGACTTATTCAAGACTTTTGATCTGGTTGCTTATGACGTATTGTGGAGAAAGATGGAGAAGGATAGGTTGCCAATGGAGCTTAAAAACATTTTTAAATATTGGTACCTATGGTAACCAGATCAATAGTGTACGATGGGCTGGAACTTTTTCCAGGCCATACAGGTTGGAATGCGGGGTGAGGCAGGATTGGCGAGCGCAGCAGCACCAGAGTGGGTTGCTATACAGTGTGATTCTTCATAATGTGCACATATCGAAATGAGGGAATCTATGCTTAATTTTAACGACAGAAAAAATATTTTAAAAATCTAAATATTTTTTTTATACTTTTATGGAATACATTTTTTTTTTAACAAAACTGTGTAACTTTTAAACTGAATCAGCTATCGTGATGAAACAAACTCCATAATGATTGGAAGTAAGTAGGCGTCCACATAAAATTGAGAAAAAAAACTACCCTCAATTGAAAATAAACATGTTTTTTTTAGTAAAAATCTGTATTTTTTTCATCAATTTTTACAATAATTGTAAAATTTATGAATAAGACGCCCAAGAGAATAAAAAAAAAAAAAAATTGGCCCTTTTTCCGTCGGTAAAATTAAGCATAGATATGTGCACATTATGAAGACTCACACTGTATAGATGGTATTTTTGTAAATAATATTAGCTTTGCAGACGATATGGTGCTTCTGAGCACCAGCCAGTATCCCATAGACAAAAACTGTTAGTCGCAAAACTTTCTGAGTGACCTGGTAAAATAAGCTAAAGTTCATAAGTTTACTAACACAATGAGTCTTTGTTACTTGAAAATTTTTGGTTCAGTAGGTTCGGAGATAAGGGGGGGGGCCCCCTTATCTCCGAACCTACTGAACCAAAAATTTTCAAAAAAATACATAGTGTGGCTCTTTACTCATAGATTACAGGAAAACCTATAAGAAGTCTATGGTCTTAAAATAACACGGTAAATCTCTCAATATTGTGCGTGCAAACTTACATTTCGTCGCTCGGCATCCAATAGGCCCATCTCTCTAGCTACTATAATATCAATATCAAAAGTGTTTGACAGTCTGCTTAATACACAAATAAATAAAACTGTAAATTTTCATGACAACCAATTCGGGTTTCGGCGTGGTTTGTCAACAGAAAGTGCAGTGTTGTGTCTTAAACATACTGTCACATACTATACACAGCGTGGGACGATTTATGCTAGCTTCCTCGACTTATTCAAGACTTTTGATCTGGTTGCTTATGACGTATTGTGGAGAAAGATGGAGAAGGATAGGTTGCCAATGGAGCTTAAAAACATTTTTAAATATTGGTACCTATGGTAACCAGATCAATAGTGTACGATGGGCTGGAACTTTTTCCAGGCCATACAGGTTGGAATGCGGGGTGAGGCAGGATTGGCGAGCTCAGCAGCACCAGAGTGGGTTGCTATACAGTGTGATTCTTCATAATGTGCACATATCGAAATGAGGGAATCTATGCTTAATTTTAACGACAGAAAAAATATTTTAAAAATCTAAATATTTTTTTTATACTTTTATGGAATATTTTTTTTTTTTAACAAAACTGTGTAACTTTTAAACTGAATCAGCTATCGTGATGAAACAAACTCCATAATGATTGGAAGTAAGTAGGCGTCCACATAAAATTGAGAAAAAAAACTACCCTCAATTGAAAATAAACATGTTTTTTTTAGTAAAAATCTGTATTTTTTTCATCAATTTTTACAATAATTGTAAAATTTATGAATAAGACGCCCAAGAGAATAAAAAAAAAAAAAAATTGGCCCTTTTTCCGTCGGTAAAATTAAGCATAGATATGTGCACATTATGAAGACTCACACTGTATAGATGGTATTTTTGTAAATAATATTAGCTTTGCAGACGATATGGTGCTTCTGAGCACCAGCCAGTATCCCATAGACAAAAACTGTTAGTCGCAAAACTTTCTGAGTGACCTGGTAAAATAAGCTAAAGTTCATAAGTTTACTAACACAATGAGTCTTTGTTACTTGAATAAAGAAAAATATATGGATGACTATTTTTTTTTGAACGACGTTTTCTAAAAATGAAACCTAGCTAGATCGATTTATCGCTCCCGAAACCCTCTGCATACTAAATTTTATAAAAATTCTTGGAGCCGTTTCAGAGATTTAGGTTATATAATATATACATATATACAAGAATTGCTCGTTTAAAGGTTAGATTTTTATTTTTTCTACACGTTCAAATAAGTGATCCTGCAATTAAAAAAAACGTAAAAAATTACACATTCGCGGTATTGGATGCCGAGCGACGATTTGCAGTTGGAACAAATGTTAAGTTTGTTCTTGGGATAAATAAATTCATCTCAACTACGGAACCCTTCATTGTGCGTAGTCCGACACGCACTTGGCCGGTTTTTTTTGTTATTTTTGCCATTATCACGTTAGTGTACCATCGATACAAAAAGTGCTTCAAAGAACATTAATTAAATAATGTGTCAGTTTGGTTAAGGCAACCTAGTCTAGAGTTAAACTGATATAATTTTATGTTATTCCATATTTTAAATCCCTAGAAATACTAAACACGAGCCAGAAAATTGGACCCATTGTTAAAATTCTACCTGGCCACTAGTTATAATGAAACAATAGAGCTGGCGCTGCCAGTTGATATGCCAATAAATCTGTCTCTTTTACGCATGCATACCAATGTACTTTTCTATCTCTTTCAATCATGCGAAATAATTACTAATAGCAATATGCAAATAATAAGAAAGTTAAGTGTGTCACACGAAGATTTCGGGGGAAGGACCTTCTGGAGGGCTTAAGCGGAATTATAATTTGACAAGAAATGTCTTACATAGACAAAATAGTACGTGTTATTACTTAATGAACCAATTTACCTGATGTACCCGAGTCTATTCGTCCTGGGCATGGTCGGGTACACCAGGCTGGCCGTAAGAAGGGACGTCGCGCTGGTCAAGTACGTGGCCCGCGTACTGCTAGGGTTGTTGCACCACCCGGAGGTGCTGGCAGTGCTGCGGCTGTGCGCGCCGGACGGGTGCGTAGGTGCACGCCGCCGCCCCGCACTGTTAGATGTGCCAGCGGCTAGGACTAACCTACTCAAGTTTGCCCCTATGTCACGAGCCGCACGTATTATTAATGTTATTACGGTATCGGAGGATATATTTGCGCAAAACCTGCCGCAATTCATTCGAACGGCACAAATAATAATTGAAAGACGTTTGACAGAATAAAAGTTGTCATGTCTAGAATAATTGTTATATTACATAATATTATATAATTCATTGTAATTCTGCTTACAGGTTATTAATTTGGAAATTTGTGTATATTTTGTGACTTATAACATCGCCTTGGATGAATCTGTAAAGGTGTTATAATTGTGATTTAAATAAATAAAAATAAATAATTCCAAATGATAAATAATTTTGTTAGTTTAACACTTTTGTTGGCAATTATACTTTAAACGACATTGGCATTTTATCAAATTTATCGGGGTTCTCAAGGATCGGGGCTCAAAAGGACGGGTCCCTCAAGGATCGGGTACCTCAAGGAAAAACCCGATTTTTTTGATTATAAGGGTAATACATATTAGATTTATTTAGTTTTATTATACTTACCTACAAATATTGTTTTTTATTTTTTTTATTTAAAGGGCTTTGTCGCTTAGCGACCACATCGCCCAGTGCAGAAAAACACAAAATTGTTGATGACGATCTACCTTATCACTAACTTGTACAATTGTTTAACCTTATCGAACATTGGAAAAGCAAGGATTATTACAAAAGCCAATATCATACCTTTTATATCGTCCGAAAACATTAATTCTACTATTTTCATTCCGGACACACTCCATCAGAATATGGAAAACATCATCAACCACTCCACAGGCATCACACTTTGCAGACAAAGCTCTCCTCATTAAGTAATAAAACTTATTTGATGGAAAATATTGTTGTTTTTGTGTTTTATTTAAATTTTAATAGAGTCTGTGTTTTGTATTGTTATTAGAGTTTAGGTAGTAGTATAAGTTAGGTTAGTATAAGTTAGGTTTTATGACCTAAATGTAAATATTCGTATAGCGGCGGATGTGTCCTGAACTTATTTATACCTTATCAACTTTTTATGTACCATATCCAACGAATAAATGTCTATGTCTTTGTTTTTGTTGGGAAAACGGTTTCATCCGTCAAAAATTCGACAACGACCTACCACTAATGTCTAGTGTCAATGTCAGTCAGCTCATGCCAGTGCAGAACATGCACTGCCAGTGACATAGCCAAAAATATAAGATTGATTTTAATCATGAAATTGATACTCATTATTTAGATTTTTTTAGTAATTAATGATGTTTTATTTAAATTAAATGCACTTATTGTATAAAAGTATATATAGTGCATTTAATTACTTTGAGTTAATTATATTACCTAGTGCTACCTAGTGGGTAGATTTTCTTTTTGTAGTTGTGTAATTGATTACTTTAATCGATAATCTCACGAAAACTATCTTTATCATATTTCTCCGCTTCCAGATGGAGAATTGAGCAGATTTTTGATATTCAAGGATTAAAAACATGACTAATTTTTTAGATCATATCTCAACTTATTACATTTGGCCCACCGTTTCCCATCTCATTTAAGCTGCTCTGCAAATACTTTATCACGAAATGAAAACCCCAAAAAAAAAACTGCCTAGCCTTTTCCCAACTATGTTGAGGTCGGCTTCCAGTCTAACCGGATGCAGCTGAATATCAGTATTTTACATGGAGCGACAGCCTATCTGACCTCCACAACCCAGTTACTGGGTAATACAATATAACTTGGTAAGACTGGTTGTCAGACTTTCGGACTTCTGAGGACCCGTAACGACTGTCAAAGAGCCACGAATGACGGGCGGGACCAACGGCTTAACGTGCTTTCCGAGGCACGGAAGAGTCTCGGTATGTAAAGATAAGCAAGCGTAGCTTAACCTGATGGATCGACCCGATCGGCTGTTATTACTTAGCCACAAGCTCGAGCTCGAGCGAAAATAAACCGCGCGGTACAAGATCAAACTAAATAGTATTAGTCGTCACAGCGCGGCGCGCTCCATCCCGTGCGCAAGATCTATTACCGCGCGGTAAGTAGGTCCGCGCAGTACCGCGCGGTCATGTCAACTTAGCCTAAAACCCGACTACTGAAAAAAAAACAACCGATTTCCAAAAAAACACTACTAAGTTGGAAGTCGGTGTCTTTGGTTTTGAATTTTTTTTTGCCACAGATTTCCGAAATTAAAGTTATTTTTCACTTTGTTGTGTTTTTTTGGAAGTCAGTTGTTTTTTTTTTTGTAAAATGTTTTATTTTTCACTTTTTAATTGTGGTACCTACCCCACACAAATTCGAATACTGCTACCTGCTATGTAAATAACAGTGACAGGAACTTAACATATCATCCACACACTAAGTGGGAAAAAATACGTATTATTGAAGCTAAGTCAAAAACTGTCCAAGCAAAGTTAATAAAATTTATATGGGACCTTGAGAGCATACCCTTTCAAACAAAAAAAGAATTTTTAAATCGGTTCACAATTGACGGAGAAATTGGCGGACATACATAAAAAACCCTCCTCCTTTTTGGAAGTCGGTTAAAAATCACGCTCTAAAAAGTATGAAACAAGAAAATATTTCAGACAGAAATGAAGACATAGGTACAAAAATGGTCAAGGTAAAGCCGTGGTCGCATGCCTGTGCACCTACAAAATTATAATGGCAAATTATAATTATAACAAACGAGAAGCGTGAAATCACCTCGATAACTCTTTCGAAAAACCGATAGCGGTAGGATCACATCAAAATAAAGGCAACAGCCGCGACGCGACCCAGTGGAACAAAGTCTAAGAAAACTTCACGAAAATTGTTCTACCGGTGTCGCGTTGCGCCTGTCTGTGGCAGCCTTAAATCGTGTATCGATAATCGAAAACAAGAGAATATTCGACATGGGGATATCGTGACATGAAATGCTAAATAGGAGTGTAAAAGTAATTTCTTCTGACTGATGTGAACAAATAGTACAAGTTTTGTCGTCTAAGTGTATTTGCTAATTCTGTATTTGACACGCAGTGTAGAGCTTTTAGAGCAAACATGTGGACCATCCTAACGTTGGTGTTCTGCGCTGTGTATCCGGCACTAACCATCGTTTGTAAGTTTGTTGTTTTATTTTTATGGAAATTAATCTATACATACAAATAAATAAAATTGAAATGTCTGTCAAAATAACAGCTTTTTACTAAATGCTTAAAAAAGTATAAAACAATTTTAAAAAATTATGTTTGTATGTCTGTTTCTTCTGGCTAATCATGAAAGTCTCGTCGAAATCGGTCTGGCCATTTGCCAGACCGATTTCGACGAGACTTTCACTGGTAGATAGCTGATGTTTTAAGGAGTAACTAAAACTACTTTTATTGAGAAAAAGAAAAAAGAATTAGGCTTCACGCAAGCAAACCCGCGGGCAGCAGAGCTAGTAATTTATAAAACAAAATTTTGTTGAGTGAAGAAGTTGAATGGTGGGTCAAATTGTAGTTATTCAGACATTTGGCCAAAAGAGCAGGCAGCGACAAATCCTTTGTCAATGAAGACGCTGAACGCATGGTCATTCCTATGACGACACATCATGATTCGATTACGATGACTCTAGCACTGCAGCATTGTACAATACGGCCAATATAACATGGCAGTTTCGAATTCGCTCAGTGGGAGAAAGAGATGCAGCTATACGACCTGTAGAGCTTCATCTCTTTCCCACACTGAAGTAATATTAAAATAATACTGCTTTATGAGCTGGTGGTAGGCCCCCAGAAGGCTGCGCAATTGGTGACGTGAGAAGAGCGTGAGTGAGAGAACGTGCGCGAAATTTCGTAGTGCCTATGTTCAGACCTGCCAAGTCATATCGGCCGTATTTATTGTATGCATGGGCCATTTTTACAAACGATATTTCAACATACCCACGTCTAAAATGTGCTTGTGTGCCACGACAACAAGCCCTGTTTTTTTGTAATCAATTTTGAACTGTAGTACAACAGGAGACTGGCCCCATCCACATCCACAAGAAGCCCAATTGGAGTGGAATCATGGATGACACTCCGCAGAAACCGGGAGATGTTGTAGCTACCAAACTAGTGGAGGATTTTATTAAAAACTTACTGCCAACATGGGACACCAGAATTAAAAAAAGTGCAGAAAACCATATCATTTTAGATGAGCTTAATGCCGAGTAAGCACAGTTTATACCTAATACCTATGTTTATGTATAGGAAAAGCTGTAGGTACCAATGGAAAGCCCTGTCATACCTGGAAAGAACCTCGAGGGTTATGTAGGACTCCTACCGACTAAACCTCACTGTTTCTTCCAGTACCTTGAGTCAGGGGTCCGGGAGATACTTGTACATTCACCGCACCCCCGACTGATATCAGCCCGCTATGCTTAACGGGCCCCATCACCAATTGCCGCCGATCCCGCGAGCGCACGTCCTTAATGCGAGCCTCTTTGAGCCTTGCTGTTCGAGCAACGAGCAACGAGCAAACACGAGCTGTGTTTATAGTAGGGTACAATAGGGTAGTTGCCTAGGTAAAAAAAGAAATTCTATTTAGTCTGTCTTTCAGATAATAAAAAAATATTAGACACGTATTTTTTGCTTTATCATATTAATCAAAAATAACTTAGAAAACACGCATTAAAGTTGGGGAGTGCGGGCTTGCTACGTCACAACGCAGTATTCAATCTAGCAAGGCGTGTCGTCATGCCACATTTTAACTCAATGTATCGCCGTAATTTTTTGATTACGTCAAAAAATAAAAAGGATTGTGTGGTTTTATGAAACCACGGTAAAAGTGAAACTTCTATAGGCGCCGCCATATTGGCCTTGGCTGCTCTGACGAGCGCCTTTCACTTTATCCCTACTCCGCGGTCGACCGTCACGCGACATGCAACACACAGACGAAAAAGTTTGAGACGATGTAATAAAAGTTTCACTTTAAAAATATGTGTCCAATATTATTTTATTATCTGAAAAACGGACTCTTTGACAAAAATTTGGACTCAGGCCTATTTCGCCGCATTGTGATACCTACCTGGTAGTTAACAAAACCTTAAATTCATCACGAGTTTGGCAATCTAAAATAACTGACCGATCTTTTCAGGTTGTTCTTAGCTTAGAAAAGTAACTTTATTAGCAATAGATAAAAGCTATGCAGACGACATGGTTCTGCTGAGCGCGTCGATTTGTGAGAGGTTGATAGCGACATGTGAGGATTACGCTTTTAAACATGGACTTATATATAATATTAAGAAAAGTCAGTACATGGTCTTTGAGGCCGGCGGTGCTATATGCCCCGACTATGTACCACCTATACGTCTAAATAGTGTACACTTAGACAGGGTGAATCAATTTAAATATCTAGGACATGTAGTCACGGCTGACCTCAGGAATCATGCTGACTTGGAACGGGAGCAGAGGGCTTTATCTAAAAGAGCTAATATGCTGGCCCCCAGGTTCACGCGTTGCTCTGATGGCGTGAAAATAACTCTTTTACGAGCATATTGCACGTCCATGTACACCTGCAGCCTGTGGGCTAATTACACGCAGAAAAGCTACAGCACCCTCCACATTCAATTTAACAACGCGTTCAGAGCGATGTTAGGTCTGCCTCGCTACTGCAGCGCCTCGGGTATGTTCGCATGGGCGCGCACGGATTGTTTTCATGCGACCATGTGGAAGCGCTGCGCGTCTCTAGTGCGCAGAGTGCGGGCCAGCTCCAATATCGTTCTGAATATGATAGCAAATAGATTGGACTGTCCATATGTGCGACACTGCTGTGACAGACAAGTTACATATAGTGTCGCACGTAATAGACTATTGAAATGATTAAGGGCTAATTAATTAATATGATTGAATGTAATTTGAATTTAATGTTTCTAATTTGTGTTGATGTTGTGTTTATATTGTATTTATTCGTTTGTTTAGTAGTGTAGCTTGGAGACGCAAATTTAAAGATGGTTTCAATATGGGTTATGTGGTACCTGAAATAAAAGAATTTTAATTTTAATTAGTTAATGGTGCCGATTCCCTTGTTCACAAACTAAACTAAATTTAAGTTCAGTGCATCTTTTTCTTTCTATTTCATTAAGAAAAGGACAGAAGATAAATTTTAGTTTAGTTCTGTCAAATTAATCAGCCCTTGACGTAAACTGACGTAATTTTAGTCGGCAAGTTTTTAATCACGTCTAAACTTGTATGGAGAGTGACAGGCGATGATTAATTTGACAGGACTAAACTAAAATTTATCTTCTGTCCTTTTCTTAATGAAATAGAAAGAAAAAGATGCACTGAACTTAAATTTAGTTTAGTTTGTGAACAAAGGAATCGGCACCATTGACTTTAAGTTTAAGTTAACATGTCACAGTCAACAAAAAAAACCACATTATTTAATTATGTAAGTCCCCCTTTTCCAAATAATCTGGATTATGATTCATAATTTCAGTTTCACTCTAGCATTGATCGACTTCATATGGGTGGGTTTTCGACACGCTACTCTGGATTATCTAGATGTTCGCATGTTGAGCCAGGTTAATTTTAACGCCAGCATTCCTTACTTGACTTCCGGAGGTAAGTAATTAGGGCCATCGCAGACCGGATACTTTTAGCATTGGCGATCGAAGATTTAGCATGATATCTGCATTACGTTTTCGCGACTCTCTGCGTTCTTGTCATTCATTGTTTGTAAATTGACCTTCTGTCAGTTGCTGCTCGCCGATGCTTAAAGCATCTTGTCTTTGTACTTAAAACTTACAGCTTCTTCCTAAATAATAAATAATAATAATTGTTTATTTAAATAATTGATTTACATAAATATTTACAAAATAGGGCCTTAAACTAGAGGTTGGTATACATTAATTGGATTCTACCTGAACTAGGAATAAACCTGTATCTCAGGTATCTCACTCAAATGCTTATACATAAGATTAATCCAAGATTCTATGAACAAATAGTAAATAATTTATCTAGGTACTATAAATTATGGTTTTATTCAAATTAAGAAAAGTCGAATGCTACTTTCCTGCATCATCGTAATACATTTTTGCAACCACGTTCTATTATAATTTTTGCAATGTGACATTTTTACAACAGAATAAATTGCCGTGTCAACAAAATGTAAAATTGCATGTTTATTTATAATACGAATTGTAAAAACTTAAACTATTTTTATGTGTTATAACTAGTAAAGAACAATATTATAATAAGTACATAACATAAATTAAAAAAGGACTAATCGTTATAATTAATCGTTGGCAGTCTTACGTGACCTCATTATAATCTATAGAATTTATATATCTTGTCTCAGCTATTTTCTTTGCAGGGCATTCTTGATCGCCTGTTTTGTGGTTGCTCGGTTTTTTAAATCGCAAGCATGTTGCACAATGTGACGGTTCAGCATGTTTAGTGCACTCATTCGCCTGATGACCTTGTTCTCCACAATGTCCACAAGTATAGCTAGCCTCTCGACAAGTCTTTGCAGCATGTCCATACTGTTGACATATGAAGCACCTAGTCACAAGTGTGAAGTCTCTCACTGGACAGGATATCCAATTTATGAACACTCGATTTTGGTTTATAAGCGCCTTTCTTATGCTAGCAGTTACTTCAAGAATAAAGTTGCACGTAGGTCCCTCTTTTTACCTGACTTGTGACTTAAATTTATAGAGGCCAAAAAAGAGTCACGGGACAAAGTAGGCAGTTTGTCGCCTACATTCTGCTCATAGATGCAATCATAAACTTCTTGATCACTTAAAACGGTCGGTACCTACACCTATAACTACAATTCTTGGTCTTCTCTTATGGGGCTCTTCCACTTTCAGGCCGGAACTACTTAGCTCAGATGATTTCCTAAGTTTTTCAATGTCGTCATTGGTCATTTCATTTGTTCAGGGGATATAATTTTTTGGACAAGAGATTTAGTGTCGTCACTAGATTTTAATTTATCCGTGGGATAAATTGCAATAGAGCTGACGTTATTGGGGCGCAAGTAATTATTTTGATTGGTTTTTACCATGTCTGCGTACGAAACTTTTTCTGCCATCGTTGGTTTAGCGCAGTTTTCTTGAATACTAGCTTTAATAGTTTTCTTGAAGTTTTCGAGACAATCCGTGAGGTCACCTTTTTCTCTCAACACTAGTTTAGTATTTTGTATTTCTTGAGCTTTTAGCTTCAAGTCCTGGTAGTAAACTGCCATTTGTGATACGCCATGTCCAACCTTGAGCGATAGGGAATTGATTCTCAGTTTTTGCTTGGAGTTCAGCTTTCCTTCCTGAGCAATGGTACAAACTTCATTCAGGCATGACTCAATTGAGATCAACCAGTTACTAATCTCACTGGTGTCCACTGCGTGAATTTCTCCTTCAGTCGCATGGTGAGATACTCCAAATTTGCTGGCAGGGCTGCTTGGTGGTGGGATACTCCGAGGGCTGTTTTCACTATTTGACATACTTAATTCTTAAATGTTTCTCATAATTAATTGTTATTCACTGAAGTAAATCACTAAATTAGCAGAAAAATGCGCGATTTGTTTTCTAGGTCACAGAACACTGGGAAATATTTTAACGACATATGATAAATAATATTGCTTATACACACGTGCGCTCTACTTGAGTGTCAGTAAAGATATGTCCTCTTTCCGTGTGGTTGACTTACCTAGTGTCAGAGTTTTAAAGCCGCCCATGGGCCTCTGACTTGGAAGTATCTTTGAGGCATGCCGGTTGTCTCACGATGTTTTCCTTCACCGTTTTTGAAGCAAGTGATAATTGTACAATTCGCACATGAATCCAAAAAGTCAGAGGTGCGTGTCTTGGGCAAAACATACAGCTATAAATAAGTATTTACTTAGCAATGCTTTCTATCTTCTATAAACCTCTTGACAGTCTAGTGCTCTCCTGGAAATCGATAACAATTAAAATTCTATTTTGTCTCATTAAGGACTGTTGAAGGTTTATAAGTACTTTTTTATACTCGTCCCTCCTTTTGGTTTTCTATCTACGTTCTCAATTGTTCTTGAAACTGAAGCTGGTCTTTTTCAGTGAGATAATTCAAAACCTAACGTTTTGAATTTAACTAATATTGAGCTATTATTTTAGGTACCGTTTCCGTGAATGGAAAGATAGAAGATACCAACATTGCTTTTATTGGTAACTTAAGGTGAGTTTATATAAATCGGACCCGCAGCGAAGTAGCAAGAACTCTGTGAGGTGGTGAGGATTTTCCTTACAATGACTGCCTGTATCTAACCTAACCACCTAAACGCGAGTTTCATAAGATGTTGGTCGAATCTCTTCGTTTTCAAACTATTTACAATTATTTTACCGACACACATTTTCCCACAGCACACTTTTGGAAGACGTCAAAGTGCAAGGAAGAATCGAAATCCAAACGCTGCCAATGCCTTCAGATCTGCTTGTGTTCCAAATCACGGACGCTGATATCAACATCGACCTTAGCAACATTGCGGTAATTCGTTTTTTAACAATTTTATTATAAAAATGGTGGTGGTTTACTTATGATGCACTAATCTCATCAAACCTATGTCATGGCATTCCGAAGTATTAATAGGTCAACCTATCTTTTCAAGTGAGTATTTTAAAATGTTTATGCACACCCATGCTATAAATCCTCTATAGAAGTTTCTGAAACAGTTAGCTTATTGCCAAATGCCAACATTAAAGCAGCCAGTGGTGCCGATTCCCTTGTTCACAAACTAAACTAAATTTAAGTTCAGTGCATCTTTTTCTTTCTATTTCATTAAGAAAAGGACAGAAGATAAATTTTAGTTTAGTCTTGTCAAATTAATCAGCCCTTGACGTAAATTGACGTAATTTTAGTCGGCAAGTTTTTAATCACGTCTAAACTTGTATGGAGAGTGACAGGCGATGATTAATTTGACAGGACTAAACTAAAATGTATCTTCTGTCCTTTTCTTAATGAAATAGAAAGAAAAAGATGCACTGAACTTAAATTTAGTTTAGTTTGTGAACAAAGGAATTGGCACCAGTGTCATTGTAACCATAATATCATCCAAATATCCAAATTAGTGTTATAATGTTGTACAAAATTTCAAGCAACTCATTTCGTCGTTTTTTTTTATTCTTGATCTTAATTTATAAACACCCAATAGTTTCAGAATCTTTAATAGAGGATTCATATCATGGGTGTAGATAAAGTCTTGTATGCAACAGGGACGACGGCTTCAAACAACTCGATTCCTACCGACTTCCCTTCGGAAATTCGGAACACAACCACTCTAATCGTCATTGAATAATGAAACTATAAGTATATTATGATACACCATAAAATTAAAACATTACAAAACGCCTACATTCATAAAAAATGTCTTAATATCCCAACAACAAAACACTCTGGGCTAAAATAACTCGTAGGCGCGTGCGGCTTACCGTGAATTTAATTTCCTTACAAATAAAGTCTATCATGACGTCACTTCGGTCACGTGACACCGCGGTTTCTATGAGCCGGGTAAGCTGATTGTAACGAGTTACTGTAGGCACAGAGTAGCAGAAACGTGCGCGCGGGAGCGCGAAGGAATTATTGCTATTGCACCACCTCTTTCTGGCACACGCATTTGATTCGGTAGTTTTCGTTAAATTTCGTAATACGTTCGGCTAGGAGTTCGTTCGTAAACATTTCATTATTCGAACCATATTAATTTGCATTTTGTTCGCTCAGTATTCATTGAATTCATTAGTTTATCATTACTAGTAGATGATATTAATATTTGTTTGTAGATATAGGACAATGATTAAATAGTGTTTTGAGTTTAGTGAATGTGAAAGTACGTTGTAATTAGGTATTTTAGGGTAAGTAGATAGTTTAACAAGTTGAAATTACTTATTTAGAGTCGATTTGAAAAGTAATTAGTACGATCTTATTAGGATGGCGGCATTCATAGTTTTAGAATGTTATTTTACTTTGTGAAGAAAAATGTTTGTGCTTTTCAAGATTAAGTTTTGAAAATACGTGCTCGCCCAAATATGACTATAAATTACAAACACCGCGATGGTTTTTTCAAAAATTTTTAATGTTTCCCTTTACGATAAATATCAATGACTGACTGGCAGTCGTAAATTTAATAAAATGTATCCTATCCTATCCTTATACCATCTTTTACACCTGTGCAGGGTTAACATGACAAGTGCGAGAACGCTCTTTTTCTCGTTTTATCGTAATTTGTCTACGATTCTGACGTCATTCTAATCCCTAACATGACCGCAAACGACGAGTAAACTAGAAAAAGGCACTTTGACATTCTTTTATCGCGCGACGATAAACCGATGTTGCAAATTATTAAAAACAAATTATTTTATGATAGCAACATCGGCTTGAAGTTCTGTTTCATTCATTCAATTTTATGCATGGAATTATGTTATTATATTATATTGAATAAACGTCTCTCTCTCTTTTTTAATTATTCTCTTAATTATTATTATTTATTTATTTAATTATTTATGATTACTTTTTTATTATTTAATTATTTATGATTAGTTTTTTTTTATTTATTTATTTAATTATTTATGATTAGTTTTTTATTCATTTATTTAATTATTTATGATTACTTTTTTATTATTTATTTATTTAATTAATTATGATTACTTTTTTATTATTTATTTATTTAATTATTTATGATTAGTTTTTTTTATTTATTTATTTAATTATTTATGATTAGTTTTCTATTTAACCGACTTTTTGATAAAAATTAAATGATTTCTTTGGCATGCTGAAATTAAAATACAAAATGACAGAAATGAAAATTAGTGGTACCTATACTCATTAGATAATCACCACAAATGACAAATGGGCCGAGATTTTTTATGTACCTATCATAATTTTGGGGTAGTATTTAAACGCAAATCAAAAAATATCCTTTTTCTACGCAATAAGATTCCGAATTCCCATCAAAATTACTGATTGCACAGCAAAATATTCAACTCAAAATATCACTAAACACACTACAATTTATTTTCGCAGCGTACAGCGATTTTTCCTAAAGCAAAAGCTTTTTCATCAATGCACAGCTAATAATCTTAATGCACATTATACATGTTAACTCTTTTTCTTTTAAATATAGCTTCTATTTTTATATTATGTACAGCAGTTTTTCTAAATAAAACAGCATTTTATTAGTCACAGTCGTCTTATTATTTATTAATTACCACATAATGAGATCAGCAAAAAAAATATAAAATTAGATTAAGATAATTATTAAAGCGGGTCTTGCTTTCGCGGGGCGTCCACGCTTCCTTTTTTGCCCAATAGACACATTTTTAGCTTCTGCAGGTGGCGCCACGTACTTGAGTCGGATCGAAGTCCGATGATATGCTTGCACATATAGTTCTTAAAAAAAATGGGGCAGGTGCATTTTCCGTTGACCCAGGCGGTTTGTTGGGTGGGCAAAGCAACTCTCCAATATGCGAAAGCGTTTTTTTTGTAACCATCAAAAGTGTCCCAATCTTGAGTAAATGTCATGTCACACTCCCGACGACACGACCTAGCGCTATCTCTATCTTACTCGCTCGCGCCACTCTGCACTCCAGTGACGAAAAAGCGCGCGAAGCCGCCAACCTTTTATTCAGTTAATTTGTTCTGCTTTTAGAAATAATGCAATGTAAAAGGATTTTTTTGTTATAATAATCATTAAATTTGCCGAGCATGGCTTCTTGAAAATTAAGACAAATATGATGAACAGGTTTTGTTTTACTTACTGGTTAATATGCGACTGGGATAGTTATTTTGCTATGAAATATGGAAAATTTGCTGTGCAGTCAGTATTTATGCTATGTATGTAGTATTTTTGTATAAAAATAAATTTAACAGTATTGCATTATGAGGAAAAAAGTAATGTTATATTGATGTATAATTTCGTTTTATCTGCAGTTTGAGTTTTGTTAAACATTTCGTTTATTTGTAGTGAAGTAAGTTATTAGATGTAAATAAGAATATAAATGATGAGTATATATTGATAGGCGATTATTTATTTGATATGCAATTTATAATATCCCATAATTTTGTCTTTTTGTCTACTCACTATCATCGTCAAAATCGACGACGACTAAATACGACAAACTGACTGATTATATCGTGTTGAACTGTCAGAAATCGAGATAAATAACGTGTCATGTTAGGGTTTGTCGACAAAACATGAAGTTTGACAGAACGAGTCGAGTATTTTGTATGGCATAGCTGTCAGAAAACAATAAAACTACAGAAATAGACAAAAAATTGTCGTACGAGAGTGGATATATGTCGCGTGTGTCATGTTAGGTCTGCTGGCCTGGATAGCAGGGTCAGGTGGAAACGTAAGTATACAGGTGGATTTTTGAGACGGGGCAGCAAAATGCAGGTTCATTAACCGGTGTAGTTATACACAGAAAAACGGTCTCAGATGACTCCTTATTTTTTTGAGAAATTTTGATCTTCATTCACAGATTTTGAAATAAATGTAGGTACATACCACTGGTACAGTCAGCAAGAACAGGGTCATTTTCGCAAAAACTGTTTTTGATGCCAATCGATCCAGTTTCTTATACTTACGGATCATAAAGCTCAATCGGACTAAATAAAGTTTGAATACTAGAAAAGTCAGAAATCGCAAAAAACTCTCCCCATACATTTCGTTGGAAATATATGGGTGGGACATAGCCTTGCCTTGTCCTTGTGTTCCTCTTGCATCGTCAACAGTAGCACCAGCACGCGTAGCATGACCACCGTAGAAACGAGTTTTGTCGACGGAAGAATAGACAAAATGACAGATAAACAATCACAATCTGTCATTTTGTCTATTCTTCCGTCGACAAAACTCGTTTCTACGTCTCTGTTATTAGTTGGAAACCGAAAGACTTTTACTTTGACCAAAGGGTTAGCATATCAATAGGTACAGTAAGCATTTTGATGATTCATTGTAGTTAACTCTTATAAATTTTTCGTGTTTCAGATTGAACTTGAACTAGTTGAAGAACCAGTGGCCATGAAAATGGCATTGGCCAAATTTATGAACAATCCTGTGGCCGACATCATTGAGTCTGTATACAGAGCAGCAGTGAAGCTGGTCAACGAACAGTTTGCAAAGATTCCAATGATGGACATAGTTAATTTCCTAGAGCCATCGCAGCCAGCTGCAGTCCCTGCAACTGCAGACCCTTCGGTCCAGCGCCGCTCGCCGTATCTTAGGGCGTCTAATTATCCTAATTATCGATACGGTTATAACTAACAAAATACTTATCAATAAAGGTACAAATTAAATCTGTTTGACTGATGGTTGTGTTTTTTGTGCCTCTCCTTCATCATTTGTTAGGGTTAATGTTACAATATGAACAAGAATCAGAATAAAATAAAAGTTTCTAGTTTTTTTCCAAGGTTAACAAACAATAAGTATAAAAAAAACCGGCCAAGTGCGTGTCGGACTACGCACAATGAAGGGTTCCGTAGTTGAGATGAATTTATTTATCCCAAGAACAAACTTAACATTTGTTCCAACTGCAAATCGTCGCTCGGCATCCAATACCGCGAATGTGTAATTTTTTACGTTTTTTTTAATTGCAGGATCACTTATTTGAACGTGTAGAAAAAATAAAAATCTAACCTTTAAACGAGCAATTCTTGTATATATGTATATATTATATAACCTAAATCTCTGAAACGGCTCCAAGAATTTTTATAAAATTTAGTATGCAGAGGGTTTCGGGAGCGATAAATCGATCTAGCTAGGTTTCATTTTTAGAAAACGTCGTTCAAAAAAAAATAGTCATCCATATATTTTTCTTTATTCAAGTAACAAAGACTCATTGTGTTAGTAAACTTATGAACTTTAGCTTATTTTACCAGGTCACTCAGAAAGTTTTGCGACTAACAGTTTTTGTCTATGGGATACTGGCTGGTGCTCAGAAGCACCATATCGTCTGCAAAGCTAATATTATTTACAAAAATACCATCTATACAGTGTGAGTCTTCATAATGTGCACATATCTATGCTTAATTTTACCGACGGAAAAAGGGCCAATTTTTTTTTTTTTTTTATTCTCTTGGGCGTCTTATTCATAAATTTTACAATTATTGTAAAAATTGATGAAAAAAATACAGATTTTTACTAAAAAAAACATGTTTATTTTCAATTGAGGGTAGTTTTTTTTCTCAATTTTATGTGGACGCCTACTTACTTCCAATCATTATGGAGTTTGTTTCATCACGATAGCTGATTCAGTTTAAAAGTTACACAGTTTTGTTAAAAAAAAAATGTATTCCATAAAAGTATAAAAAAATATTTAGATTTTTAAAATATTTTTTCTGTCGTTAAAATTAAGCATAGATTCCCTCATTTCGATATGTGCACATTATGAAGAATCACACTGTATAGCAACCCACTCTGGTGCTGCTGCGCTCGCCAATCCTGCCTCACCCCGCATTCCAACCTGTATGGCCTGGAAAAAGTTCCAGCCCATCGTACACTATTGATCTGGTTACCATAGGTACCAATATTTAAAAATGTTTTTAAGCTCCATTGGCAACCTATCCTTCTCCATCTTTCTCCACAATACGTCATAAGCAACCAGATCAAAAGTCTTGAATAAGTCGAGGAAGCTAGCATAAATCGTCCCACGCTGTGTATAGTATGTGACAGTATGTTTAAGACACAACACTGCACTTTCTGTTGACAAACCACGCCGAAACCCGAATTGGTTGTCATGAAAATTTACAGTTTTATTTATTTGTGTATTAAGCAGACTGTCAAACACTTTTGATATTGATATTATAGTAGCTAGAGAGATGGGCCTATTGGATGCCGAGCGACGAAATGTAAGTTTGCACGCACAATATTGAGAGATTTACCGTGTTATTTTAAGACCATAGACTTCTTATAGGTTTTCCTGTAATCTATGAGTAAAGAGCCACACTATGTATTTTTTTGAAAATTTTTGGTTCAGTAGGTTCGGAGATAAGGGGGGGGGAATGGTCAATTTTCATTGAATTTCTTAAATATCTTTAAAAATGTTTATTTTAAAATTATATAAAAAATATATTTAAGATCCTCGCAATAAGTCCTTTTATTTGATATGTCACACGGTACTGTTAGCATAACTTTTTTTTAAAATTTTCTTGTTTGCCCTCCAAAAGTGACCCCTATATTCAATTTTTTTTTTTTTACTTTACACATTCGTGTTTGGGTCACAAAAATACATATGTGTACCAAATTTCAACTTAATCGGTCCATTAGATTCGGAGTAAATTGGCTGTGACAGACGGACAGACAGACAGCCAGACAGACAGACAGACAGACACACGAGTGATCCTATAAGGGTTCCGTTTTTTCCTTTTGAGGTACGGAACCCTAAAAAACGTGTGCGGTCGGGGGACCTCCGTGAGGGAAGAAGTTCCGCTCGCACACACCCACACACACCCATTTCTATGAAACAGCGGGTGAGAGAAAGGCGTATGGAGGGCGCTAACGATATTTCTTACGTGACGATTTCTAATTTTCTACCAGTCAAGTCAACCGTTGAGATTGAATTCTGAAAGTAGGCAACGTCGCAAATAGCTGTCAAATATTTCGCTGTTTGATTAATTTGGCAATATTACTGTATGGAAATATGAAATATCGCTCTATAGTGAACTAAAATATTGATTATCAAATGCAATCATTAATATCGTAACACTGAATAAACTTTTCAATTGGTCTTTTTACACCTATAACGGTAACCATTACAACATCAATACAGTGCTATAATTGCAATTCATGTTTACTATAGAGTGATAGGTATTTCATATTTCCATACAGTAAGTAATATTGACAACATTGGTGCCGATTCTCTTGTCACAAATGCCTCTAAACTAAACTAAAAATCATCAAAATTTAGTTTATTCCTGTCAAACGACGATTTCCCATTCTGAAATAGATTAAAGTGACACAACTTAACTATATTTTAGTTTGACAGCACTAAGATGGCACTGAGATATTAGTTTAGTGAAAATGGCAATTTTGCTATTCTGAATTTGATGTTTTTAACCTAAAATTTAGATTTTTTAACTAAATATGACTATTTTTAATCGCGATTAAAAACATGTGGAATAAAATTGGTTGTCATGAACTAAAATTCACACTAACACCTCGACTTCAGATGAAAAAACAGTACTAAATATTTTTTTTCTTTTGCTTATATCTCGAAAACGGTGTGTCCAATCGCAAAAATAATGAAAATTTCGACACCCTTAATGATACCCTTAAACCCGTAACACTCTACATGTAGGTAATATTTTTTCTTATTTTCCATACAAAAAGTGAAAAATCCATATAAAACACGTCGAGGCTGCCCCCCCTGCGCGTCTCCGGCTCTAAAAAGATTCACGTGGTTCGGTATCTCGTGTGGAGTCGCGATTGTCAAATTCGATTTAGATGTGTCAAAATTATTTTTAAATTTAGAGAATTTATTTTGCAGAATAGCTTTGAGATTCTCATAGTCAAATGTAAGGAATTTTAGTGATAGTTTAGTTAGTTTAGTTCGGTGTACAAGAGAATCGGCACCATTGACAAATTAATAAAAAACAGGTAAATATTTGACAGCTATTTGCGACATTGCCAACTATTAGAGTGCACTTTCTTATAATAGGTCTTTACCTATGAAATTGCCGTTCTGCTGTACTGGCTATTTCAAGTCCAATTTTTTTCTTTTTTCGCTAAGAATTCTAAGTGTAAATTATTTTTATTTTTAAAATATGGAATTCTTTTTTGAAAATTAGTAATTTGTTTAATGGTTAGCGTTCTGTTTTCATCGCATTTGTACGTTTTTCGTCATCATGGATACGTTAAAAATTCGAGTGATTATGGAGTGTGAGTACCGTCGTGGCAGCAAAGCGGCAGAAGCGGAACGCAACATCAACGACGTATACGGAGCGAACACTACTAACGATCGCACCACCTGTTATTGATTTGCCCGCTTCCGTTCTGGAAATTTCGACCTAAGAAATGAACCCCGTGGTCGACCGAAAACTTTAGTCGACATTGGTGCCGATTCCCTTGTTCACAAACTAAACTAAATTTAAGTTCAGTGCATCCTTTTCTTTCTATTTCATTAAGAAAAGGACAGAAGATAAATTTTAGTTTAGTCCTGTCAAATTAATCAGCGCTTGACGTAAATTGACGTAATTTTAGTCGGCAAGTTTTTAATCACGTCTAAACTTGTATGGAGAGTGACAGGCGCTGATTAATTTGACAGGACTAAACTAAAATTTATCCTCTGTCCTTTTCTTAATGAAATAGAAAGAAAAAGATGCACTGAACTTAAATTTAATTTAGTTTGTGAACAAGAGAATCGGCACCAATGACGAATTAAAGGCGATTGTGGAAGCTGATGATTCTCAGTCTACAGCTGAATTAGCAGCAGCTTTCGATGTTAGCATCAAAACAATATTGGTCCATTTGCGTCGAATTGGCAAGGTGAAAAAGCTTGACAAATGGGTACCCCACGAATTGAATGATCGCCAGCGCGAAGCACGCGTCGAGTTGAGCCTTGCACTGCTCAACAGGCACACAAACGAAGGCATATTGAATCGCATTGTTACTTGCGACGAAAAATGGATTCTCTTCGACAATCGCAAGCGCTCAGCAAGTTGGTTAGATCCTGGTTCAGCACCTAAACAATGCCCCAAACGAAAACTGACCCCTAAAAAAGTGATGGTCACTGTTTGGTGGTCTAGCGCCGGTGTCATTCATCACAGCTTCTTACCAAACGGGATGAGCATTACTGCAGATGTGTACTGTGAAGAACTGAACATAATGATGGAGAAGCTCGCACATCTCCAACCAGCTTTGATCAATCGTTCGGCTCCGCTGCTCCTGCACGACAACGCGCGACCTCACACTGCACAGCAGACGGTCTCCAAGTTACAAGAGCTGGGGTTGGAAGTTCTCCGTCATCCACTGTACTCACCAGACCTTGCCCCTACAGACTTCTACTTTTTCTAGAATTTGGATAACTTCTTGGCGGGGAAAAATTTCAATAACCGAGAGGCAGTTCAAAATGCCTTTGAAGAATTTGTTGCCTCCCGTCCAGCAGACTTTTTCAAAAAGGGCATCAATAAGCTACCACTACGTTGGCAAAAATGCATTGATTGCATGGGTAAAATACTTTGATTAATAAAAATAAAAAATATAGAGAAACAAGGGCGTTAACTTATTTCATGAAAAACGGCAATTTCATAGGTAAAGACCTAATATTAAAGCCAGATAGTAGTAGTATTAGCTCCACCGTAAAGGCGTTTTAAAGATAGTAATCTAAATACTAACTAAATGCTTGGGCATATTATAGTGATGTTTAAAGAACAGAGGTCCAATTTTCTACACTGGACTAAGAGAAACAGATGAGGTAGGTAAATGGCTTGGGACTGAAGACCCCTCGCCTATGACATCAAAGCCCAAAAGGATAACTCATCCTTTAGTTCTACGCTATACCTACGACAATGTATAACTTTCATCTTTTAGTTTACCTTTTGACGAGTATCGACCCGTACTTTTAAGGGTCGACACACCATAGTCCTCGCAAATCAACCAACCAGTAGGATTTTTTTTTCAAAGGTGCATTTTCGTCTCAATAGGCTATTTTTTACAAAAAGCAAGAATGTAGGATGCGGAAGCGGGAGCGAGTGTTAGATCACTGGTTAAAGTAAACTAATTGTTATTTATAACAAATAGTTTACTTCACTGCAACTAGAGTAGAATTACACTTCTGCTTAATTCTAATAGTACAGGAAATAGTTCAACCATTCAACAAGAATGCGCCAACCAGACTGTTGATCCACGACTCGATACAAATCAAAGAATGACAACCCAGGAAATGAGGGTACCTAACACAAAAAAAAATATACACACGAAATAATCTTCTTTTCATAGATTATAAAATTGTACTAACAAAAATGTTACCAACTAAATTACTAATGGAATCTTTTCTTTTTATTTATCAATTTACTAGTTTTTATTTTATAAATCAACATAAATTCAACCCCCCCAATACAGACGCTGCCTAGTTTGGGGACCACTGTTTTAATACTATGGTAAATATTCTAGTTACATTATAAGCATACAATATCATTATTTTCTGAAATTAACTTTGTAACAATGGACCAATAAATTATTCTTATTCTTATTCTTAAATATTGCCAGCTGAATAAACGTATATTATCACAATGTATAAAATGCCTAATGTTAAACATATAACAAATCAACATAATTTCTGAAAATAAACCAGTTTTCTAATTGTTTGATATTATTTGACACGAGCGCTTTAACACGAGCAAGGCGAGCTCGAAATTTTTTGCTCCTCGTATCAGAATTCTCGGTTAGGTTTCTATTGAACATTCTTACAGAAATAAGAATTACTTGCAGAAAAGTTCGAGAGGCAGAAGAATGTAGAATGCAAGAGCGAGCGCAGCGAGCTCGAAAATTTTAGCACCCTGCATTTATATTTGCATACATACGGGGCCTTCAACTCTAAATTGCTGCTTACTGAATATATGTAAAGAAAAAGTATTTCTTACTGTAGTTGTTTCATATTCATATTTATTTGCATTCCATAATGTGCATAGGTGTTACAATTTATGGCTTAAAGCTAAGGTTTATTTGCATAGTAACTCTAAAGAGTTACTTTATGATAGTGACAGTTAGTACGGATGTCAATGTTTTCCAAAAAAAGTAAGAGATTTCAAGATAACACGAAAAAACACAGGTTTTAGTGGTTAAATATTTTATTATTAGAATATTATAATAGAAGGAGGTGTATCTAATAAAAGACTTCAAATGTCGTTTCTT
The DNA here is from genome assembly GCA_963680765.1 of Agrochola lychnidis. Lineage (NCBI taxonomy): Eukaryota > Metazoa > Arthropoda > Insecta > Lepidoptera > Noctuidae > Agrochola > Agrochola lychnidis. Next base: position 16,245,647 of record OY796850.1, on the reverse strand, counting down.
TGATTTCAGCAACACATTTGGTTTTTATTGTTACGCCTATTAAGCTATTAAGAAGTATCTTATCTATTTTGACCGTGTTTGGAATATCATTAAAAAGTAGGTACTTACTGCTTAAATTTTCGGGGCAGTTTGTCTTGACACTATTCTGGGAGATTTAATTTCTACGTCTAGTTGCTAACTTCAGATAAAACTATAATGGGCACTTATGAAACGTCAGAAGTTCGGAGCACGGTTCCATTTGGTCGTTTCCTATGGAGAAACGCCAGCAAGAAACTCATCATATAATTATAATAACAGTTCATAGTTTTATTATGCCTGTCGTTCGCGCATTTGTGGCAAACATACATCATACATAGTATTTATTTGATTTAATTTATCAATGCAATTAGAAAAATTATCAGTATTTGACTTAGACTTAGCCCAGGGTCATGACCCCGTGACCCCCCCGCCCGGATCCGCTCTTGAATATTGACAGCTTCTCATATCATAATATATTTAGCTTAAATTTTGTTTTTATTTTAACAAATAATTTTGTCAACTGTATTGCCAGTTATTTATATCTTTGAACAACAATTTTGGGTGGTACAAATGTTTAAAAAATCCAATTATATTTTTTTATGAATCTACAATTTTTTTCCTTTAAAAATATGTAATGGTGCTCGAGGTAAAGATTTTGGCCACAGTTGTATGGACGAAAATACACCTCCTTTACGTAAATTATATTTTTCTTGTTAAAGCCTATTTAAATAATACTGAATAGTCGTAGATGATTTACTATATGGTAACACTTTAAAAAAATACTTAACAGAGTAAAAACAATCTAAGATGATTCCTGTGATATGTAATTATTGTGAAAAATATATGTCAGAGTCAGGTACGCGACTCTTTCGATATTATCAGCGATATTTTAACTACTGTGGGCGTACTGTGGGTAGTGTTGGTTAATGCGCAATAGAAAAACCGTTTTCAGTTCAGATAACATTATAATTTACTATCAAATTAATTACACTAGCAATACTGGGTGTGATACACGGCGCTCATTAAAATCACAAATTAACACAATTATCACAAATTACAATTAACACTATAACTGAGCATAACGAATCGAGTACAGTTCCGCGACGTCTTAACTCCGATGCGATCAGGAGACTGCCTCCTCGCCGTGGCCTTCAAACATCACGACTCTGTAGAAGCGCGCTTTAGGTGTGGGTAGTCTTGTTAAAACTAAAACCAAGAATATTTTATTTGTAAAAAAATTATATGTATTAATTTAGTTAATTGATTCAGGCGTGACCTTGCGGAAATCCATTATAAAATACAATAAACGTGGATATATTTAGCAACCTGTTCCGCTTAGCTATTTCTAAAGAGCCATAAAAAACTCTGCGCTGCGCTGCGCAGTCTGCGCTCAGCGCTCGGTGTGGCAACACGCCGTGTTCGGTTTCGCATCAAGTCCATCGTCATCCTGAGGATGCCTCGTTGAGAGGTGAAACAAGTGTCGATTTCTTTCAGTTTTTTTTTTGGCTCTTTAGAAATAGCTAAGCGGAACAGGTTACTAAATATATCCACGTCTATTGTATTATATATTAATTAAATAATTACACTACATGAGTTTTTTTCGTCCGTAACTGTACCGTTGAGTGATTTTATGGCAGGGGGAAGAGATGGGAAATTTTTGTAAGTATAAACGCATTGGAAGAGATGGGACATCATATCTTACTTGCAAAGTACAGACGCCAGCACATCAAGCTACTACAATCTGTCAAATTTATTTAATAGATTTTCAACTTTATCGCTGATGTCTAAGGTTCAAAGTTGATTGGGAAAATTTGACAGTTTCGGGTAGCTTGATGTGCTGGCGTTTGTACATAATGGTACATTTTATTCATTGATATTGTGACTGGTTGATACCAGTTATAACACACTATTTTGTATACAGACATAAATCAATTTTGATTTAACCTTTTGGCTTACTTAAAAGAATGATGTAGTCCATTCTTTAAATGGACTACTCAGCACACTCACAACATTGCTTAAAAGTAGTTACAAGTTACCTGTCAGTGCCAGTATTATATACCAAATTGCTTACTCGACTGTACCTACCTTAATGTCGCTACTCATGAAGGCTCTTTCTAACCGACTTCAAAAAAGGAGGAGGTTATATGTTCGTCTGTACGTATTTATGTTTATTTTTGTTCATGGATATTTTCGTCAATTGTGGACCGTTTTTTTTATTCATTTGTTAGAGGAATATAAGTTTGCGCGGTGGTCCCATAGAAATTGCTAACTTTGCTTGGGTAGTTTTTAGGTTAGCTTCGATAATACGTAGTTAGTCTACTTAGTGTATCTTGATGATGTTATAATAGATGTCACTGTTGTTTACATAGCAAGTGGTATACGAATTGGTGTGACGTAGCTGTACCTTATCTAAAAACTTTACGGCAAACGGCAAAAAACTAAACTGCAGATCCAAAAACACCGACTTCCGAAATTAAAGTTATTTTACACTTTATAGTTTTCTTTTTAAAAGAATCCTTTTACGGCTTGATGTGTATGCAATTGTAAGCAGCAATAAAAATTAATACCAATTTACTTTAGTCAAGCATCTTATTTCCTTCTGAACAATTAATATGTACCTATGCATAATGTATAACTCTACCTATACTCCGTTTGAAATAAGATTAGACATTTAACTAAACCTTTTTTACAGTCCGTTCAACCGATTTTGACTTCTATTGCGTTGGTGGCATGACAAATGGCAGCTGCAGTAAACAGTTGGTTTGTAACCACTTTTTTTGCTTTTAATGCCATCCTTATGCCTACGGTATAGAATTCAAAATCGAATGAACGGACTGTAAAAAAGGTTTGTTTAAATGTCTAATCTTATTTCAAACGGAGTATAGGTACACCAAGTAATATTAAATTCGTGTTAGGTTAAAATCAATTTTACACGACTGATATTATTTTTCATCGTTCGAAATGGGTGCCCCACACAGTTCTGTAGTGTTGTTGGTGCTAATATGTTTGCTTTTCTTATCATGGCGGTCAGCGCTTTGTGCTCAAGACAAGCCACAGGCCGTAAGTTAATATCATCACTTCTAGAAGGGATCAGTCCCTTATTTGTTTAGAACTTGGGTTTTTTAAGCTTTGATAACAAACTACTAAGTTGTAGATACACAACCCATTCCATGATCACGAGCCATGTCTTTTTTTGCCCTAAATATAATATGTCGTTATATACGAGGTAGCGATTGCTCTAAGAGCGTCGTTCTAAAACACTGGAATTGTTCTGCCCTGCCAGAGGTGTAGTTACCGCCGTATCAGCCGTAGAATATCAATCATACCTACGGAGCTCCCGAGCCACGCGACGTGTGTAAGCAAAAAATCATAAAATAAAATCCAAAACCACAAATTCTTATTGTTTATGGCTTCAAGCTACAGGCGCGTTCAAATGATCAAGTTTACAAATCAATGCCTTCGAGTCAGGGGTGGATCACATAACTGACGGGGTCCACTAAGGCCGATGCCTGCTGGGGTCGCGGGAAAGTCCGAAAGGGATACCGTGGCCCCTGGCAACATACAGGGAACTGAAGTAACACGGGTGGGATTTACCGTTTTAGTCAGTAAGAGTTTGACACGCCCTTCCGCTCCGCCCAGAGCGGGAGAAGTTATTTGATAATTCCCAACCCAAAAAAAAGGGACTGGGTCACATAGTTGGGGTCCAGTCACGACAGGCTGCAACCAGTGGCGGTCAGTCCGCCACTGGTTGGAGCCTGTCGGGGGTCCGGGGCTGCAAAACAAAATGAGGCCCTCCCGGTATTCTCAGTTTATGTGGGTATTTCTAGTAACATTTTGCAAAAAAAAAATAATGGCAGCAAAAAAAAACTAGTGTATCGTGCGTAATTATATTCTACCTACACCATGGACCTCGCAACCGGCAGGATTTTTTTTTTTCTCTATATTCTCACGGGATCGAAACTTAATAAAGCTAGTCATTAATTAAGTACTGCTTTTAAGATTTGGGGGACCCCGCCCGGGGCAGTTTGTGTTGACACTATTCTGAGATATATTCAATTTCTACGTCTAGTTGCTAGCTTCAGATAAACCTACCTGGGCACTTATGAAACGTCAGAAGTTAGGATCACGGTTCCAATTAGTCGTTTCCTATGGAGAAGTGCCCGCAAGAATCTCCACGGTCCCTCATCAAAATAACAGCATATATATAGTCTTATTATGCATGCGGGTCATTCGCGCATGAAACATCATACAAAGTATTTATTTGATTAAATTTATCAATGAGATTAGAAAAAATATCAATAGTTGACCTAGACACAGCCCAGGAGGGTAATGACCCCGGATCCACCCTTAGTCCTTTAGGACTAGCTACGTTTTTATCATTAGAAGAATAAAGTGTCTGCTATACGGCCGCCAACCGCGTCCCGACATGGGGTAACCTTGGTGGTTTACAACAGTATAGATGGTGGTTTACGACCAAATTTCAAACAGCTCTGCCGGTCGACAAACAGGGTCACCTCTGTCGGGGACGCAGCTACCTGTACGCGCATATGTAACTTATTATATTATTATTCTGGTACAGTAGAACTACCAAGCAATCTTCGAAATCAAATAACGATACATAATAGCTGAATAGCTGCAACAAAAATATCCCATCGAAAGCAAATCACATGACTGAAATAAGACGCTTCTCTGTAATGGCTTAAGCTTAGACCTAGTGGTTCCATACTTCCGTAACAAGACCATTAGTTTCAATTAGACATTATTTTAGTGTATTAAATAGAAATAGGATACAGAAATAAACAATTACTTAATTACCTACAGTAAGCCACAGAATTAGCCCTCTGCATCTACACGCAAAGCTTGGAGAAGACCTTCCTGAGTCTATTCCGCTAACGGACCCCTTGGATCCGGCTGATCAACATGTGTCACTCGTAGCTCAGCGGATGGTGAAGAAGCAAATATCGAAATACAGTTTTCTGTTCAAGAAAATGTATGGACCAATCGAAAACGTTGATTTACCTGGAATTAATTTACCGTAAGTTACTCAAAACTTATCGTAGGTTTTCTAGAGTTTCTCTTAACACTGAATGTGTTTGACAGGCATAATGGACCTACCACACGCACAAGCTTCACCACAGTTTTGTCTGCGCAGGCCGGTTTGTACAAGGAACACCGTGCGTGTAAGGTTGGTAAAATTTGCCGATTTGTACACGGTGTACCGTGTACAAACCGGCCTGCGCAGGCAAAACTGTGGTGAAGCTTGTGCGTGTGGTAGGCCCATAAGGACTCACAAAGAGTACCTACCTATATTTTTGCCATCAAGACTCTCGCAGGGCATCAAAGTTTTGTGGGAAGTCCTGAAAAAAAAAATAAGCATGTCATGAGGTACCGTGACGAATTTTATTTTATTTTTTCAGTCTGTCATTATAATTTCAGCCATCCAATAAACTTAACGAAAATCCACGTGACTGGACTGAGGCGATTACAACTGAATGATCTCCAATGGCGCATGGCTGCAAACACAATGATTTGTAACGTCACCGTACCATTCCTTCTAGTTGAAGGTAAGACGCGTAGGATTGAATAACATACATTTAAGGTTGGCCAAAATAGTTTTAAAATAAAATAACCTTGGCCAGAGGCTAAGCATTGCCATACAACGTGGCAATGCGGCCAGTATCTTGGGTACATTACCAGTCGACAGCGATGCGGATGAAGTATTCGACGCTATATTTTAGCTTGTAAATACTTAGTTTTAGTTAAGTTAGTATATAATTTTGTTATTTTTATTTCCCATAATACCAGTAACCTTTGACAACGTGCGAATAGAACTGGACGAAAATTTTGGAGATCAAGATTTCTATACCAACGTTCGTTTGAGGTAGGTAGTTATGTATGACGTAATTTTATCATTCTTCTGGTATTTTTAGGGTTCCCGAAGGATGCTAAACGGAACCCTATTCCTAAGCCTCCGCTGTCTGTAATAGGTAGACAGTTGAAATTTGCACAGAATGTGTATTTATAAAGGTGCAATAAAAAATTTAAAAAAATTAAGGGTTTCTCTCCATACAGCAAACGTGTTTTTTTCGGCGTTTTTTGCTAAATATTGTACGGTGGTACAGAACACTTCGTGTTCCGTCTTCGTGTCCGACTCGCACTTGGCCGGTTTTTTATTATCTGCCCACCTATCTCACATGATTTTTTCATACAGACGCCAGCACATCAAGCTACCCGAAACTGTCAAATTTTCCCAATCAACTTTGAACCTTATGTTTCAGTGATTAAATAAATTTGACAGATTGTAGTAGCTTGATGTGCTGGCGTCTGTACATCCAAAACCAACCATTTAGCTGGCGGGGGGGGGGGACACTTGACTCAACAAAAATTTGCACTTTAAAGCTTAATATTTCGCAAACGGATCCCTGAATCCAAAATGGTTTCCACATACAATGTTTTTGAAGGACCTTTCCAATGATACCCCACACCATGGGATAGAAAAAAAAACACCACTTTACGTGTAGGGGAGCTGTAACCAAATTTTTTTTTTTTTCTTATTTTGTTGTACCACTTTGTCGGCGTAATTAATATGTATACCCATGCCAAATTACAGCTTTCTCGTACTAAGAGTCTCGGAGCTAAACCGCAAACAGACAGACGGATATGGCGAAACTATAAGGGTTCCTTGTTTCCTCTCTAAAAAAGACTAAGGCCCTTTCCTCATTGGTCGGTACGGTATCGTTTCGGTACCGATTCTGTACCGTTTCGGTACTGCTTATGTTTCATCATTGGTCGGTAAGCACTCTGTACCGAAACGGTACTGCACGCGCGCATGCGTAACTGCTTTCATTTCTAGAATTCCAAATTCAAATTAACTATATTGGTACGAGAGCCCATGACCAAAATTTTTGCTTCATCGTTTTACAAACAAAATCTTATAAAATCAATAGATTTGGTTACTCTGAAATTCTAAAATTTTAATTTTTGAACATTTCCGCGTCACGTCTGACTTGACCGTATTCCGTCAAAAAAAAATCCGAACTGTTTTATAGCAATCTGTCTGATTTGCAGAATGTAGTTGAACGATAGATTTTAGATACCGAAAACACAATTTTCAGAAACCAGTAGCGTCACACGTACCCAGAAAAATTATATCAGACAAATTTAGTGTCTCACGTTACTAGACAACTATTCGATAATTAGAAATTGTTAATAAATCATATTGCGCCGTTTTCATGTACGATTAATAAAATGCCAAAACCACCAAAACTATCGAAAACCATCGAACTAATTTACATTTTATTTTTTTATGAATTGGACAAAAGGAAACTGAAATAACGTTTGAAAAATACTGTTTATTGAAAAAAATTCATTATTTTTAATCATTGTCGGACTCATCTTCGGTGTCCTGGGGAGCGTAACAAGCACCGCACGTTTTTCGGGCGGCTCCGAAACGTTCTATATTTGGACGAGGTATTCCTCGTATGGGAATTGATTCCTTTCGACCCTTGTATAAAAATCTACTATTGCTGTGCTGAAAAATACTTAATCTGGTTAACTTTTATACTTAGTGTCTACTTGTTGGATCTGGAAATTCTTGCCTCTGCCCGCTATAACATTAAGGAGATGCTCAACGACACAGGTTTGTTCATAGACAAGGCTGAAGTAGACATCAATGCCAGGGAAGCAGAGGTAACTAACATTTTTATTTTATTTTTTACTAATGACCCCTGGCTCGCACGGAGTTCAAACATCAAGATTTCTTTTAATAATAACATAAAAACCACCCGGAATAAATTCTCTAAATGATCGATGATGCTGATCAAAATACAGAGAATTTCAAACAGACACGGAAAGCAACTTTATTAAAATACAAGGTGGCAGGTACATGAACGCGAAAACCGTTACCATGGATTCAGTACATGATTCTGAAAGCCCTGCGTTGAAATTCTTCGTCGGTTATATCTGCTGTTTCATAGAAAACTGTCTACGCGGTCTAAATTTATGGAAAAGCATTTTTTTTTTAAAGTAACCGACGAAACATTTCTACGCAGGGGTTTCAGAATTATGTACGAATCCATGATAACAGTTTTCGCGTCGATGTCCCTGCCACCCTGTATGTTTAGATTTATATGTTTATAGTTCATACTCATGTACAAACTCTCTGAATGTTTGTGTGCTGTGCTATCCCATCGGACTGTGAGAGAGAGGGAAGAGAGAGACTGTGTCTGCGCACACACTTGTGCACTACAATATCTCCCGCGCCGAAGGCTGGTCTCCATTGAGATTGGCCGCCATGGTCGAAATACGGTCTGGAGGACTATGTGTGTGTTCATGTGTATTTGTGTGAGGTTTAGCAACTGCCCGATCCGATGAATGGTCATAAGTGATTCACGACTGTTTAATAAATCATTATTTTCTAAGCATGCTGTCACGCTAGAGACAATTAAAGGACCTATTGAGCTCTTTAAAAAGAAGTACTTTTTCCTCTCATGTAAACTAGTACTTTAACCGCCTCTGTCGCCTAGTGGTTAGATGACCTGTTTCAGACCAGAGGTCCCGGGTTCGATTCCCAGTGGGGGCGAAATTTTCTGTTCGGTTTAGTTGGTGGTGGTAAGGCTTGTTCAAAGTCCACCTGGCTAGCTACCACCATCTTATCTAACTCTGTCGCCATAACAACAATGTTAATAGCATTGTTCGGCAGTTAGAGGTAAGGTAGCCCTCTGTAGTTGAAGATTCCGGGTGAAGCTCGCTTCCACCTTCGACCAAGAGCTTCACGTTGTAGATAAAAAAATTAAAGTGGTGGAAATGTGGTTCATTAATTGGACCAGTGGTAACGACCATGACTTACGAGTCGCGGGTTCGAACCCTGGCAGAACACTTTACTTTGAATTAATTCCTACACACCGTTTAGATATGCCGCTAGACTACTATAACTTGGGTGTACTAAAGTACTCTCATGTCTGTTACTTATAAGTATCGTTTTTTTTAGCTCGACTTAAAAGTGGTTCACGGTTTGGAGGAAGTAAGATACGTACTGTCGGAGTTATTGAGTAACCCCTTAGAAGACATTATGGATGCTGTTCTCAAAGTTGTGGTCAACGAAATTAATAAACAGCTGCTTAAGGTGAACCCGAAAAAAATTAAGCTGTACACGCAGGGGCCACAAAATACCAGGGTGGTGAAAGAATCGATAGTCATCAATCAGGTATGAGTTTATTATCACAATGTTAATCTTAAATTAAATAAATTGACAAACTAAATAAAATCTTATCGTCTATAAGTAGGTATTATTTATTAATTACCTCTGAAACATAAACTAAAAGTGAACATCCTCCGTGACAAACCAAAAAGAACTTAACACGGTTAATTACGAACAGAGATGGGTGACAATGAGGACGTACAATAATCTTTGCCGACGATGTCCAGCACCTGCGAGGAAGTCGTCGTGGCAAAATAGTCATTGATAACTTGCTTCAACGTGTCCTTAGCAGCCGTCACGAACTCGCTTCGATGGTTCTCTACAATCTTCATAGCGCTTCTGTTCAACACTTTGTTGATTGGCCACGAACTGCCTGCTAAGTCAACCTAAAAAAATATAGTTTTCATATGATTCTCAGTAAACAGAATGGAGAGCAGTGGTGGCCCAGTGGTAACGGCCGCGACTTACGAGTTGTAGATCGTAGATTCGAAACAGGCGCTTTACTTCACCACTGCTCTCAAAACGGTGAAGGAAAACATCGTGAGGAAACAGGCGGCATGTCCTAGAACCTAAAATTCGAAGACATGTGACATCTTCCAACCCGCACTGCCGCGTGGTAGATTACGGCCCACTCCCTCTCACCGAGAGGAGACCTGTGTCCCAGCAGTGGAAACATTCTAGGCTGATTATGTAGAATGGACTACACTATTTTCGGGATCATACTGAGTAGGTACGTAAGTACGTCTACTACTTGTTTGTAACATGTCGATGGCAATTTATATAGAGTCAGAATTTGGCTATAATTTCGGCACCTTCAGTAGCGTCCATCAGGTCCTGCATCGAGAAGGTAACGTGCCCCATTGTTTGTCGTACGTACTTATGATTTGTGGCTTTACTTAACATATTGTGATTACCCACACAAAACCGTTTGTATTATGATGAGCATTGAAATTCAGGTCTATAGTCCACAGTTTAATAGTCGTAGTTTCGTGGTTGTTGTCCCTCTTGGTTGATGTTGGTATGACGTTTCTTACCATAGCATGAAATGTTTTGATCATCATCATCATCATCAGCCTATAAATGTTCCCACTGCTGGGACACAGGCCTCCTCTCTATGAGAGGGAGTGGGCCGTAATCCACCACGCGGGCCCAATGCGGGTTGGTAGATGTCACATGTCTTCGAATTTTCGGTTCTAGGACATGCCGGTTTCCTCACGATGTTTTCCTTCACCGTTTTGAGAGCAGTGGTGATGAAATAATTTACACAAAGTAAAGCGCCTGTCTGGGTTCGAACCTACGACCTACAACTCGTAAGTCGCGGCCGTTACCACTGGGCCAATGTTTACCAATGTTTTGATAGAATACTTAATTATGTAGGTAGGTGACTACCTACTTAGCTTAGTTCGTGTTCGATCAAAAGTCACGCGTGTAACAAATGCGTCGACAGGCCCGGAGCGAATCCAACGCACGCACGACATGCAATATATTTTGTTTTGCTTTGTTTTACTTCCTACACCACTTCATCTTACTACCGGTACCGCCCGTATGAATATCTTAACAAGAATATATATATTTTTTTTATTCATAATGAAAGGGCTTACCAAGGGGTCTCGTGTTACCTAGTCACTAGGTTGTGAGGGTCAGATAGGCAGTCGCTCCATGTAAAATACTGGTATTCAGCTGCATCCGGTTAGACTGGAAGCCGACCCCAACATAGTTGGGAAAAGGCTAGGCAGATGATGATGAAAGGGCTTTGTCGCACATACGATTCTGCTGCCCTGGTTGGCTTAACAAAATCATACATCCATTTAACAAAACCTTAGCCTGGCTAATTTGTAAAGTACTTTAGCTGCATCAGACAATGGCACAGCTAAAGCACTATTACAGTAACCTACCTCTCTAATTCTATCGTCCAAGCTATTTCTAAATTCCTCGTTGCGGACACACTCGGTTATTAAGTGATAAACATCTCAACGGAATTAGAACAAAAATCACAATTGGTCGATGTTGATTGCCATTAGGTATAAGAACTTTTACACGGGATGTGTCCGGAACTAAGTCTTATGCGATAACAGTATCACATCTGTTCAACAGCTGATTATCTATCCACGGTGAGTTCAGGGGGTGCGGTTGGATCATTTTATACCAGATTCCTTTCTCTTGTGATATTTTATTGAAGTACACCTTCCAAAGCGAATAACAAGAATTGTGAAGCAAACTGTGTGTGCATTGCGGCCACTGCGGGCCAGTCGAAAAAAGATGACTGAGAGGCAGGCAACCTGGCAATAAATACCTGCCACTCCGCCAACGCTCGTCCAAAGATATTTCATTTCTATTGAAATATAGACCAATAGACTCTTACCTAAATAAGGAACCACAATTCCACAATTCTGTAACCATCTCACCGTGTTAACTTAGGTGAAGTGAGCGTGGAGTGAGCTGTCAGTTGCTAAGGATTGACACTATTGGCAGCTCACTTCACCTAAGTTATCACGGTGAGATTTTTACAGAATAGCACTACAGTGCTTTTGAGTCTTACCTTGATACTAGCAACACTAAAATTCAGGACAACGTCATCAACTTGTATAGCAGCGCCATTCGGAATTAATTTTGTTCCAACCGTTACTTTAACGTTTTGAAAAGTAGCTCTGAAACATTGAAAACGTCATAAATGTTTGAATTTCAATAATAAAGCGCTATAAGGTTCTTTTGGGTCGTGGTCAAAATCGGAACTAACGCCGCCATTTTGTTTTTTCAATACATTTCACAAACAATAATTGCACAATGCTTTACCACTAGCGCCACCCTGTCAACGTAATTCGAGCGCCAATTGATTTAGTACTTAGTGTAGGTACTTAGGATGACTTACTTCATCAATCCTGACCCTTTTAGAGAATACATCACGTAGGCACGTCCCTTTAACCTATAATCCTCTGAAAAAAAGAGGGAGTTTATTAAATCATGACTTGATAAACCGCCATTGATGTCGTTAGTACTGCAGGTCAGAGCAGAGGTTGAGATTGGTAGGACCAAGCAATGATAACATATTCAGGATACCCAATTTGCAGAAGTACCCAGTAGGTACCTAAGTTGATCAAAGTTCATAACATCACGACTGTTTTTCACCGAAGAGTAAGGCAGTGGTGTACCTACACCCACATTTCTCTCATATAAAAGGAGGCCTATTGCCCTCAACCGGGCACAACTCCGACTCCGGGCTGTTATTGACAAATTCCTAATGGAAAAACCCAATAACACTATTGCCCGACCTGGGAATCAAACCCAGGACCTCATGCTCAGCCAACTAAACGAACAACAACTCTCCACTAAACCAACGTTCAAAAGGTAACATTTCGATCGCCAGTCGCTACGTCTAAACTGGTTTTTAGGGTTCCGTACCCGAAGGGTGCCAAATGGAACCCTATTACAGTACGACACAACTTAGATATAACATTTTGAAAATTTGCATTCATTCATTTCAATTTTACAAATATATTTGGGTATATAACTTCACAAGTTACTGCGTTTGCGTAAAGATCATTTTACCTAAAGCAGTAATAAATATTGGTGATTTTGAAGGCGCACTCAGTTCAGATGGTGATCGGTTTTACGAATTTTGCCGATGCTACATCTAAGTTGTGTCGTTCTATACTAAGCTTCCTCTGTCCATCCGTCAGTCTATCAGCGGGCTCATGAACCGTAATAAGTAGACAGTTGAAATTTTCACAGATTTTGTTTTTTATTTTTCGTTCTTAATACGAAACGAAACCCGTCGTGTGCGAATTCGACTCGTACTTAGCCGGCTTTTTTAGTTAACTTTATGAAAACGCTTCTGTAGACATTGGTGTCGATTCCCTTGTTCACAAACTAAACTAAATTTAAGTTCAGTGCATCTTTTTCTTTCAATTTCATTAAGAAAAGGACAGAAGATAAATTTTAGTTTAGTCCTGTCAAATTAATCAGCGCCTGTCAGTCTCCATACAAGTTTAGACGTGATTAAAAACTTGCCAACTAAAATTACGTCAATTTACGTCAAGCGCTGATTAATTTGACAGGACTAAACTACAGTGTGAGTCTTCATAATGTGCACATATCGAAATGAGGAAATCTATGCTTAATTTTAACGACAGAAAAAATATTTAAAAAATCTAAATATTGTTTTTTATACTTTTTATGAAATTAAAAAAAAATTGTAACAAAACTGTGTAACTTTTAAACTGAATCAGCTATCGCGATGAAACAAACTCCATAATGATTGAAAGTAAGTAGCCGTCCACATAAAATTAAAATTGAGAAAAAAACTACCCTCAATTGAAAATAAACATGTTTTTTTAGTAAAAATCTGTATTTTTTTCTTCAATTTTTAATTGTAAAATTTATAAATAAGATAATAATAAAAAGAGAGCAAAAAAAATTTTTTAAAAAAAAATTTTTTTGTAAATTTTTTTTTTTTTTTTAAACTAAAAAAAAAAATTACCATTTTTTCCGTCGATAAAATTAAGCATAGACTCCCTCATTTCGATATGTGCACATTATGAAGACTCACACTGTATAATTTATCTTCTGTCCTTTTCATAATGAAATAGAAAGAAAAAGATGCACTGAACTTAAATTTAGTTTAGTTTGTGAACAAGGGAATCGGCACCATTGCCGCCATTTCGCCCTCTACACAGCGTACCTAAGCGTTTTTAATTCTAAGTGTATGTCGACACAAAACTTTTCATAAGTATGTACGTATAAGGTCATCGGGGCTAAATTAGCCAGCAGACCAGGGTTTTGAGGTCAATTCCAAATATAAAACAATACTTAGTTATAAAAAGTTAACATAAACTGAATCTACTATTTACTTGCAGTTAACGTTAACAATGGGAAGTGGAGTGTCGTAGATGCTTCCAAGTCTTTTGCCGCCACAGTCAGTTCTTCAACTGTAAAGTTATTTACACCAACCAGTTGCATGTCGCCAGTCGTGTACGTAATTCTATAACAAAGGAAACACATTCCAATAGCGATAAAAAGTGTAAAGTCAGTGGCGGATTTGCAGTTTTGGCCGCCCTAGGCCCCAAGCCATGTAGGTAGTAAGATCAGCCGCCCCTTTCTCAACACCCATCATATAGACTACATAATTAATTTACTTTATTGCTAACTTTTATACTATTATTATTGTTATACGATGCGGTGTAGTGCGATCCGCTCCATAATGTGCGCGAACGTTTAAAATATATAGATAGTTTGAGTTTTTGGCACAATTGGCCGCCCTTAACATCTGGCCACCCTAGGGCCGGGCCTACTGGGCCTCAGGGTAAATCCGCCACTGTGTAAAGTCACTTCTTAATTTTTATAAGAGAGTTTCTGGACCGCGCCGCCAGAGGCGACAGATCCTAAGCTGATCGCATCCAGATTTCTCTTTTGAATAAATACGGGGGTAATGATGCTTCTATCTATCAATATGGAGTAATCAATGGGAAAATCAATACGAAAATCAATACGGGGTAAAATAGGAAAATCAATACGGCGGGTAAAGATACTTCTCAAGAAAATAGGAAAATAAATGTTTTAACAAAGTTTGTTCTGTTATAATGTGGGTAGGTAGTTAGGTACTTACTTTATGCCAAAGCCTTCATATACGCTTTCCACAGATGGTATCCTTAGCGCTTCTAACGATGGAAGTTGTGAAGAAACACCTCCATTCCGCCATGTCGTTAATAAGTCCAGAATTTGGGTTTCGACACAGTTCTTGGCTGTTAATATTAAAAAATAAAAAAGGTCTCAACCACAAACTCTTATAATTTTAATATCAGGCATTACCTATTTATTATACAAACGGATTAGACAGAAGTCTATTATCTCTACATGTAAGTACACAAACATTTTGGCTAGTTAGGCCTAGCGCGCACTGCCGCGGCAGTGCGCGCTAGGCCTAACTAGCCAAAATGGATTACCTATGCGGTGATAAACCGCACGGCATGCCGTGCGGTTTATCACCGCATAGGTAATCTGTGAAGTACCTATGGAATCCCCTTAGAGAATAAATAACTGGAATGCCATAGAAGTTCTCGTAAGAGCGATTACGCACTGCGTCCGATCCGAATCCGAATTCAAGATCCGAGTTCAACCTAAATTGGTAATGTTCTAAATTCGCACGGACAGAGATCGGATCTAGTGCGCAACTCCTCATATAACTAGTACTATGGCTACTTCGGACCGACATTTCTCGGATTCGGATCGGACGTAGTGAGTAACCGCTTTAGAGAGTAGATATTATATTCCTTGCATAGAAGTGTACGCTTTGCGATGAAAATAACGCATGCGGTATATTCAGAATGGGCCTCCCGATAAAAATTTGCGGTGAGTCCACCGCACGTATTTTGTATATGAACATGAAGTACCGCGCACTGCAGTGAAAATAACGAGAGACCGACCAAGCATTAATATCCGAATTTGTTTTTTGGATACACTCGTAAATGTTTATATCTTACGAAAAAGTACACCATAATAGGCCTTAAGGTCGTCAAGGGGTGCACCGTAAACTGTTTGGGTAGGTACTCTTTTTATTTATACGTGGCTTTTTTTCACAGCTAAGTGCTAGTGTACGGACCCGTGACTGCGTCGGTTATACCGTACGGCAGAAATATTCCACGCTCACTAGCCCTTACGATATGATAACACCTCTATCTTATAGAAGTCCGTGGAGTTTCTTGCCCGTTCTTCTCCATAGGTACCTACTACGCTTTGGAATGGGCAACTAGCTTCATACCTATTTCGGACTGACCGATACCTTGACAATTCAAAAGTGCCTGTAAATGGTTTAATTGAAATAAATGCCTTGAGTTTGAGTTTATAGGGGGTGATCACTGAAAGTTTCCCCACAGAAAAACCCAATAAAACTGCTCGACCTGGAGATCAAACTCATATTACCTACAACCACATCGCGTAGTGTGGATTAGTGGATACCCAAATAAATATTACAGAAAGTATGCACCTTCGTTATCATAGGATCTTTAGATCGGTAGCATCCGCTGTCCATTATTAGCACATTTCTTTAGGGGGTAATTATTAGCCCTATTAGTTCCCTACCTATTCTGGGCTTTACAATACATGTTAGGTAAACGATAATAAAAACTTTTTACTACTTACGAAGAACTTCTGCCCCGAAAGTTCCTAACCCTGCTGCAAGTCCAAATATTACTACAAAGCTAGTTACACACTTCATAATTATTAAACTTCTAAAAATACTTTAGAACCAGGTAAGCGACGGGCAAAAGAATCTCAACATTTATAGTGTGGCTTATATATTGATGTTCGTTTACTAATGACTGGCCTTGCTCAACTTAAAGGTACCGCTGATAACGTGGCAATAAAATAAAAGGATTGCATGAAGACCACCTCTTAATTACTTAGACTATTCAAATAGTGAATCAAGTATTAGATAAGTTGTGAGTACAAGATAAGCCTGCCCTACTTCTACATAATGCTGTTGTACTCAAGTTCAAGTTCTCGTGTAGGTACTTTATTACCTACCTACCTACTTAAAGCTAATGGATTAATGTCAAGAACAAAACGTACGCAGTTAAAAGTAAGCCAAGGGGAATCCTAAACGGTTTGGTTATGAAGGTACGAGTTTTAAATACTTCCTAGTAGTATTTTAATTAAGTATGAAACCGTAAACGTTTACAAGTAGTTACATGTCTATTCCTGAGACATGTAACTACCTGTAAACGGTTAAACGGGTGATATTGTCACTAATAGAGCAACTTACGGGTTATAGTAAATAGGTATAACAAAGGGTGTCCAAAGCTTAAGACTTAGAAAAAATTTAAAAAAATCTAAGTCTTAACTTAGAAAAAACTACATAACATCATGCCTCGTTTTCCCGAAGGGTTGGGTAGAGGTGTCTCTATAGCAGGTACACTCACATTTCGCCAGTTATGTTTAAGTCCCATGTAATAGGGAGCGAGCCTATTGCCATCAACCGGGCACAAATCCAGACTCCGAGCTGCTACCTACTGAGAAATTTCAGATAGAAAAACCCAATAACATTTTGCCCGACCCGGGAATCGAACCCAGGACCTCATGCTCAGCAGTAGCGCTTGCGACCACTAGCCCAACGAGGCAAAAAATTATGATTTTGAATCGCGAAAAGCAAGAGTGTAAAACAGAGGCGACGTCGACTTTCTCACAGTTCAATACCAGTGGCATAACTATAGTCCTAAATAGGCCCTGTATGTATCAAAGTTTGGTGAGGGGCACTCCTTACCTTACCATTGAAGCCCAAGAGGTTCTTTCAACATTTCTTATTTGTTTCTATATTTTAAATTAAAATCTGTTATAAACAAAATATCTTTCATTTGAGTTTTAAACTTGCCGCGCTAAATTACCCACGTTTAAAAATAAATAATAATTTAAAGTGGACAACGAGACGTGAAATCTTAACTGTCCGTTGTCCTCGTTGCCCGTATGTACAGACGCCAGCACATCAAGCTACTACAATCTGTCAAATTTATTTAATAGATTTTCAACTTTATCGCTGACACTTAAGGTTCAAAGTTGATTGGGAAAATTTGACAGTTTCGGGTAGCTTGATGTGCTGGCGTCTGTACATAAGGGGGACAACGAAGTAATTTTAATTATTTTATTAAATTCCCTTTGTTCCCTTTAAGTTGTTAAAACCGTGTATTCCCATTGTCCCCATTAAACAAAAACACACTCGCTTATTCAAAAGAGTAAATGGGACAGCCTATACTTACTTTAAATATACCTAATATTTAAAGTAAGTACAGGCTGTCCCACAGCAGAATAAGGTTTAAAAGTCAATAAAAAAACACGTAGATGCTAGATCAAAAATAATTACTGAAATCAAATACCTACTATGTATAGCTAATTTCAGTTTTAGTAAATAAAATTCTCCAAATGACTTGTGATGCCCAAAAACAGATTCAGCAAATAAATTTCCGGAAAAACTTCTTTTTTTTTTGTGTAATTTAATTGAGTGCTAATAAAGCTTCATCCAGCGGGAACTCTATACTAGGGATCGGAATTCTAAGGTCCATTAATATTACTAGAACTATGGGAATTGAAAAGCGAGAATTTTGAACGTATGCCTAAGCTAATTTATTATAATATTCGAAACTATACCATTAATTACGGGTCCCTGTTCAATAAAAATTTGAAGTTGGGCGTTTGAGGGGCCCCGCCCCTATAGCTTGGGGCCCCGTATCGACTATAAAGCTGTTACGGCAGTACTTACGCCCCTTTTCAAATATTTGTACATTAAGCTTGTAAAATATTTGACAACCTTTGGATCCATCATAGGACTTTCATGAAATAACAATCATAGACAATGCTGTTATTGCGATATTGTCACCGACCGAACTGTCCTTCAGCCAAGTATTTCAAGAATGTCAATGTCATCGTTGACAGTTGTGATTGTCAACGTCAGCTGTCGCAGAATGTCTGTTACCGCCGGGGACCGGTGCGGTGACCTAATCCTAAAATAGAAATAATAAACTGAGTTTGTCAAGCTCTTACTACATCTACGAGACATCTGTGATAATTTAATAAGTGGTACGGTTAAGGAAACTGCCTTCATCATGGGCGGCAGGAGTAAATTTCAAGATTTTTACCAAGAGATTAAGAAGATGTTTACGTGGTCTTTTATGAAGGGGTTAGTTGTAAACCCTGCTAAATTACCATTCGCTGCCTTACTCCTAATCGTTGCTGAATTAATTATTAACGTGCTGGTTGTGGAACGTGTGCCATATACCGAAATTGACTGGAAGGCGTACATGCAAGAATGTGAAGGATTCCTGAATGGAACCCTCGACTACAGCCAGCTCCGTGGAGATACCGGACCCCTCGTGTACCCTGCAGGATTCGTATACATATATTCTTTGTTTTATTTCCTTACAGGCCATGGTGAAAACATCAAACTTGCGCAGTACATATTTATTGGTATCTATTTACTACAGCTATGTCTTGTTCTTAGAATTTACATCAAAACAAAGAAAGTTCCACCTTATGTTCTAGTTATAACTATATTAACCTCTTATAGAATACATTCAATCTATGTATTGAGATTATTCAATGACCCTATTGCCGTGCTTTTCTTGTATG
The DNA here is from genome assembly GCA_963680765.1 of Agrochola lychnidis. Lineage (NCBI taxonomy): Eukaryota > Metazoa > Arthropoda > Insecta > Lepidoptera > Noctuidae > Agrochola > Agrochola lychnidis. The sequence continues at coordinate 16,226,320 of OY796850.1, read as the reverse complement.
CCGCTTTAAATTTCTTCATGGACTCTAAATGGTACCTAGGTAGCATATTCTACAGTTTAGGAGTATCTGTGAAAATGAACATACTACTTTATGCTCCCGCCTTATTCTTCTTTTATTTGACTAATTTAGGTTTTAAGGAAACCATAATACAACTGTTTATTTGTGGTGTGATTCAAGTAGTATTAGGTTTACCATTTTTGTTGAGCAGTCCAGTAGCATATTTAAAAGGAAGTTTTGATATAGGCCGTGTTTTCAATCACACTTGGACTGTAAACTATAGATTTCTAGAAATAGATGTATTTGAAAATAAATGTTTTCATTTGTCCCTATTAGCAATACATGTTCTCTTGCTGATTGTATTCATTCCAATGTGTGTCAAATATTTTAAGAGTTATTGTCGTCTAAAGTATGTGCAGAAGCAGGTGCAACCACAAATAGATGCAAAAAATGTAGAAAATAAGAGGAAAAGTAAATTGAATAAGGAAATGAAGAAAAAGTTAGGCAAAAAGAATGATGAAACAGAAAACTTAACCAAAGAACAGGAGGATTTCATTAATTCATTTGAAACAATGATGCAGAAGTCTTCTCAAAAGGGTGGAAAAAAAGCAGTTAGGAAACCTGTTGAACTTGACCAAGATCCTCACTATAATATCAATTTTGATATTTTATCTCAATTGTTTATTCTCCCAATGTTTATTGTAAACTTCATTGGTGTAATGTGCGCAAGGAGTCTTCACTATCAGTTTTATTCATGGTACTTCCACAGTCTGCCATACCTGCTTTGGACCAACAATTACTCTGTTATAGTCAGGTTCCTGCTTTTAGCTCTTATTGAAATGTGTTGGAATACCTACCCTAGCACGTACTTAACAAGTGCTCTGTTACATGTATGTCATGTCGCCGTACTCTATGGAGTTTACAGAAAAATATCAGCTGAATTGAGAATGGTTTCTAAATTAGAATAATTAAAATAGTTTATGATTCCCCATGTGCTTAAAGATTGTAAGGCATAAAAAGATGAAAAACAGATATGAGTTTAAGTTTTTTATTGAACATATTAATTATGATGTGTTTATTTAACTAACCTAAATAGCACTAACTGAAACAACAGCCCATCACATAACTCTTCAATTGCATCATAATATATATTCATGAACGTACCAATCTCACTCAGCTTTTTACGCCTTACATGAATTACTTCGTAAACGAGTGTGTTCATTTTGTACAATTACGATTTTATGACTGTAAATATTGTTAGAAGTATTTTTGAATAAAAGTTTTTTACTTGTCAGTTTTGTATTTTTAATTTTACGGCAACTTGGGACTCCATTCCCAGAAAGAAATATTTCAGTCACTGGCAACCCATGTGTAGTAAAAGTCTGTACATCACTGCCCTTTGCCCTTGCTCATCAAACCATGGATGTTGAATGAAAACTATGAACAACCCACTAAGGGAGTTGGCAGAGATTCTACCGTAACTTCGTAACTTCCATCTACATGTCGCCTACCAAAGGCTTATTTATTACCTTCCAATTCATACATTCTTGTATGAGATTACAAAACCTAGATGCAGATGTTAAAAATTGCTGGGTTATGAGTTGTGTAAATAATGAAGCTACTGTGTGCTCAATCTGTAGCAATCTGTGATGAATGGACAACAGAGGGAATTTGATTTGGATCATTATTTTTGTAATAGTGGACACTTTTATTTATAATAACGACAAGTAAAGTCAACATTTAGGTGAAACCACTGTAACAATTTTTCGTGTTATGTGGACATACAAATAATAACAACGAAATAAGCGTTTTGAGATTGTTTATTATGAACCGTATTAATACAACTAATCAAAGGAAATCTAATTATAATCTTAAATTTAGAGATTGAGGCGCAAAATACTTCCTCTGATATCACAATACCACCATTGCTCGGATCCGACGCCTCTCTTCCCAAGCTTACCCAAAGTATTATAGCAGTATACCCATCATACTGTATTATCTTATATAATTTTTACTATATAACAAAGCTATATAAACAATTGAAATATTCTTGAATATTTTCTCACGCTGCCTTTGCTTGCCATCGAGCGATAGAAGTACAATCAATAGTGTAGATGAGGAGAGCAACCAAATGCAGTTAGGCCTTTATCAAAATAAGTCCAGAAAAAAAGATAAATAAAATAATTTAGAAAAATCAGTATAAAATGGTTGATCTTTGATTTGAATCAACTTCCAACTAATATTGGTATGTATGTATAGAATTGCGATTTCCATAGGTTCTTTTAAATAACAGTTAAATACTTATGGTCTATGAGCTTAAAAGTTTAAAAATTACTATGTACTTGTGCGGACCGTTCTTGGGCCTTTTTCTAACAAAAATTACTGCATATTGAATATTACTATTCAGTCAAATACACCCAGTCATATAGAGATAAAGATTCTTCAAGTAAAAGAAGTCAAATAAATAAATATACACCAGTATGTCCGTACTAGAAGTAGATAATACTAGTCATGGTTTTAAATAAAGTAAGCTCTATGATGGTACTTTATAAAGACACGTAATTTCTCTAAATTTTTACAAAGTGAAAGAATACAGCGGCAGTCTTACATGACTGGGCTTAAACTTAAGGATATACATAACAAATAGTGGCGAGTGTCTAGACGAAGCCGAAGTTCTTGGTTTTGATGGCAAGCAGTAATTTATGCTTGAGCACGTGTCGCGAGGAGTAGAGCGGGATGTACAGGCGCGATATGCACGTGTTCGCGGTGGGCAGGTGCGCGTCGTCCGCCGGCCGGATCGTCACCGACGGCATCGGCTGGAAGCCTTCCTCGGACGCGGGCAGCGCGGGCGATCCGGTCCAGAAGTACACCTGCAACGCACGCAATACATGTTATATTCAATGTAAATACTACGAAACTCGATACAAGCCAAATGTCAAAAGCACCATATTCATAAGTCTGTACAAATATTTCTCGACTTACCAAGTCCTGTCGTTCCAAATGCGTCATCTTATCGACGATGGCCCACAGCCAACGCTTGAAGCGCGCGAGTCGCTCGGAGGGCTCTCCGCTCTCGTCATTGAAGCTAGTGTAGGAGACCAGCGCGGCCACGTTGATGTCGCCCACGCCGTTCAGCAGCAGTCGCAAGTCTTCTGCGGTCAAACCTTCCAGCGCTGACTCGGGAAGCACGTCGAGCACACCGACTCGCATAGCCTGAAGGATATTTAGAATTTGGTTGTAATGTCGCCCCTAATAATACACTTCTTGTGAGCATCTACACATGCTACAATAACACGATGCTGCTTCGTAACAAAATCGTAAACTGGTCTTTCAATTTTTCACATCAACAATTGCATGCTATTTGCAAGATTTCTAGTGCCAGACGAAAGTGTTTACCTCAAAAACCTTTAAAACGTTGCATCAAATTGTTACCTCAAGTGCCTTCTCCTGTGAGAGCAGCATCCGATGCTGTGCGTACTTGCGCACGTAGTCATACACGTTGAGCGCAGTCACTTCGATGTCGCGTCCACCCGGCACCAGTTCCACGCAACCACCACCTTCCTCCTCGCACATTTCCAAACTGCCGAAAGTAAAATAGGGTTCAAAATTTATTTTTACTATATTATGTAACATATGTATGTACTAAATATTCAGCCAGGAAAGACTAAATGAATGAGAATATTGGAACAAATGACTCCTTACCTAAAGTTGAGATCTAAAGCAGCAAACAGGGAATGGGAGTCTCCGGTTTCAGCATCTACGACTAGTTGCCGAAGACTCTCGTACACCACGGGGTCGAAGAACGCGAGGTCGTGGAACCTCACCGGCCGACCAAGAATATATTTAAGGACGTGTCTATTTAGGAACATCGGGCACAGTTCATTCTGCAGTAGGCATAAACCGATTATTCTGCAAATAAAAGAAACATGAAATTAAGATTACACTGATTCGAAAATTGCTGATTATTATATTCGAGCTAGTAGTGGTATGATATAGATTAGTAATTTTTTTCTCGTGTTGTCTTACCTGCCGACGTTTCTAAAGGCATTGATCCGCTCGGGCGTGGCGCGTCCCTGGCGTGGCGAGTAGTACCCGCGCTTGCCGGGCGAGTAGAACAGCGGCGCGGCGTCGTCCGCGGGCGCGGCCGCGCCGCCCGACGTGCCGGCCGCGCCGCCCGCGCCCGCGCCCGCGCCCGCTCCGCCGCCGCCGCGCTCCGACAGAGAGAATACGTCTAAATCTAATGGAAAAATGTATTAGATGCATAACATAACATCACGCCTGTATTCCCCGAAGGGTAGGACAGAGGTGTAAGTCTCATGTAATAGGGGGCGAGCCTATTGCCATCAACCGGGCACAAATCCAGACTCTGGGCTGTTAGATGCATAACCTTTCAACTGTCATTAACGAGACACAATAGAATTTTAATTGTTATCCACCTCAATGAGGCATCGTAACAGATAATATAAACCAAACCATTTATATGTAAACACTAATAACTGAACACTGACACCCTTGTAGTGCAGTCTTCTCCAGAGTAGATTTACTGTATTGGTGGTAAAAAGATTACTTGCACAACCTTGAAAGCTGTTAACATTCAGTAGAGAGCTACACAAAATTCTCAGTTAATCAGCTAATAGGCGAGTCTTTGGTCGGAAATACTCTTGTTAGCTATGCGCACGTACCTAGTATCGCCTCGGAGGGATGCATGACTATGAGATCCATGGCCTCGCGCACTTTCTGCCGCAGCGCGTCCTCGCTCGCCAGCAGCACCAACAGCTGCGCCGGCGTCAGTTCCAGCAGCATGCCGGTTATCTTGCCCGCGAATGTCGGGTGTAGCGAGTGAACCTACAAAAACAACATTTCTTTAGTAGCTGTAGCTCCAGATCGTCACCTACTTAATTTAAAAAAATTGAAGCACAAACTAATGGTAACAGTGTTTTGTAATCAATAAATATACCTCCCTCACAGTATGTAAAAAAAAAAAAAAAAGTTCCTTACCCTTGGATAGAGTCGTTCGCCTAGTTGTGCCTGATGGAGCGTGAGATGTTCATTGTGTCCGCCGGGCCTGTCGCCGCTGTAACCGGCGCCTTCTGTCCCGGGAGCAGCCTGCCACAAACAGATATGTTAGATAATTCCTAGTTTAATTACTCGGGGTTAAATGGAAAAGATATGTATTTAATCGAACCTCAAATATTTACTATTTTGCTTTCGTAAAAATATTAATGAAAACTAATATAACGTATGTGGCTCTTTTTGTGAACCTCACATAATTCCTATTACATACATACATAAACTCACGCCTTCTTCCCATGGGGGTAGGCAGAAACTACAGAAAGCCACCTGCTACGATCCTGACATACTCCTTTTGCCTCGTTTACGTTCATACATCTGGTCATACACGCACGCCGGTTGCGAGTACTACGCACCTGGCCTTTCTGAAGAACATCACCAATAAGATCAGTATATGTCCTCCCAGGGCGTCCTCGACCGGCCTTTCCCTTTACAGCATACCCTTTTCAATTTTTGTCACCATTTCAGTGACCTAAAAATACTAAAGTAACTGTCATGAATTTGGATATAGCACTCGCCGGCCGCGGCCGCTCCACCGCTCGCTGCGTTCACTCGGCTCGCACGCGGTTGATCATAGTTTTATCCTAACCTTACCTTTTTGTAATAATAAGGTTAAGGCGCCCTAGCTTAGGCTAATATGTTAAAAAAACGTCCTCTCTAAAAACTTGCGCTTTAGAAGTTAATTTATTTAAAAAAGTGTACCTCATTAGAAAGTCAACAAGTTTTTAGAGAATCAATAAAATATTTCCCAATAAAAATAGATTCACTGACCAAGAGAATACACTTCCTGGTTTCCATGTTTAGGCTAAATACATAAAAACTACATAAAGATACTGTTTGGTTCTCGTTGTTAGTTCATACCTGTGGCGAATATGGTCTGGCGTCTACACTGAGCACCCTGCGCGGCTCTCGCGACGCCGGCGTGCGAGGCACGGGCCGGCTAGGCGTGCGCCGCGCCGCGTCTTTAGACCGCGCGCGACCTGCCCCACTTCTGAAACAACAATATATTCTGTTAGAAGATAAACATGAAAGCTTATGGATTAGCTCGACATATTTAATTTTAAGGAGTCTATAATGTGTCTATCAGTCTATGTTAGGATTGTGGCTTATATTAGTAAGAGGACAAGTAAAGTTTACATGATTTATTTGCTTCGCATGGTTTTTACGACTTTACAAAACATCGAGATTTGTTTATTATATTTGTAAGTTTAGTATTAATGTTGTATACACATAACCATATATACCTTCCGGAATAAATTCTCTAAATGATGGTGACAGCCGCATCAAAATCCGTTGCGTAATTTAGAAGAACAATGCGGTCACACAGACGAACACGAAAATAGACTTTAATTTATAGTATGTACTAGCTTGAGAGTTATTAAGGCGCAACTAGCCGATACTTTTTCCATACAAATTTCGGGGGGTTTTACTCCACTGTTACACATTGTACATCCAAAGTAAAACATGAAATCGTTTGTCTTATTAATTTTGTCTGTACAGAAGCAGAATAATAAAAAAAAAGCAATTAAAAAGTTATGAGCCAACAAAGATTCGTTTTTCCTGCTAATTTTAACGCAACTTTGGGAATAAATAAGTAATAAAAGTATAAAATCTCCAAAACAAAGCTCGTTCCGACGAAGCTCAATTATCGAAGATTATAATAAACTTTATTCGTAATTGATTTATGCAGTAGTTTTTTCATAAAATTCCACCTTCTAAAGGACTTTTCGTAATTTTTTACACGCTTGTTTTACTAAAATCGTTCTGAACGGTGTTTGTGTGCGTGCGAACTAGAGTTTGTGCATGTAGACCAGCGTCTAACTGCTCATCACTGATACTATCTCTGTCGGACACGATGCCAGGTGAGACAGCGTGCTTTTTGATCAAGCCCACCAATGAGTTCGAGCCCGCGACTAGTTCAACCTTAAGTCAAAACTTTAGGCGCGTTGGGCATTTTTGAGATGGGAAAAACAATTGAACTCGCGACACCGTTACCGACACCTCACTTTTGTAAACGCGATTTTTTTTTTTGTAAATGCGATTGTGCTCTTTATTTAGATAAAGTTACGGAAGAAAATACTTGCATTGGACAAGTATTTTCTTCCACCAAGGCGATCTCGTTGAAGTTTTCACTTCTGTCGGTATTCCCGGAGTGCCACTGCCATTTTTTTTTTTAGGGAGACAGGTGTCTATAAGCCTATGACACAAATCTGTTTAGGATTCTGGCTTATATGAGTCAGGGCAAGAGTCGCGTTAACTAATGAATTAATTATAATTACCGAGCTCCGCTGTTACTGCTCGCTCCGCCGGCGTTTGCGTTGGCAGAACCTGATGTACCGTTGGTACTGCTAGTCGTTGTACCGCTGCCGGTCGTGGGCTCCAACGGCGGGAGTTTCTCATTTGCTAGTAACGCCTACACACAAAATGTAACACTTATTGAAAATTAGTAAACATGGCAACCTCACTAAATAAATAATTGATTGATTGATTGATTAATGATTATGGGCACCTTACATTACAAGTTATGTGAGCACACAGAAAGAACCACTAGTTAAGTAAATGGTTAAATAAATAAATAAAATAAAAACTTATATTGGAAGGTAAAAGTTAACAAGTAAGAATAGTAGCGATTCTATATTGACAAACAAGTGTTTATTTACAAGTAATTATTGTCGTACTCGATATGTATTGTTAAACAAGTTGTTATTATAATAAAATATTCGTGACGCACGACATCCAACTGGGCTGCGTTTGCAAAATTTATGTACAGTTGATGAAACCGTACAACATGATTGTATTCCTTCATTTAGTTAATTTTCTTACCTCAGCGACACTGGTGTAGAAGGAGCGCGCTACGCCGCTGCCCTCTCCCGGCTCGTCGCGGAACGTCACCTTGACTCTGTTGACAGCGAGCGGCGGCTGCGCACTGTGCGCGCGCCTGTTCTGACCAGCGAACGCGCTGTTCAACTCCGCAAACGTCTGCTGTAGCAACTTGGCACGGTCGCGTTCCATCTGTGGAATGATAATAATCGTTTTATTTTATAGTTATTACTAGACGATTTACGAAATTACCGAATTATCAGCTTTTGATTTAAGTTACGAATACTTCCGCGATAAAAATATACGTGGGTGTTTTTTACACAATTTCGATTAATAAGAATTAACACGACAGTTTATAGCAGTACACTAGCTAGCAATGGAAGACAAAACATACATTCCTAAGCTTTGTAAAGTACCCACCTTATGTAACGTCAAATCCCTCTGTTGTGAATTCCTTAGCTTCTCCATATCCCTGCGGAACTTGACCTCTTTGAGAGGGAATCCGCCGAGCTCGGCGACCACGGAACCAGGCTCTAAGCCTACGTCCTCCGTGAACACTCGTCCGAAGAGATCTAGAGACAGGCGCCATCTTCCCAGTAGGAGATCATGCGACACCGAGGCGCCTAAAGATGGACACGCGCGACTGCAAAATAAAAATTCGTATCAAAGATCTGCTGACACGAGGTGCATTATGTGAAAGGTAAACAAAAATGCCTTATGCGAGGTTTATCGATAGTAGCCGTGTTTCACACACTTTCAAAATATGAAATCTGAATAAGACATTTTTTATTCCATCTGCATGTAAATAAGACTGGGAACATTTTCATTTTGTATAGTACTTACGGCTGCGCTGGCGTGTTAAGAGTTGGCAAGAGAGGTGGAGGTGGTAAACCTGTGGTCTCCACCGTCACATGCGCCGAAATCTCCTGAGACTCGAGAGGATCTGCCGCGCTTAACAGCTCACCCTGACGTCACAAAGAAATATTAGAATAATTGTTAGTAATAATGACGTATGATCTTCAACCAGATATCTTGGACACATTCACCTATGACCAAGGAGTCTGGCAACATAGATTACGTTCCTTAGGACACGATCCAAGGTACACAAGCAGATGAAGATCCAGTCTCTTTCGTAATTTGGTTCTCAAAATTTAGATATATTTAAAAAAAAACAGGCCTAGAGCGTGTCGGATCACGGACAATGAAGGGTTCCGTAGTTGGGTTGAATTTATCCCAAGAACAAATTTAACACTGTAGTTAAAAAACATGTTCTCGCACACATTCCAACACATGAGAATGATTGAGAGATTTGCCATGTTATTTCAAAACCATAGACTTCTTATAGGTTTTCCTGTAATCTATAAGTATAGAACTATTTTTTTTTTCCAAATTTCGGTCTCTGTTGTTTCAGAGATAAGGGTTGGTGATCAATTTTAATTTATTTTCTTAAATAACTATAAAACTTTATTTTAAAATTATAAAAAGTATTTCGAGACCCTCACAATAAGCCCTTTTTCATTTGATACAGTGCAAAACTTTCTTTTTTTTCAATTTTGCCTTCCAAAAGTGATCATATTCAAATTTTTTTTAGTTACGTAACACATCCGTGTTTGGTCACAGAAATTCATATGTGTACCAAATTTCAACTTAATTGGTCCATTAGATTCAGAGCAAATCGGCTGTAACAGACAGACAGACACACAAGTGATCCTATAAGGGTTCCGTTTTTTTTTTTCGTTTGGACGTACGGAACCCTAAAAAATTAGAAAGTTACATCCAATTGAAGAGTAGGGTATAATTTGGATAAGAAAAAGTCCCCCAAATAAGTGGAGTGACTTACAGCACGTACAATAACAGTCTTGCCGGGGCTTCGAGACGATGAAGCGCGGGCCTCCGCTACCACTGTGTTTGAGCCACTTGGTCCTAGAACAAATACAAACATTGGAATACATGATTATTGTATTAATACATATTAAGACCTATGCACGACTTACCTTCTGCGGAGAGTCACGGTTATAAAGAAAAATGTTTAATACTATAAATAATAATGTAAGCAATCAAGACGTACCTGGTGACGGCGACGCAGAGATGTTCTGTTGATGAGGCGCATCGATGATGGAGCATGCTGTATCGACTAGTGTGTGAAACTCAGACGGCTGCGCCATAGAGTCGTGCATGGAACTGCTACCAGCCGACATATTTACTGAATGTGGATGTCTGAAATACAGAAAAGTCATAAAAACACATGGATCTATGTGAAAATTTCTTTAGACGCGTTGGGCATTTTTGAAATGGGAAAAAAAACTTTTTTACAAAAAACACAACCGACTTCCAAACTACAAAGTGTAACTTTAATTTCGGAAGTCGGTGTCTTTGGATCAGATCAGTATTTTAGTTTTTTGACACCGACTTCCGAAATTAAAGTTACACTTTGTAGTTAGGAAGTCGGTTGTGTTTTTTGTAAAAAAGTTTTTTCTTTTTTCACTTTTTAGTGGGTTGGTTTGTAATTTATCTAAGTTACAATAGCCTTATGTCAACTGCTCATCAAAAATACCCAAATCGCTATAGATGTGCCTTTAATATTTGAAGAGTTCCCTCGATTTCTCCAAGATCCCATCATCAGATCGTGACCAAATGACAATGGGACTAACTTGAAAGTATACCCTTTCAAACAAAAAACGTATTTTTCAAATCGGTCCAGCCGTCTTCGAGTAACCGCGGAACATAAATAAAAAATAAATATCCCGACGAATTGAGAACCTCCTCCTTTTTTTGAAGTCGGTTAAAAACTATTGAACTCGCGATACCGTTACTGACACCTCATTTTTGTAAACGCGATTGTGCTCTTTATTTATATTACGTTACGGATCAACGTTCTATGCAAGTATTTTTACTTTTAAGGTTTTAGAAGTATTTTTTTGCTAACGCGATTGTGCTCTTTATTTAGATAAGGTTACGAATCAATGTTCTATACAAATATTTTTCTTCCACCAAGGCGATCTAGTTCAAGTTTTCACTTCTGTCGGCACTCCCGGGGTGCCACTGTTTTTTTATACAACTAGCGACTCGCCCATGCTTCGCACAGGTGCAATAAACTAATGTGCTACATGGCAAATATCGAGATATCTGTACTAAATCTAAGTTAAATATTAATGAACATGAAACATGAACTTTCAGAACATAAAACTTTCAGAACATTTTATGATGCTCTAAATTATAGCGGAAACCGCATCAAAATCCATTGTGGAGTTTAGAGCGGTGACTTAGTTTTATAATGTAAAGATTTGTGTACTAATTCAGAATATTAACATACCTGTGATGTTTTTTCCTTGGTATCTGTCGAGCTTCGTTAGAATCGGAGTCAGATAAGTATTCACCATCTGTGTCAATGTCCATTTTTGTGGATGCATCTTTAGCACAGGATAAATCCTGGAAATAAACAATTAAACAAATTTAGACAATAATCTAACTGCGGTATCGTAAACTCACAATCGTTCAAATAGTGATTGAATAAGTGCAGTCAGCAGTGCTTTGGGTCTTCTTCTTTTCGTGTGGTTAGTGAATAACCTGGTGTCAGAGTTTTAAAGCCGCCCATGGGCCTCTGACTTGGCTTCAGCCGTCGAGAAATATCTCTCAGGCATGCCGGTTTCCTCACGATGTTTTCCTTCACCGTTTTTGAAGCAAGTGATAATTATACAATACTTGCTACAATGCTTGCTCGCTTGCTTGTTTGCACGCCACAATCGCGGCGATAAGACCCGTCTTTGAGGAGTGGCTGGAGAGACGCCACGGCGTTCTCACCTTCCGCCTGACGCAGGTCCTCACCGGACACGGCTGCTTCGGGAGGTTCCTGTTCAGGATAAGGCGGGAGGAAACACCCGGGTGTCACCATTGTGTGGATCGGCCTGAGGACACGGTGGAGCATACGGTGGAGATCTGCCCGGCTTGGGCGGAGCAACGCCGTGTTCTCGTAGAGGCGATCGGCGGCGGTGATCTCTCGCGTCCGGCCCTGGTTCAGGCCATGGTACGGAGCGAGAGGAAATGGCAGGCCGTCACCTCCTTCTGCGAAGCGGTAATGCTCGCGAAGGAGGAGGCGGAACGCGTGAGGGAGAGGCAAATTTCGCGCCCTCACGCCCCTAACCGCCGCAGGAGGAGACGCCCGGGGCGGGAATCGCGAGCCGATTTCCGGCCACCGTAGGCGCGGGCTTGCGGACGGTGAGCAATGGGTAGCTCGCTGTCCGATAAGGACCAAGCCCGGGTCGACGGCGCGTTGTGTTCCACGCGCGCCTCAAAGAGATGTCAGCAGAATTGAAGGGGTCCACTAGGGCCAATGCCTGCCGGGGGTTCGAAGAAAACCGATCGGGAAATCGTGGCCCCCGGCAACAGGGCAACCGAAGGAACACGGGTGGGTTTTAGTCAGTAAGAGTCTGACACGCCCTCCCGCTCCGCCCAGAGCGGGAGAAGTTATTTGATAATTTCCCACCCAAAAAAAAAAAAAAAAAAAAAAAAAAAAAAAAAAAAAAAAAGGCATGCCGGTTTCCTCACGATGTTTTCCTTCACCGTTTTTGAAGCAAGTGATAATTATACAATACTTGCTACAATGCTTGCTTGCTGTTTTTTGGGTAAATTGGTATGAAAAAGATTTTAGGCATAGGCGATGCAATCATCGAGACCCCTCTAGATGAGGACAATAGACTAACTTGGCAGAAGATTTAACTTTAAATAAATTGTAAGACATTTCAATATAATAAAGATTACATAAATGATATAAGATATAACGTACCTGTGGCTCATCTCTAGTCATAGTGTGGGAGTGCGCGGGCGGCGCGGAGGCGGGGCGCGCGGGCGGCGACCAGGCGCGGTCCGAGCCGCGCGTGGACAGGCCCAGCCGGCGCGGGACCACTGCCGAATAAAACATACAATGCACTCGCTGCCACGATAAACAAGGATATTTCGAAAGTGCTTTTTTCTATTCATGATTTTATAAGATTGGATCTGCTGATTGTGTTGATAAGTAAATTTTAATTACTTATTATTCTAATCTAAAGGGTTTTGCAGAAGCTAGGCAATTTTAAATAATTTTCTCAAAAATATATCTTTGCCATTGAGTTCTTGAATTTAATTTCGTTATTAATATAAAGCACTATTTACTTAATCTAGTAAATACATAAAAAGTGAATATTTACGTGCAATGTTACCTTCTAGCGGGTTGTTCACACCGGGCGGTGCGTCACCGGAGGCCGGCACGGTAACGGGCTGGCGAGGCATTCCGAACAATTCTTCGCGACGAGCGTTCGGTTGAAGTAGTTGTGGCTGATCCGCTAGCGGTAGTGCGTCTTGCATAGTCACTGTTTTATACAAAAATTAAGTAGCACAAAATCGTTAAAGACCTACTTCGACCCTTGGAAAAGAAAATGGCTTCTAACCGACCAAATCCCTACCTACAAAATTTATATTTCGCGACACATTGAAATTTAATAAATTACTCAGTTTTCTTAACCACAGGTATTAAAATCCGTACTTTATGGGCCTCAAACTTTATACGCATACGTAAACTAAAACCACCTAAAAATGTTAGAATGTAATATTAAATACGTGACATCTAACAATAAACAAAACCTGTCGGGAGGCAATCTGCTTCGTGTTCCATAAAAGTAGTGAGGTAACGCTAGTATGAGAGTACTGACTGTTGAAGGGGTCGGGCGGCGGGCAGCCGAGGCACAGCGTGGAGTCGGAGCGCTGGAAGAACGCGTGCGCCCGCCCGCGCGCGCCCTCGCCCTCGCCGTCCGACTCGGCGGCCGCGCCTCCACCGACTACCATCTCCTCGTCGCCTTCCTCGTTCTCATTCTCGTCCTGTATCAGACGACAACGTTTTAGAATTCATGCTAGTTGGAATGTGTTGTACGACAGGCAATTTACTATAAAGTACATTCAAAGATGATCTAATAAAAAAAACTCGATTATTAATCGTGAGACCTGCAAACAAAAGCGATATATATTACTATGACATTGATCATAATAAAATGATTGTCTTATATCTGAAATAACATAATATGATAAATCAATTATGTTGATCTACTAGAAGAGGTATGCCTACCGGTGTCCAAAGATGTTGGTGGTGGTGCGGCTGTGGCTGTGCAGCGCGCATGTAGTACACGAGCGCGTCCAGCACGTAGGCCACGTGCTTCAGCGCGGCCACGTCCAGCACGGGCAACTGCTCCGCGTGTTCGGCGCTGTGCGCGCGCAAGAGTGACAGGCAGTATGCTAGGAACTCGCGGCGAGCACTGCCAGCTTCCACACCTATATCAATATTAGAATTGTGTCTTTTAAAGTTTCTTTGCAGTCGTAAACGGGAACACAAACGACCGTAAATTAAGTCTGTAAAAAGTCGGTGACAATAAAACAGTTTATTTAAGACATTCAAAACGACTGCGAAGACATCCACATTAATCAAACGGTCACCGTCTGCGTTCTCGCTTATACGAAACCATTTTGACAGTCATTTGTTAAAATGTATAAAAGTCTGTGCTAAATGAGCGCCGATTGAAAGAGAAGCCCATGTCTGACCTTGTTCACGATCCCTTGCCCTAGGTCCTTCAGAGAATCCTATGATGCGCGTAGCTGGTGACGTCAGAGATGTAGTGCGTCGAGTCGCCGGCGCAGCTGACCGTCCGCTATCGCCGGTCGAAGTGCTCGCGTTGTTCGAAGTCAATGATGCGCCGAATCTGTTCACAATATTAAAATATAGGGCGTTTACGAGCACAATACATCTGACAACATTATTTCTTATTGGTCTTACGTAGACGACAGACAAACTTAACAAAGCCCAGGTTTCTTACGATGTTTTTCTTTGTTCAAGATAAACTCAGAAAGTACAGAATTATGAAATTATCAACCTCGATTGTTACAATAGTCCGTAAAAAATTTCGATACAAAAAATACTGACACGAGTCGAAATGAGAACCTCCTCTGGTTCTCATTTCGACTTGTGTGAGTATTTTTTCATTTATTTATTTATTGCATTACATTTTAGTATTTATGCACTTCCTAGCCTGAAGTATAGATATACATAAACGATATTATTTATTTTTTAAATGTGAACTGATTTGACAATGTCGCAACTTCTCCGTTTATGTATGATAGGAAAATCGAAGGATTACTAATGTTCCATTTATTTTACCTCAGTTGTGCTTCCGTAGCATCCATGACGGTGACGAGCCAGTCCCAGGTGGGTTTGAGTTGTCGTTCGAGGTAGCACTGCAGGCGCAGCGCCTCGCGGTACGCCAGCGGCACCATGCGGGGCAGCGGGAGTGTGACGCGCTCGTACTCCCACAGCAAGTCCGCAATTTGGCGGATGACGATGCCTACAAACACATATTTCGTTAGATAGAGAACTTCATTAATAAATTCGGCTGATTTTGCTAAAAAGGAGCCATTTACGAAAATAGTTTCATAAAAAAATCAGTGGCACTCCGGGAGTGCCAACACAAGTGAAAACTAGAATAATTTTAAAAAAATACTTCCAAAACCTTCACTTGCATAGAACATTCATCCGTAACAGAGTATCAATAAAGAGCACAATCGCGTTTAACAAAATGAGGTGTCGGTAACGGTGTCGCGAGTTCAATTGCTTTTCCCATCTCAAAAATGCCCAACGCGCATAAAGAAGTTTTCACTTCAATAACTTTCTTTTTCTCTGCTTCAGAGACATAAAATTTATTTAGAAAATTTATTCCGCAAGGTATATAACGGAAAAATCTCGCTGTTTTACCAAGTCGTAAAAACCGTATGAAATACGGACTGGTCGTTAGTTTATTATAAATAACAAGGTAAAACTCCTCACCAAAAGCCCTAGCCAGGCAGGAAGCCGTAGTAGACGTAGAATGCGGGTCGTGTGCTCCCGCGGCGGCTGCAGCGGAGCGCCTGAGCGAGGCGGGGTCTATGAACACCAGCGACGAGCTGCCCGTGAGCCGCACGCCGCCCGCGCCGCCGCCCGCGCCGCGCGTCGACTCGCGCGACCTGCTTCATGTACGAGTGTTCAAGGAAACCGATGATTATTACTGATACTACAACTTTTGGAATGAGGTTATACAGAATCCCGCATACATGACCATAACTCTTCTTAGCAGACTTTTAAAATTAAGGTTAATTTCGCATCCAAAAATAATTGTTTTACACAGTGCAAAAAACAATAGCCAATCTCATAACATACTTGGACTAGAAAAATCTTATAAAATGTAACTTGATGATACATACGGGGTGGCAGGGACATCGACGCGAAAACTGAAACCATGGATGAAGTACATGATTCTGAACCTCCCTGTGTTGAAATTTTTCGTCGGTTATTAAAAAAAAAAAAAAACTGTTCTATACATTTTGACCGCCGAAGAATTTCAACACAGGGGGGTTCAGAATCATGTACTGAATCCATGGTTTCAGTTTTCGCGTCATGTCCCTGACACCCTGTATAGTATTCAACGTTTGACTTTGAGTAAAACGTTGATCTGATAATACTTTTGGGATAAATACTTTTTAGTGAACAAAATAACAATACAATTTTTTCAACACTTGAGTCTTTTAAATCAAATCAAATCATTTATTTCTTTGCAAAAATTGGTATAGTACATAGGTGTTTTTATAATAAAGTTCTACATATTTGAATAGTATCTTTGAATAGTACTTAATGCCTAGAAAAAAATTGGATGTTGATTTAAAACTCTGCCTGTATTTACAGAAGCTACGTAGCAACAGCACCTACCGTATAGCCCACTGCATGGAGTGCGGCGCGAGGTTGGGCCGCGCGGGCGGCGCGGCGCGGCGCTCGAGCGTCTCGCCGTCGTGCAGCGGCGGCTCGGCCTCCCCGTCCTGTTCGTCCGTCTCGCCGGCCTCCGAGTCCTCGTCCTCGGGCTGCGTCGAGTCACCGCTTTCGTCCTCTGGATATAGAAGTAGCGATGCTATGCCTGTTGCGATGTACGTGGTCGTTTATTACATAGGATACGCGCAAAGCAAAAACAACGCATACAAGCTTTCGCTTTTATGGTTGGGTGGCACTGACCATTACTATGTGATAGAACCTTGTTCAGTAGCAAAATACGAATAACATTGAAGAGTTTCAACATGAGGTGTTATTTAAATGTTCGATGAATTCGGCAATTTTTTGTTGGCAATGCAGCAATTGCAATAAAATTACAAAAGCTAAAATTCATCTTATTATTTCTATTTATTCGTTTAGTCCCGAATCTATTATAGCCTGCTTACCTGCATCAGAGCCCTGCGTGGCCCCGGTCTGTACGCTTCGCTGCGCGGATTCCGCGTTGTCCTGATCGTCAGAGTCGCTTTCTGTCTCCACCTCGGCCAACAAGTCGAGTTCGCTCTCACTCTCGCCGCCCTCGGCACGCTCTGTGCCGTTCTCTACTACAACGTGCTGTTCTTGGCCCCTATTGAAAAGGATGAAGGTATTAATTAGTGTCGTCAAGTTATTAGTCTGCATTATTCGATCATTCGGTAGGCGAGTGAAAGATGATGAGTGCCGAAATGCAACATCCTTCATTAATGAATTCATTTTTCACTTTTGATTCATTTTGTCTTCAGACATTTCACCTGAAGTAAAAGATGCCGAATTAAAGGCAAAAATGAACAATAATTAAGCTTCCGATATCGGCTCAAGAAGTGAAAAGAACAAAACACGTAATCGTACCTGTCGGCCATAGCGTCGTCATGATGCTGGTTGTCCTGCGGCTGCGCGTTGTGCGGGGGCGGCGCGGGCTCGTCGGTCTCGGAGGCGTCGTCGTCGTTGCCCAGCGCCTCGCCCGCGCCGTCGTCGGCGTACTCGGTGGCCACGGGCGTGGACGAGCGGTCCGGCGCCAGCGTGGAGCTGCCCAGCATGGCGCCGCCCGCCGCCGCGCCGCGCCCCGACCCCGCCCCGGACTCTCTGCAGCGACCGAAACATACACATCAGCCGATCCATTCTGTTAAAATCTTACTAAGAAAACTTAGGCAAAGTGAACTGTCAATAGTGTCACGTGCAATGACAGCTGAAAGTTTTCACAGTGCAATTTTTACAGACCGATTGAAGGGCAATTCCCGTAATGTAAATATTCCAAAATTATATGTTCAAAATCTAGTCGCAATCACATCTCAGCGACAATATCAGAGTTATTTTTAAATGATTTACACTGAGATTAGAATGCGAATGTTCTTATAAATACGGATATTGCCCCTCCGAATGATGCCTGGGGTTAAAACAGCTGATAACCCAACCATCAACATCATTTGCATGGATTGCAAAACCAGTTCGAAAATTCAGGTCAATGACAGACAACAGCGTCGCCAACATACGAGGACATGACGATGATGAGATGTGCATACCTTCCATATTAATAAACACTTATGCTTAGCAATTAACAATTACAGGCTACAGCATGACTAATATTACGTTAAGATAATACAATACACACCTGCGCGCATGTGCAAGTCTTGAATGTCCAGTAGAAAGTGGTTCTACACCGAACAAGTCTTCGCTGCCGTTCACGAGGTCC
The DNA here is from genome assembly GCA_963680765.1 of Agrochola lychnidis. Lineage (NCBI taxonomy): Eukaryota > Metazoa > Arthropoda > Insecta > Lepidoptera > Noctuidae > Agrochola > Agrochola lychnidis. The sequence goes on along the minus strand of OY796850.1, from coordinate 16,207,895 downwards.
ACATACGTGGTCGCTAGCGGGAACGGAGCCGTGGGCCGGACGACGCCAAGTCGAACCGGGGCTAGTAACGCGTCGGCTGCTTCTACGAGTTCTTCTACGGCAAGGGCGACGAGAGCCGCGAACACGCGACGACAACGGACGAGTGATGATGTTATTGAAAGAGGTCTGTGAACAATCGCAAGGTTTTATTTATAATTTTTTGTCAACATCTTACGGAATAATTACGACCACAGCACGTACAGTCGACCAAAAACAAATAACCCAAGGAAAAAACTTTTACAAAAAAAAACATCCGACTTAAAAAAAAGCACTACAAAGTGAAAAATAACTTTAATTTCGGAAGTCGGTGTCTTGGGTTTTGTATTTTCGTTTTTTGCCACCGACTTCCGAAATTAAAGTTAATTTTCACTTTGTAGTGCTTTTTTTTGAGGACGGTTTTTTTTTTTTTGTAAAGTTTTTTTTTTTCACTTTTTAGTTGTGGTACCTACCGCACACACATTCGAATACCACTACCTGCTACCAGTGACAGGAACTTATCATATCATCTACATACTCAAAAACTACCCAAGCAAAGTTAATACAATTTATATGGGACCAATTTGAGAGCATACCGTTTCAAACAAAAAAAGAATTTACAAAATCGGTCCACAAATGACGGAGAAATCGGTGGACATACATAAAAAAAAAAACAAACATACGCTACGAACATATAACCTCCTCCTTTTTGGAAGTCGGTTAAAAAAATTCGTTTGCATGTCACGAAACAATAAGAATTTTTTTTTTGTATGCCTAGTTAAAATTTATTATAATTGGGGTGTTTGGTGGTGTGCGTTAATTCTGGGACCTGTTGTATACATATTATAAATTAAAGTCGCTTTTCGTATCTGTATGTGTGACAACATTGTTATTCTATACTACGCAACGGATTTTGATGCGATTTGAAGTCGTAAAACCACAACCTACAACCTAAAGTAGTTCCATTACCTACCCTTTCTTTTTAGCTGCGCCTGGAGCCATCTCAACGCTGAAAATGACGAATATCCTGGCGACGGAGCGCACGAAGCGCCGCGCCACTTCACGGGCACGCTCGGCGCGTCCCGGGATTGTGTCGTTTTGTTGCTCACGAATCAATGTGTGTAGCAGAGTGTCTAGCATCTGTGACAAAAAAGAACATTATTCACAGGATCTATAGAACTAATATTACAAAATCCGACCTAATAACGAAAAAAAAAAAACATTGGCACTCCGGGAGTGCCGACAGAAGTGAAAACTTGAACAAGATCGCCTTGGTAGGTAGAAGAAAAATACTTGTACAGAACATTGGTTCGTAACTTTATCTAAATAAAGAGCAAAATCGAGTTTACAAAAAAAAAACTTCCAAAACCTTAAAGTAAAAAAATACTTGCATAGAACATTATTTTTTATTTATTTATTTTGCATAATGTCCACTCAGTTACAGGCTAGGCTTAAAACTTATGAGTACATGACCCTGTTAGGGCACAGCAAGTATTTACATTTAACTTATATCTAGGTTAAATATTTGGAAGTTAACATTAAATGGCATTGATCCGTAATGTAATATAAATAAAGAGCACAGTCGCGGTTACAAAAAATGAGGTGTCGGTAACGGTGTCGCGAGTTCAATTGTTTTTCCCATCTCAAAAATGCCCAACGCGCCTAAAGAAGTTTTCACTTAAAAAAAAAAAACAACAATGAATTTTGATAAGATTAGCATACATACAACTATAAATAACTAGCATTAAATACATTGTATATCTTTATTTTACAAGTAAAATTTCTGACTATGTATAGGAAATTTTATCACACTTTTACATAAGACCTACATTGTATCAATACTTATGCAATATATGACTATGATCCGAGTTTTAGGCTGTCTCCTTGCGGCATAACACACTAACAGTAGCAATGGCTTTCATTTTGACAGTTCAACTAAACTCATTGCGTTATTTATAATGTTGAACAGACAAATTTTTCAAACATGAAGCAATAGATTAGCAATATTCTTCAAAATCACTCAGATTGTGATTGACAGTGTGTTATGAAATTAGAGTGATGTTGAATGTCATTTACGGCTGGGTACTGCACCTCCTTCTACTCTCTGAAAGAGGCGTTGTTTGCCACAACTGCCTGTCATACTAACCTCATTAGTGCACTTAACGATAAGCGCATGCGTAAACTTGTCTAGTAAAGTAGTGCCTGATTGCGAAGGCGCGGGGCTGCTGGGCCGACTCTCGGTCTCGCCCGGAGTGCCGCTGGCGCCGCACATCACGGCCGCTTCGACGGCCGGCCAATCACCTAAAAACACATTTGCTTAGTATAAAATCAATGTGGTACGTGTAATTAACTCTTGCTTATTTCGTCAATGAACTCTTAACAGGGCATTAGACATTTAGGTTATAGTCTTAGCAAAACAAGCACACGTCATGCGACTGTGGCAGACTATTTCTTATCATCTTTTCTAATTAATTTTATTACATACAACATTTTTCTATGTTTTTATTAAAACTGTTTATGGTGTACATAATGCCATATGTTTTTTTTTATTTTTTTTATTAGTTTAAAAAAGGAGGTCAATTGTCTGACGGGAGAAAAAGCCTGGTTGTTTTATTTCGAAAAAACACGCAAAATTAAAAAGCTAACACTCCTACTCGACTTTTATGTTATCAACAGAAGGTTTAAATTACAATGATCAATGCGCGCTCATGAAATGCAAAAACTATACAATCTATTCATATTCGTAGCTCACCCAATAAATGCAGCAGCGCCCTTCTGGCGAACTTGGGCGGTTCGAGGTCGTGGTCGGGAGCGTCCACCTCGGCGTCGGAGCCTGGCTGCTTGCGAGGCCCGCGCCCGCGCCCGCCGCCCGCACGGAACTGACGCTGCTCCACCGCTTGCCGACCTACTGTCTGGACTAGGAACAGGAGGATCGATTCACCCCTATGAACAAAACAAAAACTTATATGACCTTTGTAAAGTTTAAAACCTATAAAGAGTGAAAAAAGATTAAAGTTCTCACATTCATGACACTTATTAATCTACAAAAACACAAGTTATATCTCAATTTCACAGCTGATAGGAAAGAATTAGCAACATTAACTCGAGTACTGTGTCGATTATGCACATTTCCTTCCCACACATGTGCAACAAAGAAAATTAGCAATAGAAATCGTATGTTGTACTTTTGTCAATGCTGATGTTCTGTTCAAATAGATGTTTTCGTACCTTGAGTTGAAATGGGTGGCAAGTGAAGTGTCCCGAGCGAGTCTAGCAAGTAGATCGCAGCGCGCAGTCCAGTTACCGCCGACCAGTGCCTTGCAGCGACACTTCTCCCAACAGTCGCAGTATGCCGTCGGAGACGTGCGCTTTAGCTTGCAGTCGTGGCCCTTGTGGCAAACCTAAGCAACGATAAACAATTTTTAGAAGAACATTTCGGCTATCCCGTTTTAGTCTATTAACCGTGATTAACGGCTATCAGAAAAAGAAGCGACCATAACCAAGAGATTTTTTTTTAAATATTACCTTAGCACATTCTGTGCAGCAGCAAAGAGAGCCTGTCAGGCCGCATGTCTTGCACTCGAATATATCCTACAAACAAATAATGTTATCAGTAATTAACAGATGAGGGAATGTTTGATTAGTAGTCTGATCAATCAATTAAACAGGGACTTCTTATAGATAATGTAATTTTGTAAACAAGGGATGGAATTCTGATATTTATTATTTTGATAGTGATTATGAACCTGATTGATATGCTCCTGTCCAGTCCAGGTGAAGCTGCAAGTATCGTTGCAGCAGAGTACCAGCAGTGGCGAATGGTCGGGGCTCGCGTTGGGCGGGAAGATGGCGGCCGAGCGTTGTGCCTCGTCCGCTTCGGGGCAGGCGCGGATGGAGTCCAGTATGACGAGGGCCGCGCGGTAGGCGCGCTCCGCCACCGCGGCCATCAGCGGCGTCTGGCCCATTCCGTCCCTGTGGGAGTCAATGTTGTTTACAATTTGTTCGTAAAGGTGAAGCAATTTACTGTCAAAAGCGTTCTAAATGCGATACTCGTGTCCAGATCACAGCAGGGTAATTGCGTAACATACTTGCAGCAACAATGGTGCCGATTCCCTTGTTCACAAACTAAACTAAATTTAAGTTCAGTGCATCTTTTTCTTTCTATTTCATTAAGAAAAGGACAGAAGATGAATTTTAGTTTAGTCCTGTCAAATTAATCAGCGCTTGACGTAAATTGACGTAATTTTAGTTGGCAAGTTTTTAATCATGTCTAAACTTGTATGGAGACTGACAGGCGCTGATTAATTTGACAGGACTAAACTAAAATTTATCTTCTGTCCTTTTCTTAATGAAATAGAAAGAAAAAGATGCACTGAACTTAAATTTAGTTTAGTTTGTGAACAAGGGAATCGGCACCAATGGCTTTCATTTTTAGTTTCAAGTAACGCAATGAATATTGTTGAACGGTTTCAACAATATTCATTGCGTTACTTACGTTATTGATCGGACATATTTTTCAAACAAATGAAGCAATGGATTGTCTTGTACCCTTCAAAATCATTCAATTTGTGACTGAAAGTGTGTTTCGCAATTAGAGTGCAGGTCAAGCAAACTCAAGAGACAGTCATAAGTTTGGTTGAGTTATATAGGTAAGTTGCGAAACAAATTAGGATGTCAACAGTAGCCTGGAGCACGCAAATCATGGCCAAACCAAACTCACACTTGCTATACGCTGCTGACCCGCGAATCTTGCCGATCTGGACACTAGTTTCGTATTAAAATCATCATTCATTTATATGGTGGACTTACTTGGCAGTGAGCAGCTGCATGAGGAATGGCTGCAACACGGAGCTCTCGCAGAGCGCACGCAGGCTGGCCAGCGCGTTGCCGCGACGCTCCGCCGGGTCCGCACTCACCGCGCCGCCACTGTTACCAGCGCCAGACAGTTTACTGTAAGTGTTTCAAATCATCACGTCCATCACAACACTCTTCAGAACTAGTCTAGTGCTCTTTGCTACGTTATCCAAGATTCTCACTGCCCATTAATGACACTGAGTGAGGTTTTACGTCAAAGGGCAGCGGAATCCTTGAATTTATATCACTATGAGGTCACCAAATTCATTTTTCAGTGGAGACCCATGGTGTGTAGTAATTAAAGGGTACAAAAAAGTTTGAAACCATTTAAAATTAGTAGGCAACAAAAAGAGGGAATACTAGACCAGAAACTGACTAACTCTCTTGGAAAATAAGGTGATGATGATAAGAAACAAATACAGAAAACACAATAAAGGAAAATATTAAGACACAGTTATACAATAAGGGCAGAAAATCGCACTCATGAACAGTAATCGCGTGACGACTGCTTTCTGCTGCATCAAAAACGCATTACTTCAGAGTTCCATCACAGAATAATTCCCCTGTAAAAGGAGTGAAGCTCTTACCCGTTGTTAGTGAGCCCCATCAAGCTGTCCTCGTCTCCGGACGCCTCGAAGGTCTCCGGTGGCCACGAGATGGCCGGTACCGACTCCTCAGCACTCGCGCCGCCACCTCCCGTGCCACCCGCTAAATTGGGCATCGAAGCGTTTTCCACTAATCAGTAAATAATGTTCAAGTTAGAATTACACCTACACTACATAGGATATACTTTTGGTACAGTGTTTTACGTACCGATATCGGGTTCCTTGTTCGATGTCGGCGCGCACATGTGTACGCATACATGTAATATGTTCCTGTTGCCGTCGCACCGCTCTTGTAAGATGGACAACATCTGTTGCTCTGTGGATAATTATTACAAAAATGTAGTACAAGCTATATGGTATATTTAAAACTATCATTAAAAAATTTGACGGTAAAATAACTCACTGCTGGTGTCAGATTCTAGTTGGTGCAGTATTTGACGCACACCGTCAAGGTCGCAGCGTAACACACGAGGCATCATGAGCTGAGGCTCTGGCACCAGTATAATGAGCGCAACCTGCAAACAAAAGAATTTATAGTCAATCGATTAATTGTCGTCCAGTAGCCTGTCGTCCGCAGCATGAATGTGTCGCGAGGCTTTACATACAGGGCGTAAAAAGATGCATCATAATAGCAGTTATCTACGCATTCTGTAAATCAAACTATAACATCAAATTGAGCACTTTTTATTTTTGATGTGAATAATCGCTGTTTACTGCAACGCGTAATATAATGCACGCAAAACATTGTGCTTATCGGTGCATGCAACGGTGCAGGGGTCCTGGGGGTATTTAGTTATGTTTATAATGTTTAAACTTGTTTTAGTAAAAACAAGTTTAAATATTATACTTGTTTGAACTTTGACCTTTAATATCTCCATAACCAGAAGGATGCCCAGGAATGATTCAGTACAAAAAAAAACACAATTACGCGAAGGGCCAGTGACGCTCGGCTTCGTTATGCCTCTTTTTACACCCGTTAGAAGATAAAAGTGATGTAGGGTGAGGTCGGGTCGGTACCTGCGACTTGAGCGCGGTGTGGTGCGGGTGCGCAGCTGCTGCGGCGGCCGCATGCGGGTGCAGCGGCAGCGCGTGCGCGGCGAGGGCGCGCGCGGGCGGCAGGTTGAGCGCGGGCGGCTCGCGCACCATGCCCACGCAGTCGCGCGACACCGGGTACAGCGCACCGTTGCCGTCAACCATCATCACTACCGGTTCGCTGCCCTGTACACACATTATACTGTTCAAACTACTGGCCCATAGCACTGACTAGGAAATGCAATCTCGAAGATCTCAAGACTGTGAAGACAACCGCAATCGATTTCAAAACTGAGCGCGCTCGACTTGGCACACTATACTTCTCAAAAATCTATTTTCAATACAATAATTAATGGATTTAGTACTTATACCCCAAGTAGGTATAGTTTTTACTTTAAGAACTTTTGATTAAATAAGACGCATTTAAAAAAGTAAACGAAATCTCGACACCAGACTGAACACGCGAGATCTCGACTAGCCCATCTCGACTCGAGATTGCATTTGCCCAAAAAAACATACAAGTCAAACCTTAAGTAAGCTAACATGATTGGATAACAACTGGGACAAAAGAAATCACTTGTCACAAGATTTTACGCCAAACTAAATTGAATAGGAAACAACAATCATAACATTACAAACTCGCTAAATTCTAAAGAATTCGTATTTTTATTTGCGTTTCATAATGTTAGCACAAACTCTTACAATGGCTTAAAGCAGAATTAATTAATGAATAATACAATGTCATCATACTAACCTCAGCAGCCGTAGCCAGTTGTATGGCCTGTCCGTTAGAATAGCCGAGAAGCGCACTGTTGTCTGTGGGGAACGCGCTGTCCGTGAGTGCCCGGGTGGTACCCACGGCATATACGGCGTACGCCAAAGCGCCGCCCGGTCTGCGCACCACTGCGTGCACACCGCGACTGTCCACCTGGGGGAGCAAATGAATTTAGTTAAGACACTATTATGCCTAAAGCTCAGGCCAGCAAGCGACAGACATATATTGTCCTGTCCAAATTTCAATAATTTTTATAAAAATAAAAGAAGACTAAAAAAAGACACAAGACAAAAAAGAAAGACAAGAATAAAAGACTTTGTTTATGTGAACATTTTCCAGGAAACTTTTCCAGTTTTTCTATCCATAAAAACCTAATTCAGACTATTGCGAACATTTTAAAACAAAAAATAGCCAAATCGGTTCAGCCGTTCAAGTGATTCTCAGTATATTTCAAATTAAAGACTTTAAATTTTGATTTTAACACTATCATCGATTAAAGGACAAAGTTTTGGTACACATTTCTTAACTTTTACAATACCTAAGATCTTTGAAATGACGAAATTTTTTGTGTACTTACAGCAATAGTAATAACTTGTACATCAGGTGGTAATGCAATCTTCCTGGGCGAGCGTTGCAGGCAGTCCGGTCCGCGAGGCCCGGCGGCGCCGCCCACACCCCACTTCACAGCTACCAAGTCATCTTTGCGAACAAGCCGGCAGTCTTGCAGCAGCGTCGAGAGATCATCAGGAGTCGATGGTACAACCTCCTTGCCGTCTTTACCGATAGTAGGGAATCGTACGGCGGCGTACGCTCCGTCAACTTTGAGCACTCGCCCTAATGGCACGCTCTTTACGTCTTCCAGGAATACGACTTCCTTTAAAGGCCATTCTTCCTCATCGCGCTTGGAACCGTCGTTCGATGAACCTTCTTCACCGCGTACGGTCACGCGTTTAGCACGTTCTGGGAAGAAAAAATCTTTTAGCTTAGCCTTTTAATTATTGTGGAGGAAAACACTATGGAAAAGCTTGTATAATGACAAACGTCGGTTTTTTAACGTTAATGACTTATGAATCAAGTAAAACTAAACTCACTGTGCGATGTGCTGGTGTCACTGCAAGTGGAGGAAGCCGGGCTGGGCGGCGGCGGCATGTCGAGCCTGTCAGCCATGTCCTTGTTGCTGTCTTTAGCGCCGTCCTTGCTGTTGCCGCTTGATGACGAAGCCTTCACAGACGACACTGTCAGTGGCGACTGGTTCTACAAGAGACATAAGAAAAACATTTTTAGTGGATATGTTCTTTGCTAATAAGATTTTTAGAACTCTACATTGCTTCGAATAATATATCGGAACATGGTCGGTCTTCTTTGACATATAAAAATATCTACCATATTGTAAACAAATTAGGTTTGTATCGTCATAAGGGTCCAATTGTTTGTATGGTCGAGAACATACAGAATTACTCACAAGTTGTGAGTAATTAGGTTCTCAAAGAATGAATGATCTAGTCTACCTGTAAATCCCTCTTGTCTTTATCGGAGACAGAGCGGTCAGGTTGTGGTGGCGGCAACAGTTTGAACCGGCACATGTCAGAAAGGTTCCAGGCAGCATTCTGAAGAACCCCCACTTTTGGCACTCCCGTGGACATATTAAATCCTGTTTGGTAAAATGAACAGTGATAAATAACCAATATGCAGACAGACATCCAATCTACAAATTGATTAATGCGATCATTGCTCAAACCCAACTACCATTGAGGAAATAGTCGGACATAATGAACCAACAAGTTTTTTTTTTTTACTCTATAAAACAAACAAATCGGCTATACCATTTATTATTCTCAAAATCTGTCAATTAAAAGGCAATACTTTCTTACCGACAGCGCCAGGTTGATACATAGGCGCGTTCTTCATAGTAACGCTCTGTCCGGCCTGCAAGTCTTGCGGCGCTGTGGACGAGTGTCCGCGCTGCTGCTTGCGGGAGCGAGCGCGGTGTTTCTCCCAAAGACGAGCGCGCTGGCCCAACGGCAGGACTCCCCTAGAGTAAAAAGGAATACAATTGTATAGATATTGGATAAATAATAATTCCAAATCATTAATACTTTCACCATCCACTATGCATTTTATAGCTCACAGGACTGTGAAAAAGTTATTGATGAACAAATTAACTTCAAGCTATCAGGCTAGATGGAACGATAATCTTCGCAGGATGGTAGTGGATGGATGAGAGCGGTCGAGGATAATGAATTCACTTACCACCAATAAAGTGCACCAGAGTCCAATCTTGCGACAGTATACAGAGAGCATACATGTAGAGAGATTGCCTTGTCAGATCCAAACTCCACAAATGTCTGCAGTGGATGCTCCAAACGCGAAGCCCCAGGAGCGTGAGCTACACACAAATAAAAATGGTTTAAGTGTTCCCTCTTTAATCTAGACAAGTTTGAAAGCAATCATAAAAAGATAAAATAAAGTCCCATTATGATACCTTCATCCAGTCAACACTGATGATGGGGTCGAGAGAATATTCTATCATGGAGAATGTTCTCCGATCGAGAATATTCTGCAATATTCTTTTCGACTGAGACTATTCTCAGAATTATTTAGAATTTTAAATTGATAAAATTTTAAAGTAGTAGGTAAGCTACTACTTTATGCTTGATAAGAGTCAATAAATGTAACTGCTAATATCAAGTAACGACCAAAAATATCTTAAATTACAAAATCAATGTCTGTTCCAAAGAAATTGTGATTGTAATTTTGTTTTTATTATTAATTATTTACCTTTGCTATATTGTTTTCTTTTATACATTTTATTAAAGTTATAAATCATAAAGTTTGTTTTAATACAGAAATCAAATTAATACCATACGAAATTTATGAGAATTCTTAGGAAATATTCTCGAGAATGTTTTCATTTTTTAATCTAAAATCAATGCGTAGTTTAGAAGAACAACGCGATTACACAAACAGACACGAAAAACGACTTTAATATATATTTACAGATAAATAGCTTACCAATAGATTCATCAAGGAAGGTAGCAATCCTGCCAGTGTCAGTGAGCACCGATATACGTATGCCGGCAGCGCTGATGTTGATGACTCGCTCGCCGGGAGTCATGCCCAGCCAGGTGGAGCGCGGGTGGTACGCGCTCACCGATCCGGACGCCTATTGGTAACATTAGTATGGAATATAGTCTTTTCCAAAAGTCATCTGATCAAAGTATAATCAAACCCTATTAAATTAATTAATGAATGAATTGCATCGACCCCAGCGTGGTCAAAGTCAAATAATTTAGGCACAGCAAAAGCACTTTTGAATGTCAAAATTTACAAAAAATAGAATTGATTCTAGTCACCCCTTCCAAAAGGTAGTTTTCGTATGGAGAAGAGTGGTTTAACCAGACTCGATAAATCGAATGAAACTCAAGATTTGCACTAGCCTCTGTAGCCCCATGAAGCATGGGGGCTTCAGGGGCCATTGCATATCAAGGAGTAGACCGGGAAGCGCGGTAATGGTAGAGAAGACGTGCCGTTAGGTCATGGGAAAGATTTCCGAGCCGTACTGGATATGCATCCTACCTAGAGCAGGCAATGGTATAGTGGAGAGACGGGTGATATTTGTCTCAGGTAAAATTCTTACGCAATCAGTCTCTATAGGGGATTAGTAACACATTCTTTTGTATGTAGAAGGTTTCAACTTTATATCTCACCACTTTTTCCAAAATGTATTCTCTGAATACCATTAATAAATAAATTGATAAATTGTTGACGAAAATTGAGGTTATAAAATTAACCATTGTGGTCAACTAAAAAACATCTTTAAGGTGATTTTATTAGAATTTCGAGTTTAAAGTATTCAATTAATCAAATTGAGTTCTTTGATTTGATTATTAAAAAAAAAACCGGCCAAGTGCGTGTCGGACCACGCACAATGAAGGGTTCCGTAGTTGGGATGAATTTATCCCAAAAACAAACTTAACTTTGTAGTTGAAAAATATGTTCTCCCATACGGAATGTATGGGAAAACATGTTTTTGCAACTGCAAAGTTAAGTTGGTCGATTATTACTCGTTAACCTGTAGAGCCTACTTAGCTGTGATAGTTTTCCTTTTAATTTCGTTATATCAGCTACTGTTGTGATTTTTTTCACACACCCAAAACCAACCATTTAGCCGGCAGGGGGGGGGACACTTGACTCTAACAAAAATTAGCACTTTAAAGCTTAATATTTCGCAAACGAATCCCTGAATCCAAAAATGGTTTTCACAAACTCTCAATATTTTTGAAGGACCTTTCCAATGATACCCCTCACCATGGGGTAAAAAAATAAAAAAATAATCATTACCACTTTACGTGTATGAGAGGTACCCTAAAAAAAATGTTTTTCATAATTTTGTTTTACCACTTTGTCGGCGTAATTAATATGTATACCTATGCCAAATTACAACTTTCTAGTACTAAGGGTCTCGGAGCTAGACCGCGGACAGACAGACGGACAGACAGACAGACAGACGGACATGACGAAACTATAAGGGTTGGGTGTTTACTACGGAACCCTAAAAATTAAGTCGCACTATAAATTAGCATTCACAAATACGATTTATGATCAAATGCGTCAGAAAAAGTATCTTTGAATGCCAATTTACATCAGATACTCTTGCAACAGTCCGTAGGTAAACTTCCTTGTATATGTCTGCAAGCAACTGCAGTGCCCGGGCGTTAAACTGACACATCAACTTAGAGACTAACACATAGGTATGACTAGGGAATGCAATCCCGAGTCGAGATTGGCAACTCGAGATCCCGCGTGCTACGTTTTGTGTCGAGATTGGCCATTCGAGATCTCGCTCAGCAAAGTGGCGAAATCAAGATATTCGAGATCGAGATTTCGCAGATTTTAAAATAATGCGTTTTTTTTATAAAAAATGCTTAAACCTAATTAAAAACGCCTACTTAAGCATATTATAGAATTTGAAAAAAAAAATACTACGTCTATTGATGTAATAAGTATTCATTATTTCATTACGCATACATAACGCAACAATGATTTGTATGCTGATGCATACACGCGTCACGCTCACTATAAAATGACTTTTCAAGAAGCAAACTCGCACGCGCTCAGTCTCGAATTCTCGTTCGTAATCTTTACCAATACAGTCGAAATCTCGAACGAGATTGCAAGAAAGAGATTGTCTTGCTACAAGATTGAATCTCGAAAAATGGCTCAAGATCCCTAACATACCCAACGAGATTCCATTCCCTAGATATGAGTGACTGAAAGGCTCTATTTAGCCGAAAATTATCTAAAGGTCGTTTTGCGAAAGTATCATAAACTCAAATTCATTATTTTAACGGGTGTAGACAAGTTGATTTGACAAAACAGATACGACAAGACATACTTTGGCACTTAGCACTTACGTCATTGCGCTGATAAGGATGTGCATCAGCCCAGCGCCACTGATGCAGCTGGCCTTGAGAAGAGATCGCGATAAGCTCACTGTAAGTGGCCGCGATATGGGTGAACCGAATGTTACTGTCCCAGTACTCCAACTCTTCAGACACCCAGAGTGGCGACGCCGCAATCGAAGAATCCTTTTTCTTGCTCTCAGCTAAAGCATGTTCAAAAATGTTGGGGATAAAATATATTGTAACATTACAAGATTCCTAATAATGATGGACAACTTTAATAACTTTTTCAAAGTTTATTTCTCGTAATAACATTCAGAATCAGCACATTTATGGGAACAAACTTTATACTAATGACATGCAAAATCACTAATCTTCAGCTGCTTACCAATTATGGTCACTGTGGATATTATAGAAACAATTTTAGTCATCATTATAATTAGGAATTTCTAGACTAAAATACTCTAGTACAAAAATAATAAAAAGACCATTGAATATTTACCTCCATCATTGTTACCTCCGTCCTTGTCCCAAGAAGTATCGCGCAGTGCAGACTCGAGCCACCTGCGCGGCCCGAAGTACTGACGTTCGCGCCACCGACTGAACTCAGACGGCCGCTCCTGTGTCGAGCTGCTGCTCTCCCGACTGGCGCCGCCGCGCCCGCCGCTACTGCCGCCGCCGCCCCCACTGCGACTATTACAACACAATACTTTAATACCGGCTTGACGATAAGAATATCCACAGATATAAAGAAAGATGTTTTCTTCCACACTAAAAGACTGATGCCGAAGTTCCTTGTTCGGTTTGTTCAGTCTCAAAGTTCTGCTTCGTCAACACACGTGGTATCTGTACCATTTCACAAACTTACATAAACTGTCCACCTTTCTTTATATCTATGATCCTACCACTACTACTACACTGTACACAGACACATACGGTACATAATACATTCGGGAACGTGATCAGTGCAGGGACCAAACAATAACATGCACTGTTCTAGAGTATGTAGTCTATGTACAGAACTAACATCAAATACACACCCAATGACAACATAAACAGAAACTGCGTAAGCTTGACAGCGTGCCAGAGATTGGGTCGAGGGCTATATTTACTACAGGCAGGAGTGTGTGTAGAGGCAGAGGAGCATAGCTTGACAGGTATACCTTCTGATAGCCGCGTACCCGAAGATGTCCTCAGAAAACATGGTGTCCGCGTCGATGATGACGGAGTGGTCCTGCTGCGCGGCGTGGAAGCCACCGTCCAGCAGCGAGATGAGGTCCTCGGGCACGTAGCCGTCGCCGCCCTCGCCGCCTTCCGGCTCCTCTCCCTCCTCATCGTCGCGCGACAGCAGGTTGTTCACCGCCAGATTCACGTCCAAGTTTGTTCGCTATATTAGTACACAAATACATATTCGAACGCCATTATTAATTTGTTATATTACCTTAACATTAACAAATTCATCAAAGTTGATACTTATTTTAAAATAAATTCTTTTAAATATTTTATTGCTTCTTATGTAGACCACCACCTTGAATCAAACTGTTGGCAAAGTCTTACCTGTAACTCTCTAATAATGAGACTCCTGCTCTTTCCCTGCAGGACCACTTGAGCCTGTGTGACCAGATCTTCCGGCACAAAAGGCGCTGGAACTGATACTACTCGCCCTGAACCAGACGCTCCGATAATAACACCAGTCGCACGGCTCGTTGACCCTGTACAAACCAAATGGATTAAGCCCTTAAATATTAAAACAACCATAACACCTTTATCTCTGTCCTCCTTTGTCCATTAATTATTATAAACTAGGTCATGTTAGAATCAATCAACTGAAACTCATAATAGAGATTGAGAAAATATGAGAAAGTACAGCAAATAAAATACCTTGTGAGCTAGGTGTAGCACGGATCGAGTTCCTCATAATCCGGGCCCTGGTGCGCGGCTGTTGACGCGAGCCGCAGCCCCCGCCGCTGCCACCTTGCTTGCCCCCGCTCGTCCCTCCGCCGCCACTTCCCCCTCCGCCATTGCCCCCATTCTTACTAGCGTCAGTTTTACTCAAGTCCAATCTATCGGGAATGATGGAGAAGGCGGCACGGCAGATAGTGCCATCTTCGAGCAGACAGGCAATATGAGCGGGGCCGGCGGCCACTGCTCGCACGCCTCGCAGAGAGCTGAGTGCCGAAGAACCGGCACCTGTCCCATATCTATTCCAACGGTCAGCTACTTCCTTTAATCTAAAACAATGACAAATTATTGTGTAAATTGACAGTATGTTTTAAATAAAAAAAATTACTTTTTGTGTTAATTAAAGTAAATTAACACAAAAAATAAAAATTTGATGTTAGCCTGAGCCTTTGTTTAAAAACTAAAATGAAATAATAAAATAAGTAATCTTAGTTTGGCAGAGGAGTATCTTTAAAAAGTAGCTTTAAAAGGTTTTTTAATTACATTAGACCAATTATTTGTAAGTCATTGCCCCAATAGCAAAAAAAAAAACTAAAAATTGTGATAGTAAGAAATAATTTAACCAAGCTGATAGGGTCAAAAAAATATGCAATATGATCACATGCAATCATAAAGCTTTCACTCAGAATGCATTTTGTATTGATGGATATCAGTAATCCAAGTAACCGGTGACCACATCTTCCAAAGGAGTTCCATATACAAAGGGGTTGTAGTAGTTACAATTGCATGGACAGATGATAGAGGTAGTATACCTGTCTGTTTAGTAGGGGACGAGTTTGACCAGTATGCTCTATTTTTGTTATAATGTCCAATCATGGTTTACTTTAAAATTCAATGTTTAATATTTTTTACTATGTTGCAATAAAAGTTTTTCTCATTAATCTTTTGTACTACTGTGCTTTGATAATAAAACTATTGTGCTCTGGCTAGTTTTAGCAACTGATAGTTTTGATTCACACAATGGTATGGAATATGTGCAATTTTTTTTAACCATATTATTATTATATGGTTATACCAATTCACATAGCTACAAATTGAATGATATTTTTTTTTAATTTGTTGTTTTTTATCTTTAAAGTTGTAATTTTTAGTACAAATGTTTTACGTTAGGTTGATGTTAATGAGTGAACACAGACATAACGTACACATGCATCCACAGTTTTACACACACAATAAGCTAGTTGACAGTAAGAAAAAATACCAAATGACTTTTGTTTTGTAGAATGGTTGAGCTAAATGATCAAAACTCAACTTAATTTTGTACTTAATTTTTTAATTTCAATATAATTTTAAATTAAATATGTTTGAGAAATCAATGTATATTATAAAGTGTGGTGCGTTGGTATGTTCCGATAAAACTCAAAAACGAACCAATGCAGCCTGAAAAAGGTTTAACCGTAAGGTAGCCCCAACCCTCCCATCCATGAAGAAGTTTTGTGGTTTCGGCCGTGTGGTTAATTAGAGAAAAACGGTTTAGAATGAGGTCAACTTGACCTGAAACTCAACCAAAACTTCTAGAAGTATCTAGGAAGTTCGAAAACTTCGGAGAGGTTCTGGAAGGTTCAAGGCAATTCTAGAAGGTTCGAGAACCTCCAGAAAGGTTGAAGTGTAAATAGTGTACATCATATACAGGATGAAATTGAAAACATGCGACAAATAGAAACGGGAGATTCAGTAACTGTTACCTAATCATTATAAATTGTTATTTCCGAAATATAAATTGTGAAAAAAAAATCGCGCGCGACGAGCGGTGCCTTTGTGTCGCGTCGTGTGTCGCGCTGGTCTAAACGAGCCTTAAATTGATACTTGATTTTTTTATTTGTTTTAAATTTATTTAATTTTACTGGAACGCCATAAAATCGTGTCTACGTGAAGACAATAGTTTGCACTATCTTAGACGATAATTACACGATTTTTTTTCACAATTTATATTTCGGAAATAACAATTTTTAATGTTAACAGTTACTGAATCTCCCATTTCAATTGGTTGCATGTTTTCAATTTCATCCTATATAATAAAAAAGAAAGTGTACAACGTGCATGCTGGTAACTCTGAAACGAGTACCGGTACGATCAAGGGAGTTATATGGTGTGGTAGCCCTGTATCACCCGTCCATGAAGAAGGATCCCGTTTTTACCTGAAGGGTGTGCTTTTGAAGATATAAGGGCTGGAAGTTCCACCCTCAAAAAATTTCTAGAACAGTCCAGAACATTTGAGAGTATTCGAGAGTATTCCACAACATTCTGGAATGTTGTGAAAAGGTTTAAGGTAGGTGTAGGTAGGTAGAAGGTAGGTATGTAGATAGGTAGGGGTAGCCGGTAGGTAGGTTGGTGTAGGTAGGGTAGATAGCGCTGTGGATAACTACTTAGTGCTACCCGTGCACAGCCGGGACGGGCAGCTAGTAAATAATAAAGCCTTTGGTCAAAATAATGGTTTTGAAGGAAGCAAGAGGATTGGTAGTCTCTTTCGCACAATGTCATGTCATTAATTTATTTATTGAATATATGATTGACGTGTAAATGTGTTTGTACAAACCTACTTACAGAAATAAAATCATTTATCATTATTAAATTAGAGGTATTCAGTCTCATTTTCAGGTAACTACATAAAAATATAGGAAATGGAAATCGTCCAACAATAGACTGTCAAAGTAAACATTAAAACAAATAATTATTTGTTTGCCTTTATTCATTTTTTAACTTGTTAATTAAGGCTCCAAATATTATAACATTTCGACATAAGTTTAATATGAAGTTTGTGTGCAGACTACACTGTAAAAAAGTGTACTTAACTGGGGAAAAAAGTATGACGACAATCAAACTGCCATGATAGTTTGACCTTTGTTTGATAGTTTTGACCTAAATAAAATTGCATTAAAAAAATGCAAACATTTCTTGTGTTAATATTTCACAGAAATATTGTAGGAAATAAACCACAAGGAACATTACTAATTGCTCTCTCAAAAACTGTAAACGAGCCTATTAAGACCTTGTCTTTGTGAGATCAAACATCTATTACCCTAAGAATAATTTCACATTGTCAGAATTTTAGTAACACAAAACTGGACAAGATATAAAGAAAACAGTTTTGTAGATATAAATACTTTCAGTTTCATTGAATTTTGACAATATTATGTTGAAAAAAAGTTAGATTATTGGAATATTTAGTAACTGGAAATTATTCAGAATTGGTAGGCAGCCTAATTTAGATGTAAGCATGTCCACTATTTTTCTATTATCATATTGGTCCTAAGAGAATCTTACAAATTTTCTATAGTTTGAAAAAAGATACCTACCTAGTTTACATATCATTATTGCTAAAAGTAAATAACCTCTTATGAGGTCTCTATACTAAACAGTAAATTAGGTGTTGTTATAATCTAATCAGTTTTTTTTTTTCATACCTATATTACATTTGCGAAAGCTATTATTTTCACCTGCAATTTGTATTTATAGAATCTGCTTAGGCTCCTCATTGTTATCAAAGGCTAATTATGCTCTCATACAAATATGCAATAGGTATTGAACAATTATGTCACAGTTCGAGAATTAACGGCTAAGTTTCGGATTATCATCCCACGAGTTGGAAGTCCATATTTTTTTTACAGAAAGATCGTATTATTAGAAGCCTCCACGTAAAATTTTTAGCTGCGCAGATAAATAGTTTATGAGAAAAAAATAAAACAAAATCTTAAAAATTTAGCAATATTTTGTCACTTTGACATTTTGCTTTGACTCTGGATGTTTAGTTTTACGTAAGGTCAACGCACTAAAATGTTTTACTTCATATTAATTATGAATTAAATACGTATATTTGATAATTTAGATACTTTTCATGCATAATTCATTTTATGACATATATTTTGCCGATTTAAATTAGCGTTATTAAATTAACAGTTATAATAATTTTCCGAATATTGCCGATAAGTGAAACCAAACGTAAAATGACGCCATTTTCTTGACACTTCACATGTCAGTCATCCTTTGTGTCCCTGGCCGCATTCCGAGTTACGCTAATAGTGATATTATCGCGAATCCGACCAAAGTCCAAAGTCACAATTATAACTCAATAATCCTTATATTTTGTGACTATTAAATTTGGTCGGATTCGCGATATAATCACTTTTATCGTAACTCGGAATACGGCCCCTAGCAGTTGAGAGCGTTTTCGTACTCCTGAAAACTTAGGATGCAAGAGCGAGCGAAGCGAGCTCGGGACTTGGGGCACCCCGACTCGGACAGGTTAGGTTAGAAGGGGATGGCGGGGTCTAGTGAGCGAGCGTAGCGAGCGAACAGACCCCGCCATCCCCTTCGTGGTTATTTTTTTTTAAACCACCCAGAAATAGGAGCCCCGCGAAGCGGGGCTCCGTCGACAAGGCCAACGAAAAAAAACTACCCTATAAAATAGCCATAACGTACAGTGCTTCCTCAAAAAATCACCAAAACATAACCTCA
Source organism: Agrochola lychnidis (assembly GCA_963680765.1). Classification (NCBI taxonomy): domain Eukaryota; kingdom Metazoa; phylum Arthropoda; class Insecta; order Lepidoptera; family Noctuidae; genus Agrochola; species Agrochola lychnidis. The sequence continues at coordinate 16,188,795 of OY796850.1, read as the reverse complement.
AAATAAGATCATAAAAAAATTATTTAAAAAAAAACTATACATTTCCTAAACTTCCCCCATGTGGGGGTGATCTCGTACCCCCCCCCCCCTTAAAATATACATACATATGTACCCTTACATAAAAGTCCTTCCAAAAATTCGAAAGTTAGGTTAGAATTTAAAAAAAATCATATCTCGAAAAGGGGGGGGGCGTCGCATGTTTTCCTTCACAGGGGGGGTAGTAGACCCCCCTCGCCCCCCTCCACCCCCACTCCCACCCCTTAAATCGTGGGATGATATACCGAAGTCCTACCGAATTAACAACTCCAGTATCGGCATTGTCAATGCGAAAAGCAGGTTTGCAAATATAGCATCTTCGTTTTTAACCAAACAAGATTACGCCATCCGATCCAAACGATAGATCGAAATGAACATTAAACGCTACGGATTGCAAGCAACTATAACTAAATTCTACAAAGAAATGTCATGCAATGGAAATTCTTCCATGAGCGTAAAATGATACGGGAAACGTGGCCCTTGATGCTATATCATCAATAAGTGACTCAATACGGTTGTATGATCATGGAATGTCGGATTTCACAACATGAACGAAATGGAGTCAACTAAAACGATAAAATATGTTTACCTGTCTATCAATTGATCCTCTGTGCCAGGCAAAGGATGAACCACAAAATGCATTGAAGACATTTTCCAAGGTCTTATCCTGTGTTTTAACAAAGATTTCAAAGAGCACACTTAAACATTTGTTAAAAATCCACCACAATACTGCAAGAACAAAAGAACACCATCTAAAATCCTCTTCCAACCACCATATTTCTCGTGGTTTCTTTCGTGTTCGTTTCTCGTTCTCAAATACATGTGAGTCGGTACATGACGAAAAAAGAAAGAAAATATCAACATGGCTTCTCCGCCCAGAATGTTGGTACCCCTGACATAATCAACTATTTTGTCGAAGGCGTGGAAGCCAAAAAATCTTTAGTACAAGCCTAGTATTTTTAATGTTTTTGCACTTAGAAAAAAACTAAAATTAATTTGAAAGTGCAATTCTTTCAAAACTATCCAACATTACATGATCGTCGTAACCTTCTAGTGAATAACTAACTAATGACAGATACACACACAGACTTTAATCGCCGGCGACCACGACCCTAGAGTATATGGTTATTCCGTTTTTATTTAAGTTTGACGTATTTGAACGCTTTTTACATGTTTTAACAGCACGCGTAGCATGACCACCGTAGAAACGAGTTTTGTCGACGGAAGAATAGACAAAATGACAGATTGTGATTGTTTATCTATCATTTTGTCTAGTCTTCCGTCGACAAAACTTGTTTCGACGGTGGTCATGCTACGCGTGCAGCACAACTAGGCATTTTCACAGAGCACTGATGAGAACCCCGCGACTCGAAAACGAATCGATTTGAAAGTAGTTTTTATGACCGTGTTAGAGCATTTGCTCTTGTACTTTTACAGAGGCGGAAGTGTTCGTAAGGCTTCTCCAGTGATATATACTCTAAGCTTTTGACGAAAGGAAAGCTTTGTTTGTGTATGTGCAGTTACCAGATGGCTAAAGCTCACAGATTGCAAATAAATTCAAATCCATGTATGGCAGAAGGCTAATTACATTGAAGGAGAGTAAACTTCTAGTCCTACCTCCATTTAGAACGCAGTAGTGCACTAACTTAGTAGATTAGAAATAACTTTTGGGGCTGAACCACAATAACCTTTGTAGCCAATCATTTTTATGGGTTGTTTTTCAACGTTATATTTATTTTAGGAAACATATTATATCAACGATTGATGTCAGATTAAATATGTCAGACTGGGAAGCTCCTACAAACAGGCGCGACACGCGGCGGCGAGGCGGCGCGGCGGCGTGTCGCGTCGCGTGTCGCATCTGTTTGTAGGAGCCTTTATTCCACTTTGCTCAACTGAGATGTCGACCCCAAAGTGGAACTGACGTCACTTTACTCAATACTTGCTTACTTGCTTTGTCGCACTAGATAATTTGGTAGGGCAAATTATGCTCCCTTAAACTCCGATTTCTCTTTTTCACACTAGGTTTAGCCCTATTGAATTTAATAATAGTTAAAACTTAAACCTAATAGTTATTAATACAACTGTTGTATAATAAGAGGTATTAAAACACGAATTTGGGTTTATCACACGAGGCGAAGCCGAGTATGATAATAGTATTACATGAGTGTTTTAATACCTAATTATAAACAGCTCCATACAAGACTAGATAACTACACCCATGATACGAATCCTCAATAAGGTACGGAAATCATTGGGTGTTTGTAATTCAAGAACAAGAATTTTAAAAAATCCACGAAATTCAGTACAACTGCACATATGAGTGTCGCCTGCAGCAGCATACCACCGCACATGCGTGCAGCGGGTGCTGCTGTCCCCCGCTTAAACGTTGAAACGAGTTGCTAATGAAATTATGTACAACATTTTAACACTCATTTGGATGATATATGGTTACAATGACACTGGCTGTTTTAATGTTGGCAAAACGCTAACTGTTTCTGAAACTTGAGGTTTTATAGCATGGGTGTAGATAACATTTATGTATTATCCCAGCCCTAGTGGAAAAAGTGAACTTAGAGTTATAAGCTAGCTACGGTTTCCTAGAAAAGCGGTGGCCGCACTTGACGGCCGTAGTGACGGCTATTATGAAAATGATGACAACGGCAAAGATTTAAATCGTTAGATTCACCCTACCGCGTCATGATATTTGCGTTTCTGTTTCGTTTTGACACCTCTGACACACAATGACGTAGTGACTACACTTTTTAGTCTGTGCTACACTTGTTTGTCATGAGAAATTGGAAACGCTAATGTGCGAGCTTACTCTTCTCAGTATGGACATTTTTTCATGTGATTATGACTGAGTACAGTGAAGGCAAATCTAGCGATTTAAATCTTTATATGCGGTTTGCTATACGGTGTCAACAACGCTCTCAAGGAAAACACATTATCTTACATTCAGAATCAACGTTTCACACTTTGTCCCACGGCTGTGACAGATTGGTAGGGCAAAGTGGAAATATCCCCAAATCTGCCCCAGATTGATTGATCGTGTGAGGTCTCCCTTGATGGCGAGTGATGCTAAATATATGATTTTTGAAGAACGAAACACAAACTAGAAGAAAAAAATGGGAAAAAAAAACAATAATGAAAAATGGCGGCCAAGTCAAAGAAGCGGCTGTCTAAAATTGAAAATAAGTTATTAAAATTAGAAAAATTAGAATTAAAGGACGTATTTTGTTCAATTTGTCAATCTATATTAATAGAACCCGTAACCTTGCCATGTTTTCATGATTTCTGTCAACGCTGTTTTAATGGCAGCATAGAAAATAATGCTTTGTGTTGTCCTCTATGTCGATTGCGAATTGGATCCTGGCTAAGAACAGCAACAAAACAAAAGAATTTGGTGAATGTTGAACTTTGGAATTTTATTCAATCGAAATTTTCACAAGAAATTGAAATTAAAACTAGAGGAGAGGACATCCATTTACCAGAAGGTAAACACCTGAAATTATACAGAAAAGAATGATAGTAATCAATATTTGTTTATTGTTTGTAAAGTAAAATAAATGTTTTTGGTAAATTCCAACCATCTGTAATTTTTGTGATGTACATCTGTACGGTTATAAGATGAGCCTGACCAACCTTTTCTTGAGGTTTTGTAAAGAGTGACACCAGAACCTTACTAAGGCCTACAATATTTATATTCATAATCCAATGTCAACATAGCTCTTTCTTTTCATTTGACTGAACAGCTACAACATATTATTATGCTTACCTTCCTGACATAATATCAAGGAAATAGCTCACACACTGTATTTTCCATCACAAATTTTTCAGAGGCACCCTTTCTCCGGCTAAGTGAACCTGGGGAAATTAGATCAGAATATGAGGCTGAACTGAGGCGATTAAGAGCTGAGAGAGTAAGATTAGAACAAAAGCATATACAGGAGACTGAGCTATTAATCAAGTAAGTAATGTTTATATTTGTTAAAGTGCCAGTGATACCTAAAAAATATTCCCCTCTCTAACATAAGGTATTTTTCAATGGGCCTGTGTCACCTGAATGATTTTATTTTTCATTACAAATAATAAAATTTAGAATTAATAAGTGTTTGTTTTAGGAAAATTCAATCTGAAGAAGAAGAAGCGCATAAGAAGTATTTAGATAACTTAAAACAAGATGAAATTCTAGCACAACAAATGCAGCAAGATCATGTTAAAAATGTACCACCACCTAACACTCCTAGGAAACTCAATGTTAAAGTACCAGCAAAACCTAGACTTAAAGCTACAAAAATTGATAATTATCTGTCAAAATTACCACAAGTTCCCACCACCAATGAGTAAGTGACTTTTTCAAACCCTAATCTTCAGCCAATGCCATTTTCTGTGTCCATGTGTTGTTTTTGTTACATATTATTATTATGTTATTTTGTATGTTATGGGCTCACCTGTTACATGGGACTTAGACATAACTGACGAAATGTGTCTGTACCTACTTTAGGTGTACCTCTGCCTAATCCTTCGGGAAATGCAGGCGTGGTGTTTTATTAGCCACATTACAAATCAGTCTGTGATAATGCATTATCTATATTATTATGAGTGTGTCTGAACCACAAAAAACTGCATTGCTCAACTATTGTAGAACATTATAACTGTACTGGTGAATTAATAGTAAGTTTTGGCTGGCTGGTAATTAGTATTCTATCAATGGTTATTGAAACCTGCAACCTAATTGGGTAACACACAATCCATCACAATCTGTTTCATTTTGACAGTTCAACAACATTGATTGCGTTATTTACGTTGTTGAGCAGACAAATTTTTCTAACATATGAAGCAATATACTTCAAAATGATTTAGATTTTGATTGATTGTGTGTTATGCAATTAAGGTGCTGGGCAACAAGTCTTTGTTTGAAATCATTTAATGTATCCTTGTAGTTGACAAGGTATGAGAATACCAACTACCATATATTCATATGTTTATTCTGATTATGTACCTTCACCACAGTATTTTGTAGTACCCAAACAAAAAGAATAGTTGAAGTCAAATACAAACTATTATGGAAGGTTAAAGTATGCAATTTAAGATAGTTTTTGGCACATATGCAGAGAATTTAAAAATTTACTTTAAACATTTGCAAACTGACAATCATTAGTATCTGTTACCATCATAGGAAGATGAAAGTGATGTCTTGGTAACTACCCAAGGGTTATTACTTGTGTTGAAGCTAAGCACAGATATGTAAAAAGAATGCAAACCTATTGTTCATTTGATACATCTCTACATGTTGGTGGAAACCGGATCTTAACCAGCAGCACTATGTTCTTCCAGTAGTCCGCAAGTAAATAATGAAACTAATGATATTAGAAGCATTGATGGGTCAACTCCTAAAGCTCCAACAGTCAAGCCCATGAATGGAACCTCACCAGAAATGGTGCCAAGTTATGGAAAATTTATGAAAAGCTTTATAGATAAAAAAAACAAATTGGGTCCTGGTTTATGGAATAAAGAAAATGGGGAGAGTGTTAAAGAAAAGGTAAGGTTTTATTTTATGTAAAGATTGTTTATTGTACTTTAAACATTTTTTATTGGTCTTGTGGTTGTGGGCTGTGTAGCATGATTAAGTACTTGAAGTGTCAGGTCTGATTATAATCAAATTCGAATTACATCAAACAACTAAATTATCAAGCTTTGACGTGGACAGAAATTATTTTCTTCTTTTGGCTTATTTATGTATCTTTTACAGAAAGACGATCCCGGTGATAAAGAAGTAGGTACTTCAGAAGATAAGGTCAAAGTAAAAAACTCCGTTCCTTCCCTGCTTGTCTCATTGCCACTGCCATACACGGGAATACTCCAACACAAAATTAACTTAGCTGAAAATAGAAACATTGAGACTGGAAGTGTTGACTCCATGCGTCAGGAGTTGTGTTACTTTAAACCTATTGAGTCAACTACTCCAACAAGGTATACATTCCACAGGTAGTTTTGTATAGATAGTGCAATCCACGAAGACGCGCCCCACTCCGCGATTATTGTACTGTAAGCTGAACTCTAGTACGGCGCGGAGCGGAGTGGGGCGCGTCTTCGTGGATTGCACTATCTATATATGCAAACTTAGCTAAGTCGAAGGTTTGTAAATAGGGTAAAATACTAGCGATTGGAATTGTAGCAGGAATTAAATAATGAGATGTAGTAGTACTGGTTAATTAATGAACAGGGGATGGAGGAGGTCTTTGCCAAAGGGCATACAGAGTCTCAGAACTAAGAATAAAGCGTTTTTGGAACAACTGTAAATCTGAAATAAGGCTAATAAAAATTAATTAACAGTGTTGGATCCAAAGGGGGGGGGGGTATTATACTATCATATCTATGATCAAAGATATAATGAAATTGTAAAAGAGACATATTATGGGTAATTTATGAACTTCGTATATAGGTATATGATCAGAGCTGGGTAAAAAACATACTTTGCTTTAATTAAAATACAAATTACAAAATACTATCTCGCACGTATTTAAAATACGAAATCCAAAGTATTTTTAAGTAGTTTATTTGAAATATAAAATACAGTATTTTAACTATTGTTATTTAAAATGCAGTCAGGTGTTAAGATAAGTAAATAGAATAGAACTAATACAGCCCAGTGTTGGCAACTTTAAAGATTGACTTATTTAACGGTCGTCATTTTGCTTACGAAAGCTATCGAGGGCAATTTTTTGCAGAACGCACCCATTAATAAGATCGCTAAATGTATTAATATTCAAATGTATTTTGAAGTCATAAGTATTTGTACTAACTTCAAAATACCTCAGCGAGTCAGCGTCAGGTATTTGAAATACCAATTACAAATTACATTTTTAAGAAGTAATTGAATGACAAATACTAAATACGTATTTGTATTTCAATTACGTATTTTAATTACAAGTAATTCAAATACTGCCCAACCCTATATGATATAATTGTTATTTCTCCTGACAAAGTTTATTCGGTTTATATGTATGTATGTATCTTAGTATGTATTCATTTTCAAGTTTTCTATCACTTATGTTGCACCTGCCATGTTTTGTCTCTGCACAGGGCCGTAGCGAAGGAGGAGGAGGAGGAGGATGGTGGGGCAATGCCCTATCTTAAAATACCAATGCCCTACCTTAATTTAAAAAATACATCTATTCTAAATATCAACTAATAATAAGCAAAGTACTGTGAAGCTAAGTTATGACATCTAAACAATTCAGAATTAACCACGGCATCTTACAATCACAATAAAATAATTCTTTATTTTGAATCTTATTCGAATTCAGTTGTTTCAAGGAAATACTTTATATTGAGTAGGTATGTTTGGACATGATTGGAGAAATATTAATGTATGTCAGAATAAATTACTTTTTTATTTTTATCTGTATATCACTACCAACAAAATTAAATATTAACTGACTCACACATTACAAATATTAGTCAAGAAAGCCAGAAATCATTTGACCAGAATAGATCAACATTTTTACATCCGCCGTACCTGTAACAACAGCTACCCTACCTTAAATTCAAGTCTAACTACAGCCCTGTCTCTGCATCACCCTAAGGTTGACTGGTAGAAAATGCCTCAGGCATTAAGTCCGCCTTTGTACAGCATTTTTTACTTGTACGTAAAGTTTTAATAAATAAATATAATAGGATAGTGTAATATACCCATAATGAATGTATATTTTACAATTTCATTACATCTTTGATCATAGATGTGATAGTGTAATACCCACCTAAAACAAAATTTGGATGTTACAATATTCCAGTATGCCAACATTTTTTTTTAAATTTCTTATTTCATCTACAAGGTTCAGAAATGTTTAAATCTGTTGATATTTTTCAGTTTCAGTACAGGCAAGACTCTTCCGCTCCGCGTTCCAGGGCTTCGTGTTGACAAGGAGTCGGCATCAACCCGCGATGAGCCCACGCCAACCCGTGCGCAGTATTTAGAGGGTCTTTGTCGCCTCAGGAACATGTCCTTAGCTAAAAACTTACCATCTGCCTTTGTTATTGCACTAAATATACTTCAAGTTAAAAAGGTAAGATTTGCTACTCATCCCTTTTTCTTATTTATTATATTACTAGCTGCGCCCCGCGGTTTCACCCGCATAAGTCTCGGCCCCGTGGTAATATCGAGATAAAAATTCTCCTATGTGTTATTCCAGGTTATAAACTATATGTGTGCCAAATTTCATCCAAATCCGTTCAGCCGTTTGAGCGTGAAGAAGAGACAAACATACACATCCACAAACTTTCGCCTTTATAATATTAGTGTGATGTTAGAAATATATTTACCTATGTATATTGCCCATTATTACAGGAAACCTCTGGGAAATGTGAAAGAAGCAGGTCGAAAGTAAAGAAAACTGCATCTACTAGCCCTTCTGTTGCACCTGTACCAAACAAGAGACATGCCAATAGAAATAAACAAACTATACATATTGATGGTATTAGTAAATTAAATAATGAAACAAATCTTAGACGCACAAGATCCATGGGAAGTATTTCAAAAGATGAAAATGAAACAACACCGAAAAAGGGCAAAATGAAACAGAGGAAAGTGTCATCTGAGAGAAAGCCATACTTACGGAGTGATTCCAAAAAGTTAAGTACCAAAAAGGAATTAAACAGTCCACCATTAATTTCAGAAACAATAAATAACAATAAGGTCAATTTAGCTGTAAAAAATTTGTCTAGTCCATTAAAGAATTGTGATGTTAAGAAAATACTGCAAGAGCAGCTAAGAATTGAAAAGTTGATTGAACAGGAAAAGAATGATTTTGAATTGGCTCGAAAGATGGAAGCGGAGTGGAACGGACGGAGAAATCCCCGACGAGCAACCATTAAGCGACAAGTTACTATCAACTATGCTCTGAGGCCCGCCAAGAAACTAAAGGTCTAAAGTAACTCCTTAGTCTAATGAAAGCATTTTTAGTTTAGAAAATTTCTGTGGTTGTTAATTTAATTCTGTTTGTTATTTTATTCACGCCAGACGTCTGGGAGATTCATTAGCTTTTATCATAAGATGATGGGTAATTAATCTCTCGGATTCATGTTGCATAGTCAATTGAATTTTTTAAGACACTGGAGAAGTAAGGTGTAAATTTCGAGGAAAACCAAGTTGTAGCGTATACACATTATTTACCTTCAAGCTTATTCGTTTTTTTATCCTAAACTGTTCGAAACATCGCAGCTTGTATTTCTCACCGATTATTTTATAATGTAAGTAAATTGTATGTAATTTTTTTAAGTAGATAGATGTTAAACTACCTACTAATATTGTAATTGTATTAAAAAGAAAAACAAAAAAAATATGATTTCAATATAGCACTCAATGACTTACATACTAGTAGAACTTGATATCAAAATTTAGAATTGGTATTTGATGCTAAGAGATTAGACATTTATGTTGAATTTACCAGCAGTAGTTTTACTGATATTTTTCATTACTACAATACGATTAACCATGCATAATGCTGATGGTAGACAGTCAAGCGCCTTCATAGATCTTAAGCATAGTATAAGGAGAGGAAGTACGCTATCTTCATACAAACGCACCGCGCGCGGCTTGTATGTGTGCGCCATAGTATCTATGCGTCGCCGCACGCACACATAAACAAAATCTCGACCCGTTTCTCGTGAGAAACCGGTCGAGATTTTGTTAAAGTGTGCATGTACCTCTCCTTATACTATGTCTTAAGCTCGGTTCAAAACGATCCAGCGAAGAGCAACGAATAATAATAGTACTACATGTACATTGTAAGAGCATTTTGATCAACTATTTGGTTGGAACGCACATTTGCCAAATTAATTATTGCAGAAGCCATTTGTTGCCCTTGACCTCGACTGTGTCCGGCGGCGCTAGATAAGTTCAATGGAGCCGACTGGTGTGGTGAAATATTGACGAGCTTACATTTATTTATTAGGCGGAGTTCACAAGTTAGCCCCAGTTAGTTAAATGTGACAGTAGTCCGATATATTTTAACGGAGGAAAAAATTGACGTAAGGCTGTTTCTTTTTTACAGACAGTCAATTAACCATTATTTAATAAAGTAATCAGATGATTGAAAAATTCAGCCATGACACTATTTAGTTGTCGAACGTGTTATCAAAATGTCTAATCTCCAATTAATATTGTAAAAATATATCTTGTATTCATAACAAAATAATAAAAACGCAATATTGAAATTTAATGTATCGAAAATTTTTAGGCAATCGATTAAATACGTGTTACATTCATTCTAAAGAAAGAGGGAGTCAATAGAAAACTATATAGTGAAGAAGGTCATAAATTTCTCATTTTATGTGATACTATTATTTTGTACGTACTTCGTGTAGATAATGTGTGATAACTGATGAGTTTAATCGAGATACGTACAAAATAAATATGTTGTACTCTATGCTAGGACACTGGACAAGAGTGTAGAACCTTCTTGAGTCGTTCATTGTACAGTATAATACGTCAGTTACCACACAATTCCTAAAACGAGCGCATTCATAAGCGTACCTTAACACCACACACAAGATACGAAATGTAAGCGTTAATTTGATCCCGAAATGTTCTCTGAATTTTGAAGTATTAATCTAAGCTTTGCTCTCAAATTTGAAATAATAATGTAATTAGTACTTATCCGATTATTCGTCGACAACCGGCTGTTCGGCTATTTGTAAAGCAAGTAGATCCATTATCGCTTGGCAACTGTTGATAAAAGGTGAACACATGTAAGCTTTGTTTTAATCTTTTATTGGTCCATAAAACGGGTCAAAGTGCGAGTCAAACTCGCATTGTAAGTGTTCTGTTCAATGACTGTAAAACATGTATTTTTTGTAAGAAATACGCTTAAAAATATAAAATTCTTTTGTATACTAAAGTGTACCTTATTAATCTTGTGCTGCAGCATCAATTTGAAAGGAAACGATTTTTTTTCCTTTTGTCAAAACAAATTAGGTACCGTCAACTGCCCTAACTTCGCTTGGCGTCCTATGTTTGCCTGCAATGAAAAAGATGTAATATTTTTTTTTATTTTACTTGTATGGCAATCGAAACTTGAAGCTCTATAAAGTTTCAATTGCCATACAACTAAAATTAAAAAGATATCACAGCTTTTTCATTAAGGGCAAACATAGGACGCCAGGCGAAGTTAGGGCAGTTGACCAGTACTGTTATAAACTTTCATAGTCAGATAGTCGTTTAGAGTAACATAAATCAAGGAAATGGTATGTAGATGCAGCTTCTAACAGTTACTACAGTCCATCGGAAACATTGCGTAGGTGTCATACTTGATATAATTCTCATGGTTCGTTCGTAAACGACTTTCCATGGATCTCATGACTTGTGATTAACTTGTGATGTAAGAATTTTAAGTTTAAAATGTATAGGTGTACGTATTTATAATGTGGTGCTCTTGAATCCAATTATCGTAATAGAAAGCTTCCACAATTTGCAAACAATATACTATGGAAAGTAAATGGTCGATTTATTTATATGTTCATCACTATTATAAGATTGCTTTACACTAAATCAGCAGCAGACAAAATACTCGCCGTTTTTATGAAACTTGAATTAACGAAAACTGAATACTTTTTCTCAGTAAAATACTCAATATTATAATAAGTGTCGAAATCGAGAATTTTGATGGGTTTCCTCTCGCTTTCCTGCAATCTGCAATCCGTGCGATCCTGCAATCTGTGGGAGTGATTTTGTAAAAAGGGACGGCAGGAGCGGAAGTGTGTAAAAGGAAGCCGGGGAAGCGCACGCTATATGATGTGACCGAATGAATAATATGTCAGCCAAGATGTCAGATGTTACACATCATAATATACGACTACTGTAAGGCTCGCTCGTTTTTTTAAACGCGAAGACCACAATCGCGAGATATGCAGTCTCATGGAATATTTGCTAGAAGCCGACGTGGGGATGCATCGAGATGTGGTCGCGGCGGAAAAGGGCCTGACAACTCTCTTCTTGGCTAACGCATGAGACGACGAGCGCTTAGCGCGCGTTGCGAGAGGACTCGTCACTACTCGTCAGTCTGGATTCAAGGCATCAACGCGCGATCGCTTGCGTAGAGACTTTTTCTCTGAGCACTGCATTAAGACGACGTTCGCACGGACGTAATAAATCACGGTGGGATTTTATCGAGCACTGCATTTTCAACTCTCGGTGTTAAGCCGAACGTTGAGAATCCAACGCGCTGGCCTGGGACGCACTCTCGTCCCAGCGCGTTGAAAAAACACTGTTGGATTTTCAACTCTCGGCGCTAAGCAGAGCGTTGAAAATCAAGTGTCTAGACGCGCGATTTGAAAACGCGCGTCCAAATTTTGCCATCTGTACATAGCCTAAAGAGAACTGGCGCAAGCCTGTAGTACTTGACACTAAAGATAGTAGGGAGGTATGGCAGAGTAAGGAGCTTCACGGATACTTTTTCCGGGCCCTACATGGACCTGATGTAGATTTGCAAGCGTCCGTAGCCTGGCTGCGTTTCGGTATCCTCTTTGGAGAAACTGAAGGTTTTGTCTGTGCAATTATGGACGAAGTTGTCATGACATAATTACCGGAGATTTATTGTGAAGGACGGCACGGTTGACAACTGTCGCGCATGCCACCATCCAGGAGAATCAATCCAACACATAATCTACCAGCGTTTTCGTCTAGCTAACGAAGAGTACTTGCATAGACACAATGTTGTAGCCAAGAATATCGATCAGCAACTTACTCTGAATTACAGCCTTGTGGAAGTGCCGTACCCAGTTATCGAATATGGAAATATTACATTGTGCTGGGATCGATCCATCATCACTGACAAGACTATTGTTACCAATAAGCCTGATATAGTATAGTGGTGGTGGATCTGATAGAGCGGCGCGCAATGATTGACATATGGCCCCGCATGACGGGAACCTCGTGAAAGCTGAGAAAGATAAACTGTCAAGTATCTTGACTTGGCTCGCGAGGTTGTCGACATGTGGGATGTGGAGTCAGCGATCATTGTGCCGATAGTGGTATCAGCCAATGACTTAATTGCCAAGAGTCTCGACCAACACCGAAGGAGGCTCTCGTTGGGCAGCTGGATTAAGGGGCTCGCATTGTTAGGTGGTACCACACTCTGAAGCCTTGACTGCCAGTAGCTTGAACCGTTCCCGATACCACCGATGGGCTACAATTTTTTAAATATTTATTTTTTATTCAAATATTGAAAAATATAGTTTATATGTAAATAATGAAATAAAGAAGATAATAATATTCGATATTGTAATCAAATTATACCTAGTAAGTAGGTATGCCAGAAAATTTAATGTATGTTACAGGGCGCAGCTAGTGCACAATAAACAGAATTTTGAGAAATGTCTTAACTTTAGATCTTGACAAGTTGTTTTTGTTAAAATAAAATATACCTAAGCCGGTTATTTAATATAAAGAAACCCGCTGTTATAGATGACATAACTCGAGTTCAGGTATCTTCGAAAAGATATTGAGACTGTATTTAGTTCTAAAGAGATGAATGCCTCATCACAAAAAGGGACAGTGCCATTCGCCTGTATAGAAAGAAAGAAAGAAAAAACGTTTATTTGCGTTTATAGCATCATCTCTTTCACACATACTCCAATAAAGACGGTAGGCAGCCTTTTTTTCGGGATAACTAACGCGTCGGAAATCTATTTTACATCAAGTCAAAAACCCATTAAAGTTACGTTTAATAATGGAAAAATAAAATTGGTAACCTACGTTCACTCGTCATGTCTCTACCTGCAGTCTTCGCGCACATTTGTGGCGCGAGGAGGCGAAACGTCGGGGCTTAACTCTGCTGCCGCAAGAAATCACGGCACAGTGGACAGAACTCCGGCGGGATCTCATGGCGTCATGGAGAGTGTGATTGTCGCTACACAGAGAGTGGCTTGAGAGGCGCCATGGCGTCCTCACCTTTCGCCTGACGCAGGTCCTCACCGGACACGGTTGTTTCGGGAGGTTCCTGTTCAGGATAAGGCGGGAGGAAACGCCCGGGTGTCAACTCTGTGTGGATCGCCCGGAGGACACGGTGGAGGTCTGCCAGGCTTAGGCGGAGCATCGCCGTGTCCTCGTGGAGGCGATCGGCGGCGAGGATCTTGCGTCCGGCCCTGGTACGGAGCGAAAGGGCATGGGAGGCTGTCACCTCCTGCGAAGCAGTAATGCTCGCGAAGGAGGAGGCGGAACGCGTGAGGGAGAGGCAAAGTTCGCGCCCTCACGCCCCTAATTGCCGCAGGAGACGCCCTGGGCGTCGGGAGTCGCAAGCCGATTCCCGGCCACCGTTCCGCCTAGCGCGCCGTCCGATAAGGAGCAGGCCCGAGTCGACGGCGCGTTGTGTTCCACGAGTGCCTCAAAGAGATGTCAGCAGAACTGACGGGGTCCGCAAGGGCCGATGCCTGCCGGGGTTGCGAAGAAGTCCGAAAAGGATATCGTGGCCCCGGCAACATGGCAACGGAAAGAACACGGGTGGGTTTTTGTTAGTAAGAGTCTGACACGCCCTCCCGCTCCACCCAGAACGGGAGAAGTTATTTGATAATTTCCCACCCAAAAAAAAATGTCTCTACCTGCACTTGTCCCATTGCTGGGCAAAGGTCTATCCATGACTTAACCTTTCTTTATTATTATTAACATTCCTGGTTCCTCCTTCCTCCCCTCCTCCCTTGTATAGTCTCACTAGCCATGAAAACTACACTTCGGAAATAATGTCTGTAATTTTAACATTATTAAAAAGGTGGCGGTCAGTTTAGTCCTGTACCCTAATTGCGTAATGCAACACAATCACAATTTGTTTCGATTTGAAACAGATTGCTAATCCATTGCTTCATAAGTTGGAAAAAAAAATCTGCTCGTCAACGTAAATAACGCAATGAATGGTGTTGACTGTCAAAATGAAACAAATTAGGCAAAATTGTTTACGAAAATTAGTTACACAATTAGGGTACTGGTCAAGCGCGGTAGTTCCCATATTTTTTTCTATGGAACATGACGTCATCGGACAAAATATGAGCTGTGCGGTAAGTTGTCATTACCAAACAAAATCAACCTTGCTGTGGTAAAATTAAGTTGTATTTCATTACCCTGAGGACGAGAGCTCATCAAGATAGAGGTCCGCGTTTATTTTTTTCTTTAATAGTATTTTAGTAGATATTTGTTTGACAGTGATCCCAATCAAGTCGGTGAATCAACGAATCTAGTAATTGAAGTGCTAACTAGGCACTTTCCAAATTATCACTATCGTTTGCGTACATATCTGCAACTACATACTAGGAGGGTTTGTAATGATATAATAATAATAAAAAGAGTTTGATTTCAAAAGAACTTCATTTTATTGGATAAAATTTACAGATTTAATATGTCTTATCTTTTAACGCAGGTACCTACTTAGCTACATACCGATAACGTCGAGGGTTTACTTTTAGTAGGTACGGTGCGTCATGTCGTGAGGGACTTTTCGTTATCTTGCAGCGCCTTTCTTGATTTATAAGTATTTGAAAGGATACTATAAAAGTTAATTAATATTAAGATTGGTTTTCTTTTCAATGAGATTTCCATGTCAACAATAGCGTTAATTAAAATATGGTGACAAAATAATGCGATACCAACACGCGGCTTAATGCTAAAGGGTCCTCAAAGTACCGTTCCTGCACTGTACAGATTTTGTATTTATCGTTGGACGACTCTTGGTCTATTATTCTTTTTCCGCCATAAAACTCATGAATCTTATGTATGTTTACATTGATAATCTTCAGCGATGTTTATCATATAAGCCTCTACGATATTCGTCATAACATCAGATTTTATTTTCTTCATCGTTTTCAAAAACTCGCAAAATGCACCTGTTGAAAACAAAAACATAAAAACGTTCCCAGGTAAAGGAAAGAAGGAAGGATGGGTGAAGGATTAATTTCACTGACACTTAGCCACACCTAAATGAATGACCAAACATAAAAGCGCGCTGTTGGATGTTCTCTTTTTTTCGCTCGGCTCAGCGGCGCAAGTTGTAAATCTAACAGCGAGCTTTTTTTTTAGATGAGTTCTATATGTTCTTAAATGATTGTGGAGAGTGATGAGGTCAATAATTGATGTTTGCCTTCGTGATTTAACTAAATGCCCGAAGATTTTACGTTGCGCGACTTGCGTGCGACGGTACGGCGCGGCGTTGCAACGGTTTTTCGTGAATTATGTGATGACTCTAGTCAGGAAGTTTATGGGGCGCAGTGCCAGTTGCCGGCCCAAGGCTTAGTATCATTACCTTTCGGGGGCATTTGATTGCACCTCAACGCTTTA
The DNA here is from genome assembly GCA_963680765.1 of Agrochola lychnidis. NCBI lineage: Eukaryota > Metazoa > Arthropoda > Insecta > Lepidoptera > Noctuidae > Agrochola > Agrochola lychnidis. The sequence goes on along the minus strand of OY796850.1, from coordinate 16,172,435 downwards.
GTAAAAATGTTAAAAAAGTTTGGTCCAAGAATCGATCCTTGTGGGATCCCAGAGCTAGCATACCTACTAAGTAAGTAGTTCATCTACCTAGAAATGACTAAATCAGTTTGATCAGTAACTTTGGAAGTTCTGTAATGTAAGGAGGATTTAAACTAATTTATGAACAGTGCATAACAACAGTACAATTCAGAAAGTGATCTACTTTATCGAATGCTTTAACTGTGCTATACAGATCTATCTAGCAGAATGGTCAGTTACGTTTAGAGAACGTTAATCAAGCAGTTTCCAAGTAATCGTGCCTAAATGCGGTCGAAGTTCACACATGTGTAGCCTATACGATATTATTGACATTAAGCCCACGTCAGCGAACGTCGTCACGAACCTTCGATCAACGGATCTGCGCAAAAAAAACTCACTTGATAGTTGAGCTCTTATTTTGTTTAGTTCTCTTGAATCACAGCCAATGTAACCACGTTTCACAATGCCGCAATGCGTATTCAAAAGTTGTAAAAATAATGCCCGAAAAAGCAATTTAACGGCCAGCCAGAGTGTCTTACTTTCGGAAAGTACAGACGCCAGCACATCAAGCTACTACAATCTGTCAAATTTATTTAATAGATTTTCAACTTTATCGCTGATGTGTAAGGTTCAAAGCTGATTGGAAAAATTTGACAGTTTCGGGTAGCTTGATGTGCTGGCGTCTGTACATGTATTCTGTTATATTTTAAGCTTTAAACTAACGAATAATATAAAATTTTGAACAAAATTGCCAATTTTAAACCTCCGCTACAAATGTTTGCCCAAGGTTGGCCAATACACACGCAAACTTTTGGGTAACAGAACAGTAAATGCACCGAGTAGATTTGTATTGTAATAATTTGTTACCAGAACTTTAAAATTGCTTAAAGCTACTATTGTGTCTGTTTATTGGACTCTCATTGGATACTTAGATTTTCTTTTTTATTTTAAATTTCTTAGCAATCCATTCAAGTGTGCAGAATGGATCTCGATTGTCGCCAGAGAAAGAAGAGACTCCATACCTCCTGCACGCGTAGCATGACCACCGTAGAAACGAGTTTTGTCGATGGAAGAGTAGTCAAAATGACATTATCACAATCTCTAATTTTGTCTATTCTTCCGTCGACAAAACTGTTTGACGAATTTGTTTTTATCGAATTTGTTTGTCGATAAAAACAAAGTCGATAAAAAAAAATTTTTTATCGACTTTGTTTTTATCGACAAAAACAAAAACAAAGTCGATAAAAAAAATTGTTTTTATCGACTTTGTTTTTATCGACTTTAAAAACAAAGTCGATAAACACAAAGTCGATAAAAAAAATTGTTTTTATCGAATTTGTTTTTATCGACTTTGTTTTTATCGACTTTAAAAACAAAGTCGACAAAAACAAAGTCGTTAAAAACAAATTCGATAAAAACAAAGTCGATAAAAACAAAGTCGATAAAAACAAAGTCGATAAGAAAAATTGTTTTTATCGACTTTGGTTTTTATCGACTTTGTTTTTGTCGACTTTGTTTTTAAAGTCGATAAAAACAAATTCGTCAAACAGTTTTGTCGACGGAAGAATAGACAAAATTAGAGATTGTGATTGTTTATCAGTCATTTTGTCTACTCTTCCGTCGACAAAACTCGTTTCTACGGTGGTCATGCTACGCGTGCTGTAGTAAAATTCAACAAAGTAAAAGTTTGTTGTAAGTTGCAACAAATACTTTTCCCGTTATCACGGGAAAAGTACTTTATTTGTTGCAACTTAAGGTTGATTTCACACTAAATGTTATTAAAGTAACAGGAGTAATAATAATGCTGTGCTCGTTTTTTGTGACGAATGATCGCAAGTACAACATAATATTTTGATGATTTATGACTGTATTACTAGGTGCCATGGTTGTAATTAGAAAGAAAGCTTAAAACAGTATTGTGTCTCACGGCTGCGACCCAGTTCAGCATAAATGCCAAACAACAAGTGCCTGACGCTGGTTATCAACTGAACCTTATGTTACGAGTACATCTTAGGTTTGGTTTAAACCAAACCTAAGACATTTTGGTTTAAACATTTGGTATTAGGTTGAACTTAAAACTGTTTTAAAACTAGAGGTGTGACTAATATATTCGTAATAGGTACAGGTATTATAATACAAGCCCACAGACATGTAAAGAGTAGCAGACCAAACATTAATCCATAGGTATATTTATATAGCTGGACATGATTCTCTATCCTTTTTTTGTTAAGCGACAAGTCGCAAATTGTATCTCGTTCTGTCACCTGTTGTAAAACCGACTCACACATAGACAAAATTTGACGCATAGCTTGTTTAGGCCGCGCCGCCATATTGATAAGCAACATCATCTGTATCGCATTCTATGTTTCAACCGCGTTATTTAGTCAGGGATGGATTTGTCAACAAAGATGAAAGTTTTTGTACAACATTTACCATTGAATTATCAAACAGAGCCTCAGTTTACTCTACGATTATTTTTTTTGTTGTGACTTTGTTCCAAAATACTGCAGAGTGCAGATTGTCAGTGTAAACACACTTAATTGCTATCGTAATAAATTGTAAAATTAATTATGTTACTCTGTATCTATGTGATGGATAACAAAAATCATAGGAATCATAGGATGGTGATAAGCATAGGTGTACATAAATAGGGATAGGCATAACTTTGAAATTTCGTTCGGCAGGTAATAATTGATTGATTGACTTTATTTAGTAATCTACACTTCTTATACCCAGAGACATCGATTTTCACGGATTTTCAGTATCTAAGCATATTGGTTGTTTCAATATCAAGATAATACCGGCAACCGGCCTTAGTCCGGCCCTGTATTGACAACACTCCCTGTGTGTGCAAAATGGCTACGCAATTTTTAGCGAATGTTTGGTCTGCTACTCTTTATATGTCTGTTTACAAGCCACGTATATTCATATTAGGATATGCGAATATAGAGTAATAGGTTACCAGGTATTAGTCAAATAATAGGGACGCGGTCGCCTAATAGCGAGGCGGCTCGCCGCGCTCGCTATGCTATTATCATTTGCCAACCGCGTCCGCGATCATCTCACTCCCTCGCCGACGTCTCGGCGCCTGACGAGTGAGCGAGATGACTTGACTAGAGGCGGGCGAGTGAGCGAGATGAATATTGTATTGTATGAATAGAGTGCGTGCGTAATGTGTGTATTGTAAATCGTATTAAAGCTGCATGAGTTGGTTACCAAGTAAGCAAGCAATGAAAAGTTTTTAACATTTAGTTACTTGTTTCTGTCGCATTGGTGCCGATTCCCTTGTTCACAAACTAAACTAAATTTAAGTTCAGTGCATCTTTTTCTTTCTATTTCATTAAGAAAAGGACAGAGGATAAATTTTAGTTTAGTCCTGTCAAATTAATCAGCGCCTGTCACTCTCCATACAAGTTTAGACGTGATTAAAAACTTGCCGACTAAAATTACGTCAATTTACGTCAAGCGCTGATTAATTTGACAGGACTAAACTAAAATTTATCTTCTGTCCTTTTCTTAAAGAAATAGAAAGAAAAAGATGCACTGAACTTAAATTTAGTTTAGTTTGTGAACAAGGGAATCGGCACCATTGTCTAGTATTAGCTAATACGGATAATAGTTTATAATATTTGTAGTGACCAAAGCTCACAGCGACTAAAGTATGAAGGAAAATTTAATCACCGTTTCACTTCATATTCACAAGAATCTTGTATTTCATATTAATTATTATGAAGAATATTACGCAGGTATCAATATTAGATTGAGTAGCTAATAACGAATTGGTTCACTAATATTTGACTAATACCTAGTAATAGGTATGGTATCCTAATATGCATTAACTAATATATTGATGCCGATTCCCTTATTCACAAACTAAACTAAAGGACATGTCCTAAAATGGTTTTTTATTATTCAATAATTCTAACCAGGATAAGTTAATTATATTTGGATAGACACCCCAAAAACTAGTGGTTCTAACTATATCATACATTTTTAAAGACCTCCAATTTTGAGAAAAAACGTTTTTTATTTTAGTTAGAATTTACTCCTAAAACGAACAAACCTTTCTAATTATCTAGGATAATATAGTGAACACACCCCATAAAATAGTAAACTTGTCAAAGTTGACACATGTTACTGTCATTACTGTCAATTCATTGACAGTAATGACAGTACTATGTGTCAATTTATGTCATATTGACATAATCAAATAGTAAACTTGTCAAAATTGGCACATGTTACTGTCATCACTGTCAACTGATTGACAGTAATGACTGTACCATGTGTCAATTTATCTCATATTTGTCATAGTTACCATCAACAAATAAAATGTTTGTACTTTAAATAGTTTATAATTTTTCTCTTAAATGGAGGGGTATAAAAATATTATTTCAGTGGTTCCTAGTTCCATATTTTGTCGTTTTTATTTAGATGTAGTTTGATGCTGGTTAGATTTTTCTCGGAATAAAAAACCAACGTCCCTACAAAAAGCGGACATCTCCTTTAAGTTCAGTGCATCTTTTTCTTTCTATTTCATTAAGAAAAGGACAGAAGATAAATTTTAGTTTAGTCCTGTCAAATTAATCAGCGCCTGTCACTACTCCATACAAGTTTAGACGTGATTAAAAACTTGCCTACTAAGGCCGCATTCCGAGTTACGCCAAAAGTGATTATATCGCGAATCCGACCAAAGTCCAAAGTCACAATTATTACTCAATAACCCTTATATTTTGTGACTATTCAATTTGGTTGGATTCGCGATATTATCACTTTTAACGTAAGTCGGAATGCGGCCTAAAATTACGTCAATTTACGTCAAGCGCTGATTAATTTGACAGGACTAAACTAAAAAGTTCTGTCTTTTTCTTAATGAAATAGAAAGAAAAAGATGCACTGAACTTAAATTTAGTTTAGTTTGTGAACAAGGGAATCGGCACCATTCAATAATAGGATTACCTAAATATGATCCTAATATAACATCTCTATTTAAAACTTTTGTCTCAGTTCGTTAGTAAACAAATGAAGCTGTATAATAAGTACGAGGTGCATTCAATAAGTACCTAGCCTCATCGCCAGAGGGCGCTGTACTTTCAAAAGAGTTTTACCACAGTGTAGCACATTCTTTTTTAATTCTTTTTTCAAATTTTCATTCCAATCCCTTCATTTGTTTTAATTTGACAACTTATGGAAGCGAACGTGTCGATCGGTTTTACAAAAATGGAAAAAGAGCAATATCGTTCGGTGATTCGATTCCTATTTTTGGAAGGGAAAACGCGCATCGAAATCAAAGAGCGCTTGGATGCTGTGTATGGTGACTCTTCTCCATCGATGGCCACCGTCAAGAATTGGTTCAACGAGTTTGCACGTGGCCGTACGTCGGTTTTTGATGAACCACGTCCAGGTGCACCGAAAACAGCTGCCACGGAGGAAAACATTAAAAAAATCCATGATCTCGTATTGGCAGATCGCCGATTGAAGGTTCGGGAGCTAGCTGAGACTGTAGGCATTTCAGAAGGAACAGTGCATCATATTCTTCACGAGGAACTCGGCATGAGAAAGCTGTCGGCGCGATGGGTGCCGCGTTTACTCACACCAGAAAACAAGCGCAACCGTGAGACCACATCGGAGACGTGTTTGGCGCTGTTTAAGCGGAATCCAGCGGAGTTTTTGCGTCGTTTTGTGACCGTCGATGAAACCTGGATCCACTGGTACACACCAGAGACCAAGGAGCAATCAAAACAATGGATCCAGACCGGGGAACGTGCTCCAAAGAAGGCGAAAACTGTAAAATCGGCCGGAAAAGTTATGGCCACCGTTTTCTGGGATTCACAAGGTGTGATCTACATCGATTACCTCGAGAAGGGTAAAACAATTACAGGGCTTTACTATGCCGATTTATTGGGCCGATTCGACGCCGAATTAAAGAAAAAACGACCCCATCTGGCGAAGAAAAAAGTGCTGTTTCACCACGACAACGCACCGGTTCACACGTCTGCCGTTGCCATGGCCAAATTGGTCGAATTACGCTACGAATTGCTGCCCCATCCACCGTATTCTCCAGATTTGGCCCCTTGTGACTTCTTTCTGTTTCCTAATCTGAAAAAATCACTCGCCGGGAATAGATATGGATCGAATGAGGAGGTCATCGCCGCCACGGAGGCCTATTTTGCAGAGTTTGACAAAAACTATTTTTCGGACGGGTTAAAAAAGTTGGAGCATCGCTGGGCTAAGTGTATCGAACTAAAAGGAGACTATGTTGAAAAAATAAATTGCCACTTTTCCAAAATTTTCGTTTACTTTTTGTAGGCTAAGTATTTATTGAATGGCCCTCGTATATATTCACGAGGACAGTATTTAGCTTTGATTTTGTACGTGAACCGTTTTGTAGTTGGTATTGTTGATCGAAGGCAAGAACGTAAAAATATCGCGGCGGGATTTTATCGCGCAATGGATTGTCAACTCTCGATGTTGAGCCGAGCATTGAGAATCCAGTGTGTGAAAAAAATCGCCGCAGGAAAAAGTCGTCCGTGAGTACCTGGGCTAGTAGTCGATTCCCCCTCTCTTCCTTTGGTAAAGCCATGAATAATTCGAGTAAGTAATTCTAGTTTAGGCATAATTTGTTTTCAATTTGTGAGAGTTGTTACTGTACTTTGTGTATTACAAGTATGAAGGTTTCATACATACCTCCTCATTACAGAAGAACAAACTTAGTAACTTTATTTAGTTATATGTAGTCAACACAAGAAAGTTTCTTAACCAGGTATCTTCCAAACACCAAAAATGTTTTTTAAACACCTGTAATTATAATAACATCATTACTTATTCACATTTGATGAAAGAAAAGTATAAATAAATTATTTCACAAATGCACCTTTTCATTAAAAAATAAAATAATAGTTACCACAGACTTAACAGTCAAACTCACACTGGTAATTAGCACTCTTGATAAGCCATTTATCCATAGCTACTGCACAGAAAGAACAAATACATAATGTCATACATAGTTGAAGATCAGACCATACCATTGATTGCACACCCTCCACTTACCGCAGCTCCACAGGATGTAGAACCAGTTCACTTCATTCCAAGGTGATTGAAAGCAGCAGACACTTCTCGCAAGATACACACACAGTTGTGCACACCTAATGACAACTTTGCATCCTAAACATTTCTACCTTATTATTTATTTATGACCCATGCAGTCAGATGTTCATTCACACCCAAATCAATTTATTTTTTTAAGTTGCTTTCAGTCATTTTATTTTATTGTACATAATTATATCTAGGCTTCATGACAATGTAAGCCCCACCTAGATTTATCGAAATTAAACATCCATCTCAGAATGACATACACCTTTATTGAACAAAAGTCCTCATCGCACACATCACATTATTACACACAATACTCTATGTCACCTTACATCTAATACATCATCCTCTGGATCTTAATGCATCCATAAAGCATCCTGTGATAATCCTATCACATCAAAGTTTTACTTCAGTTACACATCTTTACATAGAAATAAAAATTTACTTAGAGACTAGAATTTTAAACTAATGTTACCATACAGACATCTCTGATACAAGCATTTGCCGTAGTGCTCACCTCATGTCTGGGGCTTGTTGTTATTCCACCCACCAGAACCAGAACCGGAACTGGAGCCACCCCCACTGCCATTACCATTCCAGTTGCCCTGGCCATTTGGCCAACTTCCTTGATTCCAGTTACCACTTCCATTGCCACCTTTGCCACCACCATTCCAACCTTGATTGCTGCCGCCTTGATTCCATGATTGCGGTGGGCCATTTTGACCCCAGTTTTGATTGCCATTCCAGTTTTTACCAGAGTTACCTCCCTGTGGTGGGCCACCCTGCCAATTATTTGGGTTAGAATTACCAGGTCCTCCTAAAAATCCACCCCAACCTGCTTGATTGAGTGCTGCTGCCACTAGACTTATAGGCAGGTTGAAGTTGGTAGGTGGTCCTCCATTGGGATTAATTCCCAAGTTTTGCATATTGAGAGAATCTATGTTGCTATTTCCTCCATTGTTACTTGACCCTCCAGACGGTCCACCAGAGCGGTTGCCCTCCCAATTATTTGGCCCATAAGAATCATCTTTCCAATTTTGAGACTTGGTTTTGATTTTAGGTGCAGCACTTGATACTGAAACAGATGCTCCTTTGATGACATGATCTTCCCCACAAAGACTTTGTGCCACTTCTGGGTCTAAGAAAGTAACAAATCCAAATGCCCTAAATGGACGAGGAACAAAAACATCAGTTACTTCTCCAAACTTAGAGAAATATTCACGAAGATCATCAGCAGTCATATCTTCAGTGCACCTTCCAACAAATACTTTGCAGGGCATCTGAGGAACTACACCTTCCTTTGAATTAGGAATACGGACATCTACCCAGCGCCCATCAATGTTGTGTCTTTGAGCCAAAGCTCTCATCTGAGATGCATAAGTAGCAAAACGAATAAAACCGAAACCTTTGAAAGATCCATTCTTATCTCTCTTTAATTGTACCATTACAACTTCGCCAAACTGCTCAAAGTATTGCTTTATGGACTCTTCGGTAGACTTCCAGGGCAATCCAAGACAAATTAAATCTGAGCATGTCAGTTTCTTCTCTAGGCGTTTGGTTTTAGCGGCCGAATTTTCAGGGGAGACATCTTCCATCTTACGTTTGTTCTCTTTTGGAAACACACAAATATACAGGTATTTACCCCATCCTACTTCACTCGGTGGATGCAATTTGCCATCGCTTAGTCGAATACCTCGGATTGACTTGCTGTCCGGGTGCCGGTATTTCAGTCCACAAGCTCCGGGAAATTGGGCCACGAGGGTTGATAGCAACAGCGTACCATCTAATTCACACGGAATTTCGACCGCATTAGAGTCGTCTTCATCTTCACTCACTTTTATATATTCGAATAAGTCACCATTATAATTACCACCCTTTGAACACATGGTGGCTTATGACCTGAAGAATTATTTCAAAATATTCAATAATTATTAATCTATTGACGACGGAAAATCGCAAAGACAATAGTAGAATTGAGTAGAAAAAACAAAACCAAAGACCAAAATAGATTTCGTCGTCGCGTCGTCGGTTTTGTTTCGTGCGTGTATTTTATGCTGACTTTAACTATTAGCCCTTTTAGGAGAAATAAAATAAAATTCAAGCAATATAGTATTCGGGTTTGAATTACAGATGTCGCTGTTGAAATTATTAAAGCAGTTGACGTGGATGTGGCCAGCCACTGGCCACTTCACTTGGTGGGTGACGAATACAAAAACGATAGTTATGAACCATTACGAACTGGGAGGACTGTGACAGCACGAAAAGAATTTTCAGGTATAAAGGGTAAATACTATGCACGACTATTAACACGCGTCATAATATGTATAATATGAATGAAAGCAGTTGTGTAGCGTATCTTGGCGGGGCCTCGTATAAAAATTTGTTTTGGGGCCCTTATGAAGGGTAAAGATTTCTCATAAAAAGAAAAAAAATTTTTGCATAAAATTAAAAGAAATATTTATTCATCATAATTATCTATCTGTCACTTTTTCCAAAATTTTTACAAACAATTCAAATTAAATATACACTCTCCTTGCCTTTTTTTCGGCAAACTGATTTATTAAATCATTTATAGCTGATGGTGAATTTGGGAAGTTTATATAAATTTTTGCTTACGCAAGTCGGGGGCCCCGTATAATTGATACGGCAGATACGACGGTAGCTACGCTTTGAATGAAAGTATGTTTATCTATACTTCTATCCTAATATTATAAAGAGGAAAGATTTGTATTTTTGCATGTAACGAATAAACTTAAAAACTACTGGACCGATTTGAAAAATTCTTTCAGCAATGGATAGCTACATTATCAGCGAGTAACATAGGCTATATTTTATCCCCGTAATCCCATATTCCCACGGGAACGGGATCTACGCGGGTGACGTCCGCTAGTAGCAAATAAGCAGCGCAGTGCAAGACACAAGCGTGAGCTATTTTGCTGTTTTTTTGCTATAATACCAACAGCGTACATTTTATATAGGGAGAGTAAGCCCACGTTCGAACGTAAAAAGATCACGGCGGGATTTTTACGCACACTGGATTTTTAACGCTCGGTTTAACACCGAGAGTGCGAACGTGGGCTTACATTCAGAACTAAAGAAATATCAGAAAACGCCTAACAAAATAATATTTGAGGCGAGATCTTAAAATTTTTGAGCTCGCTTCGCTCTTGCATTTTGTAATGTCTGAATTCTAAAGCTTCTGTGCATTAGTCGACAAAGTACCGAACTCAACCAAATAAAGACTTGGCTAAAAGGTAATCGAATCGGCCCTAGGCGGGGTGCTAACATTATCGAGCTTGCTTCGCTCGCTCTTGCCTCATAACATAATCTATCTTAATTTGACACAGTTAGCCCACGTACGCACGGACGTAAAAATATCCCAGCGGGATTTTTTCGCACACTGAAAATAACGCTCGGCTTAACACCGAGAGTGCGAACGTGGGCTTACTCAAACGTAGTAGGAGTAGCTACGGTTTTAGACTTCGGTTGAAATGAATATGTCCTAAATTCGATCTATTGGAAGAGATAAAAAAACCTAAAAAAGTTCTGAAGTAGTTAATTATGCTGTAATAGCCAATATTCACAACATCACAACACATCGTTAAAGTATTTGGCTTATTTGGTGTGACCCAGCTTGGAATTGATTACCTTCACTTATTAAAAAAGGACAACCGGTACCTACACAACGGAACGAAAATCTTAATCGCAAGTGACATAGCTTTTTGTTCTTGAACTATGACTTTTCTCTAGACTTGTTATTGATATGTCAAATTTTACATAATCACACCGCCTGTAGTGTCCACTATTTATCTAAATATACATAAAATGGCGATAAAGCCGTAGAGTCAACTGGAATGGTCCCGTCACTACCTGTTCACCTTGAATCTTGACTTTTACATTTACTAAATTTAAATGTTGAATTCCTATATTGTTTGATTTCGTATATCCGTGTTCAATATCTGCCTAGAAAAGTATTTTTAAATCGCAAGTCATTCGTACCCTAATGAAAACCTAGAATAGATTGAAGTGATTGTACATTCCTACCTAAGTATGGCATTGCACAATGTACTTAGTGTCATATTGAGCTTTATGCAATACTAGCTGCGCCCCGCGGTTTAACCCGCATAAGTCTCGATCCCGTGGAAAAAAAAAGTATCCTATGTTCTTTTCCAGGGCATCATCTATATATGTGCCAAATTTCATCCAAATCCGTTCAGCCGTTTTAGCGTGAAGGCGTAACAAACAAACTTACTTTCGCATTTATAATATTAAGGATAACTGTCATTAACGAGACACAATAGAATTTTAATTGTTATCCACCTCAATGAGGCGTCGCACTATGTGGTGCCTAAGAGAGCCTGGCCATAAATACATTTTGTAAAAATCGGTGCTGGTACTTGTATTATACCTCAAACTGTAGCTAAGAAGTTAATCTACGATATTATACATAAATTATGTATGTGGCTAGTACCGGTTTCTAGCAAAGAGCATCTAAATACGATGATCAAAAATTGTCACAAAAATATCTTAATTTATGTTTTTTTCAGGATTATTTTCTGGTGAGCTAGCAATGAAAACTATACAAGTATTGTACCTTTCCAGAAAGCTTATAATATATACTTTCGTTTGGTATGCATAAATATGCTATATATTTGTTAATATATTTACTAGAAATATTTACTAGAAATATTTATCTCATGACATATCATTTTTGCGTATCTGAAACTTTCAATTAGAGTTTTGACAGTTGCCGAAATTTGCCGAAGGTCTATAAATTATGCTATTTGATAGGAAATTTAATATTATTAAACAGGAAGAAAAAAAAATTGCAACTTCATTGCACAACATAAATGTTAATCTATTATAACACGAAATAGTAAAAATTTCTTATAATACGTAGGTGATGCTATTTGATTTTTTAAATTGATATAAGTTATACTTGTGATATTTTATTAATCAGTGATGTAACGGATATTCGTATCCGCATCCGCAACTGCGGAGCATCCGCATAAATTTTGATATCCGCAAAACATCCACTTCCTCAAGTTCTGATTTTAAAAGCTCCGCATCCTCATCCGCATCCTCATAATTTCTATGGGGATGTGACCCTATCTACGTTATTCACTCAAATAGTGAAGTTTTTTAAACTCGCTCCGAGCTAAATGTGCGAGCCGGAGTGTGAGTGACGCGTTCCTATTGCCTGAATTCGCAGTGTCCCTGTCCTGTGACAGACGATCGGTCGCACGTGACAGTGGTGGCATGATTGTGGTGTCAAGTGTCAAAACAAGAGGTATTTTTCATACGAAATCTGCATCCGCTCCCTCATCCGCATCCTCAATAAGGAATTTTCCAATATCCGTATCCTCATCCGCATCCTCAAACCCGATTATCTCGATATCCTCATCCGCATCCTCATCCGTTATACGACATCCGTTACAACCCTGTTATTAATTGCAGTTTATGTTTAGATAATGTATCGAGTTTTTCTCACCATTTTTTAGTTCACATACACAATAAATTATCAATAAAATATATCGGAAACCGCATAAACACATAATGATAATTAGTTCTTTCTACCACATTTTGCACACATTTCAAATCAATTATTTTATATAAAATAGGGCGCTGCATACTCAAAAATTATATACTGGTGCCGATTCTCTTGTACACCGAACTAAACTAACTAAACTATCACTAAAATTCCTTACATTTGACTATGAGAATCTCAAAGCTATTCTGCAAAATAAATTCTCTAAATTTAAAAATAATTTTGACACATCTAAATCGAATTTGACAATCGCGACTCCACACGAGATACCGAACCACGTGAATCTTTTTAGAGCCGGAGACGCGCAGGGGGGGCAGCCTCGACGTGTTTTATATGGATTTTTCACTTTTTGTATGGAAAATAAGAAAAAATATTACCTACATGTAGAGTGTTAGGGGTTTAAGGGTCTTATAAAGGGTGTCGAAATTTTCATTATTTTTGCGATTGGACACACCGTTTTCGAGATATAAGCAAAAGAAAAAAAATATTTAGTACTGTTTTTTCATCTGAAGTCGAGGTGTTAGTGTGAATTTTAGTTCATGACAACCAATTTTATTCCACATGTTTTTAATCGCGATTAAAAATAGTCATATTTAGTTAAAAAATCTAAATTTTAGGTTAAAAACATCAAATTCAGAATAGCAAAATTGCCATTTTCACTAAACTAATATCTCAGTGCCATCTTAGTGCTGTCAAACTAAAATATAGTTAAGTTGTGTCACTTTAATCTATTTCAGAATGGGAAATCGTCGTTTGACAGGAATAAACTAAATTTTGATGATTTTTAGTTTAGTTTAGAGGCATTTGTGACAAGAGAATCGGCACCACTGTTTTTCGTTTGTCATTATCGTTACTAAAAGTGTACATAACCACTTACCTTCTCGCAATGAGTGAATTCAACTGCACCAGACGCGACCTATGTCTTGTTTTAATTCAAAGTGACGGGAATTATGTTGTTGCTTTAACACGTTATATGCGGGATAATTTTATCATTTTCCGAGACAAATATCGCTAAGATTGTCGCAAGTGTACAAAAAAAAATCTTATTAAGGACTAACTTTCGTCAACGCTACACTAAATCTGGCAAAAATAAAGGTTTTTTTTTAAATCAGAATATCGTGTGATTGAACGTCATATTCACTGTAAATCTGGAAGATTCTAATTGTGAATCTGAACCTTCGACATCGACGGGGAAGCGAAGACGCTTCTAAAATCTACGAAGACAGTTCCAATAGAACAAACAGACGAAAAAACAAAGAGTTGCTTGAAACATATGGCCTTGATTTTATACTGAATTCATATCTTCGGACCCTTGCATAACAAGTTTAAGAAAAACTTAAAAAGTCTATGGAACTTATAGATGAAGCTTCGGAGCTAGTAGAATAATACACCTAAATGTTCTTCTTTTTTTTCTTTTATTTATAATTAATAATAGTAATTTTAAGAGTTTATATTGTATTAATTATAACATTTTAGGTCACATTATTTAAAGACAGTCGTAAATTTCTGATAATTTTTTCAATATTTCATATTTTGTATTTTTTTATGACCATCAAATATATTTGATGGTCATAAAAAAATACAAAATATGAAATAAAATAATGTACAGTTATAATAATGTTAAAATAATGTACAGTTTATGGATGCAAATGTATACATTTGCATCCATAAACTGTACATTATTTTAAAGTGAATTTATTCTAGATTATCTGAAAAAAAAAATCTGCTGTATATCTATAAAAACATAGAAGTTATAAATCCATTATGACCCGAAACCGGCTCAATCTCCACATAGTGCGTCGTAAGTGTCGTAACAGATGATGAGTACATTATGAGGATACTATCAAGGATGAGTTCAGTTAACATTGTGAATTAGGGAGATATTACACGTCTAATACTATCATAAAGGTATCTTGGATCATTTTATAATATCTAATCCTATGATTTTATTGTTGCCCGCGACTACGTCTGCGAGTATTTTTTTTTTGTACCATTTTTAATTTAACATCACGCCTTGTTTCCCCGAAGGGTTGGGCAGAGGTGCACTTATACTACACCCTCGATCATTTCGCTAGTTGTATCAAGTCCTATGTAATAGGGGGCGAGCCTATTGCCATCAACCGGGCACAAATCCAGAGTCTGGGCTACTACTGAGCAATTCCAGATGGAAAACCTAATAACACTTTGCCCGACCCGGGAATCGAACCCAGGACCTCATGCACAGCAGTAGCGCTTGCGACCACTAGACCGACGAGACAGTCGTAACTTACTTGTACCTATTCAAAATACTGGCATCTTGGTTACTCCTCGCCAGGTCGCCAGAGTATCCAGTCTCCACGTAGGGACCGGTTGGTTATGGCTACGCTTCCAAATTTACGAAGTCACCAGACCGTAGCCAAGTGTGATAACTGCATGGGCGCCGGGAGGGGCGTACAAGACGGTGCCCTTGTACCTCCCTGACTTCAAAATAAAATATAGGTGTAAAAAAAAACATGTGTGCAATTCACACGTGGTAGAAGTGAAACCTTCAAAAATTTTGGCTTCAAGAAAATGAAAAAAAAAAAAACATGTATGACTGAATTGTTTCTCTTTAAAAGTTCTAAAAAAAATCCGCAACAGCATACATTACGCTTTTATCAGTAAAAGTGGAACTTTAAAACGTTAGGTAAAAGTACTGGGTCTTGTAATCTTATTCCCCCTCACAACTTGCCTAGCCTTGCACATCATAAATGCGCGCGCATTACTTGATCATTATTTTGCTGCGATGTTATTTTAAAACTGCGATATCTCCTAAGATATTCAATGAAATCAAATCGAATGATGCAAAGGGCAATTTTGTTTTAAATTAAATACTTGTGATGAATAATGTATTTATTAGGATAAGGATTAATATCATGTTTATGCGATATCTCCTAAGATATTCAATGAAATCAAATCGAATGATGCAAAGGGCAATTTTGTTTTAAATTAAATACTTGTGATGAATAATGTATTTATTAGGATAAGGATTAATATCATGTTTATAAAAAACACCTTCGCAAATAATGCATTATTTTAGAACAAATTTGGTTAGCATAAAAAAGGTTATAGTGAGCCAACCTTAAAAGATAGACATATGCTGTCGCGGACTTTTTTTAGAACTTTTAAAGGGAAACAATTCTGTCATACATGATTTTTGCGAAACTTTAACCGTTTACGCAGCGCACGCAGCGGAAGCTCTCAAAAGGAAAAATAAAACCCCCCGATTTTGAAACATTCTTCATTGGTGCTCAGCTCCTATTAGTCTTAGCGTGATGATATATAGCCTATAGCCTTCCTCAATAAATGGGCTATCTAACACTAAAATATTTTTTTAAATCGGACCATTCGTTCCTGAGATTAGCGCGTTCAAGCAAACAAACAAATTCTTCAGCTTCAGAGAACCACAAACATAAGAAACACTGTATAATGCTTCCTATCTCATTTTCTCCCACGTTAAATCTTATGAATTTATGTTTGTCTCTTTTTATTGTCGCTTTTTCGTTTCATCGACTTTCAAATCACAACGATACTAAAGAAGTTTTCACTTCAAAAATCGTTATTTCTTTATTGCTTCTCTTGTTGTATGTTATAATGTTTTGTTCAAAATTTATTTGATCGCTGTACCGATCGCGCCTGAGAGATATTTCTCGACGGCATGTGAAGCCAAGTCAGAGGCCCATGGGCGGCTTTAAAACTCTGACACCAGGTTAGTCACTAACCACACGAAAAAGAAAGAACATAGTTTTATTTTGTCACGAATTTTCTTAAAAGGGTGCCGTTCCAGCCTTTCGCCTAGGGCGCCAGGAATTCTCGGGCCGGCGCTGTACCCCCTGATAACAAACCTGCCGGCGCCCATGGTTATCTGTCATACAGGTCAATATAATTTTTTTGGATAGGTACGTAGCCGGCGCGGCGGCACGCGACAGCGCCATGGCGTAATCTGTGCCATGGCGTCCCAGTGTGTTAGCGCTCTTATTGTGGAATTGTGAATACGTATGGAATATAATTATGTATATAATATATTCGCAGATCACAAACGATTCATATCCTCCTTAAAAGGTAGGTACAGGAACTGACGTTATAGCATTCGTAGACGTGGATCGTCGCAGAATCCGACTTAGGTCGTTTGTCCACCGCCATCGTCAACGAGAAACCAGATTATTCGAACCCAACGTGACGTGCCGGTGGTGTGCGGTGGACACGTGGCCTAGTAAATGTATGTATCGCTACATAAGCGCCGTCATCTCGTTCTCGTTGACGTCCCGTTGACGGTGCCGGTGGACAAACGGTCTTACTCTTTTGCAATGAGAATGGATTAAAAGGGGAGGGGCGCGCAATTTTAAATTAGAATTATTTTATCTTTACGTCCGCGTACCTTCTACTTATTTTACTCTTCAAACTAGACTGTCTAGTTTTTTCGATGGAATACAAGAAGTCTGTTTCAGTATGTACATTACATACAGCCGCACGGCGGAAATATTTATTTCGTATAATCAGCGACAAAAGCTACAAATAATAGACTTTTATTATTTGTAGGACAAAAGTTAATAGTAACGGAAATGATAAGAAAGTATAGTAACGGAAATGATAAACAGTCCAAATACCCTAACTCCAGACGGTACCTAGGTACAGGATAACCATTTTTCTATACTAATGAAATGAATGATCACCTATATACATTAAAAAGACAGCAAAAGGGTTAAACATTTCCTATTCATATTGATGTAATCTTTATTCTACACATTACAACATTTGAAAATCCTTAAAAAAATCTTAATCATTTCAAAATCCTGGAATCCCGGAGGCATATCCATACTAATATATACGTGCCAGTTCATTGACCCCAAATCAATCTATCTACTCCGATCACTGATAAATAATACATATGTATTTTTTCTATCTCGTATCCAGGAAACGGCACCGAAATATTTTTAACACACTTGCTCGGAAACTGTACCCTAATTGCGTAATATACGATTGTAATCTAATAAAAGACGAGTCTAGATGGCAACTGATTTATTGTCATAATTAATAGACACTCCACACACCTTCCCCTTATCTAAGATAAAATAATAATAAAAAAACAAACTTAAAATAATAATTAATTCTACATTATAAAATAAAATACATATAATATATGAATGAAGTTATATTATAACTTGCTAAATCTTACTACGGGTATGAGGTGGCGAGTAAGATGACGATACATTTATTTTGGTACTTGGCATATAATCATCATCCCTATCATCCCCCGAAAAATACTCGTCATCAATATCAGACAAAATATTGTCGGCAGGATCCTTAACCGGTCTAATCAAATGTCGACGATTACGGCGATAAATACCTTTTTTGTTTTTAACAATATAAGAACGTGGAGTTAATGCTTTTCCCAGTATTTTTGCTTTTTTTAGTACCTAGTTGCTTCTTTTATTTGCGTTTCCTAACATTATAACCTCGTCGCCCATATTCAACTCAGGTAGCGGTTTACAATGCTGATCATAGTAACTTTTAAAGTGAAACTTTTATTACATTGTCTCAAACTTTTTCGTCTGTGTGTTACATGTCGCGTGACGGTCGGCCGCGGAGTAGGGATAAAGTGAAAGGCGCTGTCAGAGCAGCCAAGGCCAATATGGCGGCGCCTATAGTTCGCTTAAAAGTTTCACTTTTACCGTGGTTTCATAAAACCACACAATCCTTTTTTTTAATTTTTGTCTGTTTTTCCAATACTTTCTTATGTTGTAAGTTATCATAATTTGTTGGTTTAAATAAATCGGTACCCTAATTGCGTAATGCACGATCAATCACAATTTGTTTCGATTTGAAACAGATTGCTAATCCATTGCTTCATAAGTTAGAAAAAAAATCTGCTCAACAACCTAAATAACACAATGAATGTTGTTGAACTGTCAAAATGAAACAAATTTGTCATAATTATTTACGAAAATAAGTTACGCAGTTAGGGTACTGGATGGACTGGCAGTCTACAATTTAAACGCCAACTGTGCAGGAGAATTCAAATTTTCCCGCGGTATATTCCTGTAACTTAGCAAAATAAAAGTCGGAATTACTGTCTACTGATTTCTTCAGTAGATACATTTTTAATAGTTTGAACTGCCCTTTCGCTCTTACCATTAGATTGAGCATAATACGGAGATGAAGTGATCTGTTTATAACCCCATTCTAAAGCAAATTTAATAAAATTACGACAAGAATATTTTGGACCATTATCACTGATGACCGTATCCGGTATACCATACCGTGCAAAATTTTCTTACATTATAAATATTACTGAGTTTGACGAAGTGTCTCTCAAATATGCGACCTCAATAAATCAGAATAATAATCAATTTAAATAACTTTGCTTTCCATACTCAAATTTATCTGTTCCAATTTTATTCCATGGTAATTCTGGTATAGCTACCGGCATCATTAATCAATTCACCCATGGAGTTGGATGACTCACTTTCCTAATGACACCTAACATCATTCTATTTAACTCATCTTGTAGCTTATCGCGAACTCCTAATAGTACCTTACGGGTTGCACAAATCACGGCATCACAGTTTTGTCTACGATAATGTGATATTCACCTGGCAAACAGCCTAACCCATTAAATAAGTCTTGATAATCTGTAAGATTTATATTATGAACTATTTGAACTAATCCTAAAGTTAGACAAGCTAGCAACCCCAGCACACTCTGACAATCACTAACCGCAATAACAAAATTTAATTCATACAAAACACCCTTATACCACCATTTTAATTTGCAAATACCTTTTATAGAAATAAAATCACTACAATCTAACACCTTGCTTGCCACTAATTATCTTACTGTCATAGCCTAACAATAAAAACCGGCCAAGTGCGTATCGGACCACGCACAATGAAGGGTTCCGTAGTTGGGATGAATTTATCCCAAAAACAAACTTAACTTTGTAGTTGATAAACATATTCTCCCATACGGAATTTATGGAAAAACATGTTTTTGCAACTGCAAAGTTAAGTTGGTCGATTATTACTCGATAACTAGTAAAGTCTACTTAGCTGTGATAGTTTTCCTTTTAATTTCATTATAATAAGCTACTGCTGTGATTTTTTTCACATATCCAAAACCAACCATTTAGCTGGCAGGGGGGGGGGGACACTTGACTCTAACAAAAATTACCACTTTAAAGCTTAATATTTTGCAAACGGATCCCTGAATCCAAAAATAGTTTACACAAACTCATAATGTTTTTGTAAGACCTTTCCAATGATATCCCACACATGGGATAAAAAAATAAAACATCACCACTTTACGTGTATGGGAGGTACCCTAAAAAAAAATGTTTTCCATAATTTTGTTTTACCACTTTGTCGACGTAATTAATATGTATACCTATGTCAAATTACAGCTTTCTAGTATTAAGGGTCTCGGAGCTAGACCGCGGACAGACAGACAGACAGACAGACAGACGGACATGACGAAACTATAAGGGTTCCTTGTTTACTACGGAACCCTAAAAATCGAGTATACGATAAAACATTAATGTCTGCTCCCGTATCTAATTTAAATTTTTCGGAACCGCACTTCCCTTGGAGTGTTTCATACCAATCCTCCGACGAAGAGTTAATCTCTGAGACATTATACAAAACTGATATAAAAAATGACTCACAATCATCTTCTTCATTACCTTTTGCTTCAGTTAAACTTATATCGTACATTTTCTTAACTACTTTTTTTAACTTCCACATTCTACCAAAATGTCATGATTTTCGCACAGATAACACTGCACAGAAATAACCGAACATAGACTGGGTTCATTGCATTAGCCTCCGCACCTGAGACAATTTCCAGTCTCGCTTGAATGAACAAATCTTCGGACTGTGTCAGAACCAGCAGTAACACTTGCCACACCACGCCCTTGTCGACGTCCGCTGCCGCGCCAGCCGCCGCGTCCACCGCGGCTACCTACACCGCGCACGCCAACTGCATCGACCTGCACCAATCCAGAAGTACCAGCAGCACGCGTCTCCAATAAACGTCTATTAGGTATCTATTGAAATTTGGTCAACCTGGACAATTTTAATAGCTTTTTCCAATGTTAGGTCCTCTGCTCTCAATAAGTTACGCAGTTAGGGTACCTACTGGCTCGTAGTGAACCGGTTTAAATGCAGTATATTCAAAGCTTATTTATTTATTTAACGCGCTGCTTTTTACTTTACATTACCGCTCTAGTGCGGGAAAAACTGCCACACTAGTTAAATATGTAGGTATTGTAGGTAGGTATTGTAGGTAGGTACTGGAGATAGAAAACCTATCTATCTATGGTTTTTTAATAATGTCCCAATAATTGACCGAGCGAGCGTAGCGAGCGAAGCGTCTCTGGATCAGCACTCTAATTGCGTAATACAACACAATCACAATTTGTTTCGATTTGAAACAGATTGCTAATCCATTGCTTCATAAGTTGGAAAAAAAATCTGTTCAACAACGTAAATAACGCAATGAATGTTGTTGAAATGTCAAAATGAAACAAATTTCGCGAAATTGTTGACGAAAATGAGTTACGCAATTAGGGTACAGGTCTGGCAAAATTTGCTTTCGTGTGTCGTTTTACCATCGATATCAAAAGTGCTTGAAAAAATTGATAATATCAGACTTACTAATTATTTCAAAATGTTCAATCTTTTATCTAACTCACAGTTTGGCTTTAGGCAAGGTGTATGCACTGAAGATGCAGTAACCGCGTTAAGTTCTCTTGTAGCTGAGCACCTTGACAAGGGAAACAGATGTTTGTTTGTTTTCTTGTCCTCAAAAAAGCATTCGACACCGTCTCTGTCCCAATCCTTGTAAACAAGCTGGAAAAAGCCGGAATAAGAGGGACTGCACTCAGTTTACTCAAAGACTACATCTCCAACAGGAAACAAAGAGTAAAAATAGGACAGTACTCCAGTGACGAGGTAGATGTGTCATACGGCATCCCACAGGGTAGTGTTCTAGGACCTACCCTCTTTCTCCCGTACATTAATGATCTTTGTAACATGGAAATAAAAAATGCTAAAGTATTCTCGTACGCCGATGATACGTCTATTGTGTTCTCTGGTTCATCCTGGCACGAAGTTAAACTAAGTGCAGAGGCAGGAATGGCTCGGGTAGCTGAATGGCTAAAAATTAACTTCCCTGAACACTAATAAAACAAACTACATAATATGCTTTAGTATCAGTAACCGAACACAGCCTATTGAAGAGTTGGATTTAAAAGTACACATAATGTGGAAACATGCCTACCATAAGCTGTAGCTGCCCGTGCCTTGAGAAAGTCGCTGCAACTAAATATCTTAGAGTTGTGGTGGATCAAGCACTGTCCTGGTACCCTCAACTTGATCAAATTTCTGGAAGAATAAGGAAACTCAGTTGGATCTTTAAAACCCTGAGGCATATTGTTCATTGCTGTAAAAACCGTCCCAGAAATCTCTTAAATGAAATATATGTAGCACTGCCCCAGTCTGTGCTATTATATTATATCCCAATTTGGGGCGGTGCAGCAAAAACAAAATTTATAGACATAGAACGAGCGCAGCGTGGATTAATAAAAATGATGTATTTTAAAAATAAAAGATTCTCCACTGTAAGCTTATACCGAATAAGTGATTTACTCTCTGTAAGGAAACTGTATGTAACCTAAACCATACTAAAAAAATATAAAACACTATCATATAATGTTATTGAAAAACCTAAAAGGAGAAAAGATTTAGTTGTCCAAGTTCCCCAAACTAAAACTAGATTTTTGCATGCAAATCTAGTTTTAGTTTGGGGAACTAAATAATTAATGGGGCAATTCAATAAGCGATCTGCTCAGCTCTATAATAAAATTAACAAACATATTTATGTACATAATAAAAGTTACCACGACTGTAAGAAAAGAATAATAGACTGGATAAAACCACTTACCTATGAGGAAACTGAGGCACTCCTGGAACACGTTGAGTAGTCGAAATATATCACACATGTCTTTACCTATGAAATTGCCGTTTTTCATGAAATATGTTGACGCCCTTGTTTCTCTATATTTTTTATTTTTATTAAATCAAAGTAATTACCCATGCAATTAATGCATTTTTGCCAACGTAGTGGTAGCTTATTGATGCCCTATTTGAAAAAGTCTGCTGGACGGGAGGCAACAAATTCTTCAAAGGCATTTTGAACTGCCTCTCGGTTATTAAATTTTTTCCCCGCCAAGAAGATATCCAAATTCTGGAAAAAGTAGAAGTCTGTCGGGGCAAGGTCTGGTGAGTACGGTAGATGACGGAGAACTTCCAACCCCAGCTCTTGTAACTTGGAGACCGTCTGCTGTGCAGTATGAGGTAGTGCGTTGTCGTGCAGGAGCAGCGGAGTCGAACGATTGACAAAGCTGGTTGGAGATGTGCGAGCTTCTCCATCATTATGTTCAGTTCTCCACAGTACACATCTGCAGTAATGCTCATCCCGTTTGGTAAGAAGCTGTGATGAATGACACCGGCGCTGGACCACCAAACAGTGACCATCACTTTTTTAGGGGTCAGTTTTCGTTTGGGGTATTGTTTGGATGCTAAACCAGGATCTAACCAACTTGCTGAGCACTTGCGATTGTCGAACAGAATCCATTTTTCGTCGCAAGTAACAATGCGATTCAATATGCCTTCGTTTGTGTGCCTGTTGAGCAGTGCAAGGCTCAACTCGACGCGTGCTTGCCAATTCGACGCAAATGGACCAATATTGTTTTGATGCTAACATCGAAAGCTGCTGCTAATTCAGCTGTAGATTGAGAATCATCAGCTTCCACAATCGCTTTTAATTCGTCATTGGTGCCGATTCCCTTGTTCACAAACTAAACTAAATTTAAGTGCAGTGCATCTTTTTCTTTTTTCATTAAGAAAAGGAAAGAAGATAAATTTTAGTTTAGTCCTGTCAAATTAATCAGCGCTTGACGTAAATTGACGTAATTTTAGTCGGCATGTTTTTAATCACGTCTAAACTTGTATGGAGAGTGACAGGCGCTGATTAATTTGACAGGACTAAACTAAAATTTATCTTCTGTCCTTTTCTTAATGAAATAGAAAGAAAAAGATGCACTGAACTTAAATTTAGTTTAGTTTGTGAACAAGGGAATCGGCACCATTGTTTGCCTAAAAGGGCCTCCTTTGGAGCCTTCCAAATACGTTAAAATGTAATGTAATTTTCTATTTGACACAACAAACTATTTTGTTTGTAAAAAAAAAATAAAAAACAAAAAGAAAAATACTATACATAAACAATACATTATACATAATATTCACAAGTTTACACGAATAGTCGGCCGGTCGGCGTCATGTATTGCGCGTTGTCCGCGAGCTTATGAATCACCATTTCACCTCTCGCCCAAAGTCTTCATGATTTTCGATAGATGTTTGTAAGTACAGCAGCGTTGGTGGCTTCTTTTTGTCGATCTTGATAACCCTTGATGTTACTGTGGTAGTCATCAGTTCACTTATTGTAATGTTATTTTAGTCATTCTGTTTTTGTATAATTACGTAATTTATGTAGATAGCCAAACTAAACATTTATAAAAATTGCGTGACAAATAAATCGTTGACATTGACAATTAATTGGTATCAGCCATGTAGCAAATATGTACCAAGGAGAACTTATTTCAATGTTAATATTAAATATAAATGGAGTTACGATCAATAATTATGATAATATTGATATCTACATGTGTAAGAAATACATATAAAAAATGTTGCTCAAAACCTTTAATACGCTTAACCATCATTTTTAATGGGTACACTCTTCATCTTTGGTTGCGTTTAAAAAGTAGCATCTTTATGTGGAATGAATTGTTTCGCGCGACGTAAATGGCAACATTTTTGTCCTTTGACTCGTGATGTGTACGCACGACTTTCAAGTAGTAAGAATACAAGTATCTGGATAATACCACCGTTCTAAAAGCGACATAGGTAGATGAGCGACATTGATGAATGCGACAAGTACGAGTGCAAACGCGAGAACAGGCCTCCTTTTTTTTTTGGTTGGTTTATTACCAAATAACTTGACCACACCTTAGCCTGGCTAAGGAAGACAGTCTCCGGCTTGACTCTTTCAACTAGCACCTCGTTAGTCGTTATGAGCCAGTCGGAGATCCAGAAGCGTGCACGGTGTGGCATCGTGATCCCGGACGAGCAGGGGGTCTACGGAGAGTCGACTATGATTGGTCGTACTCTCAGCTACCAAAACTCTTGGGTAGACATCAAGAGGTGGGTACTGCTGCACGCTGACAAACAAGCCGCGGCGTGGTTCGTGGTGGTCGGTGTCCCTGTGGACCAAATCCCGACTCTGATGGAGGCCGGACGCCGCCTCTCAATTGGATTAGGGGCGGTGTACGTGAAGTTCCAGGGTCGGAACGGTAGGTTCACCGACGTTCCACAGGGATGGGACCCCGCCACGGGAACCGTCTGCGAGGCGCTGGAACAGCTGTCGCAAGCAACAGCAGGGGAGTCCACTCCCCCTTCACACAACCCGGAAGCATCCGCGGCTGAGCCTGCTACTGCAGAGTCAGCCGCCCCTGCCGCCGCCACCGTGGATGTCGTTCCCTCATCGGGCGGGGAGCTGGACGACATGATCCTGTCTCCGGCTTCGGGCTCGGGGGAGGACGGTTTCGACGAGGGCGACCTGTTTGCCGGGCTTAGACTTGGGGGGGACGACGAGGGTTCGACCAGTGATGGCGTCCCTTTCGTCGGTCTGTAGAGTCCTCCAAGCAAACCTCCACCACAGTCAGACCGCGACGGCTCAGCTTCGCAAGTGGCTGGAGGTACAACACACGGCCATTGCCTTAATCCAGGAGCCGTGGATTAGGGCGGGTCGCATACAAGGACTCTCCAATCTTGGCGGTAAGCTCCTAGTCACCTCAGATCATGATCATCCCAGATCGTGCATCTATGTCACAGGTAACCTTAAAACACAGCTCTTAACTGACTTCTGTTGCAGAGATATCTCTGCAGCTAGGCTGCTTATACAGCGCGACGATGCCACAGAGATGGTGATCGTTTTCGCCTCGGTCTATATGCCCGAAGCGGAGGCGCCGCCTCCTAACGGACTCGCCCGCCTCGTGAACCATTGCGAGAGCTGCGGGTTTGAGGTTGTCGTCGGGGCCGATGCCAATGCTCACCACCAACTGTGGGGTATGGACACGCAAAACGAGAGGGGTAAGGCTTTGGTTGACTACTTATTCTCGACTAACCTATCCCTACTAAACACTGGCTCCGAACCAACATTCGTAACCAGGCGAAGCCGCACAATCATAGATCTCACTCTGGCATCAGAGGGCGTGGCGGAAATCACCACTGGGTGGCAGGTCTCCAAGGAGGCCTCCTGCTCCGATCACAGGTGGATCCGCTTCGACATTCAGGTCTGTGTTCCATCGATACCACCACGGCGTTATCCGCGTAAAACGGATCGTGCCACCTACACACGCAGCCTTGATTCCAAGCTAGCGATGCTAAGCGATCCGGTGACATATGCGGACACGACACAGATTGAGGCACAAGTAAGCCATCTTACAGAATCAATCATAGACAGCTACAAAACCGCCTGCCCAGAGACCACGCCGCGCAACATACCGGGTAAACAACCCTGGTGGGGCGCTGATCTGGAGCGCAAGCGCAGCAAGGTAAGAACAGCTCTGAATAGAGCCATGAACACATGTGCGGATGAGGACTGGGATAACTACTACGCGGCCAAATCTAGCTACAAAAAATGCATCAGATTCAGGAGCACCTCGGGATGGCGCAAATTCTGTGGTAGCATTGAATCTTGTCAGCAAGCAAACAGGGTAAGGAAAGTACTGGCGCAACAGAATACACCTGGGCCCGCCACCCTCCGCAAACCTGATAACACACTCACGTCGTCGCCTGAGGAAACAAGACGCATCCTAATTGAAACTCACTTCCCTGGTTGCGTCTTCGCGCAGGTAATCGACTGGCAAGATGAAACCCAAACACCAGCTGACACTGACTGGAGTTACGCACGCAGGGTGATCACGTTGGAGAAACTCCAATGTGCCATCCGGAGCTTCCATCCTTTTAAGGCAGCTGGTCCTGATGGAGTGTTCCCCGCTTTACTACAGTGGGGGGGTGCTTCTGTCGCAATAAGACTGGTGCCTTTAATGAGGGCGTGCCTGGCCTTTAGATACGTTCCTAAAGGATGGAGGGAAGTGAAAGTAATATTCATCCCTAAGCCAGGTAAGGGTGACTACACAAACGCCAAATCCCACCGACCAATCAGCCTGACCTCCTTTCTCCTAAAAACTCTGGAAAGGCTATGTGATAGAGAGCTGAGGGATGGCGCTCTGAAAAACATACCGCTACATGGTAATCAACACGCATACAGCTCAGGTAAGTCGACCGAATCTGCTCTCCATCTAGTGGTCAGTCAGATAGAGGATGCGATTCATCAAAAAGGCACCTGCCTGGGTACTTTTATAGACATCGAAGGAGCTTTCGACAAAACCAACTTCTCCAGCATCAGAAGCGCCCTCTCCAGGCATGGAGTAGAACAGGTACTTACGGACTGGATTACAAACATGTTAAGCAAACGGGTGGTTCGCCTTGAGGGTGAGCGGCAGTTGGCCATGATAGCCAGAGGCTGCCCCCAGGGAGGGGTTCTGTCCCCCCTTCTATGGAATCTGGTAATTAATGACCTCATTACCAAACTCAATGCCAACCGCTATTACACAATAGGGTATGCAGATGACCTCGCAATCCTTGTATCGGGGAAGGTGACGGGTACGATCTGTAACCTCACTCAGCAAGCACTACGTATCGTAGAAAGTTGGTGCAGGGAATTTGAACTGTCAGTGAACCCCACTAAAACTGAACTAGTCATGTTTACCCAAAAACGAGCATTAGGTCCTTTCCGCCTACCCAAACTGTTCGATACTGAACTTCAGTTGGCCAACGAAGTCAAGTACCTCGGGGTCATTCTAGACAGTAAGTTAAACTGGAGTAGTCATGTAGACAACAAGCTAAACAGGGCCTGCATTACCTTCTGGCAGTGCAGGAGAATGATAGGTAAGAAGTGGGGCCTATCCCCCAAAATCATACTGTGGCTGTACACAGCAGTGATCCGCCCTATGATCGCGTACGGGGCCGTGGTTTGGTGGCCCCGCACTCAGCTGGTTACAGCTTGCAACAAACTACAACGCATGCAAAGACTAGCCTGCGTGGCAACCACGGGCTGCATGAGGACTACTCCGACTGCAGCAATCGAAGCCATGCTGGGACTGCCCCCACTCCACCTGTTCATACAGCAGGAAGCGACAATGGCGGCGGTGCGTCTTAATGCAATTGATCTCTGGGGTAAGAGAGTCACACAACACACCGCGCTGCTTGAGGGACTCAACAATGAGTTCCCTATTACGAAAGCGGTAAATGACCGGGTGCCCAAACAATTTATCTTCGATAAAAAATACAGAATCCAACTCCACGAGGACCGCAGATGCGAGGGTTCGCGCCCCGCAGAGCTGCGAATCTTCACCGACGGATCCAAAACAGGTAGTGGCACAGGTGCTGGAATCTTCTCGGAGGACTTCAACATACACATAGCCACACCATTGGGTGTCCATAACACAGTGTTCCAGGCCGAATGCATGGGTATATCTCTTGCCGCTTCAGCCATCATGGCCAGGGAAGTTAAGGACCACTCGATAAGAATACTCTCAGACAGTATGGCTGTTCTGCAAGCGCTAAACAGTCACACTGTTGATTCTGGGCTGATATACGAGTGCCACCAACGCCTCAACCAGGTGGGTGACCTCAATAATATAACCATTCAATGGATCAAGGGACACAGCGGTTCGCGGGGCAATGACGCAGCCGACGAACTTGCCAGAAGGGGGTCGAGCATGGCACCAGTGGGGCCTGAACCCATCACGCCACTCCCCTTCGGGTACCTACGCTCTCTGGTAAGGAAACGAACCAGGGAACAACATCACAAAATATGGGTGGACCACGGTGAGTGCAGGCAGGCTAAGGAGGCTCTCCCTACAATCGACGGCCGCCTCACGAAACAGGTTCTCCGATTAACAAAACAGCAGCTGCGCACAGTTACAGCTGCCCTAACTGGCCATGGGTCATTTAATAAACACCTCTTTGTCATAGGAGTCACAGACAGTCCGCTGTGCAGAGCTTGCATGGAGGACGACGAGACAGCAGCCCATGTGCTGTTAAACTGCCCGGTGGTCGCCACATACAGGGCCAAGTACTTCGGTAACCCAGGTACCCTACGTGAGATTGTCAGTGACACCAAGGCGTTGCTGGCCTTCTTTGAGGAGCTGGGGTGGATCGAATAACAGATTTTCCCACCCGTACGCAAAATACGCGCTTTGACGTGGAGTTGCGGATACCAGCCCGTATTACCTACCAAATAACTTCTCCCGCTCTGGTCGGAGCGGGAAGGCGTGTCAGACTCTTACTGACTAAAACCCACCCGTGTTCCTTCGGTTGCCCTGTTGCCGGGGGCCACGATTTCCCTATCGGTTTTCTGCGAACCCCCGGCAGGCATTGGCCCTAGCGGACCCCGTCAATTCTGCTGACATCTCTTTGAGGCGCGCGTGGAATACAACGCGCCGTCGACCCGGGCCTGGTCCTTATCGGACGGAAAGCTACCCATTGCTCACCGTCTGCAGAGAATTGGCCTCCTGGGACCACCTTCTCATCACACAACTAGAGAATTCTGAAAATAATTTTTAGAATTACGTTTTACAATAAGGTCACCAGATGGCGCTACTGTACACCGCTAGATCGCGTTGTCGTTGTCGCTTGCCAAATAGGTCCCGTGGAAGATTTTGTGTGACTGAGTTTTATTAGGTGTAAAGTAGCTTCAAATGTAAAGTCTCGTGTTTTACAGATAGTAATTGGTTAGTTTTGCTTTGCCACCAGTTGCTTTTTAGTAACCTACAGCTGCAGTCCGGTTTTTTTTTAAGTTGGATAAGTATATTAATTATAGGATTTTAAACTGACATGGTTATTTTCACTACTAAAGTTCTTTAAAACGGGATATTTTTAAAAAAAACATAATATCCTATTTTAAATAAAAAAACATGGTAAATATCCTGTTTTAAATAACTTTAGTGGAATATTAACTGTTGTAAAAAAGTTTGTGCTCGCGAGGTCTACTGTTCGCAGAACTACTAGTATGTCGTAGAATACGGAATCTTACGGAATGACATTCAATAACAGATAGAATTAAATTAAACTGCCTACAATCAATAGCGATGTCTTTTACTGAAAATATAGGTTATTGGGTTCGGCCGTTAATGAGACCGCAAAAATGCTTACGTTCAAATGACATTGAATGAGATAAAAATAAACATATTATGGATGTATTAATAAAGATCCATTGATTATCATTGCCATTTTATAATTTTCGTAAAGACTACAAATCTGCTTGATTCCAAAATGTCATGGAATAAACTTTCGATCTCGTCGACAACATCGAAACCGGTTGGGTTGGATCATCAAACAACTTAAAATTTACCACACACTGGTATACTTACTTAATTTTACGTAAGTACCTAATAATTATTGATTAGGTAGTTAATCGTTGGCTGCTTTGTTGTAACACATGCATTTGTTGCACTACAAAACTGTTATTTGGAACTTGCCTTTAGTCTATCGTCTAGCCAGGAATTGACTTCAGGAAAGATTTTTAAAAACAACTTGGAGGGTACGTAAAGATTTTTCACATGCACACGTGCCAATCTATTAAATTCTGTAAAAATGTTAGTGAAAACTTAAGTGAAGTAAGCTGTCAATCCCTTTAAGCGATCTTTGATGGAATGACACTAATGAAAGTTCACGTTCAAGTTCAAGTTTTTACCTAAGATTTCACGGCGAGATTTTTACAGAATAGAGCTGTATATCCTGTACTATTATTTGACAAGGTGGAGACGACATAAACTAACTAACTGCGAATATCTCATGACGTTCCCTTATCTGCATACGAAAATTCAATCAAATAATTATATCCAATAGTTTGGTAACTATATCTAGTCAAATATTGGCACAAAACCCATAGGTACTACTTACCTACCTGATTTTTTCAATTTCACTTTCACTTTTATTTAATTTTTTCAATTTCGATTGTTGAATTTTGATTTTGATTGTTGTTTTTGTTTACCTATGTTCTACAAATAAAAATATTTGAATTTGAATTTAAAATTTTGAATTCGATGTTAGGATTTACATTATACACTTCTCATCAGAAAAATCCTTCCGTTTTTATGGTTTCTGTCCTAATTTAACACAAGAGAGCTGGCAGTTTGGCCATTACAGTGATAACAGTGATAAGCGAAAATTTAAAATTAGAATTTTATTTGTTTATCCTATAAATGAAATGATTCACTGTTTTGAGACAAATGTGTGTTTAGAGTTGGAGTACATTTCGCCTTTGAAAACTAATTAAAACTTTTTACAAAAAAAAACAACCGATTTCCAAAAAACACTACAAAGTGAAAAATAACTTAAAGAAGTTGGTTGTTTTTTTTGTAAAAAAGTTTTTATTTCTCGCTTTTTAGTGGGTCAGTTTGTAATTTATCTAAGTTAAAATAGCCTAATGTGAACTGCTCATCACCTTTTACAAAATAATGCTTTTCCCGATGCAGGGACGTTAATCTTTGAGGAGTTCTCGTGGTACTTTACCATCAGCTCCACTTCTCCATATGCATTGTGACGAGCATAAATCACTTGGCAAACATCTTAAAGTAATCGAATCGCAACCCGTGGAATACTTAGTATGGTGGCCATCTGTGGTCTTCAACATCAGTTCCACTTCACCAAATGATGCTTTCCGAGAGCAACTGCACAAGTTAATATAAAAAATACCCAAATTGCTATAGGTGTGCTTATAATATTTGAAGAGTTCCCTCGATTTCTCAGGGATGCCATCATAAGGTCCTGGTTTCCTTATCATGGTACCACTCTTGGGATATCTCCTTTCCAACAATTTTTTTTTTATTAAAATCGGTTCATAAACGTCATTAGTCAGCGTGTTGTGGCTGAAAAATTGCATCTAAGCCTGTCGTCTGTTCATAGAGTCTACAAACGCTATCGGGAGACTGGTTTGTTCACGCGTCGTTCAGGATCTGGCAGGAATCGGGTCACTTCTGAGCGAGATGATCGATTTATTGTAACAACTTCTTTACGAAATCGATGCCTTAATGCTTTTCAACTGCAGCAGCAGCTTCATGTTGTACGTAGGGTGGCTGTAAGTGACTCTACAATTAGAAGAAAGTTGAAGGAACGTGGACTGGTACTGCACAAGCCAGTAAATGCACGTGAGCACCTAAATTGGTCATACCTCCAGTGGAACAAAGTCCTCTTTTCTGATGAGTGTAAAATTATGCTGTATGGTAACGACGGAAGGAACAAGGTCTACAGAAGAGCTGGAGAACGCTTTGCACAATGCTGCATTGAAGAAAAGGTCAGCTATGGTGGCGGTTCGTAGACGGTTTGGGGAGGAATCAGCGCCGACGGTAAGACAGAGCTTGTCTTTGTGTCTGGGCCACGTCTGTCTGCACTAAACAGTCATCGGTACATCGAACAGTGTCTTGAGCCTATGCACATTTTATTGGCAACGGTTTCATATTCATGCACAACAATGCTAGGGCTCACACCGCGAACGTCGTACGAGATTACGTTACCGAAGTCTGTATCTCCATTATGAAATGGCCAGCAAGAAACCCGGACATGAATCCGATTGAACATCTATGGGATGAATTAAAGAGACGAATTCGTGCAAGAGATCCTGCCCCAGAAACACTTAGCCAGCTGCAAAATACAATCCAAGAGGAATGGAATGCCACAACATTTGATCGTGACTCTCATCCGATCGATGAAGAACCGTATGGAAGCAGTAATAAGAGCTCGGGGAGGGAATAAAAGTTATTAAATAAACGTTTCTAAGCTTTTTTTTTTCATTTATGTGTGTTGTTTTATCAATTTCCTTCATACTCCATCCATACAGGGTAAAAATGACTTGTTATACAAAATACGAAACCTATGAAAATTTTATTTGAATTTAGAACATTAACATTAGGATTTGAAAACCTCATATTATTTACTATTATTAGACGACATTTGACATACAGGGTAGCAGGGACATCGACGCGAAAACTGAAACCATGGATTCAGTACATGATTCTGAACCGAAATTTTTCGTCGGTTATTTAAAGTAAAATCTGCTGTTTCATAGAAAAGTGCAATACCTACGCGGTCAAAATGTATGGAACAGCTGATTTTGTTTTTTAATAACCGACAAAAAATCTGACCCCCTGTATAATCCAAAATATACACATTTTTCTGATAATCCTAACAAAACATAAACTTGCAAGGTGTTTCGATTTTTCTGATGAGAAGTGTAGTTTTAAAATACTCCTATGCATTAGTATTGCCAGTGTTTTCATTTGTTGTCTTATCGTTGTCTCCACATTGTATGCCTACCTATAGGTATGCAATTCCATTTATAAAGTCTATGCCTGAGTATCTTACCTACTTACCCTTAAATTCCTTCTTATTTTTACTGTGCTTAGGTAAGTAAAGTACCTAAATGCACTAAATATCTAATTATTACTATATTCTAAACAGACAGAACAAAAGAAAATGACGAACCAATATTCCACAACCTAACTTACTCATAAAATATATGCCATAATAAAAAAAAGGTCAAAGACCAGTTTCGCAACATTTCTCTGTTAGTTAGGAACAAAGAGTTGCAAGCCCCTTCACTGCGGGCGTGGCGCAGGCGCACCGATCTGCAGGAAGCCTGTCCAGTCCAAGGCGAACGCTCGAACAGCATTCCCATATTCATAATGCATAAATAATCATTTAAAAAAACGATGTCTTCCTATAAGTAATACTTAGCTATTGTCAACGGCCTCTAAGTACCTACTTCCGAATTCGTTACCTTGATAGCGCATACCTTGCTTTAGTTTTCCTTTCTTTATTGTAGACTCGATTTTGATTAGGTAGAGTATATTACTACTTATGTACATGTCTTAAATAATGATCTTTCGTATCCACAAGCTTCAATGTCTACGCACTCGGACAAGAATATTTGACTTCAGCTGCCCACTCAACTCCAGTCCGGTTTTAAGCCACAGCACAACTGTTAGGAAATTGCATCCTGCTGGAGGACACAATTTTCTTTCTTTTACTCTTTACGAATATTTCTCTTTTAATTTTAGAAGGTAAGTCGTACTTATTTAGTTTGTTTGGAATAGAAATAGTATGAGTGTCATGACTATGAGTTAAATCTATGAGTTAATCCATTATTCATTAGATATACTAACATACGAGAGTTCCACTTGAGAGCTCTGCGGTTTATCTAACTCACTGCAAAATTTGTCTACGACAATTTGCAGGTAAAAGTATAAAGGTACGACACTCAAGTAAAACAAGTTTTCACAATTGTGAAATTATAGTAGTAGGTGTACCCAAGTAGATGTTATCGGAACTGGGCGATAGAATCCTTTTTCGAGGTCATATCCAACTGCTTACTATGCGGTGTCCGTCAGATGGAGCGTGGAATTTCGCTGCTACTGCGGTCGGCTTGGGGCCACTGACACCACGGCTGCATTGCTTTTTTTTTCACGAAACACCCGTACTTCGAGATTTTTGAACCGCTTAAAAATGAGACAGCGATTAAGGCAATAGTTATTAAATTATTCTTACAGGAAGCCAGATGAAAAGGGGAATATTGTAACATTTCTTATAACTAAATAAGTAATTAATGCGTGTAACGTGACCTAAATCCAATCAGACGCAAAATTAGTTAACCTGCCGTCAGTTTAATTATTCCTATGCTTTCTAAAAAGTAATAATGTAACTATACAGCAGAGCTGATAAGGTTACGTGTTTAGTGATGCATTTTATTTCCTAGTTAGAGTCCTAATGTATCTTGTTAACCTTTACGCAGCATAAGCCGGTCCTTTTAAGGTGATAATATTCTAAAGGCTAAACAAAGAATTAAAATGAAACAAAACCTGATTTTAGAATTGCAGACATAGATCAAAATCATTTTTTTTGTTTCTTATCTTGTTATTGGCAGCAATGTTTTTGCAGATAAAAAGTTATCACAGGCAGACTGCACATCAAGGAAAATAAATTAGATTAGAGGTAAACTCAAGCTCTACGTGGCATAATGGTTTTCTATATAATTTTCTGTTTTATAGCTTTCAACACAGCTGCTCACTTGTTTATCAATTAGACACAGATTCATTGATCGATGTGCAGGCGCAGTCGTGAACATTGGATAATAATACGTGTGTGTAATTTTTTGCGAGTTTATTTTGAAGTTCGCACTTTTCGTTTCCTACAAGCTGTAAGATGTAGTACTAAACGCTTGGACTGGTTTGGAGTCGAGCTACATTAGTCAAGTCAAGCTTTTCTACAGGGTCAAATTAAATTAACTAGGTAGTGAAACTGTGCAAATGTGATGGGTGCCGATATTATAAACACGACAAAACGAAATAAAAAAGATTTGATGTTTTTTCTTGGGATTAACGACCGCTTGATATGTTGTTAAGTACCTACTTGAAGTATGAGTTGAGAAAATCTGTTTTCTTTTGTTTTATCATTTTAAGATATCGATAAGTACCTACCCATGAAGTACCTATATTTACACAAAAAAAAAACTGATTTTTGAAGAGAAAACTTCTTTAGGCGCTTTGGGTATTTTTGAGATGGGAAAAAACAATTGAACTCGCGACACCGTTACCGACACCTCATTTTTGTAAAACGCGATTGTGCTCTTTATTTATATTACGTTACGAAGTACGTGCAAGTATTTTTACTGTAAAGGTTTTGGAAGTCTTTTTTTTTGTACACGCGATTGTGCTCTTTATTTAGAAAAGGTTACGGACCAATATTCTATACAAGTATTTTTCTTCCACCAAGGCGATCTTGTTCAAGTTTTCACTTCTGTCAGCAGTCCCGGAGTGCCACTGTTTTTTTTTAACTGATAATGTCATGTCAAGCGACGACACTAACTGCGGTTGATGACCCCAAAAAGGAACTCATCAAATTAATTTCTTTTTGTTTCATCATCCTATTAGTCCTACTAATCCTATCCTACTTCCTTTCTGTGAAAGTTTGTGAGGATGAATGGATGTTTTTTACTCTTTCACGCAAAAACTATACTGAACTGATTTGGATGAAATTTGCCACACAGATAGTTTATAACCTGGATTAACACATATAATACTTTTTATACCGATATTCTTACGGGATCGAAACTTATGCGGGTGAAACTGCGGGGCGCTGCTAGTGTTTAGAAATCTATCGATACCCATCCAATTAATATAGATAATTTTATTTGATCCTGTATTGTGGCTATCACTACCTAACGTCGATGATGCCCTGCACGGTGTTGGGTGGGATAATCCCCAGCCATCCATATAACCAGCTAGATATCTCAGACTGTATATTATAAAATTATACAGGCAGAACAGTTACTCTACATTTCTACAATATGTGTATGTAAATAGTGTCCAGTTTTGCCATGGTTTTGCTTTTCCGCCGCTATACACCATGACATTTTAGTCGTCTTACAAAAGTAGCCCACTTCATGTATCCAATGACTACTAAACATTCATTAAAAAAGGTTTTGATATATTGTATCTAACAATTTTTTAATTGCTCCCAGAGGTATTTATGTCGGGTACATTGAGTGGCCCTTTGTAAGACGACTAAAATGTCACGGTGTATATCAATTTTTTTTTAATGAATGTTTAGCTGTCATCGGATACATGAACGACTAAAATGTCACGGTGTATATTACAAAACTGTAGTCTGTCTAGTCTGAATATATAAAGAAACCAGCTAATTAGGCACTTCACATAATAATTTTACACATAGGTACGTAAGTACCTAAGTACCCTTATAGATTAGAGGCACATGCACGTACAGTACGACACAACTTAGATGTAACATCGGCAAAATTCGTAAAACCGATCACCATCGGAACTGAGTGCGCCTTTTACGCAAACGCAATAACTTGTAAAGTTATTAACCAAATACATTCGAAAAATTTAAATGAATGAATGCAAATTTTTAAACATCTAAGTTGTGTCGTACTGTAACAAGTATGTACTATGTAGTAGGTGTGTGATAAAACGATTCAGCGCACCATACAAAATTGTATGTATTGTTGTAGGCTGCATACATGCAGCAACAACAAACAAACTATGTAAACGCATGGAGAATGAAAACAAAACACCTTCAGGCGAGTCAAACGAGTCGAACCTATCGCTGTGACGCAAGGAATGCGCAATTTAACATTTGAGTGGGTGTTGCAATCCCACCAGCTTGCACAGGGTATGCGCAAATGAGATTCAGCGGTCAGGTTAGGTCTGTAATTTATCATTATTGTGCCTACACTAAGTGCACAATTTTTAGATTTCATAATATCGGGTGCAATCAAGAAGCTATCGACTGGAATGCGGCTGTTTTGTAAGGGTTTGGATAATTAGGTACATTTTTAATTATCTATGTACTTTCACTTATTTTACTAACAAATCTATTTCCAATTAGGTGTTGATAAGTCCGTTTAAAAATGCATTATAACTATTGTAAGTACCTACTGAATTTTGCACATTACCTAATAAAACAATATACAAATAAGTGGGAAGGTGTTCTAAGAACCTAATCAATTATCGTATCTTAAATCTAATCATGGATCCTTTATATAAACAGTTTTGTTGCGGTATTGGAGCGGTCCGAAATGCTATCAATAAAACAACCCGACATGTAGATAAATCTCTATAGATAGATAGTGTTTTGTCAATGCACACTGCAGAAATAAAATAAAACAAAAAGAAGGCAAACCTGGACAGGCCCCTCAAAAACATAACGAGAAGTACCTGTGAGTGTAAGGTGCAAATGTACGAATGTGTGGACCAGTCAGTGACCGCGTGTGACCGGAGCTGCGCCCGCGCACTCCTGGCCTTCCCAGCAGTTAGCAAGCGCCGCTGCCGCCGCGCGCGCCCTGAGCTTGACCCAATGTTTACCGAATTACATCATTACCCCGAAACCATTGTATTTGTATGTTATGTGTGCCTACACTTATTTCTGCTTCTCGTTATCCTCTAGTTTAAGCTGTAGATGCGTGTTATCTTTAGACGCGGATAATGCTGAACAATATCCGTTTCAAAAGGAAAATGGTACCTATTATCGCAAGATATTTTCTGCGATATTGCTATTAAATGGAATGGAATTTAAATGGAATTTTATAGAATGGTATTATTTTCTTATTATTCTGAGAACTCATTACTTACGTATCATCTAACTTGGAACCAATTTTTATTAGTGCTCTGCTATTTGCCATCTCTTTGCCTCTTTAGTAAGTTTAGTAGATAACCTACTTACAAATGGTGCAAGTAGCTATAAGCTTTATAGTAGCTACTTATGCAGCCAGGTCCTACCTACCCCACCGTAACATTTCCAACGATTCGGGTCATTGGATGGATATAAAATTATATTACGGCAGGAATATCATAGAACTTATAAACCGAGCCAAAATTGTCATAGAAGAGGAATTTTGGCTCCGTTTAATTTCTATGATAGGTACTTACAATACTTACATGGTTGGCTAAGTATATGTCCAAATAAAAAGTAAGAAAATCAATGGGATGACAGAGGTATTTTTTTTTTCAGTTTGATCCGGGTTGGAGTTACCTACCTACCTACTCAGAATACTGTTATATAGGTTTCTGATGAGCTACTGCTGCTGGAGCAGTCGAGTTATAAAGTTAATCGCCTAAGGTTGGTTAAGGCCAAGAACTCGACCGCCTTCACATTCGTACGATCTGAATCTATCTACCACATGCGGTCGTCGTACCACAGTTGATACAGTTCAAGTGCTTTAGCAGTCCTAAATATTCAATGATATTGTTTTGTAATACGTAGAACAGTTGGTATTAATTTTGAAAGTCATTATGTCGCAAGGACGGCGTCTATCATATTGAAGGATTGTTGTAAGCGTTGCTTAATGCCAAAGTTTCAATGTGTTCGACTGGTATGCGCTTGTCTGGCGTGTGTTAGGTGTCGGTGGGGGGTGCAGCTATGTGTGGCGGCCTGGCTGACAAGTGGGTCGTGTTGTGAAACAGAGAGAGGTAGTTGGTGACGATGTCTGCGCAACAACTGCAGCGGCGCGCGCGCCCCTTCTCACGCTCGCCGCCCGCGCTTTTCTCTCACACACGCAAAGTCAACGTAAATAATTGAAGTTCCCAATTGTTTGTCGCTAAATATTAAGACCGGCACTTAAAATAATGTAGCACAAGTTTTTAATTTGTCATCTAATTACACATAGAGATAGGCCTCATTAGTGTGTTGCATTGCGTCGCTGCGCGTCGTCGCAAAATCGCAACGGATCAACGCATTGTATGCCACACCTGCGTTGCGACGACGCACGACGTCGCAACGCAAGATGGCGACGCACGACCCCTCTAGCAGTGGAACATTGTCCGTCATCGCACGCAGCTCCGACAGCGCAGCGCATCACCCTCTCCCCGCTTCGTCTCTCGTTCGTCGATCCGTTGAAAAATCGCGTGCGACGGCGCAACGCAATGTAATGAACTAATGAATGAGGTACAACTAAGGCAGTTTCAGTCCAAAGTCATATAAATGTTAGGGCCTTGAAATTAGGTACCTATCTAATTACCTACGAAATAACCAGCATTTCTGTCTCACTTAGATATGCAACTTCCGGAGATAATACGATTACTTTCCTGTTTTACTTTAAATAATAACAGTAGATATTATCTTATCAAATGAATATTTTCGTAAAGTATCATCATAACAAATGACGATGACGTCCTGATTGGCGCTAGTACGAGGAACAGCTTTGATCTGCAGAAATTATCGAAGTGATAAAGGTGCTAGATAAGCGTTTAGATATCTTGATTACTAGAACTTTAATGTGAATACTGGGGATTTACCAGAAGTGTGCCGACTCATCATACCGGATTACCGGACTGTGGAATGGCTGTTGATGAACAAAGGGCTTACCAACTCTTATAGCTATGAGAAGATATTGCCAACTACCTAGATTTTGTGTCCGGATGATGGAAATAGTTCATTCCTGAGTTAGAGTGAGGTCTCATTAGTGCGTTGCGTTGCGTCGGTCGTCGCAGCGCCAACGCTGCGTCGTTTTAATTTTTTTTTTTGTAACATGCCACTTTATGCATTGCATCGTCGCACGTGACGCTTCAACGGATCGGACGAACAAGAGACGAAGCGGGGGGAGGGTGATGCGCTGCGCTGTCGGAGCTCCGGTGCAACGACGGACCAGTGTTCCACTGCTAGAGGGATAAACTAGAAACAGACGTCGTGCGTCCGTTGCGACGACGCAACGCAACGCACTAATGAGGCCTCACGGTTAAACATAAATAGCGACGTGCCGAAATTTGCTTGCTACCTATACATCTACGCTTCGTCCTACCACTTCGGAGAATAAAGGCATCATAATAGTATATTTCGATATTTTTATATAATATACGTAGATTTACTGAAAGCTTCTGCACCGCCTTTACCTACCCGACATTTTAGCATCGAACTACCCGCGTAAGATTTTGGAAATTTTACAAGGCATTTAATTTTGCGAATGGCAAATAAAAAGTGCACCTCTTTATCGGCATACCGTCCCACCGACCTTTGCTCGAAAATGAGGTGCCACCAGTTGTTGCAGCTGAGCACGTAGCTTTAAATACCCCGCATAAAGGTTGAAAATCCGTGTGTTCATATTGTATTTATTCGTTTGTTTAGTAGTGTAGAGTGAGCTTGGAGACGCAAATTTAAAGATGGTTTCAATATGGGTTATGTGGTACCTGAAATAAATGAATTTTAATTTTTTACTTTTTTAATAATAATCAGGATGAAAATCTAACTTTGATCCAGCCTGTCCCTTCTTGCTGTCCTCCCCCCATCGACACCCTAAGCCGAGGTTTCGCACCCCACAGGGGGTGCCCTTAGCGCGCGTTAGCTTAATTTTAATTTAGAATAGTTTTTGCCCCTGGCTGGAGGCTTTAAGTGTAGAAGCTTAAGGCACCCACAGGAAAGTCCGGTTAAGCAGCCATGACCTCAGTGGTCAAAACTGCGAGATGCCCTAGATAAAAAAATAAAAAAATCGGCACACCGTATGCAAAGAAAGGTACGTATGTTCCGGTTAGACTTGAAGCCCACCCCAACATAGTTGGGAAAAGGCTAGGCAGATAATGAGAAAGGTACGTATGTTTCCACAGACTTGATCTGAACAGACAGCTGGCGAAAATGCGAGTAACCTTGGGCAGTAAACTAAAATTTATCAACTAACGTAAGTACCGCGTCGTCGTCATGAAATACAGCAAGCATGCTGAAACAACATAGACAAGCGTAACTTTTTATTTCGAACAAATAGGTAAAGGTATGTATATTTGCATAATGTAACAGCTGAATAAATTTGTATCTGCCTCTAATAACATAACATAAACAACTTATTGTAAGTAACCTAACAAAGAATGCTACGATAAGCCGTAAAACTCTAATTAACTGATAAATTTGTAATAAAACGTACATTAGCTAAGTTTTCTATTATAAAGACTTCATTTTACAGAGCAAGCAAAGGAATGGAGGAAAAGCGTAGGTAAGTATTACCGTACTACTACTACCTATGTTAGGACTTTTAAGGATCATTTCACGAGGCGTTCTGTGGTTACCTATCTAGGCGGTCTGTCCCTAACCCCTTGGGAAAAGTCGTTAACACTTTCGACTCCACCCATTTTTCATAGAGCTCATACGCCATTCTGCCGTACATATTGTAACTCCAGAAGGGTCACCGGCATTACGTTTGCGGCAAAAGTTAACCCTAAGGAGTGTCAATTTTATTTTCACAGTGTATAATGCCGAATTCGCTAAGAAAAACCTACATTTAAAATGAGCCCTCCGCGAGGGCTTCCGGCATCCCATATATACCTTGAGTGAACCCTCCAGGAGGGCTCCCGGCACAGAATGTGTTAAATCATGAGACCGATTAAGTATAGGTACTTAATGTATTGTGGAGATGAAAAATAATTAATCATTGCCTGAAGTTGATTGAATATCAGAGTTACACAGACTTTTCTTGCCACGCAGTGCTCCAGTGACAGCAAATGTGGTTCGGATGGGATAGGAGAAAAGAGGCAAACCAAAGGAAAAATGGATATTAGGTATGGCTAAGAAGGAAGAAATGAATTCTAAGACGATTAGATGACATCTAATAGAAATGACTATCTAACTAACGAATATCAGAATCATTTGGACACCTAAAACTGCCATAAAAACAAAACTTTATCTCGCACTATTAGCTTATTGGTGACTCGCCCGAATCCGGGAGAATCAACCATTTTAATAATTATTAGTTTTTTTGAGGCGATTCGCACGAATTCAATTTATTGATGGATGAATCAACAACTCTAGCAATACGTAGCAGTAAAAAATCAGCTGTTCCATACATTTTGACCGCGTAGATATTGCAGTTTTCGATGAAACAGCACGCAACGCAGCAACACACAACGCAGCTCGCAACTACAAATCGAGATGTTTTCAAAATTCAATTTCAAGCACGTTGCGCTAGTGTGAGTGCAAGTCGGAGCGATATACACCTACAGTGAGCAATACTACCACGCATACATTGACAATTATTGCTTGACTCGATAATACTACTAGCTTTCGAAAATTTGTGATAAATTTGGATGTGTTCCATAATACAAAAAATTATGAATGAAAAATTAATGTATTTCCATTTTTTTTTTTCGATAATTTGTAACTTGATAACATAAACTATGCTTCTGCGGGAACAATATTACAAATATTGTTGTTTGTAATATAAAAAAAACAATATGAAAACATATCATTTACGCTGTAAAAATGTACGAAATGCAATTCGCTTACACTTCATTTAAAGGTAAGTTAAATTAAAAAAGTTGTAAAGACGTAGGAGCCTAGATAAATACTGTCTCAATCCGAATATCAACATAATATGGTGGAAATATGCTCAAATTGCAAATGATTTATGTGTTACGTTTGTATGGACAATTCATGCGTCGCCGCATTCTTAATAACTGGCGAAATGTGGGTGTAATAGGTACACCTCTGCCTAACCCTTTGGGGATTACAGGCGTGATGTTATGTTATGTATAGTACTCCATATCGTGGCACAATAAAAGTCTATTGAGCGCTTCTGAGAAATCGTGCCGTGCGTATATCGATATGCTTTGTTTAACTACATATAGTACGACTACAAAGCAAAATCGAAGTTTGACGGCTGCCGGTTCTATTAGGTAAAACTGTGACAGTTACGACCATGGACTTATTACAACACATAACATAACGCCTTCTTTCCCCGAAGGGTTGGGCAGAGGTGTCCCTGTAGCAGGTACACCCACATTTCGCCAGTTATGTTCAAGTCCCATGTAATAGGGGGCGAGCCTATTGCCATCAACCGGGCACAAATCCAGACTCCGAGCTGCTACTGAGAAATTCCAGATGGAATAACTCAATAACACTTTACCCGACCCGGGAATCGAACCCAGGATCTCATGCTCAGCAGTAGAAACAATAAGTCCATGGTTACGACACAGCAGCATCGTCATCCGGTAGAGTTAGGCCCGGACTCTACCAAAGCGGAGATGTGCGGAGATATCCGAAGCGGAGACGCGAAGAGATGTTTTTCAGCTAGGGAGTATCCACCGAAACTGTGTGGAGATGCGTACCTACTGGCTAGACTGGCGCGGAGATAGGTACTGGTTAGAACGGAGATGTGTGCTGGCTAG